>CM067326.1:114397997-116797997 GCA_034376525.1 Nicotiana benthamiana
TGGATTTATATCTAGATATATGGACTTATATCTACACACATATAAATAATATATGGATAAATTATATGTTATGTGCTATCTTTTGGTTTGGCCTAATTTTGTGGTCTTATGGACATTATGTTAAGGGGGCCAATGTGTTGTCATATAAAGTGACAAGACTCTTCTTCCTCCCATTGAATCAAGAGCCAAAAACTCCATTGTTGTCTTGCAAATATTGTGGAAAATCATATACCAATTTGATTATTGTCATAACATTATTATTGTGAACCATTCACATATTGTTTAAGTCTTGTGGAGCATACTTGTGGTGATATACAACTTCAAGAAATCTTGAAGAAAGGATCAAGGAGTTCACAAGGACATAAGGACAATCATCAAAGGAGGTTCAACAATTTCCACATATGGATTCAGGTTAGCTTCCGCTCATGTAGTTTAATTCCGAATTATTCAATATGAAGGTTGTTAAATTTAGTTGGAAACATAATCCTAACAATTGGTATCAGAGCCACCTTCATATTTGGATAATTTGGATGTTCATAATATTCATGTTATGTCAGGATTCATGTTCAAGTTATGTTAGAATTTTATTTATGAAATTCTAGTACTATGAAATAACATGATGTTATGAATGTTATGTTTTGTTGGAATTTGATGTTTTAATACCAGGTTATCTTTTCACGTACTAAAACACTGTATTAAGCATGATTTTAGTTGGTAAACAACATGTTTTCTTGTTTAAGATGCTTGTTGAAAATCATGTTTTAATTCTGTAAATTCTGTCCAAAACAGTTTTAAAAGTTAGTCGAATAACTTTTCAGATAGTTGACTAACTTAATTTTTCTGGAATTTCCGCAAGCCTGGTTAGTCGACTAACTTAAAGTTAGTCGACTAACCTGGTCCAGTGAATATTGAAACGTTTTCCAGGTTAATCGACTAACTTAAAGTTAGTCGACTAACCTGGTCCAGTAAGTCTGAAATTTTTTTTTATGCCAAAATAATCGATTATCTGTTTTAGATAATCGATTATCTTGGTCCAGTAAGGTTAAAAACGTTTCAAATTTTTAAGTTTTAGTTTTTTAATTGACATATCAAATAATATAAAGTTTTTTTTTTAAAATGTATTATACATTAAAATATTTGAGTTTTGAATATTAATTGTTTTAAAGTCCATCAATTCTCATTATTTTTGGAATTGTCCTCTCAAGTATACAACAATTATTACTCAAAAGTTGCATGTCAAAACATGTAACTTATTAAGTTAAAGATTCATGATATGGCTTAAGGAACTAAAGTTTATAGCATCTAATATTTTAATTAGTCAATTGAAGCATTATGTTACCAAAGTAACCTCTATTGTGTAGATTGATTAATCTTAACATATAAGATGACTGTGGATGTTAGTCTTCCATGCGTTTAACACCGGCCCAAAGGAAGGTTGTTATTTGGCAGGAATTCGAACATGCTTGTGGTGATAAATATGAGACAATTATTTGGTTTTCCATGTGAATATTAAATCGGCCCAAAGGAAGGTTTAATATTTGACAGGAGTTTATTGTCTATGTTTGATCACTACACCAAGAGTACCACTTACAAGTTGTTTTTCTGTCCAAAGACTAAAATCAATGTTGTGCTAGGTATCTTGTAATGGGAAATGCCTATTTTGAATGTATAAAGTAAAGTTAAAGTTCAAGTAATTGTAAGCATGTATTCAGTAATCCTTTTGTTCTATTTTCAGTTAATTCTTCTGCTTCTACGATATCTGCCAACATCAATAGCATCCCTGTGCTTAACGGCACTAACTTTAAGGAATGAAAGAGAATGTAATGATCGTTCTCGGTTGCATGGATCTTGACCTTGCACTTCGGACCGAGCAACCTACTCCTCTTGAGGATACATCCTCTCCTGATGAAAGGAGGGTGATGGAGAAGTGGGAACGCTCGAATCGCATGAGTCTAATGATTATGAAACGTGCAATTCCAGAATCATTCAGGGGCACTATGAATGATGAAGCTAATGCCAAAGTTTTCCTTGAAAACCTTGAAAAGCGTTTTATGCAAAACGAAAAGGCGGAAACAAGTACACTATTGAGTAAACTTGTTTCCATGAGGTATAAGGGCAAGGGAAACAATAGGGAGTACATTATGAAAATGTCTCATCTTGCTTCGAAACTAAAGTCACTCAAGCTGGATTTACCTGAGGAACTGCTTGTGTACTTTGTTTTGATATCTCTTCCTGCACACTTTAATCAGTTTAAGGTCAGTTACAACTGCCTGAAGGAGAAATGGACTCTTAACGAGCTCATTTCACACTGTGTGCAAGAAGAGGAAAGGATAAAGCTAGATAAGACTGAAAGTGCTCATTTGGCATCATCTTCTAAGGAAACTAAGATGAGGAAAGGTAAGGAAGTTGCGGTTGCAAGGCCCAAGATTAAGCAACATAAGGAACCTAAGGTTGAAATCACTGAATTAGGTTGCTTTCTCTGTAAGGGGACTGATCATGTGAAGAAAGATTGTACCAAGCACCATGCCTGGCGTGCAAAAAAGGGTATATTTCTTTCTCTTGTTTGTTCGGAAGTTAATTTAATTTCGGTACCTAAGGATACTTGGTGGGTAGATTCTGCTGCTACTACTCACATAAGTATATCAATGCAGGGTTGCCTGAACTGCCGAAAACCAAATGATGGTGAAAGATACATCTATGTGGGTGACAACAAGAATGTGCCAGTTGAGGCTATTGACAAATTTAGGCTATTGTTTAAAACCGGTTTTCATTTAGATTTGGATGAGACTTTTGTTGTACCGTCTTTTAGACGGAATTTAATTTCTGTTCCCCAATTGGACATATCCGGTTATAAATGTACATTTGGGGACAATAAAGTTAGTCTCTTTCAGAATTCAAATCTTATTGGTACTGGTGTATTATCAACATTTGATAGCTTATATTTGGTTGATACAATAACTTCAAATAAAGAAACTTTGCATACAAGTTTAAGTGGTACCAAAAGAAAATTAACTAATGAGAATTCTATTTCACTCTGGCATAAACGTTTGGGTCACATGTCCATTCAAAGAATTCAGAAACTCGTGTCAGATGGAATTCTTGATTCGCTTGATTCCTCAAATTCGGAAATTTGTATTGAGTGTATCAAGGGAAAACAAACAAACAAGACTAGATTAGGTGCTAAGAGAGCTTCGGACGTCTTAGAATTGATACATACGGATATTTGTGGGCCATTTCCTACTCCATGTAAGAATGATCAACAATACTTTATCACATTCATAGACGATTACTCTCGTTATGGGTACCTATATCTAATTCATGAAAAGTCCCAATCCATAGACGTGTTTAAATCATTTAAGGCTGAAGTTGAAAATCAACTAAGCAAAAGAATTAAATCCGTTAGATCTGACCGTGGTGGTGAATACTATGGTCGATATGATGGTTCAGGTGAACAACGTCCAGGGCCTTTTGCTAAATTCCTAGATGAGTGTGGGATCGTCCCTCAGTATACTATGTCAGGAAGTCCTACGATGAATGGTGTAGCTGAGAGGCGAAATCGGACCCTTAAGGATATGGTAAGAAGTATGATTTCTCGTACTACTTTGCCAGACTCACTCTGGGGTGAAGCATTAAAAACCGCAGCTTATATTCTTAATAGAGTTCCAACTAAAGCTACAATCAACACCCCATATGAACTTTGGACTGGGCATAAACCCAATATTCGGCATTTACACATTTGGGGTTGTCCAGCTGAGGCAAGGCCTTATAGGCCGAATGAAAAGAAACTGGATGCTAAGACGGTTAGTAGCTATTTTGTTGGATACTCTGAAAAATCCAGGGGTTTTAAGTTTTATGATCCCACTTCTAGAACTATTTTTGAGACGGGTAATGCTAGGTTCTTTGAGGATATTGAGTTTGGGGGGTGGGGAGATAAAGTTGTTAGAGATTTTGTCTTTGAGGAAGAACATGTGTCTTTCCCTCAAGTTGTTGACACAACTCCGGTTCAAGACATTCTCGAAAATCTCCCCCATCAGGACCCTGATATAACTAATGAAAATCAAACTCAACAACCTCAAGAAACTGAAATGCCATTAAGGAGATCCACTAGCGAGAGGAGAAATGCAATTTCGGATGATTATGTTGTATTTCCCCAAGAACAAGAAAGTGATATTGGACTTGAGGAAGATGATCCAATCAACTTCCGTCAAGTCATTAAGTGTTCTAACTCTCAAAAGTGGATTGATGCCATGAATGATGAGATGAAGTCTATGAGCGATAATGACGTTTGGGAGCTTGTTACATTGCCCGAAGGTATTAAACCTATTGGTTGTAAATGGATTTTTAAAACCAAAAGGGATTCAGGGGGCAATGTTATTAAGTATAAAGCTCGTCTTGTCGCAAAAGGCTATACTCAAAAGGAAGGCATTGATTATAAAGAGACTTTCTCTCCAGTTTCATCGAAAGACTCTTTCAGGACTATAATGGCATTAGTAGCACATTTTGATCTTGAGCTTCATCAAATGGATGTTAAGACAGCATTTCTCAACGGTGACATTGAGGAAACAATTTATATGGTGCAACCTGAAAACTTTGTTTCGGATGAATCAGAGAAAAGGGTTTGCAAATTAAAGAAATCCATCTATGGGCTCAAGCAGGCTTCCCGTCAATGGTATTATAAGTTTCATGCAGTCATTACATCTTTTGGTTTTGAACCGAATGTTGCTGATGACTGTATATACCATAAGTTCAGTGGGAGTAAGTATATTTTTCTGGTTTTATATGTCGATGACATACTGCTTGCCTGTAACGATATAGCATTATTGCTTGAAACTAAGAAATTTCTTTCAAAGAAATTTGAAATGAAAGATCTTGGTGAAGCTTCTTTTGTATTAGGAATTCAGATACAACGAGATCGCTCTAAAGGTGTTCTCGGTCTGTCACAAAAGGGCTATATCGATAAGGTTCTGAAAAGATTTGGCATGCAGGATTGTAAACCAGGCAACACCCCTGTTGCTAAGGGAGACAAATTTAGTCTCAAACAGTGCCCAAATAATACTTATGAGATTTCGGAAATGCAGAAGACGCCTTATGCTTCGGCGGTAGGTAGTCTGATGTATGCTCAGGTATGTACACGACCTGATATAGCATACATTATTGGGATGTTAGGCAGATATCTAAGCAATCCGGAAACGGACCATTGGTTGGCAGCCAAAAGGGTCATAAGGTATTTACAGAGAACAAAGGATAACATGCTTACATATCGGAGTTCGGTATACCGACTCCGGTTTTGCCACTTAGTCTAATAACAACAACAGTAATTTGACGAAAGCAAAACATAAGGACGTCAAATTTCGGGTTGTTAAAGAAAGAGTACAAAATGGACAATTGTGCATTGAGTACATAAGTACAAACTCCATGCTTGCGGATGCGCTCACTAAGGGATTGACACCAAAAGTATTTCATGAGCATACTTGTATGGGTATCAAATCAGATAAGGATTATGTATTTTAGTGGGGGTTTGTATTGCACATTTATGTATTGTTCATTATATTCAGAAATTCAGTAATTCAGTTATATCTGCGCAGATATTCAGTTTTAAAGTTTTTGTACTCTTACATTTTATGTTTGATCTCAATAAAGAGAACCAGTTGGAAATAGACATTCTATTGACCATACTTTATGTTATTTCCATGCTACATACCTACACTTGATCCATGTCGTTGGTTATATTGATATACGTGAGCTATGATTGGTTCTAGTTATGAATGAGTAACGACGAGCACTTAGTTCCTATGTTGGTATGATTGATGGACCGGATTGTTCATGACAATTTTATTGTGATAGCAATTTTTGAGCTCCTAAGGTTATTTTGTAACATATAATGCTAAGGTTTGTACATATGTTTATGTATCTCGTCCAAGTGGGAGATTGTAAGATATATGGATTTATATCTAGATATATGGACTTATATCTACACACATATGAACAATATATGGATAAATTATATGTTATGTGCTATCTTTTGGTTTGGCCTAATTTTGTGGTCTTATGGACATTATGTTAAGGGGGCCAATGTGTTGTCATATAAACTGTAGGACTAATGTGTAGATACCCAAAAGGGTAACCTTAGTTGATGATGGGCTAACTAAGGTTACATATATGTAACCATGGTTACATGCTTGTGACTCTTGAGTTATGTAACTCTTGTGACTCTTGGGTTATGTAACTCATTTGTTATTAAGTGGGGGTTATGGTTCCCACATTAGTGCAAGACAAGACTCTTCTTCCTCCCATTGAATCAAGAGCCAAAAACTCCATTGTTGTCTTGCAAATATTGTGGAAAACCATATACCAATTTGATTATTGTCATAACATTATTATTGTGGACCATTCACATATTGTTTAAGTCTTGTGGAGCATACTTGTGGTGATATACAACTTCAAGAAATCTTGAAGAAAGGATCAAGGAGTTCACAAGGACATAAGGACAATCATCAAAGGAGGTTCAACAATTTCCACATATGGATTCAGGTTAGCTTCCGCTCATGTAGTTTAATTCCGAATTATTCAATATGAAGATTGTTAAATTTAGTTGGAAACATAATCCTAACACAGGCAAGATAGGTTGTAAGGTTACTAAAGAGAAAATTATTGCTACTAGGAACAATCAGTCACAAAGGAAATGCAGAGAAGATCACATGCCTTTAAGATATTAAAACTCAGTATTGGACACACCTGCAGAACCTAATATTCTTAATAAAGACTGCAGTTATGAATCTCAGAGGAGTTTCAATCACACAGATAGTATACTACTTTTAAAGGAAAAGGGAAAAAATTATAAACAATATAATGGCAACATACCTTATATATATAGATGCACTGTAGATCTAATTGTTGTATTCAAAAATACTTTCTTAGAGGAATATCTAAACTCTATAAATCCAAAGGACAAATGAGCTCATTTGAATGCAAAAATTTTCCCAAAAGAAAAATTTAAAAGAGCTCAATGAATCATCTGGCGACGAGAAAAAAAATTCATGGAAAAGATGATGTCAAGGACATGAGAAAAGGTTTCTAAAATATAAATTCATTAGCACATCTTCATGTTTTTAGAGGTCATTGCAGAATTGAAGGCCACTTCATTAGCTAAAGATAGTACAAAAAGGAGAAAAATGCAGTCTGAAATAGTTTTTCTTTATTAAAAGTACCAAAAGTTAGTTTCTTTGTATATGACTTACCATGAAACCTTTATTATTATATTTAGTTTGCGTTTCTAAAACTAGTAGCCAAGATAGATGCTTTACTTTTACTTGTCAAGAAATGACAGTTAAGCTGTAGTAACTTACATATGTGCTCCTAGATTTCTGATCCACAAACTCCTTGTTCGCTTTGATGTGTGTCGTTCTCATAAGCCCATGTGTATGTGGTAGTCTTCCTAGTTCTTTAGCCTAAAATTGAAAATCACATTCACTATATTAATACATAATGATTAGCTTTGGAGGTGTTATAACTTCGCTAAAGTAAAATGAATATACCAGTATTTTTGCATGTTTTCGATGAGTTCTGGAGCCTCCTGTATGGCGTGACGGACCGGTTCCTTCACCACCTTTCTCACTTAGTCGATTCCTTGAGCACTGTGCGGACTTGGCTTTAAAAGCCTCAGTCTCCCAGTGAGGCTTCCAGCTCTCCCAAATAGATATTGGAATATGTTTGCGCTTCTTCACATCAAGTCTTGCTTCAGATAATCTACCCTTGTATCGTTCTGCACATTTGCTCATAAACTTATCCTTTATGGCACCTTCAATTATAGTATCCCATTGAAATCGTTTCTGCTTGAGAAGATCAACTGAGAAATAAGACAAGATGTTGACAACAACAACAACATATTTAGTGTAATCTACAAGTGAGATATAGGAGGGTAATGTACACAGACCTTACCCCTAGCTTTAAGAAGGTAAAGTGACTGTTTCCGTAAACCCCAGCTCAAGAAAGATAAAAGGAACTCCAAATAGGAATAGCTCCAAATATCTAAAAGGAATTAGAAGGAACTTCTAGCCTAGCTGAAGAAAAAAATTTACTGATCTATAAATCAAGTTAACAGCAGAGATCATCAACCAAAAACTGAGAAAGAACTGTGATCCCTCAAGATAGCAAAAACCTTCGCCAGTCACAATTATTATCAACATAGAGGACCAAAAGTTTATGCTTATTCCATCCTTACCGTTGTCGTCATTATAAATTTCCCCCAAGTTCTTATCGGACACTGGCCTTGTAGGACAAGGCAGTCCTATAATTTCTCTGTCAAGGTACTTGATACTGTCTTGGAATAGATTTATTAATAGACTTAAGCAACTAAACAAATTTGAATAGGTAGGCTATTTACTGGATTGTATTTTCTAAACTTTGCAGCATAATGTGACAGTCTCTTTTTTTTTAGGACGTTCTGGTAATGTTCCCATTGAGTAATGAAGATGGACAACCTTAAAAAGGCATCATTCAGAATCTGGCCAAGCTTTAACTTAACTTCTGGATGATTAACATGACTGAACTTATTTTTGTTAAGAATGAATACTTGAAATTCCCTTCTCTTAGACTATTCATAGTCTCATTTGTGCATCTTAGGTCAACTTTTCCTAACTTAACTATCACTTTTGTAAAGGGACAGACTTGTCATCCCTCTTATAGGAAGGAGAGGTCAGGCTTAATATCCCTCACTCCCATGTACCAATTTTTTGCTGGATTTAGTCTAGCCCCCCCTCCAAGGAGGATTGGAAAAACAAAAAGCTTTCTGAAGATTCATGACTCATCTGGATGTAAAAATATGATGCAAGAGAAGGGAAGAAAAGAATTAAAAGTCGAGGGGCAAAAATCTCTCCCTTCAGGCCAGAAATACTAGTGCTCATGGATACCAATCAAATAGCTAGAAATACAAAATTACCAGAAAAAGATTCTATTTTGCATCTTTTTATCTTGCATGGCTGATGTGTAGGTAATTATAGCAGCATAAAAGCACTAAAAATAAGATGTCTTGGACGTTATAAAAGATGTTATATATAACATCTTAAGATGATTGTTTTCACTAATTATGCAACAAAAACAAGATATTGCAATGAGAGAAATTCAAGTATTGTAAAATTCTGATAATGTATCACATTTGTACTCAACAAATGGATATTATGAAGACAAAAGCACCAATATGACGAAACTAGAAGGACTTAACCATGATTACAAGGTTTCACAAAGATGTACGAGATAGGATACCACTTTACTTATGATAGAATCAATAGGAGTAGATGAAGTATTTAGGAGCTCATTCACAATATTATAATTTTTGTCCAGAAATTAACAAAATAAAGAACTGCATTCTCATTCCATTTATAGTTTTCATATTCTTTCAAGAAGCATTTGAGAAATAACGCAAATTACTTAGTCGGTGCTTAGTAATCATCAAGAGGGACATTCTGTTATCGATTGTCCGTGTTCAAAGCAACGAGAAACTGGAAACCAGTAAGAAGAAGAGACACAAAAAAAAAAAAAATCACAGAAATGAAGAAATCCGAGACCACAGAATTCACTGTGTGTCCTTAAGGAATTTAACCCCCTCACTGTACCCGAGGTTGTGGATTATTTCCTCCCAGGATATAACGGATATACCTGTCGTAGGAGTGGCGGTACCTCAAACGCCTACGACTTCGACGAACTCAAATTCGGGAACGAAATCACACTATGACTCGATATGTTTCAGTTTTACAGAAAAGAATGCAGAATTTTTAATGCACGAATAAATTTTTTTTTTTCCAGTACTCGAAAATGAGGCATTGCCTCAGTTTATATAGCCTCGAATTGTGACTGTTCGGAAAGGCTTGGTGCCTGTTCGGGAAAGGCCATGCCTTTTTTTTCTGAAAAATAAGAACGTTGGGAAGTTTACAGTTAACAAATTAATATTTTTCCCGCGGGAATTAAAAATAATTTCAGAAAATGAAGATTGAATTTTAAATAAATTTGGTCCAAAAAGATTATCAATCAATCAGATCATTTGACCAAATCCAAATCCAAATCCAAATCCAAATCCGAAGCCGAGCCGAGCGACGACGACGGCGCGAGGGGAGTCCCTCTTCTTAACCCTTTAAGAGCTAGAAGAAGTGCTTTCTAATATAAGCACATAACTTTCCCTTTCTACCACCAATGTGGTACAAAGCTCCTTTTCAAAGGAACTTTGCTTTGAAACTTCATTTTCCTTCTATTGTCTTCTTCCCTCCATTTCTCATTCACATCAACTTAGCTAGCTTTAATCATTAACTAGCTTTAACAATCCCCCACATGAATGGGGAATGGCTATATGATGAAAAACATGCATGACAAAAAAAAACTGTGTGATTCGTAAGCAAGGATTAATTGCATATGGATAAGTAGATTTCTCTTTGAACTTTCCGTAGTAAGCATATGTCGGATATACTCGGTCAATCGGTAGATTTGATATCTTTGAACCGTCGAGCTTTGGTGTATACCTAGACAACCACATGTCACACAATTAACCCTTTAACCGTTTTTGGTTCTCATTGTTTTGTTCGTTTCAGCCATGAACACTTCCTGGTTCATAAGTGCGTAGAGAGCTGGTCTTACAGAGTTCTCCTTGAAGCGGCTTACACTTCACACTTACATAGGTGATTCCTAAATGTGTCATCCCGTAGATACACTATTTGATATACCCCGTATCAAACTTAGAAACAATTAAAAAGCCTTAATGCTTTATCCTGGTACTGAACATTGTCTCATCACGAGAATGGACCAAAAAGTTATTGTGACAATGTTGAACCGTCATCAATGACTCTGTTTGATCTCTTTGAACCTAGATCTTGGGATCTCATGTCTTCTAGGTAGAGTTACCGCCACGATGACTTGTCCTCGGCCATAGTCCCATTCCCCTCGATGATCTTTCAACCACTTCTCTAGTTAGGCCTTTAGTTAGTGGATCCGAAACATTATCTCTTGACTTAACATAGTCAATTGTGATAATTCCACTAGAGAGTAGTTGTCTAACGGTATTATGTCTTCGTCGTATGTGACGAGACTTTCCGTTGTACATAACGCTCCCGGCTCTTCCTATTGCCGCTTGGCTATCGCAATGTATGCATATAGGAGCCAACGGTTTGGGCCAAAATGGAATATCTTCTAAGAAATTCCGGAGCCATTCAGCTTCTTCACCGGCTTTGTCTAGAGCTATGAACTCAGATTCCATTGTAGAGCGGGCGATACATGTCTGTTTGGATGACATCCAAGACACTGCTCCTCCACCTAGAGTAAAAACGTATCCACTTGTGGATTTAGTTTCAGTTGAACCGGTGATCCAATTTGCATCACTGTATCCTTCAATAACTGCAGGATACCTGTTATAATGCAAAACAAAGTTTTGAGTATGTTTCAAATACCCCAAAACTCGTTTCATTGCCAGCCAATGATTTTGGTCGGGATTACTCGTGTAGCGACTTAGTTTACTTATAGCACACGCAATATCAGGTCGCGTACAGTTCATAATATACATCAAACTTCCCAACACTCTGGCATAATCCAATTGAGAATGACTTTCACCTTTATTCTTTGCAAGAGCAAGGTTCATATCAATTGGCGTCTTTGCAACTTTAAAGTCCAAATACTTGAATTTTTCAAGTACTTTTTCAATATAATGAGATTGAGACAATGCTAGACCTTGAGGAGTCTTATGGATTTTAATTCCCAGAATTAAATCGGCAACTCCTAAGTCTTTCATATCAAACTTACTAGCAAGCATGCGCTTAGTAGCATTTATGTTAGCAATGTTGTTACTCATTATTAACATATCATCCACGTATAAACAAACAATGACGACGTGGTTCGGAGTGTTCTTAATGTAGACACATTTATCACATTCATTTATCTTGAATCCATTTGACAGCATCGTATGGTCAAATTTTGCATGCCACTGTTTTGGTGCTTGTTTTAGTCCATAAAGAGACTTAACAAGTCTACATACCTTCTTCTCTTTCCCTGGAACTACAAACCCTTCGGGTTGTTCCATGTAAATTTCTTCCTCCAACTCTCCATTTAAGAAGGCTGTTTTCACATCCATTTGATGGATTTCAAGACCGTACACGGCGGCTAATGCTACTAACACCCGAATAGATGTAATCCTCGTTACCGGCGAGTATGTATCAAAGTAATCAAGACCTTCTCGTTGTCTAAACCCTTTAACAACTAGTCTTGCCTTATATTTTTCAATAGTGCCATCAGCTTTCATTTTCCGCTTGAAAATCCATTTGGAACCTAAAGGTTTATTCCCTGGAGGAAGATCAACCAATTCCCAAGTATGGTTGTTCAATATGGATTCTATCTCACTATTGATTGCCTCTTTCCAAAATTGAGCTTCCGATGAAGACGTAGCTTCGTTGAACGTTCGAGGCTCATTTTCCAACAAAAATGTTAAAAATTCTGGTCCAAAGGAAGTAGTCGTCCTTTGACGTTTGCTACGTCTTGGATTTTCCTCATCAGGAATGTTTTCCTTTATTTCTTCCCGAGGTCGTTTAGATTCTTTGCTAGACGACGCACATTCCTTTTTATACGGATATATGGTTTCAAAGAAGTCAGCATTATCTGATTCAATTACCGTATTCACCTGAATGTCGGGATTTTCTGATTTGTGAACCAGAAATCTATATGCCTTACTATTTGTGGCATATCCTATGAAAACACAATCAACGGTTTTAGGTCCTATTTTTACCCTTTTGGGTTTAGGAACTTGCACCTTGGCCAAACACCCCCACACTTTGAAGTATTCCAAATTGGGCTTCCTTCCTTTCCACTTTTCGTATGGAATAGATTTTGTTTTGCTATGGGGCACTCGATTGAGTATTCGGCTAACTGTTAGAATGGCTTCCCCCCACAAGTTCTGGGGTAAACCAAAACTTATTAACAGGGCATTCATCATTTCTTTCAGTGTTCTATTTTTTCTTTCCGCAATTCCGTTTGATTGTGGCGAGTAAGGAGCAGTTGTTTGATGAATAATGCCATATTCCAAACATATTTGTTCAAAAGGAGATTCATATTCACCGCCCCTATCACTCCTTATCATTTTAATCTTTTTGTTAAGTTGAGTCTCAACTTCAGTTTTGTATTGCCTGAACGCTTCAATTGCTTCATCTTTACTATTAAGTAAATAAACGTAGCAATACCGCGTACTATCGTCAATAAAAGTTATGAAATACTTCTTTCCACCGCGAGATGGAATTGACTTCATGTCACAAATATCTGTATGGATTAAGTCTAAAGGACTTGAATTCCTTTCAACTGACTTATAAGGATGTTTAGCATACTTAGATTCAACACAGATTTGACATTTTGATTGATTGCATTCAAACTTAGGCAATACTTCCAAACTAATCATTTTTCGCAAGGTTCTATAATTGACATGTCCTAAACGTGAATGCCATAAATCATTTGACTCAAGCAAGTAAGACGAAGCAGAAACTTTATTATTATTAGCAACAACCATTACATTCAGTTTGAAAAGGCCCTCTGTGAGGTAGCCTTTTCCTATGTACATTTCGTTCTTACTTATTACAACCTTGTCAGAAACATAAACACATTTAAAACCGTTCTTCACTAGAAGTCCGGTAGATACAAGATTTTTCCTAATTTCAGGAACATGACAGACGTTGTTGAGAGTCACCACCTTGCCAGAGGTCATCTTCAGCAGTATCTTTCCATAACCTTCAATCTTGGCCGTTGCAGAATTTCCCATATATATTGTTTCGTCGGGCCCGGCGGGAGCATATGAAGCAAAGGCTTCTCTAACAGCACAAATGTGGCGAGTGGCGCCAGAGTCAATCCACCACTCTTTCGGACTTCCCACTAGGTTGCACTCGGACAACATAGCGCACAAGTCATCAACCTCCTCGTTTGTTTCAACCATATTAGCCTAACCCTTCTTCTTTTCCTTTTTCGGAGCACGACAGTCTGCAGCTTTGTGTCCGATTTTTCCACAATTATGGCAGTTTCCCTTGAATTTCTTCTTGTTGGGATAGTTCCTTGGTCCCGATGCCTTTTTCCTCTTTTTCATATTAGTTGGGGCAGTTTCAACTATATGTGCTCCCCCTATGGTTGATCTCCCATTTGCCTTTTTCTCCGCTGCCTTGTTATCTTCCTCGATTCTCAACCGGACGATGAGATCTTCCAATGTCATCTCCTTTCGCTTATGTTTCAAGTAATTTTTGAAGTCCTTCCATGAAGGAGGCAACTTCTCTATCACTGCCGCAACTTGAAACGCCCCACTAATCACCAAACCTACAACAAACAACATGTAAGTGACGGGGCACTGAATACTTTTGACAAAGGCATTAATTAAATTTATACCTTCAGCGAGGAGATCATGGATGATAACCTGCAACTCTTGAACTTGAGTGACAACAGACTTGCCATCTACCATTTTGTAGTCCAAAAACTTGGCAACGATAAACTTCTTTAAGCCAGCATCTTCTGTTTTATATTTCTTTTCCAACGCATCCCATAGTTCTTTTGATGTTCCCACATTACTATAGACGTTGTAAAGATCATCCTCCAGTCCGCTAAGAATGTAATTCTTGCACAAAAAATCTGAGTGCTTCCACGCCTCAATTACAACAAATCGTTCATTTTCAGGTGTTGATTCCGGCGGAACCGGAATATCCTCCTTAATAAACTTTTGAAGGCTTAAAGTAGTTAGATAGAAGAACATCTTTTGTTGCCATCGTTTGAAATCAATCCCGGTGAATTTTCCGGGCTTCTCTGCCGGAGCCGGTGCTGGTGCAGTACGACTGGAGGACGCAGCATTGCTCGTAGAACCAACCACGGGGGCTGGTGTGGCAGTAACAGTAGCAGTAGCATTCAAATTTGGAGTTTGGTCTCCCATTTCTATCGTAGGAAATAACAGAACACTTTAATAATCGGTGAAGATTTTATTTCTTCAAACCGAATCAAATTTACACAAACAGAATTAAAACAAACTTTAAATAGAATGTAATAAACTGTATGTAGTATACTTGATGAAGTTTTTATATCTTCAAATCAAGTACCCAAATGAGTAGAAAGTTCTGAAAACTTTAATCTCAACCGGAGTAGAAAATCCGAAGATTTAGTCTCCAAACAACATACAAGTTCGTTACATGCAAACAACAAAATTACAAGTTTCTTTTATTTTCTGGACAGTCACAATTTTATGTTAGGAAAAACTGTATGTAGTCACTGTTTTATGTAAGAATTTTTTTTTCTGTACTGTTGTATCGTTCTGTAACGTTTTAATCAACAACAGATGAACTCGGAAATAATAATTTAAATTCCTTAAGCTTGTTATCGATTGTCCGTGTTCAAAGCAACGAGAAACTGGAAACCAGTAAGAAGAAGAGACACAAAAAAAACAGAACGTATGTAACGTTAAGGAAAAAAAAAATCACAGAAATGAAGAAATCCGAGACCACAGAATTCACTGTGTGTCCTTAAGGAATTTAACCCCCTCACTGTACCCGAGGTTGTGGATTATTTCCTCCCAGGATATAACGGATATACCTGTCGTAGGAGTGGCGGTACCTCAAACGCCTACGACTTCGACGAACTCAAATTCGGGAACGAAATCACACTATGACTCGATATGTTTCAGTTTTGCAGAAAAGAATGCAGAATTTTTAATTGTGACTGTTCGGAAAGGCTTGGTGCCTGTTCGGGAAAGGCCATGCCTTTTTTTTCTGAAAAATAAGAACGTTGGGGGAAGTTTACAGTTAACAAATTAATATTTTCCCGCGGGAATTAAAAATAATTTCAGAAAATGAAGATTGAATTTTAAATAAATTTGGTCCAAAAAGATTATCAATCAAATCATTTGACCAAATCCGAATCCGAATCCGAATCCGAAACCAAAGCCGAGCCGAGCGACGACGACGGCGCGAGGGGAGTCCCTCTTCTTAACCCTTTAAGAGCTAGAAGAAGTGCTTTCTAATATAAGCACATAACTTTCCCTTTCTACCACCAATGTGGTACAAAGCTCCTTTTCAAAGGAACTTTGCTTTGAAACTTCATTTTCCTTCTATTGTCTTCTTCCCTCCATTTCTCATTCACATCAACTTAGCTAGCTTTAATCATTAACTAGCTTTAACACATTCTTCTGTCCATCTTCTTACAAGAACACCCAATTTATATTTTTTGTGTGAAGTGTAAGTAATATATTTATTTTACTCAATTACTGTAGTAAATGAGTTGTTGCCTCCTAACTAGAGTTATTTGAAAATATTTAGGAATCAAGCTTTTTTCCATAAGACGATTCCATGAGTATATTCATCCAGAGTCCTTGTCTAGTCATATTGAAAAGGATAAGAACTTTCCTGCTTTCTCTAGTTTCTTGCATAAGAACAACCCGCTATTACAGTAGAAAATCAAATGACATATTCATTTGAAGTTCTTGTCCTACGTACCATATAAAAAAGAATTCTCTAACTGGGATACTATAAAAGAATGTGCCTCAATGTGTCTGACCTAATAGTCTAAATATGTATCTATCTTTCTAGATGCTAAACAATCAGGTATGAATTCACAAAGATGCAATGATACACACGTTATAGGCACAAAATAGAAATGAATAAAAAAAATTAAATGGATAACACTCGTACTCTTACCCTCCAGGGACGATTGTAATTAGGATATGGGTACCACCAACTCTGTTTGACGAAGTTGCTGAACGGATTTCATCTCCAGGTGCACCAAGATCAGAAGATGAAGATGGTAAGGATTTGCTTATAGTTGTACCTGAATGTGGCATTTCTTGTACCGGAGGTTCAGGTAATAATGGTGATTAATTAAATGTGGGACTCAACATCTCAGGAGATCTCGGTGAATTTGCATTCCTATTTTCAGCATATCTACGTGCTCCACCTCCCCTAGGTGCCATATCTGTAATTCCAAAAGCATATGTAGATGAACAAATAACATAATTAATGAATTATGCTCTTATCTAATTAGATTCAGTAATAAGTAGTTAATTGATATGTTATTCCAAGAGTAATTAACTTATACATTAGTCCAAGAACAGGATGCTATGAAAAAAATAAGACATAGCTTACTTTATGAGTGTTTCTTCTGCACCTAAAGAATACAACTACTTATCCTCACAAAATGAGAGTGAGGGTAACGGGTCAAACAAACAAGCGAAAGAACTATAAATACAAATACTTAAGTTAAAAACATCCAAAAACCCATAAAATATGAAACCTAAGAACTTTTCCGCAAGAAATGTAAAATGAAATAGTAATAAAAACAAATTATATAGTATGTTCCATTCATTCAAACTTTACAGTTGAAGAGATAGAAGCATTTTGACTCTATTCACTGCCGTTTTCATCATATGGCTATTCATCCTCATTCTCCCCATCCTCATCTTCATCCCCATCATCATCTGATACAAATTCAACATGAAGTTCTATCTCACCATCTAAATCATGATCCTCGTGGACCTCGTCTCTTATGTTTATGAATTCACCATTTGGATCATTCAGGAGAACGATTTCATTGTCAGGTACCACACCAAATGTTAAACCATCTTCCTCAGATTGGAATGACTCAACATCATCTTTCAGAGGTGACTGTGAAGATGATGGAGGCATGTCCATAATACTCCGTGCTTTTATTTTACACACAACCCACCTGTCACTCTTATCACGTCGCAAGCTAGGATAAGTTGCATAATACACTTGAGCCGCTTGCATTGGCAAAACAAATGATTCATACTTTTTTTAATTTCTTTTCATGGTTGATAGCCACAAGTTTATATTGTGGGTGAATCTTCATTCCTGCTTTTGGTGTGGGATCAAACCACTCACACTTGAATAAAATAGTTCTCTTTATATATCACTACCCTTATACTCAATTCAAGGATATCAGTTAGCACAACATAGTAGTCACTATCATCTGCATAATAGTTAGTTCCTTTTATGCATACACCATTGTTGCTGGATGCTCTAGAAGAACTGCGGCTTTTAGTGTGAAATTTAAAGCCATTGACAATATAGCTAGTCCATGGTTGTGCTGTTTGACACAGACCTTTTGCAAGAGCCTTGATGAACTGATTATCTATGTGGTCTCGTGCGTGTAAAAGAAAAATAATTAGAATTGCTCATAAGTGAGGTAAGTATAAGCTGAAGGATATTGTACAAGTACTTGCATATCTTTTAAACCATGATGCAAAATCTTCATCAAGTTTCCTATCCACTTACCTCTCCGTAATTTGTGGGAAATTTTGACGAATGGAGTCAATAAAAATCCTTTTAATCACATCCAAGAAAATTATATATTTAGTGTTTTGATGATTTTGCTAATCTATAAATGAAAAAAAAGCTTGAAGTCTTACTCTATATATGGGTGTACTTCTGTGCAATTTAATAAAATATAAATATGAGCTGCATCAAGTTCTTTTTCAGTTATATATCTTGGTTTACACCTCCCAAATACTTTACCTGGATAGGTAAATATAGAAAGATTACCATCGCGTTCATCCAGTTCACTTATACCACCATCATCATTCCGTGAAACTTTCCTATGCCTTGTGTAAACATGAGGTTCGAAGTAGTGTGAACAAAAAGATGAAGCTTCCTCAACTAGATACGAATAGCTTATGGATCCTTCAACATGTGCCTTATTTCGAACATCGTTTTTTAATTTTTGAAGGTTCCATAAAATAACACATAAGCTCAAATTGTGAGTTTTTCATGATTATGAAAATGAAGTGATTGAATTAATATCAATGAAATCTTACCTTTCAAATGGGTAAATCCATCGATATTGCACTGGACCTGCTATCCTTGCTTCATAATCAAGATGCACGGGAAGATGTTCCATTGAATCAAATAAGCTGGGAGGGAATATACGCTCCAATTTATAAAGTATTTCAGGTATTTCTTGTTCAAGTCTGACTATATCCTCTTGCTGAGTTTCCGTAGAAGTGAGATCCCTAAAGAGAAGGTTCATCTCAGCAAGTGGTTCCAAACTTTTTATGGTAATAGTTCACGAAATGCAATAAGGACCAATCTTTGCATGAATACATGAAAATCGTGGCTTTTCATACCAAAAGATTTATGCTTTTTCATGTCCAAACACCTTCTCATATTTGAGACATATCCATCTGAAAATTTCAGATATTCTACCCATTCACACAATCCTTTTTTTGACTTCTTGTCTAGTGTGTAACAAGCTTTCGGATATTCACCACAAACAACATGTAATTCAGGACGTTGGCAAAACTCTTTCAAATCTTCTGTAGATTTAGGATTATATTTGTTTTACCATCTACATGTAGCACTGTGTTGAACACATTCTCGAAAAAGTTTTTCTCGATGTGCATAAAAGTCTAGATTGTGCCGAATGAGATTTGTACTCCAATATGGTAAATCCCAAAATATGCTTCTTTTCTTCCAACCAGAAAACTTACTAATTTTTCCATTAACAATATCATTCCCAAGCTTTGTTACCTTTTTCAACCCCAATTGATTTATCTCCTTCAAGATATCATCACCAGATCGTATTGAGGGAGAATGCATTGTGACTGCTATGTTCTTTATAAATAAATTTCTATTATGTATGGATGATTCAGTGGTAGGAACTTATGATGATTGTCAAACCAGGACTGTTTGCCACCTTTTGTCAAAGTAAAAGCATATGAATTCTCCATGCAATATGGACATGCTAGACTCCCCGCAGTACCCCACCCAGACAACATCGAATATGCAGGGAAATCACTGATTATCCACATCAAAGTAGTTCGCATGTTAAAATTTGGCTTCTTAGAGATAGCATATGTGTCCACACCTATACTTCATAGATTTTTTAGTTCAGCAATCAAAGGCTGCAAGAAAACATCAAGTTTTTGCTTAGGGTTCTTCGGCCCACGAACTATAACTGACAAAAACAAATAGGACACTTTCATACACATCCAAGGCGGCAAGTTGTATGGTGTCACAACTATTAACCAAGATCAATATTGTTGACCAATTTGTCCAAATGGTTGAAACCATCTGTGCATAGCCCCAATCTGACATTAAGACTTTCAGTTGCAAAAGATGGATGTATCTTATCAAAGTGTTTCCATGCAGGTGCATTTGAATAGTGGCACATCACACCTTCCTCAACTTCATGCTCGGCATGCCATCGCATATGTGTATCAGTCATGTGGGAAGCATATAGCTGTTGCAACCGTGGAGTAAGGGGAAAGTATAACATCTATTTAATGGTACAAGATTTCTCTTTGAATTAGATATTTTCCTAGTAGGCTTGCACCTGAGATGACGACAAAACTTGCAATGGATAAGTTCACTGTCTTCTCCCCAATAAATCATACATGCATTAATACAACTGTGAATTTTTCTACTGGCATGTTCATTCCATGCATTAACTTCTTAGTTCCATAGAAATTTTTGGCATCAAGTTATCAGGAGGAATAATCTCATTCACATATTAAAAAATGCCATCAAAACATCTACAGACAAATGGTGTTCAGACTTGATATGCAACAAACATGCAACAACTGAAAATTGAGAATGTGTTTCACAGCCAGGCCATACCTCTTGATTTGCAGAATCAATCATATCATAAAATTTCTGCGCATCAGGGTTCGACAATTCATCCACATCACTCAGATTGAAAGAGGGGCCATCAACATCAAAGACCATTCTATGGTATGGAGTAGATGATCTAGAATCATCAATTGCACCCATATTTGCTGATGCAATATTCATAGTCTCATCATAATTTTGAATCTCTTCATGTTGATCTATATTTATCATAACCTTATTTTCTCCATGCAAGTACCATGTATGATATCCAGGTACAAAGCTATCACGCAACAATTGCTCGTGGATCGTAAGAACATCTTTATAATTTCAATTATGAAACTTTTTTCGATTACATGGGTACCCTAGTCTCTCAACATCCTTCCCTTCCTGATGATTCTTTGCAAACTCAATAAATTGCTCAACACCCCTTAGGAATACTGGATTATACAAACCTCTCATTAAGCTTTTGTACATCCACTCACAATTTGAAGTCATTTCTCTAACAAACTTTCTTTCCTGATAATGTAAAAAAAATTACCGTAGCATTTATTGATTTCTAAAAATCTTTGTACAGTAAAAAAAGAGTAATAATAATCCAATTAGGTCTCAAATTCCTGTTATAATGAGCACAAGCTTTCAAATATTTAGCAAAAAAAGGCATAATAAATGTTCACATAGAGATTGGAAGAGATAGTTACATGCCCAATAGCAAAGGACTAAAAAAAATTAAAGAACGATAGGATGTTCCTATATTTTTCAGGAAAAGAAATGAGTCCTTTGTTTGAAATCAAGAGAAAAGTGGGACAAAAAAAAAAAAAAAAATTAAGTGAAGCTCACAAGAAGTATCTTGTATCCTTATATTTTTTCTTCTTTAATCTATATAAGCCATCAACTACGAAATATACTGATTCAATATCTATATAACCAAACAATTATATCATATCAACATATCTATAATATACTGAAAAAATTAGATTGATAAAAAAATACTTACCACTTAGCCGAATGAATTGTGGAATTGAGAAGAATCCAAACGATAGCTTGTGAGAGACTTACCACGTAGCCGAATGAATTGTGAAATTGAGAAGAATCCAAATAATAGCTTGTGAGAGGCTGCTTGAGATAATCTTTCAGTTGGAAAAAATAATTGCAAGGATTTAGCATATTGTGGTCGTGGGTAAAAGAAACTGAAATGGCGCGGGAGTTCTATGTAATTTTAGGAGATGGGGGAAAGTTTTGGCGGCATACTTCTTTATTTTTTTTCTTCTTTTTATTTAATTTCTTCTTCTTTTCTTTGTTTCTTTGGAAATTTTCCAATTTATATTACTTTCTCCTTTTTTCTTTTTGAGTATTTTAGTAATTTCATTTTAGACTCTTCTACTATGTTATTAGTAACTAGTCACATGACATATACATGTATCTTTGGTTATTAAATTATCATATAAAATAATAAATTTTAATTGCACCAAACTATGTGTATAAAAAATAAAAAATAATTGCACTCATGTTTAAATTACAAAATATAAACTAAGTCCAAAAATAATTTACAGCTGGTTTGGATGGTTGTTATGTCACGACCCTAGTTCACCATCCGTGAACACGTCATGACGGCACCCACTCACGAGGACTAGGTAAGCCTAACGGTGCGAAAATAACAATATTCATGATAACAATAACAACTTAAAACTAAGTAACTTAAAGAAATATATATAATTCGCCGTTTGGCACATACACTTCACACCACCATTATGAAACAAAATCCCAAAACCCGAAATTTCACTAGCAACTCAGGCTATAGGAAGAATATAGATGGCTCTAGCTCCGAAAATGTCTATATCGATGAAAAACAGGAACAAACTAGCTAACTACAGGATAGAATAGGAAGGAGACTCTTCGGTTTACGGACCTAGCAGATATATCTCAAGTCTCCAAAACTCTCTCTCCTGAATCACGAGTAGTGCGCCTGAGAAGAGGTACCTAGATCTGCACATGAAAACATGTGCAGAAGAGGCGTGAGTACACCATTGCGGTACTCATTAAGTGCCAAGCCTAACCTCGATTGGGTAGTGACGAGGAAAGTCAAGCCCCTACTGAGATAACTATAATATATGATGAGATAAGGAAAAACGGCATAACTGAAATCTACAGCGAAAATTTAAACACGATAAATAAGGGAAACAACAATAGGAAAAATGGAACGAAACAATACAAGGAACACTACTCACAGCAGGAAAATAATAATCGCGGATCTCTTGGTATCCTCATTATATCCGCAAGAGATCTCTTGGTATCCTGAGGATCTCTTGGTATCCTCATCATTTTACTAGGGATCTCTTAGTATCCCGAGGATCTCTTAGTATCCTCATATCTTACAATCTCATGTGCCAGAGGTCTCTTGGTATCCTGAGGATCTCTTAGTATCCTCGTTATATTCACTAGGGATCTCTTGTTATCCCGAGGATCTCTTGGTATTGTCATATCTTACAATCTCATGTGCTAGGGATCTCTTGGTATCCCGCACCCTCAGTCCAAAACATATCAAGTGCAGAAGGATCTACCGGGAGTCCAACCCATAGTCCCAAAGTAAATATGCAGGGGGATCTCCCGGGAATCAAACCCGTAGTCCCAAAGTAAATATGCAGGGGGATCTCCCGGGAATCAAACCCGTAGTCCCAAAGTAAATATGCACAAACACAATCAGAGAATATTCATAACGAAATACAACAAAATAAGCAACAGATAATTCTAGCCTGACATGTTTCACGTAGTACAGTGAAGGCAATTTAAGCAGGTAGACAAGCTAAATTAACAAACATGTCCATCTCATCTAACACAAGTTATAATTGCAAGTAAGGTAAGTAGGTACAACAGAAACTCGATCTCAATATCTAAAGTAAAAACCGGATTTTTAAACAATTAGCTCAACTACGCGCTCGTCACCTCATGTACGAGGCACTCAATTAACAAACATCATATCCTAAGAGGAAGGTCCCCCACACAAGGTTAGACAAACCATTTACCTCAATTGGATCCAAAAATCAACTTGAAGTTACTCTTTTGCCATGAGTATCCGACTCCAAATGGCCCAAATCTATTCATTTCAGTTGCATCTCGTAAATAACATCTCAAGCAACTAATTCTACTATTAATTTAAAATTAAGATGCAAATTAGATAAAATAACCAAAACGCCCCTCGGATCAACATGGTCAAAAACCGAGGTTCGAGCTAAAATATGGTTACCCATTCCCCCACTAATCCAATTACGCGATTAGTTTTGAAATCGGACCTCGAATTGAGGCCCAACCCCCAATTTAGCGAAACCCTAAATCCTACCCAATATACCCAAATTTACCCATTAAAACCTTCGATTTGATGTTGAAATTATGTTAAAAGGTGTTAAGGAGTAAAGAAAATGAGTTAGAAACCACTTACCAATCATTTTGAAGAAGAAGTATTGCTTAGAAAATCGCCTCTTAGGTTTTGGGTTTTTGAAAAGTGAGAAATAGCTGAAAATCCCGTGTATTTATTTTCCCTGAGGCTCCAGCGTGGACCGTGCGAGGATGACCGCGACCGCCCTGGTGGAGCTAAAAGTTACAGTTCCTCTGAGGTCGGCAGCGCGGGCCGCGCAAGGGTGACCGTGGCCGCGCTAGATGAATAGAAGGCTGCGGGTTCTCTGAAGCGGGCAGCGCGGACCGCGCGAGGACGACCGCCGCCACGCCGCGAACTGTGCGATCACAACTGTGGTCGCGCTAGAACCTTCAGCTCGCATCCAACCTACAATATCTGGTGTTTTAAGTCTAAGACCTCTCGGAACTTACTCGAAACTCACCTGAGCCTTCGGGGCTCCAAACCAAATATGCACACCACCTCAAAAACACCCAACAGACTTGTCCGTGCAATCAAATTGCCAACACAACATCATGTACATCAGATCAAGCCTCAAAACTCATGATTTCTTCCGAATTTTTTTCATAAGACATAAAATTCCCATTTCGGGTCTGAAACACGTCAAACGATGCCCATTTTCAACCAAACTTTACAGAAAGTGCTCCAATCGTATGTAAGACTAGTACAAGGCACCAGAACCAGAATAGGGGCCTGATATCCCAGTCTTCCAATAAAATTTCGTTTCCATTTCCTTTAAGTATTTTCCAGAAAATAATTTCACATAAAAATTCATTTCTCGGACTTGGGACCTCGGAATTCAATTCCAGGCATCCGCTCAAGTCCCATATTTTCCTACGGACCCTCCGGGACTATCGAATTAGGGGTCCAGGTACGTTTACCCAGAACGTTGACCGAAGTCAAATTTGTTCAATTTAATATCAAAATTCATCATTTTCACACAGAATTCATATTTAAGCTTTCCGGTTACGCGCCGGGGCGGCGCATGCAAAATCGATGCAACCCCAGATGAGGTTTTCAAGGCCTCGAAAGTACATAACAGAGAATAAATAAGTGGTGACCACATTGGGTCGTCACATGTTACCTATTTGTATTGTATCATATTGTTACTTTAAATTCAATATTTGTTTTGATTGTTACTAAAATTGTATCTTATCGTATCGTTAAATCTGTTGTTACTAACAACAAAAAGTGCCACTTTATGTAATGACCGATTTGGTGTGATCGCGCCGTTACCTTGTATTTTTCTCATCTCACCCTTCATTATTATTAAATAATTTTATTTTATCATTTACCCTACCTTTCTATATAATAATTTTACAATGTATTATACTTTTCTTTATAATATTGCAAGTTTATTTTTCATATTTGTCACGACCCAAACCGATAGGATACGACGGGAACCCGGTACCTTACTCAACTGAGTACCAAGATGACATATCATTTCATGTCATACTATCATAGATAACTGAACCGAAGAGGCTTCCGTGAAATAGGTAGAATACAATAGGTAATGCCAACTTATACATAAGACATATGAGCGTTATTAGAGATATAGTTGCTAAGTGTGCATTGAGTTTCATTGGATTGTAGATGTCTTTGGACTAATTGTCTAAGAGTTATATTTGGTCCTATCCATGGGTCGTGCCACATATTTATATGTGTGCCGCATGCAATATGTCATGCTAGGCCTATTTGGCATAGATTGCATCCCGCTAAATATATCTCCAGGTGGAGCCCCCCTAAGCTCCCGTTCTATTCACATAATTGTTTAGTAGTATGGATGCCCAAAATGAATTGGAACTTTTAAACAGACGCCAAGAAAGATGTCCGAATAGTGCATTATTTGGAGTAGTTAAGTTTTGAATGCCTAGTCCCCCGTTAGTTTTAGGTCTTTGAACTACTTCCCATTTTACTAAAGTGAATTCATTTTTCAAACTCAGCAGTGCTCCAGAGAAAGTTTTTTTGGTAATGGTTCATTCTGTGAGTGGCTTGTGAAGGAATTTTAATGTATTGCATTACATGATTTGATAATTGTGTTTAAAGTGGATTTTATTAAGGTAGTCTGACCTGCCATGGAAAGAAACTGAAATTTCTACCTTGATAATCTTGATTTGAAGTTATCAAGTATGTACTAGAATTCATTTGAAGTGGGTCGCTTTACAAACAAGGGGAATCCCAAGTACTTACCAAAGTTGGTACCTTCCCTCATGTTAAAAGATGATAAGACAAAGTATTTGTCTAATAGGGAAGTGTTTTTAGAAAAATAGGTTTTCAATTTTCGAAAATTTATACTTTGACTAGACTTCTAGGTAAAGGTTGTTAGTGTATCTATTATCGTGTGCACAATTTGATGTTAAGGTGATATCGTCGGCAAAAAGTAGATGAGATATTCTGGGCCCGTTATGGGAGTGTTTGATCACTTTCCATTTTTGGTAATCCACCAGTTAGTGTATTCGCCTTGAGAGATGTTCTAGACATGATATGAAGATGTAGGGGGATAACGGGTCACCTTGCCTAATGCCCTTAGTTGGGTGAAAAAATGGAGAGGGATGACTGTTTATAAGGATTGATATGGAAGTAGTTATTATACAAGACATAATGATAGAATTGATTTTAGTGGGAAAATTGAAGAAATGTAAGATTTCTTTGATGAACCCCCATTCCATTTTATCGAATGCCTTTTCAAGATCTAGCTTGATTAAAAATTTGCAATTTTGCCTTTATTTTTCCTAAAATTGTGAAAGATTTCTTGAGCTATGATAGCGTTATCAGCAGCTCTTGCCCTTTTAGGAATGCAGATTGTTCAGGGCTAATTAATTTATTTATTAAAGACTTTATGCGCTGTACAATCAACTTGGTTTTAATTTTATAAATAGTATTGCGTAGCCCAATTGGGTGATATTGGATAATCATGGAAGGGTGCTTGATTTTAGATATTAGACATAGGTAAGTGGCATTTGCCTATAGAGGTAATTTTTCAGAATTAATACCTCATTACAAAAGGAGACGACAGACGTAGAGATTTGCGACCAATATTGTTGGTAAAAAATGGGATAAAGTCCATTTGCTCCTGGTGCTTTGAGATGTTGGAAGGAATGAACAGTTTGATATATTTTCTTTATAGATAAAGGTCTTGATATATATAGATGGTCAGTATCTGTAAGAGTGTTACTATCGTGGTTTATTATTTTAATAGTAGATTGTGTGTGAGTAGTGGTAAATAGTGAGTTATACTAACTCATTATTAGGGAGTAAACTAGTGATTGCTCCGTGACCCAATTTTCACCTAAGTCTTTGAGGGTAGTTATTCTATTTCTTCTCCTCCATTGAAGGGTAATTAGGTGAAAAAATTTGTATTTGCATCTTCCTGGTGTAGTCAATTTATTCTTGATTTTAGTTGCCAAAAATCTTCTTCTAGTCTTATATAGTAAGTGTGGTTGTGTCACCACCCCATTCTTATCGTAGGTTGTGAAGGCATTCAATGTTGCCATTAAACTAGCCAACCATAAATTATCACCATAATTGATAGCCCATAACACTTTAAAAATTAATTAATAAACATGATTAAGCCGTAGTAGCTTATGGGATCATGATAAAATACTATATTATCTTCATCAACCTACGGAATATAAACAAAACATAAAAAAAAAAAAATGTATAGCAAATACAACCATGAAACAACAACAACAACAACAACTACCCAGTATACTCCCACCAGGTGGGGTCTGGGGAGGGTAATATGTAGACGAGCCTTACCCCTACCCGAAAGGGCAGAGAGGCTGTTTCCAATCGACCCTCGGCGCATAGGAAAAAGGGAAATTAGCTGTAACATCTGAAATACAACCATGAACATCTGCTAAAAATCCTCAAAATCCGGTGTCTCAAGTGTACTATTAAAAGGCATGCCCAGTCACATTAAATGGAAGAGCCAATAGAATCATGCCACGTGTTAAAATGATAAGGCATGTCAAGTCATATTAAAAGGCTAATGAACTCGCATCACGTGTGCAAGTGACATGTTCTGACCAATCAAATGTGGCCATGTCACACTTCAATTTGATTGGTCGAAAAGAGTTTGTTCTTATCACAACTCCTCTTTTCCATAACTATAAATAGGGGTACTCATAACTTTGGAATGACACTAGAATTTATAACAAGAAGCAAGAGAGAGCTCGTGGATCGGACGCCGCAAATTTTCCTATAAGTTTCAAGCTTCAAGCAATCAAGTTTATGCTCAAGTACAAATTAAGAACAAATCAAGGTCAAGTTCAAGCAATCATGCTAAAGCTCAAGAACACGATCATCGTTCGTGGCAATAACTGCATATTCAATATCAAGATCAAAGGCCCTTGAATTTATTTACTATTGAAAAGAAGAATCAGAGGATTCATAGAGATTGTACACTCATATTATTTGAAATCAAATACTATGATTGTCGCGATTTTTTTCGGTCTTGATTTTATTTTCTCGACGCAATTTATTGTCTACATATTTTAAGTAATATTAACAACTAATTTTAATCCGTTAATAAATTAAAAACCACAATCTTAATCTGTTAGTAAAGATTTCCAACCGATTTAGTATCCACTGGAAAGTTTACTAACAGATATTATTCGGTTGGTAATTTACTAACGCATTTAAATTGGTTAGTAAAATTAGCAACAAAATTCTTGTGTTGGTAAATAATTGGTTGGTAATTCGTTACTAATCTGCTAATAAACTATACTTTATTTTTTCTACCATATTTACTAACGGATATGTACTCTGTTGGGAATATTACCAACGAAAAGTGTTTGTTGGTAATATTTCAGTTAGTAATCCGTTAGTAGGCGGTTGATAGATTAGCCGCCAATTTTTCCTTCCATATTTACCAACTAAATTATTCCGTTAGTAAAATTTTGGTTGGCAAATCATTAGGAATATGTTACTAAATTTTGAAAAATAAATCAGCTACGATTTTGTTACTATTTTGTTGCTAATACACTAACAAATTCGGTTGGTTTGTAAAATTCGTTAGTAATTGAGGTTTTTTTTGTAGTGTCTCTTGTAGTGACTTTGCTCCCAGCACTCACAACAGTTCTGTTTCCTTGCTCTAGACTTTGATATGGTAGTTAACTTTTTCCTGTTAAAGTCCTTTGTTGCATTTTCATCTTCTCACAAGACCCTTGCCCTTAATTTTGCTGTCTGGAAAACTCATTTTCAACTCTTTATAATTTAGTTCATTACTAACATCTTTCAGTAAAATATTATCATTCCCATATAGCAAAATATTGGCAAAAGTATCATAAAGTGATAGTAAAGAACACAACACAATTAAGACATGATTCTCATGGTCAACTTTGATATTCGCATTCTTCAAGTCCATTATAATTGAATTAAACTCATCAATGTGAGTTTTAACGGGTTTACTTTCGTTCATACAGATATTATATAACCTTTTTGTAGGTTAAGGCAGTTGGTCAATAATTTCTTAGAATACAGATCTTCAAGCTTCTTCCACGCTATTGCTGTAAAAATTTATTCAGCAATTTTTTGAAGAACGCTATCTGTAACGCTCATGAATATCGCACTCAAATCCCTCTCTTTCAACCCCCATCGAATTTCTCTACTTCGTACTTTGTTGAAGATGATGAAGATATCTTAATCCTATGTTATATGTATAAACCCGAACCTTGCTCGGATACCAAATTAATGTGGAAGATCGTGGGTTAACTAGCACACAATTACAGGCAAAGTAAATAGAGAAGAAAAATCAACACAAGGATGCTCGGCGAAGCCCAATCTTCGGGGTAGAAGCAAAGAGAGTTTTCCAGTATGAATGAGAAGAAAAGCTAATACAATTTCTAGAATCCCCAACTACAGCCTCTCTATATAGATCCCAAGTAGTTCTAAAACTATAAGAGAAATGTTTCCCAATCCGACAAGGACTATATATTTTTATTTCCCAAATTTATTAGAACAACAATAGGTTTTCCTAAAACTGAAAGGAACATAAATTTTTTTAAAAATACAAGAAAATATTCAAGCCATAAATAATACATATTCTTTTCATTTATACAAATTCTGGTAGATAAAATTATTCAATACTCTGATGCTGATGAGCGACAACAAATATACCATGAAATAACAGAGTGCCCATAAATTAATTCGTGATTTTAAAAAAAAGGAAACAGAAAAACAAAAAAATTTGGATGGCTGCTAACGTGGCTGCCTTATCTCTTATTGGTCTCAATTTACTATATTGCCACTTGTTTTTGGAAGTGATGAAGAGAGGTTCATGTGGACATTTTTTTTAATTTATTCCTCGCAACTTAAGTTAGTTGGAGTGACATATAGATGAATCACAAGTTAGATTCATGATTTCAAGTCAACGAATATTAGTATTTATTAATGTAAACTATAAAATGAGAAATTCCGTATAAAATTATTTTATTTTTCTTTTTCTTTTAGCTCTATATAAACTCCTAGTGTAAGACAGTGAGTGTGTTCGCATTCATTACGAAAAACCTATATTCACTTTTTAAAGATAAAGCTAAACAATGGTGGGGTTCATTGTGGTTTATATATTTAACATTGTATAAAATCTGTCGTTAAGAACATAGCGAAAGGCCGATATTGTTGATCTTGTCTAAATATTACTTATCCTGAAAGCATCTTCTTTGTCTCATGACCAGATAACTAATTTCTTAATTAATAATTGTAACATTGACAATGTCGATAGAACTACCCTTGAGCCCACTAAAACAAAATCCATTGTTCTCCTGGTTTCTCCTACAGTTTAGAATCAATTCAAGGAAATGATTATTACATTTGGAAGGCAAATAATACTACCTTCGTCCCAAAAAACTTGTTACTTTTTGTCTTTTAATTTGCGAAATAGATTAATTTAATTTTTTAAAATTGAATTTAAATATTAGAAACCTATATGAAAAATACTAAAATTGTAATTCATCACACATCAATATGATTAAAAGAATATGTTAAAATATTGGTCGAATTAAATTTATATGGTTTTATTCTCGAAAAGCAACACATGACAAGTATTTTAGATCGTTGGAGTAATTGAGAACATGCACGGGAGGAGTTTTAACAAGAGAAATTGATTTAACATGTTATGTTGGTAAGAAAAATGGGTGTATACTATTGAAAACATTTTTATCTATATTTTAAACGTTTCGATTTTGATGGTAACACATAAATGTAAGCGCAATTATAAGTGTGACAATTAATTAATTGACCATTCACTTTATGTGCTTGGTGAGTTTTGTGTGCCGATCGATATGTATAGGTCTAACCCAATGAAGCCCGTAATGGGTGGCATATTAGAGTTTTATTAATTGCATGTAGATCCCCTTTCTAGCCTTATATAAACATACAATTAATTAGTATTATTTCATAACATTTGTTGTATGTGGTTATTATTCTATTGAAGTTGCCATATTGAACAAACAGTATGTGGAAGACCTAATCCTTAACCAATCAGCAATATGGCTGAACTACTAGTTACATAATCATCTTTCTTGATTTAATTATTTTTTGTATCCTAATGTAATGTTTAGTTTGATCCTGATTTTAGTAGGTTAATATTCTGCGAATGATATATATGATGCATGGGAATAATTACATTGGCGAATAAACGTCATTTGAGGATGACATTGACACAACCAGAATAATAAAACCAGATTACAACTTTAGTCACACAAGTATGAAAAAGTAATTTGTTCCATTTGGGAATTACGTTGTTATAGCACTTGATAGGAAAGTCTAGAGGTCTAGTATCAGGGTTGTAGGATAGGGGCTCCTAGAGTTTTTCGTACTCCTCACCCGAGGTTGGGTGAGGCTTGGCAGGGCTATCCATAGATGATTTATATATGGGATTGTGTCTCCCTTATGGTTGTAATTTATGGTAGTTACTGTCTGATATTATTGCATGCTATTTTATTTATGGTTCTTATCTTTAGATAATTATTTACGCTATTTCCGCTGGAGTTACTAATGCTCTTTTGTTTTTGTTTTTGTTTTTCCTTTCCTTCACTAAGACGAGGGTCGATTGGAAACAGTCTGTCTGTCCTTTCGGGTAGGGGTAAGGTCTGTCTACATATTACGCTCATCAGACCCAACTTTATAGGACTATCCTTTTTTTTTTTTGCAGAGTGAATGTCTATCTTGTAGAGAGTTTTACGTTGAGGCTAAGTCATTTTTCTTCCTATAAATAGAGAGTCTTACCCCATTGTAAATAACCCCAAAATTCAATAAGAATTTCTCTCTCTTCCTCTGCAATATTGCTCTTCTTCTTTTATTGTTTTATAACACGTTATCAGCACGAGACTCTAATCAATTGAGTAGAACCTTTGGGATTGAGCATAATGATTGTCAATTGTTTTATAACCTTTGGGATTGAGCACAACATGCTCTTTAAGCATCTGGATTTTATTTTAATTTTCTCCTTTTGGCTGCTAATCGAATTTAAAGTTCTTAATTTATCGTTTGGTTGCAGAAGATGCTATTGAATGTTTTCTTTAAAAAAAATTTCTCGACTTATCTCACATAAGTTCTAATAAGCATGAATAGATTTGGGTTTACAAGGTTATGTCGAGTTGTTTCAAAATTTGATTAATGGTACTATATAATATACTGAATTAATAGTGGAATCTATGTTGATGTTTTATTGTAGGAATATCGTCAAATATTCTATGATCTTCCTTCATGATTAAATTCTGGATTTAAGGTAAGTATTTTACTTTTCTCTTTCAAATTCATGACATCTATAAATTGATTTTACATACAAGTAAAGATAATAAATTTTTATTCCAACTCTAATAGAGTTTGAAAGATATTATAACCATCCAAAATGGTAAAACTTCTATGCTTTGCATGATTAAATCATGTATGATTGTGGGCAAAGAATTAAAAACCCGTCCAATTGAATTTGCTCCATTCTCATTCCCTTTAGAGAATGTGATAGCAGTATGTGATAAGTCTGAAAGAAGACAAAATTATTACCATGAAGGTATCAATGGATGTGGACGTGGCAATAGACGAAATTATAATCGTCATCATTGTGATAATGAAGATAATAAGGATTCTCAAAATAATCCTTCACTCTGTGAAAGTAATATTTGTCATAAATTTGACAATATGAGATTTTATAAAGCACATATAGATGATTATGGTCCATTCAAGATGTGAGTGTGATAACATCTAATTTATGAATACATATTCATTCTTGGAAGAATATGAACGTGCTAGTGGTAGTGAATATACCACATCACCTCCAGAAGGAGGTTTGAGATGATATATAAAAATAATGTCATTATTATGGCATGAATGATCATTGGTCACGTACCTATTGTACGCCAAAATATTTTGAAAATATGATTATTAAAGGACAACGATAATACAAGAAACATATCTTGCATATAATTTTGACCATGACCATAATGATATAACTTTCTCTTTAAAAGAGATATTCACCACATGGATGTTGATGAATTTGTGGTAGTACAAAATTAATTGAGAGCTCTAGAAGAGCCAATTATTACTATGTTGGAGAAACAAAATTGATTACCAATAAGGTATTGTGTTGTAGTAAGTCTCAAAGAAACTTATTCAGTTTCCAAAGTATATGCGAAAGCGATTGATTATATTGAGACTATAAATAAAGAAAATATTTGATATCTTCTATTACTACAACTTGTAGCGGGATAATCTGTATGTGAAAAGCTACCCGCTTTATTCTCCAGTTTGTACTACACAAACAAAAGAATATCACAATAAAGTGGATGTTTATTGATATAAAAACCCATATCATAATAAACATGGAGTTTATTGAGAAATGCACATGTCATGGTGTAAACATGAACTTATCAATATTGATAATTTATTCAGTTGGCATAATCATTTTAGCCATATCAATTTAAAGTGTGATGTGCAAAAATAAACGAGAATCTATATGGGTAAATATTAAAGAACTAGAAAGATCTTTACGAATTATCTTAGGTTGCTTGTTCTCGTTAATTGATAGACCAATTAAAATTGGGATTGAACCCGCAACATGGTGTTTTGCGAGGTAACTTGCTCAATAATTCAATTTAGAGCACAATTTCCAGATTTTCTATTCAAGATAGTTTATCTTGACAAGTTAGTTTACATCACAGCGGGTTTAGCAAGATAATTTATTGAGTGCCTCCACTTAATAGCTAAACTATTGCTTATGAGAAAAAAGTTATCTATATCCGTTTGATATATGTTATATACGAAAGTATATTACATTCTCCCCTCACAAATGGTTCAGGGTCAGGAACCAAATAATTCCATCTTATTATTAGTGATGTGCGGTGTATATTTTCATTAACACCATAATGCACAAAGATGGATTTCCAAAGTTGAGGGAGCAAGTTTGTTTTTCTAACATGAGAGGGAGACAAGATACAACAGTTGAGAATAAAGTTACATGGAATGAATTATTATTTATACATATAGATCCTTGAATAGGATAATATGAACTTGAAGTTCATAAAAGGATAATTCATTTGCAATATATTGCAAAGAATGCCATACGCATTTATTGATCCAAATAAAGTAACTATATTCTCATTGCAAATGCTCATATTAAGTCCTAGAAGGACAAAATCTATGCTATACTTAAAGCGTATAGACAAATCAGTTTCAAATAGAACTTCTTGATAAAGAAGATGAGCAAATGATCAAAGTGATCATAATAAATGAGGCAAGTGATCTAGAAGGTCACGTGACATAACACTTCATAAAATCTCATGAGAGATTCAGGTACCTGAAAATATGAATGAAGAGATCTCTACGTTATGTATTTATGAAAATTTATTGAAACTGATATAACATGTTTGTCGACGACATCTATGATAGCACTAATATAATGAAGATCTTAAATCTGTCGCCTATAGATACAAAAGTATTGGCCAAATGGAAGAGATACAATTCAAGTAGAATTGATTCCATATGAAAGACATGTAGTTTTGGACATGTAGTTCAAATACTTAAAAGTATAAAGTCAATGGTATGTGCAATCAGTTTTTAACGAGGCAACTAATAGGCGCATTTCTAAAGATGTGTACTCTTTTTTCTTTTCTAGAATTTTTTTTCCATTGGGTTTTATTTTAGTTAAGGTGTTAACGAGGTACATTATTTATTGAGTAGATATTCAAGGGAGAGTGTTAAGAATAGAATTCTAATTAGAGTGAATGTCTATCTTGTAGAGAGTTTTACGTTGAGGCTAAGTTATTTTTCTTCCTATAAATAGAGGGTCTTATCCCATTGTAAATAACCCCAAAATTCAATAAGAATTTCTCTCTTTTTCTCTGCAATATTGCTCTTATTCTTTTATTGTTTTATAACAGTTGTTGTATAGTAGGCTTGTTTATACTTCTCTATTGCCGTCACTTTTATAGACACCAACGGTCAAAGAGCAGATTTCAATTTGCTCCTTCCTCTTGTCCTTGTAGTTTTCCCATTTTCCTTTTTTCCCCCTTTCTTCTCTTTTTCTTAATTTCTTTGATTTTCTTCATATTGGTGTTTTCTCTCTTTGTACAACCCTATTGTATTATTTAGTATATATTTGCTATCGTTTTCTTTTTCTAAAATTCAAACTTTTAATGTGAATATGATTTTAATTATTTTAATATTTAATTCATCTAATGTTATTTTTTTCTTAATCTCACTAAAGGACGATTTATTTTCAGTTTGGTTATAGTGTAATATTTATTTATAAAATATTTCGTAAATTTAAGCGAACCAAATTAATTCAAAATGAAAATGAATAAATTAATTCAAAATAGAGCTAATTGATATATTGTACACCCTAATTCAATTTTTTCAAATAGTAATAAATCTATATTAAATACATTAGCACCCGTAGTCATCAAATCCTAAATCGACCTCTAGTTATTACGGGACCTTTCCTCTACATTGTTAAGTACGCGAAAGTGGTGTTTCTAAGATTTGCACCCCTGGGGTTGAACTCTATAATTTGTAACTACTTAGTGAAATTATATAAGTTTGAGCCAAAATTATTGAATGAACTCGAAAATCCTTAGTTATACTTGCCCCGATACAAAAAAGAAAATCATGATTGACATAACGTCATGACTCGGCTTTATGTTTCTTTCTATTCTACGAGCTTTTCTTGTGCTGAGCGGAAGAGACCAAAGAAGGATAGGAGTATCACGCGATAACGCTTCACTAAAAAAATTAATTTTTTGAAAGAAAAGGTATATGCATATGTACAATATGTTGATACCCGCTTAAGAATAATATAAACAAATATTAATTTTTGAATAGGAAGTAAAACTTAAGATATACTTGTAGCTGGCTTAGAACGAAATTCATCATTTCATTGATCGATTAGTGCTGATTCGTGTTGAATACTTTATAGAACACCAAATCTCTATGTTCCTTTGCTTTAGTGGTTCCTTTTGTTTCACTCTTTCTTTATCTTTTCCTCAGTTCCAATAATATTTGTTTTTTCATATCCTTTCTTATCAAGAACTTTATGTTTCCCCTCTTTTTTTTTTCTACTTCTCCCTTTTTTTTCTGGTTCTCATTTCATTTATCTTTTCCTTTTCCAGATTTACGTGGACCAGAGTTTTCTCATAATGTTTTCCCAGGTTGTTACTCTTATTACCTCGTCAAATCTGAGTGAATATATTCATGACGCCGACAAGAATAGAAGAAAGTTTTGAACTTCATAGAGTCTACATCCTAAAAATGGACTGAGACATATATATAGGATTTGAATTCGTAATAGGGAAAAAGAGAGACAAGAAAGATGGGTTAGGGCATGATATTTGAAACATGTCTCCTTTAATACGAGTTAGGTCTATAAACTTGTTAGAAAAGAAAAAACAAGAAATTATGTTTTATTTCTGGATGATACGTGTAAAATACAACACGAAATTGATGTTCGCTAGTTAAAGATAGTATAGTTAAATTATTATCTACACAGATTGAATATTAACAATATTCGAATAATTTCTGATTCACTACTATTCAGTGTGATTAACATTTTGATTGGAAGAATTATGAACTAAATTAGTGATTAAAATTAACTGATTAACAATTGATCATAGAAAGACAAGAGTTGAGTAACACCGAAATAATAGGAAATAAGGGTCGTGACAACATATGTGCAAGATACCTATTCAGAATCTAACTCTAGTTCAATTCACTCTAATGTTCTAATGATTCTCATGAATTCATTTGATGATTCGCTCAATCGTATCAAGACTCCTTTTTTGATTAAATCTGAACTATATGGGGCAAACTAATTCAAAGTACTGTGAAGATATGCAAGAACACGTTAGTGAACTTGTCTTTAATTAGGAAATCTCTCGAATGTTCTCCTAACTTGAGTTAACCACAATTTCAACAAGCTCTTTCGATTACATGAAAGAATAGCTGACTTAAACCAAACAAGATAATGCAAAGATAATCACTTAAAATATTTCTCTTTCGATTAAATAATTAGTGAACAAATTCACAGCTTCATACACGAATTCATGCAAAGAACTAGAGTTAAAATTCACAAATATCAATCAGAATACCATATCCGCCAAACTCTAAAAGTAAACTACTCCATAATCACGGAGGAAGTCATCATACATAAGTTAAAGAAAAAGAAAATATGAATTTGATCCAAACTCGGTGTTAAGTTGAGGAAAGAATGATGAATTCTTGTGCTTTGAGTCTCCAATGCTTTCCAATCTTTCGTTGGTCAAAAGTCCCTTGAAATATATTTTTAGTGTATTTATACCATGTAGAAGTAGGCCAGAGAAAAATACTTCTTTCTAAGCCGAAACGGGAAAGTACTCTAACAAAAATGCACATGCACTACGCAGGGCACATCGCATGGTGGAGAACTTTAGAGGTTGATTTTTACACTATTCAAAAAAATTGCTCTACCACCTTGCGCCACGCAGTGCACCCCTAGAGTGGTAGTATAATTTTACTAGAGTAAATTTTTTTTCTCATTTTTTATATCTAGACTTGGTCCTTGATGTCGCCCAAACTCACACCACAAATACAGGTAGTGAGGTGACAGAAGCAATAATAAAAACTCAATGCAACCCGGGGTCGAATCTACATGGAGATAGAATTTGGATTAGATAAATATTTAGTGTAATTGTATGATGTGCCTCGAATTACACTTTCACATTCTTGTTTATTATTTTTACTCTACTTTAAGCTATTGATTGCAAATATAAAACTAGGAGATAATATTTTTGGTTTTGGTTGTTTTAAATGATAAAAGATCTAGGGTCGTGACTTCCACCTAGGTGGTTACCTAACGAGTTGTAAACTCTTGGGTAAGTTTGATTAGTCGGGGTTGTAATATAGAAATCACATGCAATTACTCACTCTTTACCTCTCGGTAATTTAAGTGTTTGCCCAATTTTATTTTCTCAAATCTAAATGGGTATTGCACAAAGTAAGTGATATATACTCAAGTCGGGTCTTACTATCTCTAGATTTGACCCTTTAAGGGGGGCTATCAATTTCTTGAGTTCACCTCAATTTCTTGTTAGCCAAGCCTTCCTAGACTTAGTCTCTCTTTCTCAAGAAGAGACTTAGGTATGAATCAATATTTGCAACAATTAATTCTTGAATTCACACATGAACATGGTTAAATATCACTAACCAAATCACAAACAAGCCCTAGACCAAACACCCATTGAATACCCACACTAGGGTTAGGATATAACCCTATCTACTAATTTAGCTACTCATGAAAAATAAAGAAATTGAAGAAAACATTAAGATAGAATGCATAATAATTGATCAGGGAAATAAAACCTAATGTTTAGAAGCTAATCTAGTACAATATTACTCAAAGAAATAAAGAAAAACGGCTCAAGCGCTCTGCTAAAATAAAACTTAACCTAAAAATGACAAAACTTCTATTTATACTAACCTAAATATATCTGACAAAAATACCCCTACGGAGGTTGTGTAGCCATAGAATAATGTGCGCGGTCCTCACAAATAGACTTGGCTTGATAGGTTCCATCTCTACGGTCGCACAATTCTGGTTTACAATCATGCTCCTTCTTGTGTGGACGGCACATTCATGAGTGCAGTCACACTCTTGCTTCTGCGGCTGCACAATTATAGAGAAGTCCTCACTCCTTGACTTTGGACTTGAACCTATCTCTCTCATTCTTCTCTTCTGCGGTCCGCATAATTGTGAGTGCGGCCGCACTTGTCATCCAGTGGCCACACAATTATAGTGCAGTCCACATATCTTCAGCTTTCCTAAAACCAACTCTTTAAATCTCCTCTTTTGCGGCCGCACAATATTTGTGCGGTCGGTATACTCTAAAGAAAAACTGAAATGATTCTTTCCTTGTTTTGTGGCCGCACATAGTATTGTGCAGTCCGCACTGTGGGCCTTTTGCCTTATTTTGGTTCTTGTCCACTTTTGGCTCCTTTATAAGTTAATTTTGATTCTTTGGCTCATATTGGAATGCATCACTCTTGCAAGAAATCACATTTCTGTTGTTTTCATGAATACCTTTAAATATGTTTGTGCTAAAACGCAAGTAAAAGAGAGAAAATTAGCGGTCAAAAACCTTACTTATCAACTCTCCCAAACTTAAGCTTTTGCTTGTCCTCAAGAAAGTAAGGAAATTCCCACCTCCACTAGGAAAAGGGGATATTTTAAATTTCCTAAGGTGAATCAATCATACGTCAATTGGGACCAACGATTACCCATAACATGTATGAATTATTAACAATGCAATGATTTGACCTTTTGAGTATAATAGTTTAATTGTGACACTAGATCATCAAGAGTTAACTTTATTCATCAAGGAAGATCGCTCTTTCATGTAGGTCATAGTGGATCCCAAACTCCTCCGTCTATATTCTCCATTAGCATATCTCACTTTAGAATGTAACGCTAGAAGCAAGGATTATGAAAAATTTGCTCATCTCTCTCAAAAGAATATCACAAGTCTGGCTCTAAGTACCATAAGCTTGCCCATAATGTAAATCACCACTACTATAAGCTCACTCAACTTTAAATCATGTAGGGATTTTTTAAGATGTAATGAAGGCTTTTTGGATCAAGGTAGGACTTGATGGAATATAATGGGTTCATCTTTCCTTAACCACTCAATTTCCTCATTTTGGATCATACTTTGTCGACTCTTTGAGTCAATTTCTTTCTCCTCAGAGGAACTAGAGAGATGTAACATCACTCGTTCTTGGTCAGGACATTCATTTTTCTCCTCTTCTATTTACTCTACTCCTTTCATCATTGTTTTTTTGAATCGCTTCAATTGTCTACCTTGTTCACTTTCTTTTTGGCATTTTTCTTTTTGTTCTTTCTTTATTTTCTTTTCCTTACCTTTTTTTTTTAATTTCTTTGTACCTCTTATCACTTTCAAATTCTTCGTCTCTCTCCCAAACTTATGTTTTTGCTAATTTTTCTCAAGAATGCTAAGGAAAGAGTGGGTGCCAAGAGAGGGTCATTATAAAAACGGATAAAGGCTTCTAACACGGTTATTAAAAGAAAAAGGCTTAGGCTCAAGTGGGCTGACTAGGTATATCACATTGGTAGGCTATGGAAGATTTAAAACTTCAAATCAAGTGAAGGAGAGACTACATTCATTTCTCAAGCCAAGCTACACTTAGAATTTCACCTAGAAAAATATTTAGGGCAAGTTCTAGACCATAAGCACATGTACTTAGACTTGCAATTCAATATCTTACCTCTCACACTACTGGATTGCTAAAGAGAACGGAGTCGAGGGACCACAAAAACCCTAGTTAAGTTTGAGAATCACAAATGATTCGATTGAACCACTTGATGATTACTTAAGTCAACATAAGAGTCAAAAGATCACAACTAGAGCTATTTTCTGCCAACAACTTATTTTTAACTATAAGGTCATAGGTAAATGTGTTGGTACCAAGTGAAGCATGTTTGAGACTCCTTTTATTCATTACTACTATATTTGCCTAAACATAAAAGAAAACAAACTCAATCCCTTACGAAGGTTGTCACACCATCCATCATTGGGAAGAGCCACCCGGTTCACACAAAATTTACCTTTGGAAAGAACCCTGACATTGAGAAAACCAAAGGCTTATTGATCACTCAAACATAAAGAAACTACTAATGTAAATAAGAAGCTATACTATTATAAAATACAAACTAAAGAAGCTACGAAATAAACTACCGGACAACAAGATAAATAAATATACAAACCGAAGTAAAATGAATATATATATATAAGGAAAACTGAATATACACATCAAATAAAGGAAAAAATATATACATACTAAAGAGAAAATAAAGATAAAAGAAAAATAGTATAAGAGTTATCACAGGACAAAATCAATTTCAATCAATCAAAATAGACCACCTGCAAACAAAAATAAGCATTGTTCCTAATGCTTACCAAAAATAAGAACATGGAAATGTAGGGAGTTAAGAGAACTCCCTATGTGGTCTTGGTCTACATGGGATTCACATCAACCTCAGTATACTCTAGATGTATCTAATTATCACCTGGATGGGGGACAAAGGGTTGCTAAACATTTGGATCATGTCCTCAGCGGTGGGCAGTTGCAACCGGCTTCTCAGACTGGCCGACTGCTACATCTGGTGCCTCGGGTATTGCTAGTGCTACCTATACTACTGGGCCTGCTGACTCTATGAGCAGGTCTAATGGTATATCTCCAGTAGATGTAATCTTACCAATCTCTTTTCTTAACTTCTCCACTGATTTCTTCCACTTGTGACTTCCGCATCTTCTTGATATGCTTGCCCAAAATCCTCAATGGCTTTCCCGTGTGCCACCACTATAGCCATGATAGTCTTCTGGTTGTCCAAAATCTTCTTTAATATTTCTTCTACTAACGGAGGTACCTGTGGCTCTTCTTGGTCTATTGACTTTGCTACAACAACACTGGATATGACATACATCTTTAAAGTTGCTGCCTACATCTAGTTGTTGAGACTCGCTAACGTCTGGGAGACTCACTCACACTATGTGGATAAGTGGATATATATATATATATATATATATATATATATATATATATATATATATATATAAATAAAATTGCACTTATAATGGTACTGACAATAAAGCTAATGGTCTAGAAGATGAATGTGGATGGCTGTTGTCTCAGTAGAAGGACCGGTTGCTGTGGAAGACATGGCAGTTATGCCAGTAACTATTACCGTTGGCTCCTAAGACTGACTAGAGTCGGTAGTTGCCTTACCCTTGAACTTCGGGTTGTCTCTCTCCTATACGTGGTACCATGAAAATGGCTTCTTGTGACGACTCGATCGGTCATTTTAAGAATTTATGCCCCGAACCCTATTAACTAATTTCCCTGTGTTTGTTTTTGCTATTGTGAGTTGCCAGGAGGAATTATTTGGAGTTTCGGAGAGTTTTGTGGCACTTAGTCCCTAAATGAGTGCTTTAGTTTTGGAAATTGAGCATAGTCAGAAAAGTTTGAAGATGACCTCGGAATGGAATTCAGACGGTTTCGTTAGCTCCGTTGGGTAATTTTGGGTTTAGGAGCATATTCGGATTGTGTTTTGGAGGTCCGTAGCTACTTTAGGCTTGAAATGCCAAAAGTTTAATTTTTGAAGTTTCCAGTTCGATAGTGAGATTTTGATCTGAGGGTCAGAATGGAGTTCTGAAAGTTGGAGTGGCTTTGTAGTGTTGAATGTGACGTGTCTGCAAAATTTCAGGTCATTGACGAGGTTTGATAGACTTCTTGATAAAGCATAATTTGAGAGTTTTTGGAGTTCTTAGGCTTGAATCCGATGCTAAATCGGTGTTTTGATTTTTTTTTTTGAGAATTCGAAGATTGGAACTAGTTTAATGATGTATTAGGATTGGTTGGCATGTTTGGTTGAGGTCTCAAAGGTCTCGTCTGTGTTTCGGATGCTCAACGGGTCATTTTGGAACTTAGGAAAAATTAAAAACATTGCAGCAGCTTGGTTCTGTTTCCTTCTCCGCGTTCGTAAGTAGGGTCTCACATTTGCGAAGAGGAGCTGGGCTGGGGGAGATTTAATGCTCCACATTCGTGAAGGTTCTCCCGCATTCGCGAAGCTAGGAGGTCTTATACCTACGCGTTCGCGATGGTGTTCCCGCATTCGCGTAGGAGGAGGAGATTGTGCACCACGTTCGTGACCAAGGCATCGTAGTCACGATGAAGGAAAGCTAGATCAAGTAGAGTTTTACTTTTCAAATGCGAGGGTCCTTCCGCGTTCGCGAAGAAGGAAATACTTGGGCAGTATTTAAATAGCCAATCCGCGACCCTTCTTCATTTTTCCACCATTTTTGAACGGGATTAAAGCTTTTGAGGGAGATTTTTGAGGAAATCAAAGGAGAATCACTTGGAGGTAATATTCTTGACTTCATAACTCGCATATATGTGATTAAAGGTCTAATTAGTTATTGAAAATTAGGGAAAAATCAGTGCAAACTGGGTAATTTGGGCTTGAGTTTAAGAGACCTTAAAATAGTTATTTGAGGGGTCAATTAACTCCGATTTCAGTGTTATTGATATGTATAGACTCGTGAGAGTACGAGGATTCTGAAAATATTAAATTTACCTGATCTCGAGATGTGGGACTGAGGGGCATTTTGGTTATTTTACCTAATTTCACGTATTAGCTTATAATTTGTCTATAGAATCAGTTACTTAAAGTTTTATTTACATTATGCAATTGAATTGAATAGATTTGGCCTATTTGGAGTCAAGTAATCATGGAAAGAATGTAATTTCGGGTTAATTTTGAGCTGGTTCGAGGTAAGTAGCTTGCCTAACATTGTGTGGGAGACCTCCCCCTTAGGATTTGGTATTATGTTTTAATTGAAATGCCTTGTACGTAAGGTGACGAGTTCGTACTTGTTCTAATTCTTGAAAGTCCATTTTTCATTAAGTAATTTCAAGTATCTATCTTTTCCTGTTTATACTACTTGCGATTTAAGCCTCTTGTTAGCTTAGGGAAGCATGTCGAATTGACTTAATTGCCTTACTTACTCAAACTGCCTTATTTGGATTACATGTAGCATGCTACATTAGAAATACCTATTTTACCTTTGTATAGAACTTGAATTGGACTGTGTACTCTTCTGGTTGTTGCCGTGTGTTTACGTTGCCATTACAAGACAGTATCCTGGGACATCCCCATGTATGTTTACTTTGGGATTACGGAACAGTATTCCGAGAGATCCCTGCACATTTACATTGGAACTACGGAACTGCACCTGGTAGATTCCCCCTATATTGAGTATTTATATTTAGGACTATGGATCGGTATTACGGGAGATCCCCCCATTTCGTTATGAGTTGGACCACAAGACGGTAGCTCGGGAGATACACTGGACATCTATATTTGGGAATACAGGACGGTATCATAGGAGATCCCCGGTTGTTATCTTTGTGTTGAGATTTATTTCATTTTTGTGTTTACTTGGCATCTGTAGTAGTTGTTGATGTTCTTTCTATCATGTGTTACTTTTACCATTGCACTTATTTATACTTTTTTTCTCTTCACTATTGAACCTTATATTTTATTTAACCTCAGTTGGGCCCTGATCTTCTTCGTCACTACCTGACCGAGGTTAGGCTTGGCACTTGCTGAGTACCGCTATGGTGTACTCATGCCCTTTCTGCGCATGTTTTTCATGTGCAGATACAGGTACCTCAACTGAGACTTATCATGCCTTAGACGAGGTGCTTGTAGAGACTCCGAGGTATATCTGCCGCATCCGCAGACCGAAGAGTCCCTTTCTACTCTCCCTTTTAGTATTAGCCCTTATGTACGCCCGTTTCTTATTAGATATTTTGGAGTTAGATGCTTGTAGACATTTAAAAATTTGTGATCATGAGATTCCAGGTTTTGGAAAATGTTATTAGTTTTGAGAGTTGTTACTATGTATGCCGAGCGACATTTAAAAGACTATTTCATTTCACTATTTCGGTTCTATCTATTACTTTCGCAATTTTTGTTTATTTTTCGCATTGTTAGGCTTACCTAGTCATAAAGAGTAGGTGCCATCATTATAGTTCATGGAGGGAGAACCGGGTTCGTGCCAAGTTGGTATCAGAGCATTAGGTTCATAGGAGTCATGGATCACAAGTCGATTTAATAGAGTCTCGCTGATCGGTACAGAGACGTCTGTACTTATCTACGAGAAGCTATGTTACTGTAACGAAAATTCCACTTTACTTGATTTTCTTTTCATGCGATATTTTGATATCACAATTCTAAACTTCCGTCTTCTATTCTCTCACAGTTGGCGAGGAGACTTGCTACCCGAGATGATCAGGCCCTCCACTGCAGCCGTCAGAGGCCGGGGCCGGGGTAAATGTCGAGGACACGCAAATGGTGCATCCAAAGCACCTATGCGAGATAATTTTGAGGAGCCACCAGCTGTTCCAGCCAGATACCAGGCACTTGCTACGCCTACTGCTACTATCACGCCATCACTTTTGGAGATTATTGCATAATTTATGAGCATGTACACACTTTGTCTTATGCAGGGTTGCTTCCCCTTGCGGCAGCTACATCCCAGGCTTGGGGAGGAGCATAGAATCGCTCCACCGCACTCATGAGCAGTGTGTGCATGTTGATATGGTCCAAAAGATTATTTCGATATAGCCCATAGTCCTAGATTTTCCCGAGGATAAGGCAACGACTTTTGAGGATGCGCACTAGAGCCTTGAGAGGTTCAAGAAGTATTAGCCTCATGTATTCAGTGCTCTAGAATTAGAGGATGCTCTAGGGCTTCTAGATGAGTGCACCGTATTCCTCGTACCATGCGTATTTCAAGATCTAGCAGATTTTCCTTCACTACCTTCCAGCTTCGAGAGGCCGCCTATGAGTAGCGGCGTACTTATGAGTTCGACAGTCTGAATAAGGCATCTTCCCTGACTTGGACTCGGTTTTTCAGATATGTTTCTGGGAGAGTATGTACCTCAGAGCCTCCAAGACGGATGACACGCAGAGTTTGAGCATTTGCGCTAGGGTGCTATGACTATCTCAGAGTATGCTGTCGGTTACACTAGCTTGGCTAGACATGCCCCGTCCTTGATTTCTACTATTCACAAGAATGTTTGCCGGTTTATTGAGGGGCCTTTTTCCAGCATCAGTTCTAGTATGGATCGTGAGTTGGAGATGGATATTTCTTATCAGCAAGTGGTTAGAATTGCTAAGAGGATTAGGGGTGTGCATGCTAGGGAGAGAGAGGAGAGGGAGGCCAAGAGGTCTCGAGATTCGGGCCTTTATTCTGGTGCCTGTGCCCCAACTACAAGTCTTCATGGGAGGGGTTATATGCGTTGCCCTATCCATTCAGCTCTTCTAGCAGCCTATGGTATTCCAGCTCCTCCTAGGCCTCATGAGCCTTATTATGCACCTTCCGTATCTAGCATGCCTGCTGTGCGGCGTGCTTTCCGTTGTCAATCCAGTTGACCTAGACCAAGCCATTCACAGTTGCCACGTCCTCCTATAGCTAGTTTTGAGTGTGGTAATACACACCATATGGTGAGGGATTTCCCTAGACTTAAGAGGGATGAACCTCAACAGACTTCTTAGCCACAACGTGTCCCGTAGAGTTCTTAGCTATGGTTACAGCACCAGTTGCATCCTATCTGCTCAGTAAACTAGAGAAGGATGTTGGGGAGGTAGAGGTCTTCCTATAGGGGGAGGCTAGGCCAGATACTATGCCCTTCCTGCCCGTACCAAGGTTATTGCCTCCGATTCTATCATCACAGGTATTATCCTGGTTTGTCACAGGGATGCATTAGTTCTATTTGATCCAAGCTCCACTTATTCTTATGTGTTTTCTTACTTCGCTCCGTATTTAGGTATATCTCAAGATTCTTTGAGTTTCCCTATTTTTGTTTCTACTAATATGGGAGATTCTCTTGTTGTAGACCGCGTTTATCGGTCTTGTTTGGTTGCTCTTAGTGGTTTTGAGACCATAGCAAATTTATTGTTGCTCAGCTTGGTTAATTTTGACATTATCTTGTGTGGTTTCTCAGTCTTCATTATTTGATCATATCAGAGAGCTCCAATTTGATGACCCTTATTTGCTTGTCCTCAAGGACAAGGTTCAGCACAGTGATGCTAGAGATGGGACTATTGGTGATGATGGGGTATTGAGGATGCATGGTCGGATTTGTGTACCCAATGTTGATGGGATTTAGGAGTTGATTTTAGAGGAGGTCCATAGTTCACGGTATTCCATTCATCTGGGTGTCACGAAGACTTACCAAGATTTGAGACAACACTATTGGTGGAGGCATATGAAGAAATATATAGTTGGTTTTGTAGCTCGGTGCCTCAATTGTCAGAAGGTGAAGTATAAGCACCAGAGACCGGGTGGTTTGCTTAAGTAGATAGAGATTCTTAAGTGGAAATGGGAGCGAATCATAATGGATTTTATTGTTGGGCTCCCACGGACTTTGAGGAGGTTCAATGCCATTTAGTTGATTGTGTATCAGCTGACCAAGTCCAATTATTTTATTTCTGTGTGTACTACCTATTCTTCGGAGTGGTTGGCGAAGATTTATATATGGAGAATGTTTTTCTGCATGGCATTTCAGTTTCCATCATTTTAGATAGAGGTACTCGGTTCACATCACGATTCTGAAAGGCCGTTCAGCATGAGTTGGGTACTCGGGTAGAGTTGAGTACAACATTTCATGCTTAGATAGATGGAAAGTCTGAGCGCACTATTCAGATTATTGAGGATGTGCTCTGTGCATGTGTGATTGAGTTTGGAGGATCTTTGGATCATTTCTTGCCATTGGTGGAGTTTACATACAACAACAATTATCAATCTAGCATTTAGATGGCACCATATGAGGCTTTATATGGTAGGCGGTGTAGATCCCTGATGGGGTGGTTTGAGCCGAGTGAGGCTAAATTGTTGGGCACAGGCTTGGTTTAGGATGCTTGAAAGAAGGTTAAGGTGATTCAGGATAGACTGCGTACAACCCAGCCCAAACAAAAGAGCTACCCGGACCAAAAGGTTCATGATGTTTCCTTTATGGTTGGAGAGCGGGTTCTGCTTTGGGTATCACCTATTGAGGGTGTTATGAGATTCGAGAAGACAGGGAAATTGTGTCTGAGGGTTATTGATCCTTTTGAGATATTGCAACGTGCTGCAGAGATTTCTTATGAGTTTGCCCTACCTCCCAGCTTGGCAGGAGTACATTCAGTAATTTGATACGCTCAAATTACACTTTATTTAAATAGTGTAAGACGGTCGGTGTCAAATATAATAACCCAACAATGTTGTTGTCGAATCCCATAGGGAATAGGTGCATAAAAGTTACTCAATTAGTGTGTCACTCGACTTATGTCGTAATTCTATCCGATAAATGGTAACAAGAGTGTTGTGATTTGAAGAAATAACTAATTGCGATATTGAGAATGTAATTAATTTGACTAAAGAAACCAAGGTTGTGTCTCATTCAATAAAGTGTAATGCTATCGCTGTTAATATGATATATTTCTATTGGAATGTTCCTTTGATATGCAAATAATTTCTAAATGACTACCCAATATTTTTCAATAGTTGGGTAGTATTTTATCTTTATGATTTTTTCAAATATAAAAAAGTTGTAATTAAGAACAATTAATATATTCCAGATAAGACCCAATTACTCCTAAGCGATTCTATTAAATAAGGTTTAAAGCCTTGAGTCTTTGATATTTACTTCTACCAAATTCTAACCCACTTTCCCAAGAAAAGAAAGAATTTAATGAAGCACTTATTAATGTTTGCAACCACCAACAATAAATGGAGAATGAGAAATAAATAAATATCAACCATCAATTATATATATATCCAATGGCAAACACCCATTAAAATAACATCCATTTAGGGTCGACAACCTTAGTATTTAAAGTTAGCTACACATATTAAAATACAAAAGGATGAGAGTATTTAATTCCATAAAGCTTACAAATTGCAAGATTCTTCCTTCAAAAGCTTCCAAAAGAGAGGAATATTAGAGCATTCTATTATAGCCCCAATATCAGACAAGATGCCCCCACAGAATCCCAATAAATCTATTTATAGTGGGTCAAAACTCGGGAAAAAAATAGGACAAAAATATCCTTTTTGGTTAAATATGCGACATTATATTTGTCGCATAACAGACATGCGGTCCGTGTTCTTGACATAGCCATCGCATTCTTCAAACCCTAGTTTCCAATTTTCGTCGCGTTCACGTTTCGCGGTCCATATTGCAGATATGCGATCATATTTTGTGTTGCATTTTCCACCTTCAACAATCTTCATGACGAGTTGCGGTCCATTATGCAGCCCGCAAACACATTCTACGATCACAGATTCGACTGTATTTCTTGCACTGGACTTAGGCCAACTAGTTGTTGTGGTTTGCCATTTCCTTGTGTATTTTCGGTCCGCATTTGTACATTTGTGATGCATTTTGCTCTTTCCTAGTCTTTTTGTGGCCTTTTCATTTTATTTTCTTGCTCCTAAGTCCTTAAACCTCATATATTATAAAAACACTAAAATTTCATAATTATACAAGATAATTGCATTTAAAACAAGCTAAAATCTAAACAATTTGTATTAAATGTGCTAAAATTCTCCAGCACATCAACACCCCCATTTTAAACTTTTGGTTGTCCTTAAGCAACTAAAATGACAATATATTATTCTAGACTTCATCTAACAGATATGAAACAATAGTGACTGTGGACGGTGTTCGTTGTTAGTACTACAAGCATGCATCTTTGATTGTTTACCCTTCCTGAACCATCAATATTTACACAGAAACTAATCAACTAGTGAACTTTGATCCTTGACCAGTTTGACAAAATATTACCCACAACTGAATGCACTTGCATTTGAATAAAAAACTCAACTTCTGTCCAACCTCACAATTCATGTGCCCTTACTAGAAAGAAAGTCCCAAACTCACAATTATTTATAATGACAACAAAACGAGACGAATTTACAAATACACTCTCTCAAAAAAAGAGTTTCAAGTGTTACACCATACCATACCATAGGCTTGCCCTTATTTTAATTCATGGCTTTACTAAGAACGTTTGGATGAAGATCCCATAAGAACTTTTTTAGCTTGTAATTTAGGTTTAGGGAAGGGTCGGATAAGCATTTGGGTACAAGTGACTATACCCTCCTTGAACACTACTCACATTTTTCTTTCTTTTGCTCTTTGCTTTATTTAAAACCACATAGCCCTCATTAGCTTCAACTTTTCCACCATTTAGCCACCTCAACTACCTCTTTTATTCTCTTAAAGACTCCTTATGTTTATATACTCACACTTAATTTTTTTCTTTCTATTTTTCTTTTGGAGCTTGAGTAGTTTCACACTTTGAGGTACACATTCCTACACTCACTGCACAACCTTGCCAATTTTCGGATTGATACCACACCCCCAAGTTAGGCTTTTAGCCTCATTCTCAATGTTCAAGGAGGGATAGGTTCAAAAGAGGGAATTGATTTACAAAAAGGGAAAGGTTTATAATGAGGTAGCCAAAGAAAAGGTTAAAGGTGTTTAACGGGTGGGCCGGTCTAGGCCTATATTTTTTTGGACCCGTACGGGTTACGATCTGGGCCGGTTACGGGTTTTGTCTTAACGGGTTTAACGGGTTCGGGTTCATCCGGGTAAAAATTGAACCATACGGGTTACGGGTTGAGGGGGCCGGGCCGGGCCGGGCCGAGTTTAGTATAATTTTAAATTGACATATTAATATTAAACTAAATTTTCATACATAATAAATTAATTATTCTTTAAATTAATCTAACAACCTAAAACATTAAGCATAAATATGTCTAATAATTTAAAATAACACAAATTATCTTAAAATTTTAAAATGACACATATATAGCATATTTTAAAAATAATACGTTACCATCATATTATATGATTTGAGCATTTATAGTTTTATACCCTAAATATATACACTACATGTCAAATTTCAACAATTTTAAATTGTGTTAATTAGTATACAATAATTGGTAGATTCACGGTATATTTATGGTATATGTATAGTATATATTCATGGTCCGGGCGGGGCGGGGCGGGGCCGGGCCAGTTAACCGGTTTAATGATACTGTTCATCTAACGGGTTTTACCGGGCTAGGTAACCCGTTTCAAAAATTTAAACCATCCAAACCCCCCTAACCCCCTAACCAGCCCAGCCCAGCCCCCCTTAACGGTCCGGGCCGGTTTCAGGTTCTACCGGTCTGGGCCGGTCCATAACAGGGCTGACCCGGCCCGTTTCACCCTTAGAAAAGGATAAAGACTCAAATGGGGCAACTAGTGATACTATCTGTACAATGGGTGGCTTGAAAGGCTAACTAGTTTTTCAAAAATAACAGGGACGACTTAAGGTCATTTATCCAACCAAATGTAATTATTATAAGCATCGAAAAACCAACCGGAAAAGTTCTAGATGGAAAAAGTAAATGCAAGAATTATTTACACAAAGAGTTACACATATGGCACTCGAACTGTTTGGATCACATAGTTTGAAGCCCTCAAGTTAACACTTGGCAACGCAAAGCTTTCATCATAAATATAGGTATAACTCTAGGTAGACATATAGTCACATGGCGAGCCTCGAGTTCACACAGTTGATAACTCTCTTTATCTTTTTTTTTTTATAATAATGGAAGGGTATAGGCTATATACAGACACATATGCCTGAGACTAGATGATTACACCAAACCGGTCAGCATGCTTCATTCTACAGTCCTGGTTCTAATATTACACCCTTGAAAAAGAACCCGGCGAAGAAAAACCAAGGGGAGTTCACTGCTAATTAGTAAAGATGGACATGTGACTATCTACTTGTTTTTGTTTTTTTATATACGAGGATGACTTGTGTACTAAAACCACACACACCAATATATACAGAATCGCTAAACTCAAATAAATACAGAAGTTTGCTTCTAGATCACAAAAACATATACATGTACTACAAAAACATAAACATGTACAACGGCTTCCAATTTCAAAAAAATATATACATGGCTACTATTAGGACTCGACTCTTTGTCATCGGGTGTGGGCACGATTGCGGCAAGGATTGGGGTATGATGGCCTTGTCATTGGCCTATGTTCGGGAAAAAATGATCATGCGGGCGACGAACAAGATATTGTCATTGAGGGTTGTTGCAAGTATTGGACAAGGCCTTGGTACATGCATGTCGCGCTTGGAAAAGGCTTGACAAGGCAGTGTGGGCAATGTTAGGGCGTTATGGCACGATATACGCGCCAAAATCAGTAGCACGACACTTTAGGTTGTGGCAGCAACAAATGTGGGCTAAGCTAAAATGAAGATATGAGAGATGATGAACAAGGCTTTCAATAGATTAGGCAAGGCTATGTGAAGGAAAATACAAGCATTGGCACGAGGGAAACGAAGGTTGCCATGGGCAAGGTAGAAACTAGGCCAAGGCAATTTGCGGGCAGCAGCGGCACCGGGCGTGTGCGGAAAAATCATGGCAGCAGGTTTCGGGCAAGATATTGGTGCGGGGCAATGTGAAATTGAGCTAAGGCTTGGCACAAAGCAAGCCTAGGGCGTAGTTCAGCTGGCCAAGTGAAGATGGCACATGAAAAGCAATTTTGGCGATTAACTTGTCATAACCTCTTTTTTCCATGAATGATTATGCATGTATCCATTATACATTTTATGTATATCATGTCCTATGTAGTTGGGGATGTAAACTACATTTTACGAACAGATTTAGCTTTAGCCCGACAAGTGGCAAAAGCTGTACACGACAAGTGTCATTGTGTTATCAATTTCTAAAGGGCTGCCTATGTTCTATTAATAGGGCCTTTGGACATAGTTAGGTGTGTGATGAATTTCGTGTGAAATTATTTGTGGGAAACAAGAGTGAAACGTGAGGGTTTTAATGTGTTTCAAAAGTGTCTAAGTCTAGGCTTGGGTAGGTCTTAGTGTTGGCCTAGAACGACTTGTGTTCTTTGTCAAAAGTGGGCTGTGGATGACTTGTGTTCATAGCAAAGTGAGGGTCCTTTGTTTATTTTCAAAATTAATACAAGGGTTGGGAATTTTCCTGTATTGGCTTAGTATTCTTATTGAATTTTTAATTTGCTGCCTAAAAATTCGTTAAGGGCAAACTTGCTGAATTTTTGGTAAGTGGTAAGAAAGACTGAGTCAAGGGAAAAACTTGGCTTCCACGCGGGTGTGACTTTGGACTGACCAAAAACGTTCCACGTGACAATTGGTATCAAAGTAGAGTAGGTTCATGGCAATGGCAAGACGATCGATGATAGATTTCATAGTGCTATTTGAGAACATGGCTGGTGGCACAAATGTTGAACTGTGCCAAAGGGTTGAGCAATTGGAAGCACTGGTTGGGGAGGCTCTTGAAGTAGATGGCGATTCTTCTGTTCTTGCTAGAATGGAATCTTTGGAGGCAGATTATGTAGGGAGACATGAGACTATGCTAGCAGAAATGGCCTCGGTTCACCAGGAGAATGAAGAACTCCACGAGGAGGTGGCTCAACTTCGAAGGCATTGCAAAATTCTTCCCCTAGAAGTGATGAACACACTAAGTTGAGAATTCCGAAGCCAAAATCTTATGGTGGTGCAAGAAGTGCCAAAGTATTGGAAAATTTCCTATGGGATATGGAGCAGTATTTTCAAGCTGCTCGTGTATTAGATAATAAAAAGGTGGTGATCACACCTATGTATTTGACCGATGATGCAAAGGTGTGGTGGCAGACACGAGTTGCGAATGGGGAAAGTGCTGGGCCGCCCAAGATTGAGACTAGGGAGATGATGAAGAAGGAATTAAAATCTAAATTCTTTCCAACAAACTCATCGCGGGTTGCAAGAGATGGACTGCGTTGCTTGAAACATAGTTGCACGGCGAGGGATTATGTCAAGGAATTTTCATCCTTGATGCTGAATGTATGTAATATGGCATAAGAAGAGTTGCATTACATTATGGGTGGATTGAAGGGCTAGGCGCAATTGGAGTAGAGAAGGCAGAATGTTCAATGCCCCTCTACTGCCATTGCAGCGGAAAATGTGTTGGCAGACCTAAACATAGGTGATTACCCTACTGAAACTTTGCTTTCAAAAGTTGACGGGAATAAAGACAAAGTGAGGGAATGGAAGAAGAGTGGGAAGGGCCAAGCTGCTAAAGATGAATGATTTACCAAGAATGTGAGACAGGAAATTCACAATGGCAAGGAAAAGAGCGACAAGTTCAAAGGCTATTTTACTTGTGGTGGACCACACTTGAAGAAGGACCGCCCAGTGCAGGCTAGGGTGAACACAATGCTAGCTGCGATAAAACGGGTACAAGTGTCGGAGGAAAATGCTATAGTGGCAGATGAGAATGGAGCACCAGGGGCGTTGTATATCAATAACCTCTCTGAGTCGATTAATTGAGTTGGCTCAACGAGGACGTCAATTTCAAAGGGTGCAGGTGGTTTTTCAGGACCCGAATCTTTTTCATCGGGCGTGGGCACAACTGTTGCAATGATTAGGGAATGATGGCATTGTTATTGGCCTATGTGCGGCAAAAGGATCATGTGGGTGATAGAAAAGACATTGTCATTGAGGCTGTTATGGTCAAGTATTGGCCAAGGCCTTGGGACAGGCAAGGCATGCTTGGCAAAGGATTGACAAGGCAGCGTGTGCAATGTTAGGGCATCATGGGACGGTATTCGTGCCAAAATCAGTGGCACGACACTTTGAGTTGTGGCAGCAATAAATGTGGGCTAAGCTAAATGCGGATGTGTGGGATGATGGCAAAGGCTTTCAATAGGCAAGGATATGTGAAGGAAAATACAAGCAATGTCATGAGGGAAACACAGGTTGACATGGGCAAGGCAGAAACTAGGCCAAGGCAATATGCGGGCGGCAATGGCTCCGAGCGTGTGCGGAAAAATAATGGCAGCGGGTTGCAAGAAAGACATTGGTGCGGAACAATGTCAAATTGAGCTAAGGCTTGGTACAAAGCAAGCCTTGGGCATGATTCAGTTGGCCAAGTGAAGATGGCACATGCAATGCACATGAAAAGCAGTTTTGGCAGTTACCTTATCATAACCTCTTTGTAGCATGACTGATTATGCTTTTATCCATTATACATTTTGTGTATATCATGTCCCAATTAGTTGGGTATGTCAACTACATATGAGGAATAGATTTAGACTTAGCCCAACAAGTGGCAAAAGATATAGACGACAAGTGTTATTGTGCTGTCATGTTCTAAAGGGCTGCCTATGTTCTATAAATAGGGCCTTTGGACATAGTCAGGTGTGTGGTGAATTTCATGTTAAATTCTTAGTGGAAAACAAGAGTGAAACTTGAAGGTTTCAAAGTGTTTCAGAAGGAACTAAGGCTAGGCTTGGAAAGGTCTTAGTGTTGGCCTAGAATGACTTGTGTTTTTTGTCAAAAGTGGGTTGTGGACGACTTGTGTTCATAGCAAAATGAAGGTCCTTTGTATATTTTCGAAATTTATACAAAGGTTAGGAATTTTCCCATATTGGCTTTGTGTTCTTACTGATTTTCTGCGTAAAAATTCATTAAGGCCAAACTTTGTTCAAAGTTGGATAAGTGTTAAGGAAGGCTGAGTCAAGCGCGAAACTTGACCACCACATGGATGTGACTTTGGACTGACCAAAAATGCCCTCGTGTAAGCTACCATCATAACTAAAAAGCATGCATTATCCCAAAAGCAAAAGAATAAAGAAAATAGAGTTTAGGGGTTCCTTGAGGCGCACTAAGCGCTATGGGAGTCGAAAGTCGGCTGAGTGATGGTCGGGTCATCCTATGATGTTGAAGCTGGGACCGATGAGATCTTGGTATGATGAGTGACCTTTAGTTATAGATGCTGGAACTAGGGCCTGTGAGCTGCTAGCCTCGCCCGTTGATGGCTAAGTGGCCGATGGATCTGCAGGGGAAGCTATGTATGATAGCGAATATGCTATTGCTACCTGAATTATTGCTTGTTCTTCGTCTTCAACTATAGGAACAACAATTTGCTTCCCCTTCTTCTCAGGGCCTTCATCCTCCTCGGACCATGAATCCACCTCATCCTCTCTCCTGTCTCCCTCCTCACCCTCAGACTCTGTAGAGTGTCTGGAATCCTCCTCATAAGGAATCTCAATATGTGCAGGAAGAGCTGGAGGCTGGGGGGCTCTAGAAGTTGGAGGTGCAATATCTGTCATCAGCATGGAGATGTCTAGCCATGTGTTTCTATGTATGTTCCCTGATCACCTTCCTTGGGCAGGAAGGATGATAGATCAAACTCTAGAGACTGCATCATGTGGAGTTCTGTCTTCATAATGGCAACTTCCTCTCGGAGATTTGGCAAGTCACTAACCGTACCCCGCTCAATCTTCTCGACCCTCATTTCAAGTTATTGTAGGAAATCCCCATAAGATATTTGTTGTTGTTGAAGTGCTGTCACTGAGGACTATATGGGAGTCAAGGCCTGTTGGATAAGGGCGGGCAAGCTCTTCAAAAGCTAGTCTACCTTAGCATTGTCATTCTAAGCTGTGAGACCAAGCCTCGAGACGGCTGGCAGTGCAGCAGATAGCCGAGCAATGGTGGACTGAGAGGTAGGCTATGAAGCAGAAGTGGATGCAACTGGGGCCTGAGGGGACACATGAGTCTAGGAATCTAAAGGCTCTACATCAGTTGGAAACTGAGCATGAACCTTTGCTGGAGTAGCAACATCACTAATGCACATGATATCAATATCCTTCAGCGCCTTCCATATCTTTTTAGTGTGTGGCATGGTAGAGACCTTCACAGCCTTACAGAAGGCTGTGATAAAGCAGGGGAATGGAAGTTAAGTGGTGTGCTGCTTTGCCTAGATATCTCGAAAGATAAGAGCACCCACATCAATCTGGATACCCGCAATAATACATGTAGTGAAAAGATCTTTCCCAATGCCTATGTCAATCTCATTTCTAGATGATATCGGTCGAGATGTGACAAAGCTAGGCAAAAATAGACCCTCTCATGTGAGATCCTCCTTGTATATTTTGTGCACAGGGTTGATCCAACCAGGGGTCCTCTTTTCTATTACCAATGCTATCCAACTACGCTCATTTTCCCGATTTGCCCATTTGGAAGCAAACTCAGCTGTGCCCGGTATCTAGTCAGGGAAGTGAAGCTCATTGATCGTCTCACCGTTATAGAATACACTCTTTCCCTAAATCAATACAATGTCACAGAAAACCCTGTTGCGCTTGTGGTGAGCAATCCTAGAAGCTCCATATGAGGCATAAAACACGCAGACAAGAGTTTTTTAATAGTCATTAGGCAGCTCAGTGAAGCACTCCTATTGTTTTTCTTTGATGTTCTCCCATATGTGGGGTTAATTCTCTTGTAGCCCATTCACGCTCAATTGTTTTTTGGCCAGGATTTTCTGTTTGGTTGGCCCTTCTCTATATAGTGCCATGGACCCTTCAACCCCAAATCTTAGCTAGAATTCATCTCCGTGTTTCCTTCTTGCCTCAGCTTGTAGGTCAACTAAGGGAAAGTTCTCCTACTCATCAGATTGGGAGGGAAGTGTAACATTAGTGTCTGTTTGTGAACGTTTGGCTTGGATGTGTGACGACTGGAGGAAGCCCTTTTTGAGCAGATGTTGTATGTTTCTTGGGAGCCATATCTGCATAGAAGGGAAATGTGAGCAACATAGTAGGCAACAATGAAACGAAATCAAGAAAATAAAAAATAATTAAAAAAATAAAATGAATTTTTTTAAGTCTGTGACAAATTCTGCAATTCATAACCACTATGCGGATCGCAAGAATGTCGCAAACTTATATGCTGGTGAAATGATCTAAGAATGAAATTGGTTATATGATCGCATAACCATTATGCGGTCAGTGTATCCATCAGATTCTTGATTTCTCAAAAAAACAAACACAAAATGTGATTGCAAAACCCATCGAAAAGTTGGATTTACGATCACAAATTGGCCGCAATCAGCATGTCAATAAACTGGGTCTACTGTCTCAATATGCCGTGACTTTGCGGTCTGCATATCAATTATACGATCACAAAGTTGCGTATTTTGTCATCTTCCTTAGCCAGCTAGGTTTCACTTATGCGGAAGAAATATGGACCATATTTTGATTATGCGAGCCGCAAACTTCATCGTTCCCAACGATTAAACTCAACCCTCAACAATGACGGTTCTAATTTTTACTACCTAGTACCCTAAAACATACTACATAACCTAAATCACATTATGAACAAACATATAACTACAAAACACAAGCAAGAAGAAAGAAAAAGAAACATGAAACAACAATAGGAGAAAAAACAAGAACAAATGTACAAACAAAAGCTGGCAATAATGGAATTGGGAAAAGGAAAACATACTAGTAATGGGTTTATGAGCACACTTGGAAGATTAGTTCACAGATGTTGCCTTACGTACGTGATGCACTAGCCGTTTTGCCTTCTCCGTTCCTTTTCACTTTTTTGTTTTGTTTTGTTTCTGATAAAAAAAATTTTCTTTTTGTTTTGAATGAAGAGATTTGTGGGGTATACCTGAACGATTTGCGGTGGGTTAGTCCCCGCATAACACAAGGATTCAAGTGAGTTGCTAGAGGGACAAAAATGCGGTGCACTATGTGATCGCATAGTGGAAATGCAGTTCGCAAAGTGCACCAACTTGTCGCAATTTTATCACTGATTTTAGCCAAGCACACTGTGTGGTTTGCGACAAAAAATATGGTCCACATAGTGAAAATGCGATTGCATATGTGTGGCAAACTGCCCAAGGTGATTTTTCTACCCTTTCTCATGCAATCTTAGCCTATGTTATGATATGTTGAATCCCCTACACTCTAACACACAATTTAAATTGCTCAACTAAATCTATCTAACAAAAGTTAAAAACTTAATGGCCAAAAAGGGTGTTACTGCACATGGGTATCCTCCCATGAAGTGCTTGATTTAACGTCGCGACATGACAAAGTTGGCGGTCCTTAGTATTCACCCATTGGTTGGGCATGGACCATCTTTGAGAGACAACTGCTTCACCAAATGTTTTTCTCCATCTGTTCCCAAGTTGTGCTTGACTCGCGGACCGTTCACTTTGAAGGTTCAGAGCCCATCCTCCGATTCTAATTCCACAGCTCCAAAAGGAGAGACATTGACCACTTTGTATGGACCAGACCATTTCGATTTGAGCTTGCCTAGAAAAAATTTGAGCCTTGAGTTAAATAGCAAAGCCAAGTCACTCAACTTGAACTCCCTCTTCAAGATATTTTTGTCGTGGACGAACTTCATCCTTTATTTATAAACAACTGCGCTCTCATATTTATGGAAACATAATTCCTCCATTTCAATGAGTTGTGTTAACCTCAAATTTTCAGCTTTAGCCTAGTCCAAGTTTAACCTCATTAGAGCCCACATGGCTTTGTGTTCCAGTTTTACGGGTAGATGACTAGCTTTTCCGAAGACTAACCGATAAGGAGAAGTACCAATAGGAGTTTTGTATGCCGTGCGATATGCCCACAATTCGTCATCTAGCTTCCTTGACCAATCAGTCCTATTTGTATTGACGGTCTTTGCCATAATGCTCTATATCTCCTAGTTGGAAACTTCAACTTGGCCAGTTGATTGGGGATGATAATGTGTGGCCACCTTATGCTTGATGCCATATTTCTCTTGTAGCCCCATGAAAGCCTTGTTATAGAAATGAGATCCACCATCACTAAGAATGGCTCTAGGAGTGCCAAACAGAGTGAATATGTTTTTATTTAAGAATATGGTCACACTCCTTGCCTCATTGTTTGGTAAGTCAATTGCTTCAACCCATTTGGACACAGTCCATAGCCACCAAGATATATTTCATCCCACAAGAGCTCACAATGGGACCCATAAAATCAATTCCCCATACGTCGAATATTTCTTTCCATCACAAAGTGCATTGGCATTTGATGCCTCTTAGAGATTTATCCGTGCCTTTGGCATTGGTCACAAGACTTGACCATTTTATTGGCATCGTAATAGATCGACGACCAATAATAACCACACTCAAACACCTTAGCCGCCGTTTGATTCCCCCATGGTAACCCCCAATCGGTGAGTCGTGGCATGCTTTTAGAATTAGCATAATTTCTTCTTCTGGAACACTCTTTCAGATGATGTTGACAGCACAAATACGAAACACAAATGGCTCCTCCCAACAGTATAGCCAACAGTCTCTCAAAAAATTCTTCTTTTGATAGGATTCAAATCCCTCCGGAATAAGGTCACTAACCAAGTAGTTAGCAATATCAGCGTACTATGGAGCAAAAGTGCTAGATAATGCCAATGTTTGTTCATTCGGGAATGCATCATTGAAATCAAGATCTCCCTTTGGATTCCCTTCCTCTTCAAGCCTTGATAAATTACCCACTACTTGATTTTGCGTTCCCTTTTGATCCTTGACCTTGAAGTCAGATACTTTCAATAATAAGACCCATCGAGTCAACCTAGGCTTTGTATCCTTCTTTGCCATGAGATAGCGAAGAGCAGCATGATCTGTGTACACTATCACCTTGGATTCTAACAAATAAGCCTGGAACTTCTCAAAGGAATAGACAATAGAAAGAAGTTCTTGCTCAGTCAATGTGTAATTCATTTGCACTCCATTGAGTGTCTTGCTTGCATAATAGATCAGGTGAGAAACTTGTTGTGACATTGTCCAAGCATTGCTCCAATATCTACACCACTAGCGTCACACATGAGCTCGAAAGGAAGAGACCACTCAGGTGTGACAATAATAGGTGCCGCGGTTAGCTTTTTCTTCAATTCCTCAAAGGATTTGACGCATTTTTTGTCAAACACAAATTTTGCATCTTTCTGAAGGAGTTTGCACATAGGATTTGCAATCCTTAAAAATCCTTGATGAAATTCCTATACAACCCGGCATGCTCCAAGAAACTTTGAATACCCTTACCTGAGGTAGGTGGAGGAAGCTTGGAAATGATCTCGATCTTTGCCCGGTCAACCTCTATGCCATGTTTTGAAATTTTATGCCCCAATACAATGCGTTCATCCACCACGAAATGACATTTCTTCCAGTTGAACACGAGGTTGGTCTCCTCACATATCTCGAGCACTTGTACAAGATTGTTAAGAAAATGCTCAAAAGATTCGCCTACCACTAAAAATCATCCATGAAAACCTCTAGAAACTCCTTCACCATGTCGGAGAAAATGGACATCATGCATCTTTGAAAAGTGGCCGCGTTGCCCAAACCAAATGGCATCCGGCTAATGGCAAAAGTTCCATATGGAGAAGTGAATGTTGTCTTCTCTTGATCGTCCAATGCTATATTGATTTGGTTGTAGCTGGAATATCCATCAAGGAGGTAATAGTATGATCTTCCCGCTAGCCGATCAAGCATTTGATCAATAAAAGGCCTAGGCAAATGGTCCTTACATGTGGCACTATTGATCTTTAAAAAATCCAAATACACCCTCTAACCGATCACCGTTCTTGTTGGGATGAGCTCATTTTTATTATTTTCAATTATGGTCATGCCTCTCTTTTTCGGCACACATTGCACCAGGCTCACCCAAGAACTATCGGCAATGGGGTAGATTACCCCGTCATCTAACCACTTGATGATTTCTTTCTTTACCACCTATTTGATGGATGGGTTCAACCGTTATTGGCGTTACACACTTTTTTTAGTATCATTCTCCAATTGGATTTTGTGTTTGCAAATTCCGAGGGAATTCCCCTGAATGTCCGCAATTGTCCATCCAATATCTTACCTATGCTCCTTCAAGACATCCAATAATTGTTCTACATGCACATCATTCAACAAAGAAAAAAGAATTACGGGTAAAGTATCATTTGAGCCAAGAAACTTATACCTCAATTGTGGTGGAAGCGTCTTGAGCTCTACTTGCGGTGGTTTGATAATAGAAGGCTTTGCGGGAGAAGTGGCCTATTCTCCATGTCGAGAGAGAGCTTTGCCGGAGCATAAGTGTAAGACCCAAGCCCGTTCAATGCATTTACTGATTCCATATACCCTTCCATAACTTCACCATCAAAGTTGACCAAAATAGCCGCTAATGCCTCGCCGAGGCATTGTTCTTCCATTTTCATTTCAACCGCATCCTCTACTTCATCAAAAAACCCAATCACCGAGATGATTTCATACTCATATGGTAGTTTCATACCCTTGCTTTCTTGGAATGTAACCTCTTCATCATTTACACAGAAGTGATCTCATTTCGTTCTGAATCCATTAATGCTCTTCCCAAGGTGAGGAATGGTCTCCCCAAAATGATGGGGATCTCTTTCTCAACCGCACAATCAAGTATTACGAAATAGATAGGTAAATGAAACTTTCCCACCTTAACAAGAACATCATCAACAATTCCCACAGGTCGTTTTACGGAATAGTCGGTTTTTGGCAATCTCATTCTTGTGGGTCTTCGAATACCTAAACGCGCTTGCTTATTGATGGCAAGAGGCATTAAGTTGATGATAGCCCCATTATCACAAAGGGCTCTTGCAAAATCACATGCCCCCATAGTACATGGAATGGTGAAAATTCCGGGATCGTTTTTCTTTTGAATGGTGGATGTTGCAACGATGGAACTAACATGGTGAGTCACGTTCACCACTTCATTCTTGGTGGTTCTCGTCTTTGTGATCAAAATTTTCAAATATTTAGTAAACCCCATCATCTCTTGAAATGCTTCCACAAATGGAATATTCACCGATAAATGCTTGAAAATGTCATGGAATATTTCGAGTTTTCTATCATCAACCTTCCTTGAAAGTCTTTGAGGGAATGGAGGAGGAGGTCAAGGAATAGGTGGAAAAGTTTTTGGAGTCTCTTTTACCTTTTCCTTTACCTTTCCCCGGTTATCTTTTTCACCTGCAACTCTTCCGGAATCTTTTCAACTTTGACAACACTTGGCTCTTCAACCTCAAACCGTTGTTTGGAATCTTCTACTTCAATCACTTGTTCACCCTCTCCTTGTAGTACCTTCCTACTCCGAGAAGTAATTTCCATGATATGAGAAGTTGGATCACTCCCACTGCCCCTTGGGTTCGCAATTGTTTCACTAGAGAGTGTTACCTTTTGCTTTGGATTTTGTTCCTTAGAGAGGTCTCTCATTTTCATCTCCAATTTTTGAATGGATTCATTATGAGAGCCAAAAAGCTCGGTCATGTTCGTCATAGAAGTGTCTTACTTCTCTTGATTTTGCAATATCTGCTCAAGCATGCTTTCTAAATTGGAATCATTTGAGGAACCTTAATTGAATATTGACCGTTTGGATGAACATACTGATTTGAACTCCAATTTGAGAAATTGTTGTTGTTATTCCAATTTCCTTGATTTGAGCCACCTTGGTCATTTCGCCATTGTTGGTTGCCTTGCCCTTGCGGGTTAGGCTTCCATTGATTTTGTTGTCCTTAACCTTGGTATTGTTGCCTTTGGTACCCTCCTTGAGAGTTGTTGACATAGTTTTCTTCCTAAAAATCTTCATTTGATATGGTTTGCACATCCTCCACCACATTCACCTTCTTGGTTTGGCTTTTCGTAAACATTTTTGTTAACACCTTGACATTTGTGGCAAGCCCTGTGATTAATTGATCTCTCTCTTGATTCTCCTTAATTAGGTTGGTCAAGGAGGGAGAACCATATGAAATTACACCTGTGGTGTCCTCGAAATGCCAAGCTTGATTATGTTGTGTCATTTTGTCAAGGATCTGTTTGACCCTTGTGAATGTCTTGTCCATAAAAGATCCGTCAGCTGCATTCTTAGCTATATATTGGTTCATCGGATCTAAATATATGTAGAATTTTTCCAACAAGATAGAATCCGGAAAACCATGATTGGAAAACCTCATCAAATATAATTTGAATCGATCCCCTGCCTCATGTAGATGTTCTTCCGGTACTTGCTTGAAAAAGAAGATTTTATCCCGGAGTTCAGATTTCTTACTTTGTGGGAACAATTTATCTAAGAATGCTCAAACAAGGTTAAGCTAATTCAGGATAGACTCCGAACAACCCAGTCCAGACGGAAGAGCTACATGGACTGGAAGGTTCATGATGCTTCCTATATGGTTGGAGAGCGGGTTTTGCTTTGGGTATCGCCTATGAAGGGCGTTATGAGATTCAGGAAGAGAGGGAATTTGAGTCCGAGGGTTAATGGTCCTTTTGAGATTTTGCGGCATGTTGCGGAGGTTTCTTATGAGCTTGCCCTACCTCCCAACTTGGTAGGAGTTCATACGGTACTTTGATACGCTCAAATTAAACTTTAATTAAATAATGTAAGGCAGTTGGTATCAAATATAATAACCCAACAAGGTTGATATCGAATCCCACAGGGAATAGCTGTGAAAAGGTTACTCAATTAGTGTTTCACTCAACTTAAGTCATAATTCTATCTAGTTAATGGTAATAAGAGTATGATATGATTGTGATTTGAAGAAATAACAAAATGTGCTACTGAGAATGTAATTTATATGATTAAAGAAATCAAGGTTGTGTCCCCTTCAATGAAGTGTATTGCTATCAGTGCTAATATGATATATTTCTAACGGAAGGTTCTTTTTATATGCAAATAATTTTTAAATGACTACCTAATATTTTTCAATAGTTGGGTAGTATTTCCTCTTTATGATTTTTTCAAATATAAAAGGGTTGCAATTAAGAACAATCAATATATGCCAAAATAAAACCCATTTATTCCTAAGAGATTCTATTAAACAATGTTTAAAGCCTTGAGTCTTTGATATATACTTCTACCAAATTCTAACCCACTTTTCCAAGCAAAGTAAGAATTTAATGTCATTTGTTAATGTTTGCAACTACCAACAATAAATGAAGAATGAGAAGTAAATAATTATCAACCAACCATTGTATATATATATATATATATATATATATATATATATATATATATATATATGTATATATATTTAATGATAAACACCCGTTAATATAACACCATTCAGGGTCCACAACCTTAGTATTTAAAGTTAGCTACACATACTAAAATACGAAAGGATGAGAATATTTGATGCCATAAAGCTTACAAAGTACAAGATTCTTCCTTTAAAAGCTTGAGAGGAATATTAAAGCTTTCTATTGTAGCCCCAAAAGCAGACAAGGTGTCCCACAAAACCCCAATAAATCTATTTATAGTGGGTCAAAACTTGGGACAAATGTTAGACAAAAATACCTTTTTCGATTAAATATGCAACTGCATATATGTCGCATAACAGACACGCGGTCCACATTCTTGACATAGCCATCACATTCTTCAAACCCTAATTTCCAGGTCTTCGTCGCATTCACGTTTCGCGATACTATTGCAGATATGGGATCGCATTTCGCATCGTATTTTCCACCTACAGAAATCTTCATGACGAGTTTGCGGTCCATTATGTTGCCCGCAAACATGTTCTGCATTTGCAGATTGGACTCCATTTCTTGTACTGCACCTTGGTCAACTAACTGTTGTGGTTTGCGATTTCCTTGTATATTATGCGGGCCACGTGATGGATTTGTAGTACGCATTTCCACATTTGCGATGCATTTTGCTCTTTTCTTGTTTTTCTATGGCCTTTTCATTTCATTTTCATGCTCTTAAGTCCTTAAACCTCATACACTGCAAAAACACTAAAATTACATAAGTATACAATATAATTACATTTGAAATAATCTAAAATCTAAGCAATATGTATTAACTATGCCGAAATTCTCCGGCACATCATATTTCATATTTTGATAATCTGGAGGTATCATAGTGATCCGTTACATGTGTTAGATTTCAGTTCAGTCTAGTAGGACAAGGATCTATCGTATGTTGAGGAGCTAGCGACAATATTGGATAGGTAGGTTTGAAAACTGAGGTCAAAGAACATTAAATCAATGAAGGTTCAATGGCGGAGTCAGCCGGTCGAGGAGGTGACCTGGGAGATCGAGCAGGATATGCGCAACCATTACCCTCATCTTTTCACTACTTCAGGTATGTCTCTATTCTCGTTCGAGGAAAAACGAATGCTTAGGTGTAGGAGGATGTGATGACCCGACCGTTTATTTTAAGAATTTACGCCCTGATCCCCTATTAACTACTTTTCCCGTGTTTGTTTCTGCTATTGTGAGCTGCCAGGAGGAATTATTTGGAGTTTTGCAGAGTTTGAGACACTTAGTACCTAAATGAGAGCTTAAGTTTTAGAAATTGACCGTAGTTGGAACAGTGTGAAGACGGCCTCAGAATGTAATTCTGATGGTTCCATTAGCTCCTTTGGGTGATTACGGGTTTAGGAGCGTGTTCGGATTGTGTTTTGGAGGTCCGTAGCTAAATTAGGGTTGAAATGCCGAAATTGAATTTTTGAAGTTTCCGGTTTGATAGTGAGATTTTGATCCGAGGGCCAGAATGGAATTATTGTAGTTGGAGTAGCTCTGTAGTGTTGAATGTGACTTGTGTGCAAAATTACAGGTCATTGGGGCGAGGTTTGATAGGCGTTTTGATCGAAAGCGTAATTTGAGAATTTTTTGAGTTTAGGTTTGAATCCGATGCTAAATTGGTGTTTTGATGTTGTTTTGAGCGTTCCAAAGATTGAACAAGTATGAATGACGTATTAGGATTGTTGGCATATTTGGTTGAGGTCCCGGGGGCCTCGGGTATGTTTCAGATGCTCAATGGGTCATTTTGGAACTTAATAAAAAATTATAGAAAATTGCAGCAACCCACTTCTGGTTTCCTTCTTCGCGTTTGAGAGTAGGGTCTCGCATTCACAAAGAGGAGCTAGGGATGGGGTGAAGATTTAATGCTTCACGTTCGCGATGGTGTTCCCGCATTCGGGTGGGAGGAAGAGATTGTGTACCGCGTTTGCGACCAAGGCATCGTGTTCGCGATGAAGGAAAGCTGGAACAAGCAGAGTTTTACTTCGCGAACGGGAGGGTCCTTCTACGTTTGTGAAGAAGGAAATACCTGGGCAGCATTTAAATAGCCAATTCTCGACCCTTCTTCATTTTCCACCACTTTTTAACGGGATTGAAGTTTTTGAGGGAGATTTGTTTTAGGAAACCAAAGGGGAATCACTGGGAGGTGATATTCTTGACGTCATAACTCGCTTATATGTGATTAAAGGTCTAATTAGCGGTGAAATATTAGGGAAAAATCAGTGCAAAATGGGTAATTAGGGCTTGGGATTAAGAGACCTTAAAATAGGTATTTTAAGGGTCAATTGAACTTTATTTCAGTGTTCTTGATAGTATAGACTCGTGAGAGTACGAGGATTCTGAAAATATAAATTTTATCCAATTCCGAGATATGAGACAAAGGGGCATTTTGGTTATTTTACCTTATTCTGCGTATTAGCTTAGAATTTGTTTGTAGAATCAATTACTTGAAGTGTTATTTATATTATGCAATTGAATTGAATAGATTTGGGCCATTTAGAGTCGAGTACTCGTGCGTGAACATGGTTTCAGGTTGATTTTGAGGCTAGGTAAGTGGCATGTATAACCTTGTGTGGGGTACCTCCGCCTTAAGATTTGGTATATTGTTAATTGAAATGCCTTGCACGTGAGGTAATGAGTGTGTACTTGTACTAATTGTTGAAAATCCGTTTTCATTAAGTAATTTCAAGTATGTTTCTTTTCCTGTTTTTACTACTTGCGATTTAAGCATGTTGTTAGCTTAGGCAAGCATGTCTAATTGACTTAATTTCCTTACTTGCTCAAATTGCCTTATTTGGATTACGTGCAGCATGCTAGGTTAGAAATACCTATGTTACCTTGGTATGGAACTTGAATTGGACTATGTACTCTTCTGGTTGTTGATGTGTATTTACTTTGGGTCTACGGGACAATATCCCGAGAGGTCCCCCAGTATGTTTAATTTTGGACTACAGAATGGTATTCCAGGAGATCCCCCTACACATTCACATTGGAACTATGGGACTACACCCTTTAAATTCCCTTTGTACTGAGTATTTACATTTAGGACTACGGATCATTATTCTGGGAGATCCCCCCTTCGCATTATGAGTTAGACTATGGGATGGTATACGGGGAGATCTATTGGACATTTATATTTGAGACTACAGAATCATTGCGTTGAGCTCTATTTCATTTTGGCATCTGTAGTAGTTGTTGTTATTCTTTCTATCATGTGTTACTTTTACTGTTGCACTTATTTATACTATTTTACTCTACACTATTGAACCTTATATTTTATTTAACCTCAGTAGGGCCCTGTCCTTCCTCGTCACTACCCGACCGAGGTTAGGCTTTGCACTTACTGAGTACCCTGTGGTGTACTCATGAACTTTATGCGCATGTTTTTCATGTGCAGATCCAGGTGCTTCCACTCAGAATTATCACGCCATAAACGAGGTGCTTGTAGAGATTCCGAGGTATATCCGCCGAATCGGCAAATCAAAGAGTCCCTTCTACTCTCTCTTTTTGTATTAGCTCTTCTGTACTTCTGTTTCTTGTTATATATTCTAGAGTTAGATGCTTGTAGACATTTAAAAGCTTATGATCGTGGGATTCCGGGGTTTGATAAATGTTATTAATTTCGAGATTTGTTATTGTGTATGCCGAGCAACATTTAAAACACTAGTTCATTTCACTATTTTGGTTTTATCTATTACTTCTGCAAATTTTATTTATTTTTCACATGGTTAAGCTTACCTAGTCGTAGAGACTAGGTGCCGTCATGATGGTTCACGGAGGGAGAACCGAGGTCGTGACACTTCTTGGCCATAACTTCTGTATCATATTGCCTTGGATCCACCTTTTGATCTTTGAAGTATTCTGTGAGGAAGTTCGGGTACGGGTATGATCTCTCATCTTTCTGGATAGCTAATATGATGTTGGTGAACATGATAGCACCCATATTTATCCAATCATAATTGAAGCCACCAATACAGCACTGGGAATTGGAATATTGTTCTCATTGAGGCACGGATCAATACGGCTGCACACGAATATCTCCCACCCTTTCGCTTCAAAGTTTAAGGTAGCTTGGAATATAGGAACCCCTACTGTAATCCACGAAGGTATTGATCCTCAAATAGCCAATATCTCAGTTAGCCAGGGGCGTGATGCATCACCCATGGCCTGCTTCTCCAAGTATTCGACTACCTCCACTTTTTCAAATCCCACATAAGTGTTCAAAGCACATGAGTCGAATTATATTTTCAGATTTCGCACTTTTATCACCTTGGTACCCTTCTTAATGTAGCACACATTGGTAAAACTCCTTAACCAAGTGCTTATTTGCGTCGAGGACGATTCAAGTGAACCATTTCCATCATTTTCTCTTCTGGAGCCGTCTAAGGACATTTAGGTTTTGCTTTTCCAAATCGTTCATCACGAAATTTTCACTAAAGGGTGAGCGATCTCTAAGGCTATCACTCTCTAAATATATTGAAAGTAGTCAAGATGACGAATATATCTTCCCATATCTCCCTTCTCCTCGAGCCTTCTAAACCCCCTACTACAGTATCACCCCCTCTAGCATCGTCGTGGACATCATCATCATTGTCTACGTTGATTGGTTTAGCCGGGGAATGAGGAAGAGTGCTCAACATCATAGCTACCTTTTTTCGAACCTTCAGAAGAACTGGCAGCGGAAGATCGCTTATTTACCAAGCGGAATCTACCTGTGATTTGTTGTGATTTGGATTCCGTCTCTGCTTGCACGGAGTTACCCTTAGAAGCTTCCCCAGATGGGAGATACTCACTGGTCTTAGAAGGTTCAAGAATTAGTTATACTGTTCATGCCTACGACTCTTTTGATGGAAAGTGGTGGGTTACTCTTGCCTCGACCTCGGCCTCGAGAGGGTTCTTCTCTCCCTTTTGATGTATCTCCTCTGCCCATGATCTAACCGTTGTCTGCAACCTATAAGTAATAGAAATCAATTAGAATTAAAGCTCTAAGCGTATACAGAAGCATGCTTGAAAGTTACAGTAAAGTAGTCTCAAAAGAGGGAGTGCAGACCATATAAATGTGTGTACGGCCGGAAATTGCCGAGTGCAGACCATAAAAAAGTGAGTGCGGACCATACAAAAGTGAGTGCGGCCACACAACCAAAAGTGCCAACTGCAATAGAATTATGTGGGCCATACAATCACTTTGTAGCCACACAATTTTATGTGCAGTAGTACATCTGAAAGGCCAAAAGTGCATGCTCTCTGAGGCGGTCGAAGTTGATGTCACCCAAATCACACCATAAATACAGTGTAGTGAGGCGGTCGAAGCAATAATAAAAACCCAACGCAAGTTGGGGTCAAATCCACACGGAGTAAGAATTGGGATTAGGTATATATTTAGTGTAATTGTATGATGTTCCTCAAATTACACTTTCACATTCTTGTTTGTTGTTTTTACTTCTACTTTAAGCTATTGATTGCAAATAAAAACTTGGAGACAATATTTTTGGTTTTGGTTGTTTTTCTAATGATAAAAGATCAAGGTTCTTGACTTCTACCTAGGTGGTCAACTAATTGGTTGTAAACTCTAGGGTAAGTTTTATTAGTTGGGGTTATACTATAGCAATCACATAAAAATACTCACTCTATACCTCTCAGTAATTTGAGCGATTTTGCGCAATTTGACTTTTTCAATTACAAATGGGTATTTCACAAAACAAGTGATGTATGCTCAAGTCGAGTCTTACTATCTCTAGGTTTGACCCTTTAATTGGGGCTATCAATTTCTTGTTAGTCAAGCCTTCCTAGACTTAGTCACTCTTTCTCAAGAAGAGACTTAGGCATCAATCAATGTTTGTAATCATTAATTCTTGAATTGAAGCATGAACAAAGCTAAATATCACTAATCCAATCATAAACACGTCCTAAATCATAACAAATTAAATATCCACACTAAAGATGGGCCACAACCCTAGCTACAAATTTAGCTACTCATAAAAAATGAAGAAATTGAAGAAACAAATTAAGATAGAATGCATAATAATTGATTAGGGAAAGAAAATCTAATGTTTAGAAGCTAATCTAGTACAATATTACTCAAAACAGTAAAGAAAATGGCTCAGGTGCTCTACCAGAATAAAACTTAACCTAAAAATGACAAAAAGTTCTATTTATACTAGGCTAAAAATATCAGACAAAAATACCTCTGCGGAGGTCGTGCAGCCGCACAATAATGTGTGGGGTCCGCACAAATAGACTTGGCTTGACAGGTTCTCTCTGCGGCCACACAATTCTGGGTTGCGGCCACACTCCTTATTGTGCGGACCGCACATTTTTGAGTGTGGTCTCACTCTTGCTTTTGCGGACACACTATTATAGTGCGGCCCACACTATAATAGTGCAGCCCACACTCGTTGACTTTGAACTTGAACACAGCTCTCTGATTCCTCTCTTCCGCGTTCTACATAATTATGAGTGCGACTGCACTTGTCATCCTGCGGGTGCACAATATTATGCGGTCCGCATATCCTCAGCTTTCCAAAAAACCAACTTTATGAATCTCCTCTTCTACGGCAACACAATATTTATGCGGTCCGCATACTCCGAAGAAAAACTGACATGGCTCTTTCCTTGTTTTGCGGCCGCACACAATATTGCGCGGCCCATATTGTGGGCCTTTTTTTCTTATTTTGGTCCTTGCCCACTTTTGACTCATTTATGAGCTGATTTTGATCTCTTTGGCTTATATTACTATACTCCTGCAAGCAAGCACATTTTATTAGTTTTCAGGAATACCTTTAAATGTGTTTATGCTAAAATGCAAGCAAAAGAGATCAAATAAGCGGTTAAAAATCCTACTTATCAGTCCTCGACCCTCGAACACAATCCCGATTTAATTCGTTGAGCTTTTACTTAGACTTCAAAGCTCCAAATTTTTTGATTTAGCTTCAAATTACCTTCTTACTCGGAATCGTGTCCTATAAGGCATAGAACATGCAATAAGTGTGAATCATCATTATTTAAGCTCAAATGCATGTAAAGTGCAGTAATTAATGGAGTGCAAAGTATGACTAAAATTTGATTTTTCAGCCTATCATCAACACCCTATTCTTAAACTATTGCTCGTCCTCGAGCAATTAAGCTACACTTCACCTCACAATGGCTTTTCCATCAAACAACTTCCCTTACTTTTCATTCCAAGAATAATTAAAGTAGACTAAGCACCATACCTTAACATCTTAGAACTAGAGTTAAAATCTACAAATATCAATTAACTTCCTAATTTATCAATTTAAAGCTCCATAAAAAAATTCATGTCAAGAACTAGAGTTAAAATCCTCAATTATCAATCAAAACACCATATCCATCAAACCCCAAAATAAATTATTCCATAATCACGTAGGAAGTCATAGTTAAAGAATAAGGAAATATATATTCAATCCAAACTCGGGTGTTGAGTTGAGGAAAGAATGATAATTCTTTGTGATATGAGTCTTCAATACTCTTGCAATCCTCTGTAGGTCAAAAGTACACTCAAAAATGTGTTATTAGTATATTTATACTATGCAGAAGCGGGTCAGAACGAAATTACCCTTTCCAAGACGAAATGAAAAAGTACTCTGATTGAAATGCACATGGACGAGCCCTATACGCCATGCCAATGGACAACTTCAAATGGTTGATTTTTCACTCTGAGAAAAAAGTTATATTACCAACTTGCGCCTCATGGAGTTTTACTGCAATTTTCTCAGAGTAAATTCTTTTGTCTTTTTTTGATAGCTAGACTTGATACTCATTTCCTGAACATAATACCGATTTAATTCCTTGATCTTTACCCAGATAAATTAAAGCTCCAAATTGTTTGATTTAAATCCCAATTATCACCTCATTCGAAATTATGTCCTGCAACATATAAAATGCCCAATAAATTATGAATCATCATTATTTAAGCTCAAACACAAGTGAAGCATTGGAGCAAAATATGGTTAAGACATGGCTTTTCAACCTGCCATCATTGGAAACAAGAATATTATGTATGCACAACTATCAATATGGTTATCTTAAAGAGTTTAACTTGTATAGAACCTAAATGATAAAAGTTAATAATCTACCCAAAATGAGTAAATATGGTTTATTTTGTTAGTATATATAAACTAAACCTTATTTTAAATCAAAAGTAAATTATAATGCTACATAATTAAGTTCACACTTCACATAGTTACACCGATCCTCCTCCTAAGGGACTGGTCTTAGATATTATTCTTGTTTTTTTATTTTGTTGTGAAAATAGGCTTCTTCTTCACCACGAACTCATAGTTCTTTAATTTTAGAAGCTTACGATTCTTTTTTTGGGGGGTGAAAAATAGAATGCAATGATTGATTATTGTTAAAATCATTAGAATGTTGAAAATTTTCTTAAATTTTTAGTTTAAACGCTGATATAGTAATTTATTTTAAAAATCATAAAAATCCATTTTGGTTCTTAGAAAGTATTGAAGAAGATAAATTGTTCTTGATTTGATGTTGATTGACGAAGTTGGTGACTGAAGATTTTTTTTTTTTTTTTTTTTGGTATTTGGTGGTTTCGTTTTAAATTGGGGTTCATTTGGAGTAGATTTGGGATAGTATGATCGAAATCGAAATTGCAATTTCAAAGAACACTTTGTTGAACTATATAGATAAATTATTCCAAATGCAGGGATTTTGATGAACAATTTAACAAATTGGTTGATAGCAAATCATGCAGTCATGAAAATCTAGTACAGTATGGTGAACAACTAAACAAGCAAAATATTATGCCAACCAGATAGAGTTTGTGAACAATATAACAAATTGGTCGAATGCAGATTACACAATCTCATACCAATATTGTAAAGTTAGATGAAATATGAAACAATCACAAAGTCATGCAACCGAATAGAATTTGTAAGAAATTAACAATTTGGGTAGAGTAAATGCAACATAAAATCTACAAATTCGATAGAGAAATTCCTATCAAGCATTAAGTACATGTAGGACTAGAGGTTAATTTTTTTTTTTTAAAATACATTAAAAAATAAGAACAATATTTAAAGATTGGTATCTTATAGGGCCATTATTGTCGATCACCTAGTAATTCTGAGCCCAAAATAACTTGTGAAAAATTTGAGGAATTTTACACATAGTGGGTCATATTCATTGTTTACTTTTTTTTTCTTAGTTAGTATACATAGATCATATATTGATTATCTATGGTTATATGCATATTATACATAAGTTATACATATATTATATATCCCCAACTAGTTTATGTTTAAGCAATTAAGTAAACGGCTTTTTAGGTTAATTCTTCAAAATTAAAAGATCAATGAGTAAAGGAGATAATTTACTACAACAATTCAAAATACCAAATGTAGGCCTGAGTATACTGTCTTTTGTAGGCTAAGACCAGTATGTGACGACTGTGAGCATGTGATTGTTGCCTCGCTTAATTACTCCTATAAAATTTATTAGAATGAGGACTTTTCTTTTATTATTTGAATTATAGGAAATTAATTGCATAATTTTTTGTGTTTTTGTTTGTATTTTTTTGCATGTGCACTGATAATTCAAAATACGAAATAGCATTTAGGATCCAATTTTAGCATTTTTTTTGTGAACTAATATTGCAAAAATAAAGAAACAACAAAAATATTTTTTTTTGTATTTCTACTTTTGATTTGTTTTAATTTTATTTCAAATTAGGAATTAGTTAATTTTGGAAATTAATTAGTATAACTTCATAATTAATTTGGGCCTTTATTTTTAATTTGGCATTTAATAAAAATAAGAAAAAATATAAATAAAAATAAAAGGAAGAAAAGAAAAGAAAACAAATGAAAGAAGAATTAAAAGGAAAAGCCTGGTCTTAATAAACACCCATTTTTTGGGCCATTTTTTTAGCCCTATCACGCCCAAAATCTGGCCAAAATGGCCCAACCCATCTCAGAAGACTTGGTCCAGTTTCTCCGTCCCCTAAACAACGTCACTTTGTGTCATCAAATCTGGGCCATCGAGGATACCTGATCCAACGGATCGGAAGTTAGGTTTGTTTTAATATAAAACAGTCGGAGAAGCCCTACCCCCTGAACCGTCTCTCTTTCACCTCCACTCTATTAGAGAAACCCTCCACCGGCTCTGCCTTACGCCACCACCGAAAATTGCCTCACGGTTGCAACTGGTTACCAAACAACCCCAAATTAACACCATTGAATCCTCTCTCGCTCCTATTCTATAGCTCCCAACATCACTCCTCAAATTCATGCCAATCGTCTCGAATATCCTTTGGAAATGCCGGCTGCCCCGTCGTGTGCGGCGGTACCGATGCCAAACGGTCCATAATTGATACAAAAAAGACTTCTCACCCCCGTCTTTACGAATCCATAACCAATAGCCTTTGAATGTAGCCGGAGCTCTTCAAATTTCAGATCGTAGGAGGCGGAACCCTGAAGTCCGATTTGTTCGCGTTCTTCACACTTTTCTTAGTCCAGAGTTTGATTCGAGATACGAGATAATGTGCTCGTTTTTTCTTGGTGAAGAAAAAACGTTCACATCATTCCGGACCTCAAATCGAAGTCCTTTTGTTCGGCTTCTCCATGATCAATTGATTTAGAATTTTTTGGTTTTTTTATTGATTCTGTTTTCGTATTTAATTTTGCTCCGTTTTGATTTCTTTTTCTTTTCTTTTTCTTTTTCTTCTATTCTAATTTGATGTGTGTTGCGTCGTGATTTATTGATTCATGATTGCTTGACTTTAGTTTCAATTGCCTAATTATCAGACTACTGTCTTAGAGTTAATTTCATTAGTTAATTTTTAGGTTCTGTTTGGTTTATTACTGAATAGGCAAGGTTCTTGGTCAACCATGGTCAACTCTTGACCAATTATCAGGGTTGGGGGTTAGGGAATCTTTCATAACAGATTGAGAAACTTCTAGTGAGGGTCTCTAATGGAATTTCAGATTGTTACGTGTTAGAAATTGGGGAACAAGTTAAGAATCTAGGGACCCCTAAGATATAATAAAAACAAAAGAGGGGGCAAAGGATAAAAAATAGAACCTGAAGTCTGCCCTATCGTTTGACCTATAAAAGGGCGTTATTCTTGCCTTTCAAGGCAAAGGTTTAGAGGCTAAAAGTCCAGAAAAATACACAAAAAGAGAGATTTTTGAAAAAGAGCTGAAAAAAAATCCAAAACCGTAAAAAAGGTTGATAAATTACTGTTCCATTCAAGTTTGAGTATAAGAACGAAAAAAATACAAAAATAATATTGTTCCATTGTAAAATCCTTGAAAATTCTTGTGATATTCATTCTGTGACAAGTGCTAAGCAACTAATAGTTAAAAATGAGCTGAATCTTTTAGTATTCAAGTTTTTAGTCCATTCTTGGTTAGAGTTTGATTCTGAGCTTTGTGTAATACCATTGTGGGTTCAAAATTGGTTTAAAATGGTCTTTTCTCAGTCAATTCTGGGTTGATTTTGTTGCTGATTCCTGTTTCTGCTGTTGACTCCACTACCAATCCTTCATTTCTTTGTTCTGTTTTTCAACTTCCAGGTATACCTTGACATTTGTGGATATTACCTGAATATGATGGAGAGCTTTCTTTGGAATATGAACTGCTATTCACTTGCCTTGAATCATTTTTTTATTTCCTGCTTGATTTTATGTGTATTAAATTTTGCCTGAGCTACATAGCCTCATAGTGGCATTGATTGATGGTAGACTTACTTAAGAAGGCTGTAACTAATTCATTGCCTATAATGACTCACTCTTTACTGCTATTTCTTAGTTGTCATTCTATAGCTGAGTATTTAGTTTTTTAATAAAGAGACTTTCACTGCAGTGTCGAATCTAGTTTGTTGCGTCTGTGAGTGTTAAGGAGGCCGAAATGAGCAGTAGCAGTTTCATTTTGTTGCTTGCTGGGTGGAAATTGGTAATTAGAGGGTGTTAGATTATAATGCTTTGTAGCATGTTTGTCATGTGTTTAGTTTTATCATAGTGCTAATTCTTAATATTATCATTGTGGTAATGAGATCGAACCTAGGTGTTTAGAAATGATCAATATGCGTAGCAAGCCTTTAGGGACGTTTATATCACAATTGTGCTTGCGTATACGTTCTCGTAACATGACCATAATTCTAATATTAATTTGAGGTATGAGTTCGCGCCACTTATAGCAAACATCTCCTAATAATAAAATGGATTACATGCTATTAATTAAATATTAGTTTACATTGTTGGAGAGGCGCCATACCCTATTAAATCACATATAGCCATCGTTTTTATTTCATAACTTAGGTGTAAACATGATGTATTTCGTAGAATATTCTTCAGGGCCGTATAAAAATACTAGTGTGATTGTGTATACGTCTGCGTAACGCAATTATGCTTTTTAAAATAAAACCGGAGTATGCAATTCTTGCAACTTTAGCCAAACTTTCTTAATATTAATAAAGTGTTATTAATTGTGGACACGTTCACGTGACATGAATTTGTGATGTGCCGAACAAATGGGTATACGTACGCGTAACCCGTTTCAAGATAATTCTCTTAAATAAAATCAGTAAAAAGCAATAGCAGATAGGTTCTAAAATAAGTAATTAAATAATTTAATAAGACAAGTAGGATTAAAGCGACTGTGCTAGAACCGCGGAACTCGGGAGTGCCTAACACCTTCTTCTGGGTTAACAGAATTCCTTATCTGAATTTCTGATTCGCAGACAATAATAACAGAGATATTTTTTCCTCGATTCGGGATTAAAACTAGTGACTTGGGACCCCCCTAATGTCCCAAGTGGACTCTGATTTTTTCTAAAAATAATAATTCCGTTTTTATTGTCTCTTAAATTGGAAAAACTCCCTTTATTATATCCACTTTCTGGGGTGTAGTAGAAAAAGGAGGTGTGACAGCTCTGACGACTCTGCTGGGGAACGAACCCAGAATATCTGGTTCAAGGTTAAAAAATTCGAGCTTGTTTTATGATTTTTACTTGGCTTATTTATTGTTGATATTATTGTATTTACCTAAACCTTTGTGCTAAAATGCTATATGTTTACCGCTTTAATTTTATTGAATTGTATATAATTGTCACCTTACGCCATGCGTCCGAGTCTTCTGAAAATGGCGCATACGTTTGCGTAGCCAGCTTTTTTTTTTTTGTAGAAATTATACCAAATAGAGTGAAGTTGGGCAAGCAACAAGGCCGGGCAGACTTTAGTACTCCCGGTACGTCGCCCCTCCTCGGCCCCAGTTGTCCACTCGGGTACCCCATGTCTAGATCAAAACCCCAAGATTTAAACTAATAAAAACACAACCTTATGCCAGATCCCTAGTAGGAGCGCTTGTTTGCATCACGCACATTTGACTTGGAGGAGCCAACACTGGGGTTGGGTCCGTCTAGGATAGGTGTACCCAAAATAACAGACCATCATGATGCATCCAATGTACTATGTGAACATTTATTTGTTTTGGCTTGCATGCTGACTGGCTAAATAAGAAAAGAAGAGTAAGGAAAATCCAAGAAAAATAAGAAAAAGGGAAAAATAAAGAGAAAAAGACCAAGAATAATGTAGGAAAGGAGTAAATCCAGTTCTAAAGAAAGCCCAATGCTTGAAAATACCCCGAATCTCTGCCTAATTTTTTAGAAAAAAATAAAAAGAAAAAAAGTGAGAAGAAAAGGGAAAGAGTTTGTTCGCCAATAAAAAGAAAATGAAGTTTCATTTTAAAAAATAGCTTATTATTTTGCCAATAAAAAATTTTGTTTTCAAAAAGAGCTTGTTCTATTTGCTAAGGAAAAGAAAAGTTTTGTTTTCAAAAAATAGTTTATAAAAAGAAAAAAAAAGAGAGTTTTGTTTTCAAAAGTAGTTTATTCTATTTGCCTATGAAAAGAAAAACAGTCTTATGTTCGAAATTAGTTTGCTTATTTGCCTATGAATTGAAAAAAAAAAGAGAAGAAAAGAGTCTTGTTTCAAATGTAGTTGTAATAGCCAAACTACGCGGGTATGATTCCCATCGGATGTGGGATATGTAGGCAACATACACAAGGTTCGGCCTTATTTTTGAAAAATAGAGAAAAGAGAGAGAGAGAGAGAGAGAGAGAGAGAGAGAGAGAGAGAGAGAGAGAGAGAGAGAGAGAGAGAGAGAAATAAGTCGATCCAATGTCGGTAGTGTTTTAAACAAATTAGAAACTTGTCTTCAGAAAGGGGTCATTAGAGTCAACCATAACACTACCTTTCTACAGGAACGAATAAATATAATCCAGGAGCCACAAGAAGTGATCAGGGAGCAGGCTTGAGTACATTTGCGCATGTGGTGGAATGATTCAGATCAAGATGGTCAGGAATGGGTAAGGCAACAACTGGGAGCTCTTATAGATATTTGGAAGATCAAACCACGTGATGATCTAATCAAGGCTATGATAACTTTCTAGGACCCCGCTCACAATGTTATTCATTTCTCAGATTTTGAGATTACCCCTACTTTGGAGGAGATAGCAGGGTACATAGAGTTTGCGCCAGATCTGAGGAAGCAACAACTTATGTTTCCAATAACCCCATCGGTGCACGAGTTTTTTGACCTTCTGAATATCAGCAAATAGACAAGTAAAAACCGCGTAGGCGACGAGTGTTGTGATTTCCATTTCTTATACTTCTGGTTTGGCCATTCATATGGTTTTGAGACACATTAAAAGGGATGAGCAACAAGCAAGATAAGGGTCTTTGGAAACTTCATCGCCGGTTCGCCTTTATTGTGGCATTCTTGGGTATAATGGTTTTTCCAAATGAGAAAGGGACAGTGGATATTTGTATGGCTAGAATTGAACAAATCTCACCACCAGGAAAAATCATACACTTGCCCCGTTGGTACTGGCGGATAACTACCGTGCATTGACTTTATGCAAAGCTGGGGCTGAGTTCTTCGAAGGTTGCAATATCCTCCTACAAATATGGATAGTCGAGCATCTTCGCCGCTATCCCAGATTCATGAGTATGGTTCGAGCCCGAATAATTTCATCATCAGTTATGAAGAGAGGGTAAAGGATTAGAGTGTGCCAAAGGGTTTTGAGGCATGGGTGCCTCATTTGAAAGATCTCAAAGCAAGTCAAATTGAGTGGTTCATAGGATGGATCCCGAAGACAAATGCCATACACATGACTGCTGTTAAGGGCTACTAAAGGATAATGGGTGTGTAAAGTATCCAACCGTATGCACCACAGAGGGTCTTGAGACAATTGGGACAATATCAAATTGTGCCCGAAGATGAAGATCTAAGCACTCAAGTTATAGAGTTGCACCTGGAAGCCGCACTACATGAAGCTTTAGTTAAACATGATTGGAAGGCCTGCATATATCTTAAAAATGGCCACCCATGTACCAAATGTCGCAAAAGGAGAAGTGGATCCACACTACGCTGCTTGGTTTGAGAAGAGGTCCTGTGTGAAATGAGCCACAACCTGACCCTGAGATACCCGCCAAAAGACCTCATGTTCAAGCTCTCAAAGACAAAACCCAAGAAAGATTAGAATTAGGGGAAAAGGAAAAAGCGTATCAAGCCGAGATTCATGCCTTGAAGGAAAAGCTAAGAAACATGGAATTCAACAATGATCTTCAGGTCAAGAATCCAAAGGTGAGCAAAGAAGATTGATCCAAGAAAATGAAGCTCTCACATCACAGATTCGGAAAATGGAAATAGCAATTGATAACCCGGGCAGGAGTAGAAAAGATGAGAAGCTCATCTACAACCTTACCCAGAAGACACGTGATTTTGAGGATGATTTACAGAAGATTAAAAAGGAGTTAGCAAATGCTCGGTCCAAGATAGCCAAGGATGTAGGGGAACGAGCCAGTTTTATCCGTCAGTTGAAGGAGAAATACGACAATGGGATAGCAAGTATGAAGAAAAGGGTAAAGATCATTGAAAATGAAATGGCCAAGCAGGGAAGGGATTTTATAACCGAAAGAGAGCATTGTTATTCTTTGATAGCACGGTTATAAAGGGATTTGCAAAAATTTCAAAAACAAAGCCATGCAGCTAAACAAATTGTGGAAGCAAAAACTCGGTAAATTGGATATTTATTACGACAGAATGGAAGGATCCGTTAAAGGGTCACAACAATTGTAGAGTATATTGTGGTGAAATTCCAACTATGTTAAGACATGGCCCAAACCACTTTCTTCGCGGCAGTCATGATATTTGTACAACAGGTAATGAGAGATTTGGAAAGGCTCCAGTTGGTTCTTGCAGATGAGCCAGCAACAAAACCAAACAACACCTCGAGAGCTCCAAGAATGTTCAAGGCTTTACTGTATTTGTGATCTTTATTTGAGTCGGTACTTTGCTTTGAGTCTGTTAAGATGTTTTGGAGTCTGTTAGGTCTTTTGAATTGGTATTTTCTAAGTTTGTTAGTTCATTTCGAGTCTTTGAGTCTTGAGTCTTTGTAGTCAAGGTGTTTGTTCTTCAAAAATATTTTGTTATTTCTTTTTATATCGCAAGAACTACGCTTCGTCAGATTCATGCGGGGTCATAATATGTAGGCAATCTGCATAGGATTCGACCATAACCAAAAGGAAAAGAGAAAGAATATAAAAAAAAAAGAACACCGGTAAAATAAAGGAGAGAATGAGAGAATAAAAATGATTGAGGAAAGAGGAAAGAAGCACAAGAAAAAGAAAAAAGAAGATGGCATTGAATAAGAGCTGGGATGATGCAAGCAACCGATTCATATAGTGACCAATAACTATTCAGGTGAATTCATCCCAAAAAACGTGGCATCCTATGTGGTGAAATCTAACTCTTAACCAATGTTGGTGTTGTCTTTCCTATTCCAGACAGGTGGTTTGTTCTTGCGACATTCTATCAACCCACTCCTACAACACGGGGTCTAAGAGCAAGCAGATCATGACCAATCAGGAATCCGATGTCAGCATCATTGACCCCTCGAAAGAGGTAGAGGAACTGGACGTTAATGCCATGAAAGAGGAGATGTACAAACTGAAACACCAAATGGCTGAGATGTGTCATACATGGGTGAGAGGGTAGCCACCACCAACCTATCCTGCTAATCCAACTTTCATTCCACCATTGGCCCAAGCTCACAACCATTCCACCACTGATCCACCCCCAAGTTTCCCCGTCTACTTGCAGTACCTGGGTACGACCTCCCAAGAACCCCCAGCTCTACTACCCAAAGTCGTTCCTCACCCTCCTCCCCCAATCGCTCCCATTATGTGGCACCTCCTCCTCCAACACTCTACATGTTGTCGAGTAAGCCTCTGTTTCAACTCACAACAATCAGTACTACCCACCAGAACCCGCATACAAAGCCCATGAACCTTACTCCTATGCTCCCTATTTCAAAATCCCGGTGGGGGTTTAAAAACTAGTATCCTGAGCAAGAGGAGGTTCTCAATAAGGTAAGAAGTTTAGAACAATTGTTCCAGGATATGCGCCAATTAGGCGGCTAGGTGAGTGTGGTGTTCAAAGAACTTTTATTTATTCCCAGATGTGCAGTTGCCTCCAGGTTTTAAGATGCCTAAATTTGACTTATATGATGGACATAGCGATCCAGTCGCACACCTAAGGGTTTTTGTAGCAAAATGAGAGGAGCAGGGGAAAGGATGAACTTCTAATAGCATACTTCCACCAAAGTTTAAGTGGGTTGGCATTAGAATGGTACACCCGGCAGGATCACGCTCAATGGTACACTTGGGATGACCTAACACAAGCATTTGCCTGCCACTTTCAGTATAATCTTGAAATCGTCCCCGACCGTCTATCTTTGACAAAACTAGAAAAGAAACACATCGAGAGCTTTAGAGAATATGGTTTATGTTGGAGGGAACGTGCGGCCAAGGTCGACCACCCAATGAAGGAGAGTGAGACGGTACATTATTTTTGCAGGATTTGGAGCCCACATATTTCGGTCATCTGGTGTCGGCAGTGGGTAAATCTTTCAATGAGGTAGTTAAAATGGGAAGTATGGTCGAGGAAGTGCTCAAATCCAACAAGATCATGAGTTACTCTGCAATCAAAGCAACCACTCAGGCTATCTAAGGTGGGACTAGGGGAACATTTGGAAAGAAGAAGAAGGAAGAAGTAGCGACGGTTGAGTTGGGAACTTGGTTCAGGTCGCGGGCACCATCCCATTATAGCCAACCCCGTCCCCACCACCAAACACACCCACACACTCCATTTCGCCCACCACAATAGTACTATCCACCGTTAAAACCTCGTTTCTCAGTCCATCATGCACAAGCATATACCCAACCTCTCGCCCACGCACAAGGGCGTGCGCTAGCTCCACAAAATAATTAGCCAGCTCCACTGAACAACTACACCCCAAGAGCCTACCAACAACCTCCCAGACCAGCTTTCCGGGCCAACCAATTTCTTAGAACTGAGAGAGTGCAGAAGAAGAAGAATTTCACGCCATTCAGAGAGTCATATACCAGCTTGTTCCACAGATTGAGGCAAGTAGACATGTTGAGGCCAATCGAAGCAAAACTTCCAAATCGTCCCCCGAAAATTCTAGATTATTCTGTCAGCTTTGAATACTGTTCCGCTGCACTAGGGCATGATATCGAAAGGTGTTGGCATTTAAAAAATGCTCTCTAGGAACTTATTGACTCCCACCGAATCGAAGTTCAAGCTCCGGAAGAACCCAATATTAACCAGAACCCGTTGTCGGCACATCATGAGACCAACATGATTGAGATAGTGGACATGGGAGGAGAGCCAAAAAAGCCCTCACAAACTGTAATAATGATTAAGTCTAGTAAAGGCAAGCCAATTGAGAGCGTGAGCAGTGAGAAGTCAGTGATCAAGATGAAGGAAATAGATATCAAACCTGTTGTGGTTCAAGGAAGGTCATCAAGCGTGGTTGCACCAAAGTAGGAAAAGGCAACTGTGATAGTACACGGGGTAGCTAGGGAAACCGTCATAGTCGTGGAAGGTGCTCGGATAGAACCTGTCATTGTAAAACCAGTAATCCATCCGCCAATCGTCAGCAGCAAAGCCGTTCTTTTGAGATATGAACAAGAAATAGTGATGTACAAAGGGAAGGAAGTTAGAGAAGAAGTTTGTGAAGCCCGGGGCCTGACCCGGCCAGGGAGATACTTCACCCCCGAGAAGTTGAGGAAAAGCAGGATACCCAAAGACAATCCAGAATCGGTAAAGAAAGATATATCCAAAGAAGAGGCAGCAGAATTCCTGAAGAAAATGAAAATGCAGGACTACTCTATCATAGAGCAATTGAGGAAAACAACAGCTCAGATATCGTTGCTCTCCTTGCTAATCTATTTGGATGAACACCGCCGGGCGTTGATGAAATTTTTTAATGAAGCCCATGTTCCTGACAAGATAACAGTGAATCATTTGGACAAGATTGCAAACAAGATATTAGAGGTAAATCGGGTCACTTTCTCTGACGATGAGCTGCCCGTGGAGGGCACTGAGCATAATCGGGCCCTTTATTTGACTGTGAAGTGTGAAGATGTTGTGGTCACCCAGGTTCTAGATGACAACGGGTCCAGTTCAAATATCTGCCCGCTCTTCACATTGGGCAAGCTGAAGGTGGAAGGTGAAAAGATCCACAAGACTAACATTTGTGTTCGGGGGTTCGATGGCGGAGGCAAAGACTTAGTGGGAGATATAGTTCTAGAACTGACAATAGGTCCCGTTGAGTTGACCATGGAGTTTCAAGTACTGGGTGTGGTAGTTTCTTATAATCTTTTGCTGGGAAGACCCTGGATTCATGCAGCCAAGGCAGTACCCTCTACCCTATACCAGATGGTCAAATTTGAATGGGAAAGACAAGAGATTATAGTACATGGTGAAGACAATCAGTGTGTTTCGGGTGATGCCATCGTGCCTTTTTATTGAATATGAAGACAACTAAGGTCCATGGGTCTACCAGGTATTTGACACAGTGTCAGTTGAGAAAATCCCCGAAGGTGAAGTTGTCACAACTCAAAAGATAGCGGCCACGTCATTCATGGTGGCTTTAGAAATGTTGAAGAATGGTTTCACGACTGGAAAAGGATTGGGTGCTTCTCTGCAAGGCATCGTGCAACCGGTGTCTCTCCCTAAAAATCTGGACACTTTCGGTTTAGGGTTCAATCCTACAGCTGCAAACATAAGGCGAGCTAGAAAGTTAAAGCAAAGGGCCTGGGCCATCCTAAAGCCCATCCCAAGGTTGTCCTGATTATTCGTCAAGACGAGTACTAGCAAGTGCCCAGTGCCAAAGATTCCTGGTCTGCTGATTGATGCGGATGGGGATTTGGATAAAGGGTTTGAGAGACTGTTCAATGAGCTATATATGGTTGAGGCCGGAGAAGGATCGACCAAGGCAGATGTGCAGTGTGTGGGAGCACATGCAAAGGTCAACACCGGGGAAGCCACTCTCGTTCCCACCCGGAGGGAGTTGTGGTAGTCGGCTTTGATTTTTCTTTCAGTCTAGTCTGGATTAGCTTTAGGGTTGTTAATTCAGTTGTTATATCCATCCGTTTGTATTTACAAACTCTGTTATCTTCCAAAAAGAAATCCGATCATGTCAGGGATCTGAGGAAATTCTTCCAGAGGCTCCGCAGGTATAATCAAAAACTCAACCTGGCAAAATGCGTATTTGGGGTCCCCTCAGGGAAGTTGCTAGAGTTCATAGTCAGCCGACGAGGCATTGAACTAGATCCATCAAATATGAAAGCTATGCAGGAACTGCCACCTCCGAGGAACAAAACAGAGGTGGTAAGTTTATTTGGGAGATTTAACTACATCAGTCGATTCATTGCTCAGCTCACAACCATCTGCGAGGCAATCTTTAAGCTATTGAAAAAGGATGCTGCGGTGAAATGGATGGGAGAATGCCAGGAGGCTTTTGATAAGATAAAGAAATATTTGTCGAACCCACCGGTGTTGGTCCTGACGGAACCATGAAGGTCCTTGATGTTATATTTGATAGTCTTTGACAACTCATTTGGATGCGTGTTGGGTCAGCACAATATCACCGGGAGAAAAGAGCAGGCCATACACTACCTCAGCAAGAAATTTAAAGCATATGAGGCCAGGTATACTTATCTTGAAAGGTGTTGTGCCCATACATAGGTAGCCCATAAGTTAAAACACTACTTGTCATCAGACAACACTTATCTCATCTCACGTCTGGACCCGTTGAAGTACATTTTCCAGAAGCCCATGCCTACAAGGAGGCTCGCGAAATGGAAAATCTTGTTCATTGAGTTCGATATCGTCTATGTGCAATGAAAGCATACGCATTGGCGGACCATTTATCTGAGAATCTGATAGATGAAGAATATGAACATTTAAGGACATACTTCCCAGACAAGGAAGTAATGCATATTGATGAAATGTAATAGGGCGAGAAACCAGGATGGAAATTATTTTATGATGGGGCAGCCAACATGAAAGGCATCGGGATAGGAGCAATGCTCATCTTGGAAGAAGGGCATCATTACCCAGTCACAGCTCAACTCTGCTTCTATTGCACCAACAACATGGTAAAATATGAGGCATCTATTTGGGTTTTGAGGTTAGCAGCAGACATGGGTGTCCAGGAAGTCTTGGTATTGGGAGTCTCGGACCTTCTAGTACCCCAAATTAAAGGGGAGAGGGAAATAAGAGATTTAAATCTCACACCATACCGGCAATGCTTGCATGATATTTGTCAACGATTCCGGTCAATATAGTTCAGGCACATCCCCAGAATTCATAATGAGCTTGCTGATGGCTTGGCTAATTTGGCGTCAATGTTACATTATCTAGATAAGGCTTATGTTGACCCGATATATATATCCAGGTCCATGATCAACATGCTTACTGCAACATGCTAGAAGAAGTGCGTGATGGTGAACCTTGGTTCCGCGACATCAAAGAATATATCAGGATGGGTGTGTACACGGTACAAGCCACAAGTGAGCAAAAGAGAACAATCTGCTGCTTATCAAACAGGTTTTTCCTCAGCGGAGGGATGCTATTCAAAAGGACACCGGATCTTGGGTTGTTAAGGTATGTAGATGTTGGGCAGGCTACAACCATCATGAATGAGGTGCAAGCTGGGGTCTGCGGGTCACACATGAGCGAATATGTTTTGGCAAAGAAGATTCTCCGGATAGGATATTATTGGCTCACCATGGAGTGGGATTGTATAAGTTTTGTGCGGAAATTCCATCAATGTCAAGTGCATAGAGACTTGATTCCCTCCCCGCCATCTGAATTACATACAATATCTGCACTATGGCCTTTCATTTCTTGGGGCATGGATGTCATCGGGCCCATCGAGCCAGTAGCTTCTGACGGACACAAGTTCATCCTGGTTGTTATTGATTATTTCACCATGTGGGTTGAGGCTAAAACCTTCAAGGCAGTGACCAACAAAGCCATGATCGACTTCGTACATGCAAATATCATTTGTCGGTTTGGGATACCGAAGACCCTCTTCACTGATAATGGGGAAAATCTCAATAGTCATTTAGTGAAAGAGGTACGTCAGCAGTTCAAGATTACACATCGCAATTCCACCCCATACCGCCCAAGGCGAATGGAGCAGTCGAGGCAGCCAATAAGAAGATAAAGAAGATACTTCAAAAAATGGTGGAAGGACTAAGACAGTGGCATGAGAAGCTACCCTTTGCATTACTAGGTTACCGCACTACTGTTCACACTTCAGTAGGGGCGACTCCATATGTGCTGGTATACAGCACAGAGGCAGTAATCCCAGCTGAAGTTGAAATCCCATCCTTTCGGATTGTGGCAGAAGAATAAATTGACGATAAATAATGGTTCAAACCCCGTCTGGAGCAATTGAGTCTGATTGATGAAAACAAGGTTGGCAGCAGTATGTCATGGCCAGCTATATCAACAGAGAATGACCAGAGCTTATAATAAGAAAGTGCGTCCCAGAAAGTTTGAAGTGGGTCAGTTGGTGTTGCAACGCATCCTTCCTCACCAGGCAGAGGCAAAGGGAAAGTTCGCTCCAAGCAGGCAAGGATCGTTTGTCTTACCAAGAGTATTTTCCAACGGGGCGTTGTATGTAATAGATGTGGAAGGAAAATGTGCGGAAATGGCTATCAATTCAGATGCAGTTAAAAGATATTATGGTTGACTTTATTTTGTTTGAATCATTGTTTATACTTGGGATATTTTTTTGTACTTGGCAGGATTTAGAGATTGAAATGATGAAGGCATTTTAATCAGTTATCTAAACACTTTACCCTTTACTAACCCTTTTGAGCTTCAATTACTTTCTTTTCATATCCCTATTTCGGAATCGGTAATGAAAGTCAGAAATGCACCTGTGAGAAGGCAGTGAAAGGAGAAAAGAAAAGAAAAGCAAAAGGAAACGAAAACAGACAGCAACAACAAAAGCAAGGAATCGGCAAGAACTACGTTTGACCTGATTCCTTCTAAGGATACGTTGGCAGCCTCACGGCTCGGTCATATTCAAATAAAATCAAAAGGCCCCAAGCAAGAAACTGGGGCAGAAATTATGTTTGTTAGGATAAATTGGATTCCAAAAGTTGTAAATTCTGAAACCTATGGGAGTGATCTGGAGCCTTTTATACCCCTTTCTTTCTAACCTTATCCAAAAGCCTATACTACAGTCCAAAGAAAGACCTTCTGATCAGTTTATAAGAAATGCCAACGCGAGTAAGAAAAGGTGAACCATACCCCAGGACAACACTCTAGTTCAAGTAGGAAAATAATAAAAATGAGAGAGTCTTCTTGGTGAAAACCCTCCGAGGCACCATAAGGCGATGAGAGTTGAGAGAAGTAAGAAAATGAGAGTCTTATTGGTGAAAACCCTCAGGGCACCATAAGGCGAAGTCAAGGCAAAAGGCACAATGGAAAAGGGCTATTGGTTCAAATTCGTTCAAAACACCATAACTCAAGCAAATGTAGGGTTTGGTTAAACGAATTGGGTTAAAAATGGTCACAACAACAAAGCAGGGTAACCGAAGGCCGATCATCAGGACATACTGAGTCGACTAAGCCGAAGTGCATGTCCTGATCATGAAGGCCACTAGTCCTGCCTCAGATAAGTTTTTTTCCTTTCCTCCTCAATAGTCGCTAAATTTGGAATTGTTTTACCCTAAAACAGTTCTGAGTCATTGCATTTCATATTCTTTCGCGTCTCGAAAGTCATTTTGTTTAAGCAAACATGAGAGAAATTTCAAAGCTTACTACCAGCCCCGAAAGGGACAAAGCTCATGCCACCCAAAAACGTAACAAAGGCAGCAAAGGTTAAAATAGTAAGGCGAGGGATTCACAAAGTCTTCAATGATAACAAAGGCAGCAAAGGTTGAAACAACAAGAGGATGGATTCACAAAAGCTTCAATGATAAAATTGACTCGAGAGGCAAGAGTTTGGCAAGTGAAGGAGCACAACATAAAGATGGGGATCAGGGTAAAGCCATAAGGGTTCAGGGGTCAGCCGATCACAGCACACTGATCGGGTAATCTCAGAAAGGATGCAAAGATTCTGGCAAAAGAGTCAGAAGCGCAACACAAAGATGGGAAAGGTTGCAGGGGTTAGGCAAGCATAGTAAACTGACTCAGCAATCTTAGGAAAGATGTAAGAGTTCTGCAAAAAGGGTCGGAAATGCAACACAAAGATGGGGAGAAGAGTAAAGCCACAAGGGTCAGAGGGTCAGCCGAGCATAGTACATTGACTTGGTAATCTCAGGAAAGGTGTAAGAATTCTAGAAAAAGGGCAAGGAGTGTAACATAACGACCGGGGAGAAAAGTAAAGACATAAAGGTTCGAGGATCAGCCGACCAACTCAGTAATCTCTCCATTAACATGGAAAATTGAACATAACGAAATGCGACAGTGAGGAGGTCGCTTCCAGCAAGAATGCCGCAATCTAACCGCCACTCTTCAAATTGACAAGTTTTCTTTGATTAACACAGGGGAAGAGAATTTCCAGAAGACCCTAAATGAGGCTATCCACAGGGAAAGGTAGGCACATGGCAGGTATAATCAAATCTCAGGGCCCACCTGGAAAGTGGGACCCGGCTAAAAATCAAAAGGAGCATAATCTGTCATGAATATTCTCCCCAGCAAGAGCACAATGGGTCGAAACTTTAATTAGAAAACACCAACAGAAACAAATAAAGGTTAAAAAGGGGCATGGAAGTTGAAATAGGACCCAGTTGAAAACTCGAACAGGTGCGGGTGACATGGCCAGGAACAAATACTTTACCTAATCAGAGTCACCGAAACCCTCCTGAACAATGATCACTAGCAGAAACAACCGAAAGTTAGAGTTTGCATTTAATCTCGAACTCTTAGGACCCTCCTGAAAAATGAGACTTAACTTAAAACACAAGAAGTCGAGTAACATTGGCGGGCAAAAATATTTCCCAAACAATACCCGTTTGAATAATGGGGTGTAGCTCTAAAAACTAATCCCCACCAGGCATATTTGGCCATATAATTAAGAGTTGTCAGGACCCTCCTGGATAATGGGATTTAGTTTTAAGTACCAATCCCTATCAGATACATTTGTCATCTAATTAAAAGTTTCCAGGACTCTCCTGGATAATGAGAATTAGATTTAATCACCGGTCACCAGCAGATCCCCCGCAGACATAACTCAGATAACAAGACATAGTGGAAAATAGTACCTTTAGAAAATATGACTTAATCTTAAAAGTTGTCATTAGTTAAGATCTGTCAGGAACCTCCGGGATAATGGGATTTAGCTTTCAAATTTTAGAAGTATTTGGTAACAGGATTTGATCAACACTAACAGATGCATCAAACGACAAATTGGGGTAGAAAGAATTTCTCTTGTTTTGTTTGTTTTGTTGTGGTGAGCTACACAGGTAGCAGTCTCAAGGAATACTTTTCAAGTTGCAAGTTTTAGCAATCAGACGTCCACCTAGAAAACAAGGAATATTTTTTAAGTTGCAAGTTTTGGTAATCAGGCGCCCACCTATAGAACAAGGGAATAATTTTCAAGTTGCAAGTTTTGGTAATCAGGCGCCACTTGTAGAACAAGGGAATGTTTTCAAGATGCAAGTTTTGGTAATCAGGCCACCTGTAGAACAAGGGAATATTTTTTAAGTTGCAAGTTTTTGGTAATTAGGCACCCACCTGAGAACAAGGGAATATTTTTCAAGATGCAAGTTTTGGTAATCAAGCGTCCACCTGGAGAACAAGGGAATATTTCTCAAGATACAAGTATTGGTAATCAGGCGCCCACCTGTAGAACAAGGGAATATTTTTCAATTTGCAAGTTTTTGTGATCAGGCGCCCATCTGTAGAATAAGAGAATATTTTTCAAGTTGCAAGTTTTAGTAATCAGGCGTCCACCTGTAGAACAAGGGAATATTTTTCGAGATTCAAGTTTTGGTAATCAGGCGCCCACCTGTAGAACAAGGAAGTATTTTTTCAAGTTCCAAATTTTGGTAATCAGGTGTCCACCTGTTGAACAAGGGAATATTTTTTAAGTTTCAAGTTTTGGTAATCAGGAGATCACCTGTAGAACAAGGGAATATTTTACAAGTTGTAAGTTTTGGTAATCATGCGCCCAACTGTAGAACAAGGGAATATTTTTCAAGTTGCAAGTCTTGGTGATCAGGCGCCCACCTTTAAAATAAGGGAATGTCTTTCAAGTTGCAAGTATTGGTAATCAAGCGCCCACTTGGAGAATAAGGGAATATTTTTCAAATTGCAAGTCTTGGTGATTAGGCGCCAACCTGGAAAATAAGAAAATAGTTTTCAAGATACTAGTTTTGGTAATCAGGTGCCCATCTGCAAAACAAGGGAATACATTTCATGTCCAACACGCTAGAAGAGAAAACAAGAAGCTGCAGGAAGAAATATGAATCAACAAGGAAACAACAAGGAGATGTACAAGCAACAAGACAACAAGGATCAAGAGGAAGTTTGAAGACGTAGATAGGTTCTTTTGTAACCCACAGTTAATAGGCATAGCTACCTTAGCTTTTTATTTTCCTTTTGGTGTAATAAGGAGGTTTAGCAAGCAGTAGCAGCAGTAGCAGCAACAGTGAAATCACAGCTTCGGTAATCCCAGCTGCTAAACACTCCCGAACTACACTGACTTGATTCCTCTTTAGCCGAGGATATGTAGGCAACCTCTAAAGCAGGTTGTTGTTAAACTTTTCAAAACGCTTCTTATGGAGTGTTAAGCAGGAAAAAATCTCTCATGATTTCTCAGTTATCTTTGCCCAAAGCCCTTCATGTCTCCGAGCAAAGAGGGGCAGCTGTAAGCATGTGATTTTTGCCTCGCTTAATTAGTCCTATAAAATTCATTAGAATGAGGACTTTTCTTTTATTATTTGAATTCTAGAAAATTAATTTCATGATTTTTGTATTTTTGTTTGCATTTTTTTGCGTGTGCATTGGTAATTCAAAATACAAAATAGCATTTAGGATCCAATTTTAGCATTTTTTTGTGAACTAATATTGCAAAAATAGAGAAACAACAAAAATAATTCTTTTGCATTTCTACTTTTGATTAATTTTTATTTTCTTTCAAATTAGGAATTAGTTAATTTTGGAAATTAATTAGTATAACTTCATAATTAATTTGGGTCTTTTATTTTTAATTTTGCATTTAATAAAAATAAGAAAAAATATAAATAAAAACCCATTTTTTAGCCCAATCTCGCCCAAAATCCGGCCAAAATGGCCCAACCCATCTCAAAAGATCCGGTCTAGTTTCTCCGTCCCCAAAACGACGTCTCTTTGTGTCATCAAATCCGGACCGTCGATGATTCTTGATCCAACAGCTCGAAAGTTAGGTTTGTTTTAATATAAAATGCTTAGAGACCCCCTACCCCCCTGAACCGTATCTCTCTCACCTCCACTCTATCAAAGAAACCCTCTATTGGCTCTGCCTTATGCCGCCGTCAGAAAGTGCCTCACGGCGGCAGCCAGCTACCAAACGACCCAAAATTAACACCATTGAATTCTCTCATGCTTCTCTTTTCGTAGCTCAAAACATCAGTCCTCAAATCCCCGCCAATCGTCTCAAATATCCACTGGAAATGCCGTGTGCAGCGGAGCCGACGCCAAACGGTCCTAAATTGATACCAAATAGCCTCTTCACCTTCCTCTTTGCAAATCCATAACCTATAGCCTTTGAATGTACCCGTAGTTCTTCGAATTTCAGATCGTAGGAGTGGTGGAACCCTGAAGTCCGATTTGTTCGAGTTGTTCCCACTTTTCTAGTCCAGAGTTTGATTCGAGATACGAGATAATGTGCTCGTTTGTTCTTGGTGAAGAACAAACGTTCACATCATTCCAGACCTCGAATCAGAGTCCTTTTGTTTGAATTATCCTCAGTAAGTTTTCTTCACATTTTCATCTTTTCCTTACTTCGCATATATTATTCTCTCCTTGATCAATGTTCTCCATGATCAATTGATTTAGAAATTTTAGGTTTTTTTTTACTTTGTGTTCGTATTTAATTTTGTTCCGTTTTGATTTCTTTTCTTTTCTTTTTCTTTTTCTTCTCTTCTAAATTGATGTCGTGTTGGGTCGTGATTAATTGTTTCATGATTGCTTGACTTTAATTTCAATTGCCTAATTGTTAGGCTACTGTCTTAGATTTAATTTCATTAGTTAAATTTTATGATCTAAAGGGTAGTCTAGGCATTTGAGGGTTAGGGAATCTTTCATAACAGATTGAGAAGCTTCTAGTGAGGGTCTCTAATGGAATTTCATATTGTTAAGTGGTAGAACTTGGGGAGCAAGTTAAGAATCTAGGGACCCCTAAGCTAAAATGAAAACTAAAGAGGGGGCAAATGGTAAAAAATAGAACCTGAAGTCTGCCCTATAGTTCGGCCTATAAAATGGCGTTATTCTTGCCTTTAAAGGAATAGGTTTAGAGGCTAAAAGACTAGAAAAAATACACAAAAAGAGAGGTTTTTTAAAAAGAGCTGAAAAAATCCAGAACCTTAAAAAAGGCTGATAAATTACTGTTGCATTCAACTTTGAGTATAAGAACCAGAAAAATACAAAAATAATACTGTTCCATTGGAAAATACTTTAAAATTCTTGTGATATTCATTTTGTTACAAGTGCTAAGCAACTAACAGTTAAAAATGAGATGAATCTATTAGTTCAAGTTTTAGGTCCATTCTTGGTTGGAGTTTGATTTTGAGCTTTGTGTAATACCATTGTGGGTACAAAACTGGTTTGAAGTGGTCTTTTCTCAGTCAATTCTGGATTGATTTTGTTGCTGATTCCTATTCTTGCTACTGACTCGACAGCAGATCCTTCATTTCTTTGTTCTATTTTTCAACTTCCAGGTATACCTTAACATTTGTGGATATTACCTGAATGTTAACTACTGTTCAGTTGACTTGAATCATTTTTTTAGTTCCATCTTGATTTCCTATGTATTAATTTTTGCATGAGCTACAAAGCCTCATAGTGCATTGATTGATGGTAGACTTACTTAAGAAGGCTGTAACTATATGACTCACTCTTTACTGCTATTTCTTAGTTGCCATTCTATAGCTGAGTATTTTGTTTTGTAATAAAGAGACTTTCACTGCAGTGTCGAATCTAGTTTTTTTCATCTGTGAGTGTTAAGGAGGCTGAAATGAGAAATAGCAATTTCATTTTGTTGCTTGCTGGATGGAAATTTGTAATCAGAGGGTGTTAGATTATAATGCTTTGTAGCATGTTTCACACCTCCTTTTTACTGCTTACACGTGATTACCCCAAAAGGCGACACGTGTATATGGGTTTTTTCAATTAAAGTGACATTATTCGAAATGGGATTAATTATTAAGAGTCTCCATTTGGGATAGGCTTGGCTTTTGGTGTCCCAAGTCACCGATTTATTTAAGAATCCCAAATCGAGGAAATTTCGAATGCCCGATTGGAGTCTGCGAACCAGAAATTCGTGAGTAAGGAATTCGGTTGACCCAAGGGAAGGTGTTAGGCACCCTCGGATCCCATGGTTCTAGCAAGGTCACTTAAATTTATTATAAATGGCTAAAACGTTATTTGCTACACCTGTCGACTCGTAATTTCAGATTATTAACCGTTTTTAACATTTTTAAGGAAGTTTTTGCAATGTTATTAAAACACGTCATGAATTGCGTCACATAAATGCACCCCCAATTTAGACATATTTCAATTTCATTGAGAATAGGATTTGGGTCACATAAATGCGCACCCGAATTTAGGAAAGTATTTTATTATATACGCGCGCCTATAGAAACTACGTCTTTGACATTTGTCGGAAGACTGTGAAATTGGCTAGATGGCACTTCCTATTTTCTATGTGTTGTAGTAAAGTAAAGAGCTATCACATCTATTTGTTCGAATTATTATGGCTCATTTTATTTTGTAGATATACTTTAACATTTGCTAAATTTTTGCCCTTACGAGTGTTTAAATGCACTAATTACTTGACGTATAAATTGTGTATTTTTGGAGAAGTAGTACTTGCACTTAGCCTCATGGACTGCTATCATGTGCATGGACTCAACTCTGGGCTGGCCCAAAACAAGCTGCATTATCAGATGTGGAGCCTGATTCATGGCTGGCCTAGGCTTCTAGTGTAAAGTCTTTGAGGTTTTAACATCCTTGATGTTTACTGGACTTCTCAAATGAGCCAAGTACTGATTTGAACAAGAAAATTCCATCGCTAATAATTGTTTGGTCTGAAATTATGTTCCTGAACTCGAGCTTCTACTCGTTCATGAAGGCAATAATAAAAACCATCGTTGTATCAGTTTCTAACAACAGATTTGAATCAAATGATCCATATATCCATCAGTTAGGGTATATGAACATGACTCTTCAAAAATTTGAGCACGACTTAGAAGTATTTTACATGAATCAAGTATGAAAATAAATTAACACTAAACATGCTAAGATTTAAATAAACAGAAATAATTCACAACATTTTTTGATTTGTCTCACATGGTTATTCGAATTATTGCCTCCTAAATCCAGTAGTTTCAAATGCACACGATCAGTATTCAAAATATTTGGACTATCATTGGAATGTTTCCTTACTTAAGCACACACAATTATTGAGCTGAATATCCAATTATTACACACGAGAAAACGGTCCAAATGTCAAAATTATACAAAATGAATCAGTCTAATACTATACTGTAACATGATAATCATTTTACTAGTATTCCTATATTCAAACTAAGTAGGGAAGATGGGGGAGATGATACTAGAGTACAAATAGCAAATGAAGGTCTTCACAATGAGAATATATTTGCACTTTGAACATCATTTACATTAGTGTTTAGTTGGTACCTATAATACAACAGAAAACCAAGCCTATGAGTAACAGAGTAGATCAGCTAAGCAACCAACAACCAATAGAACAGTATTTCCAAACTTCAACAGAGTGTTTAGAGATTAAATCTTCAAGGAATGATTCAAAAACAATTCTAATGGTATTTCACATACAAAATCTGTATTTCATCTTTAGAGTTGTAGATAAAAGTTCCAGATCAATTTTTCCATCTCTAGTGTTCAAGAGAAAGGTTTCTGGATCAATATTTCTAGTTTTTTAGAGAGAAAGATTTCTGGATCCCAGCAGAATGTTTAGAAGACCAAAAATTTCAGAAATTCTAGAGTTGGTTTTTTCAGGACCCTTTCTAATGCCCAAAATGATTCAATTTATAGCAAAACCCTTAGGGCATCAGATTTTACCTATTTTATTTTAAGTCCTTAATTCAATTTGTATTTTTTTTGCCTAAGTAGTCCTTCAATTCTTAGCTTGTGCCTCAAGTTTGAGTGGAATTATACATTAGTCCCTACTAGAAGGTTCTACAGGATTCTTACCAAATTTTATAGTTTTAAATTCCTTTTATACCCTTACTAACCTTCCTAAATTACCATATCCCTGAACTTGACCTTGGTTAGTCTTTTTAGCCCCAGTTTATTCACATTTGACCTTGGCCAGCCAAATTTGGGTCTCATTTTATCCTCAAATTAATAAACTCATGAAGGTTTAATCAGCCAACATTTTCAGACTCAATTACCCAAATAATTAACCACCTTCTATGTAGGATTAATAGAACAAGAGATCAAATAATCAGAAGGAATGCACATATCTATCAAAATGTTTCACACAGCAGTTCAGTTCAGGAATCAATTTATGAAGCAAATAAAATCTAACAATGAACAATTAAGAATCCCAAACCACCAAATCAACTTAAACCCACATCAGATCATAGAGTCAAAGGCTAAATGTCAATTGAGCCCTAAAGATAACAATACTGCAGAACATGGACATTCAAATTATTCAACGTGCAATTGTTGAAGCTAATCAGTTATCTCAAAAAATCAAACATAAATATTGAGACCTAATTTCCAGAAGAAACTTGTGTATAACCATATAAATAACCAAAATTAAATAAACATTCAAATTATTAAACCTAATCGGTTTATTCCATGCTGAAGACTTTCAAACCACGCATATGAACACTGACTAACTTGTAGATCACCAGACAAACAATTAAAAGAAAATCTCCTAAAACAAACTCAAATTATCAGACATGCAATTACTAATCAATCATTTAACAGAATACCAGCATTCAGAGCTTAAGAAAAGTGGAACAGAAGCAGAAAACTTAGATTTTCATTTTTGCTTCCATTTGAATTGATTTAGTTGGGACCTTGTTCTTCCACAATGGTTCTGAAACCTTCTAAGGTAGTGTACCACCAATTTAAATTGATCAAGGGAGTCCCCAAGATTCTGAGACCTCAAATAGTTCTCAGATTTGAATTTGCTTAATGGTTGAAGATTTTTGGGGGTCAAGGGTATCCTTGCTAGTGTCACTAGGGTTCAAGGACTGTCCAGGAGAGTTTGAAGCTTTTCCGACAGGTTTGGGATTTATGGTTTAGCTTCGGATGAAGAATTGAGGAGTTTCATGGGGATTTTGAGGGTGGTGAGGTGCACGGTTGGAATAGGGAAATCAAGGTGTCTCAGTGGTGTAATTTTTGAAGGTTTTGGGATGGGGATCGCCGGAGGTAGGGTTTCCGGCGACCTTTGAATGGATATTCGAGGCGGAGGGGTGGTGTTCGAAGGAAGCCAGTCATGGCATGAGGTAGAGGAGGTTATGCCAGTTAAGGGGGTGTAATTTTGGGGCCATTTGGTTGTCGGCCGCCGCCGTGAGGCAATTTTCAGCGGCGGCAGTGGGGTGGTCAGGCGGTGGTTAAAGGCGGAGATGAGGTGGTCAATGGAATGCTGAGACCGGCGGTGGATATACGAGGATGGTGAGTTTGGTCGTGTGTATAATGAATGTGCTTGGACATATGTATACATAAGTGGAAGGGCTTCCGTAACCGTTGGATCATGTGGGATCAATGGTTGTGATGATGGGATGGGTAAACGGTGTCGTTTGGGTGAATGTGGGTGTGGACTGGGTTGGCTGGTCGTTTGGGCTGGGTTTGGACTCAAAGAAGGAAGAAAATTGGACCACTCAGGTCTGGCCCAGTTGTGGCCATTCTGAGTGGCCAGTTTTATATATATGTGTATTTTTATTTTTGTTATTTATTTTTTTGCCTTTTGTTTTAATTAAAATTAATTACTGAATTTACTTAAAACCACAAATCAAAGATAAAATTAAAATAAATCCTAATTTCAAATGCTGGCATATATATATATTTTTTGTTTTGTATTTTAATGTATAAAACAATTTAGTTTAACAATTAAATCCTAGTTAATCCTAAACACGCAGTAACGAACATGCACATGCAATTAAAGTCCAAAAATTAAAATCCTAATATTTTAAAAGGGAAAATTCTAAACTTTAAGAGTTCTGTAGTACTTTGCTTCGAGCGGTCAAAAATCATATGCTCACAGCTGCCCCTCTTTGCGCGGGAACACGAAGGGTTTTCGTGCAAAGACAAATGAGAAAATTTGAGTGATTTTGTCCAATTGAATACTCCATGCGAAGCATTTTGAAAACTTTCTAACCGAACCTTGCTTCATAGGTTGCCTACATATCCTCGGCACTAGAGGAATCAGGTTAGTGTAGTTTTGGATGTTTTGGTAGCTGGGACTACCGAGAGACTGTGATTGGCTGTTGTTGCTGCTGTTTTTGCTCACTGAGCTCCTTATTACACCAAAAGAATATCAAAACTAAGCTAGATAAAACTATCAACTACAAGTTACAAGATTCCTATCTATGATTCTCTCGAAGCTTGATCTTGAGTCTCAGCTGTCTTTCACAGTAGACTTCGATCTGAATATTGATATTTGTTAATTGCAGCTGCTAACTCAATCTTTAATCTAGAGACCAAAACAAGATATGATGAGCTTGTGACTTCCATTATTTTTGAGCAGTCCGCGTCTTTGTCCGCCTCATTATTTTGAGTTCACCTTTTCTCTCTTTTATTTCCTTCTGTTCTGAATTGACACTCATGATTTCAATCATTCCAGATCTTGTGCCTTAAGGTGATACCTGCTTAGACAGCAAAACAAACGAACGAACGAAATTTTCTGCCCTAGGTTTTATTGGAAAATTTCTTGAGTTATTTATAACACATGTCTATGCTAATCGTTTTTACAAAAGGAACGAAATTGTGTATCCCATGGAAAGATCACCTGGTTTCTGGAGAGGAGAAGTGGTTCCTGCTGGGGAATAAGATGAGAATCCTCGGGTTATGCCGAGATAAGAATGGAAAAGTGTCTGTGGGGAAGGAAAGAACAAATTTGCTGGTTATTCCGGGATGAAAATGAGGAGTCCCTGCTGGGGATGAAAGGAAATCGTGAGTTTTGTTAGGGGAATCCATGGGTTATGGCGAGATGAATGAAAAATCTTAGGTTATGCTAGGGGATCTACGGGTTATGCCAGGATAAAATGAGATCCTGAGTTATGTCAGGGAATCAGCGGGTTATGTCGGGATGACGTAAAAATCCTAGGTTATGCTGGGGGAATCCACGGGTTATGCCAGGATGACAATGAAGGGTCCCTACTGGGGATGAAAGGTAACATCCACGGGTTATGCCGGGATGAATGAAAAATCCTAGGTTATGCTAGAGAAATCCACGGGTTATGCCGGGATGAAGAGAGAACCTGAGTTATGTCAGGGGAATCTGCGGGTTATGCTGGGATGGAATGAAGATCCTAGGTTATGCTAGGGGAATCGACGGGTTACGCTGGGATGACAATGAGATCCTGAGTTATGTCAGGGGAATCCGCAGGTTATGCCGGGAGATATGCAGGGCAGCGGAGGACCTCAAAGGTCTTTTTGACTATGCTGGGAATAGGGGAAAGGAACAACTCTTAGGTTATGATAAGGGTGGGGGATGTTAGCTTCTAAACCATGCTGGGGAGTGGGAAGTGTAGGGAGAGAGTCCTCAGGTTATGCTGGGGATATGGAGGAAATCTCCTTGATTTATGCTGGAGGGAGCGGAATGTGATCCTTAGGTAATGCCTAGAAAATCCACAAGCTATACAGGGGAAATAGGGATAGGGATTTGGGCTGTCATGCTCATTTATGAGTTTGCAGAAGAATGGAAAGAAAACTTCCCTTTTGTCATTGACGCATCAGCACCTTCGACCCTTGTGCCTATCCTTTGGTTATTTTAGCCTCCATGTTCCTGCTATTTTTCTAAGTTGCACCTGCATCTATTTTTATTCTGAAACAAAAACAAATTGTTAGTTTGAATAGTGATTGGTTTTGTGGCCTTGTGACGCTTTATTTCGGCTTCTTTTGTATTCAATAATGAACCCTCGGCTTTCCATCCTTGCTTAGTTGGCCAGAGAGTACTCATTTCGGATTAGGTTTTGCTTATCGAGCCATGGGTTATGAGTTTTGTCCCGCTTTTGCATTTGCTTTTAGGACATTTGATAAGCATTGACACCCTTCTTTAAAACCCCTTGATTTTGTTTTAATTTCATGCTCTTTGACTTAAAATTTTTTCCTTTACTTCTTCATTTTGGAACATTGACTGTCATGATCAACCAGGATTAACCAAGCACACTTGACAATGTCAGTCATTTGCCTAGTTCTTGCCAAGAGAAAAACCGCGAAGTCGTCCTTCCCACCTTTCTTTAAGGGATGGTGAGGAAGTTTGAGTGAAAAGGAGTGAAATAAAAAATTAAAGAGGTATGCACTTTGAAGGAAAAAGAGAACTTATCTGGGAATATGAGCCGACTTTAAATGGCGACGACATGCTTCTTGGACTGGATATCCAGCCCAAATCCATTTCTGCTTTCCGATTCCCACTTTCCGAACACCAAAGGAACTTTTCCGAACCTTGGTAATATTTCCTTTTTTCAGCCGACGACGCCCTTTGCGGGTTTTCACCAAATGGCCTCTCTCATTTCTCTTCTCCCGTCGTCCGATAGTGCTCTTTGCAAGTTTTCGCTAAACGGACTCTCTCATTTTTATTTTACTTTTTTCTATTCAGCGTCGCCCTATCATGCCCGAAGGTTTTCACCAACAAGACTCTATCATTTTATTTCTCTCATAAAATTTGATCGGTGCTGAATCCCGACGAACGGTATTATCTTCCCCGGGGATTTGTAACCTTGTACTCATTTGGATGGAAACAAACCAATACATTTCTGCCCCAGTATTGATTTTCTTGGGTAAATGGGGTTTTTATTTGATGTGACTGAACCTCAGGGAGAGGCTGCCTATATATCCTTTCGGAATCATGTCAGACGTAGTTCAGGAAGTTTTTCCTAAACTAATTTTGTTTTGTATTCTTCTTTTTTTTGAATTTTATTTTTTTTCTTTTTTTTTTGCTGAATTTTCTGAGTTACAAAACGACGGGGATAAATCCACCAGGGTGATTGCTGCAGAGGACTCTAGACATAATACCTTTTTACTGCGTCGGCGTTTACCGCTGCCTCAGGTTCATCTCCTTCAACGTCGCCCAAGTACAATGCTCCTCTAGGCAATATCTTCCTGATGATGTATGTGCCTTTCAAATTTGGGGCGAATTTTCCTTTGGCCTCTTGATGGTGCAGAAGTATCCGTCTCAACACCAGCTGCCCAACTTCAAAATTCCTAGGGCGCACATTCTTTTTGTAGGCACGGGCCATTCTTTGTTGGTACAACTGGTCGTGGCACACTGCGGCCATTCATTTTTTATTAATTAGCACCAGTTGCTCCAGACGGGTTTTGACCCATTCACTATCTTCGATTTGTGCTTCAACAATCACTCGGAGCGAAGGGATTTCCACCTCGGCAGGTATAACAGTCTCAGTTCCATATACCAGCAAGTAAGGAGTGGCTCCTACAGATGTACGTACCGTGGTACGATATCCCATTAATGCGAAAGGCAGCTTTTCGTGCCATTGCCTCGAGCTTTGGATCATTTTCCTCAAGATTTTTTTAATGTTCTTGTTGGCTGCTTCAACCGCACCATTAGCTTTAGGTCGGTAGGCAGTGGAGTTTCTATGCGTTATTTTCAATTGTTCATATATATCTCCCATCAGCCGACTGTTTAGGTTAGCTGCATTATCAGTAATGATGGTAGCCGGGATCCCAAAACGGCAAATGATGTTGGAATGCACGAAATCCACTACCGCTTTCTTAGTGACAGACTTGAGAGTGATGTCCTCAACCCATTTTGTGAAATAATCAATGTCAACCAGGATAAACATGTGCCCATTTGAGGCTTTTGGCTCGATCGGCCCAATGACGTTCATTCCCCAGACAACAAATGGCCAGGGTGCTGAAATAGGATGCAACTCATTAGGTGGTGCATGAATCAGATCACCGTGCACCTGACATTGGTGGCATTTTCGCACAAAGCTGAACCAGTCCTTTTCCATGGTTATACAATAATAACCAGCTCGGAGTATCTTCTTTTCCAATACATACTCGTTCATATGGGGCCCACATACGCCTGCGTGTACATCGTGCATAATTCTCCCTGCTTTTTCGGCATCTACACATCTCAACAGATTAAGATCTGGAGTCCTTTTGTACAAAGTGTCATCACTCAAGAAGAAATTGCTCGCGTGCTGTCGGATGGTCTTCTTTTGTTCTCATGTGGGTTGCTCTGGGTACTCCTATGTTTCTAGAAATCTCAAGATTTCGTAATACCAAGGCTGCGGGCTAGTCTCTGCTTCGGTTGCATTGCAATACCCATGTCTTTTTTTGATTTGTATTTGTAGAGGATCCAGCTAAGCATTCCCAGGGTATGGCAGCATGAAGGCCAAAGTTGCAAGCGGATCTGCTAACTCGTTATGGCAACAGGGAATGTGTCTAAACTGTACCGACCTGAACCGTTTGCTGAGATCTTCAACATGTTGTCTATACGGGAGGAGCTTAATGTCCCTTGTCTCCCATTCTCCTTGAGCTTTTCGGATGATTAAGTCGGAGTCCCCCATGATTAGCAACTCTTTGACGTCCTGATTGATAGCCATGTTCATGCCCATAATGCAAGCCTCATATTTAGTTGTATTGTTAGTGCAAAAGAAACGCAGTCTAGTTGTAGCTGGATAATGCTGTCCCCTGGGTGAGATTAAAATTTCTCTGATCCCTACGCCCTTGGCGTTTGCCGCTCCTTCGAAGATTAGTTTCCAGACGGGAGTATCCTCAGCTGGTATTTCCAATGAATTCACTTCTTCGTCAGGGAAATAAGTATGCAAAGGCTGATATTCATCATCAACGGGGTTTTTTGCCAGATGATCCGCCAGTGCCTGGGCATTCATCGCCGTACGAGTGACATAAATGATTTCGAACTTGCTAGGTAGGATCTGCCATTTTGCCAGTCGCCCTATGGGAATCAGTTTTTGAAATATGTACCTTAATGGATCCAGCCTGATTATGAGGTACGTGGTGTGAGCTTGCAGATAATGCCTCAGCTTTTGAGCTACCCATGTCAAGGCGCAACATGTTCTCTCCAACAATGTGTACTTGGCCTCGTAGCCAGTAAACTTTTTTCTCAGATAATAGATGGCCTGCTCTTTCTTTCCCGTGGCACCATGCTGCTCGAGAATACAACCGAAAAAGCCTTCCAAGACCGTCAAGTAGAGAAACAATGGCCTTCCTGGTTCTGGCGGAACTAAAACTGGTGGATTGGACAAGTATTGTTTGATTTTGTCAAAAGCTTCCTGACACTCGACCGTCCATTTGATTATCGCGTCCTTCTCAGCAGTTTGAATATAGGCTCACATGTTGAGGTCAGTTGGACGATGAACCGACTGATGTAATTTAACCTCCCCAATAGACACATCACATCATTTTTGGTCCTTGGCGGGGGCAACTCTCGAATAGATTTGATCTTGGTTGGATCTAGTTCAATTCCTCTCTGACTGACGATGAACCCCAAGAGTTTGCCTGAAGGAACTCCAAATGCGCATTTTGCTGGATTTAATTTCAAATTGTATTTGCGGATCCTTTTGAAGAATTTACTCATATCTTTTATATGTTCGCCCTGAGTTTATAGATTTGATAATCACGTCATCCACGTACACCTCTATTTCTCTATTCATCATGTCGTGGAAGATGGTGGTCATATCCCTCATGTAGTTTGCCCCAGCGTTTTTCAATCCAAAAGGCATAACTCTATAGAAATATGTCCCCCAGGATGTGGATGTTGGGCAGAGGGAAATTATCTTGGGACTTGCCTTCGTTAAATCTCTATAATCCACACATACCTGGGTTTTTCCGTCCTTTTTCGACACTAGGACCACATTATCCAACCATGTGGTGTACCGTACTACCCGGATGTCCCCTGCTTCAAGCTGTTTTATAATTTTCTCTTTGATTTTATCACTGACATCAGTCTTGAATTTTCTTTGCTTTTGTTGTACTGGAGGGAATTCGAGGTATGTAGGTAACTTGTGAACCACCAAATCCATAATCAGGCCGGGTATATCATCATAGGACCACGCAAAGACGTCTTTGAACTCCAACAGGATTTGGATCAATGAATTCCAAATCTCTTTATTTACGTGAATGGTTATTTTGGTTTCTTTGGTTTCATAAAGATTACCCAGGTTAATCGGTTCAGTATCATTTAAGTTAGTTTTAGGTTTGTTCTCAAACTGTTTCAATTCTCGAGTGATTTCCCTAATAGCCTCTTTTTCATTGTATTCCGGTTCCTGGTTCATCATTTCACAGACAGGAAGCGGATTTGGATCGAGGCAAGAAGTCCGCGAGCATGTCGTTTTATTTAAAGCCAAATTGTTTGGACTGAAAGCAAAGATGAAAAAATAAAGAAAGACAAAATCAGAGAAAAGCAGAGAAATGAAAAATATTGATTTTTATTTCTTTGAACTTGAAAGATAAACAGGGTTTTATAAAGTGCTAAAAAGGAAAAAAAAACAATGAGCTACACCCTGAAATAGCCCGTGTTGTGGGAAGAGGTAGCAAGGCTAGACTACTGGGTCTCCCGCCTGACCAGAAAGGGTATGGCCTTCCAATTTTGAAGTTGGCATCTGGCCCCATATACAACACTTCAGCGGCGCTTGACCCTCCCCTGGTTGGACCATGTTTACATCATAAAGCAGCTCTCTCATGGCCCCACAGATTTCATCAATTTATTCATGCGTGAAAGTTTCTTCTTCTTCCTCTTCACTGTACTTTGGTTTTATAAAGGTTTTGTACAAGTGAGGCAGGGGTCTTGGTAAATTCCATCCTTGGTGCTTTCTGCGATTAGCCCAAATGATATATTCTGAGGTTGGATGAAACCCCAATCCAAAGAATTTTTCTGTTGCATGCAAGGCGACTGGTTCAGTTATGCCTTGTAGGGAGTTTTCGAATCCCTTGCCTGGCTTGAAGCCTTGACGTGTCATTTTCTTTATCTACTATGATCGAGGCATTTGACAGAAAAGGTTGAGGAAGCGGCTTTCCCTCTTCATGTTGGTCAGCTACTACAACTTTAAAAGCTTGATAAACTATGTGTTCACTGCCTTCTTTGGCTTCTAGACAAGGGACAGAGGGGTCCCAGTAAATTGATTGCTCGTCCTCCCCATGAACTACTATCTCCTGATTTTCATATTCGAATTTCAGCATCTGGTGCAAAGTTGAAGGAACTGCCCCTGCTGCATGCATCCATGGTCGTCCCAGGAGGTAGTTGTATGAGGTGTCCATGTCCAACACCTCGAAGGTTACTTCGTACTCAACTGGACCAATAGTGAGCACCAGATCGATTTCACCTATGGTATCCCTCTTTATACCATCGAAGGCCCGGACACAAACGTTGTTTGGATGGATCCTCCTTGTCCCGATCTCCATTCTCTGTAGGGTAGACAGAGGACATATATCTACCCCGGAACCCCCATCAACCATCACTCTCTTAACATAATATCCTTCACATTTGACCGTGAGATGTAAAGCCTTGTTATGAGCAGCTCCTACAGGGGTAGGTCATTTCTACTGAACGATATTTGATTGATGTCGAAGAATCTATCCGCCATTCTCTAACTGTTCTATTGAGGTTTCGATTGGCACATAAGCTTCGTTTAATGTTTTGGCAAACACTTGTTGATGCTCAGGAGATTTCATTAGGAGTGACAGTAGAGACATCTGTTCAGGGGATTTCCGGAGTTGATCTACCAATTAATACTCTGGCATCTTCATTTTCTGGAAAACGTCTTCTGGTTCTTCAGCGCTCGCTCGCTTCTTTGGCTGGAATCGCCGTTTGGTAGAGGCATTTACGTCTTCCACATTCAAGTATTTCTTCATGGGACATCCCTTTGGGGCTTCTCCAAGGACTTCTTTTCCTTTGTGCGTAACAATGGTCTCCCGATAATTCCAGGGAACAGCCGAGGGATTGGTCATGGGCTTTTGTGGCACGTGACCAATAACCACGGGCTCATTTAGCACCGGAGGATTAACTGATCCCCGTACCACATAGGCTTTCTTTGATATGTTCAGGGCTTTGTTCAGCTCAAATCTTTGGGGGGGGGGGGGGCTTAGAGTGGGCCGCTTGTCTTTGCTTTCCCGGGGAATATAGAGTATTATTTCTTCGGCGGGAGTGGTTTCAGATTTAACCTCAGCCTTCTTCTCTACTTCAGGGCCTTTGGCTTTGTTTGTTTTCTTTCTATCCACCTTCTTTGCGCTGAGCTTTGGCTTCCTGTCGGCCTCTGCAATGGCTATCATGACCTTGAGAGCTGGATCGCACTCTTTGTCCTCACAAATCATCCCGATGACCGGACCATTGTTGTGAGATGGTAACGGATTGTCAGTGACATTTGGGACTTCTTCATATCTGAGAACTATTTTCTTTTGATCAATCAAATCTTCTACCACTCGCTTTAAGGTCCAATAATTTTCAGTATCATGGCCCTCTGCCTCTGAGTGGTAGGCACATCGTACACCCCTTTGGTACGATGGTGATTCAGGATTCTTTCTATTTGGGGGTACATGTTGGAGAAGACCCAGAAGGACTAGCTTTGGAAACAGACTGGCGTAAGATTCTCCAATTGGGGTGAAGTTTTGTCTCTGAGGTGGCTCCCGGGGACGATAGTTGTTTTGCTGATGGCGGGGATTGTGATGATTGGGCAGGAGTTGATTCCTTGACATTTGATTTCTGTTTTTCCGCTGTTGAGGGTGGGGGAATGGTTGAGCATTCATAACTACGTAGGGCTGAGGGGCGTAATCCATGTCTCTAAGAAGATAGTAATGTTGAGACGCTCTGTTAGAGAATGCATGTCTCTTATGTTGTTTCCTCGCCCCAGAGGCTGCCAGGGATGCCTCTTCTCTTTTCTTGTTCTTGGGAACTACTCCCGCTCCTCCTTGTATATCTTGGGAGGTGGATCTAATGGCAGATTGGCTTAGAATCCTCCCTGTTTTGAGGCCAGTTTCCACCATTTCTCCAATCTTTATGGCTTCAGCGAATGGTTTGCCCATTGCAGACATCATGTTTTGAAAATAGTCTGCCTCATGTGCCTGTAAAACGACGGTGACCATTTCCATTTAATCCATAGGAGGCTTCACCCTTGATGCTTGTTACCGCCATTTAATAGCATACTCGCTGAAGCTCTCAGCAAGTTTCTTCTTCAAGTTAGCAAGGGAGTTCCTATCTGGGGCGATGTCGACATTGTACTAGAATTGTTTCACAAAGTACCGGGCAAGGTCGTCCCATATGTGCCACCGGGTGATGTCTTGGTCTATATACCATTCGGAAGCAATCCCTACTAAGCTCTCCCCAAAGTATGCCATCAGGAGCTCTTCCTTTCCGCCTGCTCCACATAACTGATTACAGTATTTTTTCAGATGGGCGATAAGGTCGCCATGGCCATCGTACTTCTCAAATTTTGGAACTTTAAACCCCAAAGGAAGAAGGACATGGGGAAACGTGCACATGTCTGAATAGGCTACACTTTTCTATCCGCTCGGCCCCTGCATTTTCTTCAAGCTTTTCTCCAGACTCCTCATTCTTCTTGTGATCTCATCCTGCTCGGGTGCTTTGGAAGTTTTTTCCGGCAAAGGGGTGAGTTCATATGTAGCTATATATAGGGTAAGGGGGAGGCTCATTTCGGTAATTTGGGGTTTTGAAGGTAAAGGCTGCAGGGTCAAATAGAGGCATTGGTACTGCAGGCTGTGTTGTAGCTGCGCATGGAGGGGCTGTAAAGATATTGGGAGCTGGCCTGGATGCAAACATTGGAGGGTGGGTTTCAGAGGGCGCCCCAACAAAATCGATAGAAATGGTGGGCTGCCTAGGAGAATGCTCGGGTGATTGATGGGAATAGTAGAGGTACCCCCTAACCGTGGAAATAGCTCGGGAAATCCAAGGATGGCGCTGGGAGGTTCCTTTCCATTGGTCCAAGCATCCCACATTTCCATGACCCGGAGCCGTAGGATCCTGTTTTCTTCGTGCACTATGGATTCAGAAGCCGGTACCCCCATGATTGGACTGTCTTCTGGAATAGGGAGGGTGACTTGAGTCATCTCAGTTGACATTTCTGTATTTCCTTTTGAACGAGTGAAGTATCCTTGTGAAGCCAGTTTACTGCAAAACCAACCACTGTTCTAAACACCTGAATTATAATGCTAGAACATGTAGTTCGTTTTGGGATAGATGACGAACAGGAAATCACACGTTGAGCATGATGCACCTATGGAGATAATGGGTTTCAATATGCTTTCCCCAGTCACATGTGTCATCCCAGCCTTTATTTCAATTTTGCTTCTCCCTTTTATTCTCTTTCTTTTTTTTGTGGTTTCTGTTTTTATTTTAAACAATACGGTCGAATCCTACAGATATTGCCTACATATCATGACTTGCATGAATTAGACCGAGCGTAGTTCATGGAAATAAAAAGGGTTAAGCACACAACAAAATATTTTCGGGATTTTCAATTTGATAAAAATATAAACTTCAATTACAATGGCTAAAAGCAACTACCAGACAGGGACTTATGCCCTTACAGACTTGAAAAGAAAACATTCAGACTTCTATTTATAAAACACAAATCTAGGAGTACATCAATGCTTCTGATGCCTTTGGAGCTTGCGGGGCTTCATTCGGCCTTGTTGTGGGTCTGCGTGCTAGACTTACTTGGAGATAGTGGAGATCTTCCATTACTTGCCGAACGAAGGTCATAGCGGATGAAAAAAACATGGATTTTGTCATGTCTTCGCAGTGACTGCATTTAGTGGTAATGTAGTCTGCAATTGCTTGCACCTTCTCCCTAATTATCCCCTTTTCTTATAGCAGACGCCCTATTTGTTTTTCCAGTGCTTCCAAAGTCTATTCAGCCACTTGATTTAACCTTTGAAAATGCCATAAATCTTTCTCCAGCCCCTGTATTACCGCATAGCAGTGCTCCCTTTCAATTTTGAAATCCATGGCCTGCTTGGCCATTTTGCTCTCAGCCATGATAACTCTCTATTTTAACCCCGTGTTTTCATTTCCATTCCATTCTTTTAACTGCTCCAATATGCGGGCCCTTTCTTCAGCACATTTAGCTAATTGTCTCTGAACTTTGGACAATTCATCCTCTGCTTTATTCAGGTCAAAACCGTACTCGGTTACTTTTCAATTCAGGTGCTCTATAAGCTTTTCATCCTTTGTACTCCTCGGAGGGTTTTCTACGGTTGTTTTCATTTTTTGAATTTGAGCTTGCAAAGCTTCGTTTACTTTAACCAGTACCTTCTTTTCTCCTTCGCTAGCAGCAGTTTGTAGGCTATTTTCAAATTGCAATTCCTGAATTTTTTTATCCATCCCTCCTATTGTAGCATGATATTCATGTTCTTTTGCTAACCTATCCCACTGTTCTTGTGATGTACTGACGAACTCTCGGAGGTGAGGCCTTTTGGATGGTCTTTCATGCTCAATTTCTCTCTTATGCCAAGCAAGGTACCCCGGAGACACTTCACCTTTGGCAGGATCTTGCATACAAATGTCAGTGGTTAGGTATGGCATTCACTCTAGATTTTGCAAACCATAGCTTCGGCGAACTAACTGCCAGGACCAATTTCGACTACCCATATGCTAAGATCTTCTTCTTTTGGCACTATTTGGCATCTTCCGAGTTGTCTCAAGACCCGAGGCGAGGCGTAAGGCTGGATGCTTCTAAGGTCCATTAAAATAAAATATGGTTTTGTTGCGGGCATATGCACAACTTCATCTACGGAGAGCCAACTGAGCGTCCATTGTATTTGGCTTGCAGAAATAGACCGGAGACGTGATACCCACTCTGCCACACCCTCTGGTAACTTAAACCCATTCACCCTTTTGTCAAATTCTTCTATGCAACTTTTTGTTGACAACCAACCATTCATGAACTGATGCCTAGGACATACATATTCAATCATACAGACTTGTAACATCAAGTTACAACCTTCGAAGAAATCCTCTCCTGCTTTGCAAAGTGTAAGGGCTCGAAAAATATCAGACAGGATCATTGAAGCAAGAGTGCTTTTTTCCTAAGACATCAACGTACTAACGACCCCCGCAATCCTTATATCGATGTTCCCGTCCTTCGTGGGAATACCAGAAGACCCAAATAGGAAACCATAACGCGAAGCATCGGTGCTCCTCCCATTTAATCCGATTGCCTTTGCTACAGATGAGGTTTTAAGGGTTGTTGAAACCTCTGATGTGACCATATCTTTGGTATATGAATTCGGGGGGGGGGGGGGGGGTACAGAATCAAGCTGACATGTCGGGGTTGTGATTTTTTAACTGATTTTCAAGACACCTAGAAATTTCTCCACAGCGAGGGGCCTGGGTGCTATTAAATATTGATGTCTCAGTGGGATTGTGTGGGTCCCGATGTATCCAATCATTTCTTCCAGAGTCGGAGTCAACTCAAAATCTGAGAAGTGCAAGACATTGTGGGCGGGGTCCCAGAAGGTGATTAGGGCTTTTATGATATCTCCCCTAGGGTTGATTTTCAGCAAATTCGTAAGGCCTCCTAGATGCGCATTGACCTTTTTCTGTCTGGCTTCTCCAAGGTCATCCCAGCACAACCGCAGCTCCAAAGGAACTTTGTTGATTATCGTGCTCATTCTACACATTTATTAGGGCGGATAAGTATTCTCAAAACATAAAAACCGACATTTGCGAAATTTATTTTAAAACATGGACCGACTTTGCGAATACGGCCTGTCAACACTTTGGCTAGAAGGGTTTCAGGTTGTGATTGCTTATCCGCCTAAATAAAAATCCCGAGGTAGCCATTTGCGTAAGATCAGCCTTTCGGCGTCCCCTGTAGCGTCATTCAGCTATTATCGCAATAATGGCACCATCCGAATCATTTTGAAGTAAGAAAATAAGAAAAATAAACTCGGTCATTTGTTGATATTTTTTGCAAAAAGGGGTTAAACCCGGCTAAAATGATTTATCAAAAACCTACAGACATTATTGAAAAATTCCACAATTTGGTGCCTCTTTATGTGGTTTTGTGCTTTTTGTGCTTTATTGTTGTTTTTTCTTTTTTTTGAAAAATCCGGCAGCATGTCGGTGCTATTTGAGCATTGGTTTTTAAAAGAAACTACCCTAACATAGCTTATTTTCTCTCAATTGTTTCCTTTGTTTACAGGCCGGTCAGCATGCGAATCCAAGACAAGTAAATGCGCAAGTAGCACGTAAAAATACATCAAGATGGTCTTTTATTTCAGGGTACCTGACCCGCGAGATCGTCCAGCTTGGTAACTTGCCCCACCTCTTTCTTAATTTAGGGTAAGAAACTAATAAAATAGAGAGTCTCAACCAGTAAGCACATCCCCGGAGGTGAGAGGTGAAGGGTTTTCGTAACAATTTATATATACAGTTAAGATAATATCAAGGCGGTAAAGCATGCGGCATTTAGCACAGAACAGGTAAGCAAATCAGAAGAAACCAAATATAACAGTTATTAAAAGCTCAAATTCTGGAACCCTAAACCAGAGATTCAGGGTTCTTTCTATCGCCAGCAGAGTCGCTAGAGCTGTCACGCCTCCTTTTTACCGCTTACACATGGTTACCCGAAAGTTGACACGTGTATAGGAGTTTTTCCAATTATAGTGACATTATTTGAAATGGGATTAATTTTCAAGAGTCTCCACTTGGGATAGGCTTGTATTTTGGTATCCCAAGTCACCGATTTATTTAAGAATCTCAATTCGAGGAAATTTGGACTGCTCGATTGGAGTCTGCGAACCAGAAATTCGTGAGTACGGAATTCTGTTGACTCGAGGGAAGGTGTAAGGCACCCTCGGATCCCGTGATTCTAGCACGGTCGCTTAATCTTATTATAAACTGCTAAAACATGATTTGCTAAACCTGTCGACTCGTAATTTCAGATTATTAACCGCTTTTAACATTTTTTAAGGAAATTTTTGCAATGTTATTAAAACACTTCACGAGTTGCGTCACATAAATGCACCCGCAATTTAGACATATTTCAATTTACTTGAGAATAGGATTGTGGTCACGTAAATGCGCACCCGAATTTGGGTAGGTATTTTTTTATATACGCGCGCCTATAGCAACTACGTCTTTGACATTTGCGGGATGACCCTGTAATTGGCTAGACGACACTTCCTATTTTCTATGGGTTTTAGTAATGTAAAGAGCTATCACATGTATTTGCTCGCATTAACATGGCTCATGTTATTTTATAGAGATACTTTAACATTTGCTAAAATTTTGCCCTTACGAGTGATTAAATGCACTAATTAATTGACGTATAAATTGTGTATTTTTTAAGAAGTAGTACTTGCACTTAGCCTCATTCATGGTTATCATGTGCATGGACTCAACTCAGGGATGGCCCAAAACAAGCTGCATTATCAGCTGTGGAGCCTGATTCATGGCTGGCCTGGGCTTCTAGTGTAAAAGTCCTTGAGGTTTTAACATCCTTCATGTTTAATGGCCTTCTCATATGATCCCAGTACTGATTTGAACAAGAATATTCCATCACTAATAATTGTTTGGTCCGAAATTATGTACCTAAACTCGAGCTTCTACTCATTCATGAAGGCAATAATAACAACCATCGTTGTATCAGATTCTAACAACAGATTTGAATCAAATGATCCAAATACCCATCAGTCAGGGTATATGAACCTGACTCTTCAAAAATTTGAGCACGAATTAGAAGTATTCTACATGAATCAAGTCTGAAATTAATTTAACACTAGACCGGCTAAGATATAAATAAACAGAAATACTTCACAACATTTTTTGATTTGTCTCACATGGTTATCCGAATTATTGCCTCCTAAATCCAGTAGTTTCAAATGCATCGGATCAATATTCAAAACAACTGGACTATCATTGGAACGGGTCCTTACTTAAGAACACACAAATATAGAGCTGAATATCCAATTATTACACACGAGAAAACGGTCCAAATGTCCAAATTATACAAAATGAATCAGTCTAATACTATACTGTAACATGATAATCATTTTACTAGTATTCCTATATTCAAACTAAGTAGGGAAGATGTGGGATATGATATTAGAGTACAAATAGCAAATGAAGGTCTTCACAGTGAGAATATATTTGCACTTTGAACTTCATTTACATGAGTGTTGAGTTGGTACCTGTAATACAACAGAAAACCAAGCCTATGAGTAACAGAGTAGATCAGCTAAGCAACCAACAGCCAATAGAACAGTATTTCCAGACTTCAATAGAGTGTTTATAGATTAAATCTTCAACGAATGATTCAAAAACAATTCTAATGGTATTTCACATATAAAATCAGTATTTCATCTTTAGAATTGTAGATAAAAGTTCCAGATCAATTTTTCCAGCTCTAGTGTTCAAGAGAAAGGTTTCTGGATCAGTATTTCTAGCTTTTTGGAGAGAAAGATTTCTGGATCCCAGCAGAATGTTTAGAAGACCATTTCAGAAATTCTAGAGTTGGTTTTTTCTGGACCCTTTCTAATGCCCAAAATGATTCAATTTATAGCAAAACTCTTAGGGCATCAGATTTTACCTGTTTTCTTTTTAGTACTTAATTTAATTTTTATTTTTTTCCTAAGTAGTCCTTCAATTCTTGACTTGTGCCTCAAGTTTGAGGCTGGAATTATATATTAGCCCCTACTAGAAGGTTCTACAGGATTCTTACCATATTTTATAGTTTCAAATTCCTTTTATACCCTTACAACCTTCCTAAATTACCTTATCCCTGAACTTGACCTTGGTTAGTCTTTTTAACACTAGTTTATTTACATTTGACCTTGGCCAGCCAAATTTAGGTCTCATTTTATCCTCAAATTAATAAACTTATGAAGGTTTAATCAGCATACATTAGAAGACTCAATTATCCAAAGAATTAACCACCTTCTATGCAGGATTAATAGAACAAGAGATCAAATAATCAGAAGGAATGCACATATCTATCAAAATGTTTCACGCATCAGTTCAGTTCAAGAATCAATTTATGAAGAAACTAAAATCTAACAATGAACTATTAAGAATCCAAAACCCCCAAATCAACCTAAACCAACATCACATCATAGAGTCAAAGGCTAAATATCAATTGAGCCCTAAAAATAACAATACTGCAGAACATGGACATTCAAATTATTCAACGTGCAATTGTTGAAGCTAATCAGTTATCTCAAACAATCAAACATAAACATTAAGGCCTAATTTCCAGAAGAAACTTGTGTATAACTAGATAAAAAATCAAAATTAAATCAAAGTTCAAATTATCAAACCAAATCGGTTTATTCCAGGCTGAAGACTTTCAAACCACGCATATGAACACTGAATAACTAATAGATCACCTGACAAACAATTTAAAGAAAATATCCTAAAATAAACTCAAGTAATCAGACATGCAATTACTAATAAATGATTTGACAGAAAACCAATATTCAGAGCTAAAGAACAGTGGAAGAGAAGCAGAAAACTTAGCTTTTCATTTTTGTTTGCATTTGAACTGATTCAGTTGGACCTTTGTCCTTACACAAGGGTTCTGAAACCTTCTAGGGTAGTGTACCACCAATGTAAATGGCTAAAGGGATTCCTCAAGATTCTGAGACCTCAAATAGGTCTCAGATTTGAATTTGCTTAATGGTTGAAGGTTTTTGGGGGTCAAGGGTGGCCTAGATAGTGTCACTAGGGTTTAGGGACTGTCCAGGAGAGTATTGAAGCTTTTCCGTCAGGTTTAGGATTTATAGTTTAGCTTCAGATAAATATTCGAGGAGTTCCATGGGGATTTGAGAGTGGTGAGGTGCATGGTTGGAATGAGGAAACCAAGGTGTCTCAGTGGTGTAATTTTGGAAGGTTTTGGGAAAGGGGTTGCCGGAGGTAGAGTTTCCGGTGAACTTTGAATGGATATTCGAGGCAGAGGGTGGTGTTCGAATGGATCTAGTCATAGGACAAGGTAGAGGAGGTTATGCCGGTTAAGGGGTGTAATTTTGGGGCCATTTGGTTGCCGGGCGCCGCCGTGAGGCGATTGACGGTGGCGGACGTGGGGTGGTCAGGCGATGGTCAAAGGCGGAGATAAGGTGGTCAATGGAGGGGCTGAGACCGGCGGTGGATATACGAGGATGGTGAGTTTGGTCGTGTGTATACTGAATGTGTTTGGATATATGTATACATAAGTGGAAAGGCTTCTGTGGCTGTTGGATCAAGTGGAATCAATAGCTGTGATGATGGGAGGGGTAAACGGTGTCGTTTGGATGAATGTGGGTGTGGACTGGGTTGGCTGGACGTTTGGGCTGGGTGTGGACTCGGAGAAGGTTGAAAATTGGTCCACTCAGGTCTGGCCCAATAATGGCTAGCCTGAGTGGCCAGTTTTATATATATTTGTATTTTTATTTATTTATTTATTTATTTATTTATTTATTTATTTATCTTTTCTTTTAATTAAAATTAATTACTGAATTATTTAAAACCACAAATCAAAGATAAAATTAAAAAAATCCTAATTTCAAATGCTGGCACATATATTTTTTTTTTGTATTTTAATGTATAAAATAATTTTATTTAACAATTATATCCTAATTAAGCTATACGCGTAGTAATGAATATGCACATGCAATTAAAGTCCAAAAACTAAAATCTTAATATTTTAAAAGGGAATATCCTGAACTTTAAGAGTCATGTAGAAGTATCATGTGTTTAGTTTTATCATAGTGCTAATTCTCAGAATTATTATGTCGCGTGTTTAACTTTGTGCCTGGAATCATTAGCTTGGAATTTAGAGGGAAGTCATGCTCTTACATTTGAATTCTAAAGGCATTTTCTTGTTAGGCGTGAGTTCGGAATGAGTGCATGTAATTGCATAGCTTAAAATTCGAAATAGAATCACCAATGTTTGTCTACGAATTTGTTCTCATTCACTATATGGTATGTTAGCTTTGTTAGATATAAATAACCTGCTGAATCTTTTAGTATTCAAGTTTTTAGTCCATTCTTGGTTGGAGTTTGATGCTGAGCTTTGTGTAATACCACTGTGGGTTCAAAACTGGTTTAAAGTGGTCTTTTCTCAGTCAATTCTGGGTTGATTTTGTTACTGATTCATGTTCCTGCTGTTAACTCCACTGGCGATCCTTCATTTCTTTGTTCTGTTTTTCAACTTCCAGGTATACCTTGACATTTGTGGATATTACCTGAATATGATGGAGAGATTTTCTTTGGAATATGAATTGCTATTCACTTTCCTTGAATCATTTTTTTAGTTCCTGCTTGATTTCCTGTGTAGTAAATTTTTCCAAAGCTACATAGCCTCATAGTGGCATTGATTGATGGTAGACTTACTTAAGAAGGCTGTAACTAATTCGTTGCCTATAATGACTGACTTTTTACTGCTATTTCTTAGCTGTCATTCTATAGCTAAGTATTTGGTTTTTTAATAAAAAGATTTTCACTGCAGTGTCGAATCTAGTTTGTTGCATCTGTGAGTGTTAAGGAGGCTAAATGAGCAGTAGTAGTTTCATTTTGTTGCTTTCTGGGTGGAAATTGGTAATTAGAGGGTGTTAGATTATTATGCTTTGTAGCATGTTTGTCATGTGTTTAGTTTTATCATAGTGCTAATTCTTAGTATTATTGTGTCACGTGTTTAACATTGTGCTGGAATACATAGCCTGGAATATAGAGGGAAGGCAGGCTCTTACATTTGCATTCTAAAAGCATTTTCCTATTATCCGTAAGTTCGGAATGAGCGCCTGTAATTGTATAGCTTAAAATTCGAAATAGAATCACCAATGTTTGTCTACAAATTTTTTCTCATTCACTATACGGTATGTTAGGTTTGGTTGATATAAATAACCTGAGGAGTTCGTTTATGATTACCAGTATCGAAGCCAACTTGACTCAGTGTTAGTGAGGGCCGCCTTTGATTTCGTTTGTTAGTGCTGGGGCATTGGACTTGGGCCCCTGAAGCTGGCCCATTTATTGTGGTAATGAGGTCAACCTAGGTGTTTAAAAATGATCAATATGCATAGCAAGCCTTTAGGGCCGCTTAAATCACAATTGTGGTTACGTATAAGTTTGCGTAACATGACCATAATTCAAAAATTATTTTGGGGTATGTGTTAGTGCCACTTCTAGCAAACGTCTCTTAATAATAAAATGGGTTACATGCTATTAATAAAATATTAGTTTACATAGTTTGAGGGGCGCCGTCCCCTATTAAATCACATATAGCCCTTGTTTTAATTTCATAACCTAGGTGTGAAAATGACTAAGTATTTCGTACAATATCCATTAGGGCAGTTTAAAAATACTAGTGTGATTGTGTATACGTCCGCATAACACAATTATGCTTTTAAAAACAAGACCGGAGTATGCGTTCGCGCAACTTTTGCCAAACTTTCTTTATATTAATAAAGTGTTATTAATTGTGGACACGTTCGCGTGACATGATTTTGTGACGTGCTGAACAAATGGGTATACGTACGCATAACTCGTTTCAAGATAATTTTTTTAAATAAAAGCAGTAAAAAGCAAAAGCGCATAGGTTCTAAAATAAGTAATTAAATAATTTAATAATCCAAGTAGGATCAAAGCGACTGTGCTAGAACCACGAAACTCGAAAGTGCCTAACACCTTCTCCCGGGTTAACAGAATTCCTTATCCGAATTTTTAATTTGCAGACTATAATAATAGAGTCATTCTTTTCCTTGATTCAGGATTAAAATCAGTGACTTGGGACACCATAAATATACCAAGTGGCGACTTTGAGTTATTCTTAAAATAATAATACCGTTTTGATTGTCACTTAAATTGAAAAAAATTCTCTTTACTATACCCTCTTTTAGGGGTGTAGTAGAAAAAGAAGGTGTGACAACGACTAGGTTGTTCTTCACCATCTTCTCAAAGTTTTTGAAATCAAGTGTTTTCTAGTCGTTTTAATTTGTCTGACACATAGTCCAGAAATATTGGTATATTTTTATATTTGAAAACTATTAACTTTAAATTTACTTTTAATAATAAGTTTTTGTAATCACGCAAATATTATGATATGTTTAAGACCATAAATTTTGATGATAAATAATTATACGATGTGATGGTTCATAAAATTTGTGAAGATTCATAAGCATAGATATAAGTATATATTCATTTAAATCAATACATAACCAAAAATCACAAAGACCATTGTCAGAATTAATTGATATGCAAGGGTATAAAATCACAACTTTTCTCGAGTATTTTGATATTCGCTCGCAGTACAAATATCAATGTTAAATATTAATCCTTAATGATATTGATATTACAATTGAACATATCAAAACGTAACTGCTTTTTAAAATGCTTTTCGCCATTACACAAGTAATAAATGGAAATTAAAGAGGAAATTGAGACAATAAGAATCGCTATAAACTAGATCATAACTTTTGGTGTACCGAACAGTATTAACGTCTTAAATGATACAAGTATCGGACATCAAATAAAAAAATTAAAAGTTGATAAGTTGAACAAGATAGAGGTAATGATCAATCATCAATGGAGGTCCTATGGTTTGACATGCAAATCAGTGCACACCACATCAGAAGTTAAGAACATCAGATAGAGAGAAGAAGTAAAGAGAAACTCATTGTAACTACCCGGCTGGTAGTTTCATGAGTTACCATTCTGCTTCTTGCATTTCTGCTTCCTTATGTGTTGTTCGACTTTATTTCATCATATCATGTTGATGGTGTTGTGTTCGGAGTTTTCTTAGGGTAAAAAGAGATACTAAGTCTCTTAAGATAGTAATTTAGTTAGTAAAGTCAACCAGATATTGACTTGTGAGTAAATAATATCGAAATTGGGATTTTATGGTTAGGATAGCTTCTTAATTGATTTCGGACTTGGGAACATGTTCAAAAAAAATTTGGAGTTCTGTGGTAGATTTAGGCTTGAATTGGAGAAAGTAAAAATTTAACATTTTCCTATCGGTAGTAAAAATCTTAATATCGGGGTCGGATTGAAATTTTGAAAATTCAAGTAGGTTCATTGTGTCATTTTTTATTTGTGTATAAAATTTCAGGTCATTTGGATGAGCTTTGATAAGTTTTACATCATTTCCGAAATTCGAAAGTTTTGGATACCTTAGGCTTGAATCCGAGAGTGATTTGGTATTTTGGTATTGTATTGAGTGTCTTGAAAGTTGGAATAAGTTTGAGTAGTGGTATATGACTTGTTGGAAGATTTGGTTGAGGTCCCGAGGTCTTCGAGATGGATTTGGATGGTTGACGGAAGGTTTGGAATTGAGTTGGCGTTGTTGATTTTGGTTGCTTTTGTTGTTTACGCATCTGTGGAGCGGGGACCAAAGGTGCGATGGTCACAAAAGCGGGAAGAGACCGCAGATGCGGTATTTGTCATATGAGTGGAGGTGTTGACTGCACCTGCGAGCCCGTACGTGCAAGGCCTGGGGTGCAGGTACGGAAGTTGGTGACTTAACTGAGAACCATATATGTGGTCCGCAGAAGTGCGATTTGGGCTGCATGTCCGGCAATGCCTGGGCAGAATGTATAAATTAAACCCTTCGCGAATTTTTGCCCATTTTCACCTTTTTTTAGAGGGGATTAGAGCTCTTGGAGGACTTTGAAGAAGGATTCAAGGGGAAACTTTTTGAGGTAAGATTTTTGAACTTAATACGCGTATCTATGGTGGAATTCAGTTGATTAAAATTGAAATTAAATAGATTAAGGGTGAAAAATTGGAAAATTATGGCTTGAAATTAGAGAGTCTAAATTGAGAACTTGAGGGACCGTTTGAGGTTCGATTTTGATGTTTTTAGTATGTATAGACTCGTGGCAGGATTAGAATTTTGGTAATGTGACTTTTATCGAATTCCGAGATATGGGCTAGGGGGTCGGGTTTGACCAATTTCGAAATTTTTGCATCAATTTGATTATTTTTTCTTGGACTTTGTTCCTTTAGCATGTATTAATGATGTTATACTAGTTTTGGTTAGATTTGGAGCATTTGGAGACCTATTCGAAAGGTATAGGCATCGCGGGTTAGAGTTCGGCCCAGATTTCACATCTGTGTACTATTTTGAGGTGACACACACACTAGATGATGAGCGTGAGAGGAGTGAATTGTTGGAGATTTTGACTTGGTCCGTTCTGTAGCAACTATTAAGTTGTATATTTGAGTGAAACTACTTGACACTGTCATATGTTAGAAAGTATTACTATATATTAGGCAGAATTCCATATTTGACCTCGTGCCAACTATTTGGACTCTTAGGGGCTTTTTTTTACTAATATTCCTCACTGTTATGATTTAATAACTGTACTCAGTCATGCCATATTTTACTGATTTTATAAATCTGTCTTATTTTCTCTGATTTGATGCATAGATGGTATTTTAAGTTTGAGCACCGTGTTTTACTTATAGCTCGAGTGGCTAGAGAGGTTTCTGATTAAGTGAGGCTGATGGTCTGTGTGTGAGGATATCATGGATCGAGCGATGTATTGCAGCATGTTGTACTGTTTTGTGATATATGATAGGCCGAGGGCATGATTTATTATGCCACGAGATGGATTTTGATATCGCTTGGGCTATAGGAGCTCATCCGGAGTCTATACACCCCCAGTGATAGTGGGCACCTAAAGTGAGTGATATGTTGTTTCCTGAGGGGTTGATTCGGATAAATGTTATTCCCGAGGGGATGATTACGAGTGATTGTATGGTAGCACGCGGGGCTAGTTCTGTTGATATTATGCCCGAGGGGCAGTTCATGATACATGTTTTGCTCGATGGGCTGATTGTGATTTTCATCATTTTTATTCTAAAATTCTTTAAGTCTCTATTCAAATTGTAGAAAAAAATTTCGAAGTATTTTTACTAAAACGAAGTTTTTATAAGATAATTGATTTCTACACTATTTTTGGAACCATACTGTATTTGTTGTAGCGCTATGACGTGGAATTATCTGATTTCTTACTGCTCAATTTTTATTTACTTTTATTACTCGTTGAGTTGATGTATTTACTTACTCCCTGCACCTTGTGTGCATATCCAGGATTTGCGGGTCTTGATAGAGAGCGTTGATCGTCCATTCAGTAGGTCTTTCGAAGTCACAAGGTAGTTGCACATCGTTCCAAACCTTGCACTTCTCCTTCTTATCATTCTTAGAATGTTCTTGGTATCTTTATTTCCGAACTATGATAGCTTTTATTGTACTTAGGCAGACCTTATAGTTGCCCGTGACTTGTGACACCCCGATGTCGGGCTAGTGTTGTTTTCCGTACTTGTTACTTAGACGTATGTTATGAGATTTTAGGGAATTTATAACTTAAAATGTCTTTTTATGAAATACTGGTTTTATTTAGGACTTGTACTGGCTGGCCTAGTTTCATGATAGACGGCATCATGATCGGGCCGGTTTTAGGGTCCTGACAATCATTTCTTATTGCTCTATATTCTAATACAAGGAGATGTTTGCTATATAGAAGAGAAGCGCACCAGCTACCTTCAAACAACCTTCTGCTTTTAGCTTCTCTACTTTTAACTAATTACAAACTGACCCCTCACTCATTAACTGAGTTGTCTTCTAGCTATGTGACACTCCCGCTCAAGCTAGAGGTAGAAATACATTAAACACTCATAGCTTGGAGAGTAACAACTTGAGCTGTCCCTAGCCCTTTAGTCAATAAGTCTGCAAGTTGCTATTTTGTGGGTATATACTCTGGCTTGATCAACCCATGTTTGATTCTTTCCCTGACAAAATGGCAATCTATCTCTATATATTTGGTTCTTTCGTGAAATATTGGATTGATAGCTATTTGTAGAGCGACTTTGCTATCACAAAGTAGGTGTACAAGCTCTTCTAAATTGTTGCCTAGCTCCTTTTGTAAGCCTGTCATCCATATTGCTTCTGCAACAACTGATGCCATATGTGACGACCCAAAGGCGTCATCACTTGTTTTCTTACATATTCTATACATTAAAGGCCTTTAAAACCTTATCTAGGATTGCCTCGATTTGCATGCACAATCCGGGCACGTAGCCACAAAGCTTAGATATGGATTCTGTGAGGAAAAAAATGCTAAATTTTGATATTAAATTGAATAAATTTGACTTTGGTCAACACTTTAGGTAAACGGACCCAGACCCATGATTTGACGGACCGGGAGGGTCCGTAGGAAAATATGGGACTTGTGCGTATGCCCGAAATCAAATTCCGAGGTCCCAAGCTCGAGAAATGAATTTTTGTGTGAAATTATTTTCTAGAAATATATAAGGAAATTGAAAATGAAATTCTATTAGAACCTATTAGTATCGGGCCCGTATTTTTGTTCAGACGCTCGGTACATGTTTTATATGTGGTTTAAGTACTTTCTGTAAAGTTTGATTGAAAACGGACATCGTTTGACGTGTTTCAGACTTAAAATCGAAATTTGATAAATTTTGAAAACATGGAAAAAATTATAAACTTTGATGTTAATTCGAGGTATATGATGTTATTTTGGCGATTTGATCGCACGAATAAGTCCGTAGAATATTTTTGAGGTTGTGTGCATATTTGGTTTGGAACCCCGAGTGCTCGGGTGGGTTTTGGATAATCGTCGGAGTGCATTTTTATCCTTGAAAGTTGCTAGTATGAACTGCCCTCCAGGCTTCGCACTCGTAAATGTGATATCGCAAATACGAGTGGCCCTTCTCAATTGCGAAGTAAGCCCAGTCCAGCCCTTCTCGCAAATGCGAGAATTTCTTCGCAAATGCAAAAACTGCCTAGGCTTCCAATGATCGCAAATGCGATAGTTATGTTGCAAATGCGACCATTGTAAATGCGGAAATCACTTCGCAAATGCGAAGGTCCCAAAAATAGGAAGGTTTCGCAAATGCGAACCTTATTTCGCATTTTCCATGGTACCGGAGGTTGGGGTTCGCAATTGCGAACCCCAGTTCGCAATTACGACATCTGCAACTTGCATTTTTTATACTTAGTCGATTTTAAGATATTTTTCACCTCATTTTCAAAACACAACTCCTTTAGACGATTTTTCAAGAACAAGGCTTCTTCCAAATCGTTTGTAAGTTTGATTTTACTCATTTCTTCCAATCTTTAACATTTTTTCCACTTAAAATCAAGGAATTTCATGGGTGAAATTGGGGGTTTTGGGCAGAACCTAGGCTTTTCTAAAATTGGAGATTTGGACCTCAATTTGAGGTCCAATTTCAAAACAAATCATATATTTGGGTTCGTGGGAGAATGTGTAACCGAATTTTGGTTCGAACCGCGGGTTTTGATCACGTTGGCCTGGGGGACTTTTGGTCATTTTACCAAAATCTTCGTCTAAGATTTAAATTAAATAGTGGAATCGGTTGTTTGAGGTGTTATTTACGAGATGTAATTGAAATGAACAGATTTGGGCCATTTGGAGTCGGATACTCGTGGCAAAAGTTTGGTTTCGAGTTGAATTTGCAGTCGGTTAGAGGTAAGTGGCTTGTCTAACCTTGTGTGGGGGATTTCTTCCCCTTAGGATATGATGTTTTGTATTTGAATGCCTCGTACATGAGGTGACGAGCGCGTACTTGAGCAATTTGTTGGAAATCCGTTTTTACTTGAAATATTTAAAATTGAGTGTTCTTGCTTACCTGTTTATTTTAATTTTCAAGCTTATTCTATGCTAGTTTAGAGAAGCATGTTTAGTTGACTTACTTGCCTAAGTGCTTAAACTATCTTGTTTGTACTCCGTGTAGTATTTTTTGCTAGGATTTTCTATTTCTTATCCCGAGTTAGTATCTTTCCTAATTTTTGGATTGCTATTGTGTGTTTTTAAATTGGGACTATGGGTTAGCCTCCCGGGAGATCCCCCTACATTTGATATGTTCTGGACTGAGGGAGCGGGATACCAAGAGATCCCTGGCACATGAAATTGTATGTTTTGAGGATACCAAGAGATCCCTGGGATACCAAGAGATCCTAGCACATGAAATTGTAAGTTTTGAGGATACCAAGAGATCCTCGGGATACCAAGAGATCCCTGGCACATGAAATTGTAAGTTTTCAGGATACCAAGAGATCGGGGTACTAAGAGACCCCTGATGTATGTGGTGAGGATACCATGAGATATCCTCAAGATACCTAGAGATCCCGGGTTGTGGTTCCTGGTATGAGTAATATTTACGAGTATTATCCTGTTTTTATGCTATCTATTACGGTTCTTCCATATTTATCTTGTTTCTCCGTGTAAACTTTATCTATACTATTCTTCCCTTATCTTATTATTAATTATGTTATATCTCAGTAGGGTCCGGACCTTTTCTCGTCATTACCCAACCAAGGTTAGGCTTGGTACTTAGTGAGTACAGCTGTGGTGTACTCATGCCCCTCCTCCGCATGTTTTTCATGTGCATATCCAGGTACTTCCACTCATGTGCACTATCCTTAAGGAAGGAAGAGCTACGGAGACTTTGAGGTACATTTGCCGCGTCCGCAGACCGAAAAGTATCCTTCTTTACTCTATCTGTAGTATTTAGCCTTCCATCGTACTCCTCTTGTAGACATTTCTAGAGATTAGAGCTTGTTATAGTACTTCTTTTAGCTTGTGTTCCCGTGAGTTTTCGTGTTTTTGAGGTGTTATAGTAGACTTCCGCATTTATTTTTAGTTGTATATGTCCAGCGGCAGTTACATACACATTTCTTTTAGTTGTGCAGTTTTAATTAATTATTCCGCAAGTTGTGTTGTTTCCACATTGTTAGGCTTACCTAGTTATAGGAATTAGGTGTCATCACGACATGTTCACGGAGGGCGAACTGGGGTCGTGACTAGTTGGTATCAGAGCTCTAGATTCATAGGAGTCAAGGGACACATGCCGTTTCATTAGAGTCTCGCTGATCGGTATGGAAATGTCTGTACTTATCTACAAGAGGCTATGTAACTATTAGAAAAATTTCCACTTCATTTGATTTCCTTGTTGTGCGATATTTTGACATCACAAAATTCTAAACTTCTGCCTTCCATTCTCTCATAGATGGTGAGGACACGCACTACTCGGGATGATCAGGCACCCGCGACCCTTGTTGTAGTCGTCAGAGGCAGGGGTCGGGGTAGAGGTCGAGGCCGCGCATGAGGTGCAGCTAGAGCACCTGCACGAGCTGCCACTAAGGCACCACCAGTAGATCAAACCAGAGCCCAGGAACCTGGCACGCCTACTACTTCCACTACTACTTCAGCTCTCCACGAGACTTTAGCTCCGTTCATGAGTATATACACCACCTTGGCTCAGGTAGGGTTACTTCCCCTTACTTCAACCACACCTCAGGCAGGGGGAGGAGCACAGACTCCTGCCGTGTGCACTCCTAAGAAACGAGTGAAGGTTGAGCAGGCTCTCGAGATTATTCCTGCACCGCCAACAGCGCCAGCTTAGCCCGAGGACGGGTCAGCTACTTCAGAAGACGAGCAGCGGAGACTTCAAAAGCTTAAGAGTATGACCCTCCCCCCCCCCCCCCCCCCCGTGTTCAGTGGCTTAGCATCAGAAAATGCCTTGGGATTTCTAGAGGAGTATTACCATATTCTTCACACTATGGGCATAGTAGAATCCAACGGGGTTTCCTTTACTACTTTTCAGCTTTGGGGAGCCGCCTATGATTGGTGGTGCACTTATAAGATAGACAGTTCGGCCGAAGTTGCTTCACTGGCTTGGACACAGTTCACAGATATGTTTATGAGAGATTTTGTCCCCTAGTGTCTCAGGGACGCACGGCACACAAAGTTTGAGCATTTGCGCCAGGGTGCTATGACCGTTTCGGAGTATGCTATCCGTTATACAGATTGGCCAGGCATGCACCGGCCTTGGTTGCTACAGTTTGCGAGAGAGTTCACAGGTTCATCGAGGGTCTTATCCCCCCCATCAGATCTAGTATGGCTCGAGAGTTGGAGATAGACATTCCTTATCAGCAGGTAGTGAACATTGCTAGAAGGATCAAGAGTATGCTCGTCAGGGAGCGAGTGGAGATAGACGCAAAGAGGTCTCAAGAGTCGGACCATTACTTTAGTGCCTGTACAATAACAACAGGTTAACGTGGTAGCGGTTTTGTGGGTCGCCCCATTCATTCAGCTCTTCCAGCAGTCAGCAGTGCTCCAGCTCCGCCTATACCTCAGGAACCTTACTATGCACCTCTAGTTTCTAGTGTGTCTCCTATGCGGGGTATTTCCAGAGGTCTGTCTAGCACACCTAGCCCTTGTCAGTTACAGCCACCACGCCCTCCCAGAGTTTGTTTTGAAAGTGGCGACACCCGCCATGTTGTGAGGGATTGCCCTAGACTTGAGAGGAGTGCACCCCCACAGACTTCTCAGTCACAGCATGCTCAGCAGAGTTCTCAGGCCATGATCACAGCTCCAGTTGCCCCCTCGCTCAGCCACCTAGAGGTGGAGTCCGGGGAGGTAGACGTCTCCCTCGAAGGGGAGGCCAAGCTAGATATTATGCCCTTCCCGCTCGTACCGAGGCTGTTGCCTCCGATTCTGTTATCACAGGTATTATATTGGTTTGCCATATAGAGGTATCAATTCTATTCGATCCAGGCTCTACTTATTCTTATGTGTCTTCTTACTTTGTTCCGTATTTAGGTGTGCCTCGGGATTCGTTGAGTGCCCCCCATTATGTTATTACTCTTGTGGGGATTCTCATGTTGTGGTCCGCATTTATTGGTCCTGTTTGGTTACTTTTCGTGGTTTTGAAACCAGAGCGGATTTATTATTACTCGGTATGGTTGATTTTGACATTATTTTAGGCATGGACTGGTTGTCTCCCCATTTTTCTATTCTTGATTGTCACGCCAAGACCATGACGCTGGCTATGCCAGGTATTCTACGTGTTGAGTGGAATGGTACTTTAGATCACACTCCCAGTAGAGTTACCTCTTTTCTTAAGGCTTAGCGTATTGTTGAGAAGGGGTGTGCCGCGTATTTATCTTATGTGAGAGATGTTAGTGCTGATACCCCTTCTATTAATTCAGTTATATTGGTACAGGATTATCACGATGTGTTTCCAGCTGATCTTCCGGGCATGCCGCCCGATAGAGACATTGATTTTTGCATTGACCTGTTGCTGGGCACTCAGCCCATTTCTATTCCATCGTATTGTATGGCTCCTCCTAAGTTGAAGGAATTGAAGGATCAATTGCAGGAATTGCTTGATAAAGGTTTTATTCGACCCAGTGTTTCATCGTGGGGTGCTCCCGTTTTGTTTTTGAAGAAGAATGATGGTTCTATGCGTATGTGCATTGAATATCATCAGTTGAATAAGGTTAGAGTGAAGAACCGTTATCCTTTGCCTTGTATTTATGATCTGTTTTACCAGCTTCAGGGGGAACATGTATTTACTAAGATTGACGTATGCTCAGGTTACCATCATTGAATATTCGGGAGCTAGATATACCGAAGACTGCCTTCAGGATTCGGTATGGTCATTACGAGTTCCCTGTTATGTCCTTTGGGCTGACTAATGCCCCAACAGCTTATATGCATTTGATGCACAGTGTGTTCAGGCAATATCTTGACTTGTTCGTTATTGTTTTTATTTATGATATTATAGTGTATTCCTGTAGTCGAGAAGATCATGAGCAGCACCAGAGGACCGTGCTTCAGTTCGTGAGAGAGAAGAAGTTATATGCAAAGTTCTCAAAATGTGAGTTTTGGTTGGAGCGAGGGTATTCGGGTAGATCCAAGGAAGATAGAGGTCGTGCAGAGTTAGCCCAGGCCTTCCTCAGCTACAGAGATTCGCAATTTCCTTGGTTTGGCGGGCTACTATCGTCGTTTCTTGGAGGGGTTTTCATTGATTGCGGCCCCTATGACTAGATTCACCCAGAAGGGTGCCCCATTTCAGTGGACAGAGGAGTGTGAGGCGAGCTTTCAGAAGCTCAAAACAACATTAACTACAACCCCAATTTTGATATTGCCTACCGGTTTAGGGTCTTATAATGTCTATTGTGATGCCTCGAGAGTTAGCCTTGGAGCGGTGTTGATGTAGGACGGTAGGGTGATTGCCTACGCGTACAGACAGTTTAAGATATATGAGAAGAACTACCCTGTCTACGACATTGAGTTAGCTTCAATTGTTCATGCCTTGAAAATATTGCGTCATTATTTATACGGTGTGCCTTGTGAGATTTATACTAACCATTAGAGTTTATAGTACTGGTTCAAGCAAAAGGATCTAAATTTGCGCCAGACGAGGTTGTTAGAGTTGCTGAAAGATTATGATATTACTATTATGTATCACCCGGGCAAGGCCAATGTGGTAGCGGATGCCTTCAATCGCCAGGCGAAGAGTTTGGGGAATTTGGCATATTTACTAGCTTCAGAGAGGCCTATGGAGATGGATGTTCAGGTCTTAGCTAGTTGGTTTGTGATATTGAATCTTTCGGAGCCCAGTTGGGTTCTAGCTTGTGTGGTTTTCCGGTCTTTCTTATTTGATCGTATTAGGGAGCGACAGTATGATGACCCTTATTTGCTTGTCCTTAAGGACAAGGTTCAGCATGGTGATGCCAGATATGTGACCATTGGAGATGATGGGGTATTGAGGATGCAGGGCCGGATTTGTGTACCCAATGTTGATGGGATTCGGGAGTTGATTTTAGCAGAGGGCCACAGTTCGCGGTATTCCATCCATCCAGGTGCCGCGAAGATGTATCAGGATTTGAGGCAGCACTATTGGTGGAGGCGGATGAAGAAGGACATAGTTGGATATATAGCTAGATGCCTCAACTGTCAACAAGTGAAGTATGAGCACCAGAGACCGGGTGGGTTGCTTCTGCAGATAGAGATTCCGGAGTGGAAGTGGGAGCGCATCACCATGGACTTTGTATCTGGACTCCCACGGACCCAAAAGAAGTTTGATGCCATTTAGGTTATTATGGATTGGCTGACCAAGTCTTCTCATTTCATTCCTGTGTGTACCACTTATTTTTCGGAGTGGTTGGCAGAGATTTATATCCTTCAGATCGTCCGTCTGCATGGTATTCCAGTTTCTATTATTTCAGATAGAGGTACTCAGTTTACATTGCGGCTTTGGAGAGCCGTGTAGCAGGAGTTAGGTACTCGGGTGGATTTGAGCACAGCTTTTCACCCCCATACGGACAGACGGTCCGATTGCACCGTTCAAATTTTTGAGGATATGCTCCGTACGTGTGTGGTTGAGTTTGGAGGATCTTGGGATCAGTTCTTGCCTTTAGTGGAGTTCGCCTACAACACCAGTCGAACATCCAAATGGTTCCCTATGAGGCTTTATATGGCAGACGGTGTCGATCTCCGATTGAATGGTTTGAGTCGGGGAAGGCTCGGTTGTTAGGTACGGATTTGGTTCAGGAGGCCTTGAACAAGGTCAAAATCATTCCGGATAGGCTTCGTTCAGCTCACTCTAGGTAGAAGAGTTATGCAAATCGCAAGGTTCGAGATGTAGCATTTATGGTTGGTGAGAGGGTATTGCTCCACGTATTGCCTATGAAGGGCATGATGAGATCTCGAAAGAAGGGAAAGATTAGCCCTAGGTACATTGGTCCGTTTGATATTCTTGATCGAGTGGGAGAGGTGGCTTATACACTCGCATATCCAGCTAGCTTATCAGCTGTTCATCCTATTTTCAATATATCCATGCTTCGGAGGTATCACGGTGATCCAGCCCACGTGTTAGATTTCGGCATTCTCCAGCTGGACAAGGACTTGTCCTATGAGGAGGAGTCGGTAGCTATCCTAGACCGGCAGGCTCGTCAGTTGAGGTCCAAGAGATTTCCTTCTGTTCGCATCCATTGTAGAGATCAGCCTCCTCAGGCATCAACCTGGGAGTCCGAGTATGATGTACAGAGTCGTAATCCTCATCTTTTCCCCGTCTCAAGTACCTCTTTATTTTGTCCGTTCGAGGATGAACGATTGTTTTAGAGGTGGAGGATGTGATGACCCAAAGGGTTCATCACTAGTTTTCTTACCTATTCTGTCCTTCCGAGGGTTTGAAAACCTCATCTGGGGTTGCCTCAATTTGTGTGCGCAGTACGGATGCGTAGACGGAAAGCTTAGATATGGATCCTGTGAGAAAAAATGTGAAATTTTGATATTAAATTGAATAAATTTGACATTTGAAAATATTTTGGATAAACGGACCTGGACCTGTGATTTGACAGTCTCGGAGGGTCTGAGGAAAATATGGAACTTGCCATATGCCCGGAATCGAATTCCGAGGTCCCAAGCCCGAGAAATGAATTTTTGTGTGAAATTGTTTTCTGGAAATATTTAAAGAAATTGAAAATGAAATTTGATTAGAACGTATTAGTCTCGGGCCCGCATTTTCATTCTGACACCCAATTCATGTCTTATATGTGGTTTAAGCACTTTCTGTAAAGTTTGGTTAAACACAGGCGTCGTTTGACGTGTTTCGGACTTAAAATGGAAATTTTATGATTTTTGAAAACTTGGAAGAAATTATGAATTGTGAGGTTAATTCGGTGCATATGATGTTATTTTGGCGATATGATCGATGGATAAGTCTGTAGGATGTTTTTGAGGTTGTTTGCATATTTGGTTTGGATCCCTAAGGGCTCGGGTGAGTTTTGGATAGGCGTTGGAGTGCATTTTTAACTTTTAAAGTTACTGGTATGAACTGGCTGGCAGGCTTCGCATTTGGCCCTTTGCAATTGCGAAGTAAGCCTAGGCCATCCCTTCTCGCAAATGCGAGAATTTCTTCGCATATGCGAAAAATGCTCAGCCTGCCAGTGATTGCAAATGCGATCGTTATGTCGCAAATGCGAACCTCACTTCGCAAATGCGAACCTCACTTCGCAAATGCGAAGGTCCCGAAAATAGGAAGGTTTCACAAATGCGAACCCTGTTTCGCATTTTTAATGTTAGCAGAGATCAGGGTTCGCAACTGCAAACCCCAGTTCGCAATTGCGACATCTGCAACCTGCATTTTTTTATACTTAGTCGATTTTAAGACATTTTTCACCCGATTTTCAAAATGCAACTCCTTTGGGCGATTTTTCATGAACAAGGTTTCTTCCAAATCATTTGTAAGTTGGTTTTTACTCATTTCTTTTAATCTTTAGCATCATTTAACATTTTTTCCACTTAAAATCAAGAATTTTCACGGGTGAAATTGGGGGTTTTGGGTAGAACCTAGGTTTTTTTAAAATTGGGGATTTGGACCTCAATTTGAGGTTCGATTTCAAAACAAATCATATATTTGGGTTCGTAGGGAAATGGTAATTGGATTTTGGTTCGAACCCCGGGTTTTTATCACGTTTTCCTGAGGGGAATATTGGTCATTTTACCTAAATCTGCGTCTTAGCTTTCAATTAAATAGTGGAATCAGTTGTTTGAGGTGTTATTTACGAGATGTAATTGAAATGAATAGATTTAGGCCATTTGAAGTCGGATACTCATGGCAAAAGTGTAGTTTCAGGTTGAATTTGGAGTCGGTTTGAGGTAAGTGGCTTGTCTAACCTTGTGTGAGGGATTTCTTCCCCTTAGGATATGATGTTTGGTATTTGAATGCCTCGTACGTGAGGTGACGAGCGCGTACTTGAGCAATTTGTTGGAAATTCATTTTTACTTGAAATATTTAATATTTTGTTTTCTTGCTTACCTGTTTATTTTAAATTTCAATCTTATTCTATGCTAGTTTAGAGAAGCATGTTTACTTGACTTACTTGCCTAAATGCTTAAACTGTCTTGTTTGTACTCCGTGTAGTATGTTTGGTTAGGATTTTATATTTCTTGTCCTGAGTTAGTATCTTTCCTAATGTTTAGGTTGCTATTATGTGTTTTTAAATTGGGACTACCGGTTGGCCTCCTGGAGATCCCTCCCCCCTGTATTTGATATGTTCTGGACTGAGGATGGGGGATACCAAGAGATCCCTGGCACATGAAATCGTAAGTTTTCAGGATACCAAGAGACCCTCATTTATGTGGTGAGGATACCAAGATATCCTCAAGATACCTAGAGATCCCCGGTTGTGGTTATTGTTGTGAGTAGTATTTAATAGTATTGTCCTGGTTTTATGCTTTCTATTACGGTTTTTCTATATTTATCTTATTTGGACTCTCTGTGTACACTTTATCTATACTGTTTTTCCCTTATCTTATTATTTATTACATTATTTATCAGTAGGGACCAAACCTTTCCTCGTTATTATCTACCCGAGGATAGGCTTCGTACTTACTTAGTACCACTGTGGTGTACTCATGCCCCTCCTGCGCATGTTTTTCATGTGTAGATCCAGGTACTTCCATTGAGGCAGGGAGAGCTACGGAGATTTTGAGGTACATCTGTCGCGTCCGCATACCAAAATGTCTCCTTATTTACTCTATTTGTAGTATTTAGCCTTCTATCGTACTCTTGTTATAGACATTTCTGGAGAGTAGAGCGTGTTACAGTACTTCTTTTCGCTTGTGTTCCCATGAGTTTTCGGGTTTTGGGGTGTTATACTAGACTTCCGCATTTATTTTGAGTTTTATATGCCGAGCGGCAGTTATATACATATTTCTTTTAGTTATTCATTTTTAATTAATTATTCCACAAATTGTATTGCTTCCGCATTGTTTGGCTTACCTAGTAATAGGAACTAGGTGCCAGCACGACATGTTCGCGGATAGCGAACTAGGGTCATGACACCATGCTTTTGTATTCTGCCTCTGCAGAGCTTCTACTCACTATTTGTTGCTTCTTTGAGTTCCAAGATAAGAATAAATCTCCCAGCTTAAACCACGTATCCCGTGACAAATCTTCTTATATTTGGGCATGATGCCCAGTATGAATCACAGTATACTATGAGAGAATTGGTTTGTCTATTGCTCAAAAGGATTTCTAGTTTAGGGCTTACTTTGATGTATCTGACCGCTCTTAATGTTGCTTCCATATGGGACTTCTTAGGAGATTGCATAAACTGGCTCAGTACTTGGACTGCAAAGCATATGTCTGGCCTTGTAATTGTCAGATATAACAATTTACCAATTAGTTTATGATAACTACATATATCTTCTAGCAGAGCATCTCCAGTATTAGCGACATGCTTTTCCTAGTCAACAATGGTAAGTTTGTGATTTTTCTCCATAGGTGTTGAGACTCGCTTCCAGCCACTCAGCCCAACCTCTGAAATTATATCCAATGAGTACTTTCTTTGGTTTAGAAGAATTATCTGATCTCATCACTTCAATTCATAAGAAGTATCTGAGCTCACCTAGATCCTTCATTTTTAAGTTCCTGTGTAATGTTGATTTTGCCTCTTCAATGAGAATGTTACTACTTCTTGTTAATAGGAGATCATCAACATATACCGAAACAACTACAATGTCTTTCTTGCTTTTCTTTGTGAACAATGAGTTATCGTAACTGTTTTATATAAAAGGATTTCTATCAACTTTATTTTCCATTATTTTGAGGCTTGTTTTAAGCCATACAAGGATTTCAGTAGCATGTATACTTTGGACTCCCCCTGGCTGTGAAATCCCTGTGGAAGCTGTATATAGACTTCATTAAATAGATCACCTTGTAAAAAGGCTTTGGTGACATCCAATTGAAAAAGAGGATGTCCTTTGGATGATGCAACACCAATGACTTCCCTCACTATCACCTTTTTGCCACAAGTGAGAAGGTTTCATGGTAGTCAATACCCTCTTGTTGAGCGTAGCCTTTAGCTACTAATCTTGCTTTGCACCTATTTAGCTCACTATGCCTATAACTTATTTGTTAGTAGGCATATCTACTTTCTCCAAGGAGTGATTATCTTCAAGAGCCTTGATTTCCAGTTCCATTGCATAAACCCAATTCTAATTAGCTGTAGCTTCCTTTTAGGTCTTTGGTTCAATGACAAGTAGAAGGCCTTCAAGTAGGACTGATATATTGGAGATAAGTGATCATATGTGACATGATTGGATATAAGATATTTGTTGTTTCCTGACAGGTTGCCTGCAATGATATAGTCCTTGAGCCAAATTGGAGGTCCTGCACGTCTTTGTGGTCCTGGAGCAATCACTGGTAATGAAGAAGGTGGTTGAGAAGGTGAAAAACTAGCTATATCAACCTGTTGAGGTGAATTCTCTTCATTTCTGGAATATCTTCATTGTGTGGAATTGAATGCGCTTCTGTAGAGCTTGTGTTGGTATTTCTTGTAAAAGGTTCATGAAATTCAGGAGAATTTAGATAAGGTTCTGGTGTAATGGAAGGATATATTGGTGTATTTGGCGCATTATAAGCTAGAATGGATAATGGTTATGGGAATTGAGTATTTTCTGAGAGCTGTAGAAAGAGTTCCTTATCATCAAGAGAGTTGTGTTGGAAGAGAAATATATATTCATGAAACTTGACATCTTTACTAATAAAAAATATTTTTGCTTCAAGATTATATAATCTATAACCCTTCTGAGTTTTAGCATACCCAATAAACACTGCCCTTGATGCTCGAGTTGCAAACTTGTCCGTTCTGGGTAATACGCTAGAATAACATTGACACACAAACATCATAAGATGATCTATGTTTGGTACTTTCCCATATAACAAAGGAGTCTTTCCTTTTAGGATATGTGTTGATAGCCTTTGATCAAGTAGACTACCATTCTAACACACTTACCCCAAAATTTAATAGGCATACTACTCTGAAATCTTAAGTTTACCTCCATAATGTGTCTGTGTTCTCTCCACAGTACCATTCTGTTGAGGTGTATATGAATAACTTCTTTGATGAATAATGCCAAATGAGGAGAACCATTCATTACATTTGGAATTGAAAAACTCTGTACCATTGTCACTTCTCATAATCTTGATATTCATATCAAACTGAGTTTTTATTACAAAAAATGAAAATTTTCAAAACAACATAGACTTCGCACTTTGATTGTATCAAGTAGACTCATGTATACCTACTAAGTTATCAACAATAGTAACAAAATATTGCTTTCTATCATAGATTGGAATCTTATAAGGTCCCCGACATCTAAGTGAATAAGATGAAATATAATAGTTGATTTAAGGCCTTATTTGTTTGCACTTAATGGAGGTCTGAATCTTAATCATTCAGATGTCACACATCAAGTGCGTTTGTTTTTAAAGTCGGAATCTTAATTATTCATATCTTAATCATTAAGTGTATTTGTTTTTCTTACTTCACAACCATTTAATGGGTCTGAATAAGTCTGTATGATTAAGATTAATAACAGAGACTTAATTGCATTAAGATGCTATCAAACATTCATTATTAATTTCCACCATCGCCTACCATTATCAACTACCACCATGCCGCCGCCACCACCACGCCATCATAATCCTCAATTATAGCTGCCATAATTGTCGATCACCACCACCTACTATCCCCACCATTCCAACCACCATATAGCATTCTCACCCACAATCAACAGTCATCCACATCAACTACCACAACTAACCACTCCATCACCATCAACCACCATAGCTGGAATTGCCCATCATTATAACCTACCACCACCAATCCACCACCTTCATCATTAACAATTACTACCACCACCCGCCATTATTAACTATCATCACCCACCACCACCATCCTCAATCATAATTTTCACTACTACAATCACTACTAGCTACTAGTACGAACCAACATTATTAACCAAAACTACCACAAACCAACGCCTCTAGTCGGCATTCACCTGTTAGTCATCACCACCAACAACTATCATATTTTAAAAAACAATATATTTTGTTGATAGAATATTGGATTAGTTAGTATTTCATTTTAATTTTATGTTTATTAATTTTTAAATAAAGATAAATTTTATACATTCAGATGTTAAAATCAAATAGTCTTAATTATTTCTATTCAGATGTTAATACATATCTTAATATATTCAGATGTGTATTCAGATTCAGACGTCTTAATCGTAATACCTATATTGATATTCAGATGTGTATTCAGATTCAGACGTCTTAATCTTAATAAAAACTAATGAGGCCTAATCTAGTAAGAAATTGTAATCTACCTTCTTTGGCTAGAGGACAACCAGTGTAGTTTTCTAATTCCTTTCCACTAATATCATGTTGAAGTGAAACTATATGCTGCATAGAGTTTATAGAAGCATGTCCTAGTCTAAGATGCCATAGCTTGGTGCTCTCCTCCTTCTTTAGAGCACAAACTGTTATTCCTGTTGCCTTTGAACATTCTCTCAATATGTAAAGACCTTCAGATTCCTTACTAATCCCTAAAATGTTGCTATTGTAGAGACCCTGCAGCACACAAAAATCAAGATAGAATTTCACTGTGCGGGTGAGGTCCCTAGTGAATTTAGCCATAGATAAGAGATTGAACTTAAAATCTGGTACATGTAGTAAATATTTTATGCATAGGCCTCCTGGAGTTATTGCATCTCCTGTATGTGTTACCTTTGTTTTGTTACCAGTTGGTAATTGTACACCATTACTTCCTTATTTTCACTTGTTTTAACATTATTTAGTATTTCTTTATTATAAGTGATATGATGAGTAGCTATTGAGTCTACTACCCAACTACTTATGGTAGCATTAGACAACAAGGATACAATACCTGCCATATTAGTAGAACATTCACCTTCTGCATGTTTATTCAGCCTTCTCACCAATTGCTTGTATTGTTATTCTTTGAGATAATGTCCATGTAGTTGGTTAGTGCTTCCAGCTGTATCATATGCACTAGCAGTGTTGGCATAGGTTATGTGTCCACCAAATTGAGGCTTCTTCTTTCTTTTAAAATCAGTTGGATATCCAACTATTTCATAGCAATTCTCTTTCAAGTGACCTTTGTATCCACAATATTCACGGATTTAACCAATTTTTCTTGGCTTAAATCTTGAGTCTTCCCTGCTAACATAGTTAAAGGATCTCTATTAGTGTCTGTCACACCTAGTGTCCTCTAACTCTGTTCCTGTGTAATATTGGTATATGCCTCATTTACATACATCAATGGCCTTCTAATCAACACATTACTCCGCACATTGATGTACCACTCATTTACCTCATGAGGAACTGAAGAAATTGTTGTTACGGTAAATAAATCAATGAAGGCCTAGACTCCCCACATTCACAAAAAGATTTAGGTGCCAATACATCCATAAATCTGACATCTTTGAGTAGTAAGTAGTCACTGAATCAGTACCTTATTTCAGTGTGACTATTTCAGCCCAAAGATGATAAAATCTTGTTAAGCTACGCCTATCAAATTTCTTTTCGAAATCATTCCATACCTTCCTAGCATTAGATGCGAAAACTATGCTTGGCATTAGCTCACTGGCAACTGTATTTCCAATTCACGACAACATAATCGTGTTATATTTCTCTCATTGTTCTACTAATTCTCCCATATGCATGCTCTTAACACAACCTCCGTACTCAAATCCAAGCTTACTTTTACCCGTAAGAGCTAGTTTCATTGCCCTACTCCATAGGGCATAATTTTCTGGCCAGTCAGCTTTAACTAGTTCTGGAGCATCGGATACTTGTAGAAAAAGTGAATAATTGTGTTCGAGTAGGATTATCTCATTTCCTGCCATATTGAAGAATTAGGGTTTTGTATGACTTCAATTTGTTGGAATTTCGTCAGGCCACACATCAGAGCTTCTGTAAATTACGATCGTTGCTTTGATACCATGTTAAGTTGAGCCAGACAGAGATAAGAATAAGTTGTCAATGCAGGTTCTATGGTGTGGTGAAAATCAGTGCATACCGACTCAGGAGCTAAGAACATGAGAGAGAGAAGAAGTAAAGACAAAATCGTTTCTTATTGTCCATACAAGGAGGAGCTTGGTATATAGAAGAGAAGCGCACTAAAGGTCTTTTAACAACCTTCTGCTTTTAGCTCCTTCCAGTTTTAGCTAATCACAAACTGACCCCTCATGCATTATTTAAGTTGTCCCTCTAGTTATGTTCACACATGACAAATGAAAAACAAAATGATAAGTGTATTAATAATTTATTTAATAGTTTCCGTCAAAAACAATAAACAGAATTATATGACTGAAATGTTTCAGACATGTCTCCAAGGTCTTTCAGCAAGATTTACACATTCTTTGTGTCTAAAACAATAAAGCAGATGATCAATTGTCATTCCTGCAGCTTGCATAAATGAATTTACAATAACAGGACCAACAAGTCGGAATCCTCTCTTCACCAAATCTTTGCTAATCGCTTCTGCTTTTGGAGTTCTTAGGGGAACGTTTCTTGCATTTCTAAGTCTATTAATTATTGGTTTATAATTCATATGGCTCCACATGTAGCAGCTGAAAGACCCAATCTCCTTCCCAATCTGCATACATATAGAAATAAACAGAATTTAATTTCTATACATTGATGCTGCAAGAGAATTTTTATGTGCCATGTAGTCGTTTAGAAAATAGCTACAATTAACTGTCCGTAATGAGTGAGTTACTTAGTAACTTAAAAAAGTAAATTAGATAACTTGTTACAGCCATTAAATTATATTAATAGTCTTAAAATATTTACACTGACAATGTATTATAAGATAAACTGGGAGGTGGAGTTACCAGCTTGATATGGTAAAAATATGAATTTACTTTCACATATGGTCATTAACTTATCCACTAGAACAATGAAGGCATCAAATTATTAGTGATATAACAGAAAAGGCGTCAAAAATTTTAGTGATAAATTAATAAAATTACTTTTGTCATATTAAAGTAAATTAAACTTTATCCACTATAACTGAAATGTCACAAAATTTACATACTATATATAATAGTAAAGTCACCTTGATATATAGGTCTTTTTGTTAAGGTGGGAAATTTAGTAACTTTATTGTTATAATGAGTAAAATCCAGTTACATTAACGTGACAAAAATAATAATTTTAATTTTTTACTATATGGAATTAATGTGTAAAAATGTGGGTAGATGAAGGTAAGAGACTTGCCTTGATTATGCATTTGGCGTTATCAACTATTGATCTAACTCTATTTTCTGCTAACATCAGTGATGCGCTCGAGACTATTTCTTTTATCTCCTTCTCCCCCATTTTTGCCACTTGCTTGGCATTAAATCCAACAAAAGCTTCTCTGTATTACCATACATTGAAAAGGATTCTTGAACTATATTTTACACGTGACCATTAATTATAAAATAAAGAAAATAAATTAAACAGCACCCCTTTTCGAGGGTAATAAGAGCTAATTACGAAGTGGAAATTAAATTAAATTTGTACTACCTTATTAGTTCCCTTCTCTTTAAAATTTCAGTCCAGTTGTAGTCCATCAACAGTCCAGCCAACGAAAGTAGCTCGAACAATCGACTGCAGTGTGTGTGTGTGTGTAAACTTGACCAGTTACTATATAATATTCTCTTGTGAATTATCACTACATTAAATTAGTGAATATGCTGTAAAATATAAAACAACTTACTGGTCATCATAGACTGGAACACCCCAGCATTCATCATGGAACTGCACATAAACCTTATCTGTATATATAAAGCAAACTCAATGAGTCCTTTCCAAAGTATACTGTACATATACTTAGGAATAAGATCAATAATCCAATAAGTCCAAAGTTCATGCCCAATTTTGTTTTGCCTCTAATGACAACTTTTCACTCACAAATGTATCACTATAAGGTCTTTAAGGTACCAACTAAGCTAAGAGGAAAGAACTTAACTTCTATACAATGACTGTACATATTTAAACTAACAATGTATTTTAACCAGTTATAACATATGACTTAATTTACTATGTTTTTTAGGTTATAAAAGTAGAATTACGCTACAAGACACTTATATGTTGTTGTAGGTCATATTAACCAATCACTTAAAAAACTTCCATAATCACCGCATAGAGAAGTTAAATTAAAAAATAAAAAATAAAAACCATGCATGGTGGAAGCCCAGTTTAAATAAATAAATTGGTTTTTTAAAAAAAAAACTTTACAAGAAGAAACAATAGATTATATTGGTTGAAGGAATAGTCGAGTAAGAAATAAAAGTAGTAAAATAGAAAAAGAGTATACCACTGGTACTAGTTATCCAGCTGCACCTCATAAGCTCTTTCTCATGACTAACTTGTGGAACAACAGTTTTAATGGCTGGTGGAACGTGTCTTTTTTGAAAGGCCGAAGACAATTTCTCATCATCTGAAGTCTGAGATAGAGATAGCGAAAGAGAAGAAAGGGAATAATTAGTTTCATGGAGTTCTATTGGGTAAACTTTCTTCAAGTGTTTGGATAAATAAAACAAGTTATAATTCTTGTTTGTTTGGCTACTACTACTGCTGCTGCTACTGTGTTTCTCTATTGCATATGATCTTCTTACATTTGGCTTTGACATATCTTTGAAGAAAGAACAAAAATTAAGGTGGTCTTTCACTTAAATTTGGTACATGTAAAGATCGATGGTTCAAGTTTATAAAGATTAGACGTTGAAAGTGATGGGAAAAGTTGGTTGAATATGAATTTCATTACGGACCTACACCTTTAATTTTATGTAATTATGTCTCGACCAACTCTTTTGACATCACATTTTAACAAAAGGATAATTGCACTTCTGATCCTTCCATAAATGTTGATTTTGGTTCTTGTATTCACTCAGCATAATCTAGTGTTTCTGGTCCCTTAAGATATTTAAATTATTTTCTAGAATTATATGTTACCCTCAAATTAGATATGAAGTAATAGTACAAATTTGATATAATACATAGGTAATTAAATAATTTAATATCTTATAGCTAGTTGGTAAATTTATAAAGATTCAGAAGCAAACTGATCAAAACTACATATTTCGATCAAATGAAGGCTAAGTGTGCTTAACCAAACATCACAAGAAACAATTTCAAAATTCATCTGTATTTCGGGGACTAATTATACCACAGATTCCCCTTTAAGAAAATGAGTGGTTTGTTGGATCTTTAAAATATTACTAAAAACTTGACTGAGTTTTTAATTATTTTTTTATGGGGTCAGAACTGAGTTTTTAATTGAAGTGTAGGAAGTAGTCTTTCAGAAACAAAGATTCCTAGGTAATGGATACATTATGCCATAAACTAAAGATCTTTACCTTAAAGTGGTTAGGTAATACATTAATTAATAGAGATTATTTAACATAACACAAACTTCAACGCTAATCACAGTGAAGACAATTTCAATTGATTAATCATTTTTAATTGCCGATAGTTTAGTAGTCACTGCTTAGAAATTGTCAATCTGAGTTAGTACCCAAAAAACCAAAATAAAATTTATCTCTACTTCCTGTAGTACCAAATACTGCATTTCCACTAGCATTTTTCTGTCCATTTTTCTTGTTTGCTTTTATAGTTTTTAGATTTTAGTTTAGTTTTTGAGTGCTAATTAAGATGTGTTTACAGTCTCCTGTCAAATCAAGAACTCATACTAAGCTTGGGAATATAATAATATTTCCATGTTTTCTTCGTTCATATTACTTATTTCATAGAAAAATTATGTCTCAACTTCCTATATTTCTTAATTTCTAAGATCTTTTTTCTTTCTTTTTTTGATAATGAAATATGCTGAAAGACTTTGAGAAAATTAGGGAAGGGCTGTATATAGTAGTAGACTGTAGTAATGTATCATTCAATCACAATAAATACTTTGAAGAAAATTTAAAATAATTAATCATTAGTTCAACTGTTCACCTCAGTGCAAGTCAGGTTTTAGACCTAATACCACTATTTAGCCCTCCAAAAGATGAGAAAAAACCTATTTTGGCTGCATATATGATGATATGTTATCTTCTCAATCATTTCTGTATTTCGTCTAGAAAAATATATTTCATCCATCTTAGTTCTAATATACTGACCATACTGATACTATGATATATATGCATTCTATCATGAAAAAGGTGTTCTCCTTATAAGTAACATTTTAAGACAAATATGCTGTCGATTTTGTAACAAATTGAATTACAATTTTACTAAATCCAAATGCTTTTTTCGTCATGTTTATGCTTGTACTTTGAATTTGTTAGTGTAAGTGTAAATGACTAATTTTTGTTTTTTGTTTTACATTATACTTTGGAATAGTTATTTTGTGTGTGTTTGTAGATTTTAGAAATAGACTTTTAGTTAAATTAGTTTGTTAAGGGGGTTAAGAGACTGGGTTTTTCATTTGGAATTTTTCCTAACTATACCATATATGAAACATTATTACCGAAAATGTGTATAGTTTGTATTTTACCCGCCCAGTCCACACTTTAACTACAATTTATATACCAATTGTTAATTAGGCAGAATCTGCCATTTATAGCGCGCGAAAAGTGCCATAAAATCTGTGATTGATTTATTCCACATTAAATTCGAAAATTGGAACGGAAAGGAGATTTCTGTTCTTCATCTTCATATGTTATTCAACATATTTTCCACCATTGATAGCCATTAAAAAGCTTGAAAGCTTTGAATTCAAATTTGGGTTTTCAAAAATCATTATTTGTTTGGATTGGGTGTTGTTGAAAATAACCGAAAATATGGTTCGGAGTTTATATCTGAACTTTGAGGGGTTTTGGTGAAGATTAGACTTGGTTTTGACTGAATTTCATATTGACACTCGAAGAAGACAAAGAAGAAAAAGAAGACATATTTTTAGAAATTATAGATAAATTGTAGATAAATTGCAAAATTATAGATAAATTATAGATTGGGAAGACTAAAACTTCTACAATTTTTTTACAATTATGTCGAGAATACCAATTATGCTACAATTGAAATAGAAATTGGGATATTAAAATTCAATGTAACCAGTTTGTAGATATCTTGTAGATAAATTGTAGATTATTTGTATTCTATTTGTAGATGTATTGTTTTCTATTCTCACAAATCCAAAATGGCTAAAGCTTCTACAAAATATTCTGCAAAAAACAGTCTATATTTATCTATAATTTTTCTAATTTGACTACAATTTATCTAGAAATTCTGGAAATATGTCTTCTTCTTCTTCTTCTTCTTCTTCTTCTTCTTCTTCGAGTTTCAATCTGAAATTCAGCCAAAATCAAGTCTAATTCTTTACTAAAACCCCTCAAATTGAGATATAAACTCCTAAACATATTCCGAATTATTTACAATAACACCCCATCAAAATAAATAATGATTTTTAAAAACTCAAATTTGAATTCAAAGCTTCAAAGCTTTTTAATTGGGGTCAGTGGTGGAATTCAAAACAGAAAGGGGGGAGGGGGGTTACGGGTAAAGGTAAAATGTAGTGGGGGTGGAAGAAGTGAGAAGATACGGTCCTATAATTATGCTTAATATAAATACATCCTTAATTATATCCCTAATTTGGATTATGGTATATCAATGGTAATTTGGTATACAGAAATGTAATTAACACAAACTTTAAACATTGAGGGTAATAAAGTTTCATATATGGTATAGGAAGGTAAAAATCTCTTTTCATTTTTAAGACGAAATTGGCCCAAAATTGAATAAAATCGGGAGCCCAGACCCGGTCCAGAACTTGTGGTCTGAGAGATGTCCAACTACAACATAATGTATTTATAGCCACAAAACAAAACGTATCTAATTATGAAAATTCCGGTGGCTAAATACTTTAGCCACAATATTTTTTTTCATAGCATTCGTAGCAAAATATAGCGTAGCTAAAAGTTTGCTACAAACTTTACATGGTCCGTGACAAAGGATTAATACGTATTGCTACGAAATATTTATGTGTAACATATTTATAGCACAATGATTTTATATTTTTGCCATGACTAATACATTTATAGCAAATGATTTTATATTTTTACCACGATAAATAAATCTGTGACTATCTTCATATGGTAGCCACAAAATATTGTAGCGTGGCATCTAAATTTATTTGCCATGAAAATTTAGATATATAACTACTTTCGTATATTAATCTGTGGAAAAAGCATTTTCTTTTTAGCTACGAACTAAAAGTTTCATGGCTACTATATTTTTGTATTATATTTTAATATTTGACAAAAAAATAATTTATTATGGTGATAAAGTGTTGTCTCACAAATCCCATGTTTTTTAGCTATTTGATTTTGTCTAAAATTTTGTAATTATTCTATGATCGTGCATATTATATTAAACTAATAACATATTAAGCATGAGAAATAACTTATTCTGCACAAATTAAAATTTAAAGAGTTTCAGAAAATAAATTTCAGAATACATATTTGTACTAATCAATTAATAGCATCTGCCTTACAAGTCTTGTACAGTAATCAGAAATTGAATGAAAAACTAGTCACTGTGAGGCTTGATTATAATAGAGATCAGAAATAATATATAAAATTTTGTAATGAACATAATTATTTGTTTGATGATTATATTATTATAAAAGCACGAATAATTTATAATAAATATTGAACGATTAAAATATTTTTAAAACATTGATCGACTTTTATAATCTTAAATATTTTTATAATTTGAGGACATAATTATAAATCACATAAGGCTGGAGTTATTCTATTTAAACTACACATAAGGCATATATGAAAAAGAACTCCAACTGTAGTTTTTTTTGTCTATGAAAAAGAACTCCAACTGTAGTAAATAGTTTTTTGTCAATTTTAATTATACAATTTTACCTTGCATAATTTTTTTTTTTTGGGAATCATATAGGCAAATGCATTTAGAAGAAGCTATTATTCTACGTTCTTCATCATCTAAAATTTGGATCCTTTCGTTTTGAAATGCAAAGTTGCACCCACTACAAAAATAAATCTCACATCGACCAAAATAATCATTTAACAATTTTACTAATATTAGTGAATAGTCTTTCAATTATATTTTTAATATTTATAATTTCAATATCAATTTAGTTTTGTATATTAAATCCTTTTTTTATTTGAACTATGGATTTGTACAAAAAAATTACTAAATAAAGGTTTGTAAAATTAATTTTATTAAATCATTTAAAAACACTCAACTCCTTTTAAGTTTAGGCGTATTCCTTGTTCGGTTAAAAATGTTAGGTTTATAGGACAAATAAGAGGAAAACAGCAAAGCTATTCACTCTTTTTTATTTAAATTATCAACTTTAAATAATATTTTTTCTTTGGTGCTTCGTAAAGTTTCAAAAATATAAGGTCTTTTATATGTCCTTTGACTTGACATCAATTTCGATGGCGTGTGACTTATTGAATGCATTGCTGAGGTACTATCACTTCTTATTTTTACTTTGCGTTTTTTATTTTTTTGTTACTATCGAAATTTAATTAGGAGGAGCTGATAAATAAGAATCCTGTCTAACTATATCTTACCTGTATTTCATGATTAAATTTAATTACATAATCATTCTATTTTAGACTAAAGCCTCATTTATTCATTTTTTATAATTTTCTTCTGACATTTTTCTTGTTCTGTCATGATAAGAATGTTTGTTGTGAATATTAATATTCCTTTTGAAATGCTATATATAGTTGGTCAAGAGAGAAATATGTTGCGACAGATACAATATAATATTTAAATTTGTTTCTCTTGCGCTTTATTAATTATCATTGTAAAACACAAGCGTACACAAAATTATTTTTGTACAAATTTAAAAGGATATTTTTAATTTGTCGGAGGCGAAAATTGAATTCTGAAAATGAACACATATTTGAAAGAATATTGACCCAACATAATTTCTTCGTATATGACATTATTGTCAGATTTTCTACATATCGTCCTTGTACTATTCCATAAGTAATTTGATGGATCTAAGTTTCTCAATAATATAATGGGTATATTTTTTTCCAAAACAATCTGGATGCAATAGAAGATCAAATTTAAATTAATAAGAACGTTATTAACTCTCTGGTTAAAACAGCTAGCCATTTGAAAAAAAAATACCAACGCATCCCAAAATCTTAAAAATAACGTAAAAGAAACTAAAGGGATTTAGTAGTCAAAACGAATTAAAAATCTACTAAAGCATGTATTACGAATTATGATTGAGTGGAAGAGAAGAAAGCATACAATGAAACTTATACAAATTAAAATCTGCAATGGTTCCTAATTGAATGGGAACTCTTTAAGCATTTGGATAAATAGAACCTAACCCGTTACAAATTAGACATAATATATACTTGTGAAAGAATTATTGTGTTTGTTATATACACAATAACTTTTATTGAAGAAATAATAACTTGGCAATAAATTTAGTATCCCCTCATATAAACAATTGACTAAAGCATCGGATGTTATTACTTTACGTGTAGTGCATGTTCATAAAAAAATAGTTATTATAAAAGCATGAAGTCCTTAACTAAAAAGTTAAAAATACCAAATTATCCTTTTAAATAATATAAATTAACCTAATTACCCTTTCTATTAATTAACTAAATATTCTATTTAATTTAATAAAATAAAAACCCAACGCCTAGGAGAAGGCAACGCGTCATGGTGCTGCACTTTTTACTACTTAACAGTTACTCCCCCTTTTCAATTTATGTGAATTTGTTTAACTGGACATAGAGTTTAAGAAAAATGAAAACTTTTAAATATGTGTTCTTAAATAAGTTAAAAGGGGCTCAGAGAATTTGTATGGTTATAAATGATCTTATTAAAGGTAAAATTGCAAGTTTAAGCTAAATTATTTCTAAATTTAGAAAGAATTTATTCTTTTTGAAACAGATAAAAAAGGAAATAAATTGATAGTAAACTGGAACACAGGAAGTATTTCTTTCTTTACTTGCATGCTTGATACAACCGGGTTTCGCTATCAATTTTTTTGGGTTATTCGCACTGGAGGTTATTGAGAGTAGCAGTCAAGGTCGTAATAGAATATACTGTACTTTCCTCTTGAGCGAATTACTGCGAATTTTTGGTTCATTCTTTTCAATTTCAGAATTTGTTAATTCATTTTATTCTCCTCCCATCCTTTTTAGTTTGTTGTTAACGATTCAATAGTCAAAGTAAAAGAGGAAAGATTAACAAATTTTTCAAAATGATTATCTCAATGGGGAAGGACTGCACTTGGGAAACAAAATGAAGTACCAAGATCGTGTGGCTTTAGTATATTAAGAATAGGAATATAAACCACTCATAAGTATTTCACGTTTGAATTATATATATTTTACTTACAACTACATTGGCTCCACTGCTGGTAGTTGTTGAAAATCTCTAGAAGATTAGAATTTAGTTTGATATGAAACGCTTTATTATAAATTTCCCGAAATGAGTAGTAATCTAACTCCGGGAGCACATAACAACAACAACCCAGTATAATCTCAGTTAGTGGAGTTTGGGAGAGTAGTATGTACGCAGACCTTACCTCTACCCTTGGGTAGAGAGGCTGTTACCCAATATAATCCCACTTAGTATGGTCTGGGGAGAGTAGTATGTACGCAGACCTTACTCCTACCCTTGGGTAGAGAGGCTGTTACCCAATATAATCCCATTTAGTGGGGTTGTTACCCAGTATAATCCCACTTAGTGGGGTCTGGGGAGAGTAGTATGTACGCAGACCTTACCCCTACCCTTGGGTAGAGAGGCTGTTACCCAGTATAATCCCACTTAGTGGGGTCTGGGGAGAGTAGTATGTACGCAGACCTTACCCCTACCCTTGAGTAGAGAGGCTGTTACCCAGTATAATCCCATTTAGTGGGGTCTGGGGAGAGTAGTATGTACGCTGACCTTACCCCTACCCTTGGGTAGAGAGGCTGTTACCCAGTATAATCCCACTTAGTGGGGTCTGGGGAGAGTAGTATGTACGCAGACCTTACCCCTACCCTTGGGTAGGGAGGTTGTTTCCAAATAGACCCCCGACATCCTTCCCTCCAAGAACTTCGCACCTTACTCTTGGGGAAACTCGAACTCACAACTTCTCGGTTGGAAGTGAGGGTTGCTTACCATCAGAGCAACCCCTCTTATCTGAGTACATAAATAGAATAAAATGACTTGATATCCACATAATGTATGATAATATACTTCAACAAATAAATTAGTTGTTGACATATCTGTTGGGGTTATCTAATATTTGGAAATGATGTGAATGTTGATTCATGATTTCTATTAAATTTTTCGTGGATATCCGTTTGGGTCTTCAGGCTTGACAAAAAAGAGGATTCGAGTGGTTTCTCATTTAATTTACCTTTTTGTTAATTTATGTAGATTTATTTCCGTATATTAATCTCTCCATTGTTGGTTGAGTGAAGAGAAATTGGGTGAAAGCAAATTTACAGATAATGCGGCAAATGTAATTCGGGCACTACGAACACAACAATATGGTTGTGCAGTGTCTTGCAGAGATTTCACGACACTTAATATGTTTGTGGCCAAGGGTAAATTACATTCTCCTTTCTCTTCTTTCATTAAATTCTTTTGGGCTAAGTTATGCTCTTGATGTGCGTCTTATACAATGTAGCTCTTCCTTATATTTGGGGTACTTGTATTTATATTCACTTTTTGAGTCAAATTTTAACTTGTATTCATTTTACAAAAAATAATTGCAAGTGTACTTGTTTTTTCGCATAACTTCAGCATATGGGCTGAAGTAACAAAGACAGTCATGCAAAACTTCAAGTTTTTAGTAGACGGGCCTGAAGTAACAAGTGTGCTGAAATTTTTATTTTGTAACTGGCAAACTTCAGCTCTAGAGCTGAAGTCTTGTTTTTGTAAATGGCGAAGTTTTTTGTTTTCTAAATGGCAAATTTCAGTTCTAGAGATGAAGTTTTTCTTTTTGTAACTGGCAAACTTCAGCTCTAGAGCTGAAGTTTTTGTTTTGTAACTGGCAAACTTCAGCTCTAGAGCTAAAGTATTTATTTTGTAACTGGCGAACTTCTGCTCTAGAACTGAAGTCTGTATCTGAGGGAATCGCTATTGTTTTTGGTGTTTCGCAGTTGATCAACTTTGAAGTTGCAAGTACATTCGCACCATAACGACCAACCTTGGTCGCTAATCCCTTTATTTTAGGGATAAAAGTTGGTCGTTAATAAGGTAAAATGACCACATATTCCGGGTAAAGACCATAGCGACCAACTTTGGTCGCTTTTATTTTAACAATATATTTTTGGCGACCGAAGTTGGTCTCTACATGTAAATTACGTTTTTTATTTATTATTAATCAAAATACAGCGACCAACTTTGGTCTCTAATCCAAATATTATATTTTAAAATATTTTTGGTCGCTTTTTTTTAATATTTTTAATATTTTTAAAAATAAGCGACCAAATTTGATCGCTAATTTAAGAATTTAAATTTTTTTAAATATAAGCGATCAAAATTAGTCACTAATTTCCAGAATCTTTTTTTTAATATAATAGCGACCAAAGTAGTCGCTTTGTAGGAAATTTAGTTTAATTAACGACCAACATTGGTCGCTATTGCCTAGAAAATATTTTTAAAATAGAAAAGCGGTCGCTTTTCTAGGTATAAATAAACTTCTGGGAAAAAAGTTAATTTGCCACAAAATAATACTAGCAGTTTATAAATGCTGCAATATCTATTTCAAAATTTATATTTTAGGACTCAAAATAATTTTATTAAATAACCCATACAACAAAAAACAAATTCGACATTACAAATCAAATTCATTTTTTTTTTGTCAAAAAGAAACTTTATTTCAATCAGTTATCAATGTACATTATTTGTTCTTTTGGAATATAGAACAAATCTCAAAATTTGATCAACTAGCTACTCTACAACTATTATTGTTTAGCTAACTCCTAACATACAAAAAAGTGTATATATAGTCAAGGATTACATTGAGGGTAACAATTTATGTTTTGTAGAATAGGCTGCCATTTTGGCTTCTTCAGTCCAGTGATGTGTACTTGGATTGCAATCTGTCTTGCTATGTCTGTGGCTTCTTTGCTCGACTGTCGAAACCTTCTTTCATTCCTTTCCATCCAAATGTTGTATACAAGTGCTGCAAACACCACTCCTAGAATAGTTTTCCTTGGGTTTCTGTTGTTTACTCTGGCAGAAACCCATTGCACCTCTAGATCCCAGTTGTTTATCAATCAATGGAAGTTCAGTCAATGTAACAGTCCTTGCCACTGTTTTTAGGAATAAGAACATTCAAAAAATAGATGGTCGTGTGTTTCTTCAATGTCTCTCCCACAAAATGTGCATGACTGTTCAGTATGAATGCCCACTTTGCTAACCTGTCAACTGTTGCCAAACGTCTATGCATTGCCATCCATAATATGAACTTTTGTTTTGGCAGTAGCCCAGGCACCAGCACTAAATTTTTCTAGTGAACTCTTGGATATTGTGGAGTAGAGTGTATATATGCTTTCCTGATGCTGTAGCTTCCATTCTGGCAGCATGCTTGCATTGATGTACTATCATTTGTCCACCAGTCCCTTGCTCCAAATAACTTTCTTACCAGCCAGCTAGCTTGCTTTGGTACTTCCATGGTATCAACTACTTTCTTTTTTATATAGTGACAGTGGATCCATTTGATCGAGAGCTTGTTTTTCTTCAACATTAAAGCCCAGAGAAGTTTAGACAAGGCTGCTTTATTCCATCTCTCATAGCAAATAATATTCAAGCCTCCAGCTGCCTTTGGTTTGCATACTGTTTCCCATGCTATTGGAGCCTTGTGACTTGTCTCATGACTGAGCATTACAAACAAGTACTATATGATAACTTTAATTAGACAATTTACAGTAACTCCTCAACAAATAAATATACAAAAAATACATTTAAAAAAGAGAGAATTCTGCTGCTCTTCGTTCTTCATCTCTATTTCATTTTGCCTATTCCTATTCTGCAAAAACAAAAAACCACAATTATCAATAACATTATTTTGCAGTCAATCGCTTAACAAATAATGTGAGAAATAATCAAAAGAAACAAAGAAATAACAAATTAAATAGATATTCAAATCTACTTTCTCTCTATATATGTGTGAAGTTAGAAAGTAAAACAAAGCAAAAATTCTTCTTTTTTTTTTCTTGTAAAAAGTCAAAACAGCGTTGTAATAAGGAAGCACGTGTCCTAAATTTTAATAAGAAAGCACGTGTCCCTGCATCAAAAAGTTTGTTCTTTGAAATGACTACTTCCCCCCTCGATGTAGGTTATTGTGCGTTTTTATGTTAAGGTGATATATGTAAATTCAAAGCTCAGCCCAAACAGTGACTCAGTCTTTCTTCTTCCCATTGTACAAACCAGTCAAATTTCTACTGCTTCGAGTAATTTACCTGCACTTTGCAAAATTTAAACATTTGTATAGATATTTACCGACTGAACAATTGTGTTTAGCTTTTTGCCTCGTTGATTCTCAAGGAGTCAACGCACGCTAATTCTGGTAAATGTAGTTTTTTTATATCTGCATGTGTCTCATTAGTTTATCTATTAGACTTTTAGTAGTAATTTCTTCTTTTTCCACATACAATGGAAAATTATAGTGATCATTCCTCTAGCTAGGTTTCACTAGAAATGTCCACACTGTACATGGAAAAGAAAGAGTTTTTTTTTTCTTCCTTATAACAGAAACTGAAAGTTTTTGCTGCATATAATTTTAAAGTAAAACAATGTCGAGGCAAGAAATAAAAAAAGGCCAGTTTTTGGCAAATTTACTGTGTGGTTGTGGTGAAATTACTTTTTTAGATTGATAGATGAAAGAGTCGGTCTTGAAACCGAAGTATATATTTATAGGAATACCAGGGGTTCGAATCCCTCTCCATAAAAAAAAAAAACAATCAAAAACAGTGAATGCTCAAATGACTAAAAAGAATATTCAAAATAAAACCACTCCCTTGATCCCCCATAAAGATGGACAATGAGTAGGATTAAATAACCCATTTAGCATCTTAATAAAATAAGTTAATGGATACAGCATTTGATTACAAGGAAATGAACGGTCATCTATGTTGCATAGGCTCTCCAAAATGCTACCGCACCCATGTCGGATACTCCATAAATCAACTGCTTTTGGAGGATCCGACACGCTCCCGGAGATACTTTTTGGAGAGTCCGAGCAACATAGCGGGTCATACATTTTTGAAGATTTCTCACTTCCTACCTAATTTTAGTGAGTGGGATACTGAATTTCTTGGTGTACACAGGGGACGAAACTACGTAAAATCAGTTTAGTTTGACATAATGATGGTTTATGGTAAAGTTATTGTTTAACAATTGCTAATGTTGTTTGCACCTAGTCCAGTTAGATGCTAGTTCAAACTTTTCAGATGAATCTTGCTTTGTAAACTATTGTTTTTATTCCAGTCAATAGCTTTTGAAAATTTTCACATCCTAGACGAATCTATTCCAATTTCAGTTGTAGCATAGTTAGGGAAACCAAAATACTTTGAGACAAGAGATACTAAACAATTGCTTTTGTCTTCAACACAGCGACAAATTGAACTAAACCATCCATGCTTTTTTGACGTTTCTTTTGGTAGTTTCTCCTTTCGTTCAGTATGTACAAATCTTAGGTTACGTGCAGGGCATTTTTTCAAGGCAAAGAATAATGGAAGTTGTTGCCTTTGACATCAAGTGAATGCAGACACTTTTGATGTACTATGTACTCATTTTCTTAAAACTTTGAAGTAGATAGGGATAATATACTTTTCTGTCTGTAGTATTAGATGCACATTCATAAGCTGGTGAAAGCGGTTTTGTTCTCTCCGCGAACATTATTAAATGTTTAAAAACTCCACAAATGTTCTCAACGTTTTGCTATCTTACTTATGTAGAAGAGGAGAGAAGAGGATATTTGACATTAGAAGCTACTAAGAATATCTATTCTTGATAGGACATAGAAAGGACTAATTTCTCACGAATCATTATTCCCCTTTTTCATAAATTACCAGCATATACTTAATTATTTTTTATGTACTGAGGTGTTTTCTTACTTTGAGTTTCCTGTCAATTCTTGTGCGAAAGAAAGGGTTAAAAGTTTATTTGTGCATGTGCTTCTTCCAAGACCAACTGAAGGACGAGTTGAAGTATTCTGTAACAGTAAACTGGATCGCACTTGAGTGAAGGTTATTTGGTGGCTAAATTGCTTGCATAAGTTGGTAATCAATTTATATAGGTTTCCAAAAGAATTTGCTTTTATCGAAAACCTTTTGTCTAACAAGTAGTAAGGACTTCAAAACATTGTCCCCGCAGATGGGTAAAGCAGAAGTAAGAGTCCAAAAATCTGCTATCATTCTCTTCTTTAACTTTGATATTAGGAATCTCCAGGAGCAAAGTCATTTGATCAAACGAAAAAAAAATATAGGAGCATAGTTTCTCCGTTTCCTTTTCAATATAGGCCTTGGTTTAGTGAATGAGATTGGAAGTTTGATTTTGTCTTAATGTTAATTCATTAGAAAAGGTATCCAATGTTTCGTGTCCAAAAGGAATGAACTTGAGCGCTCTCTCTCCCTTTGTTTCAGGACATGAAGAAACTTTTGTGTTTGAGTTTTCTGTTCGAGATTTGCTGGGCTAATTTTTTGCTTTGATGATTGCTCTCTGGTGCTTTAATGGCAGTAATTCACGTTTACTGGCTCGTGTTATGTAGGGTGCTGAACTATTCTTCTCGCTGAACAATTTGAAGTTCTTTTTCCGGCGTACCTTGAGAAATGGTAAATTTATTTCGTTTCTCGATATCTTATGCAGCTTTTTTGACTTCCTTCTGGTCTCATTTATAGATCAGAAAAGAAAGTATATTGTATTTCTTTAATCATATTTTTTATAAATGGAGGAAAATTATTTGTTCTTTGTTTGTATTTCTTGCTTCAATCCCATGCAGAACAGCAATCTTTCTGGAGAAGACAATGACAGCATTGACTGGGATACTGAAGATGAGTTAGAAATACAGGACACAACATTTTCCTCATACACGGATTTAAGAACTACAGGACAGCATGCTATTAGTTGTGTTGGGGAGGTAAATGCTTTTAGCCTATATTGATATCTAATGATCTTTCATGTTGAGAACATCTTTATAACCTCCCCCCCCCCCCCCCCTCCCCCAAAAAAAAAGAAATAAAATAAAAATAAAAATAACCATTGCATCTCAGCTGATGGTCTCTTTTGATCTTCTCTTACCTGAAGGCAAGCTCATCATCAGTATCCTCCAAGTCCAAGTTCATTCAGCAGTTTGTAGTGATGGGATTTCGTGAAGAATCTATTGCAAAAGCAATAAAGCAAAATGGTATTTGAATTTGCCAAGTCTTTATACAATTGATTTTTTTTCCAACTCTGTTAATTATGTTATTTTAACTTACAGGAGAAAATGAAGGTTTGGTACTGGATGCTCTTTTGACATTGAAGGTGCGTAATGTCTGCTCACTTTAGATTTTATAAGAGAAGGTAACTGGATGAGTGAATGAAGATATTCTTGTTCACCAACCTTTGCTCTTCTAATAGTTGCCTATACTTGCCACCACTTGCATAAGATGTCTAGAAAGAGAAGCTTGTTTACTTGTTCAGAGTAAAGTCTAGATGAATCAGGAAAGGTTTTTAAATGGAGATTGTGCCATGTGAACACAGGGATTCCCAGGTGTTGACTGTGCGACAAATGATGCCAATTGTTCTTTATCCTGTCTGTATAGCTCAGATAGGCTTGAATTATGTTAAGAACATGCATGAATTTTATCTTCCTTTCATTGTCATATCTATTTTCCTTCCGTCCTTTAATTTTTTCACAAGTAACGAACTCTAAAATAAGCAAAACTCCCTTTTACGAACCAAAAATAGAAAAACTTTGATCTTTGTTTGTATAAATTTTAGCAGTATTAATCATATTTTTTGTTTGTTTTCGGATGTTGCAGGCCCTTGAAGACTCTCCTGAAGAACATCCTAATACTAGCTCTCAGCTGGAGCCCCGCATTAGTTCCGATGATATCTCTTCTGAATACAACGAGAGCTTTCTGGATGATGATTATGAGGAAGATAGTTGGTCCTCAGGCTCGGACACTATAGTATGTTATCGTCTACCATACACCATTCTCCATTTTTCTTTTCAATGTCTTGTGTCTTACTATGGCATATAAAATAGTTGATCTGGTTTCTCTTTTAATATACATATAGCCATTTTTTGATCGAACACTTTTTTTTTTATCTCTGTAACATGTTATTTATGTATTTCTGAACACCCGCTTATTCTCCTACTAGATTTTATGATTAATATAAGGTGGTTTAGTTTTTAAATATGCGGAGAACTACAAATAAAACTAAAGGTATCTGTTTTCAGCAACTATCTTTGACGGTCATTGATCAGGCTCTTCCAGCTGGAGGAAACACAAGAAATTTCCTTCTTTTTATTTTACTGGTATTTGGGGTACATGGAAGTGGTTTGTTTTGAAAGTAATTTATAGAAATGGGGAGATTGTGACCTGTAAAGATAGTGCTGAAAGTTGGACTAATGCGACTCATTATAATTTTTAGCTGCTCACTACTTTTGTGGGTTAAAGGACATTTTGCTCTATTTATGAATCAACTATTATTTCCTTAAAGGACATTTTGCTCTATTTATGCATCACCTAATTTTTCTTTTATTACCATTTAAGATATTTGCTAGTCCTGAATCCTGTTATGAGTTTTCAGGGCACAATTATGTAAATCTTTTCTAACATTTTCCTTTTACAACGTGTGATAGGATTCTGCTAAACAATGCTACTTGAAAAACGAAAGCAGTTCTTTGTCTGAAAAAGAGCAACTCTTGGTAAATATGGGATACCCAGTGGAGGAGGCTTCCATAGCAATGGAGAGATGTGGTGCGTATATTAAAATATAATGTTTTTCCTCTATATTGCTAATGCTATCTAAATCTTTTATCGGATTAGCTAGACATTTAGTTTTGCTTTTGATATGTATTAATTATGCTAATGTTTTATCACTACCTGAAGAAATCTTTCTCATGCAAGTTCTAGGTAGACGCTACTATGTTGAGTTCCTAGCCAATGCTGTTGTATCTAGAACAAAATCTGCTTATTGACGCTGCGATGTTCCTGAATATCTTGTTAGAATTGCAGCACCTATTTTTGAATTCATTTCCAGGTTATTATAGTCCTCTTCACATTTTTCTAGGTCCAGGAGCATCGCTTGTTGAATTGACAGATTTCATCTACGCTGCTCAAATGGCAAGAGAAGAAGATGCCTCTCTGCCAGAAGATGTAAAGGTATGCTTTCCCCTTGCAGTATTTTGAAATGGACTCATGTGAACTAATAGTCTATTCTACTTTGTCCGCATTTTTAACTACAAATTAGCCATATTATGTTTCATTAATTGATGCCTTCCTTCCATTGTGACAGCCAAAACTAAAGCATATATTCAATGGTAGTGGTGGATCCATGAAGAGGAATATGTATAATGAATTATGCAAAAGGAAAAAGCAAAGGTTGATTTGTGATGAAGAGACAATTCGATTGCCCAAACATATGATTGGATACGGGATTCCTACCGAATCAGTTTCACCAGTGGTCAAAAGAACTCTTCCGGAGCAAGCTATTGGGCCCCCATTTTTCTATTATGAAAATGTTGCTCTAGCTCCAAAGGGTGTGTGGGACACCATTTCCAGATTCTTATATGATATTGAGCCTGAGTTTGTTGACTCGAAATATTTTTGTGCCACTGCAAGAAAAAGGGGATATGTTCATAATTTGCCGGTTGAAAATAGATTTCCTTTGCTTCCACTCCCCCCATGTACAATTCTTGAAGCATTTCCCCTGACAAAGAAATGGTGGCCATCTTGGGATACACGAACACAGTTAAATTGTTTGCAAACATCCATTGCTAGTGCAAGATTGACGGATAGAATAAGGAAAGCTATGGAGGACTTCGATGGTGAGCCACCTATGAGAGTGCAGAAGTATGTTCTTGATGAATGTCGGAAGTGGAATTTGGTGTGGGTTGGGAGAAACAAAGTTGCTCCTTTGGAGCCTGATGAAGTTGAAATGCTATTAGGGTTTCCAAAGAACCATACCAGGGGTATAAGTAGGACCGATAGATACAAGTCGCTTGGTAACTCGTTCCAGGTTAGCTTAATTTTTTTTTTCTGATTATCGCTATATATATATATATATATACATATACATATATATATCCAAGTTTTCTTTCCTTCTCCCCCTTCCCCTTCCCCTTAATCTTGGGTTTGCAAAATATATTGAAGCAACTTGTCCATTGGCTTATTTAGTTTCTTTTCTATGTTACAATATTTTTGTAGATTGACACAGTGGCATACCATTTGTCGGTGTTGAAAGAAAAGTTTCCCGATGGTATCAACGTCTTATCACTCTTCTCTGGAATTGGCGGTGCTGAAGTTGCTCTTTACCGTCTCGGAATTCGATTGAAGAATGTGATTTCCGTGGAAATATGTGAAGTCAACAGAAATATTATGAGAAGCTGGTGGGAGCAAACTAACCAGAGAGGGAATCTTATAGAGTTTGACGATGTGCAGCAGCTGGATGGCGATCGCTTGGAGCAGCTCATAGATTCATATGGAAGGTTTGATTTAGTCATTGGTGGAAGCCCGTGCAACAACCTTACAGGAAGTAATAGGGTGAGCAGGGATGGGCTTGAAGGGAAAGAATCTTCTCTATTTTTTCACTATGTTCGGATACTGGATTTGGTGAAATTAATAATCTCCAGATGATAGTATAATAGAAATTTTCTCAAGTTTCAGGAAGGATAGGCTAGAAGGTGAAAAGTAACTGTAATCTTTGGTCTTGGGCTCGTTTCTCTTCAAAAAACTGTTCATGTGTTTGGATGCACAGTAGAAATAGAAAAGGGATAGAATTTGTCTTTGCTCTTTGAGAAAGTGATGTACATATTTTTGCAGCATGCCATCTTAATACAACTATTACCTTTGCTTGTCACACTTGTGAGACTTAATGCTAGAGATGGGAGCTGAATCATCCCGTCAAAACAGTCTACATTCTGAACCTCTATATATCACTGTTTTAGTTCAAGTATACCAACTCTCTGAAGAAGAATCTGACATTGCTTTATTAGACTATACAGTTTGGACAGCAGATTGTAGTTGTGATCAGGAAAAAGCAGTAGTAGGCAAGTTCAAGTTCTGTACGAGGTGGTGTTATGATTTTCTTACCATAATCGGGTTTTCCTTTCTGTACAAGAAAATTATAATTCTTCTGTGGTTGACCAGTCCTTTTTCTTATAGGAAAAGATTTGGACTTTACAAGTGTTAGTATGTCACTAAGGTTGCGAGTTTATTCTCTCGATATTTTGTACTCTCTTTTTATATATTGGGTTCACCTTCGTTGTGGACGTCGGTCAGTTGACTGAATCATGTTAAATATTTTTGTCTCTTTTAGTAGATTTTTCTTTTGTATGTATTTCTAGCTTCCGCATGACACACCTGATTTTTCGGTCAGAACAGGTTTTCCTTCATTATTGCAAATAATTACTTTACTCTAGCCCCTTTGCTACTATGTCTCTGTTAATGCAGTTCTTGTTTACGTTTAAAGTAGTTCGTCATGTTTCACTGTCATATTTGAAGTGGATTGTGTCCTTTCGTGATCTAAGCTGTCTAACTTATTTAGTCAAAAGTATGTGTGTTGTGTCTGTTTAATTTGTGTCTTTGCAAGACGTTTTGAAGTTCCATGAAAAATATACTACATTCTCTATTGCTATTGACAAGAGGGATTGCTCTGATGGTAAGCAACCCCCACAAGATGCGAAGTTTTTGGAGGGAAGGATGCGGGGGGTCTATTTGGAAACAGCCTCTCTACCCAAGTGTAGGGGTAAAGTCTGCGTACACATTACCCTCTTCAGATCCTACTAAGTGGGATTATACTGGGTTGTTGTTGTTGTTATATTCTCTATTGCTATTCGTTTAAAGTTAAATGGGCACCAATAGAGGAGCTGCGATATGTTGGACATGGACAGGAGTGGATTCTGGGTTTATCAATCTAAAAGCGACACTCATAAAAATATATCATAGTTTCATACTCCGTCCGTTGTGCTTAAGTAGTTGATCATATTACGTTAAGCTGCAAACATAATATATAATCTTTTGAACCTTCATAACAGAGACGCTCGATCAATAGAGTAGTTGGCCTGCAAAGTTGCTAATTATCTTTTAATGATCAGTTTCTATAGAGCTATTTTGTTTTTCCAATTGATAATGTAACTAATCCACTTAATATTTATTGAAACTTTGTTGATCTTAAATAGGATTTTCTTAATTATAATTTTGATCACAGGCTTCCAAAGCAACGATCCTGTACTAAATATTTATAGTCTAATTTGGAGCTTTTTCCGGAGCTAACTTATTATAACGACCTGACTTGTCGTTTTGAGAATTAGCATCACATTCAGTGACTTAAGACCTCAAGCAGCGTTGTAAAATGTATCATGACTTGTGTGTGTGGTCGAACTAGGTTTTGGATGATTTGGGATCATTTTTAAAGAACAATTATTGTTTTAGAAGCTTAAGTTAAAAGAATTGAGTGGAGTTTGGTTTTTATGTAAACAACTTCGGAATGGAGTTTTGATGATTCAAATAGCTTCATATGATGATTTAAGACTTAGGAGGGAGACCAGATGTTGATTTGGAGGTCTGTAGGTCATTTCGATGTAAATTGGCGAAAGTTGGAAAATGAAATTTGGAAGTTTGACCGAGAGTTGACTTTATCGATATCGGGGTCGGAATCTGATTCTGGAAGTTTGAATAGGTCCATAATTTCATTTGTGAATTGCATGAAAAGTTTGAAATCAATCGGAGTTGTTTTGATATAAATCGACATCGATTTTAGAATTTTGAAGTTCATAATTCATAGGCTTGAATTAGAGTTGCGATTTTTAGGATCAATGTAGTTTTGATGTTGTTGTCGCGCCCCCTTTTATCCTTCACGCAAGGAGAGAGAAGTCCGGATCTCGTCATTAATAGGGTAATAACTCATTTTCTTTTGGGAGTTTGAGTTTTTGAAGAGTCGCCACCTAACGGATTATAGTGCGTTAGAACATCGATAGTAATTAACTCTTTGACTAGTTTACATTACCAGTGATTTAGGATAAGGGCTCGAAATAACCTTGAGGGAAAAATGTTAGGAACCCCTCTCGGTCCATAACGGTGGATTCCGGCCGAACTTATACTTATGAATTAGTCATTTAACAAATAAATAGCTTAAACACATACTTGCAAATAAGAGCATATTTTAGACATTATATGACTCAAGCAATAAGACAAAGAATTTGAACACGTTGCATATGAAAGAGTAAAGTTTAAATATCGAAAATTGGGAAAGAGGGGTCCTAGGTTAATTAGCCTACAGGATCATCCCAGGCAACGCTCGGTAATCACTCCTCAATGAGGAGCTACACGTGACATTAGCATCCTAGTAACCTTGAAAATGTCCTATGCGTGCACTACCTCTCCTCTCCTCGTGGCCCTGGAGATATTTTAGGACCTCTACTTTTAGATAGCTATAGACTTTCCTAAGGTTTTAAATGATAAAATTATAGGCGTCAATCAAGAACAATTAGGACTGCATCTAAAGAGAACAAATTATTAGCTCACAGTCACCTCCACAAATATAACAGCTAATGCACGTTTTCAAACAACATTCAGGTATTTAAGAGAAAATCCTAGAACATAATATCTAGGTGAGCAGGGATTAAAAAGTATTGAATTAGGACAAAGTGTAAAAATCCTATTTAGCTTGCCTACCGATTTAAGACATGTTAAAACAGGACAATTTTAAATAACCAAAGCAGAGTTTCATAGTTGCAGAATTTAAATTGCCCTAGAGGCTTGCCTAAGCGCATAACAGTGGTGTACTGAGATCATGATATCTATACTGATTAGGAATGCAGTAAAACAGTGAACAATTTTTAAAACGGAACGACTTGAGATCCTATAGGCATGTTTTCTAGCAGTATTATTTTAAGGCAGTGTTTGAGAAAAACATATTTAAAGACATAGATAGTCACTTAAACCAATTTAAACATGAATTAGACTTATTTATATAACTAAACTGATTTTAACTTCTATAGGTAGGAAATACTACTACAACTGATTTTAACTCCTATAGGCATAACATCTAATTGTTAAGAGTTGATTTTCGAACTTATAGGCATCATTTCTAGTGAGACGAATGTAAATACATACTATAATAGAAACTGAACTCAATCACTTTATACTCTATAGGCATGATATCTAATTATAAAACCATTTAGATCCTATAGGCATGGTTTCTAATATTGTAAAGCAAACATAACAAATACATTAATTAATACAACCCTATATGTATGATATCTACCCAATTTACCTAACATGTATATGACTCCATCAAGTATTCATTTTACCAAAGAAAATTATACAATTCATTGAGGCAATCTGTAGAAGGTTCTTATGGTCGGGCAGTGCTGAACCAACAAAGAGAGCTCTGATAGCTTGGGACAAATTGTGTGCACCTAATTTAGGAGGGGTTTTAAACTTCACAAATATAGAACAATGGAATAAAGCTGCTATTTGTAAGTTGCTTTAGAATGTTTGCAAGATGAAAAAGAAGTTGTGGGTGAACTAGGTTCATACATACTATATAACAAATAACAATATATGGGATATTGAACTAAAGAATGTTTCCTGAGTGGTCCAGAAAATATTCAAGGCCAACAAACAATTTGAAGAGTCTGGATATTCAGAGGCTGATGTTATTTTGGGGTCGGAATCTGATTCTGGAACTTGAAATAGGTCCATAATATCATTTATGACTTGCATGAAAAATTTGAAATCAATCGGAGTTGTTTTGATATAAATCGACATCGATTTTAGAGTTTTGAAGTTCATAGTTCATAGGATTGAATTAGGGTTGCAATTTGTAGGATCAATATAGTTTTGATGTTGTTGTCGCCCCCTTTTTATCCTTCACGCGAGGAGAGAGAAGTTCGGGTTTTATCATTAATGGGGGTAATAACTCATTTCCTTTTGGGAGTTTGGGTTTTTGAAGAGTCACCACCTAACAGATTATACTGTTTTAGGACACCTAGAGTAATTAACTCTTTGAATAGTTTGCATTACCAGAGATTTAGGATAAGGGCTCGAAATAACCTTGAGGGAAAGGTGTTAGGCACCCCTCTCGGTCCACAATGGTGAAGCCCGTCCGACCTTATACTTATGAATTAGTCATTTAACAAATAAATAGTTTACATACTTGCAAATAAGGGAATATTTTGGATATTATATGACTCATTCAATAAGACAAATAATTTGAAAAAGTTACATATAAAAGAATAAAGTTTAAACACCGTAAATTGAGAAAGAGGGGTCATAGGTTAATTAGCCTAGAGGATCACACCAGGCAATGCTCGGTAATCACTTCTCAATGAGGAGCTACACGTGACATTAGCGCGTAGTCATCATATCCTTACTACCTAATTCCCTCCCCTTGGCCATAGCCTAATGCGTTCTAGTAACCTTGAAAATGTCCTATACGTGCATTACCCGTCTTTTCCTCGTGGCCCTGGAGATATTTGAGGACCTCTACTTTTGGATAATTATAGACCTTCCTAAGGCTTTAAAGGATAAAATTCTAGGCGTCAATCAAGAACAATTAGGACTGTATCTAAAAACAACAAATTATATGCTCAAAGTCACCTCCACAAATATAACAACTAAACGCACGGTTTCAAACAACACTCAGGTATTTAAGAGAAAATCCTAGAATATGATATCTAGGTGAGCATGGATTAAAAAGTATTGAATTAGGACAGAGTGTAAAAAATCCTATTTAGTGCGCCTATCAATTTTAGACATGATAAAATAGAACAATTTTAAATAACCAAAGCAGAGTTTCATAATTGCAGAATTTAAATCGCCCTAGAGGCTTGCCTAAGCACATAACAATAGTGTACTAAGATCATGATATCTATATTGATTAGGAATGCAGTAAAACAGTGAACAATTTTAAAACGCAAGTTTTGAGATCCTATAGGCATGTTTTCTAGCAGTATTAATTTAAGGCAATGTTTGAGCAAAAACGTATTTAAAGACCAGATAGTTAATTAAGCCAATTCAAACATGAATTAGACTGATTTGTTTAACTAAACTGATTTTAACTTCTATATGCAGGATTTCTACTAGAACTAATTTCAATTCCTATGGCATAGTATCTAATTGTTAAGAGCTGATTTTCAAACTTATAGGCATGATTTCTAGCGGGACGAATTTAAATACATACTGTAACAGAAACTGAACTCAATCACTCTACACTCTATAGGCATGATATCTAATTATAAAGTCATTTAGATCATATAGGCATGGTGTCTAATATTGTAAAGCAAACATAACAAATACATTCAAATTAATACAACCCTATAGGCATGGTATCTACCCAATTTACCCAACATGTATATGACTGCACACCCCTTTTTTTACTGATCACCCCAATGTTGTTTATAAACAATTATAACACACCAGTTGAATAAATTACATAAATAAATTAATAAAAAGAAGAAGTTCACTATAGAGAGCCTGAAGCAGGCCCTAATGACTTCATAAGCCTCCAATAGCCTCAAATACCAAAGTTCCACACATAGTATCTTGTCTAGGTGTGGCAGAGTTCCCTAAGCACCTCAAAGATTACAGGCAATGCTCACACCTAGACCATTTTTCAAACAATAATTGATTTAGGTGCAGTATAGAAAGGCCAACTCTGACATGTCATAGTTGAGAGAGATCTCAAGGATCTCAAGGCAGTACACATGCCAGAGGTGCAGAACCTAATATTCTAGGAGTAATGTGAGAGTGCTTGATATAGTTTTGAAATAGTTTTGATATGAAAAATACTGTTGGAAAGGGATCAATTAAGTAGAGAAAGTTTTATGAAAAATAGAAATTGATTAGTAATAAAACAGTTTTGAAAAGATACAGTGTGAACTTGTGAGAAATCAACAAACAGTTTAAATAGCTCCATTAAAACACAGATTTCACTCAAGGAGTATGGGAATTGGGGACACATATATGTATTAATGTAATAACAAGATCACATAAGTTTGTTTAGAGTTCGTTATTGGATTTAAGAGTCAATCACACACCTATAATACATATATAGAACAAACAGTTGAGAACGTTGTTATACCAGGCAGAGTTGAACATAGAGTCAGAAGTATTTAGGGGGTAGAAAATAACCTAGCAACATAGATTACTATCAAGAACTGGGTAAACAAATAGACAGATAATCAAACATACACACATGGAGTAGAGTCAAACTGAGACATGCTAGAGAAAGCAATAGACAAGTCATCTTACATGTTAGTCGTACGTTGAACAGGGTATACCTCATATATGCTAAGGGAAACTAAAATTTAAGCATGCTAGTTACATATCGAAAAGCCAAGTGATAGAAAGGAATAAGGCTTGAAATTAGTAAACTGATGCAGTAAGAGAACACATAGAGTTTTAAAATTGTAATTAAATCAGGACATACCAGTTAACAAGAGTAGACGCAAACTATAGAATAGTCTAGTGCAATTACTAGCTTTTGCTTACAGCCGGCTAGTTTAATGGAAGTAGTAAGTAACAGACTAGAGCAGAAAGCTTTAAGTATAAGAGAGAGTTTATGAACTAGTGTTCGTTGTTTTTTTTACTTAAAATAAGATGGGAGTTTATATAGTAATCAAAAACTTAATAAATAAGATAAGAGATTAATCAAGTACCAAAATCAAGGAATTCACATGAAAATCAGCAAGATCTTCCTTTAATCAAGGGACAATTGAATCAACGGTGAAATATGCTAAGTATTTAAGGAAATATATTAAAGTAAGTTTTAGTATATAGTAGGTAATTAGGGGTAAAATAATAGAAGTTTAATTAAGGAAATAAATCAGTAATAATCAGCGGAATACAAACAAGGCAAGGAAAAAATAATTAAGGACGGTTCAATCCCATCAAGTAGAGAGATAAGACTCGAAAGCTTAAGGGAAAGTGTTCAAATTAAACCAGAAAATAAGAGATTCAGAATAATCAAGGGTTCAGTCAAAGAGAAAGTCATGAAAAAGTCTGCATGTTTAGCATATAAATAAGGCAGAACATAAATAGTCAGGATTTCACATAAAATAGTCAGGATTTCACATAACTTTAGCAAAACACATAGTTAAACGACACCGATTCATGGAGAAATATACAAGTCTTAACATGAATGGTCAGTAAGAACACAAGCATATAGAATCAGTGAAAGGGATGAACTAACAAATTCAGCAGAAGCATATTAGGACAAGAAAATCACGAGAAATCACAAGAGCCCAAAGCAGGAATATAACTAGATGTACCAGTACTCAGAAAACAAACAAAGAATCAAAAAATTAGGGTCTTCAGTACAAGCAGGCTGAGGTTATAGCAGACTTACAAAATTGGTCAAAACATATAAGAAGCAGAAGATTAAACACAAAACGTCGTTAAACGATTTGTGAAAAGAAATTTCGGAAACCCTAGTTTAGGAAAAGACGAGAATCACTTAAAAATCATACGATTCTTGTAAATAATCATAAGGCTGTTAAAACTCACATGAAACAAACCCAAATCATCTTAGCTCGGTATAGATCTAAGAGGTTTAGAAAAAAAAATTAGGGTTTCAAAGATAACCATATAGAGATGAAGAAACCTGCTTAGAAAACTATAGATCATAGCTAATATAGGATGATCTTACTCGAAATCTTACTGGAATTGCCTAAACATGCGAGAGAAGACCATAGATGCAAGACAGCTAGCCCTTATCCCTCGAGGGCCCCAAAGATGGAAAGAATAATGTGAGGGAGGCCGTTGGAGGCTTATGAGGTGGTGAGAGGTCATCGGAGGTGGCCATCAATGAGTGACGACATTTGGAGATTAGGATTTAGTTTGAGAGTATTTGAGAGCAGGGAGGATATTAGGGCAGCAGGTGGTATAGAAATGATAGGGTTTGAGGGGGGTCTTTGGGGGTTTATTATAGGAATCGTTGATTGTGGTCGTTGATCTTTATGATCAACGGCCAGGATTAAAGGGCATTGGGGTTGGTTCGGGTATTTGATGTTTGGGCTAGGCAATTTAATTAAAAAATTGGGCTAGTACTAGGTTTGGATTGGGACTGAAATTGAAATAAAATTAGATTATATTTTAAATTGCCACTTTAATACTATATAATTTATAAGAAATAATAAATAATGTCATAAAATACTTTTGTGTACTAAGAAGATTTAAATTAGTTGTTTAACATTTTAAGAATATAAAATATTATTTTATGCACCAATAACATAATTATGCATTAGTAGGGATATTATTGCAAAAATATGCAATTTGACCTAAAAATAAATGCAATTATAAAAAATGCATTAAAGATATTTAAATAATATTTTGGCACAAATAAAGAATTTATATGACTAAATCATCATAAAAATAATTTGAATGATAATGATTGAAAATTTTATAAATAAAAAGGGAAGAAATAAATCATTTGGAGCTTTTTTAAAAAAATTATAGAAAATTATAAAAAATGATCATGCATGCTTATAACTATATATGTGCTATTTTGAAAGGTGTGTGTATATACATAAGGAAAAATTCGATATTAACAGCTGCCCCTCTTTACCTGAGGAGGATGAAACAGTTTTTGGGTAAAGAAATGATGGCCAATTTTTACTAGGCGGGAGGTTTTGAAAGACAGAGGACGAACTCCGATCTTTGAGTTGCCTACATATCCCTAGTATTTCAGGAATCAGGCCATGTGTAGTCCTGAATTTATTGGTGGAATATACCGATGAACTCATTGCAATAACGGACACGGGATGCAAAAACGGCTATGGTGAGCGGTTAAGGTTTGAGACAGTTGAAGGAACTGGAGCGAGGTCGCTCCTACTAGGATAGCGATTTCTTATTGGTCACCTATAGATAAAAGATGCTACGAACATGTATTTGTGAGAAAATTTAAACATGATGCAGATTCCCCTTTTGGACCATGAGGGTTATCTTTGGATGATTAACGATGAGGTCCTTGGACCATGATGTCTTGGGTCATGAATTGTTTAGTGAGGGATTTGCAGGCCATGATATGCTATTCTCGGGCCATACAGATTGTGCCTTCGAACCATGACACCTTTGAATAATGATATGCAAATTTGAGGGATCCTCAGGCCATGGCATGATGTCTTCCTTCTATGAGAATGATGCCTTCTAGACTATGACGCCTCTGGATAAATTGGCAATATTTCAGCCCATGATATGCAATAATATGATGTTAACAAGACAAGGATTAGCCTTGTGAAATGGAGGACAGAGCTTAGCCCGATCGAAAGGAAAATAAATAGTGCTAGAAATAGAGCAATATTTATGCAAAGAGGGATAGTTCTTAGTCCCATGCGATATGGGAGGCAAGGATTAGCCTTATGCAAATAGTGATGCAAGGATTAGCCTCTTGTGGATATGGAGGAGCCTTAAGCATATAGTGGAGGCAAGGATTAGCCTCAAGCATATAGTGGAGGCAAGGATTAGCCTCATGCAAACAGGGAGGCAAGGATTAGCTCATGCAAATAATGGAGGCAGGGATTAGCCTCATGCGAGTATGGAGGCAAGGATTAGCCTCATATTGATATGGAGGTAGGGATTAGTCTCATGCAAATAGTGGAGGCAAGGATTAGCCTCACGTAGATATGGAGGCAGTGATTAGCCTCATGCAAATAGTGGAGGCAAGGATTAGCCTCATGTAGTTATGGAGGCAGAGATTAGCCTCATGCGAGTATGGAGGCAAGGATTAGCCTCATGCAAATAGGGAGGAAAGGATTAGCCTCATGCAAATAGGGATGTAAGGATTTGCCTCATGTAAATACTGGAGGCAACAATTAGCCTCATGCAAATATAGAAGAAGTGATTAGCCTCTTGCGAGTATGGAGGTAAGGATTAGCCTAACGCAAATAGGGAGGCAAGGATTAACCTCATGGAGATATGGAGGCTGTCATTATCTTTTTACGAGTATGGAGGCAATGATTAGCCTCATGCAAATAGGGATGCAAGGATTAGCCTGATACAAATATGGAGGCAGGGATTAGCCTCATGTGAGAATGGAGGCAATGGATTTGCCTCATGAAGATATGGAGGCATGGATTAGCCTCATGAAGATATGGAGGCAGGGATTAGCCTCATGCAGCTATGGGAGGTAAGGATTAGCCTCATGCAAGTAGGGAGGCAAGGATTAGCCTCATGCAAATAGGGAGGCAAGGACTAGCCTTATGCAGAGAGCAAGTATCAAATAAGAGTAGTGGATGTCTTAGCTAGAGATATATTCAGTGTCTGATATTATGATTGATAGAGAATTTGTTACGTGTTTATATTTGCAAATGCCATCGCTACTTCATATGTGCCAATGTTCAAAGAAAAATTGTAAGTTCTGCGATGGGAGGTTGGTCTGTTCCTTCGTCCCCTAGCCTTGCATTGCTCCGTTCTGAAGGCATTTTTGAGTTCTTCTGAGTAACACCTGACTACTACAGAAATAAAGATTTCATAAAATATGCAATCATTGATAAAAACAGAGTCATTTTAGAAACACATTGGTATATTAAGTAATTTCGGATGAACTAGTGACTGTAACATATCTCAAAGGCGTTGCAGCTATCTTATATTGGAATTTAGAGGGTTCTCCTCAAAATTCTGTCCCAGTTTAGTAGATGATCTTTTGATCGTTTGTGGATAATAGGCCTTGCTGAACGTTCTTTTGAATTTTGAGAATACTTCTCAAAATTCTGCCTCAGTTTCTTAACTAATATATGACTTCCTGGCATGCATTGGCATTTGCTGGACTTGCTCCAGAATTTTGAGGGTCCTCCTCAAAATTCTTCCTCAGTTGCTGATCTTGGGGGGAAATGGAAATTTTATTGTGATATGACTGAACCCATAAGGTTGCCTACGTATTCCCTCTTAAATGGGAATCAAAACAAGCGTAATTCAATTACATCAGATAAGGAAATGTAAATAATCTAAGCATGGTGTCTCTTGAGTGCGTCTAAATTGATTAGTTTGGCCAGATTTCTCTACCCATTTCTGTAAGTATGAGTGCTCCTCCTGTTAGCACCATGTAAACCATATATGAACCTTGCCAATTATGAGAGAATTCTCCTTTGGCTTCATCTTGATGTGGGAAGATCTTCTTCAGCACCAACTAAACTGGTGCGAATTTCCATGATTTGACCTTTTGTTGAAAGCTTTGGACATTCTGTTTTGATAAATCTAGCCGTAACACACTGTGCTCATCTTCTTTCCATTGATAAGGGTCAATTGTTCATAGCGACTTCTTATCCACTCTACATCGCTGAGTTCTGCTTCCATTATGATTCTTAAAGAAGGAATCTCTACCTCGGTTGGGATGACACCCTCGGTACCATAAACCAATATGTAGGGAGTTTCCTTTGTTGATGTGTGAACCGTGGTGTGGTATCCCAATAAAGCAAAAGGTAGCTTCTCGTGCCATGGTTTGTGGTTATCTACCATCTTCCTTAATATCTTCTTGATATTTTTGTTGGCGGCCTCTACGGCTCCATTCATCTAAGGTCTGTAGGCTGTGGAATTCTTGTGCTTGATTTTGAAAGCTTCACACATAGCTTTCATCTGATCACTATTGAGATTGGTGGAATTATCAGTAATAATGGACTAGGGAACTCCGAATCGGCAAACAATACAATCTTTGACAAAATCTACGACGACTTTCCTGGTCACAGCTTTGTAAGATGCAACCTTTACTCATTTTATGAAGTAGTAAATTGCTACTAAAATAAACCTGTGTCTATTAGAAGTAGTAGGCTCAATCAGACCAATAACATCCATTCCCTAGGTGGTGAATTTCCAAGGTGAGCTTGTTGCATTGAGCTCGTTTGGAAGAACTTTTATCATATCGGCATGCACTTGGCATTGGAAACATTTGCGGACACACTGGATACAATCCGTCTCAATTGGTCATCCAAAAGTAATCGGCCCCAAGTATCTTCTTAGCCAATACGAAACCATTCATGTGCCGGCCACAGGTCCCGGCATGTACATCCTCAAGTAGCTTAGAAGATTTCTTTGCGTCGACACATCTTAGCAATCCTAAATCAGGAGTTCTTCTATATAAGTTTTCTCCGTTGTGGAAAAAGTGATTGGACAATCTCTGAAGTGTGCATTTCTGAGTATGATTTGCGTGCTCTGGATATTCTCCCTTCAACAAATACTCATTCATGTCATGTAACCAGGGGTTTCCATCTGTTTCTTCTTCAACATGAGCACAATATGCCGGCTGATTATGGATCTTCACCAGAATGGGATCAATATAGTTCTTATCTGGATGTTTTACCATAGATGACAAGGTGGCCAATGCATCGACAAACTCATTCTGCATTCTAGGCACATGTTGGAATTCTATCTTCGTTAATCTCTTTCTCAATTCCTGCACATGGTGCAGGTATGGCAATCTATTGGAATTCTTGGTGGCCCACTCTCCTTGTACCTAGTGCACAAGCAAATCTGAATCACCGATTACTAGTAGCTCTCGAATGTCCATGTCGATTGCCATGTTGAGCTGTAGTATGCAAGCTTCATATTCTTCCATGTTGTTGGAATAAAGAAATCTGAGTTTAGCGGATATCGGATAATGTTGATACGATTCTGATAAAAAAATTGCTCCAATGCCCACTCCTTTGAAATTTGCAGCTTCGTCAAAGAACATCCTCTAACTTTCGTATGTTTCGGTAATGTCTTCCCCTACGAACGACATTATTTTGTTAGGAATATATGTTATTAAAGGTTTGTATGCTCCTACTACCGGATTTTCGGCAAGGTGATCTGTCAGTGCTTGTCCTTTGACCGCCTTTTGAGTTACGTAGACGATGTCGAAATCACTTGATTGTATCTGCCATTTGGCCAACTTCGCAGTCGACATGGGTTCCTGGAATATGTACTTCAGTGTCCATCCTAGATATGAGGTATCTAGTGTAGGCACAGAAGTAGTGCCTTAAATTTTTGAGTTGTCCAGGTCAAAGCACGGCAAGTGCGTTCCGACAGAGAGTACCATGCTTCATAAGGTGTGAACTTCTTACTCAGGTAGTATATGGCCTGCTCCTTTCTTTTTGTCTCGCCGTGATTGTCCCAAAATGCATCCGAAGGCTCCATCCAACATAGATAGATAAAGTAGCAAGGGTTGCCTTGGTTCTGGCGGGACAGAACTGGTGGTGTGGACATGTACTCCTTGATCTTATCAAAAGCTTTCTGATAATCCTCGGTCCAAATTATTTCGGTATCTTTTCTCAACATCTAGAAGATAGGTTCACATATGATGGTGGATTGTGCTATGAAATGAATGATATGGTTGAGACGTCCGAGGAAGCTCGTCACATCCTTTTTGTTCTTAGGTGGTGGTAACTCGTGAATAGCCTTGACTTTGGACGGATCCAGCTCAATCCCTTGATGACTGACGATGAATCCTAGTAGCTTTCCTGCGGGAACCCCGAATGCACACTTTGCGGGGTTCAGTTTCAAGTTGTACCTCCTTAGCCTGTCAAAGAACTTTCTCAAGTCTTCTATATGGTCTGCGGCCCTCTTGGATTTGATAATGACGTCGTCCACATACATCTCTATTTCCTTATGTATCATATCATGAAATATGATTGTCATGGTCCTCATATAAGTAGCCCCAACATTCTTCAAACCGAAGGGAATCATCTTGTAATAGTATACACCTAAGGTGTAATAAATGCTGTCTTTTCCACGTCTTCTTCATCCATCCATCTCTGTTGATAACTCCTGAAGTAATCCATAAAGGATTTGAGTTCATGCTTGGTGCAGTTTTCGATCACAATATGTATGTTTGGCGGTAGGAAGTTGACTTGGGACTTGCTCTGTTTAAATCCTGATAGTCAACACATACTCCGACTTTCCCATTTTTCTTCAGAACTGGCACAATGTTGGTTAAGCAAGTTGGGTACTCAACCACCCTGAGAACTTTAGCTTTGATCTTCTTGGTAACTTCATCCTTGATTTTTAAGCTCATGTCAGGTTTGAACTTTCTATGTTTTTGCTTCACTAGCGGATACATGGGATTAATGGGCAACTTGTGATCTATTATGGACATGCTCAATCCGGTCATATCATTATATGATCATGCAAAAATGTCCTCGTACTCTTTTAGAAAATGAATGTACTCTTCCTTCTCTATTGGTGACATAAATGCTGATGCGAGTCTCCTTGACAATCTCGGTGTTCCCCAAATTTACATATTCGGTTTTGTCCAGATTGGACTTAGGCTTGTTCTCAAAGTTTTCAACATTCCTGATAATTTCCTAGGGTATCTCATCTTCTTCATCTGAATCACTATTCTCATGTTGCATTGCCTCGTTACATGTCACTGTTACTGGTTCATCAGGAAAAGTATAATAACGATGTAGATAGAGAAATCGTAAAAAGTAATAATAAATAATAAAGAGAAAATGCATTTGATTAAAATTGCACAACATCCAGTCAAGTACAACTCGATGAATCGAGCATTTATTTTGAAACAAGTAAATCTTAAAACAAAATTACTGGAAATCTTAAATGCTAGAATGGCTATACAGTCTGAATGCAAGTATGGCAGTCCAGTTACTGAGAAAAACTCCATTCTTTATACAGTCTGAATAGTGAGCCTTATTCCTCTTCCTCCTCCTCAATTATGGCACTATAGTCCATGTCTTCATCCTCCAAGAACAAATTTTTCAACCCAGCTAGTGCTTCCTCTTCTGCATTCCCCCATATCGTATCAGCTTGGTGAAGCTTGTTCTAAGCATCGCACAGGTTGCTCGAGAGGGTAAAACAGTCCGCGCCATGGAGCCGACCAATCATTGTATTTTTTCCACGTGTACTGATATCCAAGCCCAAAGGTGGTACCATGATTTTTAGCCGTATTGGTTTAGTGATACCTTGGAGGTTCTCCCCCAACTTTTTGTCGGGTTCATATCCACACCATGCCAAGATGCTTTTGATTTTACTGCTCCACCATTTATCTTTCTCGACACCATTGACCCATTCAATATGATGATAGGTTTCCGCTCCTAGCCTTCTTCTATGCCCAATAACCGGGACGGTTTGACTAGTGTAAATGGTATTACTTCCATCTCCGTGAATGGTCACCTCCTGACGATTCCATTCGAACTTCACGGCTTGATGTAGTGTGGAAGGAACGGCTCCGTCGGCATGGATTCATGGTCGGCCCAACAAAAGATTGTATGAAGCTGGTATGTCAAGCACCTAAAACTCGGCGTCGAAGCAAGTTAGACCCATCTACAAGCAAAGGTTGACTTCCCTTATTGTGGCCTTTTGGGACCCATCGAAAGCTTTAACGTTCATGCTGCTTACCCTTATTTTATGAAAACCCTTGTCCAAACTTTTCAGAGTGTCTAGTGGACAAATGTTGAGGCTTGAACCTCTGTCAACCAATTTGTCTTCAAATTGCACTGTGATATGCAATGCTTGATTGTGATTCAACCCCTCAGGCGGTAGCTCATCTTCGTGGAAGATAATCTTATGACTTTCCAGTACTTGCCCTAAAATATTGTCCAATTCTCCACCATTGATGTTATTGGGTACATAAGAACCGCTTAGCACTTTCATTAAATTGTTATTATGCTCCTATGAATTTTGCAGAAGTGATAGGATATATATCTGGGGTTTTGTTCAGATGGTCAACAACAGAATTCTCATTTGCTTGTACTTTCCTCCACATGTCATCTGGTCCTGTTTAAATGATAGGTTCCCTAGTAGTGGCATCTTTACTTGGTCCCCCCAAGTGCTTAGGTGTATATACTCTTCTAGTCCTAGTCATTCCTTGTGCAGCGTCAGATTCCTCTATTGCTGAGCCTCGATAACATAATCCCAGGTTATTTTTTTTGAGTCGAAAGGAGGTGTGGTTGATACTATCACTGTGAAAGGTATGACCATTTCCACTTCAAATGGAGCAGGGGCGGCCGCAGCTCTACCTCAAATGGAACTGATACAGCTACCTGAACCTCGATTGGTGACTGAGTCTGTACCGTAATAGGAGTAAGTGTGACTAACACTTTAAAGTCATCGCCTTCTTGAATAATCCCAATAGACCCCTTAGGATCCCATTCTTTGTTCGTTTCTATCACATGTACTTCTTTACCTTTATGATCAGCGAGTGGGTTGTTGTGGACATAGGATTCCTTTGCCTGTATGACCTTGTTGTCAATTAATGTCTGGATCTTCTTCTTCAATGATCAACACTCATCAGTGGTGTGGCACTTCATACCAGAGTGGTATGCACAAGTTTTGTTTGGACTGACCTATTGGGATAGATTTTCTAATGCCATAGCGGGAATAAGAGTGACGTAACCCGTGGCTTTCAACCTTACATACAATTGGCTGATGGGCTCAGCAATGGCAGTGCATTATCTAGGTGTCTTATAGTTGAAGTTGGGTCTTTGTCTTGGATAATTCTGGCGAGTTGATGGCGATGAGAAGTGGGAAGGTTAGGAGTTATAGGTGTGATGGACAATGGCTGGTTTGAAATGTCTGGGAGATGAGGGTTGATATATGGGTGGTGGTGCTTGGTATGTGGGTGGAGGTGTTTGATGTGTGGGCAGAAGTGTTTGATATGTGGGTAGAGATATCGGGCCTTAAGCCACCATTACTGCCCAAACATCTCTCTTCTTCGATACGTCTCCTGATTGTAATGCCTTATTTATTGCCTGTAGTGCCTCAAAATTCATTAACATCCCAGTCCTAATTCATTCTTCGATTCTTTCTCCAACTTTGATGATATCAGAGAATTTATGATTTTTGATAATCATCAACCTTTCATAATATTACAGATCCTGTGCTTGAACATGTTCATCTGTTCCTCGTCCAAAGATGGCCTAACCTTGGCCGCTTTCTACCTCCAACGAGTTGCATATTCGTAGCGATTCTCAGTAGGTTTCTTCTTCTTCAAATTCTGGATGTAAGAAACATCCGATGCTTTCTCTATATTGAACCTGAACTGGTCCATAAAATCTGACACCATACTCAACCAATTGGACCATTTCTTGGTATCTTGGTTGATGTACCAGGACAAAGCATCTCCAATAAGACTCCTTATAAAGAGTTTCATTTGGATTTTTTCATCCTTTTTGACTCCGACAAGCGTGTCATAATAGGTTCTCAAATGAACCCTGGGATCACCAGTACTGTCGAACATCTTAAACTTTGGAGGTTTGTACCCCTGTAGTAGTTCTATATCTTGATGCATCCATTGGTCTTCATAGTTCAAACCTTCTATTCCTTTGTCGCCTTCAACACCCTGAACTCGGCTCGTCAACTCATTGAGTTTTTCAGCCATGGTTTTAATGAGCAGGTCCTTCTCGGAGGATTCTGATGTATATGAGATTGGTTGGATAGAGTGAGGTACAGTTTCCACATTTATAGGGTTGCTCTGATGGGTGACATGGACTTGGGTGTAATGATGGTCATTGGTGGAGTTTTAGGGATCGAGAATGGGTTGTAGTATGTTTCGGGAAGTATGGTAAGTGGTGGTTAGTGGGTACTGAATTGGTTGATGGTGATGTTATGGCAGAGTTGGTATGGGTATTGTATTGATATTTTGGGGTGGAGTTGCGTATTGATTTGGTGTGGGAGGATTTTGTGGATGTTTTTTTGTGTGTTCTGGGGAGGTGTTGGGTTCTTTGTGTTCTGTTGATTGATGTCAGGGACATTCAGGGTGAGTGAAAGGTTTTCCAAGCTGCGAACCTGCTCAAGTTTTCCTTGCAATTCCAATATCTTTTGTTCTAATCTCAGGACTAGGTCATTCAGTGCTGGAGTACTCCATCCATATGAAGTTTCTGCATTCTCCACATTCTTCTTTCACATACCACTTAAGTCTTCCATTTTTGCCTTTCCTCTGCATTTTGTATTTCTTGGAGGAAGATGAGGTGGAAGGCGTCTAGATATGGTATGATACGCTAATGAGGCCAGTATGAACGAACTAACCTAAGGGGATGGAATTAATCAAAATAAGGAAAAGCAAAAAGGTAACAAGTCAGTGAGGATATGGTATGATACGCTAATGAGGCCAGTATGAACGAACTAACCTAAGGGGATGGAATTAATCAAAATAAGGAAAAGCAAAAAGGTAACAAGTCAGTGAGGATTTTAAAATGTTTGCAGTATTTAAACACATATTGTGGGAATGTAAATTCGTCTCCTAATTTGGGAGCCTCATTATGCCTGATTTAGGCCTAGTAACAAATATATTTGGAGAACTTTATATGCCAATAAATGCTTCATTTCATAATATGAAAAATAGTCAAATCTCAAACTACACTAAAGAATAAGTCACTTCTGGCACTTGGCCTTATAATATTTTAGGAAAGCAAATAAATCTAGCCTATTTGGTCCTAGAAGGACCTTCCCCAAACTCGATCTTCCTAACTCCGTCATACGGGCCCCCAGCTCGCACAGACCCAGCAGCAAGTAGGCTCTGCGCATATGTCCTCCTACAGCTCCTTCAGCATTCTGGCAATCCTTGGTCCTCTTTATGACTCTACCTTCCAGCTCCACTATTCCTCGCTCCAAATATTCCAACTTCCTATTGGAAGTAACTCCCATTTCTTTCCATTCTTTATTCAACCTCGCATTACTCTCATGTATTTCCCGATGCTCATTTTCAGAGTCGTGGACCCTCTTGCGCAGCCTGTTGTATTGGACATGATCTTCAACTTCTTTATCTATGATTCTATTCCCTCGACTAGCTCCTGGAATCACCATTCCTTTTAGATTGTCCTCTAACCATGATGGGTAGAGAGGTTCGCACCATGCCTGATACCTATCGATCTCGATGGTTGTTCTTTGCCATGATGATATTGCAGTGCCACATGTGCTGAGCTTGGTATTTGTAAGGGACATCATCATCTTGAAATTCTGGTATGAAATGACTCATATTGGCAACCCTTAGTACAACCTGTTTCCTGCCTGCTTGCCTCACAACTCGGATAGGGACATAAGGGTGTATCCCTCTTAACTCGATCAGTACCATGTGTAGAGCGTCCCTGGATCTGATGATGAATTCATTCATTGGGAACCATTAAAACATCCATTATACTTGTTCCTCAAACAGATTGTCGAAGAACTCTACCTACTCTTTGGTATTTTCTGGCTGAGCAAACCTGTCCGGAATGTAAGTCATCAGCTTGGGGTGGTGGAAGGCAATACGGTTATTCCAAGCCCTTCACAGAAATTCTTGGCGATAATGACCCTTCTCCAGATGTTCTAATAACCACAAATTTAGCAATAAGTTATAACCCTCGACATGCTGGACCCCTATTTGACAGCGCTCCAGAGCCCTATAGATGTCGGCTATGATCATGGGGACTATGGTGTATGTTTGTCCATTGATCCCTTCCATCAAAGTCTTAGCAACCATAGCCAACCTTGTGTGGATTCTTTCTATTTTAATTAGGAAGACTATCAAGCCTAAGAACCATACAATGGAGACAAACACTATGCGGTGGATGTGGCCCAAAGAATTGTGGTAAGTACTATATGACTTGCTATGGCCATACCTCTCATACAGATATTCGAAGGGTATGTAAGATTTCTTCAGGCATTCCAAGTCAGAATTTTTCTTTAGCTCCATCATTTTCAAAAATCCCTTACTGGCACAGTTCTCTGGCACCAATAACCCGGGTCTATCCCAAGTCAATCCTACAAGCCCTCCAATTTCTTCTATAAGTGGTTTCATTTCTATGTCGCCGAAATGGAACACAGACCTCTCACTCTCCCAGAACAAAGTGACAACCTTGAACAACTTGTAGTTTGGCTCAATGTCTAGCAGAAGTTACCCATGTACTTTCTTATATGTTTCTTCTCACTTGAGGAAAGGTCCTCCCACCAGTCTAGCAGCAATGGTGGAATGTTGCTAATAACCATACCGAATCTGGGGACCTCGTGCCTTATTTTCTGCAAAATAGAAAACGTTAGGCCATTTTCCCCATCATACTTGACTATTTATACATTCATGATTAGCATATTGGTATTTAGTTCTCCAAATTAATGCACAGAACGTGGTTGTGCCAGTTAGGATTATGAAAACCTGGGCGAACTTTTGGATAAGGCTCAACTTAAAGGATCATTATGTGGAAAACATATTGATCCGACTAGGTTTGATCATGATGAATGCACAATTTCGATTAGAATAAGGTTACTACGGGGTTTAATACTAGTACCCTCAAGAGGAAAACTTGAGGGGGAAAGGAATAGAACCGTCGACTGTACCACTGATCGACTAGTTTTACCGCAAATAAGTCTTTTCGAATTTAAGAGTAATAAATATGAAGTGCGTAACCACTCATCAAGCGTTGTTAAAGGATTTGATATGCACGAGTGGAATATGATGTGGAGCATGATTTATGCAGTAATAAATAGCAGGTAGTCAAGTTTTCACACGTAGGAAAATAAAAAATGCAGTATTGAAATAATTAAAAAATAGTTACAGAAAGAAAATAAAGAAACAAGCCGGTTTCTGTAAAAGTAATCATAAATGCTTAAATAGTTAAATACAAATAAGGGAAAGGGTATTGGATAAGGCATGCTTGGACCAATTCACAAAGATAAATTAATTATGGTGTGAGGTCAAAGTGTTTCCAGAAGAGTAGCCATGATGTCGCGCCCACTTTTTTCCGTCATACGGGAATAGAGAAGTCCGTGTTTCATCATTCATGGGGAAAAATATCTTTTGGGAGTTTGGGTTTTTGAAGAGTCGCCAACTAATGGATTATGGTGAGTTAGGGAACCTAGAGTAATTAACCCTTTGACTAGTTTGCGTTACCAGAGATTTAGGGTAAGGGCTCGAAATAACCTTGAGGGGAAGCTGTTAGGCACCCCTCTCGGTCCACAATGATGGGTCCCGGTCGAATTTATATTTATGAATTAGTCCTTTAACAAATGAATAGTATAAACACATACTTGCAAATAAGGGCATGTTTTGGACATTATATGACTCAAGCAATAAGACAAAGAATTTGAACAAATTCCAAATAAAAGTGTAAAGTTTAAACACCGGAAATTGGGAAAGAGGGTCCTAGGTTAATTAGCCTACAGGATCACCCCACGCATTTCTTGGAAATCACTCCTAAATGAGGGTCTACTAGTGACATTAGCGCGTCATCATCATATCCCTACTATCCAATTCCCTCCCCTTGGTCATAGCCTAAAGCATTCTAGTAACCTTGAAAATGTCCTAAGCGTGCACTAGCCGTCCTTTCCTCGTGGCCCTGGAGTTATTTTAGGACCTCTACTTTTGGATAGTTATAGACCTTCCTAGTTTTAAATGATAAAATTCTAGACGTCAATCAAGAACAATTAGGACTGCATTTAAATAGAACAAATTATAAGCTCACAGTCACCTCCACAAATATAACAACTAAATGCACGTTTTCAAACAACACTCAGGTAATTAAGAGAAAATCTTAGTTCATGATATCTAGGTGAGCAGGAATTAAAAGTTATTGAATTAGGACAAAGTGTAAAAATCCTATTTAGCCTGCCTACCGATTTTAGACTTGTTAAAACTTAACAATTTTAAATAACCAAAGCACAATTTCATAGTTGCAGAATTTAAATCACCCTTGAGGCTGCCTAAATGCATAAAAGTGGTGTCCTAAGAGCATAATATCTACATTGATTAGGAATGCAGTAAAACAGCGAACAATTTTTAAAACAGATGACTTGAGATCCTATAGGCATGTTTTCTAGAGGTATTAATTTAAGGCAGTGTTTGAGAAAAATGTATTTAAAGACACAGATAGTTAACTAAACCAATTCAAACATGAATTAGACTAATTTGTTTAACTAAACTAATTTTAACTTCTATATGCAGGATTTTTAGTAGAACTGATTTTAATTCCTATAGGCACAATACCTAATTGTTAAGAGGTGATTTTCGAACATATAAGCATGATTTCTAGTGAGACAAATGTAAATACATGTTATAACATAAACTCAACTCAATCACTTTACACTATATAGGCATGATATGTAATTATAAAGACATTTAGATCCTATAGACATGATTTCTAATATTGTAAAGCAAACATAACAAATACATTCGAATTAACACAACCCTATATGCATGGTATCTACCCAATTTACCCTATATGTATATGACTACCCACCCCCTTTTCACTAATCACCCCAATGTTGTTTACAAATAATTATTACTGACCAGCTAAATAAATTACATAAAAAAATAAAGAAAAAGAAGAGGTTAACAATAGGGAGCCTAAACCAGGCCAAATGACTTCCGAAGCCTCCAATAGCCTCAAATGCCAAAGTTCCATAGACAGTATCATGTCTAGGTGTGTCAGATTTCCCTAAGGACCTCATGGATCCTGGGCAGTGCTCACACCTAGAACTTTCCCAAACAATAACTTATTTAGGTGCAATATGGAAAGGCCAATTCTGACATGCCAGAGTTCAGAGAGATCTCAAGGATCTCAAGTCAGTACACATGCCAGAGGGGCATAACCTAATATTCTAGGAGTAATGGGAGAGTGCTTGACATAGTTTTGAAATGAAAACCAGTGTTGGAAAGGGATCAATTAAGTACAGAAGCTTTACGAAAAATAGGAACTTATTAGTAATAAAATAGTTTGGCAAAGAAACAGTGTAAACTTGTGAGAAATCAGCAAACAATTTAAATAGCACCATTCAGACGCAGATTTAACTCAAGGAGTATAGGAATTGGGGACACATAGACATATTAATGTAACAACAAGAGCACATAAGTTTTTTTAGAGTTCTTTATAGGATTTAAGAGTCAATCACACAGCTATAGTACAGATATAGAAAAAATTGTTGAGAATATAATTATACTAGGTAGAGTTGAACATGGAATTAGAAGTACGTAGGGGGTAGTAAATAACCTAGCAAAGTAGATTACTATCTGGAATTGTGTAAACAAACAGACAGACAATCAAACATACATACATACATGGAGTAGAGTCAGATTGAGACATGCTAGAGAAAGCACTAGACAAGTTATCATACATGTTAGTCATAAGTTGACAAGGTAGAACTCATATATGCTAAGTGAAACTAGGATTTAAGCATGCTAGTTACATATCGAAAAGCCAAGTGATAGACGGGAATAAGGATGAAAATCAGTAAACTAATGCAGTAAGAGAACACATAGATTTTTGAACTTGTAATTAAATCAAGACATACCACTTAATGAGAGCAGACACAAAGAATAGAATAGAATAGTGCAATAATTAGACTTGACTTACACCTGGCTAGTTCAATGGAAGTAGCAAGTAATAGAAAAGTGCAAAAAGCTTTAAGTATAATAGAGAGTTTATGAACTAGTGTTCGTTGTTTTTTGTTGAACTTAAAGTAAGAGGGGGGTTACATAGTAATCAACAACTTAACAAATAAGGTAAGAGATCAATCAAGTAGCAAAATCAAGGAAGTCGCATGTAAATCAGCAAGATCTTCCTTTAATCAAGGGACAATTGAATAAACGTTAAACATGCTAAGTATTTAAGGAAAAAAATCAAGTCAGGTTTAGTATAGAGTAGTTAATTAGGGATAAATAAATAGAAGTCTAATTAAGGAAACCAATCAGTAATAATCAGTAGAATACAAACAAGGCAAGGCAAAATAAATTAAGGCCGACAGTTCAATCACATCAAGTAGAGAGGTAAGAATCGAAAGCTTAAGGGAAAGTATTCAAATTAATCCAGAAAAATAGGGGATTCAGAATAATCAAGGGTTCAGTCAAAGAGAAAGTCATGAAAGAGTCAGCATGTTTAGCATATAAATAAGGAAGAACATGAATAGTTAGGATTACACATAGTTTTAGAAAAACACACAGTTAAACTACATTGATTCAAGAAGAAATATAAAAAGTCTTAACATGAATAGTTAGTAAGAGCACAAGCATATAGAATTGTTGAACTAAGAAATTCAGTTGAAGTATATTAAGACAAGAAAATCACGATAAATCACTAGAATCCAAAGCAGGAACATAACCAGATGTACCAGTACTCAGAAAACAAATGAAGAATCAAAAATTAGGGTAAGGTTGTAGGACTATATTATACCTAATTTTATGATTCTTCGTTTTTTGATTCTTCGTTTGTTTTCTGAGTATTGGTACATCTGGGTATCAACAGTTGTTATGTGTGATTGAGACTTCAAGTAAGTCTGTATTATGTATGAGACTTGTTGGTATATTCGGACAGGGTCCCGAGTAGCTCGGGTGAGTTTAGGAGTGGTTTCGAACCATTTCTAGGCCATTTTTAATTGTTGGTTTTTGACTACAGCAATGTGCATCGCAAGAAATTTCTGTTGCACAAGGCTGACATTGAAAGCTTTTATGTTGTAATCTCTAAGGAATTTGGAGATGATTTAGAAATAAAAGTTGTAGCCCTTTGCGTCCAGTTTCTAAAAAGGTAAACAATTAATAGTTTAGAAATTTGTATAGAAAGTTATGATCGATTTATTGAAGAGTCGTACTGTAGTCTTTTTGCTTGGTAGTGTGCATTGCAAGAAATTTCTACTGCATATGACTGATTTTGGAAGCTTATATCTCGCAATATATATGGAATTTGGAGATGATGAAAAAATAAAAGTTGTAATCTTTTGAGTCTAGTTTCCAGAAAGGTAAATCATTCATTATTTGGACATTTGTACACAAAGTTATGACCAATTTACTAAAAATTGGTACTACAATCTTTTTGCATGGCAGTGTGCGTCGCAAGAAATTTCTACTGCACAGGGCTGATTTTGGAAGCTTATATATCAAAATCTATAAGGAATTGAGAGATGATCAAAACATGAAAGTTGTAATTCTTTGAGTCTAGTTTCCAGACAGATAAACCATTTATCATTTGGATATTTATACAAAAAGTTATGAACTATTTATTGAAGACTGATACTACCTTATGTTTTGCCCGGAAATAATGAGATAAGTCGCATTTCATGTATGCGGCTAGTCTGGACATAAACTTATATTCGGGAGTTAGTTATTTTTATTCATTCTCGACAATTTTAGATTTCGGGAGGAGAAATTTTTGGCAGATTTTCAAGAGAATCATTGAGGTAAGAATTCTTAATTCGATTTTGGCTAAATTACCCGAATTCATTGTTATTTTTAACATTTAATTGGCGTTTTAAATTGGAAACTGTAAAACCCTTAAGGTTAAGATTAATGATTTGAGGGCCAAGTTGATATCGGAATTTAGTAATTTTGATATGGTTGAACTCATATCGGAATGAGGGTTTGGATTTCGTAAAAATTCTTTTGGGTTATAAAAGGCGGGCCCTCCGTTGACTTTTTAATGTGAAATTTCAAGTCGACATTATATTATTCGAAATTATTTTTGATAAATTTTAATGAAGCTTTGCAATTAATGTGGCTAGATTTGAGCCGTCTGGAGGTCGTTTCAAGAGAGAAGGCTATTTTGGAATATTAACCTAATTTTATAAAGGTAAGTATGTTGCCTAACCTTGTGTGGGGGAATTATTCCTTAGGAATTGGGTCGTATGTGCAAATTATGTAATGTGAAAGGTATGTATGTGAGGTGACGAGTACGTATTCGGGCTTATATATACAAAATTCTATTGGTTTAAACTCTTAAATAACCTTTATGTATTTAATTGAAAATTATTGTAATATGTCATATTCTTTACTTGTCAAGTTTGTTTTATGTGCTTAATTGGACTTGTTATTATTTTAACTTTTGCGTGAATTTTCTTGATTGTTGAGATTATATGGAAGATATTTTGATTATGTAGCAAATGATAACCCTGAAGTCGCCCAAGTTAGAAATGCAGAGCAACTCTGAAAAATCCTCTCACGAAGATGAAAATCCAAGCCATTCAAAAAACTCCAACTCGCAATTCTAAAATATTTTTGCCTTAAAAATTTAAACTAAAAATTTTAACTTTATGATAATTCAAAATATTTTTGTTTTGAAAAATTAAAATTTAGGATACACTAACATATTTTTAAATAACAGCCATTTAAAATTGCTACCTGGTGCTATTTTACGTGTAAAACCCCCCATTCTTTTTCTTATACTTGTTCGGTCTATATTACTGTGTCTTCCAAGATTTTTGCACATTCTGTGATCTTCACCACATCAATATCTCTCCAATAAATTGTCACTTTATTAATGCTAAAGGGATAAAATTGAAAAAATAACATTTTTTTTAAAATTTTCTAGAATGGCAAATATTTTGAAATAACTACTCCTTGCGATTCTTTTTAGTTACAATTGTTACTAAAAATAATTAGTACAAACTTATCATTTCAGAAAATCACGGGAAAATTTAATTAACTTTGTCTACTTTTACCCTTAGTCTAATATCGTCGAGAAAGATTAGTATAGTAAAAGAGAAAGAAGCCATAAACTGAGATAAAATAAGAATAAGGACTATTTAATCAAATTATTTTTCAAAATAATATTTTCATTAAAGACGTATAAAAGTTAAATATAAGGAGCAAAATTGATCAAAAGGAGTATTTTTGTAAAAATAGAGTATTAGTGCCCGCTTTTTTCTGTAAGTACCGGCTCATATTAAGAGCTTGTCTGGAAAGTCATTTAGGAATAAAATTTGAGTATAATTAGGCGTAATTATATAGTTTAGTATATTTGTCTAGTCAACTAATTATTTAATCAATATGAAATTGGGTGTAATTTGAGAGATATAATTATACTTTTAAATTTTCAAGGAGAATATGACAATTGATGATAATTACACTGTATAGTTATATGGTGCTATTTAATTTCTTTCCTTTTTGTTTTTATTTTAACTTATTTTCTTTATAACTTTTGTTTCCATGATTTAAATTTCATTTTATTTTATTTTTATTTTTAATTTAAAATATATCTAATGTACATTATTTATTTTTTATTTCTCTATATTTACTTCTTGTGATTTCATATAGTTGCTCGTATACTTTATTACTTATTTGTTTTGTTTTCTTTATTTAGTGTAACTGTACTATTATTCTAGTTTGGAAACTATACATCTATCATTACAAATAATGTGTCATTCAAGATGGGAAGAGTTTTATTCAAAAGGGAAGAGTTTTATTCAAGATGGGAAGAATTTTATTCAAGATGTGGAATATGAATGGAAGCCTTCATTCTGTGAGAAATGTCAAACAATATGACACAATTGTGCAAGACTACAAAAACAGTTACCTAAGCAGCCTACACAAGTGTGGAAGCCAAATCAGTCCAGGAGTGGAGAACTAAGGGACCTGTTATGACACCACAGAGACAATCCCCAACAAGGGAACCTACTGAACTTCAGCAGCAATCCAAATCAGGTCAGAACCAGAGGAGTGATAAGAGCAATGATAAAGGAAAGCAAACACATAGCCCAGCACTCAACAGTATCAACTTTCCCCCTCTGTCACCCATAATTGTGAGTAGCAGTATCCAATAGTAGAGATGAACCTCCAGGGGAGGTTGGAAACACTACATCAACATCTTATCAATGAAGTGGTTAGTGTGGAACATAAGGGGTGTAAATAAGAGGTACAAGCAGAAAGAATTTAGGGAATACATTAGAAATACAACATTAACTTAGTAGGACTAGTAGAAACAAAAGTTAAGCAAGCACATGCTAATAGAATTGCTAACATACTAGAACCAGGGTGGGGTGTCTTAACTAATTATGTCTTAGGGGAAAAAGGCAGAGTATGGATTTTATAAAATCCAAAGATCTTCACAGTCACTAGTGTTCTGGAGGAAAGCCAGTTGATCCACAGCAGGGTTTCCAGTAGAACAGGGGACCTAAATTGTTTCCTCAATGTGGTCTATGGATTCAATGGATTGGAGCAAAGAAGAACTTTATGGAGCAGTCTACAAAATTTGGCAAAAGGAATTACAGAACCATGGGTTTTAGCAGGGGATTTTAATACAGTCTTGTGTGACAGAGACTGACAATCATGTAAGTCAGTTAGATTACTAGAAACAGTGGATTTCAACAATTGCCTACAGCTTACTGGACTGAAAGAATTACCCTGGAGAGGTGACTACTACACATGGACTAATAAGCAAACTGGTGTGGACAGAGTATGCAACAGGCTTGACAGAGTGTTTGGCAATTACGACTGGAGGATCAAATGGAATCAGGTGGTAACTAAGTATGATGTACCATTAACTTCAGACCATAACCCAATGATACTAACATTGAAAGCATCCACCTGGAAAGGAAAGAGGCACTTCAAATTCTTCAATGTATGGGCTGAACACAAAGATTTCCAACACATTGTGACAACAGTATGGCAGGAGGGGAAGACAGATACCATGAGAACAATATGGGACAGACTCAAAGCCCTGAAGACTCATTTGAAGACACTCAATAACAAGGAATTTAAAACAATCACACTTAAAATTGAGCAGTGTCGACAGGAACTCGGACTCATACAAAAGCAATTGAGTCAAGCATACAATGATGCACTACAACAGAAGGAGAAGGAACTGATATTGCAACTGGAAAGATGGTCATTGATTGAGGAAAGTGTCCTACAACAGAAGGCAAGAGCAAAGTGGATACAACTGGGGGACTCCAACACGAAATACTTTACTGCAGTAATGAAGGACATAAGTCAGGAGAAGCAGATTCATGAAATTACCAATGCACAGGGCATCAGGCTGACTACACCAACAAAAATTAAAGAGGAAATTCTGGGCTTCTACAAAGCACTGATGGGAACTGCTGAACCAACACTACCTGCTATCAATCAACTGTACATGTCCAATGGCCCAAAACTGAACCAACAGCAAAGAAAGGAACTATGTGCTCCAGTTACTGAAACAGAAATAACAGAAAGCCTCAAAGCTATTGGAGATGACAAAGCACCAGTAATAGATGGATACAATGTAGTCTTCTTCAAAAAGAGATGGAGTATCATTGGTAACCAAGTCACTAAAGCCATTAAGCAGTTCTTCAACGCAGCAAAGATGTGCAGACCAATCAACTGTGCAACCATTACTCTCATCCCTAAAATGTCCAAACCAGCTTCAATCAAAGAATATAGACCTATAGCTTGTTGTACTGTCCTCTACAAACTCATCTCCAAAGTACTGGCTAATAGGCTGCAGAAGGTGATGGCAAGCCTCATCAATGAAGCCCAGGCAGGTTTTTATTCCAGGTAGGAAAATTCAGGACAACATCATCCTAGCCCATGAGCTTGTTAAAAGCTATACTATGAAGCATGTCTCCCCCAGATGCATGATTAAGATATACCTCCAGAAAGCATATGATTCAGTGAAATGGGTGTTTTTACAGCAAGTCATGGAACAGATAGGATTCCCTAGCACTTTCACCACATGGATTATGGAGTGTATATCAACAGTGAGCTACTCAGTTCTGGTTAATGGAGAGCCAACAGTTCCATTTGCTGCAGCCAGAGGATTGAGACAAGGGGACCCCATGTCCCCATTCCTTTTTGCCTTGGTCATGGAGTATCTAAGCAGATCATGCACTAAATTACAAGCTGATCCAGCATATCAATTCCACCCCAGATGTAAAAAACTGGGTATTACGCATATGTGCTTTACAGATGACTTGTTGCTGTTTGCTAAGGGAGACCTCAACTCTGTCAAGGCATTATCCAACTGCTTCTCTCAATTCTCAGCAGCCTCAGGTCTCAAGGCCAACTTGAACAAAAGCTCAGCCTATTTTGGAGGAGTACCAATACCTGTGCAGAAGCAGATACTTTACCATCTTGGCTATGAACAAGGCCAACTGCCTTTCAAGTATCTGGGAGTACCACTGAGCACCAAGAAAATTACTCTAGTACAGTGGCAACCTTTAGTGGAAAAAATCACAGCTAGGATCACTTCTTGGAATGCCAGAACCCTGTCCTATTCTGCGAGACTTCAACTGGTGCAATCTGTCATCTTTGGTATTCAAGCTTACTGGGCTCAGCTGTTTATCTTCCCAATAAATGTTCTTAAAATGACTCAAAGTATCTGCAGGAGCTTCATTTGTTCAGGGATGAACACTGTAACTAAGAAAGCATACATCTCCTGGGACAAAATGTGCACTCCAAAGTCAGTAGGGGGAATGAACCTAACCAACCTCAAACTGTGGAACAAGGCTGCCATTGCAAAGACCTGCTGGGACATAGCACATAAGAAGGATATGATCTGGATCATGTGGATCACAGTGTATTACATCAAAGACATGTCATTAGAATCCATGCCAATCACTGCCCAAGCCAGCTAGATGGTTAAGAAGATCATCCAATCCAGAGATACTCTACAAAGGATCCAAAACTGGAGACATCAGAAATGCACTTCTAAACAGTTGTACCAGTTGCAGTTACAAGAAGTGCCAACAGTCCCATGGAAGAACCTAATTTTACAAAACTAAGCCAGACCAAAAGCAGTGTTCAACCTGTGGCTATTCCTACAGGACAAACAACAAACCAAGGATAGACTACATAGCTGGGGAATGGGTATTGATCAACAATGCCCTCTATGTCAAATCCAATCTGAAACAAGAGATCATCTCCTCACGGAATGCCCTGTCACTGTGGATCTATGGGGAAGAGTAATGAATTGGCTACAGGAACAATACCTACCTAGTTGCAGTTGGAATCAGAAAGTGCCATGGTTGATTACCAAAGCCAAGGGACGAACATGTCGTGCAGCCATTTTTAAAATGGTCACAGCTGAAGTTGCATATGCTATCTGACTGGAAAGGAATGCAAGAGTTTTCAACAAGACTTTTCGATGTAATACTGCTATACTGAGAGACATAGTGTACAACTGTAATGTTAGAGGCACCCCTAGAATTAGACAACTATTACAACACCTTAGTATATAGTAGAAGCTAGATAGTTAGGATAGTAAATGTCGTTATTATGTTAGCTTTAGACAGTCGGCTGAGCTGAAGCTTGACTGTGGTTTTGTAATGCAACTTCATTGGTGATTAATGAAAAACCTTAATTACCAAAAAAAAAAATAATGTGTCATTCATAAACTTGCCATATAATGAATGATATCATCAAAGTAGAATTTCGTTGTAGAATGAGGATATAAGGTAACTTATTATGTTTTATAATCTTAAGTTGTATTGGAACTTATTTTTATTATCTTGGTATTTGACATATGATATTAACTTTTAAGTTTTAATATTTACTTAATTTAAAGTTTAATTTAACTGTATAAATACATTAGTTCAACAAAAATGTAATTACGACAAACTAGCAACTTGTCGTATTCACTACTCCTTTCGGTCCAAAATAAGTAATTTTTTGGTCTTTTTCTTGTACTCCAAAATAAGTGATTTTTTTTAGATTTCAAGAATGAATTAATTATTTTTTTTCTATATTGTACTTAGAGTAATTAATGTTGGAGTACGCGTTAGGAGTATTTATGTGGAAAGATAATAAAGATTAATATGGTCGATTTCATTACTAATTAATGTTAAAAGGTAAATTTTTTAATATATGTAAAAATAATTAAAAATTATTTATTTTGGACCAAAAATATATATTAAATAATTTGTAAGATGTATAATTACACCACTTTCAATTGCGAAGTAACTTTCTGAACCTGCCGTATATGAATGGATTGGTATTGGAAAGTTGATTTCCACATTACTCAATGAAGTGGCCATTTCAGTTGTCCATGATTTCATGAAAGTCTATGATAAGTTGCTAGTATTTCACTGTAGCACTCACTTTTCTGTTTAAAGAGCTCTTGTTTCAAAATCAGTTAGACAAGAGGGGTTGCTCTGATGGTAAGCAACCTCCACTTCCAATCGAGAGGTAGTGACTTTGAGTCTCCTCAAGAGTAAGGTGGGAAGTTCTTGAAGGGAAGGATGGCGGGGGTCTATTTGGAAACAGCCTCTCTACCCAAGGATAGGGGAAAGGTCTGCGTACACACTACCCTCCCCAGACCCCACTAAGTAGAATATACTGGGTTGTTGTTATTGTTGTTTCAAAATCAGTCTTATCAATTCTCATATGCCTTCTTGAGAGGTTAACGCAAAGGCTAGAATATTATCAAGTCACTTAATGCAAAAATAACCATACCAGCATACAATCAACTGATCACTTAGATAACGAAGTAGTTAATGGATAACGTTAAGCGTGAGTAGGTTAGTAACCTAAAAATGAGCAGATAACCTAGTGGTTTAGTAATCAGATGGCATACTGATGTAATATCTAAAACAAATAAGTTATCTGTTAATGAACATATATAGCGTAATCATTTCTTTCTTTATTTTATTTTACATAATATTAGTGTCCTATACAATAAGAGATCGGGATTCTAGGGTAAAGAAGTAGCCAGGAATAAGTAGAAGTCTCCAATTGACCATTGTCAAATAGAAGTTGTTGGGCTAAACTAGCCCCATCACACTTTTAGTATGGTATGATATTATTTATATTGGGTAAGTTTTTAAGGTTGAGATTCTTATACTTTAGTTATATATAGGCTCACAATATTTTCAGTTATTAATATGATACTTTATTCGTGCATTCAATAATTCCCCCGTTGAATTAAGTTTTATATGGTTCACTATCACGATTCAGGGGTCTCTTTTCGAGATTCATTATGTGCCACCCATATTGTTAGAATTTTATGGCAACCGAAGTCTGCAACTAGCTTCTTCTTGTGTGTATATCACACGCACCATCACTTTATCATCTCCGTACTCATCCCAATATACCTGGATCTAATATCAGATGTTGGGCCAAAACTAGCCCAATAACGTTCTTAACATAGTGTAATATTGACCGTTTTGGTCAAATCCATATGATTTTTCTCAAAAGACATTACATTATTAGAAATTTTTTATATCTAATTATATATAGACTTCCCATCTTTTTAACTACAATATGAAATTTTATTTCCACGCCCGACAAAAGTAAACCTCCTTCGAAAGTTTGAGATAAGCATGTGAAGATATTCAATGCAACATTTAGAAAACCAATAGTATAACCCAATTCATGAGACTTAAATGGACCCATGACGTTGCCCAACATTAGCCAAGGAAAATGCTCAATCTTAAAATTATATCTTGACCATTTAAATGTTCAATCTTAGAGTTATAATCTTGGTCCATATTATACCTTCAGGGTATATTTGGTATTGAGAAATATTTTTTAATTTTCTTACATTTTATAGGTTTAAATATTTAAAAATAATTTTTTTTGTGAACTTATTTTTTTCAGTTAGAAGAAATACTTTTTCTATAAAGAAAAAAGGAATATATTGTCTAAATTATCTTTTCAACCTTTCTTATCCCCGCCAAAAAATCCACGCCTTCGCCACCCACCCACCCACTATTCACCGCCCCTACTCCTACCTAACCCCATCCCCGTTCACTCCACCCCCACCTTACCCCTAACTCTCACCCACCCACCGCCCAACTATCCCACCCAAAATATATATAAAATATTATTTAAAATATATTCTTTTTATAATGTAAAAAAATATTTTCTTTTATTTCAACAAATTGAGTAATTTCTTTTTATGATTTAGAAAAATCTCTCTTTTCTCGTTTCAACAAAATTAGTACTTTTTTCTCATGATGTCAAATGATTTGTTTAACTAACTGTTATAAACAAACATAATTAGCAGACATGAAAAAATTTTGAAAAAAGAAAAAGAAGAAACACATTATCGCAACAGAGAAAATTATAAATAAAATTTGTACTAGTAAAATAGGGGGGGGGGGGGGGGTATTGAGCTATTTTTAGGGGAGAACAATAAAAATAGCTAAATTTACAAAGTGGTCATTCAAAAATAGCTACAGTTTTAAAAGTCATCGAAATTTAGTCATTTTTCAAGTAAATATAAATTGAACGTAAACACTATTCAAAATTCGAAAAATACTCCAGCATAATATACTGGAATTCGAGTATAATATACTAGAACTCCAGTATATTATACTTGAGCCAGCAAAGTATACATGTCCAACATATGTTGGAATTTCATGCACAGGTGCAACGAACTCCAATATATTTTGCTGGATCAATATCAGTTGCAGCAAAATAGTTGCTATTAATCAATACTTGGCAAACATTATAACTTGAAATTTTGACACATTTTATACTCCTTGTTGTTCATGCTTTGATTAGAAATTCATACAAAATAGTCCTAAAAGGCTCATAAGTTGTGCTTGATTGCAAGTTTGATCAACAAAGTGACAAGATATCACAGATAAGGCTGTATCCGGTTCCGGTTCTGGGTCTATTTGGGTCTGCGGTTTTGGTTCTGGCGGTTTCAGTTCTGGCGGTTCTGACGCTTCCGCTTCTGGCGGTTCCGGAGCCGGAACCGCTACCATACGATTCCGGTTCTGGCGGTTCCGGTTCCGGCGGTTCCCAGCGGTTCCCGGCGGTTCTGAAATTTTATTTTTTTTAAATCAATATCTTGTATAGTAGTCATTAGTATATTGTAGAATATATTCTATATGGTGTACTATGTTATTAGTATAGTATATATTGTGTTTGGTAATTAGTATATATTGTGTATAAGTAGTGTATATTAGCCTATAGACGCTACAATTGCAGAATTTGTACCCCGCAAATTTCTATTTGTTCGAGTATGTAAATTTTGTATATAAGTAGTATATATTGTATTTATGTAGTATATATTGTATATAAGTAGTGTATATTGTGTTGTAGTTAGTAATTAGTATAAATTATATATAAGTAGTATATATTGATAAAAGAATGTTGTCATTAAAATATTGTGTTGTATGTTATATATTGTATGTTATATAAATATTCAAGGATTGATTTAGAAGTAAAGACAAAGAAATATTGAGACAAAAGATATTCAAGGATATGATAAAGAGCATATTTATTGACCAAAATGGCATATCTTTCTTAGTCTTCCTTCCCCCAATAGAAAAAAACTAAAAGAAGACATGCCAATGTACAAGTTACATCATAATTTATGCATTATTCCCTAAACATGACTTAACTCAGTTATCCCCTGTGGTGAACGCTTCTTCTTGTTCCTTGGGGTTAATTCTATTGACAGTTGCACCCACATCATCGGCCACTTCAGTTTTTTCGACATCTTTTGGAGTTCCTGGAGCCGAGCCATATGCTTCTTCCCTGTCCGAGCCTTCTTCCCTGTCCTGTGTGCCTCCATTGATTTATCAGACAAAGCCCCTACAATAATAATGCAATAAAATCCAGATAACAAAAAGGGTCTTTTCACTTTTCAGTCATGTTATATCACTCACAATAATAGACAAATACATATACTGAGCCATGTCGAATACAATGTCAAGGTCCATCAAAAGATAAGTTACTAAGGATTCAAATTGTTCAGGTATTAGAGAATTGAATTACAGCAGATGTCAGATCCTGTAGATAATGTACTGGACTTACCTTAAAAGTTGATGCCATAAGTAGATCTTGAAGCTTAGGGACTGTGTCGTACGATACAATGTTGAACACACCATCAAGGTGAACGGACTTCTTAGTGTTTGAAGGCACTACTTTAAATCCTGCTTTATTTGAACCACCCCATTGAGATAAAACCACCTGTTCCATTGCACATTTTTCCAAGCCATCAGCATGGTGTTGCAAAGATGGTGTGACGTTGTCCTTTGTACCTTCTTTATCCAAAATCTCTAGAGATGTCCACAAATTTATTACCAGGTAGGAATTCAACTTTCGGTTTTATGCTGAGATTGTCATCAACCGGGGGAAGGGTAGTATTTTGGCCACTACTTTCACCGGTTTTAGCTTTTTCTTTACCGAACATATTTTTCAACGAAAATGCCATAATAATTAGCACGTAAGAGTTGAAACGAGTTTACCGGATTGACGAACAACTTCTTGAAAATTGAAAATCGTTGAAATTGAACACTTGAAAACTTCAATTCAACAACTTCACAATGTTTCATGAATTTGCAACAATAAATTAAGCACTTGCACTAGAAAGATTGAAAGAGAGCTTGAGAGAGCTTGAGAGAGGTTGAGAGAGATTGAGAGATATTGATGAATATGTGAATAAAAATGAAAGAATGAGGGGGTATTTATAGTTGAGAAATGGGAAATAATGTAATTATATAAAGTTTGTGGGCCAAATGGCTATTTTTTAAACTTCCAAACGACTAGTTTTGAAAAAGAGCCGTTTGGAAATTATTTTTTTAAATTTTTTTTTAATATTACCGTTACAGAACCGTTTGGAACCGCCAGAACCGGTCCGGTTCCGGTTCCGGTTCTGGCGGTTCCAACGGGTAGAACCGTCCCTTCACGGTTCCCGGGAACCGCCGGAACCGGGCCACCAGAACCGCCAGGGCCGCGGTTCCGGTCCGGTTCGGAACCGCCAGATTGGCAGCCTTAATCACAGATCAGTTCAAAAGGAGTGAAACTTGCACAAGTGCCAAAGACAAGACGAGCTCAGGCGAAATAGGTCCAATGCGGCCGCACACCACTTTGTGCGGTCCACACTGAGAGATTCAGAGAGCAGGATTTCAAGGCTAAGAGGGAGTGCGGCCGCACTAGGTTTTGTGCGGTCCGCATTGAAGGCAATGCGACCGCATTACCATTTTGTGCGGTCCGCAAAGCTGAGAATCAGAGAAGTTGCAAGATGAAGTTTTGAAGCCTGTGCGGTTAGCAGTTGATTTTATACGGATCGCACTAGAAGCCCCTGCGGCCGCAGTCCAATCTGTGAGGTTCGTAGAGCCTAAGTTCAGAAAGCTGGATTTTGAAGCCAAGAGTCCTAGTATGTTCGTAGACCATTCTATGCGGTCCGCACTAACCCCACAGGGGCATTTTTGTCCAAATTTTTTTGCTTAGTATAACTAGATTCTTTTTTCATTTTTAGGGTATCAAATAGTTTTTAGAAGCAGCTACGCTCGTGCGAACGACTCTTGTAGCTATTTTGGGCAATTTTATCTGCTTTGCAACATTGAATCTTTATTTTTATCTTAGTAATTAATTAATATGAGTTTATCTTCATCTATTTCTTATTTTTCTTCTTTGAAAATGAGTAGCTAGACCCGTTAGCTAGGATTGTGGCTCAACCTTAGTGTGGGTAATTGATGGGTCTTGTATTTTAGTTATAAATTGATTATGGGTATTTGATATTTGGGTCAATTTCATGGTTAATTGCTGAATTAGTGGTTGCAAACACTAGTTTGTGTTTAGTTGACTAGGGTTCTTCTTGAGAAAGAGAGCCTAAGTCTCCGAAATTGATCCAACGAGGAATTGGGGCGTACTCAAGAGAACGATAGCCCCAATTAAAGGGTAAACCTCGAGAGAGTAATACCCGACTTGAACCTTACTTCCTTGTGTAAATTTTCATACCTAGTTGGTCTTGAGAACATCAATTAGGCAAAATCACTTGAACCACCGAGAGGTATAGAGTGGATAAATTAGTACAATGATTATATCATACTCTCCAAATATGTCAAAGATTCCTTAGACTAAAGTACCCGTCAATTGACTAACTAGGTAGAAATCACTACTCTAGTGCCTTTTAAACCTATTTGAACAACTCGTAACATTATAACTCTTAGCATAATTTAGTTACAATTACCATTTGCAGTTTGATAATAGTAGAATTAAACCAAAAACCCAAAAATGATTAGAAGTGTAATTTGGAACACATACAAAACTCTAAACTAGATAGATACTCGATTCCAATTCTATCTCTCTATGGATTCGATCCTGATCCAAAATTGGGTAAACGCTATTGCGACCCTCTCTTGCTACTTATTAGTAGTGCGGAGTTGGCAGCGATCACTTTTTGGCGCCGTTGAGGGGGAGCTAACAATTTTGGCTATCTATTTAGCTAGTTCTGTGTGTTGTTCTTCTTTCCTTCATTTTTAATAATTTTTTTGTGTCAATTATTTAGGTACAAAATGGCTTTAAATGTTAATGAACCTCTTGGAAAGGTTCTTGTGGGGGAGGAGGTTGATGCTATTGGAGAGGATGAGGTGCTTCTTGTACCTTCTTGACCACGAAGAGGCCGCCAGACCAATGTTAATGAAAATATTCCAGACCTTCCTCCACCACCTCCAAGAGTGGTTCCTCGGGTGCTCCCAAACCACGGCTATGTAAGTGAAATTGTCCCACCCTGAATCCGGGTGGGAAACTTTCAAATTACTAATGTGATGCTGACATTTTTGGAGCAGCGTGGATACTTCACGGGCGTTGCCACTCAAAATGCTTACAAACATCTCAAAGAGTTTGTGGATACCTGTTAGGGGAGCAAGCAAACCAATGTGTCCGAAGATGCACTCCGGTTGAGACTCTTCCCATTCTCACTTAGAGGGAAGGCTTTAGATTGGCTTGAGCGACTTCACAACAATTCTATCAGTACTGGAGATGAGTTGGCGGATAAGTTCATAGCAAAAAGTTCTTTTCACCGGGACATATGTCGGTATTGTGGGATGAGATATTGTCTTTCAAGCAGGAGCCCACGGAACCTTTGCAAGAGATTTGAGAGAGGTATAGAACGATGGTGAAGGAATGCCTCAACAATGATATGACGGATAATATGTTGCAATAAACTTTCTATCGGGGCATCAATACTACAAATCAATGCATAGTGAATCAACTTGTAGGGGGAAATTTTATGAAATTCATGTATGATGAAGCTTGTGTTGTTCTTGATGAGATGGCGGATACATCCTCCGCATGGCAAAGTAGTGCCAATGGGCCCCACAGTGACCCCACGGTCGTTCATTTGCACAAAGAATTACATGATTATGGGCAAGCAACAGTGGAGTTGACAACTACCATGAACTAACTAGCAAAGGAACAATTGCGACAAGTCCAAAATCCTCGCCAAGTGAATGCTATGGAGGGTGTTAACATGCTAGTGAACCAAAGGAGACGAAGAGGTCAACAAAACCAAGGGAATTCGGATAAATTTGACAACGATAGTAGTGGATTTCAAGATGATGGCTATGATGAGCAAAATGATGAGGTACAATATGTGAATAACTTTCAAGGCCAAAGAGGCAATTCTTTTAACCAACAACAATAATAGAGGTTCCAAGGTAATTGGGGAAATCAATTGTAAGGGAACAACAATTGGAACAATAACCAACAAGGGAAGAACAATTGGGGAAACAATAATCAAAATTCAAATTAAGGTAATCAAAATAACAATCGGAGAAATCAAGGAAATTGGAGTAATAACAACAATCAGAGTGGATGGAACAACAACCAGGGAAATCAGGGGCAAGGTTATTAAAGCCCCCCAATGTACCAACAACCGAGCAATCCATCATTTTTTCCTTCCCAAGGTTCTAGTTCTTCTAGCAATGATATGGGTAGAATTGAAATGACGTTAGAACAAATGATGAAGAAGAATGCAGATTCGGATGCTCAATTATCTTCTCACAATAATTCCATTCGAAATTTGGAGGTGCAACTATTTCAAATTTCAAAATCCTTGAATACACGCCCTAAGGATGCTCCTCCAAGTGATACGGTAGTGAACTCAAAGGGCAGGATTAATCATGTTAGGGCACTAACCACTAGGAGTGGACGAGGCAGTGATATGAACGCCTCCAAACAAAAGCAAGTTTTGGGCGATGAAGTTGAATTGCAAGAAGATGAAGTTCCTTTGGTGGTTGAGAATGTGGCTGATGAAAATATAAATGAAGAAGTGAGGATCGATATTCAAGATGCCGAGGTGGAAACGCAAAATGGCGTGACTCTGTCTAGGGAACACATAATCGACATGCTGGAGCTGGTCAAGCAAAAAGTCAAGGCAGCCTTGCCTAGACCATATCCACATTATCCTCGAAGGCTAGCCAAGTAGAAAAGTGAGAATCGGTTCAAAAATTTCATTGACATGATGAAGAGCTTATCCATCAATATGCCTTTGGTGGAGGCTTTGGAGCAATCCTGGCTATGCCAAATTCATGCAAGATTTGGTGACCAAGAAATGATCCATGGACTGTGAAACTATCAAGATGACCCACCAAGATAGTGCTATAGTACATTCAATGGCTCCAAAGTTGGAGGATCCCGGTGCTTTCACCATCCCTTGCACTATTGGTAGTGCAAACTTTGCTAAGGCTTTATTTGATCTAGGGTCAAGTATCAACTTGATGCCCTACTCAGTTTTCAAGACTTTGGGTATTGAACTACCACGGAAAACTTCCATGAGATCGCAAATGGCGGATAATCAATGAAGCGACCTTTGGGAATTGTTGATGATGTGCTTGTCTAGGTGGACACATTTATCTTGCTAGTGAATTTTGCGATATTGGATTGCAGGGTGGACTATGAAGTCCAGATCATATTGGGGAGATCTTTCCTTGCTACAAGGAAGGCTCTAGTTGATATGGAAGCAGAGGAACTCACTTTCTGGGTGGGTGATGAAAAGAAAGTATTTCACGTGTGCAAGTCAATCAGGCAGCCCAATTGTACCGAACTGTGCTCATTTGTGGATCTGGTCACGACTATGATAATTGATGATACAAGTGCTATGATTAATGTAGAGGTACCATTGGATGCCGTGTTGTTGAATCCTGATGTCCATGATGATGAGGGTCGAGTGGAGTGCGTGATTGCTTTGCATGGAATGGGCTCTCACTCTTATGAACCTAGAAGCTATCCTTGGACCTTGAAAATAGGAAGACTCCTCCAATTAAGCCTTCAATTGAGGAACCTGCGATGTTGGAGTTGAAGCAATTGCCTCCACACCTCAGGTATGAGTTCTTAGGCCCTAGTTCTACTTTACTAGCTATTCTTTCCTCTTGTCTTACTAACATGCAGGTAGACGCCACTTTGGAAGTGCTTAAAAATATGAAGAAGGCAATTGGATGGACTTTGGCCGACATTCGGGGAATAAGCCTCGCATTTTTTATGCAAAAAAAATCATTTTGGAGGATGATACAAAACCCTCCTTGGAACATCAAATGAGGTTGAACCAAGCAATGCAATAAGTGATGAAGAAAGAAGTGATAAAGTGGTTAGATGTCGGGGTTGGGTACCCTATTTTCGATAGCTCATGGACCTCTCCGATGCAATGTGTGGCGAAGAAGGGTGGTATGACTATGGTGACAAATGACAACAATGAACTTATTCCCACTCGGACAGTTACTGGATGTAGGGTATGCATGGATTGTCAGAAGCTAAACAAGGTGAGCCGCAATGATCACTTCTCATTGCCATTCCTTGACCAAATGCTTGATACCTTGCGGGGCGTGCCTTTTATTGCTGTTTGGATGGATATTCAGGATATAATCAAATCTTAATTACTCTGGAGGATCAAGAGAAGACCATATTTATTTATCCATATGGCACCTTTTCTTTCTCTCGGATGCCTTTCGGGTTGTGTAATGCCCCGACGACATTCCAACAATGGATGGTGGCTATTTTCACCGATATGGTAGAAGATATTTTAGAGGTCTTTATGGATGATTTTAGTGTGGTTGGTGATTCATTTGAAGAGTTTTTGGGAAAACTGGAAAGAGTTTTAGCCCGTTGTGAAAACACAAATCACGTACTCAATTGGGAAAAATGTCACTTCATGGTTGACGAGGGCATAGTGTTGGACCATAAAATTTTAAAGCATGGGATTAAAGTTGACAAAGCCAAGATAGAGGTGATTTCAATGTTTCCTCTCCCCCACTTTTGTTAATGGAGTGAGGAGTTTTCTTAGGCTTACGGGGTTTTACTGGAAGTTTTTAAAAGATTTTTCAAAGATGGTAAACCCTTTGTGCAAGCTACTAGAAAAGGATGCCAAGTTTGTGTTCGATGAGGGATGTATGCAAGCATTTGAGCTTCTCAAGTTTTAGTTGACCACTACCCCTATCATTACCGCACCAAATTGGAGCTTGCCTTTCGAGCTCATGTGCGACGCAAGTGATGTTGCGGTTGGGGCTATTTTGGGTCAAAAGGTTAACAAAATGTTTCATCCAGTGTACTACGCAAGCAAGACCATGAATGAGATTTAAAGAAACTACATGGTTATCGAGAAAGAGTTGTTGGCCATAGTGTTTGCAATGGAAAAGTTTTGGCCGTATCTTATGGGGGCCAAGGTCATAGTGCACACCGATCATGCCGCCCTTAGGTACTTGATGACAAAGAAAGACTCCAAGGCAAGGTTGATGCGATGGGTATTACTACTTCAAGAGTTCAATCTAGAAATTATGGACCGGAAGGGTAGTGAAAACCAAGTTGCTGACCATTTTATCCCGCTTGGAGGAGGAAGGAAGGCCATGTGATGGTCTAGAGCTTAATGGTGAATTTCCCGATGAGCAACTACTTTCCGTGTCTATGAGTGAAATGTCATGGTTTGCCGATATTGCTAATTACCTTGTGATCGGAATAACCCCATGTGAGCTCTCTTCTAACCAAAGGAAGAAACTCAAGCAGGATAGTTTGGATCTCTATTGGGATGAGCCGTACTTGTTCAAGATTTGCACGGATAGTATGATCCGAAGGTATGCACTGAAGGAAGAGCAATTGAGGAATTTGGAGTCTTGTCATTCCTCTCCTTATGGTGGCCATCATGGCGGGGCGAGGACGACTTCTAAAGTTCTTAGTTGTGGGTTTTATTGGCCAACTTTGTTCAAAGATACGGGTGATTTTGTGAAGAGATGTGACGAGTGCCAAAGAGCGGGTGGAATTTCAAAGAAAGATGAGATGCCTATCAATACCATCCTTGAGGTTGATATTTTTGATGTATGGAGCATTGATTTTATGGGTCCATTTGTTAGCTAGTGTGGGAACGCATACATTCTTGTAGTGGTGGATTATGTTTTAAAGTGCGTTGTACCGTGGCTTTTTCCCAACAATGAGTCCCGGTGTGTTGTTACATTTCTCAAGAAGAGCAATTTTACAAGGTTTGGTACTCCTAGAGCAATCATAAGTGATGGGGGGTCTCATTTTTGCAATACAGCTTTTGACACTTTGCTTTCAAAGTATGGTATCAATCATAAAGTTTCTACCCTCTATCATCCTCAAGAAAGTGGACAAGTTGAAGTCTCTAATAGGGAAATCAAAAGCATATTGTCAAAGACGGTCAATGAGAATAGGACTGATTGGTCAAATAAGATGGATGATGCTCTATGGGCTTACAAGACTGCTTACAAGAGTGAAATTGGTATGTCTCTGTATTGGTTGGTGTTTGGCAAAGCTTGAAATCTACCGGTTGAGTTAGAGCACAAATCCATGTGGTCCTTGAGGAAGTTGAACCTTGAGTGGGATGTAGTTGCCAATCTTTGAGTGAAGTAACTCAATGAGCTTGATGAATTTAGATTCGACGCCTACTCTAGTTCGTCCTGTATAAGGATAAAATGAAATACCTTCACGACAAGTATACTCGAGGCAAAGAATTCAAGGTGGGGTATTTGGTGCTCTTATTCAACTCTCGGCTAAGGTTGCTCTCGGGAAAGCTTAAGTCAAAATGGAACATGCCGTTTGTGTTAGATAATACGCTTAACGCTAGAGGGGGGGTGAATAGCGTTATAATAAAAATTAGCGTAAACTTGCGGAATTAAAAAATTGCAGGAAGTAAATAAGTGCGATAAATAATAAAGTACGCACCGATGTATTCTGGTTCACCACAACACGTGGCTAGTCCAGTCCCCGAGAGACTCTCTCGAGATTTTCCACTAACTTGTCAAGCTTACGGGTGCTCAACAAACCTTTACAACTTAAGGACACACGCCTTAACACCTTTGCTCGGAGATACAACACTCCAAGACTTCAACCAAGGAAACACAAGTTCCTTACAACAAGAGAATCACAATTCTCTTACAAGTGTAAAAAACACTAAACACTCAAACAATACACTCCTTAATGAGTAGATATGAGTAAAAGAAGTAAGCTCAAGATCACAATAACTTTGGACAAGAATATGGCTCTCAAAACTTATGTAATGAATATAAAATGATTCGCAATAGAGTATGCAAGCTTATAGCAATTGTATGATCAGTTGTTGTGTGTTATTGTGTTTAAAACACTGAAATGAAGCATTTATAGTTGAAAAACTTGGCATTACCATTGCCTAATTGCCAATTAAGAGTTGCTGATTTTACTGTGTGACAATCGATTGTCAAGAAGTCACAATCGATTGTTTGCCAATCATTCCAGAAATCAATTCAAGATTTTACGCTTAACAATTGATTGTCCAAGATCAACAATCGATTATTGGTAACGTTCAAAAAATCATTTCCAGATTTTACGTAACACAATCGATTATACAAAATCAATAATCGATTATTCAGCAACGTTCAAAAAATCCTTTCCAGATTTTAATTTCAACAATCGATTGTACAAAATCAACAATCGATTATTCAGCAACGTTCAAAAAATCTTTTCCAGATTTTAATTTCAACAATCGATTGTAAAAAATCAACAATCGATTACCTGACGGTATTTGAAAACTTTACGACAACGGTCAGCTTCACAATCGATTGTGCAATGTTAACAATCGATTATTTATCAGACTTTGAAAATCATTTTAGACACAGCCTCGTGACAATCGATTGTTATATACTCACAATCGATTATTTAATAACTTTGAAAAAGTCTGGAAGACACTGCCTCAACACAATCGATTGTCATATGTTCACAATCGATTATTTTGTGACTTTGAAAAATCTGATGGACACTGTCTCTTCACAATCGATTGTCATTAGCTTCACAATCGATTATTCTGAGTTTTGAAAAACTTTGATGTACACTGCCTCATCAGAATCGATTGTCATAAGGTTCACAATCGATTGTCATGCAGGTTTGAAAAACCTGATGCTCACTGCCTTAACACAATCGATTGTCATTAGTTCACAATCGATTGTCATGCAGTCTTGGCTTAACATAATCGATTATCATAAGTACATAATCGATTATCTTAGTCCAGATTTTAGAGGCATGTTTAAAAATCATTTTGACTAAAGTAAATATGCATGATTTAAAATCATTTAGCATTAAATTAAATATGCATGATTTTGTAAAAATAGTTTTACGAGAGAAGCCATGTCATGAGTCAAGTTGTCGGATCAAGATCACAATTAAGAACGACTCATTTAAACTATAAAACTTTGTATTGTACTTGAATCTTATTATCCACCAATTGTGCGCTTGTACTTGAACTTCGTCATATATCAATTTGCGCTTGTTTGTCATTCATCAAAACCTACACATAAAAACACACGTTTTAGTATAAAGCCTTGAGAACGTGTTTCCAACAATTTCCCCCTTTTTGATAATGGCAAACTTTAAGCGGGATATGCAACTTACACAATTTATAATGACGATTCAAGACATGCATTTGTTCTCCCTCAATATATGTATTCCCCTTCAATTTAAGCTTATTAATATTGAGAGTGCATACCCGTTATCTTCCCCCTTTTGCCATTAGCAAAAATAATATAAGAAGATGCCAAAGATGTAAATAAAACTTGTTTATTTATTGGAAAGAAGATTATAGCAACAGGGAAGACAATACAACATATAAAAACAAACTTAAAAACAACAAACAAAGAAATTATTCATTTCCATCATCTCCGCCCTCATCATCCGGCGCTGCTTCATATGGAACAAGACCCGCATATGGATAATGAACATGGTCAAAATATCCATGGATCTCATGAGTTAATTGACCAAAAGAAGAGGTCAAGGAAGCAATTTGGTCGGAAATTGATTGGAGGGTAGGCTCTTGAGGCGGACGAGTTCGACGGGTTGGAGGAGGAGCAGGCGCTGCATGATCACCGTCATGATGAAAGGAGGATTCTGAAATTTCCCAGTTCTTGGTACTCTTTTTGAGAGGACCGTTGGAAGTGATGAATCCGGAGGCTTCAATAAAATTCATGATGAGGAGAGCATAAGGAAGAGGCCTATCATCTCCGATAGCGTCACGCATGTGAATCTTGACAAACAGACACCAATTGATGTTAGCTCCGGTTATTATGGCATGCATGAGCTTGGTGTCCTCTTGGGAAACGGTAGTATGGTTATGCTTGCGAGGCTTGAGGACTCGGGTGATGAAATAGAAAATCAACCGATAATTTGGATCCATTCCCGTAATTGTAGGACGACGGGAAGAAAGATTTGGATCATAAGAAGTAAGTCCGGTTTGATGTAGGAGGACCGTTTCATCAAAAAGGGCTCCGGCCTCTCCGATGTACCGAAAAATGTCTTCACCATTATGAGGAAGACGGGCAATGGTATGAAGGTTTTCATCGGAAAGAAGAATTTGAACACCATTTATATTTGTCACAAGCTCACCGTCATCATCCTCATGAAGGTTGGAGTAAAATGCTTGAATCAATGTAGTATTGATGTAAGGATGGGTAAGAAGTAAGAAGTCAAGAAGTTGACAATTTTTGAGCATATTTGCAGCAGGGCCATAAGATTCAAGATACTTGTTGGTTGAAAAGCGGGGAGGAAGAATGTCGCGCTTTTCAAATTTTGTTAAAAATCGAGTAAGCTCGATGTCAGAATTAAAATATAGAACGGAACCATCTTGATAAGGATAGTTTGGAGCAGCAGAGGAGGATGCACCAAGCCTAGCAGAACGGGAACGTTTGGAGTGACGGCCCGTCATTTTCACTGAGTATTGCTGGAATTTGCAAGAGACTTGAAAGAATTTTGATTGTTTGAGAGCTAAAGTTGATGCTTGAGTGAATAAAAATGAACATATATGGAGCCTATTTATAGAGGGGAGAAAGGCATTTCATTAATGGAAGAAATCTGCAGAAAATTGAAAGCTTAAACAGTCAGAAACGGTAAAAATAAATCTTACTGACCGTTAGACAATCGATTGTTGGAATGAGATAATCGATTTTCATTAAGATTTGACTGAATCTCGGAACTGACACAAATCGATTGCAGAACCAAACGGTAAAAAAAATTTGAATTACTGACATGAAATAATCGATTGTCAAAATATGGTAATCGATTATTATGTTACAGTGAGCACAGAAATTTTCTGATTTTGAGAATAATCGATTATATTTTGAAACAATAGATTGTTTTGGAAAAGCATTGCTGAAAGGCTGAGACGGAAATCGATTTTGCAGTTAAAGAATCAATTAATTAACAAAACTGCATAATAAACATAAACCATAAACAATCGATTAGTGATACTGCTAATCGATTTTCTGCACAGTAAGATAATCGATTATTTGCTTGGAACAATCGATTGTTCTGTGCCAAAACTTAATAATTCCCCCTACCTTTAGGGTGATACCTGCAAAATAGAATTAAACGTCTCCGACGCTCAAGTCAGTAATTAAAATATAAATGCAACCTAAAATGTATGCATTATATCAACGTTTACCCGCATTCAATACTTCATTTGGACATGATTTATATTTAGCACAACATTAAACGCTAAATATTTTATCAAGTCTACTAGCAATAAGGTAAAGTGAGGAATGATCATACCTGTGTAGTTCTTGGTATTGCTCGTCTTACCTTTCACATTTCTGTCAAGATGGTCATCTAAATTCATTGACGTGACCATTGGTTCGGTGTTGCTCTTTTCGAATTGATTTGGCAACTCCTTGCGACATTTAGATGGACAAATGAAAGTTCCCTCTTTCATTTGCTTAATTTGCAGCTCCAAGAAGAAATTAAGCTTGTCTATCAATGATATCTCAAATGCGATTTACAGATTCCTTGCATGACACTTATTAGTTGCTCCAAAGTAATACAAATATTTTCTACGATATCATTTTCCACAAGATTTGGAATGCAAGATATTAGTGGCATGAGAGTTTAAAGAAAATAACATTGCCAATATAGAGAGTTGTTTTGAAATTCTGTTATCAAGAAGATAGTAAACTTCATGCAATCTATTTCCCCTTAATCAGAAATTTATCAAGACATACCAACAAGACATAGATATACCAATTGTTATAAAACAATGATAAACCCATTAGTTGGATGACATAACAAGTGTACCAAAAGATATTTTAGTAACAGTGATACAAATTGTTATTTTTAGTAAAGCATATTACAAACGAGTATTGACTGTTAACAATCAACCATACATCGAATTTTGAAGAACATACCAACCATTATCCAGACCAAAGGATGTGTTCATCAAGAGATGATTTTTAACAGAAGGATTTTTGTCAATTGTTAGAAACATGAGACATCTCAATTATTTTTCAAAGCTGATGATAGCATTCATCAAAAACGTGAGTGAAGACTTTTTGAAGAATATGCTAATAGATAATACACACCACACAGTATACTAACAGTTATTTAAACCACAGATAGCAATTATCAAATCATGAATGAAATGATTTTATCAAGCTAACTATTAATACATATCAACAGTTTTGATCTTTTAAAAGCAGATAACTAACAAGTAAACTAATTGACACCAATTGTCATTTAACAACACGTTTTCAACATATGAATCAACAAAGCTAATTGATATTGATTGTTGACGAGGATATCTCAATTGTTAACGCACATCAACTATTACGACTAAGCTTATCAAAGATTCAACAATAAGGGAACCAAATTAACAACAAATAAGTCAATATTGGTTGCTAGCACATATCAACAATTCGGTTTTTGTCAAAAATGATAACTAACCGAAATTTCCTCTTGATGCAATGAGGTATCGTGCTCGGTGCATCTACTACAATACTGTAGCCTTTCAAGCACACCTGCAAAACAGATTAATGATCTTTTGGTACCCATGCCATTTTGGGTCCTTGGGGGTTAGGCATATCATAATGATGCGATTGAGTGATATGTCTATGTCGTGTAAAGCATGCAGGAGCAATATGACCAATACGTCTACAATAATGACAAGTCACGTTGGGGTTATGCATCCTTCTAGGTTCATAGTAACTTGACGGACGAAAATGGTTTACTCTATTTTCAGCATTATGACTATTGCGCGCTTTATGAACATCATTTCTCCTACTATGAGCAGCATTTCTAGAATAATTATTTCTACGTTGGAAATCATTTCTAGGTGCTCTAAAGGGTTCAAAATTCCTTCTAGTATTTGGCCTATAAAATGCATCATTTCTGGGGTAGTTATTTCTAGGTGGTAAGTCATTGCTAGGTCTTCTAAAATGTTCAACATTTAGTCTAGCATGCATATTGGTTCTAGGATTGCTATTTCTAGGATAAGCATTTTTATTATTAGTCCTAGGTTGAGCCTTAGGTTGTTGGGGTTTAGCTTCAACCTTTTCTTTAGGCTCATTCGTAAACCCTATGCCATGCTTGGTTTACTTCAAATTATCAAGAACATCATTCAAATTTTTGTGCGAAGAGTTAAACTTATCTAATGTGCCTTTAAGCCTTTCTACTTCATTTTTGAGATGCAAGCAAGAAGTACACTTTCTAATAGAGCTTTCGCACTTATCGGCGCTTCATTTTCCGAAAAACTTGTTTTCCTCTTTCAACTTCTCATTTTCTAAAACCAGTTTTTCAAAATCTTTTTCTTTTAGAGAGAGTTGTTTTTGAAAATCTTTTTCTTGCAACGACAGAGTTTTCTGCAAATATTTAATAGTCTTGGAAGCATCAACAAACTCACTATGTAATTTATTATAAGCATTTTGCATTTCTTCAAGCGAGTGAGAGTTGGACGTACTTACCTCTTCTTCTTCGTTTGCCATGAGACATTGGCCAGTTGATTCATCATATGAGCTGTCCGCTTTTTGAGGCATGCTTTCATACATTTCCTCCAGCTTATCCCACATCTCTTTGGCGGTTTTGTAGTGGGAAATTTTCTGATAGTCTTCCTGATTCAAGGCGCTATACAACATATTTATTGCATTAGTGTTGTATTCACTTACCTGGCTTTCCCAACTTTTGTTGTCATTTGATCACCATGCTTGATGATTTGCCATAGATAAAAGTTGTTGGCTGTGATGAAAATTCTCATCCGATCTTTCCAATATGAGTAATTTTTTCCATCAAATATTGGGGCAACATGTTAAAATCACGTTCACCTATTCCTGCAAAAGAGTCACGAGTAGAAGCCATGGATGGTTCTCTCAAACTGTTAAGTCTTCAGAGAGTTGGGCTCTGATACCAATTGTTAGATAATACGCTTAACGCTAGAGGGGGGGTGAATAGCGTTATAATAAAAATTAGCGTAAACTTGCGGAATAAAAAAATTGCAGGAAGTAAATAAGTGCGATAAATAATAAAGTACACACCGATGTATTCTGGTTCACCACAACACGTGGCTAGTCCAGTCCCCGAGAGACTCTCTCGAGATTTTCCACTAACTTGTCAAGCTTACGGGTGCCCAACAAACCTTTACAACTTAAGGACACACGCCTTAACACCTTTGCTCGGAGATACAACACTCCAAGACTTCAACCAAGGAAACACAAGTTCCTTACAACAAGAGAATCACAATTCTCTTACAAGTGTACAAAACACTAAAAACTCAAACAATACACTCCTTAATGAGTAGATATGAGTAAAAGAAGTAAGCTCAAGATCACAACAACTTTGGACAAGAATATGGCTCTCAAAACTTATGTAATGAATATAAAATGATTAGCAATAGAGTATGCAAGCTTATAGCAATTGTACGATCAGTTGTTGTGTGTTATTGTGTTTAAAACACTGAAATGAAGCATTTATAGTTGAAAAACTTGGCATTACCGTTGCCTAATTGCCAGTTAAGAGTTGCTGATTTTACTGTGTGACAATCGATTGTCAAGAAGTCACAATCGATTGTTTGCCAATCGTTCCAGAAATCAATTCCAGATTTTACGCTTAACAATCGATTGTCCAAGATCAACAATCGATTATTGGTAACGTTCAAAAAATCATTTCCAGATTTTACGTAAAACAATCGATTATATATAATCAATAATCGATTATTCAGCAACGTTCAAAAAATCCTTTTCAGATTTTAATTTCAACAATCGATTGTACAAAATCAACAATCGATTATTCAGCAACGTTCAAAAAATCTTTTCCAGATTTTAATTTCAACAATCGATTGTACAAAATCAACAATCGATTACCTGACGGTATTTGAAAACTTTACGACAACGGCCAGCTTCACAATCGATTGTGCAATGTTAACAGTCGATTATTTATCAGACTTTGAAAATCATTTTAGACACTGCCTCGTGACAATCGATTGTTATATACTCACAATCGATTATTTAATAACTTTGAAAAAGTCTGGAAGACACTGCCTCAACACAATCGATTGTCATATGTTCACAATCGATTATTTTGTGACTTTGAAAAATCTGATGGACACTGTCTCTTCACAATCGATTGTCATTAGCTTCACAATCGATTATTCTGAGTTTTGAAAAACTTTGATGTACACTGCCTCATCATAATCGATTGTCATAAGGTTCACAATCGATTGTCATGCAGGTTTGAAAAACCTGATGCTCACTGCCTTAACACAATCGATTGTCATTAGTTCACAATCGATTGTCATGCAGTCTTGGCTTAACATAATCGATTATCATAAGTACATAATCGATTATCTTAGTCCAGATTTTAGAGGCATGTTTAAAAATCATTTTGACTAAAGTAAATATGCATGATTTAAAATCATTTAGCATTAAATTAAATATGCATGATTTTGTAAAAATAGTTTTACGAGAGAAGCCATGTCATGAGTCAAGTTGTCGGATCAAGATCACAATTAAGAACGACTCATTTAAACTATAAAACTTTGTAATGTGCTTGAATCTCGTTATCCACCAATTGTGCGCTTGTACTTGAACTTCGTCATATATCAATTTGCGCTTGTTTGTCATTCATCAAAACCTACACATAAGAACACACGTTTTAGTATAAAGACTTGAGAACGAGTTTCCAACAGTTTGAAGTAGTGTGTGTGACCCCATTTGGTGCTATTGATTTAAAGAACAAAAATAGTGAAGTTTTTAGAGTGAATGGGTCTTGGGTCAAGCATTATCTTGGCAAAATTGATGACAACCACGTGGTGGAACTTCTTCATTTCAAATGACGTAATGGTAGCCTGCTTTGTGGTGCGACGTTAAATTAGGCGCTTCTTGGGAGACAACCCATGTATTTTATTCTTGTTTTCTTTGATTTTCTTTGTAGTATAGGATTGATTTTTGGGCTAACTAGTTGTGACATGTTACATAGTTATGTTGATGCAGTGCAAGACATAGTAAAAAAAATGTACAAGTCTCTGAAGTTTCCATTGCGGTCGTACTACATTTTGTGCGGACCACACTAGTTAGGGTAAAATACAGTCTCTCTGATGTCTGCTACTGCGGCCGCACTACATTTTGTGCGATCCGCAGTGGACCTCTAGGATTGCATTCCATTTTGTGCGGACCATAGAGCATTGTCTCCTAAAGCTTTGAAACTAATGTCAGTGCGGACTGCGGTCCATTTTGTGTGGTCCGCGCTGGGATAGGTTTAGCTGGGCCCCAGGGCTTTTCAATAAATAGTCCCTGAGGCCCTCTTGTTCAAACTTTTAGAACCTTTAATTCTCAAGCATCTAAAAAGCACTGTTCATCATAATTTTTGCTCGTAAATAGCTGCTAAAGTTCTCTTATCATTTGTAAATCTCACAGATGGTACCGTTTCTTCTTTTAGTTACTTTAATTTCGTTATTTCCATTTACTTTTTATTTTCTTTGTTTTTATTTTCTCCTTCCTATAGTTTCTTCAAATTATTTAGGCTAGGGGTAGTTAAATTCTTGATTAATGTAGATTTAGGTAGTTAATTGCATTGGATAAAAATGTAGGGACACTAATTAGGTGTAAGATTTGGGCTTAAAATAAAAAATCATGAAACCCTAACTTAGTTCCACAGTTAGGCACTCAGTGCGGATCGCAGTTGATTCAGTGTGGTCCGCGATGCCTCAGTGTGGTCCACAATACCATTTTTTGCGGACCGCACTGATGAGCTAAACCTTGGGCAGTGCAAATATATTTTGTGCTGTCTGCACTGGCCCTTGTGCGGCCGCACTGTCATTTGTGCGGTCCGCACTATCAAGATACAGAGGGTGGGTATTTTGAATCCCACCTCTGTGCGGACTGCATGGCCATTTTGTATGGTCTGCACTAACTCCTATACACCCACACTACATTTTATGTGATCTGCACTGAGGGACTTCTGAGAACCTTCTGTAATTTTTTTCCCTGTTCTGCAACATCGATTTTAACTGCTTCTCTACTGATGCAACTGATGCTAACAAAGTCATTTCAGTTGTGTTGCAGACAATGGTTAAACAACTAGGAAAAGGCTCAAAATAACCAGGCCGCGGTGAATCTTCCCGGGGAGGGAAGCAGAAAATGGTACGACTCACTCCCCAAGCTAGGAAAAATATCAAGAATATGTGTAAGGAAATCAAAGCTGCTGATAGAGCATGTGATCAGACGGGGAGTGAGTACTAGCCCTCCTGGGAGATCTCCTAAGATTCCGTGCCAGAGTTCGTCCCTGACTAGACGGGGAGGCATAGACTGAGAGATACTCCTCTACCATCACCCACTGCCCAAGCACCAACACAAGTATCTTCTGTGTCGTCTGAGGGCTCAGTAGCAAGTAGTGAGGAATACTCCCCCTCTCCCACAGCTTCTATATCTGTAGAGGGTGGAGAAAGAGATGAGGAGGTAGCAGAAGGAGGTGAGCTTCAGCTGGAAGGCATTGCTAGAACTAGAAACACTACAAAAAAATAGAGTTTAGCGACGGTCGCATTCCGTTGCTACAGTTGTTTAGCGACGGATTAATGTTTATTCCTAAAATGCTCGTAGCTAGACTCATAGCGACGAAAAAAACCAAGCTGTCACAGAATTAGTGACGAATTAGCGACAGAATATATCTGTAGCAAAGGTTTGCGAGGGACATATTCGTCACTATATTGCTTGTTTTTGTCGCTATTATGGCGCCTTTCGTCGCTGCAACCCATAACAAAATTCATCGTTTGGTCTTATAGCGACGAAAGTGTCGGTCACTAGAGGTGTTATAGATAATTCTCCTGGCTTTTTGCAACAAAAACCTTTTGTCGCCAATTCGTCGCAAGATTAAATTTTATGCAATAATTTTAGCTACCAAAAGTATCCGTCGCTAACTTATTATTAATATATTGATGATTTTTAAAATTCTTTTTATTTATTATTTTAAATATACTCTCTTGAAGCATATTACATAGAGCTATTAAATACACATAATAAAAAGTTATTGATATTAATATAAATTTAAAATTTATTCAACGAGGTACAAAATATATAGCATAATGTATATGATAGTATCGTTAAGTACAAAAAATCCACAAGAACCAACAATAAAGTCCAAACAAAGTAGGCTAACTATGCGAGGTTGGAGAGTTACGGTTATCATCAGAACCCAATGCATGAACCTCATCAATGTTAGCAGCACTAAAAGATGTAGGAACTGTAGGTGCCACATCTAATGGGTGGTTGGTAAGATCAGTATTTGGCTGATGCAAGGGTAAGGAAACTAATTCTCGTACCTGCTGATCAATTACATGAACTATATGATCTGTCAGTACAGGAATCAATCGCATCACTAACTTATCCAGATTCCCTATTGGTGTTGATTGAGCATTTGGAGGTGTTGCTGGCGATGTAGCATCAGATCCTAAAGAGCCATGAAGATCTGGCCCATAGTAGCATTTTGCTTGAGATCCAAGACCATATATCAGATTGAGTTTGTGTTTGTTATTGTAATATCTCCTGATATTTTTCCTGTAGAATAGTAAATAATTAGTGAAATAAAAAACTAAATAATATTGAGCATTCAATTTACAAAATTAAAAAATATATGGAAGTAAATTCAATAAAATTATTTAAAAACTTATCTTACATGTATGATCCGGGCTTTCTCAGCAACAAAAGATTTTCCATTATTACCATGCGTATGGGAGTGCAAATAAAACTCACTTGGTGTTGGTCTCGATCCTTTTTAACGGCCTATACAAAAGTTATTTAATTAAGCAGCTTCTCAATCATTCTGCCAGAATTTTCAATTTGGTGAATTCTCTCTAAGTAAGAGATGTATCACAAGACCAGTACTTGCAAGGTTGTCTTTGAAAGAAAAAAGGATTTGGTTTATTAAGTCAGCCTGTTATGCAACTGTAATTGAGCATAAATGACCACCAATGCACCAACTTCAGCTAAAAACTACTACTTAATTTTACAAGTAATTATTAACCATTAAGTGTGTGCTACATATTCAAGGTTAACATGAAGCATATACTGATATATTCAGAAGACCACATAATCTTTAGAAATTCCTTGAATAAATTCAATGCACCTACTTTTATGAAAGATCAACAGTGATGTTATACTTCAACCATGTCTCATTTAACATAATGAATAGATAAGCAAGAATGATCCAACCAGCATTCTCTTGACTGAAAATGAACTGAAGAACAAAACCAATAATAGATAGCTGAACAAAAGCTCTGAAAACTGAATAAATCATTTCACCTTCCAATACAAGTTTCTATACATAAGACAAAGCTACAGCCATAAATACAACTGTGAAGTGCTGCAATATCATAGCTTAGTGTATCTATAAACATCTCTAGTTAATTTACTGCTATGGTAGATTTAGTTATGAAACAAGATATACTGATGCTTATACATGCATATGTACAGTTCTTCGGTTGAATACACTTTTCAAGTACAACCTCAGAATTTCAGATTGTGAAATAGTGAGCGGAATCAGCAACCAGCAAGGTGCAGAGAGAAAGTATCAGATATTAGGCAGAAGAAATAAAAGAAAAAGCCATCTTTCAGAGCTTCATATGAATTACAGATTTTAACACTTCTAAGATCATAAGAGTGGCACTCTTTTATTCATATATACATGACTAGAGTTATGTCCTAACATAGTTTAAAAGAGCACTACTTTAAACAGTAACATGTATTGTCAAATTTAAGCATAAGCCTAGCTAAAACTATCAAGATCAATCCTCCATTTCCCATCTTAAAAGGCCAAGTTTTTCTAGCAAGCAAATTAAACTCCCAGGTCTCTTACAAGTCTCTTGCCTGTTTCTTTCACATCACTTTCTATTAAGGTGAATGAATTAATGGAACAACCTCAGAAAGCAGTGAGAAATAGTTAAAGGAAGAAGCCTCTAAGTTCTTGGAATCCACAGAAGGACAGATCATTCATTAAACTCATACCATTTCATTACCACAAAATTATTAGGACTACTACAGGTGAACATATAGATATAAACATGAAGCATTAAGACAAAAAATGTTTGTGATGCTTATTTAGTTGTCATTAGAGGAATAAGGTATGAACATCATAACAAAAAGATGTTTTTAGTCAAACTCTCAGTTCGACAAATCGCAATAAAAGTTTCACTTTTTTGAGGGCTTGACCATTTTAAACCATTAAATTCATCATATAGTACAGGTGTAGGTAGTGGTAGAAAATTGATGGCCACTAACTTGAGATTACTAGGAAAGAACAAGCACATTACCCAGGCAATAATTGATCTACACGACCGATCCCCTCTTCCCCATTACTGAATATAGCTTAGACCATCAAAATTGTTGAATCAATGAATATATCTTCATCATAGTGAGTGGATGCAGCTAAACAGTAAGAACATACAAATTACCATGAAAACCAAACCTTCAAGCAAAATGCGACATCTTCTACATAAAGTCGTAGACAATGCTAGATTATACTCTACTATGCATTGGAAGGCCCCCCAAGGTACAACCAAACAACTTCCAACAAAATATCCTTACTTTTATTTTTTGTTTCATCTGTCTTTACCTATACACAGAATACTTGATATCCTGAGCAAGCCGGTTATCACATTTATCAGTTGAGACAATTAAAGTAGACAGGTTAAATACAAGATATGAAAAACAGGAAATTTCACAAAAAGCACAAGTCTTATCCACTTACAAGTCTCTTGCAATGCTCCCCAACATTGATAGAGCCACCTGTGTGAGTCCCGGTGGAACTTTCTCTCCCAGTACAATGATTTTTTGTATTTATTTGTGACTTTTTAACACATTTAGGATCTTTCCAAAGTCTCAACCAACTTTCCCAAACATTATTTGGAATAGTGGTATGTTGAACTTGATTTGATTTCAGTTTGCTAACAAAATCACTGTATCTTTTTGCTGCCCTATGCCTCCATTGGATCCGCACTGCACTATCAGTCGAAGAATCCCAGTAGAATACCTTCTAAAATAATTTTATAAAGTAATAATTAATAAGTTTCATTAAAAGTTAATATACTTTCTAAAACAAATTATGATGGATTATACCTTGAATTCTCCAAAATAATTTTTTTTGCCTCATTTGAGACGCTTTTCCAGTTGACTCTATTAGGATCAAGTTCATGCTTGAAAGACTTAGCTATACGCTCAGAGCATTCATATGAAGGCTCTAACCTGAACAAATTAGAATATATTATTTAAAGGCATACCATATGTCGATAAAAATATACCAAAAGTAATAGTACAAGTATGGACTAACCCTGTAGGAGAAATAGTAAGAAGCGTCCGCGACTTGCGGGTATTATTTTACTTTTAGAATATGTACCCTCGCGTATTGCGTTGCTCTGATTAGGGGTATTTGGAGATGGTTCCTAATTAATAGTTGGGGTACTACCATGGCCTGCTGTTTGAATAGGTAGCGTATTACTAGGATCTAACGTTTGAACTTCATTGATGTGATCTGATCCGCCTGAGGAACTCGTACCACCTTGTTGAAGATTGATTGTGAGAATGGGAACATTTAGCATATTTTCACGAGTAGCAAAATTATCCATAACTGAAGATTTACCTATATGGTCTGCGCTACCTCGACCTCTACCTCAAGGCATATCTACAAATTAGCTTGATTAGACTACATATAAAGGAGCTAAAGTGACCTAGGATTTAGATAAATTAGTTGGTTTGGTCCCTGGAGCTGGAAGAGGGGTAGCAGAACTTGCAATTTGAAATGAAAAACACAATTAGCCAACAAATTGTAGGACTATAGCTCACGTATTGTACAAGGCTGGCCCATTATACCAATTGGTATGAGGATTGTTTTCCAAGTCTGTGCAATAATGTCCAACCGCACAGCAGAAAAGCAGAACAAGAAAAAATTAAGGCATTGGTAAGTAGCAACCCACTATGAAAAAGAGAAGAAAAGAAAAAGTGAACATACTGATGAAAAGAACAGCATCGGAAGAAACAAAAAAGATGCTAGGCTGGTACTACAGCACACAAGAAACAGAGTAAAATACAGATATTTGATTATCTTCCTACCACATGGGACACAAAGAATGTACCTTAAGTTCCTCTTGTTCTCCCTTATACTTTATTTTTTCCAACACTTTCCTCTACAAAAGAAAATATTTTTGTGATAAGTCACAAGAAAACAGCCATGCAATAAGTGTTCCATAAATACAGAAAGGTCACAAAGTATGTATAAGGAAATGAAATGGAACAATGATAAGCTACAGTTAAAGAACGCCTGATGCTAATGCATCAAACAATAGCCAGACAGTTCCTATTTTGTTCTCTGGAGGAACAAGAAAGCCAAAGATATTTTAGCTTTCATATGTAAAAAGAGGCACAACACAACGTAAGCTATAATAGGCACAACACAACGTAAGCTATAAGAGTACTATTACCATTTAGATTACTACAAACGTGGTATATAATTTAATTCTCTACAGATTATATTACAAAATAGATACATGACTTATAACATAGCACATATATTATTAGAAATTATAGTAGTGCATTGTTACTAACACACTAGTCATCATCCGTTTCTTCTTCAAACTCTTCCTCATCATCCTCCTCAATTTCATCCTCAGTTTCATACTCGTCTTCTGAAGATTCTCCTTCGAACTCTTCATGCTCTATTAATAGTCCATTGTCAATGGGTTCAACCATTTCAATACATCCCTATTTGGATCATGTAAGATTATATTCTCATCAGTGGTGAAATTCATATCTGTTAAATGTGTTGGAAACACGCTCTCAAAGCATTATACTAAAACGTGTGTTCATATGTGTAGGTTTTGATGAATGACAAACGATGCGCAAATTGATATATGACGAAGTTCAAGTACAAGCGCACAATTGATATATAACGAGATTCAAGCACAAGACCAAGTTTTATAGTTTTACATGAGTCGTTCTTAACTGTGATCTTGATCCGACAACTTGACTCATGACATGGCTTCTCTCGTAAAATTATTTTTACAAAATCATGCATATTTAATTTAATGCTAAATGATTTTAAATCAGGCATATTTACTTTAGTCAAAATGATTTTTAAACATGTCTCTAAAATCTGGACTAAGATAATCGATTATGTACTTATGATAATCGATTATGTTAAGCCAAGACTGCATGACAATCGATTGTGAACTAATGACAATCGATTGTGTTAAGGCAGTGAGCATCAGGTTTTTCAAACCTGCATGACAATCGATTGTGAACCTTATGACAATCGATTGTGATGAGGCAGTGTCCATCAAAGTTTTTCAACGCTCAAAATAATCGATTGTGAAGTTAATGACAATCGATTGTGAAGAGACAGTGTCCATCAGATTTTTCAAAGTCACAAAATAATCGATTGTAAACATATGACAATCGATTGTGTTGAGACAGTGTCTTCCAGACTTTTTCAAAGTTATTAAATAATCGATTGTGAGTATATAACAATCGATTGTCACGAGGCAGTGTCTAAATTGATTTTTCAAGACTGATATATAATCGATTGTTAACTTAGTATAATCGATTGTATAACTAACCGTTGCCAAAATACTTTCAAATACCGTCAGGTAATCGATTGTTGATTTTGTACAATCGATTGTTGAAATTAAAATCTGGAAAAGATTTTTTGAACGTTGCTGAATAATCGATTGTTGATTTTGTACAATCGATTGTTGAAATTAAAATCTGAAAAGGATTTTTTGAACGTTGCTGAATAATCGATTATTGATTTTGTATAATCGATTGTTTTACGTAAAATCTGGAAATGATTTTTTGAACGTTGCCAATAATCGATTGTTGACCTTAGATAATCGATTGTTAAGCGTAAAATCTGGGATTGATTTTTGGAACGATTGGCAAACAATCGATTGTGGATTCTTGACAATCGATTGTCACTGAGTAAAATCAGCAGTTCTTAATTGGCAATTAGGCAACGGTAATGCCAAGTTTTTCAACTATAAATACAGCTTCATTTCAGTGTTTTGAACACAACAACACACAACAACTGATCATATAATTGCTATAAGCTTGCATGCTCTATTGCTTATCATTTTATATTCATTACATAAGTTTTTGAGAGCCAAACTCTTGTCGAAAGTTGTTGCGATCTTGAGCGTATTCTTTTACGCATATCTACTCATTAAGGAGTGTCTTGTTTGAGTGCTTATTGTTTTGTACACTTGAAGAGAATTGTTATTCTCTTGTTGTAAGAAGGAACTTGTGTTTCCTTGGTTGAAGTCTTGGAATGTTGTATCTCCGAGCAACGGTAGTTGAGGCTTGTGTCCTCAAGTTGTGAAGGAACTTGTGTTTCCTTTGGTTGAAGTCTTGGAGTGTTGTATCTCCGAGCAAAGGTGTTGAGGCTTGTGTCCTCAAGTTGTAAAGGTTTGTTAAGCACCCGGAAGCTTGACAAGTTAGTGGAAATCTCGAGAGAGTCTCTCGGGGACTGGACTAGCCACGGGTTGTGGTGAACCAGAATACTTCGGTGTGTTCTTTCTTATTTATCGCACTTATTTATTTCCTGCAAATTTTAAATTCCGCAAGTTTACGCTAATTTTTATTATAACGCTATTCACCCCCCTCTAGCGTTAAGCGTATTATCTAACAATTGGTATCAGAACCCAACTCTCTGAACACTTAACAGTTTGAGAGATACTTCCATGGCTTCTACTCGTGACTCTTTTGCAGGAATAGAGGAAGGACAGTGCTCCACCCGACCACCACTATTCAACGGTACAAACTATACGTACTGGAAGGAGAGAATGAAAATCTTCGTTCAAGCAAACAATTTTCATCTTTGGAAGGTGATAACAAAGGGAAATCAAATTCCAACCAAAAAGGTTGAAAACGAATGGGTTCCCAAGTCCGAAGAAGAATATGACGCGGATGATGTCCGAAAAGTGCAAAATAATGCTAAAGCAATTAATTTATTATATTGTGCTGTAAATGCTGACGATTACAGAAAAATATCGTGTTGCACAACGGCGAAGGAAATGTGGGACAAGCTGGAAATTACGTACGAAGGTACGGACCAGGTAAGGGAAGCCAAAATTGATTTCCTAACCCATGCTTATGAATTATTTCACATGAAGGAAGGTGAAAAGGTAGATGAAATGTTTGAACGATTTTCAATAATCGTAAATGACCTACATGCTCTCAAGAAGACTTTCACGAATAGGGAACTTGTCCGAAAAATCCTTAGAAGTCTCACTCCGGCATGGCGATCAAAGGCCGACGCGATTCAAGGGTCCATTGGCGTCTCAAATATTACCATCGACGCATTAAGAGGTAATCTGAAGACTTATGAATCTACTATACTTAACCCTCTTGTTGATGATCAAAGGAGGCAAAGAATCGCTCTAAAGGCAAGCACAAGCCAACCGCAAGTTGATGAGGACGGAGACAACGAGTTTGGACTCGTTATCAAAAGATTTCAAAAGTTCATGCGAAAAGAGTATAAACGAAAGGGCAAAAAGCAAGGAGAACAAATAAAGTGCTATGAATGCGGAGAAACCGGGCACATCAAATCAAATTGCCCAAACAACAGAAAGGAAAAGAAACCTTTCAAAAAGCAACGTGCATATATATCTTGGGGAGGAGACTCCGGAGATGAGTCAAGCGAAGGAGAAGAAGAGGAAAGCGCAAACCTTTGTCTTATGGCACAAGAAGACAAGCAAGATGAGGTATGTCAAATCTCTTCTAAAAATTTCTTTTCCCTTGAAGAAATGCAAAATGCTTTTGATGAGTTATATAGTGAATTTATTAAAGCTTCAAAAACTGTTAAATGCATAAAGGAAAATGCTTCTTCAAAAGAAAAAGATTTTCAAAAACAACTCTCATTGAAAGAAAAGGATTTGGAAAAACTGGTTTTAGAAAATGAGAAGTTGAAAGAGGAAAATAAGTTTTTCGGAAAAAGAAGCGCCGACAAGCCCGAAAGCTCTATTAGAAATTGTAGTTCTTGCATGCATCTCAAAAATGAAGTAGAAAGGCTTAAGGGCACCTTAGATAAGTTTAATTCTTCTCACAAAAATTTGAATGAGGTCCTTGTTAGTTTGAAGTCAACCAAGCATGGCATAGGTTTTAAGAATGAGCCTAAAGAAAAGGTTGAAGCCAAACCCCAACCACCTAAGGCTCAACCTAGGATTAATAAAACAAATGCTCATCGTAGAAATAACAACCCTAGAACCAATATGCATGCTAGACCAAATGTTGAACACTTTAGAAGACCTAGAAATGACTTACCACCTAGAAATAACTACTCTAGAAATGATGCATATTCTAGGCCACACACTAGAAGGAAGTTTGAACCTTTTAGAACATCTAGAAATGGCCCTCAACCTAGAAACAATTCTTCTAGAAATGCTGCTCATAATAGTAGGAATGACTTTCATGAAATGCGCAATAGCCATAGTGTTGAAAATAGAGTGAACAATTTTCGTCCGTCTAATTACTATGAACCTAGAAGGATGCATAATCCCAACGTGACTTGTCATTATTGTAGACGAATTGGTCATATTGCTCCTGCATGTTTTACACGACATAGACATATCACTCAATCGCATCATTATGATATGCCTAACCCTCAAGGACCCAAAATGGCATGGGTACCTAAAACGCATTAATTTGTTTTGTAGGTGTGTTTGAAGGGATCAAGTGTACTATGCTACCTTGATAGTGGATGCTCCAAGCACATGACGGGAGACGAATCCAAATTCCTTCAACTAGAACACAAAGAAGGAGGAAGTGTTATTTTTGGTGACAACAATAAAGGAAAGATTATCGGCATGGATCGGTCGGTAAGGATGAAAATTCTTCTATTAAGCATATATTACTTGTTAAAGGTTTAAAGCATAATCTCTTGAGCATAAGTCAATTATGTGACAAGGGAAATCTTGCCTTATTTGATTCGGATGAATGCTTAGTATTTAGACGTAGTGATTTCAAAATTATCCTTCGTGGTTTTAGAGTGGATAATATTTATATGGTTGATCTTGCTAATTCCTCACCCGAATATGTGGATTGCCTTATGAGCAAAGAGGATGATACTTGGCTATGGCATCGTAGAGTAGCACATATAAACATGCATCTTTTGAACAAATTGATTTCACAAAACTTAGTTATTGGTCTTCCCAATTTGAGATTTGAAAACGACTCTATTTGTGATTCTTGTCAAAAAGGGCAGCAAACAAAAGCATCTTTCAAATCGAAAAACATTGTTTCAACTGCTAGACCATTGCAATTGCTTCACATGGATTTATTTGGACCATCTCGCATTGAAAGTCTAGGAAGAAATCGTTATGCTTTTGTGATTGTTGATGATTACTCTAGAATCACTTGACTTTATTTCTTGCCCATAAAAGTGATGCTTTTCAGAATTTTAAATATTTCCTTAAACGTGTTCAAAACGAAAAGGAAACAACCGTCACTTCAATTAGAAGTGATCATGGGGGAGAGTTTGATCACAATCTCTTTGCGGACTTTTGTGACGAACTCGGTATCGAGCATACCTTTTCCGCTCCACGAACACCACAACAAAATGGGGTGGTGGAAAGGGAAAATAGGTGTCTCGAAGAGATGGCTAGAACCATGCTCGAAGAGGCCAAGATTCCCAAACTTTTTTGGGCGGATGCCGTGAGTACCGCATGCTACATCTTAAATAGAGTAGTTATAAGGCCAATACTCATGAAGACCCCTTATGAACTCTACAAGGGAAGGAAACCAAATATCTCCCATCTTAGAGTATTCGGTTGTAAAGTTTTATTCATAACTATGGAAAAGATCAATTGGGAAAATTTGATGCTAAGTCCGATGAGGGAATTTTCATTGGTTATTCTTCACGTAGCAAAGCATATAGGGTTTTTAATAAAAGAACCGAAACTGTGGAGGAATCCCCTCATGTTGTATTTTCCGAAAATAATGCTCGCTTGGCGAGAAAGGATTCCGGTTTTGATCTTGCAGGTATCTTAGATAGTTTGAAAGACAAAATACAAGAGGAAACGCCTAAGGAAAATCAAGACGAATTTTTGAAACAACCAACGGAGGAAGCGCCACAATTGGAGAAAGAAACTAAAATGCCTAACGAATGGAGGACAATCAAAGATTACCCTCTCGAACAGGTAATTGGCGACGTCGGAGAAAAGGTAAGTACCCGAAACTCCCTTAAGAACACCTTAGGACATACTGCTTTTGTGTCTCAAATTGAACCAACAACCATCTCCGAAGCAATTGGGGATGAATTTTGGACCTTGGCAATGCAAGAGGAGCTTAACCAATTCAAACGGAATGACGTTTCGGATTTGGTGCCAAGACCCGAAAATCATACCATAATCGGTACGAAATGGGTTTTTCGAAACAAACTAGATGAAAATGGTGTAATCACTAGAAACAAAGCTAGGCTCGTAGCAAAAGGCTATAACCAAGAAGAGGGTATTGACTATGAAGAAACATATGCTCCCGTAGCTAGATTAGAAGCTATTCGTCTATTGCTCGCATTTGCCTCTTCTATGAATTTCAATTTATATCAAATGGATGTGAAAAGTGCTTTTCTAAATGGTGTTATTCAAGAAGAAGTTTATGTTGAACAACCCCCCGGTTTTGAAGATTTTAAATCTCCCGATCATGTTTTCAAACTCAAAATGGCTCTTTATGGTTTAAAACAAGCTCCCCGAGCTTGGTATGAAAGATTGAGTAAATTTCTATTGGAAAATGATTTCATTAGAGGGAAAGTTGACACCACTCTTTTTGTTAAGCATAAAAACAATGATATTTTATTAGTTCAAATCTATGTGGATGATATTATATTTGGTGCTACTAACAATGTCTTGTGCAAGGAATTTTCCGATTTAATGACAAGCGAATTTGAGATGTCTATGATGGGTGAGTTAACATTCTTTTTGGGATTACAAGTAAAGCAAATGAAAGAAGGTACGTTCATTTGCCAAGCCAAATATTGCAAAGAATTGCTAAAACGATTTGAAATGAACAATGCAAAAGCAATGGCGACTCCCATGAGCACATCCGATCATCTAGACAAAGATGAGAAAGGTAAGGAAGTCGACACTAAGAAGTATCGAGGTATGATTGGCTCTCTTCTTTACCTTACTGCTAGTCGTCCGGACATCATGTTTAGCGTGTGCTTATGCGCCCGTTATCAATCGTGTCCGAAGGAGTCTCACCTTACTGCGGTAAAACGGATTTTGAAGTACCTTGTTGGTACTACAAATGTGGGTCTATGGTACCCCAAAGGTTCTTCATGCCAACTCGTTGGCTATTCCGACTCCGATTTTGCTGGATGCAAATTAGACCGCAAGAGCACTAGTGGCACTTGCCATTTGCTCGGTAGCTCTCTCGTTTCTTGGTTTAGCAAGAAACAAGTAAGTGTTGCGTTGTCCATAACCGAGGCTGAATATGTAGCCGCGGGGAGTTGTTGCGCTCAAATCCTATGGATGAAACAACAACTCTTGGACTATGGCCTAAGTCTTGATCATATCCCTCTTAGATGTGATAATACTAGTGCCATATGCTTGACGAAGAACCCCGTTCTTCATTCGCGAACAAAACACATTGAAATTAGACATCATTTTATAAGAGATCACGTTCTCAAGGGCGATGTCGAAATCGAATTTGTTGAAACCAAAGATCAATTGGCCGACATCTTTACAAAGCCCTTAGAGAAAGAGTCCTTCTTCCGAATTCGTAGTGAACTCGGGATTCTTGACTCCACGTTGATCTAAGTCATGCATTGCATCTTTTTTTTTCATGATTTCTAACTTGAGCGTCGGAGACGTCTAACGATTTTTTGCAGGTATCGCCCTAAAGGTAGGGGGAATTATAAAGCATGACGCGCAATAATCGAGTCTTCGTCAGAAAAATCGATTTCTGTCGTCTAATAATCGATTATCTCGTATCAATAATCGATTGTACTGCTATTATTTGAGTTATTGTCCTTTCTTTAAGAAATCACGCAATAAACAAGTTTTTTTTAATCCTTGCCATCTTATTACATTTTTTTGCTAATGGCAAAAGGGGGAAGATAACGGGTATGCACTCTCAATACTTATCGGCATAAATTGAGGGGAAATTCATATATTGAGGGGGAACAAATTGCATATCCATATACTTGTTGCATATCTTTACTTGTCTTGAATCGTCATTATGAATTGTTTAATTTGCATATCCCGCTTAAAGTTTGCCATTATCAAAAAGGGGGAAATTGTTGGAAACACGTTCTCAAAGCATTATACTAAAACGTATGTTCATATGTGTAGGTTTTGATGAATGACAAACGATGCGCAAATTGATATATGACGAAGTTCAAGTACAAGCGCACAATTGATATATAACGAGATTCAAGCACAAGACCAAGTTTTATAGTTTTACATGAGTCGTTCTTAACTGTGATCTTGATCCGACAACTTGACTCATGACATGGCTTCTCTCGTAAAATTATTTTTACAAAATCATGCATATTTAATTTAATGCTAAATGATTTTAAATCAGGCATATTTACTTTAGTCAAAATGATTTTTAAACATGCCTCTAAAATCTGGACTAAGATAATCGATTATGTACTTATGATAATCGATTATGTTAAGCCAAGACTGCATGACAATCGATTGTGAACTAATGACAATCGATTGTGTTAAGGCAGTGAGCATCAGGTTTTTCAAACCTGCATGACAATCGATTGTGAACCTTATGACAATCGATTGTGATGAGGCAGTGTCCATCAAAGTTTTTCAACGCTCAAAATAATCGATTGTGAAGTTAATGACAATCGAGTGTGAAGAGACAGTGTCCATCAAATTTTTCAAAGTCACAACATAATCGATTGTGAATATATGACAATCGATTGTGTTGAGACAGTGTCTTCCAGACTTTTTCAAAGTTATTAAATAATCGATTGTGAGTATATAACAATCGATTGTCACGAGGCAGTGTCTAAATTGATTTTTCAAGACTGATATATAATCGATTGTTAACTTAGTATAATCGATTGTATAACTAACCGTTGCCAAAATATTTTCAAATACCGTCAGGTAATCGATTGTTGATTTTGTACAATCGATTGTTGAAATTAAAATCTGGAAAAGATTTTTTGAACGTTGCTGAACAATCGATTGAACAAAATCAACAATCGATTACCTGACGGTATTTGAAAATATTTTGGCAACGGTTAGTTATACAATCGATTATACTAAGTTAACAATCGATTATATATCAGTCTTGAAAAATCAATTTAGACACTGCCTCGTGACAATCGATTGTTATATACTCACAATCGATTATTTAATAACTTTGAAAAAGTCTGGAAGACACTGTCTCAACACAATCGATTGTCATATCTGGAAAAGATTTTTTGAACGTTGCTGAATAATCGATTGTTGATTTTGTACAATCGATTGTTGAAATTAAAATCTGAAAAGGATTTTTTGAACGTTGCTGAATAATCGATAATTGATTTTTTATAATCGATTGTTTTACGTAAAATCTGGAAATGATTTTTTGAACGTTGCCAATAATCGATTGTTGACCTTAGATAATCGATTGTTAAGCGTAAAATCTGCGATTGATTTTTGGAACGATTGGCAAACAATCGATTGTGGATTCTTGACAATCGATTGTCACTGAGTAAAATCAGCAGTGTTTAATTGGCAATTAGGCAACGGTAATGCCAAGTTTTTCAACTATAAATACAGCTTCATTTCAGTGTTTTGAACACAACAACACACAAGAACTGATCATATAATTGCTATAAGCTTGCATGCTTTATTGCTTATCATTTTATATTCATTACATAAGTTTTTGAGAGTCAAACTCTTGTCGAAAGTTGTTGCGATCTTGAGCGTATTCTTTTACTCATATCTACTCATTAAGGAGTGTCTTGTTTGAGTGCTTAGTGTTTTGTACACTTGAAGAGAATTGTTATTCTCTTGTTGTAAGAAGGAACTTGTGTTTCCTTGGTTGAAGTCTTGGAGTGTTGTATCTCCGAGCAAAGGTAGTTGAGGCTTGTGTCCTCAAGTTGTGAAGGAACTTGTGTTTCCTTTGGTTGAAGTCTTGGAGTGTTGTATCTCCGAGCAAAGGTGTTGAGGCTTGTGTCCTCAAGTTGTAAAGGTTTGTTAAGCACCCGGAAGCTTGACAAGTTAGTGGAAATCTCGAGAGAGTCTCTCGGGGACTGGACTAGCCACGGGTTATGGTGAACCAGAATACTTCGGTGTGTTCTTTCTTATTTATCGCACTTATTTATTTCCTGCAAATTTTAAATTCCGCAAGTTTACGCTAATTTTTATTATAACGCTATTCACCCCCCCTCTAGCGTTAAGCGTATTATCTAACAAAATGGATTTCAACTTTTTCAACTTAGAATGGAAGATTTGGTTCTGGAGTTGATGTTATTGGCTCTTCAGAAAGTTCAATAACATCCCGAGGTTTAACTTTCAAAACAGCTACCCAATCATCATTGTCCTTTTTCGTGCTAGGATAAGGCACATAACACACTTGAGTTGCTTGCATCGCAAGAATAAAAGATTCGTAATTTCTAAAACGACGGTGATGGTTCACATAGACTAATTTGTATTGGTTATGCTCATTGACACCAACATTTACAGTTGGATCAAACCATTCACACTTGAATAACACAATTTTCTTTAAAGGTTCTTTGCGGTATTCCAATTGTATAATCTCTTGTATCCGTCCAAAATAGTCACCAAAATTTGGATCTGAGGTACAAATTCCACTATTAATTATTGATCTTGCACTACCATGACATTCCGTGTGGAATTTGTATCCATTAACAAAATATACCAGATAAAATTTTGCGCTTATTAATGGTCCATGAGTAAGACTATGCAAGAATTGGTTCTCAATGTGGTTGCATCAAACCTATTGCAAAAAAATTTTATAAGACTTAGTTGAATGTAACAAGCCAATTCAAATACATAATTTCTTAAAATATAATGATTTTTATAGTCTTACATATTCCTTGAACCATATAGCACAACACGTTTCGAGACTCTCATTTATTTGGTCCTGAGATAGATTGTGAAATTCTTCTTGCAACCGTTGTATGTACATACTTCATTGCAACAAAATAAGTTAAGCACAGACTCAAAATATATTGATGTATTTATTATTAAAAACTGATACCTTACAAACGGCTCAACCTCTACACAGTTTAGCAGGATATAAGTTTGGGCTTCCTTGATTTCATCAAGGGACAAACTTCTCTTTTTCCCTTCTCCCCATAGTTGGCCTGGATGGGTGAATATTGATATATTTCCTTCAAGATCTTCCATAACACCACCATCATCATTACAGGCCATATTATGATTACATGTCATAACATGAGGTTCAAAATAATGAGAAAATAATTGTGTTGATTTTGTCATCAACTATGCTTCACAAATTGAACCCTCGACACTCGCTTTATTTTCTATCATTTTTTAAGAATTCAAAGGTACCTATACAAGTAAATGGATAGACCATTAAATTCATAAAGTCATGTGTAGCATACTTGTCATAATAAGAGCAAAAAAAGTTTATAACCTCTCAAAAGGATACATCCATCTATATTGTACACGTCCAACAATCCTTGCTTCATATGGTAGGTGTACAGGAACATGTTCCATTGAGTTAAAAAATCCAGGAGGAAATATCCTCTAATTTACACAAGATCTGTGGGATATCTGCTTCTAATCTCTCCATGTCCACCACTCGAAGAAAGTCGAGGTGAGATCCTTAAAAAATAAGCTCAATTCTGTAAGTATTTGCCACACGTTACTAGGAAGTAGCTCACAAAAGGCAATATGCATTAATTGTTGCATGACACATGGCAATCATGACTTTTCATACCAAACAATTTATACTTGTCCGTGTCTAGGCACCGACTAAAATTCGAAACATACCCATCTCGAAACTTAACACATTTTCCAACCAATTAAACAAGGTAATTTTTTGATTCTTCTCTATTGTATATGCAGCTTTGGGATAGCTTCCATCAATATGATTCTTTGCCAATTGTGGTCGATCGCAATAGTTTACCATATCTTCACGTGCCTTTATATTGTCTTCAGTTTTGCCATCAACATTAAGAACTGTGTTAAATACATTATCAAAGACATTCTTCTTAATATACATGACATTGAGATTATGTCAGATCATGTTAGAGCTCCAATAAGGCAAATTCCAAAAGATGCTTCTCTTTTTCCATCCACAACACCTAGAAATTCTCCCATTATATTCTTCTGCATCTAGCTCAGTTGCTTTCCTCAGTCCCAATTTTGTTTCAAGATTTCCTCTCCTATTCTAACGGGTGGTGGTAGCCTTCTAACAATCTGACCTTTACAAAAGTTTTTACGATCTCTCCTAAACGGATGCTTTTGGTCAAGAAATATTCTATGATTGTCAAAACAAGTTGTTTTCCCACCATGACATAATCTAAAGGATTGTGCTTCCTCCATACAATAAGGAAATGCTAAGTTACTAGCAGTATTCCATCCAGATGACATAGAATATACTGGAAAGTCATTGATTATCCACATCAAAGCGGCCCTCAATTGAAATTTTTTTTGAGATGCCAAATGCTTCTACATCCGTCTCCCACAACAAGGTCAATTCCTTCATTAAAGGTTGTAGATAAACATCAATTTTTTGTTTAGGGTTGTTTGGCCCTAGAACAATGGCAGTTAAGAACATATATGCCTCTTTCATACACATCCTTGGAAGAAAATTGTATGGAGTGACAATCACTAGCCATGAAGAGTATTTCCTCCCCGAATGACCAAAGGGTGGAAAACCATCAGTACATAATCCCAATCTCACATTTTTTGGTTCAGCAGCAAAAAAAGGATGAGCATTGTTGAAGTGCTTTCAAGTCTTAGAGTCTGATGGATGATGCATTACGCCCTCCTCATATATGTGCTCATAATGCTATCTCATATCAGCGGCTGTAGCATGAGATGCATATAATCTTCGCAATCTAGGAATCAAAGGAAAATAATACATTTTTTGTAAGGGATTAATTTCCTCTTACGAGAACCGACATGTCGTTTGTACTCTGGTGGTCACAAAACTTGCAAGATGTGAGATCCTCATCTTCACCGCAATACAACATACATCCAGAATTACAACTATCGATTTTTTCAACTGGCAAACCCAAGCTATGCACTAGCTTCTTGGTCTCATAATAGTTATCAAGCATTGTGTTATCTTCGGGTAAAGCCTCTTTCAATGATTGCATCATTTGGTTATAACCTCTTTATGATAAAGTGTTCTCCATTTTAATATTTAGTATCTCGATAACTACAGCAAGTTGAGAGAGGGAAGAACTAAGGTATAATTTTACATCAGCAGCCTGTAGCAAATCATAAAACCTTTTGCACTCAAGATTTGGCTCCTCCTTCATTGAAGGATTAGGTTCCTCCTCCATTGAAGGATTAGGCTCCTATTGAAGGTTCATAATATTGAGACGACTCAGGTTCAGTATTATTATAAGACTGCCAACTCAAACCATGGCAAAAATTAGGTCCAGCTGCATCCAAGACCATTTGTCGATGTGGATTCTTGTACGATTCAGGTTGAGTGCCACCATGCAAATCACCACTAGATGACATCTCACCAGTCACATTTTTTTCTCCTAGATACTTTCAAAGAAAATAGTTCTCAACAAATCTAAACTGATAAAGGTGTAATTTAACAGTTTCGACATCTATGTAGTTAATGTTGTAATATTTGTTACATGGACATCTAGCGCCACCACTCATGCGATTGCGCCGAGAACAAGAAAACTGGAGAACCAATTATTAAACTTGAATGAATACCCCTACGGCCATCCAAACTTTTGTACATCCAATCACGCTCTAGATTGTTCATGTTCCTATTTAATATTAAGATAAACAAGACCTTAGAGTTCTTTATTATTAAGACATCAGAATGTTTTCTAAAATGAATAACAAGTGGACATCAAAATAAGCTGAGAATTACTAACACCCCAATCTTGGAATGCTCAGTTCCTTTATTTGACCAAAATAAGAACCTTAAAGACAAATGAAATGCTATATATTGAGGAACATAATCTTTATGAAAGGGAAACAATGAAGAGAAAGGAAAATAAATTTTTCCTAATAATAAACCAGTAAAATTAGAATGAGAATATAAGAAGACTGATATACATTTAGAAAAGTAGTACTATAGCATTGGCCATATAGTATTGACCCTTAAAACAATTACAATTTTCTTATTTCATTTGCAAAGAAAACTGATATGTATTTAAAAAAGCGGTACTTAGAGTAAATCAGAATAAACTCAAAAAATTGTTTGGTGAAAGCAGGCATGCAACTTTTCAAGCACATTCTAGTAGAACTCTTACATAAGATCATATAACAGGAATAACAAGGGTCTATTGTACCAGTAAAATATTTATAGCCGAAAAGCTGACAGTGATAGCCAAAATGGAGAGAATGGATCACATAATAATGTACTAACCATAACAATAGAAATATCACAATAAATTCCACAAAAAAATGTAAAAAGGATCAAAACTTTAACCATTCCAGCAATAGCAAAAACAAGCACCAAACAGATGAAACAGAACAACGGAATGGTAACTCCGCTCCCAGCAGTTTTAGCAGTATACATATACTATTCAAAAAAGGAGAAGGGGTAATAATACCATCCAATAAAGGAAAAGAAAGAAAGAAAGGGAGGGTAATAATGCCATCCAAGAAAGGAGAAAGCAACATGCAAGACTAACAAACATCATGAGCAACCTATACATATCGACAACTTTCAGCAATATATATATATACTATCCATCTACCCCACTTTCAGTTGCACTGCTGGCCACTTTTAGAACCCTTATGGCCTAAAACAAAAGCCAGAAACAGGGACAGAACAGTGAAGGCACACCCTTATGACGTGCGACATATGGTACTCGTCTATTCAAATGCTAATAATACTAGGTGCTGACATTCAGACAAAGATAGACATTTATTTATTTTATCTGTATGGGAACTACCATAATTTATTCAGTTCGTAAAACTGGTTAACAACTACTAAAAAGAAAATGCATACTCAATTTAATAGAAATTACAAAAATTGAGCTTGCCTTGTGGATCCAAAACGAAGCAACACCAAGATTAGAAAATTCAATAGCACACTATCCAAAAGAACATAGCCTATAGCTGATATCCACCAACAACAAAGCTACAGTAACAATAATAAATTACATTCAATGAAAGCAAGAATCGAGAAAAAATTACCAAAATTGAACAAAATAAAGTGCACACCACAGACAACTTGGAACTAAAATTGAGAAATTTGAAAGAAAGAAAAAACCTCAATTACAGATGCATGGGGCGCGCAACATTTACCGACCAAGTACGAAGAAGACATTTAAACAAATACTTTAATAATGATAAACCTCGAAAGCCCCCAAAAAACACCACTAAGATCCATAAAAACCAACTTTGAAGGTACGATAAAAACACTTTTGATTAACGAAAATTAAATAAAAAGGAGCAGCGAAATTGATACCAAAGCGACAATTAACTCACAAAACTTAGAGCAGGTTGAGGGACTTGCTTTGGTGATTCAAAATAATCAAGCATTGGCCTTGAAATTGCGGGAAGGAAAAGCCCTGAAAGTTGACAATACAAGAAACGTAAGACCAGTTTGAAGAATTTCAGAGTTCCGAAGCAAAAATCTTGCAATTTTGAAAGTTTTATTCTATTTTTCAAAAATTAACCGTAGATTCACACCTAATTTTTTTTATTTAAAGCAAAAAACTCACATTGTTAAAGAGTATTGAGAGTGAGAGTCTGTGATAGAAAGGAAAGAAAATGGGCGTCTTGCCTTAATTTTATTGTGAGTGGGAGTCTGATAGAGAAGAGTGTGCATGTTGTCCATTTAAATTACAAAACATTAGCAACGGAATTTGCGATGCATAGAATTTCTGTCGCTAATAATAACTAATGAAAATTCATTTAATGAAACTAGATTTTTAGTGACGAAAATAGCGACGGACCTAATGTTTATCGCTAATAATATCAATGAAATTTTATTTTAAGGAAACTAGCGACGAAATATTTTGTCGCAATTAACTTTGGAATGTCTTGCTAAGTAAAAGGACTTTAGCTACGGATTTTTTTATGTTAAATCTGTCGCTAGGTTTTAATAATTTTGTCACCTCCTTTTCATCGCTAATTTTGTAGGTAAAATAAAGGCGCTAATATTTAGCACCAATTTTGGCGACGAGTATTAGTGTTTGTCGCTATTCCCTCTTTATATTCTATACAAATTCGTTTTGTAGCTTATTTGGGGATAAATTAAAAAATGTGTTGTTAATCTGTCGTTATGTAGCTATGGAATATCTCGTGTCTCTAAATTCCATCGCTAAATGCTATTATTTTGTAGTGGAAAGCTTGAGGCTTGGGAGGACATATTTGTGAGTGAGGTGATATAAAATAAATTTCTGGAATGGTGGCTAGTGAGAAAGTTGATCCTGGAGAAAAGCTTCATTGATAGAGACCTACTATCTCACAACCCTAACGTGCAGAGAAATTTTAGGACTAGAGTGGGCTAGGATCACTTCCTACATGAGTGTGTGAACACCAACGAACACTTGGTCAAAGAATTATATAGTAATGTAGCCCACATCAAAAAGGGCTCCAAAGTGACTAAGGTTAGAAATTTAAAGGTGTTGTTTGATGGGAAGTCAATAAATAAGTATTTGGGCTTTAATGAGAAGTAAGAGACCCTGTACATGGAAAAGTTGGAAATGGGCGAGGAGGTCCGTCCATAGTTAGCTTAGTACGTGGCAATCCCAGATACCATCCCCGACTGGTTGACTGTTGGAGTTCAGATTCTGAGACGGAGTTTGAATTTTGAGGCACAGGGGTGGGAGACTTTTGTTTGCAGCCAATTAGACCCTGCCACTCATGACAACACCATATCTCTCCATCGGGCTGTGTTAGTGGCTTTTATCATGGTAGGATACCCCATCAAAGTGGGGAATGTGATGTCCAGAATCATTACCATAGTGGGCGCGAAGCATGATCAGAACTATCCTTTCCCCAGCACCCTCACTATGCACTTCCGGGACTTGAAGGTGGAAAATAGGCCATTCGACATCAGATTCAAGGCGAAGGATCCTTTTTCCCGGTACAATATGCATAGGGATGAAAACCCCAAGAGCAAGAACTTTAAAGGTACAACTACTACTCGAACTGGTTATTCTGAAGAGACAATTGTAGTAGTGGCTCCTGCTGAGCCTACCTCCACTTCCACAGATATCCCTCCTAGTCCTTCCACATCCACAGCCACTCCTACCGGTCCATCCACCTCAGCAGGCTTGTAGATTCCATCTTCCCGGGCCCATCCTATTACTGCTCAACGACTGAGCCATGTGCTTCTTTGCATAAATAACTGGATGTAGACTGCCTCATCCAAGTTGTCCACCTTGACCACCAGTGTAGAGGCTCAGTCAGCACCTCCAGCTCCACAGGTTCCACAGTTGATCAAGGATGCTCTAAAGGAGATACTTGACAACCAAAAGAAAATCCTCGATACTTAGGCAACGCTCACAAAGGCAATTGACTCACATAGCAAGACTCTGAATGAGCTTGCTCGGGAGCACAAGAAGCTAAGGAAGACACAGGCCTCCAAAGAGTCTGTGAAGGAGTTGAGAGTAGATGTAGACAGACTGAAGGCAGATCACATGCCTTTAGATTTATTGCTCCAGGGCCCAGCACCAGTAGTTTATCCAATGCCGGAGCAGTCACAAAGGCCTCCCAAGAGGAAGAGGATGATCCCTCGAGCTGATGATGTAGTCATCCAACTGGCTGACCCACATGAGACCTCTTTTAGTCAGCCACAGGATGCACTACCTACAGAGCCTGTCTAGGTCCAGTCCCGGGTCCTAGTAGCAAAGCAGTAGGCCACATGAGACCAGTCTGACATCCCCCAACACAGAAATGATGTAGGGACCACACATGAGCCTATGCAGATAGACGAGCCATATGGAGTCTTCTATATCCTTTTTCCTCTTATTTTTTTGGTGTTTTATTTAGGCTAGTTGGAATTGGGGACAATGCCAGCTTTCATTTGATGGGGGTAGGCCCTACTTGTTATTCATTCGGATGATTATATATATTTAACATTTTTTATTCTTTCTTGATTTTTCATTTTTTGTCCATATATAATTCTGATACTTCGTTACAATTTTTGCATTTTTATTCCACTTTGGGTATGTATATAAAGTCATGTTACATTGTACATATTCATCCCATCTATTGTATATTCAAATCCCCTGTTGTATATATTCGTTCTACTTTTCGCAAATTTTTTGTTCTTCGCTTCTTGTTTGTGATTCGTAGCTTCTTGTTTTAAAAGTTTGCAATAAGCCTTTGGGTTTTTTATTGCCACGGTTCTTTCCAAAGGTGGAGTTTTGTGTGAATCGGGTGGCTCTTCCCGATGATTGATGGCGTGACAACCTTCTTAAGGGTTTGAGTCCATTTTTCTTTTTCTTTTTTTGTTTTTAATAGTTAGTAGTTAAGAGTGCCTCAAGACAAGCTTCACTTCGACCTAGCACATTTGCATTTGATATCATGGTCAAAAACAAATTGTTATGTTTAGGATAGTGAAAGTCGTGACCTTGAGACTCTTGTATTGACCGATAATCATCAAGTGGTTTTTCGAGACCATTGTGTGCTCAAATTGTATCTAAGGTCGTTATGGGTCCCTGACTCTATGTCTTTAGCAATCCCTTAGTTTGTGTGGTGAGTAATTGCAATTGCAAGTCCAAGTCGCGAGCCATTGGTCTAGAACTTTCTCTGAATATTTGTTGAGGCGAAATGCTAAGTGAATTTTCACTTGAGATATGATTATAGGATCTCCTTGATCCAAATGATAGTTTGGACAATTCCATATCCTACCAATGATATGCTCCCTAGTCAACCCTTTTGGGTCTTATTCCTTGTTCTTTCAAGAACCATAATACAAGTCTATATCCGTTCTAAAAGATACCTTCTCTTGGCACCCGATCTTTCCTTTAGCACATGGCAAAGTTATAAGTTTGGGGGGAGAGATGAGGATTGCAACAAAGTGGTAAAAGGCGAAAAAATAAAGAAAAGGAAAGACAATGAAAAAGAAAGAAAAGCAAAAAGACAAAAAGAAAGTCAAAATAAAAAAATGATTCAAGAAAAGCAAAGAATGAAAGGTGTGGAAAGTTGAAAAAGGAAAAAAAATTGAAATTTATACGAAAGAGTGACAGTGTGTCTCTCTAACCCCTTAGAAAGAAGTGAAAATGACTCAGAGAGTCAAGTTAATGGATGCCAAATGAATCAAAATAAGTTCTTAAGGGAAGATGGAACCCACTTAGACCAAAATATTCCCTACCCTGAACCAAAAGCCTTCACAATGTCTCCACAAACGCCTAAATGATCTTGAGTTGAATGAAGCTTACATTAGTGGATACTCACATAAGGGGCAAGCATATGGTACTTAGAGCCAGACTTGTGACTTTTTCTTGAGAGAGATGAGTGAATTTTCATTAACCTTATTTTGCGTGTCACTATGTTTTTCTAAGGAGAGTTGAGGATGTGTGAGTTTGGGTTCCACAATGACCAAAGTACTTGAAAGAGTTCTTTGATATGCTGAGTCAACTCTTGATGCTCTTGTATCGCACTTGATCCATGGTTTTTCAAGGAGTAAATGCTAATGATTCATTTGTATAGAGGATAATTATTAGTCCCAACTGATGCTAGTTGAGGTTGCTTTAGGATAGCTGAATATTTCATGAATTTTCCCTTAAGGGGAGGGTCTTACTTTACTTGCTTGAGGATAATAAAAAACTTAAGTTTGGGGGAGTTGTTAACTAGGGATTTTGACGCATTTTATACTCCTTCTTGTTAATGCTTTCATTATAAATTCATACAAAATAGTCCCAAAAGGCTCATAAGTTGTGCTTGATTGCAGGTTTGATCAACAAAGTGACAAGATGTCAAAGATTAGCTCAAAAAGAGTGAAACTTGCACAAGTGTCAAAGATAAGACAAGCTCAGGAAAAATAGGTCCAGTGCGGCTGCACACCACTTTGTGCGGTCCGCAGTAGGAGATTCAAAAAGCAGGATTTACAGACTACGAGGCAATGCGGATGCACTAGGTTTTATGTGGTCCACACTGAAAGCAATACAGCCGCACTACCATTTTGTTCGGTCCGCAGAGCTGAGATTCAGAGAAGTTGCAAGATGAAGTTTTGAAGCATGTATGGTCCGTGGTCGATTTTGTGCGGACCGCACTAGAAGCCTCTTCGGCCGCAGTCCATTCTGTTCGGTCCGTAGAGCCTGAGTTAAGAGAGCTGGATTTTGAAGCCAAGAGTCCTAGTGTGGTTGCAGTCCATTCTGTGCGGTCCGCACTAATCCCGTAGGGGTATTTTTGTCCATATTTTTAGCCTAGTATAAATAGATTCGTTTTCTATTTTTAGGGTTATAGATAGTTTTTAGAAGCAGTTGCGCTCGTGGGAACGACTCTTGTAGTCATTTTGGGAAATTTTATCTACTTTGCAACATTGAATCTTTATTATTATCTTAGTAATTAATTAACATGACTTTTTTCTTCATCTATTTCTTATTTTTCTTCTTTGAAAATGAGTAGCTTGACCCATTAACTAGGGTTGTGGCTCAACCCTAGTATGGGCAATTGATGGGTCTTGTATTTTTTTTATCTAAATTGATTATGAGTGTTTGATATTTAGGTCAATTTTATGGTTAATTGCTGAATTAATAGTTGTAAATACTAGTTTGTGTTTAGTTGACTAGGGTTCTTCTTGAGAAAGAGAGTCTAAGTCTCTGAAATTGATCCAACAAGGAATTGGGACATACTCAAGAGATTGATAGCCCGAATTAAAGGGTTAAACCTCCAGAGAGTAATACTCAACTTGAACCTTAGTTGCTTGTGCAAATTTGCATATCCAATTGGTCTTGAGAAAGTCAATTGGGCAAATCACTTGAACTACCAAGATGTGTAGAATGGGTAAATTAGTGTAATAATTATATCATACTCCCCAAATGTGTCAAAGATGCCTTAGACTCAAGTACCTGTTAATTGACCACCTAGGCGGAAATTACTATCCTAATGCTTTTTAAACCTATTTGAACAACTCGTATCATTATAACTCTTAGCATAATTTAGTTGTAATTACCATTTTTAGTTTGATAATAGTAGAATCAAACAAAAAATCCAAAAATAATTAGAAGTGTAATTTGGAACACATACGCAACCCTAAACTAGATAGATACCCGATTTTAATTCTAGTTCTCTATGGATTCGATATCAACCCAAAATTAGGTAAAAGCTATTGCGACCCTCTCTTGCTACTTATTAGTAGTGCGGAGTTGGCAGCAATCAAAACTGGCTATTTTTGAATGACCAGTTCGAAAACTGGCGAGCCTATGCTATTTTAACATTTTTTAGGTATCACAATATATCATGATTTGAGTCAGAGGAGATTATATATATATATATATATATATATATATATATATATATATATATATATATATATATATATATATATATATATATATATATATATATATATATATATAGTAGAGTTTAATTTGTTTAAAAGTTGAGAATATATTAAAGATTTGGGTCAAGTTGGGCGGGTTGGTTTACAACCAGTTGTTTAGCCTATCAAGACCTAGTCTATCTTGACACAAATAAACTTTGGGCAAGGTTGGACATTAGCCCATTTATTTACTCAATTTATTTTGGGGCTTTTGCATCTATACTAGTATTAGGGTCACAATTAAACCTAAACTCACTTTACAAAAACGTTTGCAAGCATACGCACTTTACGACCAACTTCAGACTTATCAGGTCTAAAGTTAAAAATAATGATCCGGAAGTGAAAAAAATTGAACTTTACTTAAGGCGAAATAGGTGTGAAGTGCAACCAATGGTTTCATGCACTTAAGGCTAATAAGTTTGAAGTGAGAAATTGCACTTCAGATGCACTTAAGGCCAAAAGGTATGAAGTGCAACCAATATTTTTATGCACTTAACGCAAAATAGGTCTGAAGTGCAAATTGCCTACTCCAAATGATCTTAAATTTGAATTATAACCTCCAAATATCATCAGGAACAAACCTCAATCATCAATTTGACAATACAACAATAAATCTAGTGAACTCATCTTGCACTTAAGAAAACGAAGAAGAAGAAACCTTAAGCAATAGTAAAAATAAAGCATCATAATAGCTTACCATTATAAAACATCATAAATTATTTAAAATATGTTCACAATCACCATATAAAATCATTGTCAACCAAAGAAGAAGAAGGAGGAGGAGGAGGAGGAGAAGAAGAAGAAGAAGAAGAAAACGAATGAGGAGGAGAAAGAGGCATATAGATGTTTAAATGAGTACAAGTAAAAAATATTTAAAAAACGAATATAAATTAAATAAGAACGACCAAATAAAACACTCCTTACAATTTTACATTTATCTTGACCCACTAACATCACTCCAAACAGTGCATTTGCCACCCTACTTTAGTGATAGAGTATCTTCGTTATACCAATATACTGATAAGAGGTTGGAGTCGTGTGGATGGTAAGAATACTAAAAATACTTTCTTTTTGAGTGAGGTGAAAATAAAAAAGTAGTGGTGTACCATGTCCATGATTTTTAGGGCAACTTTTACACATCAATTTCCTCTTTAATTTATTGTCTCTTTCTCTTGTAATGTACCAACGGAGAGAATTCCCAAAAGAGAAACAAACTACTTTTAATTAGAATAAGGAGAAACACATGGCAAAAAGTAAAGTCGAGGCGATCCAGACATTGGAAAAAATAAAACAGAAAATTCATTTCTCGTTGAGTGCATGGCGGCAGACAAGCACGAAACACTTATACCTTCCTCTCCACGTTATAGTACAATATTTCTCATCCCCCAACAGTTTGAGTCCCCACTTGTAATTAACGGTTCTAATTAAACCACTCATTCACTTCTAATTTCAATGTGTGTAGTTAGCGGTGGCAAAATGGTAAAAAAGAATAATTATTTATTCATATTATTTATTAAAAAATAAGTTAAATAATAATTTTTTTAAAAAGAGGTTCAATATGAATAAGAACCATATATATTATTCACTTTTCTAATGAATAGCTAATGAATTTCACTTTTATATTTGTAAATACTCAAATTGAAGGTTTCTTAAATTTAAAAGATTAGAAATTCTTCCAAAAGAGATCATATTTAAATAGTCATGGATAATATAAATATCTATATTGGTTAACCCGTTTTTTATTTGAATTAAATATGAATCGGATCAAATAGTTTATTCGTTTTGCATTACATATTTTTGACCCGCCCATATTTGACTTTACCTGCTCTCTTGTCACTCCTCCCCATAGTTAAATGATAAAGACTTCTTCCCGTTAATTGCAGATCTCGAGTTTAATTTGAGTTGTTGAATGAATTCCATTCCATAGAGAGCATTTTACTTGCATAGCAAGTTTTTTCGACGCAAATTTGAATTAATCAGATAACAATTTTTTGAATACAGAATTATGTAATCATTTTATTTAAAAGTTAAAGTTGTTAGAGAGTATAAAATTTTATTTTTTACTTAATTATATGTTTCTAATATGTCTCTTCACGTCGGACCTTGACCCTTTATATATGATAAGTTAAATATGTGAAAATTCTTTAATAATAGATGATTATAAGATTCGAAATCAAAATTTATATTTACTCTTATATCATGTAAAAGTATATGATCATATATCTCATTTAAAAATTTAAGCGGTTAAAAGAATCATACTTTATTTAAATTATTGTCCCCAACATCGAATACCATATACTCAAAGAAGGATGAGAAAAAATAAAGATACGTTGATCTGATAAAACGAAAATTTCAACAATTTCGAGATCCTAGAACTGGTAACTTGACTGACACATGGATCACCACCAAATTTTCACGAAAAATCTTTTATCATTGGAATGCATGCAAATTAACTTGGTCCCCTTTTGTAAATTTACGTACTTAATTTGTTAACGTGAATTTAAAGATTAAAACTTGGAACCCTAGTCTTGTGCATTAACTTGGGATTTGCAAACCGTGGAAGTTTTTGGTATTTACGATATCTGTTTGACTTCTTCACTCTTCCTATAAAGATGACTTTATATTCTTGCATTCATTCTTTGTATTTAGATACTTGAAAAAAACAGACATACCCCAAAATAAAGAAGAAAGCTAAGACAATGCTACCTATTACTAGGATTTTATGCTTACTAGTCCTCCTAATCTTAATTGTTCATATTCTCCCAAGTACGAGTTCTTACAAAGGTATAAATGTTTTTCTTTCATTATTTCATTTTGGATGTACTACTCTTGAGAACTAAAATGTATAATTAGAAGTCTACACTTCTTGGATTTAATAGCCTATATTTTGCAGGAGAATTGAGTATAGGTGGTGGTGCAGACAAAAGACGCAATTCAGCACCAAATAGAGAGGTTTTGTTTGTAATTAAACATCCATTTCGTTTGTTTCCTTTCCCATTCATATAAAGTTTTGATTTATACACTGACCAAAAAAAAATTGTCCTATGTAGTATAACTTGTTATATCAAACACCTATCTTATTTTTCATGCTAATTAGTCCCATTTATTATGGGGATCTTTTCACAAATAGCCGTCATATTAATTGTTTACTTTTTTGTCAATATATATATATATATATATATATATATATGGACATTGATTATACACAATTATATACATAATACATAAATTATGCATACATTATACCTTCTACGGGTATTTTTAGTTTAAGCAATCCGGTGGACAACTATTTGGGTTAATTCCTCTTTATTATGAACGAATATTTGTAATTATCTTTTAGGTGATCTGGCAGTATAACATTTTCTTATATTGTACTAAGTGAATATATATATATATATATATATATATATATATATATATATATATATATATATATATATATATATATATATATATATATATATATATATATATATATATATATATATATATATATATATATATATATATATATATATATATATGTTAATTATAATTATATGCTTTCAAGTACTTACGCATATTTAGATTGCAGAATTTATGGTTTTATAATTTATTTGGATTTCATATATAGGCAAATAATGGTGGAGAAATAAAAGGATCCGAAAATGCATATGCAGAAAAAGTCATGAAAGAAGATATTAATATTGCAGAAACCAAGTTAGAGAGGGTGGTTTTAAATGTAAATGTAAAAGGTGAACAAATTATGAGAAGACGTCCACTCTCGCAATCTCGAGGGAAGAAAGAAAGGGCTGAATTTGTTGCATTTACAGCAGATTATAAATCACCAAGGCATCACCCTCCAAGGCACAACTGATAACCAACTAAAGATCGATCACTTCAACACTACATTTGCAGCTTTTTTATTTTTTTTTATTTTTTATCTTTAAGTCTTTTCTTTAATATCTCCCAGTTTATGTAATAGTGCACTTTATGTATTTTATTTGTGGCTTGATGGAATATCGAGCAATATAATGAAGGTATATATGTACTCAAGATTTTCAGTCCTATGTTCATGACTTCATTCAGATGTTCATGTTTTGTAATTCGGGAAACTGATTGATGGATTGAATATTACTCTCTCCGTTTTATATTAAATGAGGTACTTTCCTTTTTATTCTGTTACAAAATAAATGATACATTTGTAAATATGCAAATAATTTAACTTTAAACTTTTCATTTTATCATTTTTACCCTTAATGAGAAGCTTTTATAGCCACACAAATAGAATGGTCACACGAACCTTTTACCCTTAAGCTTTTAAGACCATAAATTTTAAAAATCTTCTTCGTTTTTCTTAAACTTCGTGCCGAATTAAACTACATCAAATAATATGAAATGGAGGGAGTATGTCGTATAATAATAATGTAATTATGATTTTGCATCATAGATGTCTCCCTATTCTACTTGTAAGTGTGCTCCGGTCTACAACTTGAATTTAAGGCTATATAAACTTGATATCGATTTTGTGTTATTGTATTCTGTCCATTATATTTTATATACAAATTATTAAGTTTCTAAAAAATATAATATATATGGTTTATTACACTTAGTTGTCTCTGGGTGTGGAACCCAACTACACCCGCTTTAGTTTTCATGCATTATTATGTGTTTATATATGTTCAGGGGCGGATTTATCTAGTTTGAGGCGTATGTAATACGATACTATTTCGTCGAAAATTTTTGTTAAATATATACATATAAATTACATGCAAGAATATCTTATTCTAATATATTTATTCTAAAATAATGTAACAAGCATCCAACTATTTGGGTTAATTCCTCTTTATTATGAATGCATGCTTTTAGGAGAGGTTAAGGGATCGATACTCAATTCTATATAGAATGCATGCTTTTAGGTTTTTAAGCTCTTTTTTGTGAAAATTTTGATGTCAGGTTCATTCTGGAAAAGAATTATTTCAACATACTTGAAATCCTAATTTTGATGCACAAGGTATCTTGCGTACTCGCAGGATCAGGGAATAAAAGTCATATCGTAAGGGGTGTGATATAGATAGCCTATCGTGACGCAAATATTAAATGATTGCTTTCATGATTCGAACCCGTAAAATATAGATTACATAAAGATAATTTAACCATTGCTCCAAACGGCACACACCAAAAACCCCTCTACAAAAATTCTTCCAATCTCTTCTCTATTGGTTCATGGGCCTTCTCCTGTTTTGGGCTTCTGACTTAAGACTCCTCATCTTCTTTTGGCTATGGACCTTTCCCGTGGGTTGGCTACTTGGGCCAATTATATGAGATGTAAATTTTGAGGGTAATTGGTGAACTGCATATGATAAAGGGTCAATTAATTATTTTTAAGTGTTTTGAAACGAGTAGGCAGAATTTATGATGTTTTATATTTTAATCCCATATTGGGAGTAATTTGTATGATGATCAATTTTTTGATTAATTTAATTATGGAAGGATCTGGTTCTTATAAGTATTCTTTAACTTATTATTGCAGAAATAGTAAATGTGAAAAGTAAAGAACACAAGTATTCTACGTGGAAAATACCTGGCTCAAAAGGTGAAAAAATCATGACCTACTTTCCACTAGGATTTTCCTAAGCTCTCCACTAAAATCACCGAGCCACAAATTACATTTATAAGAACTCTTTTGTAAACCTAGGACTAACTCTAATCCCATTGTAGCACGCAACCTCTAACTGTTGAGACAACTTCAAGTTAACTCTAACTTGAAAACTATGAGTACCTATTGCACTTGCCTCTAGATAAAGCTAAAAGGTATAATATGAAAATAACTACTACAATTGAACTAGAATAAAAGACAGACACTTGGGACTCGTTCTTGTATCTGGTTCAAGTAGCTTCATGTTTGCGCACTTGAATCATACATGTACTGTTTGCAAAATTGCCTTCTTATTTTTCTCTCAATTCATGTTTAACTTCTTCTTATGTGTGTTACCTATAAAAAAGAAAATCATTAATATTTATAGAGTTAGTAAATAAGGATTAACTAGAATTCTGACGCTACTTAGTGGAAGAGTTCTGGTTGATCTCAACCTCTAACTCCTTCTTTTTCATGAATTGTGTTCTCTTTGTGTATGGAGTCCTTCTCCTTATCAACTATACAACCTTTTCAATTAGGATCAGGAGATATCAATTATGTTAAGTTAGGTTTATCTCCTTCACATGCATCCCCCACGCTCAAGTATGTCCGTATATATGCTCAACCGGATGGACATGGTTCATGTATGAGTTCCCTTGTTAGTCTTCAAAACTAACCTTTACTTGGGCCAACAAATTCTCCTTTTTTATGATGACAAACTCTGTGCTTTTTATACACTTAGCTCCTGTTTTAACCCAGCTTAACATCAACATAATGTTAGAAAGATTTTTCACTTATCATCAAGGACCATGTTCATTAGGTTATAAACATCATTGTTCAGAGTATAAAACATAACTTATTTTCCCCCTTTTTGTATCGTCGAAATGTATCATAAAAAATGTGTGATTTCCATATTTTAAAAATTACTCATGGCCATTGCGGAAACTGCATATGTTACGACCACAAATCGCCCTCCGTAAACTATCGTGGCGATACCTAGTCTCTACAACTAGGTAAGCCTAACAAGTATAAAAACAATCGAGACTTTGCGAAATTTTAACTTAAGACCAATTTTAGAAAAATGAAAGCGAAATATGAAATGCCATTTGGAATATACAACACAATAACTCAAACTTCTACAATACTATCCCAAAATCCGAAAACTCACGGGAATACAAGCTAGAAGAAAATACAGTAAAGTACTCTAATCTCAATAATTAAATGGTAAATATGACAAATACATCTCACATGGAAGCAATCACTAAATGCAGGATTCAGTGTTGTTGTAAGTATGCATATACCATAGTGTTACTAGAAGCATTATCCATAGAAATTGCCATTATTTTATCTCTAATGCAAAAATATCAACAAATATCAATAACAGTGTTGGCAATAAACTTACCTGTGTGCCGTAAATTTATTATTCTATAAGCAATAATGCATTTTTGCATTATCCACTCGTCATGTATCCAATAACTAGTAATGATTAGATAATCACAGTCATTATTACTTCTATCAATATTAGTACTAATAGAAATCCGATTAGTTATATGAGTAAACAAATAACGCAAATATTATTCATATTCATGTTTATATTTATAAATATCGCTCTTAACTGTTGCGCGAGGCCAAACTTGATCATCCATTTTTCTTACATATACATCCAAGTGATAAAATAATTCTCTTGAACTTTCATTCGATATTGCAGATGAAGAACATGTGTCTCGTGGTATAAGCTGTTACTTTCTTGGTAGCCAATTATATGATACTAAAATAAAAGGTCAAGTGCACCATAAACACACTCTTAGCTGTACATCGAACGTAGAACTTCTTCAATAGGGAGCGTTCAAGCAGTTGATATCTAAAAAAATATTCAAGATTCTTCTTTCATCTGGCTTGATAGCGAAGGACCTTCAAGTATGTAGAATTTTGTAATTATTAAAGGAGATTATGCTAATTTGCAATTAAAAAATCCTGAGGAGCATATAAAATACCACTTAAATTTTGACTATGGAGGGGCGCACTTGTACTGAGACTCATCTCGACAACATTATGTAGCTCATCATCCCATATATTGGGTAACTGGAATATAATATGTCGAATGGTTAGATTACAGAGTAGGGCTATTTATGCTGCAGTGGTAGAACAAACATTCATGACTCACTACATGAAATATATAGTATTCAGAATGCTACCTGAGATGAGGATTCTTTGTAGCCACCACTAGTTGCGGATAAATGGGGATAGATCGACCTAAGAAGTGCATCGGTAGAATTTCCTAAACCAGGAAGACCTGACTGAAGTAGGCCGGATTGCAGTTGTTGCAAGGAGTGATATGGCATTGTCATATCAGGAGCAAAAGCGAGTGACGAAGAAGGAATCATTCGTGAATGGAGAATCTGCAAGAAGTGAAAGAGTGCGCTATATTTGAAACTAGAAATTATGCATAAAACCATGTTCTGCTTCATGTAATTCACAGAAAAATGCACTGATTCTTACATCTTTTGCAAGGAGCCCATCAATATTAAAATCCAGCTGCGGGTTTATTGTTGCAAGCTTCATTGAGAGGAACTGAGATAACAAGAAGTCCAGTCATTTATCGAACACAAATACGTTAAGAGGCCATGAAAAGAGGGTTCTTCTGTTTCAAGTAAACTTCTTAGATTTTTGCAAGAATTTAGCAACAACTAAATCAGGAACTAGTGATTCAGAAATCAGAAATCAATGCAACATTTTGTGGAACTGTAGATGCATGTGCATTACATTTTAAGATTAGAGATAAAATTACCACCCAAAAGAGGGAAAACAGGCAAAAAAGCAAAGGTGGGGTTACTCATTCATTAAACAACATCTTAAGAACGAACAAAAATGGATTTTGAGGGAAGTGCAAGGGGAATAACAAAGTAAAATTTGGAGAAGTGAATAATAGGATAAATTATTAAATAGCATACCTCAACCTGTCTTTGAAGAGATTGTACATAATTAATGATTTCATCTAGCATTACTGCTTTCCCAGTGACCTGCAAAACCACCGGTTCTCAGTTCTCACTCGAGATGTATAAAGAGAAGATGCCTACTATTGTGATGGACGTGTTATAAGGAGGCTATTCATTGCAAAATAAAGTAACCTTGTTGCAACCAGGTACAAGATCCTGAAGATATTTCATCCGTTCACTGATCTTCTCCCTCCTTAGCTGTATCAAAATAAAGTAAGTAAAATTTGAAAAGAAGAGATTTTGTTACAACCTTTAAGCTTCTATTTTGGAGTCCTTACTCTTTCTGCAAGACTATGGCTATTTGTTGCCTGGCCTCTTCGAGCTCGAATGTGTATGTATTCTTCTTTAGGTGGATCTGCCGATTGAGACCCCTGTTTACCATTCTTTCCACCAAGCCTGTTTTGCTCTCCCTTCTGAATTTCTGTTTGATCTTTTGTTCGTTCAGCTGGCATTAGTTGTGCTCCCTTCGTTTGATCAAGTTCCGTATCCTAACGAAAACACAAGAAAACTTAACATAGAAGAACTTGCACAGAACAGCATTTGGAAAACATTGTAGTTGCAGCTATTGCCACAATAAAAATTGTTTATACAAGCAAGTTGTACCTGACCGTTTCTTTTCCTTTTCTTTGAACCAAGGCCCCTAGCAGAAGAATCCTTACCCTCCACTTCCTCTTGATGGCCGCTACATTCAGCCTCATCAGACTCATTTGCGGAGATGCCAACACATTCCTTTGCTTCATCCAGAGACCTAGCAAAGCTTTCATTTTTCTCATGCTTGATGGGGCTTCTATCAGTGGCCCCATGTTCAAGAGGTAAAGAAACATCCTCAGAATCTTCAACCGCGTTTCCTATGCGCTGCTTCTGACTGGTTGCAGTAGAAGGTGACTGTAATCTGTTACTAGCGAAAACCTCTTGCGGCCGATGCAAGGCTAGTGCATTACGATACGTATTAGGAGAACTAGGGATGGTAAAAGGGTTCTTCATATCACCAACTTTTCCTCCACTGAAGCATGAAAATCTTGCAGCTCTCTCAATAAAACCTGGATCAGCTGGAAACTGAGATAAGCTCTGAGGAAGCATACCAGGAGTAGGGGGTACAAACATGCCCCCTTTCAACGACATTGCATTTGGTTGAGTCCAACTCATACCAAGCATTCTATTAACATTAGTTCTCAAACGGTCTGCATTTGTATTGCAATGAATCATTTGAGTATTAGTATCGCATAAGCGAAAGTTTGACGAACTGATGGGATGATCCCAAACACTAGCACAGAACGAATCTACCATTGGATTGCTATTCGAAAACATCCCCAGGGATGCATTTGTCAAATTGCTGCCACTTAATTGCCAATCCGATGACATATTTGGTGATTGGAAGCTCAAAGCATCCTCACATTTCTTTTCTGACTCAGCATCATCCTTGCTACCCATATCCATCCTTTGAAAGTGAAGCAAATTAATAAAGACTATAAAAAGTTCTCCTTTACCACAGGTTTTGAAGATCAGGAACACAACCTAAAGATGGAACAAGAAGTTGAGTATTTCTCAAAATCCACATTGATCTATATTTGACAATATTAAGTAAAGATCATAATACCGGTAGAAATTAGAGCAACATTTCTTCATATACTCTTTACTAACCATGTTATCAAAATTTGCAGCTCAACAGGATGAAACAAAACTACAAAAGTTTGTACACTAGAAAATCAACTAAGAATTTAGCCACTCAAACAGCTGGAAAATACATAACCAGGAAACTAACAGTTCAAAACATAGAATGAAGATACAAAATGCAAGGATCATGGAAATTGAAATAAACTAACAACTCAAAAAAAAAAATCAATTTTGCATTGAACCCATTATTCCAAATCATTCACAAAAGTCCAAGCAACATTATCCAACAAAACACATTCCCAGTTCAATAAAGAGCATTAGCATTTAATTGAAGAGGAAAGTCATTAAATTTCAGCATCATAAATACTCCTTCTTAAAAGCCTAGTCAGAGGCAAAAATACAGACCCACTCACCTTCCTAAACTCAGCTCTGAAACAGAAAAAGACCTAACTAAAAAGTGGGAAGCAAGAAAAGATACCTCATTTCACACAGTGTGCTACATTTGGTAGTCTGTACACTATTTTCTTGAAATTTGGTTAATGTTCAAAACTGTTATGTACCGTCACTGTACGAGATATACTAACACTCTGCTAATAACCACAGTCAAAGACTTTCAGAGGGAGAGAGAGAGAGAGAGAGAGAGAGAGAAGTGTACAAGAAAATGGGTATTTTTGAAGGAATTGAAAAAGGAAAGCTTAGAAATAAAGGTCCTTTTGCATTTATAGCCACGCCTGCATTAAAAACAGAGTCTTGATGATTAACCACCGCCACTGCTACTGTTAAAATATTGAACTAACTCCAACTTTTACAGGAAAAAATAGTACTTATGTTGCGACATTTGGTATAGTTTTGAAGATATTTTTTGAAAATAATGTTGGAAAATGTCTATTTTAATTTCAGAAAATTGCAGTGTGCCTTAGTTTAATGAAAACTTTCTCTTTATGATAAATCTAGTATCCCAAACTTACGACTCGATTAATTTAGATTTTCAAAGCAGGACGCTTTTTATTAAGATTCTTTTATTTTCAAACTCGAATTTAAAATTTCTTACTAAATATGGAGAGATTTCATATTTCCGCTACCCGTAATAACACTTGAACAATTAGAAGAGCCGGTGCTCGTTTATTATGCGGAATAAGAGATAATTAATTTTGATATTAAATTTGAGATGTGTTTATTACACGTTTGATTGAATATAAAATTATAATATAATTATTTTTGGGATTAGTTATCCCAACCTACCAAGATTATAGTAGCATTATTTTTATGAAAGAGTGGGATAATTAATATATTTTTTCCGTTTCATATTAAATAAGTCACTTTTCTTTTTATTCTATTCCAAAATAAATGATATATTTCTAAATTTAGAAAAAATTTAACTTGAAATTTTTTATTTTATTATTTTTATTATTAATAAAAAGCTTTAATAGACACACAAATAGCATAATCTATAAATATTTTAGTTCTTAATCTTTTATAAATATAAATTTAAATATATTTTTTTAAATTTTGTGACGTGTCAAACTAGCTCCAACAAAAAAAATAAAGGAAGTAACTTGTTTTGAATCCAAAGGATACACAAAAGTAATTTTAAGTTGATGGTAACAGGGACCTATTGTATTAAGCCAGCAACTGACACTGCCAACTCTTGGCAGACATTATTTTTATGTATTATTATAATAGTCCTGCCGTTGTTTGTACCTTGAGTGGAGAGCTTAGTTACATAATCTTTATTTGGTTCTGTTTGGTCATAATCTTTAAAGCTTTGTTTTCTCACACTTCTATGGCCACTTGGGGTTGCTTCTAAAGGAGACCTACCTACAAGTTTAGGTCTCTGCATCTTATTTTCATAATTTCCCTAGCTTATCCATGTGTATACATGACTATATTGAGGGCGTTTCTTTAATATGTATTTAAAAAACTAGTGAGAAAATAATATACTAAAAGATTAAGAGCGCGTTTGGACCCAATTTTTCTTTTCAGAAAGTTTTTACTTTTTTCAATCAATATTTGTTTAAAAAAATTTTAATTTTCATTTGAAGATATATTAAAAATTTTAAAAAGTTCCGAAAAATTATTTTTCAATATTTTCACTTAAATCACTTATAAAATTTCAAAAACAATCCAAAATTATATTCATGTAAATATAATTTTAAATTTTAAATATCATCTTCACTTAAAAAACTTTTTCACCCTATTTTGAAATTTTACATTTCTTATGTCCAAACTCCCACTAAATTTTAAGCTATATGCTTTAACGGCATAAAAAATTTATACGCTATCAAATCAAACACAAAATAATTATAGGTAAATCTTAATGAGACTATTAATTGTTAACCTCGTGAGGTTGATAGTAATGTCTAACATATTATCATTTGTGACGGAACTAGAATTTTTATTAAGAGAAGTCAAAATATAAAGAAATAAACTCATCAAAAAATCAAGAGGTGTCATTATAATATATATATATATATATATATATATATATATATATATATATATATATATATATATATATATATAATATTATATTATATAAAAAAACTGACCTAGTTATATAGTGTAATTTTTTGATAAAATGTGTCAGTTAACACCTCCTGAGTACATTATATTAATGTAAAAATTCTTCATAATGTCAGTTTCAATAACTTTTTTATGTCAGTTTATATAAATTAAATCCAAAATATTTAACGTTCTCCTAAGAAAGAGTAGCACTAATTTTTGATGAGTTAGAAATGTCTGAATTTTTAAAATATTTTCTTGAGTACTTTTAACTAAAATAAAATTCTACGTAATTTATTACTTACACTTTTGACTATCCTCTTTTGGACTCTTGTTCATTATAGGAGGAAGTACGAAAAGCACTGTCTACCCTCTGTTTCTTTCACAACTTTGCCAAACTGAAGAGTGCTTTTCTCATTCCCAGCTAATTCTTGGATCACCGATAAACTTGTAGGATGGTAAGTATTTATTCATTAATCAGCAACTAAAAATTTCAGGTTTGAATTTTATATATAAAGTTATTTTATTTGGTAATATTTTGTGATAATATTTTAAATTTTTGTTGACAAATATCTTGAACAAGATCATGTGAAAGTCCCTCTAGGAGTCATTACAAAGATGATAAAATGTATTTGTTAAGTGATAAAATGCATTAGTCATTTTCTTATCATGTACAACAACTTTTTATGTAAATGAGGCTATAAATAGCCATTATCAATATCTCCTTTCTCATCAATTATCCTTCTACTATTTTCCTTCTAATTTTTGTCTTCATAAGCTTTCCTTTGTTGTTTTTCCTTCTCAAAGTTTAGTAGTCAAATTTTTTTTATTCCTCCTTTTAAATAACTGGGTTGTAATATTTACTTTTGCTGATTCATGTATCATCTATCTAATTAGAGATAGGCGTGTTTAATCCTAGGAAAATATTTCACATTGCTTAAATAGTTTCTTAGGATAGTGCCTAGCACGATTCAAGTCAGTTGGTGTATTTTTTCTCACAAATAATATTATTGCAGTATTATTATTATTGTTACTTTTTGGTATCATTTCTCTACAATCTAAGAAACTATGGCAAGTAATACTATTACGGAAATTTTTTATGGTGCTACCAAATTTGGGGTTATCTCTATGGCTACTGTTACAGCTATCATCCAGATATCCATGATATTGCAAATATGTTATTGCATCCACAACTTCGGCAGACACTAATGTCAAAACACAAGTATATAAATAAACATGGTTACATATCTAATGCTAGTATTAAAACCTTCAAGAAAAATGCACCTCAATGAAATAGTACAGTTGGGATAAATAACGATCTCGCTAAGTCAAAATTAAATTTGACTCAAGAGGATAATATAATTGCTATGGTCATTTCCAAAATAAATAATGTGGCCAGTGTGAGAGATTGGGTGATAGACTCTGGTGCTACTAGGCACATTTGTGCAAACAAAATAAATTTTTGCCTTACACCAAGTTGAGGAAGGAGAAGAAAATATTTATCTTGGTGACTCAAGAATAACTCGTGTTCTTGGAAAAGAAAAAATTCTTGTCAAACTCACATCTAGTAAAACTCTAGCATTGAGTGATGTATTGCATGCTCCTAATATTCAAACCAATTTGGTTTATGTGGGGTTATTAAAAAAAATTGGAGTGAAGGTTTCATTTGAAAATAATGAGGTCGTATTGACCAAAAATGCTATTTTTGTGTGCAATTGATATTGTAACTATGGTTTATTTGTGCTTAATATTTCTGATACTAATGATAAAAATGCATCTTCTTCTGCTTATATAGTTGAGTCAATTTCTTTGTGGCATGCTCGACTAGGACATGTTAATGTCGCGTATATAAAGAAAATGCAGTCGCTAGGGTTAATATCTGGTTTAAACCAAAGTAATTTTAGCAAGTGTGAAATATGCGCTGAAGCTAAAAGTACTAGAAAAACTTGTTTTTCTGTAAATAGAGAAACTGAATTGTTATCTTTAATTCACACTGATTTAGGCGATTTAAAGCAGACTATGACTAGAGGTGATAAAAGATATTATGTGACTTTTATTGATGATTTTTTCAGATATACTAAGTTGTATTTGCTTAGAAATAAATATGATGTTTTTAATGCTTTTATTTCTTATAAAACTGAGATTGAAAATCAATTTAGTAGAAAAGTAAAGAAAATTAGATCAGATAGAGGTGGAGAATATTTAACTTTAAATGATTTTTATGAAAAGAATAAAATAATTCATGAAGTAACTCTACCTTATTCACCTGAGTCAAATGGAGTAGCTGAAAGAAAAAATAGAACATTAAAAAAGATGATGAACTCTATGTTAGTTAGTTCTAATGCTCCTGATAATTTATGGGGTGAAGCTATTCTATCTGCATGTCACTTACAAAATAGAATACCACATAGAAGAACAAGCAAAATTCCTTAAAAATTGTGAAAGGGTTATAAACCTAATTTAAAATATTTAAAAGTGTGGGGGTGCCTTGCTAAAGTTCTTTTGCCTGAACCTAAAAAGAGAAAAATATCTTCTAAAACTGCTGATTGCATGCTAATTGGATATGTTGAACATAATGTTGCATACAGATTTTTTGTTTTAAAAAGTGATACGCTTGATTGCAATACTATAATTGAGACAAAGAATGCTGAGTTCTTTGAATATATTTATTCATTTTCTAATAAAATTTCTCATACACATTTTCAAACAAATAATGAAATTACCTCTAATGAGGAACTGAGAAGGAGCAAAAGACTAGGAAAGAATATTTTTCTTATGGAAACGATTTTCAAACTTTTCTTATCGATAATGAACCATCAAATTATTTTGAAGCTATATCTTCTTCAGATACTAAATATTGAAAAGAGGCAATAAAAGTTGAAATTGATTCTATTGTAAAAAATAATACATGATTTTTAACTGACTTACCTCCTGGTGCAAAACTTATTGGTTGTAAATGAATTTTCAAAAAGAAATTTAATGTTGATGGATCTTTAGATAAACATAAAGTTCGGTTAGTAGCAAAAGGTTTTTCTAAAAAATAAAATATAAATTATTTTGATACATTTACACTAGTGACTAGAATTTCTTCTCTTCGAATTTTAACCGCCTTATCTTCAATCTGTAAGCTCTTTATCCACCAAATGAATGTGAAAACTGCTTTTCTAAATGGTGATTTAGAAGAAGAGATTTATATGGTTCAACCTGAAAGCTGTGTCATTCCTGGACAAGAAAATAAAATTTGTAAATTAATTAAATCTCTTTATGACCTTAAACAAGGTCCTAAGCAATTGTATGATAAATTTGAACAAGTCTTACTGAGAGATGGTTTTTCTTTAGTGGAGGTGGATAAATGTGTTTATAGTAAAGTGGTAGACAATGATTATGTGATACCATGTCTGTATGTTGATGACATGCTTATATTTGGTACTAGTTTAAATATTGTGCAAAGTACTAAATTATTTCTATCTGCTAAGTAAATATGATATTGGAAGTTAAATCTATAAAGAGTGAAGATGGCATAGTGTTGTCAGAAAAATATTATGTTGAGAGACTTCTTAAGAAGTTGGAATATTTTAATGTCACATCTGTGAACACTTCTTTTGATGCTAACCCTCGGTTGAAAAAGAATAATGGTGATCCAGTTACTCAGTCGAAATATGCTCAGATTATTGGAAGTCTGATGCATTTAATGAATTTTACAAGGCCTAACATAGCCTATGTTGTGTGTAGACTGAGTAGATATTCTCATAATCCCAACAGAGAGCATTGGTCTGCATTAGATAAACTAATGAAATATCTGAGAGGGACCATGAATTATGGTATCCTATATAGTGGATTTTCTTATACTTTAGAAGGGTACAGTGATGCAAGTTGGATCTCTAATCCAGATGAGACAATCCACTAGTAGTTATGTGTTCACCTTTGGTGGTGGCGTAATATTGTTAAAATCGGCTAAACAGACGATCATTGCTAGATCGACTATAGAACATAGTTTGTAGCTCTGGAGTTGCGGCTGAGTGGCTAAGAAACTTCTTAGCTAATATCCCTTTAATAAAGGACGTATTGCCTCATGTATCTATGCATTGTGACTGTCAAGCGACAATAGCTATTGCAAAGAATGACTCTTATAGTTGTATAAGTAGATACATAAAAGTGTGACATGATATCATAAAACAGTTGTTGAGAGATAAAATAATTTCTATTAATTATGTGAAGTCAGAGATAAATTTGGCCAATCCTCTGACTAAACCCGTAGGAAGAAAATTAATTCTTCAAACCTCAAAAGAGATGGAGTTAAGGCCGACATGTTATCAATAGAGATGATAACCCAACCTATGTGATTGGAGATCCTATGAAGTAGGTTCATATGGGTAATAACAAGTCGATAATGACATTGATGCACTAAAAGAGAGTTCTTGACTGCAACTAATTGAGAGACTGAGTTATAACTCTTAATGAAATTCATAGTCCTCGTGGATGGTGTATTAAAAAGCGCTATACACTCTATGAATTCACATTTATGAGAGTGGAGTGAGCTGCTCCTATAAAATTTTGGCATAGTCTGTAGAGCTCCCATGAATAACCAGCATGTGCATGGCTTATTGGGCACAAAATCGCCTTGAACAGTAAAATTACCGGGGTCATAATGTGATTGATAAAATCTCTGACTTACAATAAGATTATTGGTTCATAGAAATATTATTTTTCACCACCAATTCTATGAGTTAAATTTTATTGGTCTAAGTTTAATTCATAGTCCAGAAGACACCAAACCTATTACATTTGGACCAGACAAATTTATCAAGTTTATTTTTGAAAGTCTTTAAAATAGTGGGGGACTGTGGCAATATTTTAAATCCTTGTTGACAAATGTCTTGAACAAAACCATGTGGAAACCCTTCTAGAAGCCATTAGAAAGATGACAAAATATATTTGTAAAGTGAAAAAATGCATTAGCCACTTTCTTGCCACGCACAACAAGTTTTCATGCAAATGAGGCTATAAATAGCCATTACAATCACTCATTTCTCATCAATTATCTTTAGCAAGACAGAGAAATCCTTCTAATTTCTGTCTTCATAAGCTTTCCTTTATTGTTTTTCCTTCTCAAAGTTTAGTAGTCTAATTTTTTGTTCCTTCTTTTAAATAATTGAGTTGTAATATTTAATTTTGCTAATTCTTGTATCCTCTATCTAATTAGAGATAGGCTTGTTTAATCCTGGGGAAACATTTTACATTGCTAAAATAGTTTTTTAGGACAGATTCCAGCACGACTCAAGTCAGTTGGTATATTTTCGCTCACAAATAATATTATTATAGTATTATTATTATCGTTATTTTTTGGTGTCATTTCTCTACGTATTTTACCCTTAATATGGAATTATCCACACAAATTCTTTGAATTTATCTACCCCAATGTGTCTACCGGACGCAGGCAAGAAACCAAAAAAAGAAAAAAAAAACTAATTCATGGACCAAATTCTTGTGGTAATAAAAATTGAAGATAAGGAATTTATAGGTTTCTATACGTAGCAAGACAAGATAAGGTGCATTCTCACTAATCTTTTATGATATGCTTATTAAAAGGCTTGGCAGTGACAACTTATGGCAAAGCTTTTGAACATTTTTCGATCATCCATTTGCTTGTTGCCCAGAAATATACAGAAAGTGTAGGTCATAAGCAACATCAATCAGTAGTGGTTTTTGGCCAAATCAGATACGTGTATTCATAGTGCTGGTGATCTCTTTTCTTGGTTTTTCGTATTTATTATCAGAAAAATAAAAGGAAATTATGCAGTAAAGTTGGACAATAAATCTAATTATCTGGTAAATTTTTCCAGAATAACACAATAATGTTATGCCATGACCTCTTTCCGTTCACTTTTATTTGGTATGTATACTAAAAATAGATTTTCATTTCTTGTTACTTTATGCATATTAAGAGAAGACAAATTTTTTCTTTCATATTATACCCATATTATTTATTACTCATTTCAAGTTATTTTCTCAAATCTACTAAAATATACATTAATTAATATGGGTACCATGGTAAATTATGTACTTTATTTTTAATTATTTTAGGGGCATAAAAAAATAAAACGTACTAAGTAAAAATAAACGGAAAGAATATCATCTCATGTCCAAATTTTTGTCTTTTAAGATTCTACCTCACAATATTTGTCTAAAATCCCGTTATATATCTTAAGCATCTCAATTAATTAACACTCCATAGTGAGGATAGATTATTTTTTTACAAAAATAATAATAAATGATTCCTTTTTCTAAAACATCAAATATTTCAAAGCAAATGTAATTTTATCAATACAACCGGTTCATATATTAGAACGGAGCCTGTGAACAAATTGACCCAAGCATAAACAACCTTGATTTATCCGTGCGAAAAAGAGCTGATCCAATATTTTATTTTTAATTTTGTCTACTTTGTCAATCAGTGGGGGACCTAGCATTTGAGTGCGGAATTTATCTGAAACCAATGTTTTTAGTGGGAGTATGAATTTATATGCAATTTACTAAAATTAAAATAAATAATATAAATAATTTTTAATTTTAAAAATTTAATGAATTCTATGCAAAAATCTTAAAGATTTTTTTGCAAAGGAAACGATTTTTTTTTTTGGTAATTAAGGTTTTTCATTAATTACCAATGAAGTAACATTACAAAACCATAGTCTAACTTTAACTCAGCTGACTATCTCTAATATAACATTTAACTGTATCTAATACCCTAACTACCTACCAATACTATATTTGAAGGTGTTGTAATTGTTTTCTAATTCGTGGGGTACCTTTAACATTACAAGTGTATACTATGTCTCTCAAAAGGGCTGCATTACAGCGAGGTGTCTTGTTGAAGATTCTTGAGTTCCTTTCCAGCCAGATAGTATATGCAAACTCAACAACTACCATTTTGAAGATGGCTGCTCGACATGTTCGACCATTGGCTTTGCTTACTAGCCACTGCATTTTCTGGTTCCAGTCATTAAGGTGAGGATAAGTCTCCTTCAGCCAGTGCATTTTCTCTCACATAATTCCACAGTAACTGGGCAGAATAGTAGCAAATGGTCTCTGGTTTCTGGGTGATTTTGGCATAAGATACATTGCTGATCAACACTCACTCCTCAGCTGTGCAATCTGTCTTTTGTTGGAAGTCTATCTTGTAAGAACAGCCAGGTTGCCTTTGGCCTTGCATAGTTTTGTATGATCAAATTCTTCCATGGGACTCTCGCCAGGTCTTGCATCTGTGAATGGTATAACTGTCTAACTGATCAGCCATGCTCCTTCCAGTGAGGGACCCTCTGCAAAATTTCTCTTGATTGGATGATCTTTCTGACCATCCAACTTGCCTGAGCAGGAATTGGAATGGTTTCAATAGGTCTGTTTTTGATGTAGTATACAGTGATCCACCTAATCCACAGTTTGTCCTTTTTATGAGCTAGATCCCAGCATGTCTTTGCAATGGCAGCTTTATTCCAGAGCTTGAGATTAGTGAGATTCTTCCCTCCTACTGATTTTGGGGTACACATTCTGTCCCAGGAGATATATGCTTTCCTAGTGATAGAGTTCATCCCCGACCAAATGAAGCTCCTACAAATGCCTTCTATCATTTTCAAGATTTTAACAGGAATATGAACAGTTGTGCCCAGTAAGCTTGGATACCAAAAATGACAGATTGGACCTGTTGGATTCTCCCAGAATAAGACAATGTTTTGGCAGTCCATGAAGTGATCTTGGCAGTGATCCTTTCCACTAGAGGTTGCCATTGGAGCAATGTGATTTTCTTGGTGGACAAGGGGACTCCTAGGTACTTGAATGGTAATTCACCTTGCTCATAGCCAAGGTGGTCGAGAATCTGTTTCTGAATATCCAGTGTAACCCCCCCAAAGTAGACAGAGCTCTTGTTCAGATTAGCTTGTAAGCCAGATGCTTCAGAGAATTGAGAGAAACATCTGGATAGGGCTATGACAGAAGTAGTGTCACCTTTGGCAAACATCAGCAAATCATCAGCAAAGCACATGTGAGTAATGCCCAGTTTTTTACATCTGGAGTGGAACTGATATGCTGGATTTCCCTTTAGTGAGTTGCATGATCTGCTTAAGTACTCCATTACCAGAGAAAATAGGAAGGGGGAAATAGGGTCCCCTTGCCTAAGCCCCCCAGCAGCAGCAAAGGGTTCGGTAGCCTCTCCATTGACTAGCACAGAGAAGCTCACTGTTGAGATGCATTCCATTATCCATTTGGTGAAAGTGCTGGGGAAGCCAATCTGTTCCATAACCTGCTGTAGGAATGTCCATTCTACTGAGTCATAAGCTTTCTGGAGATCGATTTTAATCATGCATCTGGGAGACACATGTTGTCTTGTGTAGCTTTTGACTAGTTCATGTGCCAGAATGATGTTGTCTTGGATCTTTCTGCCTGGGATGAAACCTGCCTGGGCTTCACTGATAATGGTTTCCATCACCTTCTACAACCTGTTAGCCAAAATTTTTGATATCAGTTTATAGAGGACAGAACATCAAGCAATTGGCCTATACTCTTTGACTGTAGATTGTTTGGACACTTTAGGAATGAGGGTAATAGTGGCACAGTTGATGGGTTTGTACATCTTGGTTGAGGAGAAGAACTGCTTGATGGCAGTGGTAGCCTGCCTACCAATGATTCTCCAGCTCTTTTTGAAGAACACAATATTATAGCCATCTATCCCTGGTGCTTTGTCATCTCCAATAGCCTTGAGACTCTCCATAATTTCCATATCAATTACATCAGCACATAGATCACTTCTTTGTTGTTGTGTAAGTTTTGGACCATTTGTCATGTACATTTGATTTATAGCTAGCAGGGTAGATGCAGAGGTTCCCATTAGTGCCTTGTAGAATCCAATGATTTCCTTTTTGATATCTTCAGCTGTAGTAAGTTTGGTACCCATTGCAGTGGTAAGTTCAGTAATCTGGTTGTGTTGAGTTCTCTCCTTCATAACTGCAGAGAAGTATTTAGTGTTGGAGTCTCCAAGTTGTATCCATTTTGCTTTGGCCTTCTGGTGCAAAACACTTTCCTCAATCATTGACCATTTTTCCAGTTTCAGCACCAGTTCCTTCTCCTTCTGCTGCAGGACATCAGAGTATGCCTGTGTTATCTGGGCTTGTATTGTCCCCAGTTCCTGTCTGCTAAGGTCTATTCTCTGTGAGATAGTCTTGAATTCCTTAATATTTAGGTCTTTCAGAGGACTTTTCAAAGCTTTGAGTTTGGACCATACTGCTTTCATAGTATCTGAATTTCCAGCATGCCAAACTCTTGCCACTATCTGCTGGAAATCTTCATGATCAGCCCATACATTAAAGAACTTGAAAGTCTTTTTCCCATTCCAGGAAGATGATGTCAGTGTCATTATCATGGGATTACAATATGATATTAGAGGAAGGTCATATTCAGTTACCACTTGGTTCCACTTGATCATCCATTCATAGTTTCCAAATACCATATCCAGTCTGCTGCATACTCTGTCCACACCAGTATGCTTATTTGTCCAGGTGTAATATTCACCCATCCAAGGCAATTCTGACAAACCAGCTTGTTGAATACATTTGCTGAACTCTTGGGTTTCAGGGAGTCTGACTGGTTTGCAAGACTGCCTATCTTTGTCACACAAGATAGCATTGAAATCACCAGCAACTACCCATGGATCTTGCAACCCTGATGACAGTGTTTGGAGGCTTCTCCATATGGATCTTCTTTGCTCCAGCCCATTGAAGCCATACACCACAGTGAGGAGGCATGTGAAATCCCCTGTCCTGCTGATAACCCTGCTATGTATCAATTGGCTTTCCTCCAGAACACTGGTGATTACACATACCATTGACTTTATACGTTCAAGTATTCAAACTACATGTTCAAAACTACATGTCTTTCATATGGAATCAATTATACTTGAATTTTATCTCTTCCATTTGGCCTATATTTTTGTTTGTATTCGACAAAGGTAAGATCCTCATCGATATTTAGCACTATCATAGATGTCGTCGACGAACATTTTATATCGGTTCCAATAAATTTTCATAAAGACATAGCATATAGATCTATTCATTCATATATTCAGGTACCTGAATCTCTCATGAGATTTTATGAAGTGTTATGTCATGTGACCTTCTAGATCACTTACCTCCTTTATCTATACGCATTAAGCGTACCAAAGACTTTGTCCTTTTAGGACTTAATATGAGCATTTGCAATGAGAATATAGTTACTTTCTTTGGGGTCAGCAAATGCGTATGGCATGCTTTGCAATATGTTTCAGTTGAATTATCTTTTTATGAACTTCAAGTTCATATTACGATATTCGAGGATCTATATATACAAATGATAATCCGTTCCATGTAACTTTTTCTCAAGGGTTTATCATGTCTCCCCCTCATGTTAGAAAAACTAATTTGTTTCCTCAACTCTCGGAATCCATCTTTGTGCATTATCATGTTAATATACACTGCGCATCAATAATAATAAGATGAAATTATTTGGTTCCTGACCCTAAACCACTTGCGAGGGGAGAATATAATATACTCTCGTATATAACGTATATCAAATTGATATAGATAACTTTGTTCTCATAAGCAATATTTTAGCTATTAAGTGGAGGCACTGAATAAATTATTTTGCTAAACCAACTATGATGTAAACCAACTTATCAAGATGAACTATCTTGAATAGAAAATCTGGAAATTATGCTCGAAATTAGATTACCTCGCAAGTTACCTCGCAAGCACTGGCCAGGTTGCAGGTTAATAATAATCGCACTTGCAGCCATATCATAGATGCATCTTATGTGGTATACATGGCAGGTGAATGAGCCCATATTCACCTTTGATATTTCCAGAATTTATGGGATTCAACCCCAACTTTAGTTGGTCAATTAATCAATGAGAACAAGTAATACAAGAGAATTCGTAAAGAACTTTCTAGTTCTTTAATATTTACCCATGTGAATTCTCTATTATTGTTTCACATTATACTTAAATTGATATGGCTAACCCGAATGCCAACTGAATAAATTATCAATATTGATAAAATTCAGGTTTACATCATGACATGTGCAATTATCGATAAACTCTAAGTTTATTATGATATGAGTTTTTATATCAATAAACATCCACTTTATTGTGGCATTCTTTTGTTTGTATAGTACAAATTGGAGAATAAAGCGGGTAGCTTTTCACATATATATTATCCCGCTACAAGTTGTAGTAATAGAACATATCAAATCTTTCCTTTATTTATAGTCTCAATATAATCAATCGCTTTCGCGTATACTTTGGAAACTGAATAAGTTTCATTGAGACTTACTACAATACAATACCTTATTGGTAATCAATTGTGTTTCTCCAAAATAATATAATTGGCTCTTAAAGAGTTCTCAATTAATTTGGTACTATCACATGTTAATCAATATCCATATAGTGAATATTTCTTTTAAAGAGAAAGTTGTACCATTATGGTCATGTCAAAATTATATGCAAGATATGTTTCTTGCATTATTATTGTCCTTTAATAATCACATTGCCAAAATATTTTGGCGTACTATAGGTACGTGACCAATGGGCATTCATGCCATAATAATGACATTATTTTCTTATATCATCTCAACCCTCCTTCTAGAGGTGAGTGCGGTATATTCAATACCAATAGCATGTTCATATTGTTCCAATAATGAATATGTATTCATAAATCAGATGTTGTCACATTCACACCATGAATAGACCATAATCATCTATATGTGCTATATAAAATCTCATGTCAAATCGATGACAGATATTACTTTCATAGAGTGAATGATTATTTTGAGAATCCTTATTATTCTCATTAACACAATGATGACGATTATAATTTCGTTTATTGCCACGTTCACATCCATTGATACCTTCACGGTAATAATTTTGTCTTCTTTCAGACTTATCACATACTGCTATCATATTTTCTGCGGGAATATGTAATTTTGTTATCCTTTGCAAATCCTTAAATGCGTCTGGCATTTGATTTGCTATTCTTTGCAAATGAATAATCTTTTGCACCTCTTTTTCACAAATAGAGGCATGAGGATCAAGGTGAGATAATGATGGATTTTTCCACAAAATTTCCCGTTTGGTTTCATCAACTTCTCCCCCTAATTTTGGGAAAAGTGTCTCATCGAATCGACAGTCTGCAAATCGTGCAGTGAACAAATCCCCTGTCAATGTTTCGAGGTAGCGAATAATGGAGGGCGATTCAAACTCAACATATATTCCTAACCGTCTTTGCGGACCCATTTTGGTGCGATATGGCGGTAGTACAGGCACATATACTGCGCATCCAAAATTCTTAAATGGGATATAATATGTTCATGGCCCAAAACTAATTGCAACGGGGAATATTTATGATAATTTGTCGAACTAGCATTGCTGCATGCAAAATGGTGTGTCCCCAAACCAAAGTGGGCAACCTCGTTTTCATGAGTAACGGTCTTGCTATCAACTGCAGGCGCTTATTTAAAGACTCTCCAAGACCATTTTGAGTGTGAACATGAGCTACAGGATGTTCCACTTTTATCCCAATTGATAAGCAATAATCATTAAATGTTTGGGATGAAAACTCAGCAGCATTATCTAGTCTAATAGACTTAATTGAATTATCCAAAAATTGTGCCCGTAATCGAATTATTTGTGCCATTAATTTTACAAACGCAAGGTTGCAAGATGACAATAGGCACACATGAGACCATCTAAAAGATGCGTCTATTAAGACCATAAAATATCTAAACGACCCACTAAGTGGATGAATAAGTCCACAAATGTCCTCTTGTATATGTTCCAAAAACGCAGGTGACTCAATTCCAACCTTTGTTGGTGATGGTCTAATAATTAACTTGCCTTGATAATAAGAAGTGCAAGAAAATTCATTATTTAAAAGAATCATTAAATTCTTTAATGGATACCCATTTGAGTTTTCTATAATCCGTCTCATCATAATTGATCCAGGATGTCCCAATCGATCATGCCAAAGTACGATAGTATTGGAATCAGTACCCTTTTGGTTTACAGTAGAATGTGCCTCAATTGCACTAATTTTTGTCCAATACAGGCCATAAGATAAAGATGGGAACTTCTCAATAACCCTCTTTTGGCCAGAGACATTCTTTGTAATGATGAGATATTCAAGATTATTCTCATCTATTGTCTCAATATGATATCCATTTTGTCTGATATCTTTAAAACTCAACAAGTTCCTCTTAGACTTGGAGAAGAACATTGCATTCTCTATGATAAATATTGTTCCTTTAGGCAGAGTTATAGTAGCTCTTCCAAAGCCTTCAATTAATTTACTACTACCAGAAATTGTAGTAACAACTGCCTTACACATACTTAAATAAGAAAAATAATTCTTCTCTTTGAACATTGTATGTGTGGTACATGAATCAATTAAATAAATATTTTTACTATTAAATTTTGATCCAAGTTTGTTTTGTGAGATATCCATACTTAATCTTGTATGTCTAATTAGTGCATGCATCATTAAATTATTCAAGTTAACTAGCATGATTTAAAGTGTACTAAATACGTGTAGGACAACACCGACTAATATGAATACACTTATTGCACTAAGATCTTTATCAAGCAATTTTAGTAATAATTTGGTTAAGTGATTTGACATGCTACATAACTAATATTATTACTTTTCTAGATTGACCATATAAAGGAATTATACGTGCACCTAAAGAATATAAAAATTTTAATATCGTAAAATCTATACCTACATAGTATCTCCATGTACTAATATTCTGTATGTAGGCTTGTCAAAATAAATAGTTAAATGTAGCTAGTGTAGTATATCATGTTATACTGCATAATAATGTATAATCACACATTATGTTAGGTGTACCCAAGTACTTAAGCATGTAACTAGATATACTTGAATTCTATAAGAAAATAGACTTGATAACAAAATGAATTTCAAGTAACCTCATTCTTTATCTCTACACAGAAGAAGATAAATAATCAATAAAAGCTTCTTGGATTTAGTCAAAGTAGGATGTAATATTTTAATGATGCAAACACTATTTATATTCATATTTGGATATGTACTACTGTCAAGAAAATATTATTGTTATCTAAGTCTATTGTTGATTATTTCTATTTATATTCTAATAATGCAAATCCATTAAGAAGTAGTTCATTAAAATCATTACATCTTTATTCTTAAATAAGGAGATCATGGTGAAGTATGAGTGTCTTTCTCTTTCTATTTTTGTTTTTAAACATAATTGAGAAAACCTAAGTATCCAACAAAACATATCATTATTCTTACAAAAGAGAGAAACATGTTGTACCTGATAATTTTAAATCAGAGTCGAGAACTTTAAAAGAGGATAACTTACCGTGATGGTTAGAGACTCGTGCTGATAACGTGTTATAAAATGAAAGCAACTTAGTGAAATATGAACAAAAAATATAAGCAACTTAGTGAAACATGAACAAGAAATATAGATAGAGAGAAGGAAGAGATTTTCTTCTTCAATTGTGTGTCATTTCCTATCTATTACAAGGCCTTTATATAGACATAAAAAGTAAAGAAAATATGTCATAGAATATGTCATTGAACATACAAAATATGTCATTAAATATGTCATTAAGCATTTGAGATGAAGATTATGGAAAATGAGTAGACATCCAACATATTATGATGTTTATCATAATATTTTCCTTGTTTTGATTAGATGAATAGATATTATAGTATATATTTTTGTACGAGTATATACAACAAATCACGAGCAAAACCACATGAGAGAATACTGCACAGATGAAGACGTTGAAAGATCTATTACCACCTCGTATAATAAATACAAAGTGATTAATTAGATTCCTTAATTATTTTTTCTCCAATTAAAAATTTATGAAGCTAATACATCCGAATGGGATAACAACACGTGTTACGGATGTGCAAAATCCCAGCGAAAATATATACATTAACAAATACTACATCTGATATCCGATTCGTTCCATTTGATATTAGTTTCTTATTAATCCCTTTAAAGATGAATAACATTTCCATTTTTTTTGTAAGAAATTTTAAGAGCCAGACAAAAGTTATTTCATGTCATGTTTAAAGTCACAAATTTTAAGAATTATAAGACCACATAAATGATAAATATTTCATAGTAATATTGAAAAGTTATATAACCAGACATGTTAAATTTTTTCATATGTTTAACTAAAAAGATATTAAAAGTTTTTGAATAAATCAATCAAAAATGAATGGGTAAATCTTAGCTGAATATAATAAATTTGAGAAGAAATAATAGATAAAGAGATGATCGTCAATAAGTTTCTTTTTTGTTCTTAAATAGTGATTTTCCCAGAGTTCCCCCCCCCCCCCTCCCCCGTTATAAGGTTACTGTCCCCCGTTCATACTAGAGAGAAATTTTTCTAAATTGTAAGAAATAAAATACAAGGAATATTTGACGGAATATTCCTAATATTCCCTAATAGACTTACACTATTACAAGGGTTGTATAGTTTCTTCTTTTGCGCTAAGGTCGTCTCCCTTGAAACGTCGACTCGAGGATATCCGGTCGCTTGTCGTACTTCGTCGCAGGTCATAGTCTGTCAAATTTGGACCCATACAGTTAGTCCCTCCGCTTGTTGGGGTTGCGACCGAATGCATCCTCGATGAATAGACTTCATGCTTTCTTATGGAGAAATTTGATCCATTGAAACGTTACGACGTGACCAACGATAGATGGTCAACACGTTCAACAAAATAGTGAGTGATACATACGGGGAAGTGATGTCAGCTTCACGTGTGTCATCATTATGTAGGTTTTCAAGGCAGGAATTGACGACTTGATGCTTCGATTCTTGCGTTGCTTTGTGACCCGTCACCTCGATTCTGGCGCCACCCACCCCTATAAATAGGTAAAGTGTTTGTTTTTTCAAAAAACTTTATCCATTTCACTCTTGATAACTTCTTTTACCCTTCCTCATTTGCTCTCATACCCTTCTATTTCTTCTTACATTCCTCCCTTGAAGCTTCTTCTTCCTTCTTCATTTTGTGTTGATATCCATTCGAACGATATTATGCCAAAGTCTCGTCGTTCTCGTGAGGAAGTTACTGAGGCCACCCCATTTTCTACGGCACCTCCTACTGGCAGTGATGAAACGGTGGTAGAGGAGGGCGATGACCTTCCTACGGTGGAGGAGTTGATACCGAGGCATCCATTGTCTCGAAGTGACTTCCTTAAATATCCTCCTCCTCCTACGGCCCCCATGTACTCTGAGATGGAGCAGATTCATATCGACGCTCTTCGTGTGAAGTACGACATTCCTGCTCATGTAGAGATCGTCCCGGCGGGGAGAGACTACGTAGATGTCCATGGACCCGAGTACTGTGCCTTCTATGAGTACCCTTTCATGATCGGTTATTCTTTTCCTCTTTTCTTTTGGCAGAATAATTTTGTAGATTTTACCAAGTTTGTCTGGTGCAACTTTCACCGTATACGCTCAAGGTATTTCTACTACTGACCAAGTATGCAAAACTAGTAGAGTGTGACGTTTTCATCCACCATCTTTTGCATTTGTTCACGCCCGGATTTCACAGAGGTACCACGGTGCACTTGAGGTTCCGTGGTACGAAAGGGCTGGTGGTCAAGATTGATGGCCGGGCAAGTCGCAAGTTTTGGCACAAATATTTCTTTGTCAAAACCGAGCAAGTCATTTCTGATGCCAGGTTTCCGGAACGATGGACTCTATATTTATATAAAGTGTGCTTCATGTTTGCAGCTATGGGATGTCAGCCTCGCCCTATTATGGATATCAGGGATTGGGTGGCCCGTCTATTACCTCATGCAGCAGAGATTCAGGATTGGCCCGCATTCGTGAAGCGATACGGCCCCAGAGTCCCCTCTAGTAAATGTTTCCCTTACTACTTCGTTGGCCGTATGACCTTATTCACTGATATGATTTTTTATGATGAAAAGGTCGGGGAGCTTCCAGGCGAAGGGTGCCACTCCCTGCATTTTGGTAAGTCGCTGCCATCGCAGACACATAGTTTGTCTTGAGTGAGTTTGTTCGAGAGGGTCGCCTTCAATCTATTCAATTAGAAGGTCTATATGGAGCCGTGGTTGTGAGAGATGAAGCTTCTTATGTACTATCCTCACACCCTTTGGAAAAATCTTCTAACGGAGACGAGCCATTATCGAGAAAAAGGAGGAGGATAAAGCTTAGGAAGGATGTGGTAGTGGATGTTGATAGAAGCAAGGCCGTCGCATGCTGCCCCTATGCCCGTATTTATGGCAGATGCCATTTTATCGGGAAGATCTCCCCAAGTGGAAGTAGATAATCCAGAGCTGGCTCAGTGCGCTCTGTCAAAGGTGGTGCATCATCCAATGTCAAAGGACATCGTGTTGAGGGTGACAACTTGGGTTCCAATGTCGACCTAGAGGATGTCAATGAGTTCGTGGGTCGCCATACCCATGTGGAGGTTAGAACGGACGGGTCTGATTGTCACATAGTCATCCCTAGGGACTTCAAAACTGATGCTAAACTGCGAGCAAGTGGCATCTAACTTAGCTCCTCTATGTGCCGCTCCTAAGAAATGAGATGCTTAGGGTGATGAGTGATGTGGAGTTGTCTCAAAAGGTCGACGGTATGGCCATGCAATTAGATGCCTTTTCTTCCCTTTCCCTGTTGGGTTTGTGTGGCTGTCGTCATTCTTCGTTTTGTTTCTAACTTCTCCCTCATCTCTTTTTTTTACCAGATCCTCGTTATGGAGTTTGAGAGGGAGCGTCGAGATAGGAGACAGATAGAACTTTATGAGAAGAAATCATCCAAATATCATTAGTATCGTGCTAAGCACTGGGCGATGGCCAACATTTATCATCAGGACCCTGAGTTTCAGGTGTTTTACGAGGGGTTTAAGTAGTGGGAGGACCAATTGGAGCGCTAGGTTGAAGAGATGAGGGAGAGGGACGAGGAGCTCGGGAGTGTATATTGGGAAAAATAGAGTCCATATATAGAAGTGACAGGTTACGACATGTAGATTGGTCAAAGGATGATAATTGGCAAAGAGTAGTTATAGAGGCACTAGTTTCAACAGGCATGAGCAAAGAATATTTGAAGAGGCACGAGTTATAACAGACACGAGTAGGTATCCAAGAGATTCAATGCTCAAATCACTTTATATTTGAAAGACGAGATAAGAGAATGAATCAAATAGTAAAAAAGGGTATGGATACGTATTTTCACTAACTAATATGCATTAAATACAGGAAACATTAAGGAATCTGCAATGAATCAAATATTATTACCAATTGTAACGTTACATTAAATGCCATTAATTGTCAATAATGGCTCTATTATGGTAGAAACAAAACGTATTACCTAGAGATAGCTATAAAAGAAAAAAACTGGTCATTTGTAAGGACACAAAATAATATTAAAATACATAGATTCATTTTGTCAGTTATTATTTCTCAATTATTCTTATTTCTATTAGATTATCATTAATCCGAGTTCTTCTAAAATAAGCTTTGACCGAAGTCCCAATTTTTGGTTAAAAAAATTGGTTACGTTGCTTGGAATCTGATAATCATTTTGCTTTCTTAAGTCAATTCTCTCATAAAAAAACTTACCATGTCGAATATCAACGACAACAATCGACAAGATCCTCAGCATCAGGAAAATAATACGGGTGACAGGACCCCACCTCCTGCAATACGTAATTCACAACGTCAGTCACGAGATGGAACTCCAGATGTCTTTGAGACAAATACTGGGGTTGCAAATCAAAACGGATTCCATGAGAATCAAAATGCTGGAGTTATGAACCAACAAACACTTGCTGATGCCCTGAAAATCTAATTGCTCAACAAGTCAGTAATGCTCTCCGTGCTTTTACCTGGTAGTTGCCAATTGCGCCACCAACACTAATTCCGAATCAAAATACTTTGGAAAATCCATGTTCTGGGCTCGTTTATTCAGGCACTGGCGGAACTCCAAGAGGGTCTCATGATGGCAAACCAGGTAACATAGTTAATTCTGATTTACAAAATTTAGTTCTAACCCTGCAGTAGCAGCTCGAGGAACAAAGCGATTGCATAGAGCAAATACCTTGAGTACCACCTGTAATCAAAGGAATAGACATGGATAAATACTCACAACAACCATGGAAGCTAATGCTACTCCGGTGCCAATCCCCAAGAAGTTTAAGATGCATGATATTCTAAAGTATGATGGCACAACTGATTCATGAGACCACACGACTGCATTCACGATTGGTGTGAAAGGCAACGATTTAACCAAACAAGAAATCGAATTAGTATTGGTCAAGAAATTTGATGCAACACTCATCAAGGGAGCATTAACATAGTATTCTCTCTTACCCAAAAATTCTATAAATTCTTTTGCTGAGCTTGCAGATTCATTTATCAAAGCACATTCGGGAGCTCAAAAAATCGAAAAAATAATGGAAGGTATTTTCAAAATCAAGCAAGGATATATAGAGTTGCTTAGGAGTTCATGGATAGATTCCAGCGTGAAAAAATGACGTTACCATGCGTACCTGATAAATGTGCAGCTATGGCTTTTGCCAGTAGTTTGAATGAGAAAAGCTCAGAAGCCACGAGACAACTCAAGGAACGTCTACGTTAATTTCCAGCAACAACCTGAAATGATGTTTACAACAGATACATCACGAAGCTAAGGATAAAAGAAGATAGTATCTCACGATCCCAAAAAGAGGAGAAGGTAAGTTCGAGACGTGCAGAAACTGAAAAAAGGTTCGGTAAAAATAGAGACAAATCATATATGGGCCCACCGAGAAAAGACTCACAATCAAAGCAGGAAAATTCAAGGTATGATCATAGATCTAGGAATAGAGAGTCGGGTTCATCATCATGGTTTGGAAATGATCGAAACACGCGAGAGACGCGAGATGATGATAGAAACCTGAGGCAAGATTTGGCTGTTACAATCTTAATGTCAGCACTTCAGAGTTAGCAGCCATATAAAGAAGCATGGGTGATAAGGTGCGATGGCCAAAAGAAATGAGATCAAATTCAAATAGACGTAATCCTAGCCATTGGTGCGAATTTCACAACGATCATGGTCATAAAACAACATATTGTAGATTACTACAAGTAGAAGTCAACCATTTATTGAAGCAAGGGTATCTTACCAAATTATTTAATGAAAAAGGTAACAAACATGAAAAACATGCAAGATCCCCCTAAACCTCCTTCTCTGAAAAGGATTGCTAATGTTATAAGAGGGGGCGAGGAAATCAACGGCGTGACATATACGACAACCAATAAAGTCTATAAAGTTATAATTAGCCACGAGAAGCGGGTCCGACATGTTTTGGAGGAAGAAAGTATTACATTTGATGACAGATATGAACGACGTGTTATCTCCATACAATAATGCACTGTTAATATCTCTACTTGTACATTATACTAATGTGAAACAAGTGTTGATTGATATAGGTAGTTCCGTGAACATTATTTTGCTAAGATTACTAAGCGAGATGCAAGCTAAAGATAAGCTAGTACCTAAGGCACATACTTTGTCTGGCTTCGACAATTCAAGCATTGCGACAAAAAGGGAGGTAACATTTACAACATTCGCAGAAGGGGTGGTCAAAGATGCGAAATTTCAGGTGGTAAAGATAGAAATGACTTACAATATGATTCTCGGGAGACCGTGGATCTACGATATGGATGTTGTTCCATCTACCTTACATCAGGCTATTAAATTCCCATCACCATAGGGAATACGTCAAATCCATGGGGATCAATAGACTTCCAGGATCATAAAGTCGATAGAAAATTCAAGTATGAAAAACGAAGAAAAGTAGCAATTACAGAATCCGGTTGAGGATACCATTGCACAAGCCTCAACTGAACAAGGGTGAACAAGTGTGGACTCTAGATTCGATTCCATTCAAGAAGCAGAAGAAAAAGATAATATCAAAACAACAATTGAAGAACTAGGCAGTAGAGTTATTTGCACAATAGCCTGAAAGGAAAGTCTACATATTGGCCAACTTAAGCCACAACACAAAATGTAAGTCAATTGAATTTTAAAAACTAACGTGGATTGTTTTGCCTGGTCCCATTCTGATATGACAAGAATACCCCCGAAAGTAATGAATCACAAGTTAAATGAAGACCCATCGTATCCACCTGTCAAACAAAATAAGAGAAAGAATGGACAATCGCGAGTTTGTGTAGATTACACCGACCTTAATAAAGTTTTTCCTAAAGATTCTTTCCCATTACCACATATAGATCAATTGATTGATGCTACTGCAAGACATGAATTGTTAAGCTTATTAGATACGTATTTAGTGTACAATTAGATCAAAATGGATGCCCTAGATGAATAGAAAACTACATTTATTACAGGCATGTGTACTTACTGTTATAAAGTAATGCCCTTTTGGTCTCTAAAATACCGGATCCACGTATCAAAGATTGGTGACCAAAATGTTCCAAGAACATTTCGGAAAATTTTTGGAAGTCTACATAGATGATATGCTTGTCAAATCTTAGAAATCAGGAGATCATATATCACACTTGTTTGATATAGTTTAGATCTTACAAAAATTCAATATGAAGCTAAATCCCGAGAAGTGCATTCGGCGTTTTATTAGGTAGAAGTGATTGGAAACTGAAAGGTCACGACACGAAGACTGGTCAAAGGATGATAATTTGCAAAGAGTAGTTACAGAGGCGCGAGTTTCAACAGGCACGAGCAAAGAATATTTGAAGAGGCACGAGTTACAACAGATATGAGTAGGGATCCAAGAGATCCAATGCTCAAACTACTTTATATTCAAAATACGAGATAAGAGAATGAACCTGATAGTAAAAAAGGGTACGGATATGTATTGTTACTAACTAATAGGCATTAAATATGGGAAACGTTAAGGAATATGTAATGAATCAAATATGATTACCAGTTGTAATGTTACATTAAAGGCCATTAAATGCCATTAGTTGTCAATAATGGCTCTATTATGGTAGAAACAAAACGTATTACCTAGAGATAGCTATAAAAGGAGAAGACTGATCATTTGTAAGGACAAAAAATAATATTAGAATACATTGATTCATTTTGCATTCAATTATTATTTCTCAGTTATTCTTATTTCTATTTGATTATCAGTAACCCGAGTTCTTCTAAAATAAGCTTTGACCGAAGTCCCAATTTTTGGTAAAACAGATAGTGTTACGCCCAATAGTAAGCTGAAGGCCTCTCTTAAGGCGAAGTAGGAGGAGCTCAAGTTGAGCAATGGGCTGATGGCTGAGAATGCTGATTTACAGAAGAAGGTGGCGGACCTAAGCGTTGAGTTGAGTGCTAAGGCAGCGGAGATTGAGGGGCTTAAGGGTGAGTTAGACGTTGGTGCTGATAAGCTGGCAGCAACTATTTCTGAATCGATGTCTTTGGAAGATGCCCTCCGCATTTCTAGGTCAGAGTTGATTGGGGAGAGGGAGGCCTCTAACCTTAAAGTTGCGGGGCTCGAAGGGCGTGTTAAAGCATTGGAGGCAGAGCTATCTGCACTAAATAGGCCGGTGGCCTTATTGAGGGTAGAGGATGCCCCGACGTTCCCATCCTCCTACATCTCATGCCTCAGCCAATCCGGTTGTGCCTCATCATGTATATGAGCTTTGGGTCCAAGCTGAGGCTCGGCTAGATTTGTACAGGTCTTTTCACGTCGAGGAAAGGGTGACTGAGGCGGAGTTTCAAGCTGCACACCGTAGCTCATGCGACTTGCGGGTGTGACCCCCTTACACCCGACGGGGTAACATCAATTCCGATGATGCTAACCATCTAGACTTGGACTCATGGTACAAAGATGTTTACCCTACCGGGGATGATGTGTAGTCTTTTCTTGTACTTGCTTTTATTATGGAAGCTTAGCAGAGGGCGTACTTGAGACCGTTTGTGAATATTATAAATAACATTTTGATGCAATGTAAATATATTTTGTCGATTTGCTCGTCTTTGCACTATTTATGATATTGAGGGTTACTCGTCAATGGCCTGGGCCATTGGGTTGTTGCTTCAAGCTGTCATCGAAGTAGGACCATGTCGTAATTTGGGCGAGGTCGAACTCATTTGTTTTGTTAAATAGCCTTGGCATTGGGGATGTTATTTCGAACTGTCACCGAAGTAGGATCCCGTCATAATTCGGACAAGGTCAAACTCGTTTTTTATCAAATGGCCTTGGCCATGGGGATGTTGCTTCAAACTATCATCAAAGTAGGATCCCGTCCCATCATAATTCGGACGATGGCGAACTCGTTTTTTATCGAATGGCTTTGGCCATGGGGATGTTGCTTTGAACTGTCATCGAAGTAGGACCCCGTCGCAATTCGGACGATGTAGAACTCATTCTTTGTCAAATGTCCTTGTCCATAGGGATGTTGCTTCAAACTATCATCGAATTAGGATCCCGTTGAAATTCGGACGAGGTCGAAGTCGTTCTTTGTAGAATGGACTTGACCATGGGGATGTTGCTTTGAATTATCGTCAAAGTAGGATCCTGTCAAAATTTGGACGAAGTCGAACTCGTTTTTTATCGAATGGCCTTGGCCATGGGGATGGTTCTTCATATTATCATCAAAGTAGGATCTCATCGTAATTCGAACAAGGTCGGACTCATTTTTTTGTCGAATGGCCTTGGCCATTGGTTGGGGATTTGATCGTGTTCCCGTAGGAAGACATCTTGATTTTGTTCATTCAATGGATGTTTGATTGTAAACTTGTAAAGATAACATGTCGACTAATGGAGATATCATTCTATATATATAATGGAGATTTTGATTCTTTTCATACAATGGAGATTTAATTCCATTCATATAATGGAGATTTGATTATGTTCATACAACGATGATTTGATTTCGTTCATACAATGGAGATTTCATTCCGTGCGTACGATGGAGACAAATTATTTTCATCCAGTCCCTTCATTATTTTGCCCAGGAGACCATGTCAAAGGGTCGGGGTAGTGAACAGAACTTCGATCCTTGAGGCGCCTTCGTTGTCGCCTCGTTAAAAATGTCCTCAGGAAAATTAGATTAGGACAAAACCCGGATGAAGAAAAAGAGACAACTCAGATGACACCTTTTTTAGAAGTGGAAATACTTGAGGTGAGCGACATTACAGTTGTTTTAGAGTAGTTTTCCTTCCATTGTTTCTTATTGGAATGCTCCTTTATGTGTTGTGGTTGTGATTTTTACAGTCCGTCCCCATTTGTTCCTAGTTTTTCTTTGGTAGGGTCTTTTGCTACTTGTGCTTTAGCCTTGAGGATGTAATCTCCGACTTTGAGTTGTTGCACATTGTCCCTCTTGTTGTAGTACCTTTCTACTTGCTACTTCTAGGCTACCATTCTTATGTGGGCCATGTCTCTATGTTCTTTAACTTCGTCTAGATCTTGTAGCCTATTGTTGTCATTTCTTAGTCTGCCCTTTTTGGAGTATCTCAAATTGGATTCCTCGACCTCGAAGGATATAACTGCATCATGCCCGTAGACCAATGAATTTGGCGTAGTGTGGTATGCCCATAATACTTCCGGTAGCAGTTTAGCCATAGCCCTTTAGCATCCTCAAGCTTATTTTTGAATATATTCAGTATTACTTTATTGGAGGATTCGGCTTGACCATTGGTAGTAGGGTTATATAGCATGGAGAGTATTAGATTGATGTTCCATTTTTTGAAAAACTCAATCGTTCTCTTTCCGATGAACTGAGGTTTGTTGTCATAGCTGATTTCTTTGGGGATAAATGTCATATTATGTTTTTCCATATGAATGTAGTGACTTTTTGCTCACGTATCTGAGTGTATGCACCTACTTTCACCCATTTAAAAAAGTAATCAATTAAAACCAAAAGGAAGCATACCTTACCTCGTCCTGCTGGGAGGGAGCCGACTATGTCCATTCCATTCTTTATGAATGGCCATGGTGAAGTAACAGAATGAAGGAGTTCCCTTTGTTGATGTATCATAGGGGCGTACTTATAACATTTTTCACATCTCCTGACATAGTCGGCAACATCTTTCTTCATGGTAGGCTAGTATTACCCGGCACATATAAGGAATTGGATGAGGGTGCGGTTCCTTGTGTCAGCATCGCAATTCCCTTCGTGTACTTCTTCCAGTACTCGCCCCATTTGATTTGTCCCAAGACATTTGCCTCGGGGATTGCCAAATGTTCTTTTGTAGAGATCATCATTTACGATGCTGTATCGGGCTACCTGTACCCAAAGTTTTTTGGCTTCTTTTTTATCTTGGGGGATCATTCCATCCTGCAAATAGGCTGCGAGGCAGTTACGCCAGTCCCAAGTTAAGTTTATAGAATATACCTCGGTGTGGTCGATTGCGAAATGAAGGAGAGTGACCATGTTTTCTTTGTTTATATTTTTTGTCACGGTAGCTAGTTTAGCGAGGCCATCTGCTTCAATATTCAACGCCCTGGGTATTTGATCGAGGCGGCATTCATCAAATTATGGTAGTAGTTTGTGGTTTTCCGACTAGTATATTTGTAGGCTCTATTCTTTGATTTAGAAAGTCCCGGTGACTTTGTTCACCACGAGTTGAGAGTCACAGTGGAGGAAGAGTCGTCATGCGCTATATTTGTGGGCTAACTTTAAACCTTCAATCGTGGCTTCAAACTCAGCCTCGTTCTTAGTCATCTCGGGGCATCGTATGGACTGGTGAATTACTTTGCCTATAGGGACCTTGAGGACGAGTCCCATCCCGATCCCGAGGCATTAGAGACACCATCGGTGTAGAGGACCCAGAGGTCGGTATGTGCAAAAGTGTAGGGTGCTTCCTGTTCTACCTCGGGCAATATTTTCGTGCTGAAGTCAGCGACAAAGTCAGTGAGCACATGCGACTTAATGGCAGTTCGTAGTTGGTACGTTATGTCTTGCTCACCTAGTTATGTAGCCCACTTAGTTAGTCTACCCCATAGTTCAGATTTGTGCAAGATACCTCTTAGGGGAAAGGTTGTCACCACCTTTATCGGATGACATTAAAAGTACGGTCTAAGCTTTCGTGAAGCTACGACCAATGCCAGAGCTAGTTTTTCAAGGTGAGGGTACCTTGTTTCGGCATCGATTAAAGTTTTGCTGATATAGTAAATTGGAGATTGCGTACCTTTATTTTCACAGACCAAGACTGCATTTACCACAACTTCGGAAACTGCTAGATACATAAGTAGACATTCACCTGGGTCCGCTTTGACAAGTAGTGGTGGCGAGGATAGATACATTTTCATTTTCTCAGGGCGTCAATGCATTCTCCATTCCATTGCAGCCCATGGTCTTTCTTTAGCAATTTGAAGAATTTGTGGCATCTATCCAAGGATCATGAAATGAACCTTGATAGGCGGCTATTTGCCCTATTAATTTTGCACTTGCTTTTTGCTGGTCAGTATCTTCGGTATTGCATTGATGGCCCTGATTTGATCCCGATTGACCTCGATTCCCTTCTGCGACACTAGGAAACCAAGAACTTTCCTGAAGTTACACCGTTGGCACACTTTTCGGAATTTAATTTCATCTCGTACTGCCTTAATATCTCGAAGGCTTCCTTCAAGTGACCAATGTGATCCTCTTTATTTGTCGACTTCACTAGCATGTCATCAATGTAAACCTCCATTGTATTACCGAGTTGTTCTTTGAATATTTTGGTGACTAACCTTTGATACGTGGCCCTTGCATTCTTAAGCCCGAATGGAATCACCTTATAGCAGTACGTTCCTCAATGGATGATGAAAGTGATCTTTTGTTGATCTTCTTCAGCCAATAGAATTTGGTTATAACCGGAGTAGGCATCCAGGAAGATCAGTAGTTCATGCCTTGCTTTTGTATCGATAAGTAGGTCAATATGAGGTAGAGGGAAAGAGTCCTTCGAGCATGCTTTGTGAGAACCAGTAGGAAATGTTTGTTGAAAAACAAAAATAAGAAAATTAGATGGATGATAAAGTTAGTTGGGATTAAACAAACAGTAGCTTAAGAAACATATGCCAGCTTCAATGAGAAGATGGATATCGATCTAGGCTTTACACAGTATGTGGAGAAGACCAATTTAGGCTAGCCGTTACAATTTATTTGGGGCTATAAATTGTATGGATCAATTCATGGCTAGCAAGTGATAATACTTTTCACCGGCCGGCTACAAATGAAATTTGCTCATCCTAAGAGAAAACTACCCTCTATAGCCCTCAAAATTTTAATAAAAAATGTTTTGTCATACTTACAACAAATGGCCCTTTGACCAAAATGTATTGCATATAATAGCCGAAAGGAATAAGCATGACAACACAAGCTCCCGTAGCTCAGTTGATAGAGTGCCTGTTTCCTAAGTTGAAGGTCGTATACCTGGCATGATAAAGAAACCCTTTTTTGCCTTTTTTTTAAATGTACTTCTGGATAAGTATTAGCTAACAATTGAATGAAATATGTAATGCATGTCATATATGAAACGCTATTTTCGCACAATAACAGTCTATTTTTGTATAGTAATAGACTATTTTTGTATATTTTTCGCATTAGTGATAGGCTATTTTGTATATGTTTTGTATAGTAACAGTCTATTTTTTATAGTGACAGTCTATTTTATATATTTTTTTTTGTATAGCAATAGTCTATTTTATATAGTGACAGTCTATTTTATAAATATTTTATATAGTGAGAGCTAATTGTATATAAATTATAGAGTGGCAGTCTATTTAGTATATTTTTATATGAGAAAATTACCCTCTATAGCCCCTCAAAACTTTAATAGTCCATATTTTTTTCACTTACATAAAATGACCCTTTAGGCCAAACATCTAGTAGCTCGAAATGTTTGTTTTGTATATTTTTGATATAGTGACCATCTATTTTGTATATTTTTTGTATAGTGGCAGTCTATTTTGTATAATGATAGTCTATTTAGTATATATTTTGAATAGTGACAGTTTATTTTATATACATTTTGTATAATAATGGTCTAGTATATATAAATTATACAGTGGCAGTACATTTCATATATTTTTGTATAGTGACGATCTATTTTGCATAGTGACAATCCATTTTGTATAGCGATAGTCTATTATATATAAATTGTATAATGGCAGTCTATTAATTATATTTTTCTATAGTGACAGTCTATTTTTATATATTTTGTATAATAAAAGTCTATTTTGTATAGTGATAATCTACTTTGTATAGTGATAGTCTAATGTATATAAATTGTATAATGACAGTTTATTTTGTAAAATTTTTATATAATGATAGTCTATTATATATATATATATACTGTAGTGATAGTTTATTGTATATAAGTCATGTAGAGAATTTATATCAAACTATAGCCCATTGGATAAACTAAGACAAAAGCAAATTGGTATAATGTTTTTTGTATTTTCTATATATTTTTGATTTCCCAATACCGTTTATTTTCTCTTTTCGTTGCACTCAATATTTTACATTTTCTATATATTTCATCTTTTTCAATTCTTGTTATTCCAATATTACTTTTCTCACCCTTTTATCTTTTAATTAAATACTTTTTATAATTTATCTCTTACCTTTTCCTAGCATAACACGTGGTTTTACACAGCCACTTATCTAGACTAAGACAATATTTATGCATCACCACTTCTAATCTATTCCTTTTCCCTTTTTTTATGGTTATATCTGTCCATTTAGCTATTATTTAGTCTCTATCTATTCTTTGTGCGAGTATTTGTTTGGAAATTTTATCTAAGTGCCTAGAAAAAATTATTGAAATTTCAATTTAAGTCTTAAATAAACTTTTCGGTTAATGCTATGTGAATGATATTGGGAGGGAAAGTAGAATATGTGAGATATTCTGGTCAAGATCTACATGTTATTGATGGTGTATGTTGGTGGACGTTTGAATTTTTGTGTTTCTTCTTCTTCTTCTTCTTCTTCTTCTTCTTCTTAATTTATTTTAGCGTGAATAGATGCAAAAATCAAGCATGATGAGGTTAGGATTAAAATTAGTCATGGCCAAGTCATATATTTTTTACTAGTGGATAAACGACTTAGCCTTTACAATTATTTAATGAGAACCAATAGAAAATATTTGCTCAAAAAGAAAAATAAGAAAATTCGATGGATGATGAAGTTAGTTTGGATTAAACGAACAGTAGCTTAAGAAACATATGCCAGCTTCAATGAAAAGGTGAATGCCGATCTAGGCTTTATAAGGAATCTGGAGAAGATCAATTTTTGCTAGCCTTTATAATTTTTTAGGGGCTATAAATTGTATGGATCAATTCATGGCTAACAAGTGATAATAGTTTCCACCGGCTGGCTACAAATGTGATTTGCTCATCCTAATAGAAAACTACCCTCTATATCCTCTCAAAATTTTAATAGCCGATGTTTTGTCCTACTTACAAAAAATGGCCCTTCGACCCAAATGTACTACATATAGAGGATTAAGCATGACAACACAAGCGCCCGTAACTCAGTTGATAGAGCGTATGTTTCCTAAGCTAAAGGTCGTAGGTTCTACCCTTAGCTGGCGCGATAGAAAAACCCATTTTTCCTTTTTAAATGTACTTCTGGATCTGATAAGTATTACCTAACAATTGAGTGAAATATGTAATGCAGGTCATATATGAAATGTCTATTTTGTCATAATAACAGTCTATTTGTATAATATCTATTTTGTATATTTTTGTATAGTAACAGTCTATTTTTTATAGTGAAAGTCTATTTTATATTTGTTTGTGTAGTAACAGTCTATTTTGTACAGTGACAGTCTATTTTATATATATTTTGTATAGTGAGAGCTAATTGTATATAAATTGTATAATGGCAATCTGCTTAGTATATTTTTATATGAGAAAATTACCCTCTATAACCCCTCAAAATTTTAACAACCCGTATTTTTTTCTCACTTACACAAAATGACCCTTCAGCCCAAAATCTAGTAACTCGAAATGTCTGTTTTGTATAGTTTTAGTTGTCACAACCCTAGTTCGCCCTCCGTGAATATGTCGTGGTGGCACCTAGTGCCTATAACTAGGTAAGCCTAACAATGTGGAAAAAAATAACATAACTTGCAGAATAATTAATTAAAATTGTATATAAATGCCGCTCGGTATATATAACTCAATAATGCAGAAGTCTAAAATATCACCCCCAAAACCTGAAAAACTCACGGGAACACAGGCTAACGAAAAGTAATACATGGCTCTAACTCCAGAATATCTAAAGCAAAAGTACGGAAGAAGTCTAAGCACTACAGATAGTGTAAATAAAGAGACTCCTTGGTCTGCGGATGCTGCAGAAGTACCTCAAAGTCTCCGTAGCTCTCCTAGACTCAAGTATAGTGTGCTTGAGATGAAGCACCTGGGTCTGCACATGAAAAACATGTGCAGAAGAGGCATGAGTACACCACAACAGTACTCAGTAAGTGCCAAGCCTAACCTCAGTCGGGTAGTGAAGAGGAAGGCTAGGGCCCTACTGAGGTTAAAAAATATAGTAAGAATGTACAATATGCAATAATATGGAAATAACGTGAACCAACAGTGAAATAAGATAGAGTTTATGAGGCAGCGATAGATAAGTGATGAACAAAGTAAACACAAAAATTTACAGCTGAATACCAAAATACCAAATGAGGATCTCCAAGGATACCGTCCTGTAGTCCATTCCATCAACTTTCTGAGGAGCTCCGGGATACCATCCCGTGGTCCATCATATGATTATAACCAAAGGATATCCCGGAATACCGTCCCGTAGTTCATCATATGAGTATAACCAAAGGATCTCCCATATTACCGTCCTATAGTCCAACTATCAATGTGGAGGGGGTTCTACTGGGAATCTTACCCGTAGTCCTAAAGTAAAGTGCAGGGGGATCTACTGGGAATCTAATCCTTAGTCCCAAAATAAAGTGCAGGGGGATCTACCAGGAATCTAACCCGTAGTCCCAAAGTAAAGTGCATGGGGATCTACCGGGAATCTAAACCCTAGTCCTAATGTAAACAAAGAAGGGGAGAGCTACTAGAATCCCACATCCGTAGTCCCAATGTAAATGTGCAACCACAACCAGAAGATATTCAGAAAGGAAGTACAATAAGACAAGCAACAGTTGGTACTAGCCTAGCATGCTTCATGTAATACAGTCGAGGCAACTTAAGCAAGTAGACAAGTTAAATCAACTAAACATGTTTTTCTAATCTAACACAGGTAATTATTGCAAGTAAAATAAAGCAAATACGAAAGAAAATCAGTCTCAATATCTTAAGTATAAATCGGATTTTCAACGATTAGCTCAAGCACACGCTCATCACCTCACGTACAAGGCATTCATTTACCAAATAACATATCCTAAGGAGAAAGGTCCCCCACACAAGGTTAGACAAGATACTTACCTTGAACCGGCTCCAAATTCAACTCGAAATCACACTTTTGCCATGAGTATCCGACTCCAAATGGCCCGAATCTATTCAATTCAATTACATATCTTGAATAACATCTCAAAAAACTGATTCTACTATTTTAATTCAAAGATAAGACGGAAAATTAGGTAAAATAACCAAAATGCCCATCATGCCAACGTCTCAAAATCGGATAATTTTCACATTTTTAGATCTCTCGTACTCTCACGATTCTAACCATATAAAAATCTCCCAAATCAGATACTAAAAACTCGCTCAAAACTCATAATTTCGGCCTATTTAAGCTTTTTCCAATTTCTCCCAATTTTTATCCTAAATTCGAATTTAAAAGATGAATTTAACTATATATTGATGGGATATAACTAAAAAGGATTAAGAAAACGTTACCCAATGATCTTCTCTTCAAAACCCACTCAGAATCGCCCTCTTCTGAGCTCCAAATTGATTTTTTAACTTTTGAAACTAAGCCCTCGAATTTGGTATATTTGCATAGTGGTTTCCGCTTCTGCGGTCAAGGGGCCGCTTCTGCGGCCCCGCGTTTGTGGACGTTGTGCCTCTTCTGCAGCTTCCAATGAAGAACCAAAATTCTGCTTCTGCGATTCTACCCTCGCAGATGCTGATCCGCTTCTGCGGAATTACCACCACATCTGCGGTAACTGGTGAGCCAGCCCACCTCGATTCTCCGATACAAAGACCGCTTATACGGTTCCCCAGACATAGAAGATATATACTAGAAGAGAAAACTTCAGCTGCTGCAACACTTCTGCTGCAACACTTCTCTGATCTTCCCGTCAATCATTCGAAATCATCTCGAGACCCCCGGGACCTCAACCAAAAGCATCAATAACATCTCATAGCCTATTCAAACTTGTACCAATCCTTAAACTACCTAAAACAATGCCGGAAACTCGAATAAATCAAGGATTTACGCCTAAGAACTTCAAATTTCATCAAAATACACTTTCGATAAAAAACCTAGCCAAAACACGAATGAATGACCTAAAATGTTGCACACACATCCCAAATGACATGAAGAAGCTACTCCAACTTCCGGAATTTCATTCCAACCCTCGGATAAAAAACTCACTATCGGACCAGAAACTTCAAAAATTCAAATTTCGGCATTTCAAGCCTAAATGAGCTACAAACTTCCAAAATTCATTCCGAACACGCTCCTAACCCTGAAATAACCTAACAGAGCTAAAAAAACCATCATATTTCCCTTGTGAGGTCGTCTTCACACTGTTCCAACTACGGATGACTTTCTAACACTTAGCTCTCATTTAGGGACTAAGTGTCCCAAAACTCTTTGAAACCTAACACCAAACGTCCCGCCAAACCAAATAGCAAAAATAAACTTATGGGAAGTAGTTAATGGGGGATCGGGCATAAATTCCCAAAATGGCCGGCGGGGTCGTCAGATCCTCCTACATTTAATCATTCGTTCGTCCTCGAACAAGCATAGAGAAAATACCTGAAGTAGTGTAAATATGACGGTATCGGTTGCACATATCCTGCTTGGTCTCCCAAATCGCCTCCTTGGCCGGATGACTCTGCTGCTGAACCTTTACTGAAGAAATGTTCTTTGACCTCAACTTCCTGACTTGCCTGTCCAATATAGCCACTGGCTCCTCAACATAGGATAGATCACTGTCCAACTAGACTGAGCAGAAATCCAACATGTGTGACGGGTCACCCTAATATCTCCGGAGCATCAAAGTGCGAAATACCGGATGAACCTCGGCCAAACTGGGAGGTAAGTCAAGCTCATAAGCGACCTCTCCAATTCGGTTCAAAATCTCAAAAGGGCCAATAAATCTCGGACTCAGCTTCCCATTCTTTCCAAACCACATGACGCCCTTCATAGGCGAAACCCGAAGCAGAACCCGCTCTCCGACCATATATGAAAAATCACGAACCTTACAGGACGCGTAACTCTTCTGTCTGGACTGGGCTATACGGAATCTATCCTGAACCACCTTAGCCTTCTCTAATACATCCTAAACATACTATGTGCCCGATAGCCTGGCCTCACCCCTAGTCAAACCAACACACTGGGGATCTGCACCTCCTACCATATATGCCTCATATGGTGCCATCTGAATGCTGAACTAATAACTGTTGTTGTAAGTAAACTCCTCCAATGGAAAAAACGGATCCCAAGACCCTCCAATCTCAATCACACACGCCCGGAGCATATCCTCAAGAATCTGAATATTGCGCTCGGACTGTCCGTCCGTCTGGCGGTGAAAAGTTGTGCTCAACTCTACCCAAGTACCTAACTCCTGCTGCACTGCTCTCCAAAACCGCGATGTAAACTGATTACCTCCGTCTGAAATAATAGAAATTGGAATATCATGCAGACGAATAATCTCCTGGATATAAATCTCTGCCAACTGCTCCGATGAATAAGTAGTGCCCACATGGATAAAATGGGCGGACTTGGTCAGCCTATCCACAATCACCCAAATGGCGTTGAGCTTCTTTACAGTCCGAGGGAGACCAACTGCAAAATCCATGGTGATCCCCTCCCATTTCCACTCCGGAATCTCTATCTGCCTAAGAAACCCACCTGGTCTCTGGTTCTCATACTATACCTGCTGACAATTGAGGCATCTAGCTATATATGCAACTATATCCTTCTTCATCCGCCTCCACCAATAGTGCTGTCTCAAGTCCTGATACATCTTTGCGGCACCCGGATGGATGGAACACCGCGAACTATGAGCCTCCGTTAAAATTAATTCCCGAAGCCCATCAACATTGGGCACACAAATCTAACCCTGCATCCTCAATACCCCATCATATCCAACGGTCACATCTCTAGCATCCCCGTGTTGAACCGTGTCCCTGAGGACAAGTAAATGAGGGTTATCACACTGTCGCTCCCTGATACAATCGAACGATGAAGATCGAGAAACCACACAGGCTAGAACTCGATTGGGCTCCGAAAGGTCCAATCTCATAAACTGAAGTCCTGAACATCCATCGCCTCCTATCTGAAAATGGTAAGTATGCCAAACTCCCCAAACTCTCCGCCCGATGACTCAAGGCGTCCGCTACCACATTGGCCTTGCCTGGGTGATACAAAATAGTAATATCATAATCTTTCAACAACTCTAACTACCTCTTCTGGTGCAAATTTAGATCCTTTGTCTTGAACAAGTACTGCAAACTCCGATGGTCAGTATAAATCTCACAAGCCATACTGTACAAGTAATGACGCCAGAGTTTCAAGGCATGAACAATAACAACTAACTCAAGGTCGTGGATAGGGTAGTTCTTCTTATGTATCTTTAACTTTCTGGACGCGTAGGAAATCACCCTACCGTCCTGCATCAACACCGCTCCAAGGCCAACTCTCGAGGTATCACAATAGACAGTATAAGACCCCGAATTGGTAGGCAATATCAAAATTGGGGTTGTAGTCAAAGCTGTCTTGAGCTTCTGAAAGCTCACCTCACACTCCTCTATCCATTGAAATGGGGCACCCTTATGCGTCAATCTAGTCATAGGGGCCGCAATCGAGGAAAACCCCTATACGAAACAACGGTAGTAGCCCGCCAAATCAAGGAAACTGTGAATTTCTATAGCTGAAGATGGCCTGGGCAACTGTGCACAACCTCTATCTTCATCGGATCTACCCGAATTCCCTTGCTCGAAATCACGTATCCTAAAAATTCCACTAAATCCAACCAAAACTCACAATTTGAGAACTTCACATATAACTTCTTCTCTCTCAGAATCTGAAGCAAGATCATCAGGTGCTGCTCATGATCTTCCCGACTACGGGAATACACCAGAATATCATCAATAAAAAAATTAACAAACGAGTCGATATATGGCCTGAACACACTGTGCATCAAATGCATACAAGCATTTGGGGCATTGGTCAGCCCAAAGGACATAACAAGGAAATCGTAATAACCATACTGAGTCATGAAGGATGTCTTCAGGATTTCTGGCCCTCCAGTCTTCAACTGATTGTAATGTGAGCGCAAGTCAATCTTAGAAAACACATGTGCGCCCTGAAGCTGATCAAACAGATCATCAATACGAGGCAAAGGATGATGGTTCTTCACCGTAACATTGTTTAACTAACGATAATCAGTACACATACGCATAAAACCATCCTTTTTCTTCATAAACAAGACAAGAGCACCCCATGGTGAAACACTGGGTCGAATAAAACCCTTATCAAGCAATTCTTGTAACAGATCCTTCAACTCCTTTAACTCAGGAGGAGCCATACGATATGGAGGAGTGGAACTGGGCTGAGTGTCCGGCGACAAATCTGTTGGAAATCATTGATTCCGTTGATATGTGTTCTTTGGTTGTATTAGCATGATTTCCAAGTACAGGTTTTGATGAATGACAAACAATGAAGTCGATTGACAATCAATGAAGATTGGATGCCTAGAAGCATATTGATGACGGGATTGCATAGAAAAGCCAAGACGAGCTCAAGAGTTCAAGACCAAAGACCGTAGGCGTAGGTCGTTAAGTAGAACCAATGTAAGAATAACATTTAAGTTATCTCGTCTTTTGGCTCAACATTAGGTCATCATAAATATGCATTAAATTATTTTATTAAATTATATATATATATATATATCATAAATACTTTAATATACTTCAAACAAAATGATTTTAACGATTTCATTTTAACCAAAATGGGTTTGAAGTAAGTTTTCAATTCTGGTATACTCCAGTGTATATTAATGGTATATTTCAACTAGAATGAATCTGTTTTTTGAACGTTGGTCATACAATCGATTGTATGCTTGTGACAATCGATTGTATGCTTTCCACAATCGATTGTGTTGAGACAGTGTCTAACTGAATTTTTCAAAATAGCACACAATCGATTGTATGCTTTTCGCAGTCGATTGTATGCTTTCCACAATCGATTGTTGAATTCCACAATCGATTGTACTGAGACCGTTGTCAGAAATATTTTGAAACTTTGAACCACAATCGATTGTACTCCTTTGACAACCGATTGTTGAAGCACAGAATCCTGGAATGATTTATAAACGTTAGTTTTTCCTTAAAATCAGGGATCTGTCTTTTGAAAATTGGTCACACAATCGATTGTAGAGACTAGACAATCGATTGTCTGAGCACAGAATCAGTATAATTTTCTATCAATTAAGCAACGGCCATAACTCTTTTAACCCCTATAAATAGAGGTCTTTTGAGCTGATTTTAAACACACAACTCCTCCATATATTGATATACATATTGATCATATTCAAGCATCATTTTAGAGCTTTTGTTGAGCCAATTGAAAGACAACTTTGTGTTGTTCATAGAGCTAAATTTGTATCTCTTTGTCCACTCTATTGAGAGAGTACTTGTTGTAAAAGAGAGGTGTTGGAGAAGAACATATCTTCTCATTTGTCGGGTTTGCTAAGTACCCTAAGTCTTAGTGGTTGAAGTCTTGTGGTGCGGTATCCACGAGCAATCGAAGTCTTGTAGAGTGTACATCTACGAGCAACTGTAACGGTTTGTTAAGCACCCGGAAGCTTAACGAAGTTAGTGGAATCTCGAGAGAGTCTCTCGGGGACTGGACTAGCCACGGGTTGTGGTGAACCAGGATAAATTCGGTGCGTTCTTTCCTTGCTCTTTTACTTTCCGCCTTACTTAATTCCTGCAAGTTTTTAATTCCGCAATATTTATCAAAATTCTCGTGCCGCACTATTCACCCCCCCTCTAGTGACGGGCATAAATCCTAACAAAATCAATGCCAAAATCAATGTCACTATCGGGCGGCATGCCCGGAAGATCAGCTGGAAACACATCGTACTAGTCCCATACCACTGGAGTTGAATCAATAAAAGGGGTATCAACACTAACATCTCTCACATAAGCTAAATATGCGGCACACCCCTTCTCAACCATATGCTGAGCTTTAAGAAAAGAGATAACTCTACTGGGAGTGTGATTTAAAGTACCACTCCACGCAACACGCGGAATACTTAGCATAGCCAGTGTCACTTGGCGTGACAATCAAGAATAGCAAAATGGGGAGACAACCAGTCCATGCCCAAAATAATGTGAAAAACAACCATACCGAGTAAGAATAAATCTCCTTTGGTCTCAAAACCACGAATAGTAACCAAACAGGACCGATAAACATGATCCAGATTAAGAGAATCCCCCACAGGAATAGACACATAAATGGGAGAACTTAAAGAATCTTGAGGCATACCCAAATGAAGAGCAAATTAAAAGACACATAATAATAAGTAGAGCCCGGATCGAATAGAATCGATGCCTCTCTGTGACAAACTCGTATAATACCTATGAGAACAGAATCGGAGGTAACAACATCGACACGAGCGGGAAGGGCATAATATCTGGCCTAGCCTCCCCTCGAGGGCGACCTCTACCTCCCCGATCTCAATCTCTAGCTGGCTGAGCGGGTAAGGCAGCAACTGGAGCTATAACCATAGCCTGGGAACTCTGCGGGCGCGTTGTGGCTTAGCAGTCTGTAAGGATGCGCTCCTACCCAGTGTGGGGCAGTCCCTAACCATTTGGCGTGTATCACCACACTTGAAACAATCTCTGGGAAGACGCAATGGCTGTGACTGACTAGGGCCAAGTTTGCTGGACTGACCTCTAGAAGTACCCCGCGCAGGAGGCGCGCTAGAAACTGGAGGTGCATAGTAAGGCTCCTGAGGTATAGCCGGAGTTGGACCACTGCTAGCTGCTAGAAAAGCTGAATGAATAGGGCAACCTACAAAACCCCTACCATGTCTACCTGCTGCTGAGGTACGGGCACCAGAGTAGTGGCCCGACTCTCAAGACCTCTTGGACTCTCTCTCCATTCCCTCCCTGGAGAGCATACTCTCGATCCTCCTAGGAATGCTCACTGCCTGCTGATAAGGAATGTCCATCTTCAATTCTCGAGCCATGCTAGATCTGATGGGTGGGATGATACCCTCGTTGAACCTGCAAACTCTCTCATGGGCTGTAGCAACCAAGGCCGAGGCATTCTTGGCCATCTGGTATAATGGATAGCATACTTCGAAACGGTCATAGCACCCTGGTGCAAATACTCAAACTCTATGCGCCATGCGTCCCTGAGACTTTGGGGGACAAACTCTCTCATAATCATCTCTGAGAACTGGGTCCAAGCCAGTGAAGCAGCCTCGACTGGACTGTCTATTTCATAAGTGCACCATCAATCATAGGCGGCTCCCCGAAGCTGAAAATCAGTAAAGGAAACCCGGTGGACTCTATTATGCCTATAGTGCGGAGAATACAGTGGCACTCCTCTAGAAATCTCAAGGCATCGTCTGATGCTAATCCGCTGAACACTAGGGGATCATACTTCTTGAACCTCTCAAGTCTCCGCTGCTCTTTCTCTGAAGTAGCTGACCCGTCCTTGGGCTGAACTGGCATTGCAGGCGGGAGCCTGCTCAACTTGCACCTGCTGCATAGGCGTGCAGTCGACGGGAGCCTGTCTTTCTCCCCCGGCCTGGGATGTGGCTGAAGTAAAAGGAAGCAACCCTGTCTGAGCCAAGGTGGTGTACATACTCAAGAACTGAGCCATAGTCTCCTGGAGAGATGGAGTAGTAGTGGCAGTAGTAGGCATGCCAGGTGCCTGGGCTCGAGCTGGATCTATTGGTGGTGCCTCAGCGGCAGCTCGCGCAGGTGCTCTGGCTGCACCACATACGCGTCCTCGACCTCTACCCCGGCCCCAGCCGCAGCCTCTGACGGCTGCAGTAGGGGGCACGGGTGACTGATCATCCCGAGTGGTGCATGTCCTCACCATCTGTGAGAGAATAAAAGATAGAAGTATAGAATTTTATGATGTCAAAATATCGAACGACAAGGAAATCAAATGTGGTGGAAATTTTCCTAAGAGTTATATAGTCTCTCATAGATAAGCATAGACGTCTCCGTTCTGATAAGCGAGACTCTAATAAACCACCATGTGTCCCGTGACTCCTATGAACCTAGAGCTCTATTACCAACTTGTCACGACCCCAAATCTCCCGCCGTGAACATGTCGTGATGGCACCTAGTCCCTATAACTAGGTAAGCCTAACAATGTGGAAAAAACAACATAACTTGCGGAATAATTAATTAAAATTGTATATAAATGCTGCTCGACATATACAACTCAATAATGCGGAAGCCTACAATATCACGCCAAAACTAGGAAACTCATAGGAACACAAGCTAACGAAAATAATACATGGCTCTAACTCCAGAATATCTAAAGCAAAAGTATGGAAGAAGTCTAAATACTACAGATAGCATAAAGAAAGAGACTCCTTGTTTTGCAGACGTTGCAGACCTCAAAGTCTCCTTAGCTCTCCTGGCTCAAGGATAGTGCGCCTAAGAGGAAGTACTTAGGTCTGCATATGAAAAACATATGTAGAAGAGGCATGAGTACACCACAGCGATACTTAGTAAGTGCCAATCCTAACCTCGGTCGGGTAGTAACAAGGAAGGTCAAGGCCCTACCGAGGTTAAACAATATAGTAAGAATGTACGATATGCAATAAAATAGAAATAATGTGAACCAACAATGAAGTAAGATAGAATTTACGATGCAATGACAAATAAGTGATGAACAGAGTAAACAAAAATGTTCAGGTCAACACCGAAATACCAAATCAGGATCTTCCAGGATACCGTCCTGTAGTCCATTCCATCAACTTTTCGAGGAGCTCCCGGGATACCGTCCTGTAGTCCATCATATGAGTATAATTGAAGGATATCCCAGGATACCGTCCTATAGTCCAACTATCAATGTGCAAGGGGATCTACCGGGAATCTAACCCGTAGTCCCAAAGTAAAGTGCACGGGGATCTACCGGGAATCTAACCCATAGTCCCAAAGTAAAGTGCAGGAGGATCTACCGGGAATCTAACCCATAGTCCCAAAGTAAAGTGCAAGGGGATCTACCGGGAATCTAACTCGTAGTCCAAAGTAAACAAACAAGGGAGTGAGCTGCCGGAATCCCACATCTATAGTCCTAATGTAAATGCACAACCACAACCAGAAGATATTGAGAAAGTAAGTACAACAAGACAAGCAACAGGTAGAACTGGTCTAACATGCTTCATATAATACAGTCAAGGCAACTTAAGCAAGTAGACAAGTTAAATCAACTAAACATGTTTTTCTAATCTAACATATGCTATAACTGCAAGTAAAATAAAGCAAATACAAAAGAAACTTAGTCTCAATATCTTAAGCAAAAATCGTATTTTCAACGATTAGCTCAAGTACGCGCTCGTTACCTCACGTACAAGGCACTCAATTACCAAACAACATATCCTAAGGGGAAAGGTCCCCCACACAAGGTTAGACAAGCCACTTACCTCGAACCAGCTCCAAATTCAACTCGAAATCATACCTTTGCCTCGAGTATCCGACTCCAAATGGCCCAAATCTATTCATTTCAATTACATATCATGAATAACATCTCAAGCAACTGATTCTACTTTTTAATTCAAAGATAAGACGCAAAATTAGGTAAAATGACCAAAATTCCCTCATGCCAACGTCTCAGAATCGGATAATTTTCACATTTTCAGAACCCCTTGTACTCACGAGTCTAACCATATTAAAATCTCCCAAATCGGAAAACAAAAACAGCTCAAAACTCAGAATTTCGGCCTAAGAAGTTTCTTTCGATTTTTCCCAATTTTGATCCTAAATTCGAATTTAAAAGATGTAATTAACTATATATTTGTGGGACATAACTAAAAAGGATTAAAAAAACATTACCCAATGATCCTCTCTTCAAAACCCACTCAGAATCTCCCTCTCCCGAGCTCCAAATTAAAGTTTTTCCAACTTTTGAAACTAAGCCCTCGAATTTGGTATATCTGCAGAGTGGTTTCCACTTCTGCGGTCAAGGGATCGCTCCTACGGCCCTGCTTCTGTGGACACTGTGTCGCTTCTGTGGCTTCCAATGAAGAACCAAAATTCCGCTTCTGCTGAATTCCCACCACATCTCGGTAACTGGTGAGTCGGCCCACCTCGCTTCTGTGATGCCAACACCCCTTCTGCGGCTCCGCTTCTGTGGTTCCCAAGACACAGAAGCGAAAATACCAGAAGAGAAACTTCAGCTGTTGCAACACTTCTCCGATCTTCCCGTCAATCATCTGAAATAAACCCGAGACCCCCGGGACCTCAACCAAAAGCACCAGTAACACCTAATACCCTATTCAAACTTGTACCAATTCTTAAACCACCCAAAACAACGCCAGAAACTCGAATAAATCAAGGATTTACGCCAAGGAACTTCAAATTTCATCAAAATACACTTTCGATAAAAAACCTAGCCAAAACACGTCCGAATGACCTGAAATTTTTCACACACATCAAATGACATGACGAAGCTATTGCAACCTTCCATAATTTCATTCCGACCCTCGGATCAAAAACTCACAATCGAACTGGAAATTTCAAAAATTCAAACTTCGGCATTTCAACCCTAAATGAGATACAGACTTCTAAAATTCATTCCGAACACGCTTCCAACCCTGAAATCACCTAACAGAGCTAACGGAACCATCAGATTTCCCTTCTAAGGTCTTCTTCACACTATTCCAACTATGGACCACTTTCCAACACTTAAACTCTTATTTAGGGACTAAGTGTCCAAAACTCTTTGAAACCCAACACCGAACGTCCCGGCAAACCAAAATAGCAGAAATAAATGTTGGGAAAACAGTTAATGGGGGATCGGGGCGTAAATTCCAAAACGACCAGCCGGATCGTCACAGACCATCTATTTTATATATTTTTTGTATAGTGACAGTCTATTTTGTATAATGATAATCTATTTAGTATATATTTTGTATAGTGACAGTCCATTATATATATATATATATATATATATATATATATATATATATATATATATATATATATATATATATATATATATATATATATATATATATATATATATATATATATATATATACTTCTTATAATGATAGTCTAGCGTATATAAATTATATAGTGGCAGTCTATTTAGTATATTTTTGTATAGTGACAATCAATTTTGTACAGTGACAGTCTATTTTGTATAGTGATAGTCTATTATATATAAATTGTATAGTAACAGTCTATTTAGTATATTTTTGTATAGTGACAGTCTATTTTTTTATATATTTTTATAGTAAAAGTCTATTTTGTATATATTTTGTATGGTGATAGTTTACTTTGTATAGTAACAGTATACTATATATAAATTGTGTAATGATAGTTTATTTTGTGTAATTTTTACATAATGGCGGTCTATTTATATATATATAGTGATAATTTATTGTATATAAATCATGTAGATAATTTATATCAATTTATAGCCCATGGAATAAATTAAGACAAAAGCAAATTGGTACAATTTTTGTTTGTCTTTCTTAGATATTTTTGCTTTCCCAATACCACTCATTTTCTCTTTTCGCCGCACTCAATATTTTATACTTTCTTTATATTTTATCTTTTTCAATTCTTTTACTTCAACATTACTTTTCTCTCCCGTTTATTTTTTAATTAATACTTTTTTTAATTTTTCTCTTACTTTTTCCTAGCACAACATGTGATTTTACACAACCTCTTGTCTAGACTAAGACAATATTTATGATCACCACTTCTGATCTATTCCTCTTCCCTTTTTCTTTATGGTTATATGTGTTCATTTAGCTATTATTTAGTCTATATCCACTCTTTGTGGGAGTATTTTTTGGAAATTTTATCTAAGTTCCTAGAAAAAATTACCGAATTTTCAATTTAAGTCTTAAATAAATTTTTTGGTTAATACTATGTGAGTGATATTGGGGGTGAAAGTAGAATGGGTGAGATTTTCTTGTCAAGATCTACATTTTGTTGATGGTGTATGTTGGTGGATGTGCTAATTTTTGTGTTTCTTCTTCTTCTTCTTCTTCTTCTTCTTCTTCTTGTTCTTCTTCTTAATTTATTTTAGCGTGCATAGATGCAAAAACCAAGCATGATGAGGTTAAGATCAAAATTAATCATGGCCACGTCACATATTTTCTCAAGTAGATAAACGATTTAGCCTTTACAATTATTTAAATGTGAACCAGTATAAAATGTTTGTTCAAAAAGAAAAATAAAAAAATTAGATTGATGATGAAGTTAGTTTGGATTAAACAAATAGTAGCTTAAGAAGCATATGCCAGCTTCAGTGAGAAGGTGGATGTCGATCTAGGCTTTACATGGTATATGAAGAAGACCAATTTAGGCTAGCCGTTACAATTTATTTGGGGCTATAAATTCTATGGATCAATTCATGGCTAGCAAATGATAATATCTTCCACCGGCCAGCTACAAATGAAATTTGCTCATTCTAAGAGAAAATCATCTTCTATAGCCCCTCAAAATTTTAATAGCCCATGTTTTATCGTACTTATAAAAAATGACCCTTCGGCCCAAATGTATTGCATATAATAGCCGAAAGGAATAAGAATGACAACACAAGCGCCCGTAGCTCAGTCGGTAGAGCGCCTGTTTCCTAAGCTGAAGGTTGTAGGTTCGACCCTACCTAGCACGATAGAGGTGTTAGGCACCCGTCGAGGTCCACAACTATGGGTCCCGGCCAGACTCAATTTAAGCTAACTAGTCTTATAAGCAGATAAACAAACAAATATTACTTTATAAAAAGGAGTAAAATGGTCTTAGGGTTTTTAGCCTATAGGATCACTTCTGTGCAATACTTGGTAATCGCCCCCAAATTGGGGTGCTACATATAGCATTAACGCACAGGTCATCATATCTTTTACTACCCGGTTACCCTCCCCTTAATTATTACCTTAGCGTTCTAACAATATCGAATATGTATCCTATGCATGCACTACCCGTCCCTTACTTGTGGACCTGGAGGTATTTAGGACCTTTAATTAAGGTGGTTATAGACTCACATATGTTGTTTAAAAGGAGGAAAACTAAGCAATAGACAAAAGTCAAAAATGAGTATCACATAAGGATGCAATTAAGGGGGCTCATATTTACCTTCACAAATAGACAAAACAGGTGCACGCCTTTCAAACAAGCTGTTTTTATAATTTTAAGAGTCCTATAGGTAGGATATCTAAATAAATACAATCAAAATGTACAACAATTTTATTTAGGCGGGGCAGTGAGTACCTATCAGTTTGCATTGATTTTTATCACTTACGGAATCTGAGTGCATTTCAAACTGCAAGAAGATCACAATTTTAAACCCATGATTTAATTGCCCTACATGCTTGCCTAAGTGATAACTGGCAGAATCTTATAACGTAGCATCTAAACTTTAGTCAGACCATAATCTTATATGACAATGATAGATTTTTAACAGGTAGATTTTACCCTTTAGACCCTACATGCATGCTTTCTAATTGCTGAAGCTGATCACAAGCATTATTTCATGACATAGAAAACTGACTTTATACAATTTCTCTATAGACATGATATCTCGTGTTGAAGCTATTTTGACACTTATTTCTTATATGCATGATATCTAGGTGTCAAGACTAATATTTATATCTAATTTCCTATGGGCGTGATTTCTAGGCGAGTAACAACATTAATCAGTTGTCCAGTGAATTAAACAAGGAAATTCCAAGAAAAATGATTTTTAATGCACACATAAGGTTTTGAAAACATGATTATTGATGCGGAATTGAGAAACGTCTTAGAGACAGGATTTCTAGTGATGCAAAGTAAGAAAGTTCAGGATTTTAAAGAATTAGATAAGTCATATAGGCATGGTTTCTAATGCATATAGGTAAACAATAATCACAGCAATTCTATAGGTATGATTTCTACCCGAACCCAACAAATAGATACAGAAATCCCTCCCAACTTTACTAAAAACCCCACTATCTGTTTTTGCAAAGAATTATTAGAGACCAATATGAATAAATTACACAATGAAAGAACCATTACAATATAGGGAGCCTTCATAGGCCTAATATCAACCTGAGAGTCAGGCCTTCGAACATAGAAAATCTAAGCATAGTGGTAGCCATCCATAGCATATAAACTGGCTCCTGGTGTGTCAAAGTTCCCAAGGGCCTCAGGACACCTGGGCAATGCTCACACCAGAATAATACTTTCAACATAGATTTCACCAAAGGATTGGAAAACGAGACCCAATGTGTCATAGTTCAGAGGAGTCTCATGGACCCTAAGCAGTGCTCACACTAGCAGTGTAAGGACCTTAGATAGCTAAGAGTAAGAGTTGAAAATAGTATATAAAAGTAGGAAGTAGTTTTAGGAAAAATAGTTTGGATTTTCCGAAGTGAATAGAAACAGGTTGCAAACAGAACATGACGATGTTGCAGCAAATTGATTTAGATTTAGTTACCAGTAGTTAAACAAAGACATGAACACTTGGATCATAGACAAAATATTGTCACAAACAAAGTTACACATTGCTGGAACCGATTTAGTTTATTAACTATTACTTAATGGAATCATATAAACATTTACCTAACAGATGGAAACATGATAAGGTCAAATGGCTAATCAGACAGCCATACTGAAAATATAATGGTAATCTAAAGACACATTATTCTTGAAAAAAGAACACAGATACCATGAGTTGATCAGGAACATGCTAAGGCAGATTATCAGCACATAAAACAGGACAAGAACTGGGGCATGCTAGTTGAGAAATGAGTAACTAAATGTCATGGATCAAACAGGAACATACTATTATATAGAACATGACAGGACTTAAGTCATGCCGATCAAGAGAAACATAGGGTCGAACAGAAGCATGTTGGAACACTAACTACACAACCACATGGGTCAAAGAGGTAACAAGACTAAAGCATACTGGTTAAAATAAATAAGAAACATATAATAAACATATAAGTCATGAAGCATAGTAGTTGAGAAAGAGATAGCTAGGAAGTAAGTATCAAATAAAAAGAATACTTAGAAAAATAGAACATAGAAAGATTATGATAACAAAAATAAGGGCATACTAGTTAAGAAATAGCAAACAAGAAGGTGAAGGCAAGTTGAATCTAATAGTCTAGCCTTGGCTTCCAGCCAACAGGATAGTGCAGCAAATACAAGTAACAGAAAGAATCACAATGGAGAGTATGTGAATAAGAGTAATTTTGTTTGTTTCTGTATCTTTCTAAGTGTGTTAGTGTGTCGAAAGAAGTCAGAATGGGAGAGTTATATAGCAAATAGTAGGGTGAAACAAATAAGGCAAAGAATAATTTAGAGTTTACAAATAAGGTATACAAGTAAAATCAATTAATTAATTGGGGCTAAACTAAATCAAATAACTTAACAGAATTCGGGAAAGACACCGTAAAATAGGGTAAATCAATTAACATCTCAAATTAAAGGTTAAACAAGGTAATGGAATCAATCAAAGACCATCTAGGATGTGACTAAAACAATCAAAGCCCATAAAATGAGTTAATCAACTAATTCAGGCGAGTAGTACCAATAAGGAGTCACAAATAAGAAAAGAGGCAAAAATCATAGAGAATTACCAATCTCGACAGAAAAATATAATTTTAACCATAATAAAATCAATCAATCTCTTTTAATTGACAGAGGTAAAAATAACGAGCAAATGCCAGAACAACTAATGAAATAATTAGAAACCCTATTGTTTAGAACATAAACAGACAAGCAAACAAAGAGTAACAGAATCAAACACTCAAAACTCTTTAGAAAAGTTTTGCAGAAACATAGAAACAAAACCATAGTTTTAGTGAAACATTAAATCGGTTAATAGTAAGAAAAAATAGAAGATTTTCAAAGAGAGACATCAGATAATTTCAAAATCATCTTAGATCTACAAAGATCTAAACAGACTTGAGTAGAAAAAGATTAGGGTGTTGAAGAATGGAACAAGGTGAGAAAATCCAGTTAAGAACCTAGTTTCAAGTCACAAACATGACGATAACAATACTCATAACATAACGATGAACACAAAGTAGGTTCAACAAGAAATGAAGAGTTTAGGTCGACTCTAGGTTGAATCTCTTTGAGATTCCTTTAAACCACGAAGAATCGAACAACTAGAAAAGGTAAGAGGCCACGTGGGGCCTAAAATCAAAGGGAAGCCCTATTGGAACGGATGTTTTTTCGGTGACGGTGGCTAGGGTTAGGAGAGCATGTGAGAGAGTAGAGAGAAGATAAGGATTCAAGGGAGGCTGTTTGTGTAAAATGAGATAGGGTTTCGGGGGTTTGGTATATTATAAAGGGAAAGAGTGTCCTGGACCGTTGATCTCTTGAGATCAATGGTCACGATTGAATTTAGGGTTGGGGTAGGTAAAATAATTAGGTTATTGGGTTTGGGTTAGATTAGGTTATTGGGCTAATGTTTAATTGGGTTGGGGTATCATTTGGGCTAGGTCCAAATTTAAAACAAAATTAAAAGATATATGTTAAATACCCAATTAACTTAATAAAATAATTTTGTAAAATAATTTATAAATTATAAAAATACCGTATATGCATGAAAATAATTTAAAATAATTACTAATATTATAAAAATATAAAATATTATTTTCTTGTGAAATAAGGTAATTATGCACACATGGTGCCATTATTGACAAGTTATTGTAATTATAACCCTAACATGTACATATGGCTATTTATGAAATAATTAAAACTTAGTATAGATATAAATGACAAAATTAAGCAATAAAATTATCATAAAATCATCTATGATGCAATTAGTAATTATTTATATAATAAACTGCTATAATAAATTAGTTAAAAATCCTTTATAAAATTACAGGAAAATTATGAAAAAATACTGGTTGATGCTCATGCACTATTTTGAAAGTATATATGTGTTTTGAAATACATGATGGAGAAATTAGATATCAACAGCAGCATCTTCGGATCGTTCTTTAAACTTTGAGAGATAGCCAATTATTTTGTAAGTTTTCAAAATGCAAGTTTTGGTTGAGCTCAATCGCTTTCTTAGGGCACGTTGTGGTGGTAGAAGGCATTCAGGTGGATCTTAAGAAAATTGAGGCACTTCAGACTTGGCCTAGACCTACTTCAGCTATAGAGATCCGTAATTTCTTGGGACTAGCGGGTTATTACCGTCGGTTTGTGGAAGGGTCCTCATCTATAGCATCCCTATTGACCAGGTTGACCCAAAAGGGTGCCACGTTATCATGGTCAGACGAGTGTGAGGGTATCTTTCAGAATCTCAAGACTACTTTGACTACAACACCGATGTTGGTGTTGCCTACAGGTTCAGGGCCTTATACAGTATATTGTGATGCATCTCATATTGGACTTGGCGCGGTACTGATGCAGGATGGCAGGGTTATTGCATATGCATCGCGGAAACTAAAGATTCACGAGAAGAATTACCATATTCATGACTTAGAGCTTGCAGCCATTGTTCATGCGCTGAAGATTTGGAGGCACTATCTTTACGGTGTGTTATGTGAGGTATACACGAATCATCAGAATTTGCAATATCTGTTCAAATAAAACGGACTCAATTTGAGGTACAGCAGATGATTGGAGCTATTTAAAGACTATGATATCACCATCTTATATCATCCGGGGAAGGCCAATGTGGTGGTCGATGCTTTGAGTAGAAAGTAAGTGAGTATGGTCAGCATTGCGTTGATTCAAGTCTGTGGGAGACCGCTTGCATTAGATGTTAGGGCTTTGGCCAATAAGTTCTAGAGGTTGGATATTTATGAGCCCAGTCGTGTTCTAACTTGCACATTCGCTCGTTCTGCATTGTTTGAGCGCATCAGGGAGCGTCCGTATGATGACTATCATTTGCTTATCCTTAGATACATAGTGTGGCACGGTGGTGCCAAGCAATTTACGATTGGAGATGATGGAGTTTTGAAGATGCAGGGTCGTGCTTGCGTGCCTAATGTGGATGGACTTCGTGAGTTGATTCTAGAGGAGGCCCACAACTCCCGATATTTTATTTATTTGGGCACCACCAAGATGTATCAGGACTTTCGACCACCTTATTAGTGGAGGATGATGAAGAATGATATAATTGCATATGTAGCTCGGTGTCTAAATTGTCAGCAAGTAAAACACGAGCATCAGGGATCGGATGGTTTGCTATAGAATATAGATATTCCTGAGTGGAAGTGGGAGCATATCACTATGGATTTTGTGGTTGGGCTCCCACGTACTTAGAGGAAATTTGATGTTGTTTGGGTCATTATGGATAGGTTGACCAAGTAAGCATTTCATTCATGTGGCAGTTACCTATTCTTCAGAGCGGTTGGTAGAGATTTATTATCGAAAGATCATTCGTCTTTACGGTGTTTCCGTGTCTATCATTTCCGATCGAGGTATGTAGTTCACCTCATATTTATGGAGGGAAGTAACATGAGTTGGGCATGCAGATTGAGTTAAGCATAACATTTCATCCTCAGATGGACGAACATTCTAAGCACAATATTCAGATATTGAAGGATATGCTCTGCACATGTGCTATTGACTTTGGAGGCTTTTGGGATAAATTCTTTCCACTTTCAAAGTTTTTCTACAATAACAGCTATCAGTCGAGCATCTATGTAGCTCCCTATGAGGCATTATATGGTAGACTGTATCAATTGCTGGTGGATGGTTTGAGTTGGGGAATGCTCGGTTATTAGGTACGGATTTCGTATATGATGACTTGGATAAGGTTAAGATCATTCAGGATAGACTTTCGCATAGCTCAGTCTAGGCAGAAGAGTTATGCTGACCGTATGGTTCATAATGTTGCTTTCATAGTTGGAGAGCAAGTGTTGCTCCGGGTTTTACCTATGAAGGGTGTGATGAGATTCAGAAAGAAGGGCAGTTGAGCCCTAGATTTATCGAACCTTTTGAGATTATTCGGAGAATGTGTGAAGTGGATTACAAGCTCGTATTGCCACCCAGTTTATCTATAGTTTATCAAGTATTCCATGTGTCCATGCTATGGAAGTATCATGATGATCCGTCCCACTTTTAGATTTTAGCTCTATCCAGTTGGACAAGGATTTGACCTACAAGGAGGAGTTGGTGGCTATTCTAGCCCGGTAGGTTTTTCAATTGAGATCGAAGAGTTATCCTTCAGTTCGAGTGCAGTGGAGAGGTCAGCCTGTCGAGGTAGCTACTTGGGAGTTTGAATCAGAAATGCAGAGTAGGTATCCCCACCTTTTCACCAGCTCAGGTACATTTCTATGTCCATTCGAATATGAACGATTGATTAATGTGGAGAATGTGATGACCCAAAAAGGTCATCTTAAGAATTAGAACCCAATTCTACGATTTTAAGCTTTAAACACCTTATTTTATCCATCCTCGATTTGCATGTACAGTCCGAGCGTGTTTCCACAAAGCTTTTATATTAAAAGTTAATAAAATAGGAATTTTTGCCTTAAAACTTCATTTGAGTTGACTTCAATCAACATTTTTTGTAAATGGACCTGAATTCATATTTTGACAGTCCCCGTAGGTCCGTATCATGATTCGAGACTTGGTCATTTACTCGGAATCGAATTCGGAAGTCACTAGCCAGAGATATCGGACTTTGATGAAATTTGAAAGTTAAAGGCTCAATGAATTTGAAGTATCTAACCCATAATTGACTTTTTGGATATCGATTATGTATTTTTGTTTTGGAACCCATTATAGGTCTAATACACTATCTATGACTTGTCTATGAAATTTGATAAGAAATGGATTTGGATTGATGTGATTCAGACGTTCGGTTGTTAAAATAGAAGTTTTAAAGTTTTCTTGAAAATTTCATTTGTTTTGGTGTTTGATTCGTGGTTCTAGGCGTTAATTTGGTGATTCGATCATGCGATCAAGTTTGTATGATGTTTATACTTGTGTGCACTTTTGGTTTAGAGCCCGGAGGGCTCGGATAAGTTTTGGATAGGCCAAAGAGTGAAATTGGACTTAGAACTCAGCTGGTGTTTCAGATTTTGTTGTAGGCCTTAGACCTTGCATTTCTGATGCAACAAATGCTGGGTTCATATTTGCAACTCACTCATTGCAATTGTGAAGAGTGGATGGGGAGGCCAAAGTTTGCATTTGCGAAGTGGGTGCTAGGTAGGTAGTCATCGCAAACACGATCATCAGATCGCATTTATGGATGCATCATAGTTTGCATTTGCGAACCATTTTTTGCATTTGCAAAAATAGTAGAGGTGTGAAAGGCTTCGCATTGGTGATGGTTCCTTCACATTTGCGCATTTCGCATTTGTAAAGCCCAGGTAGAAATTGTGACATCTGCAGCTGGGTAAATATGACTTACACGGGATTTCTGGTTCATTCTAATAATTTTCAAAACCTTAAACCTTAGAGGCAATTTTTGTAAGACTCTTTCTTTCCCAAATCATTGGTAAGTGATTCTAATCTATTCCCTTCCAATCTTTAACTATATTTCACAAGTTTTCCACCTAAAATCTAGGTTTTCATGGTAGAATTAGGGGTTTTTGGGTAGAAATTAGGGATTAGGTAAATTGGGGGATTTAGACCTTCAATTGAGGCCGTAGTCCAAAACAAATCACATCATCAGTCTCGAGTATGAATGGGGTAATCGGGTTTCAGCCCGAACTTTGGCTTTGGACCAAGCGGATCTGGGAGTTGCCATTTGTTGAATTTTTTAAGAATGACCTAAATTGAATTCATTACAATCATTGGTAGTTCCTAAATCTTTATTTGAATTGTTTGGTTTGTAAATTTCTAGATTCTATTGGTTCTAAGGCTTGTTTGAAAGTCAAAGCAATGGTTGAACTTCGAGTTCAGTCTTTGGAGCTAGGTAAGTGTCGTTGTTAACCTTGACTTGAGGGATTAGGACTTATTTGTCTATTTGCTATGTGTTTAGATGTTGGTTGCAGCGTAGAGGTGAGGTGACGAGTACCTATCATTATTGTTGGGTAAAACATGCGAGTAGGACTTGGTTTTTCTAATAATTGCATTCCATTAATCATGTTATCCATGTTTAGACCGGTAAAATCAAATTGATCGTTCTTAGCATGTTTACGGATCCTTTGGTGATAATTGAGCATTGATTTCAAAGTCAAGGTTGGTATTGTGGAACCAAATATTGACATAAGACCTGTTCTTGTTATTTCTATCTCCATGTTGTCTTTTGTTCATTGTTTTATGGTAAGGGGGAATGTTAATGCACGAAAGGTGATGTCGTGCAATGACAGAGTAAAAGCACGAAGGGTGACGCCGTACCATATTGTGAGTGTTAATGCACGAAGGGTGATGCCGTGCGATGTTATGAGAATTAATGCATGAAAGACGATTCCGTGTCACTTATGTTGCTTATGGTGAGATTGAGAGTAAAAGAATGAAGGTTGATGCCATGCATATTCCTTTACTGTGTTTACTTGTTCTTATTGGTTCAAGATATATTGGTTGATCAAGTTCTTATTGATATGATTCTTTATCTTGTGACCCCTTCAGCATGTTCCCCTCCCAATATTACTTGTCTAGCTTTGACTTGCCATTATTTTTGTACATATGCTAATAAATTGAATATATTTATTATGTGGGTGTTTTTTCATAGCCTCGTCACTACTTCGACGAGGTTAGGCTTGACCCTTACCATTACATGGGGTCGATTGTACTGATACTATACACTGCACTTCTGTGCATGTTTTGATACTGGCCGGAGCGAATTGTGAGGTTTACTGGTGGATTGATTGACGGAGAACCAAGGTTGATCTGGTGGCATCGACAGACCCCAGTGCCTCTCCCTAGTCTTAGTGTTGTGCTATTTCTTTTCCTTCAGAGCATGTATTTCCTTTCAGACTATGTTTGTAGTTAATCGTAGTAGCTCATGAGTTATGATTCCAGATCCTAGATGTTTCAGATATTTTGGGTTTATGTTATTCTGCAAGTTTTTTTAGTTTCCATTTAGCTTAATTGTTCTTATTATTGAAATTGGTTAAAGTTGGTACTAAGAATTCTCTAACGTTGGTTTGCCTAGCACGTGAAATGTTAGGCGTAATCACGGTTCCAATTGTGGGAATTTCGGGTCGTGACACTTAGTCACTACTATCCATATTTATCCTACCCTTTCCTTAGCCTACATTACAATCCTAAAAATGTCTAATTGATTTTATATTGAGAAAGCCTATATTAGTAGGGATTTACAGAACAGGGAAGCCTATGGTACCTTTTGAGCACATGTGAACTTCTTTGAGAGAGTGAATGATTTCTTCCATTATTTGAAGTCCTTAAATTATGTTCAAATTTTGTTTATAGGTGCAGACTATCTCTGTTTAGTGAGGCACGTTTTTCATGATAGATAGGTGGCTTTATTCAGCTTTTCAGTTAGAGTGAGTAAGTTTGCCGGAAAGTAATTATGCTAGGGAGTCAGTTTCTAAGGTTGAGATGGCCCAAATTTGCTATTTTATTATTTTGAACTAGTCAATATTGATCTTGGCATGTTTTGAACATGGGAAGGTAAATAAAGAATGTATATGTAAAGGGATAATTATTGGTATCAACTAAAGTCATGGGTGTGCTTGAGTTTTATTGAAAAGTTGTGGCTTGATAATGATAAGCTTAATTTTGTTCAGTCCATTATAGGGTGCTTTTATTTTGCTCGAGGACGACCAAAGGTCTAAGTGTGGGGTGGTGATGTTGGGCATATTTTCATATGTTTTAATATTACTTTACCTATATTTTAACTATTTTTGATGTTATTTGGTATTAAAAATGCCCATCATATATCAATTATTAATTTTTTTTACTAATTAAGCAGTGTGTTATGATTTAGGATAGTTGGAGTACAACAATATGAAGAAAATACCCTCTAGCTACAGGAAAAGAGGGTGGATGCATCGCATCCAACCTAGAAAAAAGTCTATTTGAATCACCCTTAGTAGTAAAGTCTCAAGAAGGCATCCACCTCTGCACCCACACCCGGACGTAGCAAGATTGATGGAACAGAGTGTGGACGCGAAGCATCCAGCCTAGCATCTGATGCTGAGAAGTTCAAGTTGAGGCGGATGTGAAGCATCCAGCTCAGCCTCAATCCCTGAAGCTAGTTTGGAAAAGAAAAAGTAAAACTTTAGCCCACTACTTTTTATGCAATATATAAGTCAAAAATGCACCTTTTTGGTCATCTAACACACTTGAAAGCAAAGAAAAGCCATCATAGGGTTTGGAAACTTATGCTATTCTTTGAGTTAAAAAAGAACCAACCGACCAGGATCAAGATCTTGAATCTAAAACATGGTTTGTCGGTCGATTTCAAGAAATAATGTATCTCAAGTTTTAGGACTCGGAATACGATGTTCCAAAAATAGGGGGAAAGATAATGATCTCAACTATAATAAATACTATTTACTCGTTCAAAACAAATAATTATTGATGATTTACTGGTTCAAGAAAAGTTCGGATTCTAGGATATCAAAAGAATGAATTTAGATCATGAAACATGCTCTTGAATAAAAAATTCCTAAAGTCACCACTTGGAATCAATTAATGTGATAAAGAAATACTACACGTAATTGAATACAATATAAAGACTATAACCACCATTCTTGGAACTAAAAACAAGTATAAAAAGATAAAATAGAGAAAAATATTCTATTGCAAATTAGAGGAAACCTCCAAAAACGTGAATCTCCCTTGTTCAAGCATGAGAACCCATATATATATATATATATATATATATATATATATATATATATATATATATATATATATATATATATATATATATATATATATATATATATATATATATATATATATATATACACACACACACACAGACAGGCATCTAGGTCTCTTCTTTGATGACTATAATTTCGATTTTAATAAGGAAATAAAACTACTAAAGACAAGGAAAGTAAAAGCCCAATTCTACAATGAAAAGAAACTTGAATCATACTAAAGAAAAATTCTTATTCTAAAAGGAAAAATAAATAAATACCATTTAAAGAAGGGAAGAATCTTGGCATCTTGAAATCAATCTTGAGTTTCTTGGACTTCTTGAAATTAAGTCCATATGTTTGGACTTGAGCTCTCAAAAATTATCTTGGACAAAATTAATAAAATTTAACATAGATTCTTCATTTTCATCAATCTCCCCTAGTTTACAAAGACTTGTCCTCGAGTCTAAAGGCTCCACAAAATGGCAAAAGATTGACAACTTCCATGATTTGGTTGAACTCATATTCACCAGGCTCTAGGTTGCATTTTTTAACTTGACAAAGAGCTTCATCGTGTTGTAAAAAAGCTTAACATGTGGCCGAACTATCTTACTTTTTCAATAGTAAGTTTGTACAATTATTTCTGCAATAGATCCCCCCCAAAAATAGATTTTCAAACACTAATCCATTATAAAAAAAAAATTTATCTTTAAAAATCTTGAGATTCTCCATGTCAATGCGGTGCTTACTGGATATACCCCAAATAATTAATTTAGCACCACAAAAACCTTTAAAAGAATCAAATTCAAGTATATATTCTTGAAAATTCATCGGCAACAATTCTCTCATATTACACTAGATCATAATCATAGATGGAATTTGTGTTGAGATTTCATACTTCTACATATTCTTGAAAATATTCATTCTTTGGAGTTATGAAAAAAATTGGAACAAAATATGAACTCAGACCCTCCATTATGGATTCCTTTTAAGCAACCCTTCTTCTCGTATTTGCAAAATTTCATGGACTTCTGGATTAATGCAATATGTTGCCTCGTTTGAAAGGATAGAATCAATAATCAAATCAATATTATGTTGAGCATCTCTATTACATGAAAAGTTAAGCTCACATATGGGATGCTCCAACATATCATCATCAAACTTCAGAGGTAAATCCTCATTTATGGATCTAGTGCATGCTCCTCCTTTTGTGCTATTCTATAGGAATACCAACATTCAAAGACTTTTCTCTATTGATTGGACCAATTATTCGTAATTTGGTCACAAAGAATCATTCTTGGACTTCAAACATTTAGCATTTTCATTTGGATTCAATGTTACTAAAATAATCTTACCACCATCCTTTATAAATGAATATGTATTAATATCTTCATCATATTTTTAACACATATATCATACACCCATAGTCTTGCACGTAATAAGAGACATGCATCCATCTTCACTACGTCACACCAAATCTGGTCTTTATTGATCTTACCAATAGAAAAAGATACTAGGCATTGACTAGTTACCTCTAAAACATCATCATCTTCAACTTCGATGCTATAAGGATATCGATTAAATTTGGTTGGCAAACCAAGTTTAGTAGCTATCTCTTCGAAAATGATATTTATGTGACTCCCCCGATCAATGATCATCAAACAAACTTTTCCATGGGAGGTACCAGTGTGGAAAAGAGATTCATGTTGTCTTGTTTCTTTATCTTCTTGAACCAAGAACCTTTCGATTGGTTGAATATTAAATATGATGATTTCTGGGCCTTTGGACCTGTAGGTTATAGCTTTGATACTAAATTGATGGGATTTTTCGAGTTAATAAAGAACCAACCGACTGGGATCAAAAGCTTGAATCGAAAATGTAATTTGTGGATCGATTTCAAGAAATAATGTATCTCAAGTTTTAAGGTTCGAAATGTCATGATTCAAAAATTAGGTGAAAGATGACGATCTGAACTATAAGAAAGACTATTTACACGTTCAAAATTAGTAAATATTGATGTTGTACCAGTTCAAGAAAAGTTTGATTCTAGGATATCAAAAGAATGAATTTAGATCAAGAAACGTGTTCTTGACTGAAAAGTTCCTAAAGTCACCACTTGGAATCAATTAACGTAATAAAGAAATACCACACACAATTGAAAACAAAATAAAGATTATCATCACCTTGCTTGGAATTAAAAACAAGGATAAAAAAGATAAAAATAGAGGAAAGTACTCTATTGCAAATTAGGGCAAACCTCCAAAAACGTGAATCACCCTTCTTCAAGGCCAGAGAACCCTTAAATATACCTAGGGTCTCTTCTTTGATAACTAAAATTTCTATTTTAATAAGAAAATAAAATTACTAAAGATAAGGAAAGTAAAAATCCCTATTCTACAAGAAAAAGAAACAAGAATCCAACTAAAATGAAAATCATTATTCTAAAAGGAATAAAATAAATCATATTTAAAGAAGGAAAGAATCTTGGTTTCTTGAAATCAATCTTGAGCTTCTTGGACTTCTTGAACTTAAATCCAACTAAAACATGATCTTTGCCAAAATTAATAAAATTTAACAGTCTCTAAGGATATAAGCTAGCCAAACACATTCATAGTCAACAATAATTAAAGAAGAAGAAATGAAGAGTGCAGAATATAATTAAAGAAAGAAAAATAAGTGAACATTTTATTGGTTCGATCTCTCGCTGCCAAGGAGGATTTATCAGTCATTTGCCACTGGCACCTATACATATTTTATTAATTTGTATGACATTCGTGGTATTTTTCATATTTGCAGATACGCATACATATATAACTAAAGTTTCGAGCAAAGCTTGCGGGTGGCATACCATCCCACATCTGCCTCTGCTTGGAGTATGATCATTAGTGATCAAATTCGTTTCTCTTATGCATGCAACATACATTACAACACCTAGACGTCCTAGTGCATATATAAAAATGGATTCATTATTTAGTTTGTCATTTTGACTGTTTTGGAACTGTAACATTCACATTATACGTATTCTTGTTTGGAATATTAGATTAAACGCCGCTAGCCAAAGAAAAAGAAATAAAGTCGGATTAAATGCAAAAAGCTTATTTCTGGTTATTTAAATAAACACAAAAGGATATTCATGCCAAAGGCTCTTTTCTGAAAATCTCAGTGATACTAATAATATTTTTAATTCATCATATTACCTCCTTAATTATGGCTTAACAGACTCTATTGCCGTTGTAACACAAAGCTTGCGACTCAAACTCCATATAAAAAATGATCAGAAAAGGTGAAAAGGGAAAAACATCCAAAAGGGAAAAGGAGGGTTAAAAAAAAGTGTCTTCCTTTTTCCTGGTTTCTATTGAATATTCCATAATTATGGAAGAAAAATTGTGGAGATTGATTATATTGCTTCTGCCCTTCTTTCTTATTGCAAATGGTTTCTTTACTTTCCTTCTCTTTTAATATGCCTACGTACAACTCTTCTGATCTTCCGTCTTTACGCCTTATTTATGAGTTTATATTATTCCTCGTTATTATTTCCTTTTTATAGAAAACATAGTTATAAACTTTTGTTACATAAGTGCCAAGACGTTGCTTCCAATGCTATATAGATATATGTAGAAATGTAAATTAACAATGATATATAAATTAAAACCTAGTTTTTGGGTTTAATTACGTACACAAGAAGGTTTAGTAAATATATGCATATGTACGTAGAAACATATTCAATACTTCTTGTCATCAAAACTATACCAAGTGTTAATAAAATGTGTAAACCCTTTTTTTATTATAAAAACTTAATTAATCCTGCCGGTGGCAGTGCCCTTATATATCAAAAGAGACTTACTACAAAGTAGATGTTGTGCCATATCGAGCCTAAAATATGTAATATGTGAATTTGTATCATGCGTTATAAAGCTCTTTATTTTCTTTTTCCATTTTAATCTGATATTCGTTTAAGATGATATGTGCACCCCTTTTTTAAAAGTTTAGTATCCTAAAAGCCTGTTAATCATACTTTAACCACCCTCATCAGCCCACCTTCCGTCATAGGCACATCACAATAATTTTTTTAATTATATGTATATTTTAACATGTGTTGACATGTGATCTATCTAATTTTTCATGTTATTAATCTCAGAATTTATGGATGACTACACTTAGTTATCTTTTAGGTGACTTGAATGTCTAAAAATTCCTTTACACGAAGTATCATTGAATAAAAATTTAACTCATGGTTTTTTATTAACATATTGTCAAATGCCAGTGACTAGCTAGCTTTCAGAGTGGTAATCGAAAAATAGTTAGTATTTACAAAGTTATTTAAAAAATAGTTACTATTTTATACGGAGATAAAATCTGGACAAAAATATTATAATCGAAACACAAAAAGTTTGAGCATAGTCGCTGGATTATGGAGCTCCTATTTATAAAATTCAACATATTATATTGGAGCTCCAGCATATTATAAAATTCCTGCGCATTATATGCTGGAATTTCGTGTGTAAAAGATTCAAATTCCAACATGTTATGCTACAATTTTTTTCAAATTTTTAAGGATGTTTTGTTTAAATTTATTTTTACATAAAAAATTGAAATTTCGATTAATTTTAAAACTGTTGTTAATTTTCAATTAGCAATTGATTAAACTATTTTTAATTAACATATTGTCCCAACTACCGTCACATGACGGTACAAGTGAAGGAAAAAAAAAGGCAATTATCTTGTATATGGTAAGCGGGCATGGGCAGACCGCGGACCTAGTGTTATGGTATCGGGTCATTTGAATTCAGTATTTTTAGCATAATACATAAATTTATATATAAAAATATATTATTATTGAAACATATACTTGATGAAACCAATAATAAAGACTGAACTGATAGAATTTGAATCGTCAATATAATCCGTTTTTGTATGCAGGAATATCCACGAGAAGAATTAGTGCAGTGAAGCTACCATTTTGCAATGTGAACGAAGACTGCTTTCCTATATGTAAGCACTGTGGAATCTGTATGTGCTCTGCTGGAATATGTGTTCGTGGATGTCCCGGCCCTCCAAACATCACGAATCATTTGGATACGGTTAGGACGAATAAAGAGGCTCATTGAGTTTAACCTAATGATAATATCAGTCCATTTGATTACTATGGTCCTGCATTACTCTAAAAATGATTAAGTTGGATGTTTCTTTTTCAAGAAATTAAATGGACAAATTACTAAGTTCAATTAACTTCCTTCCATTTCTATACCTTTTAGGTATGCAAGTGTGTGTATAACTCTCTCTATATACATATACTCTATATGATAGAGATTCAAACTCGTGGCACTAATTAAATATTGTGAGTTTATGGTCACCGGCTCACTGCAGTGACTAGTTAAGATCTTTATAATTTGGTATCTGTAACAATCCGACCGGTCATTTCATGAGTACCGTTCTGTTTCCCGCATTCCTGCTTCTTTATGCTTTGTTCATCTGTGTTATATGGTACTGGGTGGGTTGATTCAAGTTCAGAGTGGTTTTGGAAATGTTTGAGACACTTAGTCTCTTTTGGGTAAGCTTAAGTTTGAAAAGTCAACCGGATGTTGACTTATGTAAAATAGGTGTCGGATGTGAAATTTGATGGTCTTGATAGCTTCGGGAGGTTATTTGGGGCTTAGGAGCGTGATCATAATGAGTTTCGGAGGTCCATAGTAAATTTAGCCTTGAATTGATGAAAATGGGTTTTTGGCGTTTTCGGTTGATAGAGGAGATTTTTATATAGGAGCCAGAATGAAATTTCATAAGTTGGAGTAGGTCTATTGTGTCAATTGTCACGTGTGTGCAAAATTTTGGGTCATTCGAACATAGTTTGATAGACTTTTGATCAAAGTGAAATTCAAAAATTTTTAGTACCTTAGGCTGGAATCCGATGTTGTTTGGTTGATTTGATGTTCTTTGAGGTGTTTCAAAGATTGGTATAAGTTTGGATAGTGGTATATGACTTGTTTGGGCTTGTGGTTAAGGTCCCGGGGGCCTGGGGGTGATTTCAGATTGTTGACGGGAAGTTTGGAGTTGGAAATTTCAACTGAAGCTGTTGAAGTTTGTCATAACCGCACATGTGGCTTGGGGACCGCAGTTGTGGGCTTGCAGAAGCGCCCAAATGCAGATGTTTGAGTGCACCTGGGATAGCGTAGGTGTGGGATTTTAATCGCATGTGCGGTTCTGAGCGCTAAAGTGATTTGCGCAGGTGCGATATTTTGTACAACAGAAGCAGTTTAGCTGGGGTAGAACATATATTTTTGGCCCTTTGCGATTTTGAGTGATTTTTCACCATATTTTATTAGGGAGAAAGCTTTGGAGAGGAAATTGAAGAGAGAATTCAAGAGGGTTTCGTAGAGGTAAGATTTTTGGACCCTAAACTTGTATATATGATGGTTTTTGACTGATTAAACTTGAAATCTATACAAATTAGTAGCAAAATTGGGCGTTTAGGGCTTGGAAATTGGAGACGTTAATCTAGGGATTTGAGGGGTCATATGTGGTCGAATTTTGCTTCTTTTTTTTTGGTATGTCATGGGAGGATAAGGAGAGTTTATTAATATAATTTTTATCGCATTTTGAGACGTGGGCCCCTACGTCGGGTTTGGCCATTTTAGGAATTTATGTTGCAATTTTGATTATTTTCACATGGGCTTCTTTTCTTTAGTATATTTTGATGTAATGATTCTGATTTTAGATAGATTTGATGCGAGTTGAGGCCGAGGCAAGAGGGAAGGGCATTGGGGAGTAGTGTTTCATCTGGTTTGAGGTAAGTAACCATTATAAATCTGGACTATAAATCCCCGGTATTTCATATTGTTTTGATAAATGAGGTGGCACACATGCTAAGAGACAAGCGTGTGGGCATGCACCGTTAGAGATTTGCGACTTGGTCCGACCCGTAACGGCTATTAAGCTACGTATTTGATTTGAAATCTTATGATATCCCATATTTAGAGATTGATACTATATTTTGGATTGTACGCCATGTTTGAGGCCCTGTGCCGACCTGTTTAGACCCTTAGGGGTGTTTTTACTACTTTCCTCAGTCTGTTTGATTTGAAAGCATATCCTTAGTCATGTTTTACCTGATATTTGTTTAAAATCGGTTTCATACCTCTATTTCTTATATATGAAAACTGTTGAGTTTCCTAATTTTTACCAATATGCCCTAGTGGCCGTGAGGTTAATGACTGAGCAAGGTTTAGGACCCAATGGTGAGAATTATATATCTATTATGGATCGTGCTACACACTGCAGTGATATATATTGGATGGGGCTGTGTGCCACAGCAATACGACGCTTGGGTTGTAGGAGCCCCTCCGGAGTTTGCAAATCCCCAGTGAGCATAGTAGACTGTAAGTTATAGATTGGGTTGCATGACACAATAACTATTATTATTATTATTATTATTATTATTATTATTATTATTATTATTATTATTATTATTATTATTATTATTATTATTATTATTATTATTATTATTATTATTATTATTATTATTATTATTATGATATATTATTGACCCGGAGTGCTAAGTGTGAGTACTGTTTGACTAGACCTTAGTCCCGTGTGACTGAGAGGCTTGCCCGAGAGACTATATTTATGAGTGATACCTAGCCCGAGGGGCTTGTTTATGATTTTAGTTGTTTTCACTCTTCTTTTATACTGAGACTCTGTTGACAAACATTGGATAAATGTTTTCAAAGGATTTCTAATAGAAACTGAAGTTTTTACGAGATGACTGGATTTGAAATTGTAGAATTTGACTTGATATTTCTGTTGAGCCTTATTATATGATTTTTACTGCCCATCACTGCACTCAGACCTTATTTACTTTTGTTATTTACTGAGTTGGCATATTCACATTATTCCATGTACCTTGTGTGCAGATCCAGGTGCCCGAGTATCAGAGTGAGAGCTTTCATTACTCTTAGAGCTTTACTGAAGACTGCAAGGTAGCTGCACGGTGTTACCATCCCTACTTTCCTCCTTCCTATCTTAGTACTTTGTTCTTTCAGACTTATGATGTATTATTCAGTCAGTTTGCTATATGGAGGCTCTTGACTTGTGACACCGGATTTGTTGGTTGTGTTGGTGTTTTGTACTGGTTTTTCCGTATTCTGTTTTATTCAGCTATTTCATATGACTAATTTGAGACTCATTAAATACTAGAACAATGATATTTACAAAAGATTTCGTTGTGGTAAATGTTTTGGTTGGCTTGCCTAGTGTGATAGGCGTCATTAGGATTTGGGGTATTTGGGGTTGTGATAAGTTGGCATCAGACCCTAGATTGCATAGGTCTCGCGAGTCATGAGCCGGTTTAGTAAAGTCTCACGGATCGGTACAGAGACATTTGTACATATCTTTGGGAGGCTGCAGAACCTTTAGGAAAAACCCCACATTCTTGAAATTCCTGTCGTGCGACTCTATTGATTCTAGTACTAAACTTCTGTTATTCTATTCTCTCACAGATGGTGAGGACACATGTTACCGGTCAGGACGAACGACCACCACTACCACGAGTTAGGGCCACTAAAGGCCGAGGTAGCGGTCGAGGCCGTGGTAGCGGTAGGGGTGTCGCCCGTACACTAGCTAGGGCAGCACCTACAGATCCACCAACCGCCCTGTTCCGGATGCTCCAACAGCACCAGCTCAGGCATCGGCTGTGTCTATTGTGATTCCAGGACTTCAAGAGGCTCTAGCTCAAATTCTAACAGTGTGCACTGGTTTGAGTTAGGTAGTCTCAGTTACTACGGCCGCAACTACTACTCAGGCTGGGAGATGCACTCAGACTCCTGTTGCTCACACGCCTGAGCAGGTTGTGTAGGGACTTCAGACACTGGGGGCACCTCTAGCCCAACCGATTGCAACATCCCAGGATTTTGTGGTACCAATTATGCCTGACTACGAGCAGCATCGACTGGAGAGGTTTGGTAGACTTCAGCCTCTGACTTTCAGTAGTATAGATGGTGAGGATACCCAGGGTTTCATGGACAAGTGTTAGAGGATTCTTCGCACGGCGGGTATTCTGGAGGCTAGTGGGGTTGCATTTACTACCTTTCGGTCTTCTGGAGATGCCTTTACGTGGCAGGAAGCATATGAGAGGCGCAGACCTGTTGATGCTTCTACTGGTTATTCTGGTGCTAGAGGTTTCCTTCAGTCCCCATTCCCCATACCAAGGAGTTGTTACGAGTGTGGAGAGTTTGGGCATATGAGGAGACAGTGTACTCGTCTTCTTGAGGGTCCGTCTCAGTAGGGAGGTCATCTCTCGACTTCAGCTCTAGTTACTTCACCACCCGCTCATGTATCTATGGATGGGGGTCAGTCGGCTAGTGGTTATCGCCCCAGAGGTGGAGGTCGATCAGGTGGTGGTCATGCCCTTTTCTATGCAATCCAAGCCAGACCAGATGTTATTGCTTTTGATGCAGTAATTACAAGTATTGTCTAAGTCTGCCACAGAGATGCCTCTATATTATTTGATCCTAGTTCCACTTTTTCATATGTGTCGTCATATTTTCTCGTATTTGGATACGCATCGTGAGTCTCTTTTTATCTATTTGTATATTTACTCCCGTGGGAGATACTATTATTGTGGACCATATGTACTGGTCGTGTGTGGTGACTATGTGGGGTCCGAAGAATCGAGTGGACCTATTGTTGCTTTGTATGGTGGACATTGACATTATATTGGGCATGGATTGGTTATCTTAGTGTCATGCTATATTGGAATGTTATGCTAAGATAGTGACGTTGGCTATACTAGGCGTGCCACGGATTGAGTGGCGAGGTTCAACTGATTTCGTCCCCAATAAGGTGATTTCATTCTTGAATTCCCAGCGGATGGTTGGGAAAGGTTGTCTTTCATACTTAGCCTTTGTGAGGGATATAAACGCTCCTAGTATTGATTCTATTCCTGTTGTAAGGGATTTTCCAGATGTGTTTCTTGCAGACCTATCCGGCATGCCCCCAGACAAGGATATTAATTTTGGCATTGACTGGTGTCGGGCACTCATCCCATATCTATTCCACCGTATCGTATGGCATTACCATAGTTGAAGGAGTTGAAATATTAGCTTCAGAAATTCCTTGATAAGGGGTTTGTTGGGCCTAGTGTGTCGCTGTGGGGTGCTCTTGTTCTATTTGTGAAGAAAAAGGATGGCACGATGAGGACGTGCATTGATTACAGGAAGTTGAACAAGGTTACAATTAAGAAGAAGCATCCCATGCCTCACATTAATGATTTATTCAACCAGCTTTTAGGAGCGAGAGTGTTCTCCAAGATTGATCTCCGTTCAGGGTATCACCAACTGAAGATCAGGGACCTCGATATTCATAAGACAACTTTCAGGACCCGATATGGTCACTATGAATTCCTTGTGATGTCTTTTGGGCTGACCAATGCCCCAGCAGCGTTCATGCATTCGATGAATAACATGTTCTGGCCGTATCTCGGCTCGTTTATCATAGTTTTCATTGATGATATTCTGGTGTATTTGCGTAGTTTGGAGGAGCATGCGGAGCATTTGAGAGTTGTGTTGCATAGATTGAGTGACAAGAAACTTTATGCAAAGTTCTCCAAGTGTGAGTTTAAGATTAGTTCATTGACTTTCTTTGGGCACGTGCTGTCCAGTGAGGGTATTCAGTTGATCCGAAGAAGATAGAGGTGGTTCAGAGTTAGCCCACAACGTTCTCAACCATATAGATTTGTAGTTTTCTTGGTTTTGGCGGGTTATTACCATCGGTTCATTCAAGGATTTTCATATATTGCATTACCCTTGACTAAAATTGACTTAGAAGGATGCTCCATTCCAATGGTAAGATGAGTGAGGCGAGCTTTCAAAAGTTCAAGACAGCCCCGTTCATGATCTAGAGTTGGCTGACAGTATTCACGCGTTGAAGATCTGGAGGCATTATTTGAATGGTGTGTTTTGTTAGGTGTTTACCGATCATCGTAGCTTCTAGCATTTGTTCAAACAGAAAGATCTCAATTTGAGGAATCGAAGATGGTTGGAGCTGCTAAAGGATTATGATATTACTATTTTGTACCATCCACGAAAGGTCAATGTAGTGGCTGATGCCTTGAGTAGGAAGGCGGTGAGTATGGGGAATTTGGCGTATATTCCTATTGGGTAGATTCCTCTTGCAATTGATGTTCAGGCCTTGGTCAATCGATTCATGAGGTTGGAAATTTCATAGTCCAGTCGGGTATTGTTTTAAGTGATTTCTTGTTCTTCTTTGGTTGATCGCATCAGAGATCACCAGTATGATGATCCTCATTGGCTCCTTAAGGACAGAGTTCAGCACGATGATGTGATAGATTTGACCATTGGTGATGATGCATGGGCGGATTTGTTTGCCCAATGTGGACAGGCTTCGGGAGTTGATCTTATACGAGGCCCATAGCTCATAGTATTCCATTTATCTGGGTTTTGTGAAGATGTATCGGGATCTGAGACAACATTATTGGAGGAGGAGGGTGAAGAAAGAGCTGACGATTTATTGTAGCTCGATGTCTCAATTGTCAACAAGTGAAATATGAGCATCAGAGATCGGATGGCTTGCTTCATCGAATGGTTATTCCAGAGTGGAAGTGGGAGAGGATCACCATGGACTTTATGGTTGGGCTCCCACAGACTTTGAAAAATTTCAATACTATTTGGGTGATTGTGGATCGGCTGACCAATTCCGTGCACTTCATTCCTAATTGTACCACCTATTCCTCAGAGAGGTTAGCTGAAAATTATATCCAAGAGGTTGTTCGCCTGCATTGGGTTCCAGTTTCCATCATTTCAGATAGAGGTACTCAGTTCATTTCACAGTTTTGGAGGGTCGTACAGTGAGAGTTGGGTACTCAAGTTGGGTTGAGCACAACTTTTCACCCTCAGACGGACGGGCAGTCCGAGCGCACTATCCAGATATTAGAGGACATGTTGCGTGCTTATGTGATTGAATTTGGCGGTTCATGGGATAAATTTCTACCCCTTGCGGAGTTTGCATATAACAACAACTATTAATCTAGTATTTAGATGGCTCCGTACGAGGCTTTATATGGGAGGCAATGTAGATCTCCAATTGGTTGGTTTGAGCCCCGCGAGGCTAGACTTTTGGGTACATACTTGGTGCAGGATGCTTTAAGCAAGTTGAAGGTTATTCAGGAGAGGCTTTGTACAGCGAAGTCGAAGCAAAAGAGTTATGCTGACAGGAAGGTTTGTGACATATCTTATTTGGTTTGGGGAGAAGGTGCTACTGAAGGTTTCACCCGTGAAGGGTCTTATGTGATTTGGAAAGAAGGGGAAATCGCATCCTCGGTTCATTGGGCCTTTTAGGGTGCTTTAGAGGATTGGGGAGGTGGCTTATGATCTTTCTTTACCACCCAGTTTGTCGAGTGTATATCCAATTTTTCATGTTTCTATGCTCTGGAAGTATATTGAAGATCCGTCTTATGTTCTGAATTTCAACACATATCAGTTAGAGGGTGATTTGACCTATGATATGCAGCCAGTAGCTATTTTAGAGCGTTAGGTTTGAAGGTTGAGATCAAAGGATATAGCTTCAGTGAAAGTGCAGTGGAGAGGTCAGCACTTGGAGGAGGCTAGCTAGTAGACCAAGGGGGGAATACTGAGCAGATACCCTCACCTATTTGAGGCTTCAGGTATGTTTCTTCACTCATTCGAGGACGGATATTTGTTTAAGAAGAGGAGGATGTAATGACCTAGTAGATCGTTTCATGAGTACCGCTATATTTCCCCAATTTGTGATTCTTTATGTTTTTTCATCTGTGTTATATGGTACTGGATGGGTTGGTTCAAGTTTGGAATGATTTTGGAAAGGTTTGAAACACTTAGTATTTTTTGGGTAAGCTTAAGTTGGAAAAGTCAACCGAATATTGACTTATGTGAAATAGGTCTCGAATGTGAATTCCCATGGTTCAAATAGCTTTGCGAGGTTATTTGGGACTTAGGAGCATGATCAGAATGTGTTTCAGAGGTCTAGAGTAGATTTAGGCTTGAACAGGCGAAAATGGATTTTTGGCGTTTTGGGTTGATAGCAGAGATTTGGTGTAGGGGTCGGAATGGAATTCTAGAAGTTGCAGTAGTTCCGCAATGGATAGCCGCGATTGTGTATTTTGTTAGGTTGGGGAGGTCAGGTATTTTGGCCTTCGTGTCCATGGAAAGTCCTCGCGTCCTTATAGGCTTAGGTGGATGATGCACAACAATCGTGACTCTGTAGTCGGGTTCTCGTAGAGCTTCTGGAGGTTGCTGATGATTTGTTCTTCACGATTCCCGCTATCGTGAAGGGAACCACTAGGCAGACTCATTAAATATTTCACTTTGAAGGTATTAGTTGTTTTATCATATTTTGAGATCTAGAGATCGAATTTATGTGATTTGGAGGGGATTTTCACAATTTAGATTGTGGTAAGTATTTTCGACTGAGATTTACTTATTATTTATGGTTCCAACCTTGTTTTTAGAATTTTTGATGAATCTAGCGACGGAAATTAGAAAAACTAGAAAAAATTTTGAAAGTAATAATTGATGATTTGAGACAAGATTTAAGGTCGAATTTGGATGAAATAACATATATTTAGACTCATATTAGAATAGGTGTTCCGAATTTGTGATTCTTCTCGGAGCAGGTTGACTTTTGGGTTGACGTTTGATTTTTATTTAAGATCAAAGCTTTATTGTTTGGTGTTATTTTCTGTGGTTGTTCTTGATGTTATTAAGTTATTTTGGCTAGATTCGGACTGTCTGAAGTTGATTCACGCGGGAAGGAATTTTTAGAGTAGTGATTTGGATTTCTTGAGGTAACTATCTTTCATAACCTTATGTGAGGGACTACCCCGCAGAATTTAGCCTTGATTACTAATCTGTGTTATATAAAAAGTGAAGTGTACATGAGGTGAGGAGCGTGTACACGGCTGCTATATGTGGCTTATGATCCGGTTGGACTGTAATCTATTAATATGCCTTAATTTGAAAAAGTAACTTATATGAAACATACTTACACCACGTTGTGATTTTATGATCAGGATCGCTACATTTGGCTTAGCCATAGTCATGCTTTATTATTAAGCACCCCTTCGTACTTTTACGTTATTGTCATGTCCTTGTGTACTTTGTTGGTAGATGTGATCTTATATCGTGATAAATATTTGGTATTATTATATTTTTGATATTGTGGAATATGTTGTGTAGATTGATTGTTGTAGTGGCGGAGTATAAGGGTGACATTTCACTGTTTGTTGATTGTGTTGAGAGATCTAGGTAGGTATTATGATATTGTCTGGGCGGAGCGATACATGTGGATATTTTGATATTATCAGGGCAGAACGATATGGGTGGCTATTATGATATTATCTGGGTGGAGCAATACGGATGGCTATTGTAATATTGTCTAGGCGGAGCGATACGGGTGGCTATTATGATATTATCTGGGTGGAGCAATATATGTGGTTGTTATAATATTGTATGGGCAGAGCTATATGGGTGGCTATTGTGATATTATCTAGGTGGAGCTACACGGGTGGTCATTATTGTTGCGATAAAAACTGGGCATGAGGTGTTATTTGTGTGTGTTTCTATAAGATGGCTTATTTTTTAAACTGAACCTATAGTTGTATTGAATTTTTATCACTTAATTTTATGAGGTCTACTATTTTCTGCTATATTTGTATTATCAATCTTTGATTTATTGCACATGTCATTCTGACTTGCGGGTATCACATGACTTGAACCTCGTCATTACTTATCGAGGTTAGTCTTAATACTTACTAGGTACCAATTATGGTGTATTCATATTACGCTTCTACATATTTTTGTGTAGATTTAGGTGTTGGAGGTAGCGGACCCAGGCAATGAGAGCTTCTTTGATCATGGGGATTTAAGGTAGAGCTGCTTGATCGTTACAGTCCTTTGGCGTCCTTTCCTTATATCTATACTGTCAATTCTATATTCGAACAATATTATATTTTGAGATATTTCTATGTATTTGGTTAGAACTCGTAACTATGTACTACCAAGTTTTGAGAGTGTGTTGTAATTATCATCATGTTGGCTTGAATTACGTTTATTTCTTCATTTGCGTTAAACTCTGTTTCATTTTATCATATCTTTATGGATCTAAAAATTGATAAGTTATCGACTTACCTAATGTTAAAGACTATGTTCATCATGACCTATGTTGGGATTTGAGTCGTGACGTAAGTTATTATAAAAATTGGCCAATTCATAAATCAATATTAGCCAATTAGCTATTTATAGCAAAAAAATTCAATGTTTTGCTTTCTTTTAAGTGATTGTTGGAATAGATTGGGCACATCTTAAGGAGTTTGAACTCAGTTTTGGGATGATTTGGTAGAGTTTTGAAGTGGTTTGAATTGAAAACTCGAAGTAGAAGATAAATATGGAAAAAGAGATATATGTATCATGTTGCATATTATTTGTGTATCGAACGGATATAACATGCATATCTATATATATCTATGTGTGAGATACATGCGTGATACATATTGGATATATGTTTCGCAAAAAAAAAAATTCAAGCTCGATTTGAACTATAAATTTTGATACCAAATCACCTCCAATCTTGCTTAAATCTTGTATATTGCCTTATCTATTTATTTTCGACGAATTTCAACAATACCCATTGACCTTTTTTTCCCTACATTTCTTTTTAATATCTTATATTATTGATGATGATTTCTGACTCCAAACTAGTCTAATTCACCTTCAAACTTCCTTAAATTGTGTATACTATTTCTTCTATGTATTTTCAACAAATCGCAACAATTCCCATGGAAAGAAATCTTTTTTTTTTCTTATGTTTTTTGAATGTTGTATATCATTAATATTTTTTCTTGACTATTTTTTGTAGCATGACTAAAATGATTAGTTGTTGGTAAATAGTATCTTTTTCGTTACACTTCTATAAGATTCCCTAAAAGATTAATAGGATTAAAAGTTATGTATGAACATAAAATGACGTATCAAAAAGAAATATTTTATTTTCCTTTTTCTATTATTACTTTTCCTTAAGGATTTGGCACTGTAGGAAAACAATTCAAAGGTAGAAGACCTTTAAATGTAAGAAGGAAAGAGATTTTGTTTAGTTGATAAATGAAGAAATGGAGGTAGTTTGGAAGGTTTAATATATGTAGCTATATGGAGAGAGACTTTTGTAATTCTTCAACTTTTATTACACAAGGGATCACTTTAGTACACACTTGGGCTCACACTTTGCTTCACTCCTTTTGTACATCATACAAATGAGGAGGTCTTCCCCTATTTATAGGCATCAACCTCCATGTTCTACGCCATTCTAAAATATTCTATATAAGTATCCTAAACAATATTCATATCTACCTATTCTCATATGTTCTAGAATATTCCACTACTCTAGAATATTCTCACATTCTCTACTATACATAAAAGAGTTTCTATCATCTTCTAGAATGTTCCAGAGAACTCCATAATGTTCTCGAACCTTCTAGATCATTCTAGCTCATTCTAGACTATTTTAGAATAGTCTAGAATATTCTAGTAATATCTAGCTTTGGTTTAATTTATTGTTCATATTGCCTCCCTTAAACCAAAGCCTCGTAGGTGGTCATTCCTAATAACTTTTTCATCTTCAGAAAAGTCTCCATCTTCAATGCCTTGGTGAAAATATCTGCCACCTGTTCACCAGTTCTGCAGTAGCCAATTCGGATCTCATTTTCTCGTACCATCTCTTGAATGAAATGATATTTGATATCAATGTGTTTGCTGCGACCATGAAGTACTGGATTCTTCGCCAACTCGATTGCTGATTGGTTGTCACATAATATCGTGGTTGGACCATCATGTTTGTGTTGAAGAAACCTGAGAATTCTTCTCAACCATACCGCCTGTGTAGCAGCATTTGATGCAGCAATGTACTCGGCTTCAGCAGTGGATAATGCTATCACTGGTTGTTTCTTTGAACTCCAAGAAAACACACCCGAACCAGTGAAGAATGCACAGCCGGAAGTACTTTTTCTCTCGATCGTATCACCAGCCCAATCACTGTTAGTGTATCCAAGAAGTTCAAGTGACTCACCTCTAAGATAGCAGATTCCATCTCCTTGAGTTCCTTTAATGTATCTCAAAATTCTCTTAGCCGCTTGTAAGTGTGATTGGCATGGCTTTTCCATGAATCGGCTTATTACGCCAACACTGTAAGCAATGTTAGGTCTTGTTGAGGTCAAGTACCTCAAGCTTCCAACCAAGCTCTTAAAGTAGGATGGATTCACAAGATCACCTGTTCCATCCTTCGTCAGCCTCAATCTTTCTTCAGCTGGGGTCGCAATCGGATTCGCACCATCCATCTTAAATTTCTTCAAAATGTCTCCAGCATACTTTCTTTGAGATATGAAGATTCCCTTATCTGATTGAGAAACTTCAATCCCAAGAAAATATGACATAAGACCCAAATCAGTCATCTCAAACTGATGGATCATAGCCTCCCTGAAATCCGCCATCATCTTCTCATTATTTCCTGTGAAGATCAAATCATCCACATACAAACAGACGATCATAACATCGCCAGCATTGGAAGTCTTCACATATAGTGTGTGCTCATAAGCACATCTTTGAAAATCGCTTTCAACGAAAAAAGTGTCGATGTGTGTGTACCACGCTCTTGGAGCCTGCTTCAAACCATATAGAGCTCTCTTTAACTTGTAGACCTTGTTTTCATTACCCCTTTTAACAAAGCCAGGGGGCTGCTCCACATAGACCTCTTCTTCAAGAACACCATTTAGGAAGGCTGACTTAACGTCCATTTGCTAAATTCTCCAGTTATTTTGAGCAGCTAGAGAAATTATCAAACGAATTGTGTCTAGTCTAGCAACAGGAGCAAATACCTCGAAATAGTCAATTCCAAGTTTTTGCTTATAGTCTTTGACAACTAACCTTGCTTTGTATCTGTCGACTTCTCCCGTTGGTCTGTACTTTGTTTTGTATACCCACTTTACTCCAATGGGTTTCTTTCCTGTTGGAAGGTCGGTAAGCTCCCAAGTATCATTCTTCTCAATAGAATGGATTTCCTCCTCCATTGCTTTCACCCAACGTTCTTCTTCAATTGCATCCTTGAAATCCACACGATCGCAATCTGAAAACAAGGCAAAGTTCAAAATATCTTCGTCAGTTAGAGTATCAACATCATTACCGACAACGTAATCCTCCAAATGAGCCGGTAGACGTCGTTGCCTGTGTGATCGACCATGCTGTATTGGTTGTATTTCTGAGGGAGACTGTTGTTGCGCAGGTTCATCATGCTCCTCGTCATCAAGATATGATGGTGCTGGAGGTTGAGATGGCTCAACTGCTTTTTTCTTCCAATCCCATGCTCCATGTTCATCAAAGTGACATCTCTACTGACAATAACCTTTTTGATGTCTGGATTATATAGCTTGTACCCTTTTGTCTGTCGACTGTAGCCAACAAATATGCTCTTTTCTGCTTTCTCGTCAAGCTTCTTTCGCAGTGGATCGGGTACGTGCGCATAGGCAAGACAACCAAATATTCGTAAATGAGAAATATTTGGTTTTCTACCTGTCCATACCTCATAAGGTGTTTTTCCATGGTTGCTTCTCGTAGGGCACCTGTTTAATATGTAAATTGCAGTACAGACAGCTTCAGCCAAGAATTCTTTAGGCAGCTGTTTTGCTGCCAGCATTGACCGCACCATATCCATCACAGTCCTGTTCTTTCTTTCCGCAACTCCATTTTGTTGAGGAGTGTACCTTGCAGTCAACTGATGTTGAATCCCATGCTTCTTCAAAAAATCATCGCACACAGTGTATTCTGTGCCTCGATCTGTTCTCAGAGTCTTTATAAAATGACCACTTTGTTTTTCAACATATGTTTTGAAGCTTTTGAATGTGTCACAGGCTTCAGACTTATTTTTCAGCAAATACACCCATGCTTTTCTACTGAAATCATCAATAAAAGTAATGAAGTACTTACTGTCACCGAGCGAAGGAACTTCCACCGAGCACAAATCAGAATGTATCAGCTGCAATGAGTGTTTTGCTCTCCAAGCTTTGCCTTTGGGAAATGGCTCTCTATGCTTCTTCCCCAAAATGCATGCTTCACACTGTCTTGGAGCAAAGTCAAGTGAAGGCAAACCTGACACCATCTTATTCTTCACAGGATATTGTAAACCGCCGAAATTAAAGTGGCCAAACCTCATGTGCCATAACCAAGTATCATCAAGAGCAATTGAATTATAGCAGGGTAAGTGACCGTAGTTGAAAGTTACTGGAAACATCCGATTTTTGGTCATACTTACCTTCGCTATAATTTTCATACTCTTGTCTCTTATAGTGCATATATCATTACTGAAATGCACTTCATATCCATTGTGTTGGAGCTGACCCAAGCTCAACAAATTATGCAGCAGGTTAGGCACGTAGTAAACATCTTTTATGGAGCACTCAAGCCCATTCTCCATGGTGACCGGTATTCTCCCTTTCCCGACAACTTGCATAACTTGATTATTTCCAAATTTAACTGTGGATTTAAAAGACTCGTCCAAATCAGCAAATATCTCCTTCTTACCGCACATATGATTACTACATCCGGAGTCAACGTACCAGACATCATTGTTAGTTTCTTCACTAACAGCAGCCATGATGCGGAGTATAAAATGGTTTCACTTTTATCCCCTTCATCCTCAGCTACTCGAGCATGAACTTGTTTATTTTCAGTTCTTTTACTCCAACAATCTTTAGCACAATGACCCAATTTACCGCAGTTATAGCATTTAAGGGGAGGTTTTTGCTGACCTGGATTGTTGTAATTTCCTCTTGGCTGGAAATGACGATTACCTCTTCCACGGCCACGATAGTTGCCGGTGCCTCCACGACCTCTGCCTCGGAAACCATGTCCTCTAGTTTCTGCCACATTAGAAGATTCTCCTCTCTCTTTAACTTTAGTATGTGCCTGCAATGCTTTCTCTGCTGGATCTTTCTCCAATGACTCTTCTAATTTCCCATTAATTCTATTCTCATGAAGAATTAATGAGCCCAGAAGCTCCTCGGTACTTAAAATTGAAAGGTCCTTGGTCTCTTGAATTACTGCCACAATATGATCAAACTTCATAGGTAAAGTATTAAGTACCTTTTCAACGAAAGTCTCATCGCTGAGGGTATGACAATTGAGCTCCATCTCATCCTTGATCTCCGTCAACCTCGAAAAATATCCCTCAACTGTCTCTGACTTCTCCATCGTGGCAAGCTCGAACTTCCTTTTTAGCGCCATCAAATTATTCTTTTGGACCTTATCAACTCCACGATATGCTTTGGCCAAAATATCCCAAGCCTGTTTTGTTGTTTGGACTGTGGAAATTTTGCCAAACACAGACATATCGATGGCCTGGTGTATTTGGGACAAGGCCATACTATCACGCCTTATTTCATTCTCTTCGGCACCTTTCTCCAGTTCTTCTCGCGTATATTTTAAGAAATTATACGCCTTCAGATGTGTCTCCATCTGAATCCTCCAAAAATTGTAATTTTGTTTCCCCGTCAACTTGGGAACCATGCACACGATATTCTTTCCTGCCATGGTTAATGAATCACCCTCCTAACGAACCAATGCTCTGATACCAGGCACGAACTCAAATGAGTAAAAATTGTATAGGGTAGCCACTACTTAAATTGTTATTTACTTTTATCCATTATTTTTAGTGTTAAGCAAAAGTAGTTACTAATTTAAAATTAATATAAAAGGACATCGTTACCTTTTCCTTCCCTAATGAAAATACAACAGCGTCACAGGTTGGATAGATATGTCAATTTCAGATTCTTTCCTTACTTCTACTTGTTCTGTTTTCACTTTCTTTCCTCGAGTAAGTATTTAAGTTCGTTTCTAGAATGTGACACTTTAAATGTTCATTTTCATGATCTGTTTTCGTAGTAATTGAAGAGTTTTAGAAGAAAGCCATTCCAGGCATATTCGAAGATTGGCCAATCAGGATATTAGGAAAACCCTTTGAAGTGCATCCTGATCATATTCCTCCTAAGCCTTCCACCTAACTATTATTTTAGTTTCAAAAGTTATGGATATTTGGTTCTTAACTTTGAGTTCCAATTTCAAAAGTTAAAGACACTTGGTCCTGAACTTAGAATTACAAGTTTAAAAATAAAGGGCACTTGGTCTTGAACATAGACTAACAAGCTCAAAAGTTAAAGACAATAAGTCGTGAACTTACAATTACAAGTTCAAAAGTTAAGGACAATACGTCTTAAAGTCCTGAACTTAGACTAACAAGCTCAAAAGTTAAGGACAATAGGTTCTGAACTTAGACTAACAAGCTCAAAAGTTAAGGACACTTGGTCTTGAACTTACAGTCACAAGTTCAAAAGTTAAGGACATTTGGTCGTAAATTTAGACTAACAAGCTCAAAAGTTAATGACAAAAGGTCCTAAACTTAGACTTACAATTTCAAAAGTTAAGGACATGTAGAACTTAGAGTTATAAGCACAGAGATTAAGGACGGGTGGTCCTGAACTTCGAGTTCCAAGTTCAAAAGTTAAGGATATATAGTCCTGAAGTCTTGAACTTAGAGTTACAAGTTCAAAGGTTAACGACACTTGGTCCTGAAATTATGAGCAGACCGGGTAGGTAAAGTTTATTAAAGCGGTGGCTAATGACTAAAGACATTTTAAACAGTGGCTTAAAAGTAAATACGTGTGCTATTAGAGGCTAATTGTGAACTCCCCATCCCCCCCCACCCCCCCCCAAAAATGCCTCGTCTAATCGCCCAAGATTGGGCTGGTTATTGACCCGCTCATTTATGAACTCAGTCCATCTTGACTCAATCTATTTGAACACATTTAAAGTTAGGCTAATTTATAGCCCAAATTGATCCATGAGTAACTTTGCCAAAATATCTTTAAATAATTCTTTTTGTTTGATATATTATATTTGACTATAGCGAAAAAAAAAAGATATCTAGTAATTATGCAAATCATTAAAAAAAATAACATATATTAATTAAAGCTCGGTAAGAGTTGGGCGCTATAATCCAAATTTTAGCCAATTTTCATCCAGTCCATCTCAACCCAAATAACTCTTCTCAACCTACTCAAAATCGACCTAACCCGCCCATTAATACCCCTTAACTTAATCTTCCCTACAAATATAACAATTGATGTTGCTATAGTTTTTTGTAATTAAAACTATAAATGGTGATTTACTTCCATGCAGACGCATTGTCGAAAATATAACATGATTCTTATGAACTTGTGGAGCTATAACTATATAAGTCATTAAAGTCTTGTCATGATCTCTAGCTAGTTGCAAAATCTTTGCACTAGAGGTTATTATTTTAATTTGTGCTGAATTTTAGTACAGAAGAAAAATCACGTAACAAAAGTGCTTCGAATTTTTCGATAATACGATAGACTTGTACAATTATGACAGTATAATATTATGGAAAAACGTTAAATTATAAAAGATCTTTTAAAAATTCTATATTTTTAGTACGAATTAATTTCTTATGCTTTTTATAGTCTTATTAAAGCCCGCATGTCTAGTACATTGAAGTTTAATAAAAGTTTCAAAAAAAGAAAAACAAAACACTGGACGCAATTAAGACGATTAAAGTGACCATAAATAGAAAATTTGAAAAAGAGATTTTTAGAGGAAAATATATAAAACATACCTAAAAATATCCTTCCTTTTGTGTATGCCTTGTATTCTTTGTCCTATATATTGGCTATAAACGCCTCCATATTTCATAACAAAGTGAAATTTATTCAATAATGAAATTTATTCAATAAATCATCACACAACACAACATGGAAAAGGCTTCAAGAAAGTTGCTGTGCTTATTCACCTTCTGGCTTTTTCTAACTGGTTTGTCCCCTCAATCATGTGCATCAAACTTCATAATTTTTCTTGGTGTTCAGTGTGTTTCTTTTACGATATGCTATAGTTTCAAGTGTCCTTAGATAGTCTTATAGCCTTTACAAGAAATCATGTTCATCTCGAGATATGTCATTACCTTCTATGTTTCAATTTAAATTGTTTGTCATAGTTTGACTTAGATTAGAATTTAAGAAGAAACGAAAACTTTTAATTTATGGTTATCAACATGCCATAACATTTATTTAATTATAAATCTTTTAAAACGTACTATCTTAAACATGTCGCATTTGATAAATTTATTAGTCGTATCGAAGTTTTCTTGTTTGTGCTAGGTGCGCTTTACTTTTAACATGTTTCTTTTACATTATTTGTCCTTGAAGGTTGAATCAGAAAAAAAAATATTGGACTTTCAGTTTTGGAATTCAAATTCTTTATTTTCCGGCTGGTGTATGTAAAAATGTGTAGTGATTTACTATACAACAACAACAACAACCCAGTATAATCTCACTTAGTGGGATCTGCGAGGGTAGTGTGAACGCAGACCTTACCCCTACCCTACTCTTGGGTAGAGAGGCTGTTTCCAAAAAAAAACCCCGGCATCCTTCCCTCCAAAAATTTCCACCTTGCTCTTGGTGAGACTCGAACTCACAACCTCTCAGATGTTAGTGATTTACTATCTTGTGTAATTATTTGCAGGGTTTCATTTCATGAGTGGAATTGCAGAGGCAAGCGGTTCAGGTTCAGCCCAAGGACCACCGTCGTGTAATTCTAATACAGATTGCCAACCATGGTGCACTTTTTGGCGTGCTGGCTCTGGAGCTTGTATTAGTAACTCGTGCAAATGCGTTATAGTACCCTGCTGCAGGAAGACAATACTCAAACACAACTGAAAAGAAAAGCAATACAATTTTAGTGGCTTTATATTGATGGATATATTTGCGCATTGTAATGAGACAGAAAAGCAATACAATTCTAGTTTAATAATATTATAGTTTTAGAGAGTCGTGATAGAAAAGCAATTCAATTCTAGTCTAATAATATTATAGTTCTACAATGACACACTCTCTCTCTCTCCGTCTCCGTGTGTGTGTGAGAGATAGATTTCAACAGTTCTTTCTAGTTTAATAATATAATAGTTCTATGATGACTCTCTCTCTAATAGAACGCTCAAAACCAAATGAATGCATGGCATGTTAATATCAGTTGCTGAACCATTGTTAAAGTGATAGTAGATGTAATCATTTTAATTTGTAACTTTTAAGGTTAAATTGTTTGGTTTAGTTAAAACAGAAAAAGAATTGAATCATTGACTTTATCTAGAACAGTGATTATCACGTACAATAGCGGTGGACATGCAGTGTGAAAATTGGGTTAGCCATCCACTATGAATATCGGGTAACCTCTCCGATATAATTATTCAACAGCCATGAACCTCATTCCATACAGGATACAGCAGTAGATTCCAATTCTATCTCTCCCGTGATAGCTTCCGGAAATTGAAGTTTATTTTGCATCGCTATGCTCTACTTATACTCTGATATGGACAGTAAATTGAATGAAAGCAAGATGAGAAAGAACCAAACTTCAACTTAGACCACGCACAGTAGTCATGAAGGTGCTTTTTCCATATGATGTTGTTTGTTCTTTCAACTGGGAATTTTGAACATCAACATCAGTTATGATTTGACCTCAGCCTTTCTGATAAACTGACTTATTGCACTGATCACAGGGAGAGGATTCTCAATATGTGCAGCATGACCAGAATATGGAATTTCAACGATTTCTGGAACGTTTGTGGTGTCTGTGCTCTGGCACATTGCGTCGCGCATCTTTTGAGCAATCCTTCGAAACTTAACATCTTTCTCTCCAACAATGAATTGAAGAGGTACTCTGCAGCTCTTCAGATCTATCCATAATGGCCTGTTATACATGATGATGACAATTAGAAAGCGGGACTAGGGAAAAGGGAAAAAAAATAGAAGGAAGACACATCAACATGTTTTGGAATATAACGCTACCAGTTCAAAGGCGGATCTAGGATTTATAGAATATGGGTGCATCACTAAAAAAGGAGGGAAAATAAGCGTTAAGTGAGAATTGATCCCTGTTTCTTTGATTAAATAATCAAGTACTGAACCAAGTACACCATACAACATTTATGGAGCATGAGTGCCAGTACATAATGCTAGGATTAATTCTAGAAAATATATACATAAAATACCTAATTTGACGGAGGGACCATGGGTTCACGTGCCCCATAATATGGGCTATAGATGTGTCCCCTGTACCAGTTGAAGTAACTCAGGTTACTAAGATACAAAATATTGACTGGCTAAGGGATCATGTCATAACATGCCCTCAACCAGAGACCAGCCGACTTAGACACTAGTGGGTGCTTGAGCACCCATTATTCCCAATGTTAACAGTACATATTTGTATAGGCAATTAGTAATAAGATAACAAGTAGATCGTCTGAGCACCCAAACTCTAAATTGCTAAAGGGTGCATTAATTTGGATGGTAGGTGCAAGACCCTGCAAAGCTCTACGATGCAAGATTGAATCTTGCGAATGAAATTTTTTCCTTTATGTTCTGTTTATTAGTTTTTTCTTTTTGACTTCCTTTTTAACTTCTTTCTCACTGAACCTCATATTCCCTATAACAGAACATATCTGTTTTTCCATTTTTTTCTTAGCTGCTTTTTTCTTTCTTTTCCACCTGACCCAACTGCCCCAAAAGATAACACATTTCCTCTCCTTTCACAACGAATTTGAGGAAGTCATAGTCTTCTTCTCCCTCTCGCTAGTAGGCGGTCGTGTAGAAGCTCGGCGAAAAGCAGTAGAGCATTCATGATCTAAAAAACCTGGGTTCACGATTGGTTACAAGGGAAAAGAAGCGATATACACTTGAAATTGAAAGGAGCAAAAGATTTCTCATTAACTTACGGTTGTCTCCCGACACTCAGATCTGATAATACTCTCCCGAGATTTTCCAAATCACAATGCTGCAATCGGCTCGCAAGTGTTTTAGAGAAATGTGGATGAGTTCTTAAACTGCAGGATGTAAACATATATAACATGTTAGAAGTTGGTATGAAACATCTCCTGTATCGGTGAGCAAGAGATGATGCAAACTCCTATGAAGAGAATCTCATCAAATACCTATTCCACAGATCTCCAGAATACCAAGCATCTAAAAAAGGCTCTAGGCCAGAAGAAACAAGATAGCAGGCTGCAAAATCATCCTTGGCCCTACGGACTTTTCTGGCCTCTTCATCCATCAATCCAGGACTTCCAGATATTATAACAGCTCCAGCAACCTTCATCATCAACCATATTGCATAATTATATTAACTGAGAAATTTTTCTGCAACATACTGTAAAAAGTATTTTTATAGTATACCTTGTCATTGTATTTTAAAGCCATGTAGAGTGAAATTCTTGCCCCCAGAGAATATCCAACAAGAGTAAGTTTTTTACACTGTAGACTGTCAAACAACTGCTGCAATATATTGGCAAAGGCCATAATTGACAACCTCGGTTCCTCTAAACCATAATCCTGGCCGAGCAACTTTGATCTTCCATGTCCAGGTAGGTCCACTGCAATGCATCTAACTGAGCCTGAGATAGCCTTCATAATAGAGATCCAATCTCCTCCAGTTCCAAGGAAGCCATGAAGAAACACTACTACATTACTCTGCATCGCTCAGATTATGCAACAAAAAGTATATTATTTGGAACTTCAAGGTTACAAGATGAGAAACAGAAAATATTCACCATGTAAATGACAAAAGTATTATACAACCATAATTGCTAGATTAGACTTGTAATATAAGCAACCAAAGGACAGTCTGGTGCACTAAGATCCCGCTATGCGCAGGGTTCGGGGAAGGGCCGGACCACAAGGGTCTATTGTATGCAACCTTACCCTGCATTTCAACAAGAGGCTGTTTCCACGGCTCGAACCCGTGCCCTCCTGGTCACATGACAGCAACTTTACCAGTTATGCCAAGCCTCCCCTTTGTAATATAAGCAACCAAGCAGGAAAAATAAGATAACACCTGGTACCCTGTTGTCAAACTTTTTTTTTTCAAAGGTAAGTTCAGCATATTGGATTGCAGGAAACTTCTTCAACTAACTATCAGCATTACCAGAATACATAAATTTGACTACTTACTTCATCGTTCTTTCCAATCTCTTGTACGTTAAGGCAGATGGAGGTGCCTTCAAGATCAGCTACAAATTCATATGTATGAACTTCTCTGAAAGTACAATCACGAACAACTGCATTTTGGTTGAATTGAAAATGCTGCAGGACCTGTCCAGCATGAGTAACTGATGCCTCCACAACACCATTGCAAGGATTACAGGTAATCACTGAAGGCCCTCTGCTAACATCTTCCCTCAGCCATTGATAAGTTCCAAGACCGTGGGCTATGCAAGAGTTCTCTTCCTTGTTAAGCATTCTACTTGTATCTAACTTTAGCAGGTCAACATACCGTGAGAACTGAATCAGAGCTGACAAACCCAAGGAACTTTCAAATGTGGCACTGATAACAGCCATCTTTCCCTGTTGGTGGGCCCATTGTGCAAGCAATGCTGCATTTTCAAAACCCCCAACAACGCTTGGTTTGATAACCTGATATTATTCAGAAATTGCTTTTATTTGTAGTATCAAAGTCAAATCAAATTAACCTAATTACTGCAACTGCAAAGCCTATTTTAATCAAGATCCCAATTTTGATAATATTTGGACTTTGCCTTTGAAACTTCTGCGAATGCAGCAATCAGGAAGTTCACAATCCATTATTTTCAGTTTTCACGCCAAACGGTAATCTCCTTTCAATCTTGGATACTGATACGAGAGTAGGTAGATAAGACGAAGTAGAGGATTCACTTCATATGAATATGATGAAAAGAGTTTAATGACTGTAGTTGTAGTCATGATTCTTATTTTTATTTTTTATGATGTGGGGTGGGTTTTGGGTGGGGGGTTTCCAGCCCTATGTCCTGCAAGTAAATGGGTTAACAAAAAACTGGAAGATTTCACTTCATAGATTACTTTGGACCAACAAGATTAAAGTTTTGATGCAGATAATTAGAAGATTGACACAAATATACACAAATCTATTAGGGAAGAGGTCCTTTTTTTTTTAAAAGTATCTTATAGGGAAGGATTCCAAAAAACGATACCTATCTGCAACAATTAAAAAAATGACACGCTCTTATTAATGATAGACCATAATACCCTGTAGACTTACAAAAGCAACTATCATTGGGTGAGTGTACTTTGCGAGCACTTTAAGGTGATTTTTTCTTATACTGTTGATAGTTTCATCCAGAGCTACTGGTAAGCCAGTCTCTTCACAGAACTTGATTATATCATCAGCATCATTAACAGGCTCCTGAAATAACCAAAATTTGATTTAAGTATCTAATATTATAGGAGCTGAGAACTAATGACAAAGAGATGGAGGCCTAACTTTTAGGCAAAGTATGTTACTGAATTGTCTAAACATTAAAACAATGGCCAATGGACACAAGCAATTTGCTCTTTTCCTAAGCTATCATTCCCTGAAATTAGGAATCCACTAGATTGAAATTTTTACAACTTAAAAATTATAATGCTGCCTCTTAGTTACAGTAATTGAACTCCTCAGAATGTTACTTCTTGAACTTCTTTACAAGTCACGTCTCATGATTACTTTTTGCAACTATGTTGATTTTAATTTTATATTCAAAACCAAATCACTTAGTATACCTCTTCATTAATGTAACATAGTAACTCTAAGCCATCACCTTATTGCTCTATTTGCATGGTCAAATGACATAAAGTTCATAAAATTTGAGTGTTCTGATATGCAAGAAAGGCAGCATATTTTGATGTGAAGACCACTATATGTTAGAGAATTTCAGCACTTAGTTTGAGTCTACAACATCAAAGGAAGGGAAGAGGGAAAAGAGGAAGGATCAATGGCTTTTGAAGAAGTACAGACAGGCAATATGCGTATGATCTTACTCTCTCCATCTTGAAAGTGTTCTTTGTGGTTCTGGCCCTACTTAGATAAATGGGTATTACGTTCCCCAGCCGTTGGGAAATTATGACTAGACTAGAAACATTTAAGTGTTTTGGTGCATTACCTCAATATACTGCAGGCCACTATCTTTTATAGAAAGGCCAAATTTAACAGCTTCATCATAGTTCCAACTTCGATTTGCATCAGCACGCAGTTCAATCTCCCAGCCAACTTTCTTCCTTATCTCCTTTATAATTGCAATGTCCACAGTGGGATCTGCTTGGCGTGCTACCTGCACGGAAGAAAAGTAGTTTTTAAACCTTTTTACAAATTGGAAGCATAAAGCTTCCCATGAAAGTTATAATTATTAAGAAGTTCCAGCTTTTGTAAATGATATACCAACCTTTAGCTTTATAGCAGTAAATCCTTCTTTGACAAGTGTTGTTGCAACAAGAGCCATTTCATTGGGACCACCATTAGACTCAAGAAGTGCACAAACTTTGACATCGAAAGACCTCCCAGTTGATTCTACTGTTTGTTGATAGAGTACATTCAACAGACTTGAACCTTCTCTAGCTGCGATAGCATTGAGTACAGCCATCTCCAGGCCAAATCTCACACTTGGGAAGATTGAATTGGGCTAGAAATGAAGTGAAAACATAATTCACAAATAGTAAATCTGGAGAGATACATGGAGTAATATTTTATTAACCTTATCAGTTGTAGAATTTCTAGTCATATCCACTACTATACCTCAAAATAAAGATGCATCAACCTACCTGGATGCCTAAGCTGTGCCACAACCAACGAGAAAATGAACCCCTCAGCAAAGGAAGGAAATGGTCAATAGCAACTCCTTCTACAACATGCATAAGGAATTGAAGCTGCTCTTCCACATCAAGTAGGTTTTCTTTATGGATCTCAAGAGGTGCAACCTGTTTAAATATAGTAGATGATAACCACAAACATTTTAGCTTTCCAGAGTTCTGTCTAGGAATTAGAGAGAGGAAGGCAAGGTGAGCAAGAGAAGGAGAGGGAAAGATAAAGCAATACATTGTCAATAACGTTAATGCATATTCTTGGAAATTTGGTTTATCAAGAAATTCCAGGTTACAAGTTGAAAATCGTATATGGTTTTCAGTTTCTCTCAAGTGAAAAAAGTACAACAAACAGCAAAATGACATGCTTTGCCAAGTTTCAATTGAGAAACAGACTAAGTTGGCTACTTTAGATAAGAATCTTCAATCAACGTTTCTGGAGCAATATACAAGGAAAAGCTCATGAATTTAATATATCAGATTCTGTTAACTTTGCCATATTTCACTCTCTCCTGACCTTAATTATGTAGGGAGATGAGTTTCCAATTAATGACTCATGAATTATGCCTGTTCTGATTAAATCATGTATTATTTGCATCTATGTACAGAAGGAATGTTCAACTGAGCCTTCAACTACCGAACAGCTGCCATGTAGCAAATATCACTGGAGTATCATAGTATGAAAAAAAAAACTATCTTCAAGGGATGAAAGCAAGTATTAGCAGCACCTTCAGCTAAACATATCTCAGTTCATCATGTCCTGTTGCAAGCTGACCGGCTCCCACAGTTTTAGAGTAGCTAATTTATGACATGCTCAAGACATTGTTATTGACTTTGGATTGCATGAATCCCTGATCTACTGTAAAAGCTTATCTCACTTCTATTAATTTGCATGTATGATATCACAGGATTATTAGATAATAAACTAATGATACTTAAAGGCTAGGTCAAGATGAGATTACAATGCATCCAATATCTTGTAGAAGCCCATCACGAGAAATTACTATTAGATGTCAATTTTTTCCATGACCAAGTTCATTGAATTGACACAACCAATCATCTATATGCAATAATAAATTCATATATAAAGACACAGTAAGATGATTTTACAATCCCCGACGCCAAAGCATTCACTAAACAATGATGTAGGGAGAGTTGAAAATAAGGGCTTTGTTATCACCAACAACAATTCAAGGTTTCAACTTCAATTTTATACTATATATATCATGAGGTTAGTTAATGCACTCTAAGTTGTCCTTGGGCTACACCATCATCAAGTCTAATAGTGCAGGTACCATGTGAACTTGTGTTCTATCTTATATAGACATTTTTCTCTCCCTTTCAGATGTGGGATTTGCCTAAGCTGTCACTTGTACCCCAACTTAGAAAGCTCGTCAACCTAGATGTCTGTGAGTCCTTCTTCTTGACAAGCCCTTATCAGCCCGTCCTCTGTCAGAAAGCGTCACATATACCCCCTTTAGGGACTTAATGTCCTCGCTGAGGTTTGTTGCACCATCATACTGCAGGACTCCGACTCTTTAACATTTTATTCATCATATCCAAGCCCAAGGGACGTATATTCTCTTTGGCCCAACAGAGTTCACAGATTTGTCCCTTGGGCTACACCATCATTGAGTCCAAAAGCGTGTGTACCATGTAAACTAGTGCTCCTTAAATAATGCTTTATATTTCTCTCCCTTTCTAATGTGGGATTTTCCTATAACGTAAAGTGTAACCCTTCTTCAGAAACTTGCCAGTCATTCTTCTTGACCTGCCCTTGTCAAGCTGCCCTCCATTAGGAGGGTCACAATCACATAGATTCAGCTATATTATGTTTCTGGTATGGGTACAGTAGAGGTACTTGCTTTCATTTCAATTTATTTTATTTTTTCCTAACTTTTTAGTGTTTTCTTTTTTTTTTGATAAGGTGAAATTATTATTAATAAAAAAATGTACCAAGACGGTACACACAGAGTACAAAACAGGGCATACAGCACCTACAGAGAGCACTCACTTACATCTTTCCTAAATTTTTAGTGTTATTTAGGAGTATCCACTCAAAGGACTCATGCATAACCGATATTGGTACGTCAAAGCAAATAAAGGATCCATGTAACATAGCTAATCACTATATATGATTTTTTTTTAAAATGCTAGAACCATGCATCAAACAGCTGCTTAGTTGCTGGATTATCTACCAAACATGTGCAGCCTCCCCAAGGAGTGCGAGTATCAAGAAATGGCGGTGAATTACCTCTCCATAACCAGTATTACCATCTTCAAGAAACAAACTTATTATGAAGCCTTCTCGGTGGTAGGTGGATATGTGAATGGCAGAGGATGAAGTTGGAGGAGAGGACAGTTGAATTCTACCACAAAACAATATGAAAAGTCATCTCAAATTTTCAGGACTCCAGATAGAACCGTCTGTGCAGTATATAAATGCTAACCTATATTTTGAGTACTGCATTTTACCAACTTTGCTGGATATCAACCCATCATTCATGGAATTCAAAACATTAAGTTTTGAAAACCTGTTGAAAGCACGATCCACTCCTTGCTGTGAAAATTTCCTCAACATACTGAAAGAGGGAAATGTCTTAGCTAAGAATGTTTAATCAAATGAATATGTCAGTGGATTTCAACATGGCTACCTATGAAAGGCAGCATTAGCATCAATGGTGCTTTCAACCTCTATGACAAAATCTTCCTTGTTCATTTGAGATGCTAATAGAGCATCTTGCAGTTCCATTTTGCTCTGTACTTTCAAATTCTTCACACTGCAAACGAAGTAACAAATTTAACAAGGAACCAAGTTTGGCTAATAACTATGTGCAGTGATCAGGCAATATCAACTAAACCAATATTTGTATCAAACTATTGGAAGAACCTTGTATCAGTGTATTAAAACTGATTTCTTACTAAATAAATAATTTTTAGGAGAATGCATTGGTAACTTTGGGATACAGAACACATGATTATGGGTGTGTGATACAAGCCACATTAGTATGGGATAATATAACATGGCACCCTAACATTCTAACTAACTCTGTCATAATTTTACTTTTCTTCTCTCTTTTCGACAACTGTTCTAGCAGTATCATTTTTATCTCTGCTGACCATTCTGGTGGCATCATTCCTTTATATCATAGAAATCATTCCGGCAAAACAGAGCCTCTTTATGGTGATTGTTCAACTGCGGAACGTCTCTTTCCAATGACCATTCTAGTGGTGTAACACCTCTTTTCTAGCAATTTTTCTGTAGCACCTGACCTCTTCTTCAATGACCGTTTCAGCGGCCTGCGGCACCTATCTCTCTCCAGCCATCAGGCAGAATCTTTTCCTCGAGATCACTACTTTCATCGATATTCCCGTGATAATGACATTTTCCATAACTTTTTCAAGTTACCATTCCATTGACTATTTAGTTTATACTATTAAAATAAGCAAATTCAGTTGGTTTTGGCATCTTGAGTTTGAGCGGGCATGTTAGAATGTTATGTGTTAGTGTTATTATGTAACAGTTAGAGTATTAGAACAGTTAAGTACTTTAGTTGGATATTGTCCCACATTAGACAAATTTCATATGCGTATAATGTTTGATAACTATAATGTTTCATGCATCCATCTCTACAGATGTAGTATCAATATTATATATGACATCTTAACATAAAACTTTACTACAAAATATTTGTACTCCATGGTTAAGGTTTAGCCAGCATCATGAAGGATGTCCATGGGGAATAAAAAAGTGAAACTGCTATCAATCTATTAGGAGAGAAGTTCCCCACCAAAGTGTCCTGTAGTGCCATAAAAATTGTGAACATAACATGTTATTAAATGGTTGCTGCTGCAGTAGGAAGTGTTATAATCTCTATGAAGAATTATTCATATATACATCTCAAGTCCAGAGATTTGGAAGTAGAAAAAGAAAAAACTACCATAAAAAGAGGGAGATATTCTGATGCGACACTAATTACAATGCTAAGAAGCTTTAAAGCTGCATGCTTTGATAAATCATCCTCACACCTGAAGGCACGTATTGGTTAGGTAAATCTAGTCGAAGAGGAGTGATAAGAATGGACCTTGGCCTTAACTCTAATAGCTAGCTCATGAGGTGAGGATTACCTAAGACCATATAAGGAGACCAAAGACCCCATCAAGAAGAAATATGGGGCTCTAGCACACCCTTGCATGCACGGGACTGGACATCAGGAGCATGGACAATAAAACACAATGGCCCAACATAGGGTAAACCGAGAATTGAGATAGGGTTGGCTCTGATACCACGATAAGAAATGAACCTTGGGCCTAACTCAACCCCAATCTAGCTTATGAGGTAAGGATTACCCAAGACCGTATAAGGAAACCAAAGACCCCATCAAAAACCAATGTGGAACTCTAACAGGTGGCAACAGGTTCCATGTCACACTTAAAGAGGAGCTGCGGCAGATGTTTCAAAATCAATAGAAAATGGGAAAGCGAAAAGAAAAAAAAGATGCAATTGAGCAACTTATCGAGATCACCGATGTTATAGATATATTGGTGCTCAAAAAGATAAAAAATGAAAGGTCCCATAATCCCACTAGGAAATAAGGAGAGTGGTTTAAGTGAATCATTGAAATATATGTTCTTAAGAAATTTCAGTTACACATGCCATGCCCTAAGCACCGGAAAGCATAAGGTTGGATCACCAAGATGGGACCACATTACACTGTGGAAGAGGACAACCAGGGAAGACAGTAAGGAGAAAAGATTATTGCACACGGAAAGACGTGTCAAGGGTGTTTGTACATGTTGTCCACGATATTTTGGCACACTGTCTGATACCTCATAGGATAACTAGTATACTCATCACGAATGGGAAGGTCTATGTTGGCAGCAACTTTAAAGCTGGAAACTGGAAAGAAATGCAAACAGTATTACAATTGTAAATCACAAATGATCAGCATGCATTCAAATGCAAACATAAAAATATAAAAGTAGATCCTTTGAACATCTGACATTTCTTACCCATGTGCTAAGCATAGGTTGTGAATTGAAACATCATGGGATGTGTAGAAATACTGGTCTAAGATGCTTCTTGCAGTCACATTTGCAAGAGGAAGAAGACTGAATATGGCGCCACCACGGTTGTTAATGACAACTAAAGTCATGGGCTTCCGCAACATCCTTCAAACATAAAAATATTTGTATCATTTGGTGAATAGAACTTTAAATTGAAAGAGACTGAAAAACAAAAATACTCACTGATTTCTCAACAGGGATAGCCCATTTGTGTCATGCAGGAAAGAAACATCTCCAACTATGCAAAGTACCTAAAAGAAGCACAATGTTAAATTTCACACATAATCATCTGTGCATAACATACGAAACAACACAAGAAAATCTTTCCAGAACAAAGGTGAACCACAGAGAAAGGAAAATAATAACTCTTCATGTTAATAATTTAAAAGATTGAAACTATGTGATAATCTAATTGCTAAGAATTCTACAAGTTTCAGAAACTAAATGGTTACGGGAGCAGTCACTAGAAAACAGGAAGAACAGCCTTTGCCAGTGGAGTGAGATATTCTAAAAGGGTAGCCCAGTGTACAAAGCATCCCGTGTTCACGCAGGGTCCGGGAAAGTGTCGCACTGCAAGGGGGTGATGATGTAGGCAGCCTACCCTAATACAAGTGTTAGTGGCTGATTCACAGCTTGAGCCCATGATCTGTAGGCCAAACAGGGACAAGTTCACCATTCTCCAAGGCTACCCCTTCGAAGTGAGATATTCAAACTTTATGTTAACTTTCATTGGTGCCATCGCATTATATCTTAGATCACACCTCATCCAGCAAGGGAAAATATTTGCTCCAAGATTGTTGTTAACACATATTGTTAAGGAATATATCAGCACAGGAATTGCAGAGATGCATTTTTTTCTCTTGATCGGTAAAGTGCAGAGAGAAGCAGTTACAAGAAAGTAAGCAGAAACACCAACTTCAATGACTACATGCGGTAATGAAGAAAAGCAAAAGCTAACACAATGCTAATTCTCGTTACACCCAAAACATTCTCAGTAAGGAACATGAGTATTCTATATTTAGATTTCAATGAATGCAGTGATTTACATCATATATACTGCGATTACATAACATAAAATCTACTCACTCTTTTGTTGCATCCAACTGCAAAACCAACAGCTGTGCTAAGCAGACCATCAATACCACTAGCTCCTCTATTAGCGGCAACCTGAATCCATTGGCATGGTAATCCTGAGCTGAATATGGCTGCATCCTGGGTAGACTCCGCTGAGTTACATGCATACATGTCAGCATCACGTATTGGCATGCTGTTACCGAAAAATACAGCAGACTCGCAGTGAATGGCTTCCAGAATCATTTGTGCAACACAAGGCTCAGTCAAGGAGTGCTCAGAATTTATTAGAGACGAGATATGCCAGGCTGCCTATTAAATGGGATGGAAAGTCAAGACAATAATTAAGGCTGTGACAAGGAAGAGTTATGAGAGCATGATGAATATTAAACATAAGCAATACTCATGGTATAACAGGAAACAGAAACTATATCAATTTCTAGCCAGCCTAACTAGCAATAAACTTGCACTTTCTCCCCCTCAAGATGCTTTTAAAAACAACCATATCATAATTGAGTATTTTATGCAGCAAACGTCATATTGTTGCATTTAAATAAAATTCCAGATAGACACATCCTAGAATGAAGTGTTATTGACTTATTTGCTCATAGCTATGTCCGACGCTATGCAATGCCATGCAGGCAAAATGTAAAAATGTTAAAACTGGAGAATCAGATGCATTACTAATACTGATAATAGATTTAGATGTACATCTCTGTGAAGATATTTTCATATTTGAAATCACATGTGCTTGCAAACGACCACAGATACTCACACGCGCGCGCACGCACACGCACACGCACACAGAGAGAGAGAGAGAGAGAGAGAGAGAGAGAGAGATGAATGGAAATGTCACCTATAGGAGAAATAGACATTATATGAAGATTCATGAATTGAAGTAAAGAAGGTGACGCAAAGTCAATAAAATTGCATACCACAGTGTTCAATGCTCGCAGGAAACCTTTCCATTTGCTGCTAACATGTGGTGAACAAGCTGTAATCAAATAATCGGCAAACTGGGAAATTGCACACTGGATCCTGTGAGTCACAATATGTGAAGGATCATGACGACTTGGATGATTGTCAACCATAATATATGAACACGGAAAGCAGCTCTCTAGCAGTTGGGCCACGCGCTTGCTTGTTATGCGACTTCCAATCTGTTATATGCACTAACTCAATAAAGCTCCTTGTCTGGCTATCAGTAACTAAACGCATGTACCATGAAGCATAGTTTTATGTTTTTCGAATCTAACAGAGCATATTACTCCTACTCGTACAGATCTAGCTTTAGCCATACTACATTCATCTCTGGTGCATCTAGAAGTTTATGTAGGATATAGCCAAACCGTTTTAGACGATATTCTCTCATTTTATTCTTCGTGAGCTACTTGGTTCGCACTATCAGTTGTGATCATCTGTAATCTCGTCCAATATCTTTAAGCCACATATCCATGTTAACACCCGCACAAGACACTCATTTTGTGGATATGATGGCATTAGATGTCCAACACAATCCTACACAATGTTGCTAGTTCTAACAACCACCTTATAAACTTTCCTTCAACAATGTAAGTTTTTTCTATCTCATAGCACTCCCGTAGCACCCTTCCATTTCAGTCATCTTATTTCTATTCCAGTTGAAACTTCTTCATCTAGCATAAGATTCTCCTAGACAATAGTATAGAAATCTTAATTGCCTGACTTGAGACACCACTATCTCGTCTAATTTCACTTCTTCTTTGTTCTTCTTATGGGGGGCTAAATTTGCTGGTATTAATTTTTACTTCTATTTTTCCTAAAACCTTACTTATAGAATGATTCTCCGTGATTCAAACTTAGGTTGACTCTAGCTAGTTTCATCAATTAATATAATAACAACAACAACAATCCAGTATAATCCCACTTAGTAGGGTCTGGGGAGGGTAGTGTGTATGCAGACCTTATACCTACCCTTGGGTAGAGAGGTTGTTTCCAAATAGACCCCCGGCATCCTTCCCTCCAAGAACTTCCCACCTTGCTCTTGGGGAGACTCGAACTCACAACCTCTCGGTTGGAAGTGGGGGTTGCTTACCATCAAAGCAACCCCTCTTACCATCAATTAATATAACAATGTCTGCAAATATAGCATACACCATGAAACCTTATATTGTACTATTGGTTACTCATTCATAACAAAGATAAACAATTAGCACTTAAGGAAAATTCCTGGTTCAAACCCACAACAAAAAATTCCACTCAATCTCCTCTAAATGGTTCTCAAACATATTCTAGTCATTTGTATATATTTTTTAAAGCATTTGTATATTTGATATGAATTCATTTCTTCTCAAGGACGACCAAAGGACTTTTCTTCGCAACCTGTCATATGCTTTCTCTATAACAAAAAAATATCATGAAGAAAGTCTTCTCTCTTCCTATGTACTTCTATAAATTTTCTTTAAAACAAAAAATCACCCCTGTTGCAGATTTACTAGGCATAAACAAACTGATTCCTAATATGCATGATCTGTCACCGTTTCAATTTCATCATATGGCTCATAGGTTTATTGCCGAAATAGTTGTACAACTTTAAATATATCCTTTGTTCTTATATATCGAAAGCCAGTCTTTCTTCACTCATTTGATTACATTATTGAATAGCTTAGTTAGCCAGACTAGTCCAACCAGAAGGTTCCACATCATTTTCAGTGCCGTTTGAGAAATTAAGACAAGATATTTGTCAATTAAAAAAGAACAGACACTATAGGAAGGTCAAGAACTCACAAAATAAGTTGCTTCAACCTGCCAACAGGCGGTATTTTTCTTATATATACATTGTTAGACACTGGAACAAAATGGAGAAAGTGAACCAAATGATCTCTCACCAAAGAAATTGAGAACCAGTGACATAATGCATACAGCTAGATCAAAAAACCTATCCAAGCACATACCTGGACTATCACATCAGCCTTCATCCAGTCACTGACGGGGTCTGAAAGCAGCATATGATCTAGATGATCGATAAATAGAATTCTGTCTTCAAATTCAGTAAATGGAACAAAATATTTCCTCAGTCGGAGACCTGATAGAATGTCAACTACGACAGGCCATGAAAGGTGTTTGGCAAGTAGCAACGAAGCCCATATGTCATCCTCCCGGTGAATAGCGCCAAGCAATAAAAGGCCTCTATTTGCTTTTTCTATCACTTCCAGAGCTTCAGCCATAAGGGTACAATAGTTGCGTCTATAAGATTGTCGAACTTGGATATAGCTGGTAAAAGGTACACTAGTAGACATCCAAGAGTCTAACCCTCTTAAACAACTAGGGTTCCACATTCTTGGACTATTTTCCAGTGGTTCTCGAAAGGGACAGTTGATATGAACTGGACCACTTGGTGAAGTGGTTGCAATATGAACAGCAAAGTCGATGGAGGTAAGTACCGTCCTTGCAGAAATATCATCAGCGGGAGCAGGAAGATTGAAGAAGTGCCTCACAAATGGTCCAAAATGATTGACCTGATTGATGGCTTGGTTTGCTCCAACATCATGCAGCTCCGGAGGACGATCTGCTGTAAGTAACAGGAGCGGAACAAATTCTTGACTGGCTTCCACAACCTGTCCATTTACATGGAACAGTTAAACATAGAAAGACATCATGTAACTAAAATAAAGTGATTCCTTCAAGAAGAAAGGGAACCTCTAAAGAGGATTAAAATTTTGCTCAAACATAAGTGGATGATTGAAAGAGGAATGTAGAATGATCTATAACTAGGACACAGAAACTTCTCAGGCTGATATTAAATCCTACCCTAATGCAATATAACATCTAAACTGATACATGCATATGCACAGATACATTTAAAGAAGTAGCATACTGGCTAACCGTTGCAGCAGGTATTAATTATCATGTCAATCAGGCTGGGCAGTTTATACAAGTTAGTTGTGGAATATAGAACTCCCCAAATTCACATTTGCATTAACATGTAAATTAAAGAGGAAACGGAATATTGTTGTACACTGCTGGAATGAATATGAATATTATGTGTTAGTACTCACAGCAGGATGAAGATTTGAAACTGCTGTTCCTGATGATGTGATGACAACTGCGGGTTTATGAGAACTTTTGGCATAACCAACAGCATGAAATGCAAGTGAGCGCTCATCGATGCATGCAATACAACTTGTAGCAGGATGAGTAGAAGCAGCAATAGAAAGAGAAGATGACCGTGAGCCCGGAGCTACACAAAAATACTAGATTTGGAAGAATCAGATACTTGTATTTCAATTAAATCATATTTATAAAGTTGAAAATAGTCTCACCGTCAGACCAAGTCGAGTGCATTCTTCAATTAGTAGCGACGCCCACAAGATATTTATATTTGCGCAATTTTGCAAGCGGCAACTAAATTGTGCGTTATCATTCTGTTGATGCTGAAAACAAGTAATGATTCAAAGTAGTATCTCAAAAGTTTTCAATCGAACATGTTTAAAAACAAAAGAGAATACATTTTTTTCACATAACAAAGCATCTAGAATGATCGCCACATTTTCTAGAGAAGGAAATCCTTACATAGTATCGGTTTCACTATTAATAAATTCAACCAATTAATGGATATATATAGAGAGAGAGAGAGCGCACGAGAGAGAGAGACGCACATACACACACACTAGCAATATGATAACAGGCGATATAGTTGATATTTACACCTTAATTGCCCATGCTTTGTTGTTGTTTTATAAGGTAATTTGCCAATAAAATGCTTTAAATGGTGCTAATTGGTTTCGCAGGGAATATTATATGTGAGTAAGCAACATGAAGTGTTTGGAGGCAATAATGTGAAGAAAACACCCACTCAAGAAGTACCCGAACACAAAAGAGCAAAAGAAATGACTGGACAAGACCGCGGTGGACAGCGGAGCAGAGCGCAGAGACAAAACACAAAAATAGGCGCAGGTAGTGTCCACCGCGGTCCACGCCGTGGCCGCTGTGAACTGTTCACGATCCAGAAATTTTAGGGGCCAAAGTGTCAATTCGGGGAAACTTTTGATAAAATCCTTATAAGATGTAGAAACTCGCCCAAGATGAGATAATGGCTTATTTTTTAGATTACTTTTGGAAGAAGAACAAGTGTGAGAGATCACCCAAAACATCATAGTTCTTTATCTCTTCTATTTTTCTTGCAATTCTTCCATTATGAATAATTTTGTAGTTTTATCTTACGTTATTATCAGTAGCCAAATATTTTAATCTAAGGTTTTGATGAAACCCGTTGGGGATGACTTGGTTGTTATATTAATATAGTTTTGAATTGGTTGTTAATCTCTATTTGTTCATCTACGTTTTGATTGTGGTTAGTTGAAAGAGCCCTCAATTATCCGCCCTCATTAGTATGTATCTGCTTGAGAGAGAGTGCATATTTAGGTGATTGTATGAATAACATTACTCCCGGAGTATAGACGAGAGTCATAACCGAGGGTTTAGAGGTTGGATTAGAGATAACGATACCTTATGTGCAATCTAAGTGAGCCGTAATGTGAATCTAGCTAGCGTAGCTTGAGAAAGTGCGTCTAGTAAATTATCATAATTGCTTGAGAAAATTTATGATAGCTGGAGCGTTCATGATTGATGGAGACAACTAAGTCTCAGTTATAAAACATATTCCACCAAGGAAATCAACAATGGGGGAAACTATTATCTTAGACCTTATTCCAATTGCTTACAAAATCAAGATTAGTTAACTTTCGGCTGTTAATTTATTTTTAGTTTAGTTGTTAGATATATCATCAATTGTGAATTACAAAGTTTGGGAGATTGATTCTGTGAATTTAGTAAGTTCGACAAAAGTAATTGATAGGTTAATTCCCTGTGGTTCGACTCTGTGCAGAAATACACAGAATATATTTGCTACGTCCGTGTGTATCTTTATATAACGCATAGTTTGGCATTATCAAATTTTAGCGCCGTTGCGGGGGAGTTAACGGTGTTATCAATTACAATTGAAAGAAGTACAAAAATTCTTAGTCCAGTCAGTTTTCCCTATACCCAATCTGTTCATAGAAATTCTAACGTTTAAACTCTTGTGGAAATCAGGTGTATGCCTAGAAGTTCTTCGAGGACCGGAGAACTGCTAGAAGGATTCTCAGACCCGAGAAAACATTCAGGACATTGAACCATGCCAACAAGAGACTTCAACAATCCCAACAGCTCGATTTGACATGGGTGACACAGATAACGTCGTTGTAAACGGTGGGGATCCACCAGCAAACCCCAACGGAGGAGTAGTGGCACCTCTTGTGCCCGAAGCTGCACTTTATGACTGGGCACAGCCCACAGCTGATAACCTGGCCACTGCCATAGTTGTGCCTGCAATCCAAGCGGAGACCTTCTAGATAGCTAACAATATGCTGCATCTAATGCAGAATAAAGGATTGTTCTTCGTGTCACACATTGAAGACCCTCAGCAACACTTGAAAAAATTTCTATCAATATGTATGACCCAAAGGCAGCCTAATGTGACCCCGAAAGCTATCAAGTTGTTACTATTCCCATTCTCTATGATCGGGGAAGCTCAGACTGGGCTAAGTTCGCTCCCTATCAATTCCATAGCTACCTGGGAGGAATTAGTCAAGCAGTTCCTGAATAAGTTCTATCCGCCCAACAAGACTGCAAGACAAATTGATGAAATATTGCAGTATAAGCAGCAGCCGACTGAGTCTTTGCAAGAAACTTGGGACATATTTAAAGGGATACTAGTGAAGTGCCCTTACCATGGCATTCCAAACCAGATGCTTGGCCAGAGATTCTACATGGGGTTAGCTGACAATCTAAAGGCAAATGTGGATGCTTCAGTTGGAGGCGCATTTTTTAGTAAGACATTCATCGAGTGCAAAATCCTTCCCAACAAGATGTCACAAAATTCAGGGTAGATGACTAGAGCTACAACACTGGCACCCATAGTGCATTCAGTTCCTCTTGACCCAAATAATTAACATGTAGAGAATATGGCCACACTCATGACCCAGATGAGCATATTGACAAAGAAGATTGATGAGATGGGTACAAAACAAGTGCACATTGTTGATACAACTAATGGAGGACTTGTATTAATCAGTCTTATGTGTGTTCATGGAGCGGAGAAGGCGAAAATCAAGGGGCGAGGGAAGATATGAATTATGTCAACAACTATGGGGTCAAAGAAAAGAAGCACAGCAATGGAGACCGCCACAAAATCAGAAGTACAGGCCTAACATGCAACAGCGTGGGGGTATGCACCCTTAAAACCAATTGGTGCCAGTACCACATCAGAAACCACAGGGCTATCCACAGCAAAATCAGCAGCAATTAACATATCAACCACCTCCTCAGCAAGATAACATGATAGAAATCAGGAGTATACTTCAGCAACTCATTGGGACAAATAATAGAGTGCAGAAAAAGTAGGCAGTGCATGATTCAGCCATAAAGAATAATGAAACGCAACTGGGACAGCTATCCATGGCTCTAAACAACCGCCCTCGGGGAACTTTGCCTGCAGACACAAACATAAACCCCAAGGAGCAAAACCCAAATCAGTTGATGGCAGTAAGTCTCAGGAATGGAAGAGATTTAGACAGAGAACATGAGATTATACAAGCTAGTAAGGAGAATACGACAGTCACTCCAGTGCTATTAGAGATGGAGGAACCAACAGAGCTTACTGAAGCGGTGATTGAGCAGAGTCAAGAGGAAAAAGGCAAAGAAAAGATGAATGAGCAAGTTGCAGCACAGGTGGCACCTCTTATGCCAGAAAATTCCAACAGAGAGAAGCCAGCAATCAATGCACAAAGGGTGATACCTGCAACCTTCCCTCAAAGACTGGTAAAACAAAAGAAGACAGACGAATACAAGAAATTCATGGAGATGTTGCGTCAAATTCAGTTGAATATTCCACTGATAGATACTCGGAGGGAGATGCCCGATTATGCCAAGATGATGAAGGATCTAATGTAACGAAAGTTTGATTTTTAGGATCTGTTCGTTGTGACTCTGACACAGACTTGCAGCGCAGTGGTAACAAGACCGATGGCTCAAAAGATGTCTGATTCAGGTAGCTTCACTATTCCATGCACAATTGGGAGTTATGCCTTCGCAAAGGCATTATGTGATTTGAGAGCCAGCATAAATCTGATGCCGCTCGCAGTGTACACCAAGCTGGGCATTGGCAGAGCTAGACCGACTTCAATGCTGCTACAGCTGGCTAACCGTACGGTGAAAAGGCCAACTGGTATTCTTGATGATGTGTTGGTGCAAGTGGGGAAGTTCGTGTTCCCAGCTGGGATTGTCAGGTAGATGAGGAGACACCTCTCATTATGGGTAGACCATTTTTGGCCAGTGGAAGAGCATTGATCGATTGTGAGACTGGGGAATTAAAAATGAGACTGAATGATGAAGTCATATTCAATGTTCAGCAATCTATAAGGAGACCCAGGGAATACTAATTGCTCTCTAGTGGAGGCAGTAGATGTGATCACGCAAGAAGATGATATGACCCAGACTGTTAAAGAACCATTAGAGGCATGTCTGACAATTTAGAAGAGATGGATGGTGAAGGATTAGCTGAATGAATCATGGCACATAAAGGCCAAGGATTCTGGAAAAGGGAATCTCAATTCGAGTCCCTTGAGTTAGAAAAAAGGGCTACACCTCCAGCAAAGCCATCAATAGAGGAACCACCTAAGCTGGAGCTGAAGCCACTCCCAGATCACCTCAGGTATGTTTTCTTAGGCCCTAATTCTACTTTGTCTGTTATTATATCATCCGGTTTGCTAAATGTGCAGGTAGAACAGCTCTAACAGGTATTGCAGAAAAGCAAGACTGCCATCGGCTGGACCATGGTAGACATTAGGGTATCAGCCCGGCTTTCTGTATGCATAAGATTCTCTTGGAAGAAGGGGACAAACCTTCCAAAGAAAATCAACGAAGGCTAAACCCGAACATGAAAGAAATAGTGAAGAAGGAAGTGATCAAATGGTTAGATGCAGGAATCATCTTCCCTATCTCTGATAGCAATTGGGTCAGCCCTATCCAATGTGTGCCTAAAAATGGAGGAATGACTGTTGTGCAAAATGAGAACAATGATTTGATCTCAACTCGTACAGTTACGGAATGGCGAATTTGCATGGATTATAGAAAATTGAACACAGCCACCCGGAAGGACCATTTCCCCTTGCCCTTCATTGACCAAATATTGGAAGGCTGGCCGGGCGATCACACTTCTGTTTCTTGGATGGATATTCGGGGTACAATCAGATATCAATAGCCCCCGAAGATAGAGAGAAAACATCCTTCACTTGTCCGTATGGCATCTTTGCCTTTTGGAGAATGCCTTTTGGGTTTTGCAATGCACCAGCGACATATCAGCAGTGCATGTTAGCTATCTTCACAGATATGGTGGAGGATAGATATTATGGAAGTTTTTATGGATGATTTCTCCATGGTGGGAGATTCACTCGAAGACTGTCTTTACAACTTAAGGAGAGTAGGGATGTTCAAAACCGATCCGAAACCGAAAACCAATCCAAACCGAAGCTTAACGGCTTATTGGTAACGGCTTAACGGCTTAATGGATGGGGAACAGATTGAATTTTTTTATTAACGGCTTATCGGTTTGGTGATGGATTATTCAATTTTCTTAACGGCTAATCCGTTAACCCGTTAAGAATATAATATATATATATATATATATATATATATATATATATATATATATATATATATATAATTTAGTGATAGAATTGAGTTGTCTAATACATATATGGTTCTATGTGTGTCATGGAAAAAGAAGAATTGAAAGGTTGGTTATGACTAGAGGAACGACACCCCATGAAATAAATTTGTGCATTTTGGATGATTGCTTGTGGAAAATGGAGAACGATAGTTATTTATAGAAGAGGAGTGTAGAGAGTAGAATTTAGCAGAGCACTTCAGTTTTTAAAAGTTCATTGTGGGAGCTGAATGGAAATTTGCGCGACAGATTTTTTTGGTTATATCCGAAGCTTATGAGTACACATGTAGTGTGGCCTCTAACAGAAGATAAGTTCTGTTTTATTTTTCTCGATACTGAACTAGTAGTGAATTTATCTATTTTATAATCTACATGCTGATGGCGATTGTTTCATTAGCTACATCATATTGCCTCTAAATATTATTTTTTATGGCAATTCATTATTTCTAAGACGAGGAGAATAAGAGATATTTAGTGAACATGTATGTTAGGCCGATAAACCGCCCATTAACCGCCCTATAAGAGCTAACCCGATACCAATCCGCCCGATATCTTATCGGGTGGCTAACGGATTAATACATTTAAAAGCCGATAACCGTTAAGCCAAACCGTTAAGAGTAAAAGCCGCTCAATTCGCCCATTGAACACCCCTAAAGGAGAGTGCTTAAAAGATGTGTGGATACAAATTTAGTGTTAAACTGGGAGAAGTGCCATTTTATGGTACCGGAAGGGATAGTCCTGGGGCATCGAGTGCCTAGTAAAGGAATTGAGGTCGACCATGCTAAGGTTGACGTGATTGAGAAGCTACCACCGCCTACTTCAGTCAAGGCGGTGAAAAATTTTCTTGGACACGCCGGGTTCTAGCGTCGTTTCATAAAAGATTTTTCCAAAATTGCTAACCCATAATGCAAACTCCTTGAAAAGGATAAGCCCACCCAACACAATACCCATATCTACGTGGAAACTGTGCCACACTCCATCCAACCCATCTCAAGCACACCTGAGTCTGATGATAAAGAGTCACCCATCAGGAACCTGGCTGCGGAACTCAAGAAATTGACTAGTCGAATTCAGGGCGTCAAAGGAAGTAAGGGGATTGAGGGGCTAAACTATGAAGACCTTTGCATACAACAGGATGTCGAGCTGCTCGAGAGGTACAAACCTCCTAAGTTCGAGATGTTTTATGGTTCAGGGGATTGGAGAGTTCACCTGAGAACATACTGTCACAAGATGGTGGGGTAGGGAAGGACGAAGGGATTCGCATGAAGCTTTTCATGAGAAGTCTGAAAGAAGATGTTGTGTCATGGTATATTAGCCAGGATCCGAAGAAGAGGTCGAGCTGGGTAAGCATGGTGTCCGATTTTATGGATAGATTCAGGTTTAACATGGAGAATGCACCAGATGTGTTCTATATTTAGAACCTAAAGAAGAAGCCCATGGAAACATTCTGCGAGTATGCTACTCGCTAGAGGTCATATAATGCTAAAGTCAGGCCTACTTTAGAAGTATACATATGAACCGTGCGGGCTCAGGATCCCCAATACTATGAAAGACTGATGTTGATTGAAGGTCAATAATTTTCCAACATCATCAAGCTAGGTGAGAGGATCGAGGAAGGCATTAAAAGTGGTATGGTCACGAACTTTGAATCTCTGCTAGCAACCAACAAGGCTTTACAGTCTGGTGGTACATTGAAGAAAAGGGACATGGGTGTCGTATTGGTTGTGCAGAGGACCAAATCCCCTATCAAGTACCAAACCTACCCAATGCCTCTACTCACATATCATCCTACTCAAATTACCAAGCACCCCCACCTCCTACATACCAACCCACTTCACATAAATACTCCCAACCAGCACATGTTTACCAAGCCTACAATACTCAACCACCTCACTATCAGTCACCTCCACCACATCAGAACTTCCTTAGACCTCAACCAAATTTCGACCGCAGAAATCCCAAACAGTATACCGCCATTCCCCATGGGTCAATCCAAGTAAATCCTGTGCATACCATTCCTACATGAAAGGACATATCATTGATGAATGCCGCTCTCCGAAGGATAAGATTCAAACTTTGATTGACAATAAGATCATTCTAGCAAAGGAGCCTACTCTGAATGTCGGTAATAACCCTCTACCAGACCACAAGGGTGGAGGTTTTCATTCAAGGAGCTCTTCGAAAATGGCTGGCACATCAGAATCCAGGAATGGGTACTGTATCTCCTGCATTTCTTTTAGAGTCAACTTTCCACTTGGCTTGTCCGGAAAAGAAGTGGATTTCATACTCTGCTTCTTGCTCATCTTCACCGTGAACTTCATAGGTGAAGTATTGACATTCATAGCTTCTTTGCTTTCAGACTTGGGTACGAACTTGCCCCACTTCCTACCTTCTTGCTTGTCATTTGCTTTGCGAGGTTCATAGATGGGCAGCCTTTCATTTCCAGCGGAGGCCATGCTCAATTCCATGTCATGGGCACGAGTTGCAAGTTATTCAAATATGCTAGGCTTGATACCTTGCAAGATGTAGCGCAACCCCCAATGCATGCCTTTGATGCACATCTCTATGCCCGAAGCTTCACTAAGCCTGTCTTTGCAGTTGAGGCTTGCATTCCTCCAACGATTAATAAAGTCGATAACTGGATCCCCTTTTCTTTGACGAGTATTTGTGAGCTCTATCATACTCACAGTGCATCTCGTGCTATAAAAGCGATTGAGAAACTCTTGCTCTAGTTGATCCCAACTATCGATAGATCCAGCCTCGAGGTCCGTGTACCAATCAAAAGCATTTTCTTTTAATGAGCGGACAAACTATTTGACGAGGTAGTCTCCATAAGTCCCAGCATTGTTGCATGTCTTAGCAAAGTGCGCCACATGTTGCTTTGGGTTACCTTTACCATCACACTGTTGAAACTTTGGAGGTTGCACCAAGAGCGATCATCAGTGACGGAGGCACTCACTTTTGTAATAGAGCCTTCGAGAAATTACTTGCAAAATATGATGTACGCAACAAGGTGGCTACCCCTTACCATCCACAAACCAGTGGGCAGGTTGAAGTGTCCAACAAGGAGATAAAGAGTGTACTAACCAAGACTGTAAATGCCATACGAACTGTTGGGCAAAGAAGCTTGATGACGCACTCTGGGCCTATAGAACTGCATTCAAAACACCAATAGATATGTCACCATACAAGTTGGTATTTGGGAAGGCCTGTCATCTTCCTGTGGAGCTAGAACGTCGAGCTTGGTGGGCACTAAAGCAATTGAACATGGATCCTGACGCAACTGGACAAAATCGACTGACATAGTTGCATGAGCTGGAAGAATTTAGATATCAAGCCTTTGAAAGCATGAGGCTATACAAGGAAAGAATGAAGAAGCTGCATGACGAACACATTGTGGACAGGAATTTCAAACCCGGTGACAAGGTATTACTGTATAATTCATGGTTGAGATTGTTTTCGGATAAGTTAAAAGTCCCGATGGTCAGGACCATTTAGAATGGTGCAAATATTTGCAAGTGGAGCTGTTGAGATCGATTCAGAAGATGGGACAAACAAGTTCTCAGTAAATGGGCAAAGTTTGAAACATTAAATTGGAATAGCCGAAGAAAAAGGGAATACAGTGGTGATCAATTTGAAAGAACCCCAGAATGGGAATGAGGAGTGATGGCTCAACTACTTGCGTCGTGTCGCTACGTTAAATCAGGCACTGCCGGGGAGGCAACCCACGAATGTGTTGTAAGTGTAGTATGTAACTTCATATTTAAAAAAAAAATCGTTCATCGCGACCGCAGCCAGGACCGCGGTGACGACCGCAGAAATCACTAGAGCATCGATAATTCACCACGACCGCGGGGCGGACCACGGGCAACACTGCCTCAGACCGTGGCGTGGACCGCGACCGCGGTGAACACTGCATAAATCCCTTCGGGGTCGACCGCAGAGGGTACCAGGTCTGTAAAAAAATCTATTTTTCTGTTCTTTCCCATTTTTTCCTTCTCTTCTTCTTTTAAATTTAAAACAAAACTCTCTCTCACACACACACTCCCCCAAAAATCTCCAATCTCTCTCTCTTTCACTAAACCCTAACCCTCCCTTCCATATTTTGCCTCTTCTTCTTCCTTCACAAGACCCCTCACCTTCTTCCGCAAAGGTATCATGAGACATGATGTAGTGGTCGTCACCTGTGAATGTGGAGAGGCGAAACGCTCTGCGGATGGCCTCTATAGAAGCATTAACCCGAGTGTTGCGCACAGTCACAACCCCCTCCTCGTTCTCTGGCAGATTTGCATAAAACTCTCGCACTAGCTGAATATTGGCCTCGGGAGCCTCAAAGAAGATGTCCAGCTGACACCTCCTTAGCTCATTAAACATTTTGGGGCATTCTTTCACCAATGCCTACCGATCGATATGGACCTCATGGAGTAACTTCTTTGCAGCTTTCTGATTATACCTTGTCTTTGCAGATATAGAGACAAACTGATTGCTATCGAACTGAGGGGTACTGGCTTGGCCCCGAGCTCGTAAGGAGCCTCCAGGACCACTAGCAGAGGACCTGGTGTTGTGTCTTTTACGGGATGAACTCGTAGTACCTGCCAAAACAGAGAACGCTTCCAAAATGTGTGACTATGGGTGGTTACGCATACTTCACCACAACCATATCACAACATATCCTTATATCTCCATTGAGGTAATTTCCTAAACACATTGTGGGCAAGGCAAGCATCTTCAGATAGATGGCCTATGGGAATCAAGAGAACTTCCCCAATTCAAATATTCACTACACCCCCACACCCCACACTTGCTACAAACAATCACCCATACCTATATAATATTCAATACACAGTCCCTTCACCAACATATGCCAATAAAAAAGATCTTATCACTAAAACTACATTATACAACATTGAGCTAGCATACAACACAAAAGATATGAAGAAAAAAGAAGGGGGGTCGGAATCATACCTTTGCGGAAGAAGATAGGGGTCTTGTGAAGGAAGAAGAAGAAGAGAGTATGGAGAGGAGGGTTAGGGCTTAGTGAAAGAGGGAGATTGGGGATTTTTAGGGGAGGGCGTGTGTATGTGAGAGAGTTTTGTTTTAAATTTAGAAGAAGAAGAAGAGAAGGAAAAAATGGGAAAGAACAGAAAAATAAAAAAAATTTACAGACCTAGTAACCCCTGCGGTCAACCGCGGTCCGCGCCATGGCCGCGGAGGGATTTATGTCCCAGCCAGTGTTCACCGCGGTCCACGCCGCGGTCTGAGGCAGTGTTGCCCGCGGTCCTACCGTGGTCCGTGCCACGGTCGCGGTGAATTATCGATGCTCCATTGATTTACGCGATCGTCACCGCGGTCCTGGCTGCGGTCGTGGTGAACGGGTTTTTTCTTTTTTTTTAAACAAGAAGTTACATACTACACTTACAACACATTCGTGGGTTTCCTCCCTTGCAGCACCTGATTTAACGTTGCGGCACGACGCAAGTAGTTGAACCATCACTCCTCATTCGCGTACTGGGGTTCTTTCAAATTGATCGCCATTGTATCCTCTTTTTCTTCAGCTATTCCAAGGTAATATTTCAACCTTTGCCCATTTACTGAGAACTTGTTTATCCCATCTTCTGATTCAATCTCAACAGCTCCACTTGCGAACATTTAGAATAATTTGTGACAACTCTCATGACGCTGAAAAAAGCAGAAAACTTAATAGAATGCCAAAAGCTCCATGAACATTATCTATTGACGGAACAACTAAAAAATAAAGGAGCGGGAGGCTCACAAATAATGACCGACAACAAAAACATAGAGCCTTTTGGGGTTTAGATATCAGTGACGAGCATTTCGATGAATCAAAGCTACCAAAATGAAGGACGAGTCATTGGCCTTGAAATGAAGGGGGCCAATATGGAAGTAACTAGAATTGATAGAAGAATGATACACAAGGACAATGGCAAATCATCTTACCTTCAAACTTGAAATTCACAAGATATAAAAGATGGAAGGTACAGAAGATGCCTTCTACTGGAAAAATTACTTGGTTCACCACAAGAGTGAGAAAAGAATTGAATCAAAAGATTTCAGAATTCATAATTTCAAATATGACATCTTTGATCGTGTCAAATGGCTCAAAACCAAAACATCAGCATATCCTATAAGGACTTGGTGTGTTAAGGAGTATCTTTCAGTAGGTAATCCAATTGAATTTAGAATCAAAAATTTCTTGCACGTAATAAAAATATGTTTCACTCAAGTGAGGAGAACCCAACATCTCTTCGGCATAAATTTGCAAACAGATAATCCATCTGGTTGATGCAAGATCAATCAAAGCCAAATAGCTTAGACCAAATACTCTGGATTCTACTGCCAAGCTTTGTCTCATTCACCTCAAACAATGGACTTTTAAAAAGAACATAGGGGAAACAATTACCTACTTTCTGACATTTCATTATAACCTGGGAATCAAGATGCTAAATCATGCTAACTAAGAGGAAAAGAAAGCAAACTGCCTTTTTTGGTAAGTTAGAATAACAATAATTGTCTCGACAACTCAAAGCTAGCTGTCTTTTGGAACTTTCGTTGTAAACCTGTTCCAAGGTTAACTTATCTGAGATATACTGTCACGTGAACACCAAATCACCAGATTAGCTAAAAAGTAAAGGCAAGATCGCAGGTATCATGGACATTTATCTTCCAGAATCTTCATCCTTGAAGTGTATGTTTGACCATCATCTCTGAAATTCACCCTCGGCTTCAATAGTACTATGAGACGATTTATCATTATACGAACAAACAATACTTGACTAACCAGACAACAAAAGAAAGTTGTATTGTCCAAACATTTTTGCCATCTTTCTAAAGAGACTCATCATTCCAAATGATTTCCAAGTTAGTAAAAATGTGTGCACATGACCTGTAACTCATATCAACATCTTTAATACAAAATATAAATGGAGCACACTGCGCAATTTTGTATTCATACAAAAGGGTCTAACTCGCAATATTCATAGATTAGCATACCATGTTGTTGGAAATGGCTAAAGTAGGTGACATTCTGGCGAAGAACTGACTGGAATAATCTGAAGCATCTTTCTGCATGCAGCAAAGGAAATTAGAGAAAAGTTAATAAATGAATAAAGCATATCTCATCAGTGATAAGAACATTATAGTTTGTTCGCTTCTTTCACTTATTTCGAACAAATATAGCGAAGAAAGGTCATTTCTTGTTGCATGCAGAATAATTAATGACACTTCAAAACATGAAAAGAACCCAAGGAAGAGCAATTACCAGGATAAAGGGGATACCAGTTCCAAAGCACACGGCCCAAGGTATTTCTGGAACAGTTTCTGAAGATACGCATATACCTATATAAGAAATTTCTCAGTGGTGGTTCAAAGGAAAAACATGAGAGGAAATGTTGACACTCATGATCAACAGGTCAAGTCCTACAATAACCATCAATCTGTAGAATCTTTTGCTATCATATTTAAAGTTTACAAGTACAAGAATTTTCTAGAAGATGGAGAACAACGTTTTATTGGAAAAGCTGAAAAACAGGGTTCAGGCTTGCTCCTTATCAAGGAAGAGTCAAGAATTTCTAGAAGATGGAGAAACAAAGAAGAGTTTTTCAATGTGAAACTTTTTGGTGTGCTTGGGCTGAAATTTGGAAGAAAGAGGAGCAGTGAGAGGAAAGCAAATAGAAAGAGTTTGCTTTGTTTGGCTCACGAGGATTTGGAAGGTATTGGTACAGGAAGTTACGTTTGGTCATACTTCCCCTAAATTTTACAATCCTTCTAAAAAAAGTTTTCCCTTTTCAACCCTTACAAAAGGGAAGTACAAAAATGAAATTATTGCAATTTCTCAAATGGGGTATGGCAAAGAGTCGGATCCCCCATCATTTCTATATTCTCCCTTCAAGGACACCTTTTTGTCATAGTGCAATTCTAAAAATACTATTACCATTTGGCCATCTTCTCCCTCCTTCGTACGGACTTCTCGAAGAGTCGCACCAATGTGATTGCTGCAGCATCTATCTTCTTCAGAACAGAGGTTATTTTCAGCCTGAAAAAATTGAGACTCGGAATATCAGTTGCCCATGGCATGATGGAGTATAAATGATAATACTCAAGATACTCGTACGATTTCGAAAAAGCAGACTTGTCCAACATAATATTTATTGTTAACAACTCTCTATAACAAGATCAATAGTGGTCAAATTTAAACAAATAGATTATTATATGGGAATATATCCCTATTATGATACCTAGTACACAACAAGAACGTACGAAAGTGAATGGCAGAGATAAAAGGCCCAACATATCCACAAGATGAGCGTCCAAAAAAATGCACTGTTAAGACTAATTACGGTGACACAAAATCCGGTCAAGATTAGATGATTACATTTGACAGAGAGTACAAGTAGCACAGACAAAGGATAAAATGAGAGAAGGTTGCCTGAGATGGTCTAGTCATTTCTAAGTAGACCTCCAAATGCACCAGTTCATAGGCGTGACATTAGGATGACTGAAGTTCTAAAGAGGGATGAATTAGATCTAAAATCACATGTAGGGAAGTTCACTTAAAAGACCTATAGCCTCTCAAAATCAATGCACATTTAGCTGAGAACAGAACACAAGGGAAGCAAAGGATCCATATAGGAAATGCCCACTAATAGCTGCACTTCGAGAAGGACAATGGAGTAGCACAGAGGTTGCAATGACATCCCAGGAAAAAGGGAAACTCTCATGCTGCAGTATAACTGAAAGAATCGCAGACAGACATGGAAATAGAAGATTACCTGCAAAAGTGATGATTCATACACTTGAAGAGCCTCCTCGAAAGTACAGATACAAGAATGCCATGCAACTGTTGTAGATAAGGTAGAAGCACCTTCAAATTCCTCTAGTTCAACCTACGGTAATATATTTCTCAAATTAACAATGTCTTAATTAGAAGAGAAAATAAAACTGAAGCACAAGAGTAAGTCCACTGCAGAATTCAAGATATTTGGTTCAACACGTACCAAACATTTGGGAGAATAGAGAAAAAATCTATACCATGGCCATGCAAAAAGACTCATTTTTACCTGAGGTATGAAGAAGTAGAACGACCCAGCTTCTTGCTTCATGGAAGATGATATTGTATCAAATCTTAGGTTCAAAAAGCCATAAGCCACCACAGGTGTTGATTCAACAGCACAACATCTGTAGAAGTACCAGCATTATATTAGACCGTTGATGTCTCTTACAGACATAAAACTCACTGTTCCTTCATGTGATTGTAATGTGTGGAACCAGAATATTTGTAATTCATCCTCTTCTTAAGAGATGTCAGAATCACATTCTATTTTCTGCTGATAGGGAGCAATATGGGATTAAACAGCAACCACGAACTTCAGTGGGGATCCAAGTCAAGAATTGACCCCTTACAATTGATATTCAACACCAATACCTAAGCACATAAAATCTAACATCACACAAATGCCGAATCAAAATTTTCACAATTCTGGAATTGCAACTACGGGAGCTTCAGTAAGTAAAATGCAACAAAACCTAACATGGAGAGTTGGATATCAGTTACCACCTTTATATACAATTTGGAATCAATAGGTTGGCAAAAGCTCCAACTACTGCAGTGCTATCTAGTGTCTGTCTTTTATGGCATTTCATCCAAAAGGGTAGTTTGATAAAACAAAGAACGACTATGAAGGATCATACTAATGCTGTGTTATGTGGGAAAAGCAAACTTTTTATTCATGTCAGGGTCATTGTTAACTCACTCAAGTTATGTTGTGTTCAATTCCTCAGAGCAGATGCAGGGTCACACTTATCCATAATGCTCAGATTATGGTATTCTCTTGGCCTTTATTCAATGCTCCATAGTGCTCACCATCTCGATAACAGAAGAAACTGCATGTATAAGTATAACATATATATCTAGGTGCTGTACATCTTTTCGCATTTATCCTGAAGATTATATTGTGTTCAATTCCTCTGAAAAAATGCAGGATCACACTCATCCTTCATGCTAGATTACAATCACCCAGTAATTTCGTGTCTAAAGTTATCCAGCAGCAGCATTTGCGGATCATCAATATTTGTATCTAAGTTAATCCAACAGAAGCACTCCAAAATCATCTATTTCACTATTAATCAACCTCATGTGTCAAACTTCGTCCCAAGGCCGCCACCTTCTTTTCAGAGAAAGGGTTTCACCTTTAGGAGAGATAGTTAATGCTTTAGTATTCAGGCAATATAAAGCTTCGCCACTAATGTAGAGTTGACTGAGAGCATCCCATTTGCACTGATAAAATTTGAAAGTTATAGCTTCAAGATGTTTATACAGTAAAAATGTTTCTTATAAATGAACATTTGAACTAGCCCAGGTCCCCACGATTGAATTAATGTTTACACAAAACAGCATATAAGTTTCCAGAAATGGATGATTGGCTTTAATGCTAGTACAGGAACACTTCTGACCTTTGACCGACGTATTGTAGTATCTCTTCCACCTAGTTGTTTGACAAGCAAAGAAAAATGAATTTCCCAAAATAGCGACATGTCTCCTCAATCATCTATACCTTATTCTCCTTATATCCATTACATACAAGAATTTCTCGAACAGAGAGGAGATAATACCTTTCTCCATTAAAATTGTCATAAGTCTAATCCGATTGGAAGATGTACTTGTTAGTGTCCATTATCTTTCTTCAAAATTATTTAATAGTATCACCAACTCTTTTTCCTTTTTTTTCCGAATCATCGGCGGCCAGTGGCGCACGGTTAGAAACTCGGCAGATAATGGGCCCGCCCCTCTACCCTTCTCCACTTAAATACCATGTTTTTGTCTGCAACATTATTCAAACCCATGACGTGCGCCTCTATAGCATCACCAACTCTTATAGAAAAACCATAACAAGATGGAACATTGAGTTGCTCCATTTCCGTTCCATATCACTAGTAATTGTTTCTAATTTGGTTTAAATTCATTAATCTGGGTTTATATAAAATTCATCCATTGGTAGGATGTAAAAGGAACATAAAATAATCAATTATGTCAGATCTGAAACTGAAGTAAATGAAAGTGGTCTGAAATTACCTTCCAAATTCACCATATTCTTGAGAAGCAGAAAAACCCTCAAAGCTGATAGCTGCACCAATTCCAAATATCCCACGTGTATGACCCAATACAAGTGACTTAAATGTCTGGTTTTCCCTCTCCTTGGAAAGAAAAAATTGTGGAAATACCCCTGATGACTTGGGTTGACAGCAAAACCAATTCAAAGATTTTGTACTGGGAGGAACAGCAACCTGCATATCGACAATCATCCTCACACTAATCAAGAAAATATCCACACCATAGAAAAAAGCACAATGCAACAAGGATGCACCCATTTAACAGGTGCCACGTTTGAATGTCAATGTTTGGAATCAGTTATAATCCTATGCGATCCCACGACGGTATACTGTTCCCGGCAACGTATGATCAACTGATTGTTACAGATGCTAAAGTTTTACCAGATAAACATGCATATAATGTATCCATAGAAACTATATAAAAAGTTTGATACGAACTCAGCTGATGCTCATATTACATAAATCAGAAATTTAATATGTTCCTTTTCTTTTTGGACCATTTCTCGATTTTTGTGTCTCATCCTTGCACAATGGTTATGCTAATCTTCTCTATATATCCTGGAGGGACAGTTAATAAGTAAAGCTGTATGATTACCATATATCATACGAACTAGTAAGCAATAAGATCAGCCTATCCCTGTTATCTGTTTAAAGCTCCTATAGGTGCACATTACGTAAATTAAGGTGATTTTTAAAATCTCTAGACAAAGCTCAATCGCATAAAATGAATACTTACTAAGTAAATGCATGAGGCTTTTTATTTTCGAAGTAGTACCCGGAATCTAAGCATCCCACTAGAACAACAAGGAGGCTTGGCCTTCAGCTCCGCAACAGCCTCCTTAATCCTTTCCAATCCTTGTTCTAAAGTCAATGCTGGAGACAACGTCCGAGTAATGCAAGTCGAAACCAACAATGCAGCATTCTCTGGTTCCAACATTCTGTTTTCTTGCATTGAACAACGAACTACCTATTCACACATTTAAAAAATACCAAAAAAGATAATAAAATATAGAAAAAGAAACCCATTAGAAAAAGGATTAAAGTTATATGCACTGAATGACAGTATAAAGATTTTTTTTTAGTATTAGCGAATTTTAACCTGTGATAGTAAGTTATTTACCACTTTTACTAGATTATCAATTGATGTTTATCAAGAGCTTTACCTATAATTGCCTAATATTGAACTGATTGTGTACATATTTACACCGTGCATAGAACTTAAACTCGAAAAGGGATTTAAGTTATATACACTTACCGTGTAAAGACGATTTTTTTACACTATAAGTGAAATTTAACCTGTGATAGCAGGTTATTTACAACTTTTACAAGATTATCATTAATAATTTATCGATAGATTTGCCTATAATTACCTAATAAGTGACCAGTGATGACCTGATTGTATAAATATATTTTATTATTTTTTTGATAAGGTAAAGGTTTCATTAATTGTATAAATATTTTTACTGCATAGAACTTAACTCTAAGAAAAAGAAATTACTGCAAAACTGTAAAACCTGAAAATTGAGGGTGTTAGGACGGCGATGCAGTGTGAAGCGCCGGGAAATGTGTATAGAGAAATGGTTGTAATTTGTGATTTTGATGATTGTACGGCGATTTGGGAGAGATAGTGAATAAGGAAATGTATGAATTCCGGTTAAGCTGTGAGATGCCATAACCGCCCTGTGAGAAAATCGTTTGAGATTTCTGGGAGTGAAGAGGATAAGGTGAGCAGTAGCAGAAGATAGAATTAGCTGTTTTGTAAATTAACCGTACTTTTGGGGATCGAATTGGCGGGAGGCTTTTGATTTGGGCTTTATTTTTTGGGCTTTCTCAGCTCACTAACCTTATCTAGAGGAATATAAATGGCTGATTTATGCAAATGTCCCTTTTGTAGGCCTCTGTTTAGATTTGTCTTTTTTAGAAGTATGGAAAGATAACCCGGCTAATGTTAGACTTAGGGTTTTTGTAGAGAAATTTTCATAAAATACTATTTTTTAATGGTGATTAGCTATTTATAGATATTATTTATTATATTACAGATTATAGATATATTTTTTGTTGTTATAGATGTATTTGATGTATTTAAGCTACTGTATTCATGAATACAGTAGCATTTTAGGCGTGAAACAGGGGATTACAGCTAGACAAATTATTGTATTTGAATATATTCGACTGTATTCATGACGTGAAGTATGGGATTATAGTTGGACAGATTATTGTATTCGACTGTATTCACAGTGTAAAATTATGAATTACACGGTTTTTAAACGGAAAGTAAAAGACAAGAGGGGTTGCTCTTATGGTAAGCAACCCCCACTTCAACCGAGAGGTTGTCAGTTCGAGTCTCCCTAAGAGCAAGGTGGGAAGTTCTTGGAGGGAAGGATGCTGGGGGTCTATTTGAAAACAGCCTCTCTACCCCATGGTAGAGGTAAGGTATGCGTACATACTACCTTCCCCAGACCCCACTATGTGGGATTATACTGGGTTGTTGTTGTTGTTGTAAACGGAAAGTAAATCAATAACATAATTGACTCCTAATATAACTCAACAAACTTAATTACAACATACAAATTTTATATTTTCAGTTATAAAAAAGATTCTCAATTGAAAAATACCTCAAAAATATAGCAATCTTCAGAGATTATATAATATATATGAATAAATAAATTATATTAATTAAAAAAAACATATGAATACATTCGCAGCATATAGTGAGACAGTGATACAATGATATAACATAGAATAAAGGGGGATACATTGAAATATAATGAAAAAAAAAAGATAGTGAATACACTGAAATACATGGAATACAGTGAGATACATTGAATTACAATGAAAAATAGACAATGATACAATGAAATACAGCGAGATACAATAAAATACATTGAAATATATTAGCAGAAAATTAAAGTTGCTCAGCCCCCAACTTCGTCGTCTTTTATCAAGAACAACCTAATGTCGTCTCGTTAAAACAACATCAGTATCCAATCCTCGCTCACATTCACCACTGCCTCCAGTTGCCTTAGTTAACTCCGACTTATTTGAAATTGGGCATAACAGTAATAGTTATTGTTGTAATATCTAATTTCGTACGGGAGCAGAAACCAATTTTTTTGCCTTTTTCTAGGATGGACGATGGAGTGAATAGTATTTTTTTCTGAAAAAGAAAAAATAAAGAATAGAAAAGTTGATTCCCAAGAAATTTCAGAGAAAGAGGGTAGAATTTAGAAGGATAGATGACCATAATTCCTATCACGCTTGGAATGTGTATACTTCTGGCAAAAGTAGATAAATGAAATAGCATTTGTCTTCCACAAGTCTTGTTCCAATCAAACCATCTATATTTTGCAGAAATGGCCCATTTCTATTCACTCTCCAAAATTTACACCAACTTTGCTTTCTAATATTTTGTTAATCTATATATCATTGACAAATTGCTTCCGATTTTCTTATTAGTAAGGATCTGAACTTTCCAGCTAAAATCGTACTAATTTCGTATTTTCTTGTAGTGTATAGATCTCAAAACACAATTGAGATATTTCAAGAATGAAAGGATATGAGATCGGGAAGTAGAGAGGAGGGAGGTAGGAAAAATTTCAGGGGATATGAGAGAGAAAAATAATACTAACTTATTTATGGTTTAAGATTGGGAGGTGATCATAAATAGATATCTAGCTATAAAAAATCAAAAGGTAGCTACGGAATATAATTTTTTAAAGGTATTTATTTAAAATAATTAAAGTATTAACCTGGTAACTAATCCTATTTTGAGCTAATATAATTTTAGCCAAAATATAAAATTAGTCAGTAGGCTGAAATTAATTTTATTTGCTACCCGAAAAGTATATACAATATCTATATTTTTTTTTTATATAATTCACATATACACCAAAATATATATTTTATTGGCTACAATTTCGTAGAGCGGCTACACATATACTTTTGTTTTTTCTCTATGGCTGAGCTATGGATTGTAAAGACACATAGGTTATTAATACAAAATATTTAGTCACCAAAAAATATATGCATTTTTCTGTAATTTTTAGTTTGCTCAGAAAATATTATACTATGGTCTAACATTTGCACTAACTTAGAAAATTTAAGATCGTGGTCTAACATAAAATTAGTTTGTTTTTAAAAGGCTCGGTAATTACACAAAAGAGCTATTTAATAGCTGATACAAAAAGGGGCAGCCGGTATATTTTGAATAATTGATAATTTATGGTCATCTTTGATTATTCTTTTTCTTAAAGTTATAAGTGAACTAAGACTGATTGACATCAAACTTTAGTTTTTTCAATGTCCAGCGTAATTAGAACAACCACAAATCATTGTTTAATGTTAAAAGGGATATCAAGGACATAAAAATAGGTTGGTTTTTTAGATATGAATTGTATGGATCAAAATCTGATCGTACATAGATTAGCTTTGGAAGGAATAGCAAGGGGCCGACTAAGTCGTGGTTGTATCCACAAGGCGTCACAATGACGAGTATCTCGACCGCTGCCGAGATCGAAATATCAGAAAGCTTGTACGGCAAAGTATATATCGTGACACTTAAGGGGAACGACCAAAAGTACAATCAATAGATTAGGGTATTATGGCTAATGACCGTTAGATAAAAGGGAAGACTTATTATATATATATATAGGAGGTAACATAACAGAAAAAGGGGGTTTCCCTCCTGGAGGAAAGAGAGAGAAGAACCGGAGAAGGTCTCTGAAGAAACCAATGAAGATCTAGATCTTTGGTTGCAAATCTTTTTAATCGTCATTGTTAAATCAATAAAGATAAATCTCGTAGCTGTCAATGGTATTCTTTCTTTGCCCGTAAACCGGGCCTTGATGGCATTCTTCCGTTGCCCGTAGACCGCGCCCTGATGGTAGTGCACTGGCTGAAGACTGCACAACAGACTGGGAAGGCCCTGATGATCCTTCCCTAAAAGTTGATCTTCCCCCACTTAGTGACTCTCCCATATTGCCCGTAGACGAGGCCTTGCTCTTACCTTCTCTCTCCATCTTGTTTTCAATTTACGGCTTTCTGTGGCCTGAGCAAATGATACCATCTTCCCATAATTCATATCAAAATTCAGTGCAGCCGTAGAAGCCTCATTAATGTCATGACCCAATTCCCGACCCCGGTCGTGATGGCGCCTCTCTTAAAGAAAAGGCAAGTTAGAACAACGCAAAACCTCTTTTAAGCAAGACATTAACATTAACAAGACTAAAACATGCTTAAGATAGCCAATATTGCGGAAAATAGCGATAATAACAAGGGGAAAATCATACCGACATAGCCCAAACCGGGGTGTCACAAGTCATGAGCTTCTACAGTTTTTGCTATAATTCTACAGAATAGAGTATGCGATACAATAGTCTGAAGAAAACATATATGAGAGAAGATAGGGGAGACAAGGGGCTAAGAACGTCAACAACTACCTCGAAATTCTAAATCGCTGCCTGGTCTGGAAGGAATCAGCGGTCAGGTGCAGACTCTGCTATGCTTGAATCTGCACACATGGTGCAGGGAGTAATGTGAGTAGTCCGACCCAGTGAGTAACAATAATAAATAATAACCAAAGGCATGAAAACACATAAATTCACAAGGCAATTCTATACCAGGAAGTAAATCATTTAAAGCAGTAAAATCGTAAAGAATCAAATGAAATCTCCTTTTAAAAACAAGTTAATCAGGTAAAACCACAAGTAAACAGTAAGTAGTAATCTGCCCCTCGGGCCCAGTATCAATCGCTCAGCGTAATATCAGCCCCTCAGGCTCACTCTCAGTCACTCAACATAGTATCAGCCCTCCGGGCTCAGTATCAGTCACTCGGCATAGTATTAGTCCCTCGGGCTCAATATCATATGAGTACCCGCGCTCACTATGGGTATGCAGATTCCGAAGGGATCACTTACGACCCAAGCGCTATATCAACATAAGGACTGAAAGCCTTCTTACATCACTCATAATGCCTCAAAGCCTCCTACATCACTCACAAGGCCTGAAAGCCTCATCACATCACTCACAAGGAATGAAAGCCTCCTCACGTCACTCATAAGGCTTGAAAGCCTCCTCACGTCACTCAAGCCACCCGTGGCATATAAATGTATCTCAGGCCCTCGGCCTCACTCAGTCAAGAAAAACATCATAAGCCCCTCGGGCATAAATAAAATAGTAGTGCTCAGCCCAATCAACAGTGGAAATATCGTTTAAGTCTCAAAATTCAATTAAAGTGGCTGAGATAGTAAAACAGTATAATCGACAGGACTAAGTTCAAGTAACATATCAAATAGTGAGGAAACAATGATAAAAATCCATGAAGGACTCAAGTAGTCAGCATGAAGCCTAAAATATGGCAATAACAAACAAATCTCAGTCAATTACGCGGTAAAAATATCAATCGGGACGGACCAAACCACAATCCCTTGTAGTAAACAACCTCACGCTCATCGTTAAGCGCGTGTTTCACCTCAATATGGCATTACGTTATGCCGTTTCATGGTTTCAAACCCTCAGGATATCATTTACCATCATTACTCATCTCAAGCAGCCACAATCCTAGCTCACTATGCCCTTGCATCTCAAATCAGCCTCCTCGCGCGTCGAGTCTGATCAAAACCATAACGAATACATCACAATATGTCAATGGAACAATACCCAATCGAAAACAATCCAAAAATAGCAAAACCCGAGCCCCAGGACCACTTCTCGAAACTTAGAAATTCTTATATCAACAGGTTCCTTATCTCGCCACGAGTCTATATATATAAAGAACGCCAAAATCGGAGTCCAAATGACCCCTAAAAATCCCAATTTTTGTTCTCTTAAGTTCAAGCCCTAAACCACCATTTTTTTACCATTAATTTTTTTAAGTTTTCAGCCCTAATCCATGTATTTTCACCATAAAATCTTGTTTTAAGTCCAAAAATCCTTACCTTATCGAAGCTCCTTGAGAACCCTCTTCAAAATCGCCCAAAATTCTCCAAGTCCAAAGTTAGAATGAGAAACCCTTCAAAAATTCGCGAATATGAACCTTAATATTTCCGACCAGGAGAAAACGCATTTGTGGTCAAATTTTAGCTTGTGCGACTTCCGCTTTTGTAGTCAACCTTCCGTTTCTACGAAAACTCACTTAGGTCCAGGACCGCATCTGCGGTCAAATGCCGCATCTGCGGCTTCCGCTTCTGCTGACCAAGCTGTTGGAAACACGTTTCAAATGCAATATACTAAACGTGTGTTCTTTTGTAGGTTTTGATGAATGTCAAACAAAGCAATAAGCGATATATAGCAGTGCTCAAGGACAAGCACAAAATGGATGCATTACAAGAAGCTCAAGACAAAGTTTAGAAATGTTATAATTGAGTCAATATTAATTGTGATCTTGATTCCTCAATCTTGGCTCATAACATGGCTTCTCTACTAAAATTATTTTTCCAAAATCATGCATATCTAACTTAAGTGTCAAATGATTTTAAACTATGCATATTTATATTTGTTAAAATGTTTTTCAAACATGCCTCAAAAATCTGGGCTAAGATAATCGATTATGTACTTATGATAATCGAGTATCTCTAAGCCAAGACTGCATGACAATCGATTGTGAATTAATGATAATCGATTGTGAGTAAGTCAGTTAACATCAGGTTTTTGCAAACTGCATAACAATCGATTGTGTACTTTTGATAATCGATTGTTAACTGAGGCAAAGCTTTCAAAACTCAGAAAAATCGATTATGAACTAATGGTAATCGATTAGAATGAGAAAAATGTCTCCCAGTGTTTTTAAATAAATTAATAATCGATTGTGGCTTTTGATAATCGATTATATATGAGACAGAAAGTTTTGAAATTAATTAATAATCGATTATGGCTTTTGATAATCGATTATATATGAGACAGTAAGTTTTGAAATTAATTTATAATCGATTGTTCTATTTGATAATCGATTGTTGGAACTAACCGTTGTCATACATTTTCAAATTACCTTCAGGTAATCGATTGTTGATATTTAACAATCGATGTTTTGCGTAAAATCTGGAAAAGATTTTCTGAACGTTGTTAAAATAATCGATTGTTGATTTCCTGATAATCGATGTCTTATGCCAAAAATTGGAAAGGATTTTTTAACGTTATAAATAATCGATTATTGATTTGAAGTAATCGATTGTTGACGTAAAATCTGGGATTGAATTTTTGATCTGATAGGCAAACAATCGATTGTTTAGTCTTGACAATCGATTGTCACTGAGTAATTTCAGCAATCCTTAATTGGCAATTAGACAACGGTAAGACTGAGTTTTTCACCTATAAATACAGGCTTAACTCAGTGTTTTCACAACAACAACATATACAATTTAAGTATTTTCATTGCTAAAAGCTTTCTTACATTGATCATCATTTTCATTCATCCATAAAGCTTTTTGAAGAGCCATTCTATTGAGCTAAGTTGTTGTGATCTTGAGCGTACTATTTCTACTCATATCTACTCATTGAGGAGTACTTTGTAAAGTGAGTTTGTTTTGTGTTTGTAAGAGAATTGCGATTCTCGTTTGTTGAGGAACTTGTGATTCCTCAGTTGAAGTCTTTGGGATTGTTATCCCCGAGCAGTTGAAGTCTTTGGGATTGTTATCCCCGAGCAATTGAAGTCTTTGGGATTGTTATCCCCGAGCAGTTGAAGTCTTTGGGATTGTTATCCCCGAGCAATTGAAGTCTTTGGGATTGTTATCCCCGAGCAATTGAAGTCTTTGGGATTGGTATCCCCGAGCAATTGAAGTCTTTGGGATTGTGATCCCCGAGCACCTAGGTGAGGCTTGTGTCCTCAGCTGTAACGGTTTGTTAAGCACCCGTAAGCTTGACAAGTTTAGTGGAAATCTCGAGAGAGTCTCTCGGGGACTGGACTAACCACGTTTGTGGCCAACCAGGATACATCATTGTGTAAGTTTATTTTACTGCACTTGTTTTAATTTCTGCAAAGTTTTTAAATTCCGCACTAAAACGCTTAATTTTTTTAAAACGCTATTCACCCCCCCCTCTAGCGTAAAGCGTTATTTCCAACAATTGGTATCAGAGCCATACTCTCTGAAAGACTTAACCGTTTGAGAGAATCTTTCCATGGCTTCTACTCTAGACTCTTTTGCAGGTATTGATGAAGGACAGTGCCCCACAAGACCTCCTTTGTTCAACGGGACTAATTATTCATATTGGAAAGAAAGGATGCAGATATTCGTCAGATCAAACAGCCCTTACTTGTGGAAGGTGTACACCAAAGGAAATGAGGTTCCTGTCAAACAGGTGGAAGGAATATGGGTGCCAAAAACAGAAGAGGAATTCAACGCCGAGGATAATCGAATGGTCCAAAATAATTTTAAAGCTATTAATTTATTACTCTGTGCTGTTAATGCTAATGATTACAGGAAAATCTCCTGCTGCAAAACAGCGAAAGAAATGTGGGACAAGCTTGAGGTCACTTACGAAGGGACTGACCAGGTAAGAGAAGCTAAAATTGATTTTTTAACTCATGCTTACGAATTGTTCCATATGAAGGAAGGCGAAAAGGTAGACGAGATGTTTGAGCGGTTCTCATCAATAGTGAATGATCTCCACGCACTCAAGAAGACGTTCACAGACAAAGAACTAGTTCGAAAAATTCTTAGGAGCCTAACACCGGCATGGCGATCAAAGGCCGATGCGATTCAAGAGTCAATTGGAATCACGAACGTCACCATAGACGCTCTTAGAGGTAATCTTAAGACTTATGAATCCACTATTCTTAACCCTGTTGTTGACGAACAAAGGAGGCAAAAGATTGCTCTAAAGGCGAGCACAAGTCAATCACCAATTGAAGAGGATGGAGATAGCGAATTTGGACTCATCATCAAAAAGTTCCAAAAATTCATGCGAAAAGAATATGACCGCAAAGGGAAAAAGCAAGGTGAGCAAGTTAAATGTTATGAATGTGGTGAAACAGGGCATATCAAAACAAACTGCCCAAATCTTAAAAAGGAGAAGAAACCCTTCAAGAAGCAACGAGCATACATATCTTGGGGAGGAGATTCCGGAGACGAATCCAGTGAAGAAGAAAATGAAGAAGCGGCAAATCTCTGCCTCATGGCACAGGAAGAAAATCAAAGTGAGGTAAGTCAAATCTCTTCTCAAAATTTTTATACTCTTGATGACATGAGAAATGCCTTTGATGAATTGTATGCTGAATTTCTTAAAGTTACAAAAACCGTCACTAGTTTAAGAGAAAATGCTTCTCTAAAAGAACAAGATTTTCAAAAACAGTTTTCATTAAAAGAAAAAGAATTAGAAAAATTGGTTTTGGAAAATGAGAAGCTACTAGAACAAAACAAGTTTTATGGGAAAAGAAGTTCTGACAAGCCCGAGAGTTCTACAAAAAATTGTGCTTCTTGTGTAGACCTTAAGAATGAAGTAGGTAGATTAAAAGGCACACTAGATAAATTCAACTCCTCTCATAAAAACTTGAATGTGGTGCTTGATAACTTGAAATCAACCAAGCATGGAATAGGCTTCATAAATGAAGAAGAGGTTGATGCAAAAACCCAACCACCTAGAGCTCAACCTAGGATTAATAACAAAAATGCCTTTCCTAAAACAAACATGCATGCTAGACAAAATATTAGGAGACCTAGACATGACCTTCCGCCTAGCAATCGTCACCATAGACATGATGCATATTTTAGGCACAACAATGATCATGCTAGAAGATCCCGAAATGTTCAACCTAGAAATGACTATGGTGTTCTAATTAGGAGAAATGAAAATAGAGTAAACAATGTGCATTATTCTAGCTACTATGAGCCTAGACGCATGCATAATCCAAATGTGACATGTCATTATTGTAGACGAATTGGTCATATTGCTCCCGCATGCTTTACTAGACATAGACATGCTACTCAAACATATCATTATAGTATGCATAACCCTCAAGGACCCAAAATGGCATGGGTACCAAAAGAGCATTGATTTGTTTTGCAGGTGTGCTTGAAGGAATCAAGTGTAGTGGATGCTCCAAACACTTGACAAGAGACGAATTCAAAATTCCTTCAATTAAAGCACAAAGAAGGAGGAAGAGACGGAAAAGTCGACTTATGTTTTTTTAAATCGGAAGTATTTTCGAAAAATTCAAAAGGCAAAATTGTGGAAAAAGCTTCGTAAATTGGAGAATGAGCCAAAAGACCAAAATGAACGGAGGATGTTCAAAATCAGGTAATTGGCAAAGTCGAAGGGAAGGTAAGTACCCTAAACCCTCTTAAGAACATCCTAGGACAAAATTCTTAAGAGTTCATTTTTTTTTCACCCGACTACACGAGTTTCAAAGTTATTATTTCATTTATAGATTACTGACTTGAGCGTCGGAGATGTTTAATTCTATTTTGCAGGCATCCCCTAAAAGGTAAGAGGAAAGTATGAATTATCTTGATACAAGAAAAAAAAAATCGATCATAATCGATTATTTATGCTTACAATCGATTATCAGTATCAATAGTCGATTATTTGTTGATTCAATTTTTTTGCCATGAAATCTTGTTAAATGTTTACATTGCCTGATAGAATCAAGTCTCATCATTTCAGCATCCCCTTTCCAAACAATCGATTATTTGTTCTGCCAATCGATTATTTGCCAAAATTCAAACTCTCTGTGAGTAAAACAATCGATTACTATATATTGACAATCGATTATCTGTTTTAAACTTATGTTACCGTTTTGGCTCCATAATCGATTCCTGACAAGTCATAAATATGAAAAACAATCGATTACCAAGTTTGACAATCGACTATCTTTTTCAAATTTTCTTACCGTTCTGGCGTGTAATCGATGTGTCAGATCATTTTCATTAATGACAATCGATTATTCCATTCAAACAATCGATTGTTGAACGGTCAGTGAATTTATTTTTACCGTTTCAGACTTCAAATCTCTTCAAATCATTTCCAATAAATGTAAGATTCATTCCTTCTCTATATATAGGCTGCACATATGCTCTTGTATACTCACTCAAGCCTCCCAAGCATCAAATTCTCTTGTTTTCTTTGAAAAATCCTAGCACATCCTTTCAAAAAAAAAAAAATGTCAAGCCGCAACTCAAAACGTGCTCGTTCCAAACAAGGTGCTTCTTCTTCTCGCCATCCATATCAAGATGGATCGGTTCTATTCTTTGAATCCAATGAAGAGCTCACCCGTTTCTTAACCAAATTTGAGAAACGCCTTATTCTCCCTCCTCGCTTTTCAACAAACGCTCTTGTTGCACCATTCATTCCAGCCGCAAATATGCTAAGAGAGTGCAACCTTTTCAATTTCCTACTCCTTACTCACCCCTACTACAACATTTCTTTGGTTGAAGCTTTTTACTCCAACCTTCACAAAGATGATGAGGGTGAACTTGTTACCAATGTTAACGGCATTCCCATTCTAATTTCTGAAGATAACCTCCACCTCATTGCCGGCATTCCGCATGATGGTGAAGACATCTACCAGTACATAAATGATGCCGGGGTCATGATTGATGAAGCTAATCTCTTCCGCCAAGCCGGAGTAGCCTATGATGAGTCCTCTTCCCGTCGTCCCACCATAAAGGGTATGGACCCGAATTATCGTTTCATTCTCTATTTCATCACTCGTGTTCTCAAACCCCGTAAACTCAATCACACCACCATTTCCCAAGAGGATGCCAAATTTCTTCATGCTATTGTCACCGGTGTTAAAATAAATTGGTGCAAGCTTATTCTATCTCATATGTTCAATGCCACCAGAGATGACATACCTCTCCCCTATGCCCTCTTAACAATGAAATTTCTTGAAGCTTCCGGAGTCAATATTGCTAATGGTCCTCTCAAAAAGAGCACCAAAATCTGGGAAATTTCGGAGTCTTCCTTTCATCATGATGGTGATCATGCTCCCGCTCCTCCTCAAAATCGACAAGCCCGTCGTGCTCATCCTCCTCAGGAGCCTACCCTCCGGACCATTTCTGACCAAATTACTCAACTAACCCGTGAGGTCCATGGTTACTTTGATCACGTGCATTATGCCTATGCTCAGATGGTGCCATATCAAGCGCCTACCAATGATGATGAAGGGGATGGGGGTGATGAATGATGAAATTGTTGTTTTTGGTCTGTTTGTTCTTGATTGGTTAGTTATGTTTGGTTTCACCCTTGTAATGTTATCTTAATTTTCCAATAAATAAACTTGTGTTTATTTCACATTTTTTTTCATATTCTTCCCTTGTGTAAATTTTTGCTAATGGCAAAAGGGGGAAGAAACGGGATATCAAGAAGTATGCTATATCACTCTCAACTTCATTCATGCTTAAAGTGAGGGGGAACATGAATTGAGGGGGAACATCAAATTGCATACTTTACTCTTGTCTTGGATTATCAAAATAATTATTGCATATATCCCGCTTATGTTTGCCATTATCAAAAAGGGGGAAATTGTTGGAAACACGTTTCAAATGCAATATACTAAACGTGTGTTCTTTTGTAGGTTTTGATGAATGTCAAACAAAGCAATAAGCGATATATAGCAGTGCTCAAGGACAAGCACAAAATGGATGCATTACAAGAAGCTCAAGACAAAGTTTAGAAATGTTATAATTGAGTCAATATTAATTGTGATCTTGATTCCTCAATCTTGGCTCATAACATGGCTTCTCTACTAAAATTATTTTTCCAAAATCATGCATATCTAACTTAAGTGTCAAATGATTTTAAACTATGCATATTTATATTTGTTAAAATGTTTTTCAAACATGCCTCAAAAATCTGGGCTAAGATAATCGATTATGTACTTATGATAATCGAGTATCTCTAAGCCAAGACTGCATGACAATCGATTGTGAATTAATGATAATCGATTGTGAGTAAGTCAGTTAACATCAGGTTTTTGCAAACTGCATAACAATCGATTGTGTACTTTTGATAATCGATTGTTAACTGAGGCAAAGCTTTCAAAACTCAGAAAAATCGATTATGAACTAATGGTAATCGATTAGAATGAGAAAAATGTCTCCCAGTGTTTTTAAATAAATTAATAATCGATTGTGGCTTTTGATAATCGATTATATATGAGACAGAAAGTTTTGAAATTAATTAATAATCGATTATGGCTTTTGATAATCGATTATATATGAGACAGTAAGTTTTGAAATTAATTTATAATCGATTGTTCTATTTGATAATCGATTGTTGGAACTAACCGTTGTCATACATTTTCAAATTACCTTCAGGTAATCGATTGTTGATATTTAACAATCGATGTTTTGCGTAAAATCTGGAAAAGATTTTCTGAACGTTGTTAAAATAATCGATTGTTGATTTCCTGATAATCGATGTCTTATGCCAAAAATTGGAAAGGATTTTTTAACGTTATAAATAATCGATTATTGATTTGAAGTAATCGATTGTTGACGTAAAATCTGGGATTGAATTTTTGATCTGATAGGCAAACAATCGATTGTTTAGTCTTGACAATCGATTGTCACTGAGTAATTTCAGCAATCCTTAATTGGCAATTAGACAACGGTAAGACTGAGTTTTTCACCTATAAATACAGGCTTAACTCAGTGTTTTCACAACAACAACATATACAATTTAAGTATTTTCATTGCTAAAAGCTTTCTTACATTGATCATCATTTTCATTCATCCATAAAGCTTTTTGAAGAGCCATTCTATTGAGCTAAGTTGTTGTGATCTTGAGCGTACTATTTCTACTCATATCTACTCATTGAGGAGTACTTTGTAAAGTGAGTTTGTTTTGTGTTTGTAAGAGAATTGCGATTCTCGTTTGTTGAGGAACTTGTGATTCCTCAGTTGAAGTCTTTGGGATTGTTATCCCCGAGCAGTTGAAGTCTTTGGGATTGTTATCCCCGAGCAATTGAAGTCTTTGGGATTGTTATCCCCGAGCAGTTGAAGTCTTTGGGATTGTTATCCCCGAGCAATTGAAGTCTTTGGGATTGTTATCCCCGAGCAATTGAAGTCTTTGGGATTGGTATCCCCGAGCAATTGAAGTCTTTGGGATTGTGATCCCCGAGCACCTAGGTGAGGCTTGTGTCCTCAGCTGTAACGGTTTGTTAAGCACCCGTAAGCTTGACAAGTTTAGTGGAAATCTCGAGAGAGTCTCTCGGGGACTGGACTAACCACGTTTGTGGCCAACCAGGATACATCATTGTGTAAGTTTATTTTACTGCACTTGTTTTAATTTCTGCAAAGTTTTTAAATTCCGCACTAAAACGCTTAATTTTTTTAAAACGCTATTCACCCCCCCCCCTCTAGCGTAAAGCGTTATTTCCAACACAAGCTCCGCTTCTACGGAAATTCTCTAAGTGCAAGACTCCGCTTCTGCGATACCAATGCCGTATCTATGAGATTGCTTCTGCGGTCCCAAATAAGCAGAAGCGAATATACCAGAAGCAACAGAAAATTTCCAATTTCACAAGTCCAAAACTTCCTGTTAACCATCCGGAATCACTCCGAGGCCCCCGGGACCTCAACCAAAAGTGCCAACCTATCCTAAAATATCATTCAAACTTGATCCAATCATCAAAACACCACAAATGACACCAAAACCATCAAATTACATCGGATTCAAGCTTAAGTTCTTATAAAACTTCTAAAACATGCATTTGATAAAAAAAACCCGACCAAAAAACCTCCGAATGACCTGAAATTTTGCACACACATCCAGAATCACCTAACGAAGTTACATCAACTCTCGTAATTCCATTCCGACCCTCGGATCAAAATCTCATATATCAACCGGAATTCGCCAAAATACCAACTTCGCCAATTCAAGCCTAATTCTACACCGGACCTCCAAAATCAATTCTGATCACTCTCCTAGGTCACAAATCATCCCCCAAAGCTAATCGAAACACCGAAAATCATATCATAACCCTCTAACTCATAATTCAACATCCGGTTGACTTTTTCCAAACCAAGCCTTCCTTAAAGAGACTAAGTGTCTCATTTCCTACTAAAACCTCTCCGAACAAACTCGATCACATAAGATACAGATAATGAAGCATAAGGAAGCTAAAAACGGGGAAAACGAAGCGGTAACTCACATGAAGATAGGTCGGGTCATCACATCTCCCCCAACTAAGATAAACGCTCGTCCTCGAGCGGGTCAAGAAACATACCTGATGTCTCAAACAGGCGAGTGTATCTTCTCTGCATCTCCCGCTCGGTCTCTCAAGTAGCCTCCTCCACGGGCCAACCTCTCCACTTCACTTTCACCGAAACTTTATCCTTTGATCTGAACTTTCGATCCTGACGACCTAAAATAGCCACCGGCTCCACATCATAGGTTAAATAATCATCCAACTGAACCGTGATGAAGTCCAATACATGGGACGGGTCCCCAACATATTTTCGAAGCATAGAAACATGAAATACATGATGCGAGCCTGACAAGTTGGGTGGCAAGGCAAGCTAATAAGCCACCTCCCCAATCCTCCTAAGTACCTCAAAAGGCCTAATAAATTGCGGACTCAACTTCCCTTTCTTTCCAAACTGCATAGCACCCTTCATGGGTGAAACCTTCAGCAAGACCTTCTCACCAACCACATAAGACACATCTCGAACCATCCGGTCTGCATAACTCTTTTGATGTGACTGTGCTGTACGAAGCCTCTCCTGAATCATCTTCACCTTCTCTAAGGCATCGTGAACCAACTCTGTCCCAAATAGCCTAGCCTTCCCGGGCTCAAACCAACCAATTGGAGATCTACACCGCCTCCCATGCAACACCTCATACGGAGCCATTTCAGTGCTCGACTGATAACTGTTATTGTAGGCAAACTCTGCAAGGGGTAAAAACTCATCCCAAGAACCTCCAAAATCAATAACACAGGCACGTATATGTCCTCCAATATTTGAATAGTACGCTCGAACTGCCCGTCCGTCTGAGGATAAAATGGTGTACTCAATTCTACCTGCGTATCCAAATCTCACTAAAATGTCCTCCAGAACTGAGAAATAAACTGAGTACCTATATCTGAGATAATAGACACCGGGACACCATGCAATCAAACAATCTCCTGGATGAAGATCCCTGCCAGCCGCTCCGAAGAATAGGTAGTACATACTAGAATGAAATCTGCGGAATTGGTTAGCTGATCCACAGATCACTCACAAAATCCATAGTGACTCTCTCCCACAACCACTCAGGAATAATCATCCGCTGAAGTACGCCACCCAGTCTCTGATGCTCATATTTTACCTACTGACAGTTGAGATACCGAGCCACAAATCCTACAATATCTTTCTTCATTCTTCTCCACCAATAGTGCTTCCTTAAATCCTAATACATCTTCGCGGCACCCGGATGAATGGAATACCACGAGCTATGGGCCTCCTCCAATATCAACTCCCGAAGATCATCCACATTGGGCACACAAATCCTGCCATGCATCCTCAACACACCATCCTCATCAATGGTCACGTCTCTGACATCATCATGCTAACCCTATCCTTAAGGACAAGCAAATGTGGATCGTCATACTGGCGCTCTCTGTTGCGATCATATAACAAAGATCGAGAAACCACACAAGCCAACACCCGACTAGGCTCCGAAATATCTAGTCTCACCAACCGATTGGCCAAGCCCTGAACATCAACTGCAAAGGGCCTCTCCCCAACTGGAATATATGCCAAACTCCCCATACAAACTGCCTTTCAGCTCAAAGCATCGGCCACTATATTGGCCTTTTCGGGTGATACAGAATGGTAATATCATAATCCTTAAGTAATTCCAGCCACCTCCTCTGCCTCAAATTAAGATCCTTTTGCTTGAACAAATCTTGAAGACATCGATGATCGGTGAATACCACAGAAGATACACCATACAAGTAGTGCCTCCAAATCATCAGAGCATGAACTATAGCAGTCAATTCCAAATCATGTACGGGGTAGTTCTTCTCATGGGACTTCAACTGATGAGAAGCATAAGCAAGCACTCAACCCTCCAACATCAATACACATCCGATCCCAACTCTCGAAGCATCACAATATATAGTATAAGAACCTAAAACTGATGGCAATACCCATACTTGAGACGTGGTCATAACTCTCTTGAGCTTCTGAAAGCTCTCCTCGCACTCGTCCGACCATAAAAATGGAGCACCCTTTTGAGTCAACTTGGTCAAGGGCGATGCAATAGAGGAAAATCCCTAAACAAGCCGGCGATAAAACATGCCAAACCAAGGAAACTACGAATCTCTGTTGCTGAAGTCGGTCTAGGCCAACTCTGAACCACCTCTATCTTTTTTCGACCTGAATACCCTCGCTGGACACCACGTGTCCCAAGAAATCCACTAAATAGAGCCAGAACTCACACTTGGAGAACTTTGCATAAAGCTTCTCCTCCCCAAATCTCTACAATACAACTCGCAAAATGATGTGCGTGCTCCTCGTGACTACGAGAGTATACCAGAATATCATCAATGAAAACAATAAAGAACGAATCCAGATAAGGCTGAAATACACTGTTCATCAAATGCATGAACACTGCTGGGACATTAGTCAACCCAAAAGACATAACAAGAAACTCATAGTGCCCATATATAGTCCTGGAAGCATTCTTAATAATATCTGAATCCCTGATCTTCAACTGGTGATAGCCCAAACAGAGATCAATCTTGGAGAACACCCTCGCTACCTGAAGCTGGTCAAATAAATCATCAATGCGAGGCAAGGGATACTTGTTCGTCACTGTTACTTTGTTCAATCGCATGTAGTCAATGCACATTCTCATTGTGCCATCCTTCTTCTTTACAAATTGAACCAGTGCACCCTACGGGTGACACACTAGGCCAAATGAACCCCTTATCTAGGAATTCTTGAAATTGATCCTTCAATTCCTTCAACTCTGCTGGTGTCATACGATATGACAAAATTGAAATAGGCTGAATGCCCGATGCCAGGTTGATACCAAAATCAATATCTCTGTCTGGTGGCATGCCCGGTAGGTCTGCATGAAATACATTGGAAAACTCCCTCATAATTGGAACATAATCAATGCTAGAGTCTCGGCTCCAACATCCCTCACAAATGCCAAATATGAAATGAAACCCTTCCCAACCATACACTGGGGCTTTAAGAATGAAATCACCCTACTAGTAACATAATCAGTCACACCACACCACTCGATCCTCGGTACGCCCGGTATAGCCAACGTGACTATCTTAGAATGAAAAGGAGACAACCAGTCCATGCCTAAAATAACATCAAAATCTACCATGCTCAATAATAATAGATCTACTCGGGTCTCTAAACCCCCAATAGTCACTAAACATGACCGGTACACATGGTTTACAACAATAGTATCGCCCACCAGGGTAGATACATGAACGGGTAAAGCAAGACACCCCCGGGACATACCCAAATGATGAGCAAAATATGAGGACACATAAGAATAGGGGAACCGGGATCAAATAAGACTGAGTCATCTCTGTGGCAAACTGAAATAATACCTATAATGAAAACATCTAAGGCAATGGCATCTGACCTACCTGGACGAGCATAAAAACAAGCCTGACCACTGCCTGATCGACCTCCGCCTCTAGGGTGACCCCTGGCTGCCTGACCCTCACCCCTAGCTGACTGGGTAAGTGCTAAAGAAACTGGACCAGAAGACGAGGGCTGACCCCTCTGCTGAGATGATCTAGAAGCACGATGAGGACACTGCCTCCACATATGACCAAACTCTCCACACTCATAACAACTCCCAGGTGTTGGAGAATGGGACTGAAGAGAACCCCCTGCGCCAGAGTGACTAGCTGACGCACTCGGCCTAGAAGAACCCTGAATAGACGGAGCACGAGATGAACTCTGTGTTGGAAGAGCGATGAGTGAAGGCTGACTCTGCTGAGAACCATGATAACCACGACCTAAAGATTTCCCATGATACTCGGGTCAGGCCGACTAAGCGGGCCTGAAAAAACAACAACTACCAAGCTGGAACTGGCCCCTCGAAGGAGCACCACTATAACTGCCAGAACCCTGAGGCCTCTTAGCCTCCCTCTCCTCTTGATCCAGATGGAGAACCGCCTCAGTCTCTCGAGCTATATCAACCACCTCCTTGAATGTACCACCTAATACTCTCTCTAGTCATCAGAACATGGAGATGGTAGTTAAGGCCATAAACAAATCTCCTGATACGCTCGCAATCAGTCGGAACCATCCAAACGTCATGATGACCCAACTCTGAAAACCTCATCTCATACTGAGACACAGTCATATCTTCCTGCCATAGCTATTCAAACTGCCTGTGCAGCTCCTTTATGCAGGACTGTTGTACATATTTCTCCAAGAAGAGAGTGGAGAACTCATGCCAAGTCAAAAGTGCTACACCAGCCGGCATACGCCTGTCATACGCCTCCCACCAAGTGAAGGCAGCCCCAGTAAACTAAAAGGTGGTAAATGACACACCACTAGACTCTAGAATTCCTGTTGTGCGGAGGTTGTAGTCTAGCAAACCTCTCGAGGCGACGGTGCTCATCTGCAGGCATAGCTGGAACCCTGAACTCTTGAAATGGTGCAATTGGCTGAGCTAGAAGTGCCTTTTGAGTTTTTAATTCCTACACCACCTGCTCAAGTGTGCGAGCAGCGGGGGTCTGATTGCCTTCCCCAGCCTGTGAAGTAGCTGCTGCTTTGGTGGCTGAATCTGCCTAAGACAGGCCAATGCAATCTATCAAAATCTATCATACAATGGGCATAACTCGTGCCTGAATCGGTGATGCTGGAGCCTGGTCCTGAGTTGGGGCAACTCGAGGATCCATAGGTGCTGCCCCTACTGCTCTACCTCTGCCACGACCACGACCGCGTCCACGGCCTCTAGTGGCCTCAGTGGGTGGTACTGGTGGTCATCTGCCACATCCGTTAGTTCGTGTCTTCACCATCTGTGAGAGAATAGAAGATAGAGAAATTTAATGCTCGGATCAATAAGTTTGCACGACAAAAATTTCAAGAATGTGAAGTTTTCCTACAAGTTCTACAACCTCTTGAGGATAAGTACAAACGTTATCGTACCGATCCGTGAGACTCTACTAAACCAGCTCATGACTCGCGAGATCTAGTAACCTAGGCTCTGATACCAACTTGTCACGACCTCATTCCCGACCTCGATCGTGATGGAACCTCTCGTGAAGGCAAGGCCAACCAAAACAATGGAAACACCTCTTTTAAGCAATCAATTAAAATTAACTAGTCAAAAACATGCTTAAGATAGCCAATATTACGGAAAACAACAAAATAACAAGGGGAAAACCATCCCGACACAGCCCAAATCAGGTTATCACAAGTCATGAGCTTCTACAATGTTTTCTATAAGTCTACAGAATATAATATCCAAAACAATAGTCTGAAAAAAACATAAATGAGGTAAGATAGGGGAGACAAGGGGCTGCGGACGTCAACATCTACCTCAAAACTCTAAATCGCTGCCTGGTTTGGAAGGAATCAACGCTCAGGTGCAGACTCTGCTATGCCTGAATCTGCATACGTGGTGCAGGGAGTAACGTGAGTACTCTGAACCAGAGAGTAATAATAATAAATAATAACCGAAGGTATGAAAACACATAAATTCACAAGGCAATTGTATACTAGGCAGTAAATCACTTAAATCAATAAAACCGTGAAGAATCAAATAAAATCTCCTCTTAAAAACAAGTAAATCAGGTAAAACGACAAGCAAACAGTAAGTAGTAATATGCCCCTATCAATCCCTCAGCATAGTGTCAACCCCTCGGGCTCACTCTCAGTCACTCAACATAATATCAACCCCTCAGGATCAGTTTCAGTCAATCACCCATAGTATCAGCCCCTCAGGCTCCTTATCAAATCATATGGGCACCCGCGCTTACCATAGGTGTGCAGACTCCAGAGGGGTCCCTTACGGCCCAAGAGCTATATCAACATAAGGCCTGAAAGCCTTCTTGTATCACTCATAAGGTCTGAAAGCCTCCTCACATCACTCATAAGGCCTGAAAGCCTCCTCATATCACTCATAAGGCCTGAAAGCTTTCCCACGTCACTCAAGCAACCTCGTGGCATATAAATTTATCTCAGGCCCTCGGCCTTACTCAGTCGAGAAAAACATCATAAATCCATCCGGCATCAATAAAATAGTAGTGCTCAACCCAATCAATAGTTGAAATATAGCTTAAGTCTCAAAATTCAATTAAAGTGGCTGAGATAGTAAAACACTATAATCGACAGGACTGAGTTCAAGTAACATATCAAATAGTAAGGAAGCAGTGAAAAAAACCACGAAGGACTCAAGTAGTCGGCATGAAACATAAAATATGGCAATAAGCCCAAATCATGTTGATAACAATCACATCTTAGTCAAATACACGGTTAAAATATCAATCGGGACGGACCAAGTCACAATCCCCAGTAGTAAACAACCCCGCGCTCATCGTTAAGCACGTGTTTCACCTCAATATAGCACTACATTGTGCAATTCCATGGTTACATACCATGAGGATATCATTTACCATCATTACTCACCTCAAGCAGCCAAAATCCTAGCTCACTATGCCCCTTCCTCTCAAATCGGCCTCCTCGCGGGTCGAATCTGATCAAAACCATAACGAATATATCACAATATGCCAATGGAACAATACCCAATCAAAAATAATAATAAAAAGCAAAAATCTCGAAATTAGCAAAACCCGAGCCCCAAGCCCACTTCTCGAAACTTAGAAATTCTTATATCAACGGGTTCCTTATCTCGCCACGAGTCTATACATGTAAGGAACGCCAAAATTGGAGTCCAAATGACCCCTAAAACCCCAATTTTTGTTCTTTTAAGTTCAAGCCCTAAACCACCATTTTTGACCTTTAGCTTTTTTAAGTTTTCAGCCCTCATCTATGTATTTGCACCATAAAATCGTGTTTTAACTCTAAAAATCCTTACCTTATCGAAGCTCCTTGAAAACCCTCTTTAAAATTGCCCAATATTCTCCAAGTCCAAAGTTAGAATGAGAAACCCTTCAAAAATTCGCAAATATGAACCGTAATATTTCTGACCAGGCTAAAACACATTTGCGGTCAAATTTCCTCTTCTGCGACTTCCGTTTTTACGATCGACCTTCCGCTTCTGCAAAAACTCACATAGGTCCACGATCGCATCTGCGGCTTTCGCTTCTGCGGACTAAGCTCCGCTTTTGCAGAAATTCTCTAAGCACAAGACTTCGCTTCTATGATACCAGTGATGCATTTGCGAGACCGCTTCTGTGCTCTTAAATTCCCAGAAGTGAATATACCAGAAGCAGCAGCAAATTTCCAATTTCACCAGTCCAAAACTCCTCGTTAACAATCAGGAATAACCCCAAGGCCCCTGAGACCTCAACCAAAAGTTCCAACCCATCCTACAACATCATTCGAACATGCTCCAATCATCAAAATACAACAAACAACACCAAAACCATCAAATTACATCGAATTCAAGCCTAAGTTCTTCTAAAACTTCCGAAACATGTATTTGGTCAAAAACCCGACCAGAACACCTGCGAATGACCTGGAATTTTTTACATACATCCCGAATCACCTAACAAAGGTCAAAAACTCTCGGACTTCCATTCCGACCCTCGGATCAAAATATCACCTATCGACCGGAATTCACCAAAATACCAACTTCACCAATTCAAGCCTAATTCTACACCGAACATCAAAAATCAATTACGATCACTCTCCTAGGTCACAAATCATCCCATGAAGCTAACCGAATCACCAAAAATCACATCCTAACCTTGACTCTTTTTTTTGAGATAGTTATGACAACCTTGACTCTTTTCGACCAAAAACTGCAAACAAGCTCAAGAAGTTAGCTTTTGTGAATACTTGTACCCATTTTAGTCCAAAACCCAAGAAAAAATGAGCATAAAATATACTAGAATCCCTAGTTATCATTAGCTGGTCTGGAATATTGTCAACACCTTTAATATTATCGGGATTGTCTTCGACCCCCCTTTATGACACCAGAAAACCTAAATATTTATCAGAGATAACCCTGAATGCACACTTTTCTGGGTTGAGCATCATGTTGTGCTTCCTTAAGATGTCGAAGTTTTCGTAAAGATGTTTTAGATGGTCACCTACATTCAAAGACTTAGCAAACATATCATTTATATATACTTCCATTGTTTTCCATATTTTCTTTTCAAACATTTTGTTCATGAGCTTCTGATAAGTGCTCTGCCATTTTTAAGCCCAAAAGGTATAACATTGGAGAAATATGTGCCAATGTTTTAGTTTTCAAAAATTCAATAACTGCTGACCTAGGCTTGGGGTTCAGTCCTGTCCCTAAGTTAAACTTCTTCTCTAGAAATTTTTCGAACAATGCCACTTGTTCGAGTTCTTTTGTCGTGGACTGGTCGCGTCCATTTCTTCTGGTACCTGAAAATATCTTGGTACTTGGTGGGGTTCTGATTGCTCCTCCGTTTTGTCATCTTCGTTTGCTTTGGGAGCACGCATCAGTTCCTACAATTACTATGCCTCGTGTTCCTTCGCTAAACTGCTGGAAATTGAGAACGCGCTCATCTACCTTGTTGTCGGTTAATCTTCTCTTATTTTTTTGATTCCCTATAGAGTTGGGAACTTCAGAAGGCAGTGATATGTTTATGGTACGGCCTTTATCTCATGTAGCCACGGTCTTCCAAGAATTATGTGGTAGCTCATGTCGCAATCTACTACTTCGAATAAGATAGTCTTCATGACCCCTTTAGCGTTCGTGGGAAGTAATATATCCCCTCGGGTTGTGACATCTGCTAAATTGAACCCAGATAGAGGTTTTGTTGTCAGAATGATACTTACGATAATCTTGGCTAGTCTAACACTCTCTATTGAATGATGTTAGCTGAACTTCCTGGTTCAACTAAAACACGTTTAATATTGAAATCTAAAATTTTAAGAGAGATTACTAGAGCAACATTGACCAGTAGTTGAAGTCCATCAGTGTCTTATTTTGTGAATTTGATATCATCCTTTGTGACTTGTCGGAGTCTCTTATTATGAGTCATTGATACTTTTATTTTTTTCTGTCGAGAAGGTTACACTGTCGATCTTGTTCCCCCTGAAAATCATGTTGATGGTTAGTCTAGGAGGATCTTCCCCTATCTTTGTAGGCTCTGCATTACCTCAACAACATCCATAATTATTCTTTACCTGATTACTTAAAAATTCCCTAAGATGGCCGTTCTTCAATAGTGTTGCCTCCTCCTCACACATATGCCGATAGTCCCCAGTTTAGTGACTATTAGTCTCATTGTATTCGCATTATAAATTAGGATCCCTCTGGCTGGGATCGGATCTCATTGGCCTCGTGAACCATGATTCGTAATGCTCATCATTTCCGATACCATCTCCACTATGCTAACATTGTAATTGTACTCCAACAACATGGGGTAAATGGAATCTTGGGAAACGGATACCTCTTTATCTTGTAATGACCTATTATTCCGATCGCGATCGGTTCTTCTATTGAGAGAGAACCTATCCGCTGACTAGAAACCTCTGCTACTGTGTAGGGGGAAAACCATCCCTTAGAAAATTAACAATCTGTATCAAATTTATCCATTGATTTATCCATGTTCTTTTCTCGGTCCCGACCCTTAGTTGATGTCGGGAACCCGAGCTGATCATCTTATATCCTTATCTCCGATTCGTAACAGTTATGGACATTCACCTATGTAGTTGCTTGGAACTTGAGCAGACTTTCTTTAAGATTCCGAGAGGAATCAGAGCTCCTTGGGTTCAACCCTTTACTAAATTCCACAGCTGCCCATTCATCAGAAACGACATGTAATAACATCATTTCTTTCAAAAACCTTAGCACGAACTCACACAACAACTCAGACTCTTGATAAGCTTGGATTTTAACCTCTTATTAGTACCTTCTTAATTTAGTTTTAGTTCGAAAATGTGATTCTTATCCCAAAACTAATAAAATTTTGTAAATTGCATGTTGGAGAAGTGGACATTAATGGAGAAATCAAACTCAAAAAGAAGTGTTCCGACTCATTGCCAAAAGTGAGGTCCACAGAAGAAAGCACAGACAAGAGAATTATCTCTATAGCCATTGATCTGATGTTGACACTCAGATGATGATTGAGGTAAAGTGCGAACCACACACCATTTGTGTGTCCATTAAACATGGTTGCATTGACAAAAATTCAAAAAGTTCAGAGAGTGTGCAAAATGACCAAGAGTGAAGCCTTGCCAAAAGTGCAGCCGCGGAAGGAAAAGTGTAACCGCAGAAGCTGAAGTGCACTTGCAAACCAAATTGTGCAGCTATCGAATTCCTCAACCTATAAAATCAAGTAAAGTGAGGACCGCACATGGAATTATGCGGCCGCAGAACCTGCCGAAGGAAATTTTTCAGTGAATTGTGGGCCACTATAAATAGATGGAAACCATTTTTTAGGGCAAGTTATATAATTTTTTGAGTTGTAACCATTATAATTTAATACTTTTGGTAATTTGTGACCAATTTGGGTTGAAAACACATTATTTTATCTTTTTAATCTTGTATTATGGCTTTAAATAGTGTTTCTTCTTTATTTTATTCCATTTTATTATGAGTAGCTAGATATTTTCTAGGATTTTGACGCAACCCTAGTTTGTAAATCTTATGTGTAATTAATATAATGCTTGTTTATGATTGGGTATTTATTATTTAGCTTTGTTCATGCATTACTTCTAGAATTAATGGTTGCAATATTGATTCATGCCTTTTTGACTTGGTTCTTACTTGACAAGGAGGGACTTAGTCTAGGAAACCTTGTCTAACAAAAAATCGGGTTAGTTAGGATTTTGGCTAGCCTAATCAAAGGGTTTAAACTAGAGATAGAGAAAACCCGACTTGAGTTCATATCAATCATTTGACTTGATACTCAATTGGGATTGAGAAAGCCAACACGGGTAAAATCACTCTATAATCAAGAGGTATTGAGTGGGTAATTTCGAGTTGAAAGATATAATACACCCCAATCACCAAAACAAGATTGATATGGGGTGTATTATATCCACTCAATACCCACTCGAAATCATCAACTCAATACCCACTCAATAACTTCACTCTATACCCACTCAATACCCACTCGAAATCACCAAAAGTTTTATCTATTAGGCTAGCACCTAGGTCAAGGTTACATACCTAGGCCTTTTACCCATTTGAAAAACAACAAAAACAATTAGTCATTTTCTAATCTCTTTACTGTTGTTAATCATTGCTAGTATTAATTGTATAGGTAAATCACAAAGATCCTTTTGTTTGGAAGTGTAATTGATCTATTTCATATGCGCTCATCAAGTGTACACCCTAACGTCCATATTTAACTCCTTGAGGAAATAGACCTCACTTATTATTTGGTACTATTCTACCAACGACCATTTCTACTAATTGTTGAGTGTGGATTGGGCGTGGATCAATTTTCGGCATCATTGTCGGGGAGTTTTAACGGCATTAGCTATATATTTGCGTGTATTTTTTTGAATATATTCTTTCTCTTCTGTGTTACTAACTTGTTAAAGAAATCAAAAGTACAAACATCGCGAACAATGAGCTCGGAAATATGATTTTGGGGAAATGGATGGTGAGGAAGAACAACCAGATGAGGTACTTCAAGTGCAATAACCTAATCTGCTAAGTGTCGCATTCCACAAGAGAACGTGCTCGTACTGCTCTCACCTCAACCAATTCAACCACAAGCGGCACACCACCGGATATTGCCCAACGAAGGTTATGCTAGTGCAATTTTCCCCCCTCGTATTAGGGAAGGCAACTTTGAATTACCAATATGATGCTCAGTTTTCTTGAGCAACAAGTTATTTTACCGAGGTGCCAATTTATAATGCTTGAAAATATTTTAAAGGATTTGTGGACACATGTTGGGGAGGAAGCAAATTAATGTTTCTGAGGATGCTTTGAGGCTAAGGATTTTTCCCTTCTTACTAGGGGGTAAAGCTTCAGATTGGCTTGAAATTTTTCCAAACCATTCAATACATACTTAGGATAAGTTGGAGGCAAAGTTGATTGCTACGTTTTTCTCTCCCCGAGCACATGGCCACTTTTTAGGATGAAATTTTGGCGTTCAAGAAAGAACCAAATGAGCCCTTTCATGAGATTTGGGACAGGTATCGAACAATGGTGAGAGAATGCCCAAATAACGATATGACTGGAATATTATTCAACAAACTTTCTACCATGGTATCAATACTACGAACCAACGCGTCATCAACCAATTAGCCAATGGTAACTTTATGATAACGCCTTATGTAGAGGCATGTAAAATTCATGATGAGATGGAGGAGACATCATCGGCTTGGAAATCCTGAGCTAATGTTTCGAAAGTTGATCCAAATATGATATAACTCCACAAAGATTTGCAAGACCATGTGCAAGCCATTGCTGAATTGACAACAACCATGACTCAACTAGCAATGGCCTAAGAAGAGGACCAAGAGTCCACAAATGCAAACTCGAGTTTTGATAAATATGATTTTTATCATAAGAAAGAAGAGGAAGTCCAGTATGTGAACAATTTTCAAGGACAAGGAAACAACTTCCCAGGCTTAAATCAATAACAATGGCGACCACACAATAACCAACGCAATTGGAGTTCTAACAATCAAGGAATTGACATAATAATAAGAATCATGGAAATTGGAGTCATAACGATCAAGGAAATTATAGTGGAAACAATCAAGGAAATTGGGGAGGCAACAATCAAGGTAGTTGGAGAAACAATCAAGGCAACCAGGGGTCGGTATTTTAAAGGCCCTATTGTATCAACAACCAAGCAACCACCTCATTATCCATTATATGGTTCAAGTTCTACAAATAATGAGATGGGATGTATTGAGAGTATGTTCAAGCAAATAATGGAAAATAATGTTGATTTTGATGCTAAACTTGCCTCACACACCTCATCAGTCTGCAATTTAGAAGTTCAAATGGGATAAATATCTCAAGATCTAAATTCTCATCCTAAGGGTGCACTATTGGTGGTGAACCCAAAGGGTTGTAACAATATGCGGCATGCTATGGAGATTACCACAAAAAGTGATAAAGGAAGGAATGTGCGTACCTTATGTAACAGGCGACTTGTCGATGATGACCAAGTGGTGCAAGAAGAAGAGATCTCAAACATTTTTTTTCAAGCACATAGTGAAGTTTGGATTCATGTTGATGATAGTGTTGAAGAGACTGAGGAGGAGGTGAACCCGTCTAGGGACACACATTATTGATATACCATAACCGGTAGTGTAGAAGGCTAAGGCACCATTGCCTATGCCCCCACCTCCATGCCCTTAAATACTTTCCAAGCAAAATGTTTAGAATTAATTCAAGAAGTTCATTCAAATAATGAAGGGTATTTCAATCAATGTGCCATTGGTAGAAGCTTTGGAGTAAGTGCCCGGAAATGAAAAGTTTATGAAAGATCTTGTGACCCAGAAGCAATCGATGAATTTTTAAACTATTAAGGTCTCTCATCAAATGAGTGCAATTGTTCATGCCATGGATCCTAAGTTGGAGGATCTGGGTGATTTCATGATTCCTTGTGCAATTGGGAGTGTCGAGTTTGCTAAAGCTCTTTATGATCTTGGGGCAAGTATAAATTTGATGTCCTATTCAATTTTCAAAACATTACGAATTAGACAACCAAGACCCATTTATATTTGGTTACAAAAGGTTGTTACCATGAAGAGGTCGTTGGGTGTAGCTGATGATGTTTTGATCCAGGTTGATAAATACATTCTTCCGGCTGAGTTTGTTATTCTATACTGTGAAGTGGCTATCATTCTTGGGAGATCTTTCCTTGTGATGGGTAAGGCTCTTTTTGAAATGGAAGACGAAGAACTCACTTTCCGAGTTGGTGATGAACAAGTAGTATTCTATGTGTATAAGTCCATGAAGTAACCAAATAGCAATAAACTGTGTTATTTTACGGACTTAGTGACCGATTTTATTGTTATTGATATAAGTGCAACAATCAATGATGGTGACATAATGGAGGTCATTTTGCTCAATTTTGAGGATGACGAGATGGAAGGTTTCATAGAATGTTTGAACTCTTTGCAAGGAATGGGGTCGTACAACTATGTACGGAGGAATTATCTTTGGATATTGAAAATAGGAAGACTCCTCCTATAAAACCTTCTATTGAATAGCCCCCTACTTTGGAGTAGAAACCATTGCCTCCACACATTTGTTATGAATTTCTTGGCCCTTGGTCTATTTTACCGGTTATTATTTTCAATTATTTAACTAATGTGCAAGTTGATTCCACATTAGCGGTGTTACAAAAGAGGAAGAAGGCTATTGGGTGGACTTTTGTGGAAACTCGGGGTATAAGCCCCGCCTTTTGCATGCATAATATCAAATTGGAGGATGGTACTAAACCATCCATTGAACATCAAATAAGACTCAATGAGGTTATGCAAGAAGTTGTCAAGAAGGAGATTATCAAGTGGTTGGATGTCGGGGTTGTCTATCCCATCTCCTTTAGTTCATGGACCTCTCCGATTCAATGTTTCCCAAAGAAGAGGGGGCATGACAGTTGTTACCAGTGATAAGAATGAGTTGATTTCTACAAGAATGGTGACCGCCTGAAGGGTCTATATGGATTATTGCAAGCTCAACAAAGTTATAAGGAAGGATCAGTTTCCACTTCATTCCTTTGATCAAATACTCAATAGATTGGCCAGTCGTACTTTCTATTGTTTTCTTGATGGTTACTCCGGCTATAACCAAATTCTCATTGCTCCAGAAGATTAAATGAAAACAACCTTTACATATCCCTATGATACTTTTACTTTCAAGAGGATGCCATTTGGTTTGTGTAATGCACCGACTACTTTTCAACGGTGTATAATGGTTAAGTTCACGGATATAGTGGAGAACTATCTTGAATTTTAATGGATTACTTATCGCGCTTGGCCATAAAAGCTCAAGTAATGGAATTGAAGTTGACAAGGCAAAGATTGAGGTGATTTATAAGCTTCCATCCCCTGACTTCGGTGATGGGTGTATAGAGTTTCCTAGGCCATGCAGGTTTCTACCAGAACTTTATAAAAGATTTCTCTAAAGTGGTGAACCCATTATGTAAGCTGCTTGATAAGGACGCCAAGTTTAATTTCAATAATGATTGTATGAGGCTTTTGAACTATTGAAGTTCAAGTTGGCCACTACTCCTATCATCAATGATCCCAATTAGAGTTTTCCTGTTGAAATCATGAGTAATGTGAATGATATAGCGGTTGGGGCTATTTTGGAGCACCATATCAACAATTTTTTTCATCCGATCTACTATATTAGTAAGACCATGAATAGTGGCCAAGTCAATTATACTAGTATAGAGAAAGACCTCATTGATATTGTGTTTGCAATTAAGAATTTACTCTCGTACTTGACGGGTGCCAAAGTTATTTTTCACATGGATCATGCACCGCTTCGCTGTATTATGAGAAAAAGGATTCTAAACCTCGGTTAATGAGATAGGTACTCTGGTTTCCAGAATTTGATATTGATATCCAAGATAGGAAAGATAGTGAAAACCAAGTGGCAGCCCACTTCTCTCATTTGGAGGGGAGGGGAGGCCGCATGATGGACTTGAAATCAATAACTCATTTCCCAATGAACAACTTTTGGCAATTTAATTGAAAGAGGTTCATGCTTTGCATACTTGAAAATTTTCTTGCGAGTGGAATCATTCAAGATGAGTTCTGTTTATATCAAAGGAAGAAGTATGGCAGGTGTGGAAGGAGATGAAGCTCATAGCCTTATAAGTCGAGAAATAACTACAACATAGGGAGTGTTGTTTGTTGGTTAGTTACTAATCGAAGGCAGAAGAGCCCCGGTACTCGGCCTCATAGTACTGGGAACAGCAACTGGGACTGAAAAGGGAGAATGCACATCATCCATTAAGTCAAATTCTCCTAAAGCACTCGAGCATCATTTCAGTTGAGGTTCTAAGCTCTTCAGAGTTAGCATTCTGTTGAGCTGATGCAGGTCGTTGCTTCCTTTGTAGGAAAACCCCTTCATCACTGGCTTTGCCATTATTGTTTATAACCACAGTGGTTGTGGATGGCTTGGGTACGATATTCTTCACTTTCTTATTCCTACCCTCGGCCAAGGAATAATGTCACCTTTTTGGTTACTTGTTCTCCGGATGGGGACTCCAAGAGGAAGCGCTTGTACCGGAAGCAGGCCCAAGGGCACCTGTGAGGGTGAGAGCCTCCTTCAACATCCTCGTAGCCTCTGCACGATCAACCAAAACGTCCTCCTCAGGGATGGAAACAAAACATTGCGGGATATCTGAATCCAACAAAAAGGTGGAGTTAGCCAATTGTTTTATGTACAAAGATAGAATGAAGGTAAAATCAGTTTACCGTGGTTCATGGCCCTCCACCCATAGTTGGGGGCCAACTCTTTCCACTGGTGGGTCTTAAACGTGGTGATGTCGAGAATCTTCCGAACCCACTGATCCAGACCGTCAACTCTTGATGTAGTCCACTGAATTGCTGAAATAATGAAAGGAGAAAAGTTGCAATGACATGAAATAGCCTTTTTTTAAGAAAAAGAGATAGACTTTGAACTTACGTGGATGAGTCCAGGACTTAGGGAAGGATGAATTTGTGGATGGGATGATATCACTAAAGGCAATGACGACAAATTGCTCCATCGATCCACGGTCATTGTCATTATTTATGGTGGTAAGAAACGCATAGTGGCCACACTTACTAAAATTTATTATTCCCCCGCAAAAGATATTGGGGGAGTGGTGGTTCATCATATGAGCCAAAGTGAGGGGATACTTTATTTCCTGGCATAGACCTCGCAAACAGGCCATCGTTTGGCATAACGAAGGGCCCACCTGTGTCAAACAAACCTGGTACTAGTGGCACAACTCCATAATCATGAGGTCAAGTGCCCTGCTCAAGCAAACAAACCCAAAGTGAAGGGATACGTGTAAACATACGTAAAATGCTTCTTACTAAAGGTGACTCGCTCCGCCAAATTGGGAGCAATAATGTCTTAGGCATGGCAGTCATAGTCATCCTTCACAATAGGAATATAGGAAGGGCATATAGAAGAAAGGTATCTACCAACAACTTAAGTGAGATCGTTTGAAGTACGGAATTTCTCTTCGAATTCATTGGTTGTGTTGAGATGTTTGGGGATGATGGATGGTTCTCACCGTAGAAGGATCAGCATCAACATCAATATCAACCTCTTTATCATTGCTCATCTTGGGGGCCCCACTGAAGAGAAGACCCGAGTTCTTGAAAGAATTAGTGTAAGAAGCCATAATCAACAAAAAGTGATAAGAGTTTTTTGAAGGAGATCAAAGAAAGGTGGAAGCAGAAAGAAGTTTAATGCAAAGAAGTTGAGAGAGTTAATGAAACTGTGAGAGGCGAAAGAAGGAGAATGAGGCGTATAAGTAAAGGAATCGATGACTAAAATCGTAACCATGATTACCTCGAGAACCGGCAAAAATATTATTAAGTCATGAAGTAACACATGTTCGGGTATTAAATGCGAGGACGTGGATCTTATCAAGCATTAGAAATAATTTAGAAGGGTTCAGAAAATTTTCCGTCAAGAAAAGAATATTCACCAATTTCCCGACGACACAAAGATGTGGCACCGAAAAACAGGTGGACTATCTATATAGGGTAAAATAGGTTTATATTAAATGCTCGAATGATAGCGTGACACGTGGAAACGGAGGTAGACCAAAGATGAAGCGAGTGGAAACGAAGACCAATGACAACAACTTCAGTTGGCACCGAGTAAATCCTGAAGGTAACATAGCCATTGGGAGCAAACAAATATTTATCACTAGATGATATTTAATGAAAAATATTTCTAAGTATTAATATACATTCGTTGCAGAAAATTTTGGCATTCATGACCTGCCGTTATATCTCCATCAATGACCAGCATTATTGTCATGTAAGAGGGGCTTGATACTAAGATCTTGTTCCCTAAATATAGTTATAAATAGTGACTTTAACAAATATTTTAATACACGAAATCTCTGACAAAACTTATGCTACACATTATTATCAAGCTAAATAATACTTTACTTTTTGTCAAATATTATTTTTATCACTATCTTCGGAAGCCCTTCTCCTGGAACCAGCTACCTGTTGTTTATTTCGATTATAACACTAAGTCTTGCATTTTATTTTATTTATTTATCGTTTTTGAGATCAAATTAGTTTGTTTGTCTATAAATCACATAATAAATTTAATTGTATCATTTTATAGTAAACAAAGACGTGTTTTGTTATTTTTTTCCCGTCTATTAGGCAAAATATAGTTTAACCTACTGCATTACACGACGAATACATAGAAGAGAAAAGTAGTTCTCTCTAAAACTATAGCTTGTCTGGAAAGGAAATGAACAGTCAAATTTAAACATATGGAATCAAAGTCTAAGTTTTCGATTTTATGAGTTTTAATTCGAATTCTAGAAAATGAGCTTATTAAATTCTGGATAAATTATTTCTATTTATTGAGTTGATATTTTTCCATATATACTGTACCTTTTTAGACAAGGAGAAATCATGTGATTCTAAGCTTCCCTAGAATCCTTCCTCCCCACCCCTTCCTCCCCTCCACCAAGTTATTGTTTAAAGAGAGTTCTATTTAATGTACTAATTGAGATGATTAGTTGCAAAAAAAATTCTTCGATGGTCCAACTAATGGTTTTTCAAATGTATCTAATAATGTTGAAATGCTTAATCAACCAATCAAATAGGGAAAACAAATCATGATTTAACCTTGATGTGCCTTTGATTAAGATAAATCTCATGATTTCTCTAACCTAATTTCTAATACTGTAATAATTCTTAAATTATTTAAATAGGTATTTATCAACATGTCACTGTCGATTTGGCAATGGCAATTTCATCTTTCTAATCACTATAAAAATGTGGTCCAAACCACTGACACATAAACCTCAATTAGTGGTGATAATATAATAGCATTATAAATCTCTAATAATCTTTATACATATTCTCTTTGGTCAGTGATTTGGAGACACTTTGGGATAAACCTAAAACGTATTTAACACAATTAATTAATTAATTATCCGTATTGAAGTGGATTAAGACCTTCGAGATGGTACGTAAGCAACGGATAACGTGCTTGCAAGTTAAAGTAGGCATTATTGATCAAAACGCACAAACCACCACTAATATAATCAAAGTATTATGTAGTACTAATAAGTAAAGAGTGAATAAGGGTGAGAATTACCCACGGAATGGTAATTTCAAGGACATTCTTAATTTTTATTCTAGCTAAATTTATTTCATAATATCTGATACGTTTTTCTTAAAGGAAGAAGAAGCCATTTATTATTATTTTTTCTTAAATCTACTCTTATTTTATCAATTAGTAGAATATTAATTAAATAGGAGGTTTAACTATAAATAAAGGATATTGGATAGCCTAGAGAAATTGTCCTTAGGATTAAAATGAATCAATACCTTTTTTAAAAAGAATATACAGAACTTGCGAAAGACAATAATGTTAAGGGAAAAATATATAATTGGTTGATCAACAGAAATTAATTGTAATTATTAACCAAAAAGAATATAAAGTTGTATATTATATTTAATAATATGCGCGCGCACACATATGTGTATCTCTTTCTATATTGGAAGCGACTAAAAATAATTTTTTTTTAAATATTAATTGAAGGGTGTAAATAAGAAAAAGAAATACAAGAGGAAAAAGTTATGAGAGAGAATACAAGATGATGATGATATGCTTATCCTTTTAGAACCAATGAGGTGATAAATTTGAGTAGAAGAAAAAAAATGTGTTGGAGTTGTTTGTGTGGGGAGGCAAGGAGAAAGTGGAGATAAAGCACAACATATGGTACAAGTGATGGTACCAACTTAAACCTTGTCAAGTTGATTAAAATATATATCATAAAAATTAAAAGCCATGAAAATTCTAATCTAAACACAAGTTGATTGTCACTTCAACGCCTCCCATAAAGGTAAATTGGGATTTAGTTTTCTTTATTTGATGGATGTAATATCTTAACTGTTGGTATTTGTTTGAGTTTTATAAGTTTTATTAAAGTAAATAGTACATATGTTTGATCCAACGCGAAGTTTAAAAGAAAATATCAAATTTTAGAATTTGTGGTCCAAAATAAGTTAAAAAAGAGGATTAGAGTATTTGTATGGTTATAAAAACTTCTCATTAAAAATATAATTATAAGTCTAAGCTAAATATTTAGCAAAGTTATAAAGAAATCATTAGTTTGGAACGAACCAAAAAAATATGTTCATATAAATAATAACCGAGGACGTAAAAATTATGCTGAAAAAAATAAGTAACCTAAATTAATTCCAATTTTTAGACTTATAAATAGTATTCAATAGTGAGATATTTATTTATGTCTCGGACATCTAAAGTTTTAGTCAATAAACGAATGGGATCTAAGACATTCTATCTTTCACATAAAGTGATTTTTCATTCTCTATTTGAATTTCTTTTCTTAAGATTGTTCTTCAGTCCTTTTATTAGTCGGCTTAAATTGTCGGACTGAATTAGAGTGAAGAAGGCTGCTATTCTCTGTTAATCTATTCCTAGGCTTTTAATAATACTAATAATGAAAAAAAATTATGTGAAAGACCATTAAAAAAGGTTGGCAGTTATGCTCTAAAAGAATTATTGGTCCTCTGCATCCTCTCTAACATGAACACAATGAGAAATCAATTGGATTCTAAATATAAAAAGTTTAAAAGCAACAGTGGAAGGACCACTCCAAGAAAAGATTATTTCTTAAAACTAAACGACTTATTCAATAGGGAAAATAGGGACTTTGATAAAAAATTTCTTATTATTCCGAACAACATTAAGGAGATTATAAGCAAGGTTAGAATTCAGCTACAGGTCAAAGAAGTGACATTCCTATATGATCACTAACTACTAAAGACTTTTTCACAACTAAATCTTGCTTAAATTTATTAGAACCTTCAACGAACAACCTTCTGGATTTTCAATGGATTTGAAACCTTAATTGTCCCTGCAAAATAAAATTATTTTTGTGACAAAGCCTTCATAATAGGATTTCCTGTAGACAATATCCGAAAAGAATGACTTAAAGGTAGATCCAATGTGTCCAACATGCAGAAATAACAAAGAAGAGTCTATACTTCACATTATTTTTAACTGCAAGGTAATCAAATCTTTTTGGGATAATGCTAGGTGGCACCACCACTACAAAGCATCCGGTGATCATTGGCTAAACAAAATGAAATCTCTACCCAATTAGGAACAATTTTATAAATTGGGACATCTTCTTTACTTTTATTATATGGTACGGTTGGATAAACAGAAACAATAACAATCAACATAACACGACTTCCCCAGTTAATGGTGATTTTATTATTCAAAAAGCTACTGAATGCAAACTCCTCACTGAAAAAAGTATGTTCACTCCTCCAAAAATCCACATCAATATTGCTGGCATAAACCACCAAAGGAATGGACTATACTTAATATTGATACTAGTTTTGACATTGTTACACAAAAATGTGGATTGAGAGGTATTTTCATGTTTACCAAAGGACACCGGATTGTGGGATTTGGTAAACCGTCATATGCAGGTGTATCACTAGAAGCGGAGTTAAAGGCTCTATTAGATGGGCTCAAAATGGCTAAGGAATGGAGATTATACCTGCTTGCAATAGAGTCAGATTTCGGGCTATCTAATCCATCCTACAGGGTAATAGAGTATATGATAATATTGTTAATGAATGCATGTAGTTAATGCACCAACAGAAGGAGATAATCCCCCAACGCACATTCAGGCAAAGGAATATTGCATCTCATCACATGACAAGAAAGGCTAAGGATTAATAGGAAGTCAAGAAGACCTTTATTGAAGCTCCACCTTATGTAAAATGTATTGTGGAAAATGAACTACTCGAATATTGTATTTTTGTTAAACTTCTATCTTATGATACATTTAATACTCTAGCAATCCTAGGTAATCAAAGTATTTTTAGAGACACCAAATATACGAACAATGTACTAAGCCCTCCATAATTACTAATATATATATATATATATATATATATATATATATATATATATATATATATATATATATATATATATATATATATATATATATATATATATATATATATATATATATATATATATATATATAGGTAATCAATGTATTTTTAGAGACACCAAATATATGTATTCTCATTCTACCTTAGACAAGGGACAATAGTTCACTCACAACAAAAATATTCCTCTCATCTCGCTGCTACTTATGATCACTATTGGACTAGCCGGCTAAAAGCTAAGGCAGGCTGTTGAATCCTGCTTACTTTACCTTCTGTTTCTGCCTCTTTAACTGATATGCCTCTACCATTGTCATTCAATCAAAATGTGTGTTTATTAGCATGCTACTTCTATTTAAATTTGTGTGCTTGTCAGCATGTTACTGCTGTTTAAATTTGTGTGTTTATCAGCATCCTGCTTCTGTTTAAATTTGTGTGCTTATCAGCATGTTACTTCTATTTAAATTTGTGTGTTTATCAATAAGCTATTTTTGTTTAAATTTGTGTGTTTATCTGTATACTTGCTTCTATTCAATCCATGAGTTGGATATCATGACTACTTCTGTCCAATCTATGTGGCTATTTTTGCTCAAAACAAAGTAGTCAACAACATGTCTAACTATGTGTTTCCTAGCATGTCTACTAATATTCAACATATGTGTTTATGTCAACTCTTGTCCAATACATGTGTTTACTACCATAGCATGTTGAACTAGGGGTTCTGCTTTCAGCAAGATTGCATGTCTACTTATGTCTAAAATTAGATATATGTCGTGTCTACTTCCCTGCTAATATGATCTCCTATCTAGATATCTTACTCCCCAATCCATATTACCTTTACATATACTTGTTTGATCTGCCTTACTTCTGTGTTGGGTCACTAGTAACAGCTAATAAGCTTAAATAATCCTATTTCTGAATGTTATTTGTTTGGCTGGAACCTTTGTAGGTTCCTGGAACTGAATGATTCTACTTACTTCTATTTTTCCTAAAAGTCTGAAACTATTTTCTCAAAACTATTCTTTCAAACCGATCACTTCGACTTTTAGAACATCTAGGGTCCTGCCTCTCCAGTGTGAGCATAGCTTTGGAGTCCATGAGGCCCCTCTAAACTTTGACACACTGGGCCAGGCTATTTCACACTGCACGAGTTGTTGATCTTAAAAGGAGGCCTTGGTATGAGCACTGCCCTGGGACCTGGAGGCCCTTGGGACCTCTAACACACTCAGATACCCTCCCTGAAATTATGAGATATGGCATTGAGATCGTTTGAAAGCCTGACTCCCCAGGTTTTGCTTTGGGCCTATCCAGGCTCCCTATATATGTGTGCCTAGATTGCCTATCTGTTAAACTTCCTTTATTTGCATGTGTACTTAGACCGCCTATCTATTAAATGACTAATTCACATAATTGAGTTCGGCCAAGACCCACCATTGTGGACCTAGAGGGGTGCCTAAAACCTTCCCCTCAATGTTATTTCGAGCCCTTACCATAATCTCTAGTAATGCAAACCAATGTTTTCATGAGTTATTTGCTCTAGGTGCCCTAATGCACCTCAAATCCGTTAGGTGGTGACTCTTCAAATTCAAACAACCATTCCCCAAAAGGAAATTAGTTCTTCCCAATGAATGTCGAAACCCGAGCTCCGCGAGGGAAAAGGGGGCAGGACATCATGGCGACTCTGCTGGGGATATTTTAGGCTCTTACCATAACGAACTTATATTTGTGAATTAGTTTTAAGCATGCTTTATCCTATGCACCCTCCCCTTATTTTGATTTAACTGCTTGTTTTCAAACATTTATGATTCCCTTTATTTCCTGAAACTGACTCGTCTCCTTGTTTTCTTTTTGTAATTGTCTTCGAATTATTTAAATACTCATTTAACTTTTTAACGTGCAAATACTTGAGACAAGGGTTGGTCCAGGAAATAGGGTCATAGACCAATTTGCCGAAGCTGAGGTGAAGCATAGCAAGTTGCACAAAAGAATTCGTGTCTGAAGTTGAGCATATTGAGCAGCATAAGGCTGACATGGAAATGATCAATGAATGGAAAGAGAGGGCTATTAAATCCAGCGAAAGGTTAGAATATCTGGAGTACAGTCTGATGGAACTGGAAGGGAAAATGAGAAAGAGAGTCACTGGCTTCGCAACGCTGAAGGAAATGAATGAGGACATTTGGCAAGGGCATTCTTATTGCCAAACCTACGCGAACTACGGGAACTGATCGACAATAGCATCCGGTCTGGATAGGGTCCTTTTGGGACTATGTAGATTAGTTTTACATGCTTTTTTATGCAATAAGGCCAAGTGCCATTAGTAACAATGTCTTATTTAGTGTCATTTTGGGTCGTCTTTTTCTAACATTAATGAAATGAGGCAATTATTGGCACTGAATTTCTCCAAATCTATTTGTCGTTAGGCCTACCTGGGACACAACGAGGCTCCCAAATTAGAAGACGAATTTACATTCTCACAATATGTGTTTAAATACTGCAAACCTTTCAAAACCCTTATTGACTTGTTTACCTTTTGTTTTTCTTTATCCCTAATTATTTCCATCCCTTAAGGTTAGTTCACACATACTGGCATCATTAGCATATCACACCAGATCTAGAGGCCCTACACCTCCTCATCTTCCAAGTAATACAAATAGTAGAGGGAAAACTAAAATGGAGGACTCTCGAAAGGAAAATGCGGAGAATGCAGAAACTTCAGACAGCCGGAGTACTATGACACCAAATGATTTGGTTTTACGGTTGGAACAAATAATACTAGAGTTATAAGGAGAACTTGAGAAGGCCCATGACTTAGCAAACGTCTCCCTTACCCTCAGCGTCTCTGACATTAACCAACAAAATACCAATAACCCAGCACCTCCCTAAAACACATCAAACTAGCCTCCTCTCGCACCACATCAATATGCAACTCCACCTAAAAATCTCAATCCTTTACCGGTACCAACTCCACCACAACACCCTCATCAAACAATCCACTACCCACCAACTGCTACCTATCATACTCCTCAGAACATACCACCACCCATTCTCAATCCTCAAAACTCAACCAACGCCCACCACCACACCTAAGTCCCTAGCATTTACCAAAATAACCCTATATTGTGGAAATCGTACCTCACTCTACCCAACCAATATCCTAGACACCAAAATCTGCTGAGAATGACCTACTCATCAAGAACATGGCTGAGGAACTCAAGATATTGACAAGTCGAGGTTAGGGTGTCGAAGGAGGTAAAGGGATAGAGGGTTTGAATTATAAAGACCTATGCATGCAGCGAGATGTAGAACTACTAGAAGGTAACAAATCTCCCAAGTTCAAGATGTTTGATGGTACAGGTGATCCCAAGGTTCATCTAAGGACCTATTGTGACAAACTTGTCGAGACCGGAAAGGATGAAAAGATCCCGATGAAGCTTTTTATGAAGAGTCTTATGGGAGATGCCTTGTCATGGTACATCAGCTAGGATCCTAAGAAACGGTCTAACTAGGTGAGTATGGCATCTTATTTCATAGATCGATCCAGGTTCAACATAGAAAATGCACCAGATGTTTTCTATAATCAGAACCTCATGAAGAAGCCCAACAAGACTTTTCGCGAGTATGCTACTCGTTGGAGGTCAGAAGCAGCCAAAGTCAGGCTAGCTTTGGACGAGGAACAGATGAACAAGTTCTTTGTCAGAGCGTAGGATCCACAATAATATGAAAGGTTGACGGTTATTGGAAATCATAAGTTTCGCAATTATATAAAAGGTTGACGCTTATTGAAAATCATAAGTTCTCTAATATCATCGAACTTGGTGAAAAGATCGAAGAAGGCATCAAAAGCGGGATGGTGACAAACTTTGAGGAACTACAGGCCACGAACAAAGCATTACAATCAGGCGACATATCAAAGAAGAAAGACGTGGGGGCAGTAATGGTGGCTCAAAGCCCAAAATCCCAACTCATATACCAAACACCTCCACTCACATACCAAATACATCCACCCATATACCAAACATCTCTACTTATATACCAAACACATCCACCCATATACCAACCCTCATCTCCCAGATATTCCCAACCAACCGTTGCGTATCACACCTATAATTCCCAACCATCTCATTTTAGTCACCTCTAGCTCACCAAAACTACCCAAGAACCCGACCTAACTTTGATCGCAAACCACCCAGAAAATACACCATTATTGCTGGACCTGTTGACTTGTTGTACGAAAGGCTGAAAGCCACTGGTCATGTCACTCATATTCCTGTTGTGGCAATGGAGAACTGATCTCAATGGGTCAACTAAAATAGAATATGTGCATACCATTCCGGTATGAAGGGGCACACTATTGACAAATGCCAAACATTTAAAGATAAAATTCAGACATTGATTGACAACAAGGTCATACAAGCAAAAGAACTTGCAATCAACGTCTGCAAAAATCCTCTCCCAAATAATAGGGGTGGTGGGGTACATATAATACATATAGATGAAGAATGGGATCCTGAGGGGTCAATCGGTCTTATTCGAGAGGGTGATGACTTTAACCCTACAATCACACTCACCTCTATTATAGTACAGACGTAGGTCAGTCGAGTTGAGTAAGTCGCATCGGTTCTATTTGAGGTAGAAGTAGCTCTACCTACAACCACACATGTTCTACTTTAGGTAGAAGTGGCCAAACCTTTCACAGTGAACGTATCAACCATACCTCCTTTCGATTCCAAAGTCATACCCTAGGATTATGTTGCTAAAGCTATGCCATTATGTTGCTAAAGCTATGCGAAAGGAAAGGCAAACATGGAAGAATTTGATGTTGCACAAGAAATGACTAGAACGGGAAGGATATATACACCTGAACTCTTGGGAAGATCAAGCAAGGAGGCTTATACTAAGAAACATGTCATTGAAACTGGACCGCATGACCTTTGAAGGAAAGTATTGGCAAAAGGAATATTCCTTTATCGATCATTTAAACAAAACCCCCGCCCAGAACTCCATCCTGTCACTATTGTAAAATTCAGAGGAGCACAAGAATGCTTTGATGAAGGTGTTGAATAAAGCTTATGTACCCAACAACATCACCTGCGGAGAAATGGCCAACATGGTAGGGCAGGTGCTGGAAAGTCATAAGATTACCTTCCACGAGGATGAATTACCACCTGAAGGGTTGAATCATAGCTGATCATTGCATATCATGATTCATGGTACGATTTGAAAACAAATTCATTGTTAGGGTCCTGATCGATCAAGGCCCAAGGCTCAGCATTGTCCGCTGGATACTTTGAAAAGATTGGGCAAAGGTTTGCATGAAATACAGGCAGGAAGTATGAATGTTAAAGCCTTTGATGAGTCTCAAAGGGCAACGATTAGGGATACTAATCTTTGTCTGCAGATGAGGCCAACTTGGTTCGATGTTGAATTCCAAGTGCTTGGCATATCAGCTATATACAATCTTCTATTAGGATGACCTTGGATACATACCACTAGGGCTGGGGCATCCATACTACATGAGGACGTGAAGTTCGAATGGAACCATTAGGAGGTGATCATTCACAGAGATAGGAGTAACCCCATTTACACCAGTCAAACCATCCTCGTTATTGGGAACAAAAGAAGGCTAGGAGGGGAACTTATCACCACTTCGAATATGTCAATGTTGTTGAGAAAGACAAATGATGGAGTAACAAAATAGAAAGCATACTAGCATTGTCTGGGTATGAACCCGGCAAAGAGCTTGGGAAGAATCTCCAAGGCATTACTAAATATGTACAGCTGAAACGCCATGGTACTACATTTGGGCTCAGATACAAGTAAACATGGCAAGAGCATAATAATTGGCCGCCTTCGTGGCATGGACCTTATTACCCTCTCGAGCAATCAGTGCCAGATCTGGGTCAAACTTTTTACCGGGCTGATACAATATGGGGAATGGCAGAGAAGAAGCATTAGCTAGGCTGAGGAATTTATTCCTGGAGGAAGAGGATATGGATTGCATTGCAATAATTGAGGAGAGGGAGGAAGAAGGCCTTATAATTCATACTGTGGAAAAGGAAGCCGTTCTAAGGAATTGGACCGCCACACCATTCTGGGCCCACCGAGTCCCTGGGTAGCTTGGCATTTAGCCTAGTTTACTTCTATAGCCATGTTAGGCATTTTAGATGTTTTAGTAATTTTGTTTTTAAAGACGCATTTTGTTTCAAAATAATTACTCGATTCACCGAGCCATATTTGTTTTGGATATTTTCGAATTTAATCAATGCATTACAATTTATTATTCATTATTATCTTTCACATTTTCTTTTTACAACATTATTTGCTTTTCCTGATGAACCGGTGACTATTGCATATAATGAGACAACATAACATATGGATAGTGACTTCGAAGAAGAGGATGAAATACCGGACAAAGTTGTTAGAGAGGTTGAGAATTTTGAGAATACGCCTAAGTCCAACATGGACAAAACTGAAGCAGTAATTTGGGAGACGTTGAAACCGTCAAGGAGACTTGCATAAGCATTCACTTATAACTGACAGAGAAGAAGGAGTACAATCGTTTCTTAAAGGGGTATGAGGATATCTTTGCATGATCTTATGAAGACATGACCTGTTTAAGCACATCAATAGTGGCTCACAAATTGCCTACCAGTCCAATGTGTCCGCCGGTGAAGCAGAAACTCAAAAAGTTCAAACCATATATGAGCTTGAAAATCAAGGAGGAAGTTACTAAGCAGATCAAAGCCAAAGTCCTCATAGTAGTTGAGTACAGAACCCGGTTAGCCAGCATTGTACTAATTCTAGATAAAGATGGGAAAGTCAGAGTATGTGTTGACTATCGAGACTAAAATAAAGCAAGTCCCAAGGATGACTTCCCACTGCCAAATATACACATCCTGAACAACATTGCGCCAATCATGAGCTCCAATCCTTTGTAGATCTTGATGGATGAAGAAGACGCAGAAAACATCTTTAATTACACTATGGGGGTGTACTTCTACAAGATGATGTCATTTGGTCAAAAGAATGTTGGGGCCATGTACATGAGAGCCATGACAACCATCTTACATGATATGATACACAAAGAAATAGAAGTTTATGTTGATGACGTCATTATCAAGTCCAGGAGGTCCGCAAATTACATGACAGACTTGAGAAAGTTCTTTGACAGGTAAAGGAGGTACAACTTTAAACTAAACCTCGTAAAATATGCATTCGGGGTTCCCATAGAAAAGTTATTGGGATCCATTGTTAGTCGTCAGCAAATTGAGTTGGACCCATCCAAAGTTAAGGCTATTCAAGAGTTACCGCCACCAAGGAGCAAGAAGGACATGACGAGCTTCCTAGGACATCTCAACTGTATCAATCACTTCATAGCACAATGCACAGTCATATGTGAACCCATCTTCAAGATGGGAAGGATGCCAAAACAAGTTGGACCAAAAATTATCAGAAGACTTTCGATAAAATCAAGGAGTACATGTCCTCACAACCAGTCCTAGTCCCTCCAGAAATTGGGAGACCTTTGCTACTCTATCTATCTATATTAGATGGAGCTTTCGGGTGTGTTTTGGGACAACATGATGATACAGAGAGAAATGAGCAAGCCATATACTACTTGAATAAGAATTTCACACCTTACAAAATACGATATTCTCTGTTGGAATGCACTTGCCGTGCTTTGACTTGGACGGCTCAGAAATTAAGGCATTACTTCGGTGCCAATACCACATCGCTTATATCCAGAATGGACCGTCTGAAGTACATATTTCAGAAGCCCATGCTGACTGGGAAGTTAGCTAAGTGGCAGATACTGTTAAGTGAGTTCGACATCATCTTTGTAACTCAGAAGGTAGTCAAAGGACAAGCATTAGCAGACCATCTTCATGAAAATCCTGTGAGAGTAGAATACAAACCCTTGAAGACATATTTTTTTTATGAAGAAGTGTCATTTGTATGAGAGAACATTACAGAAGCATACAAAAGTTTGGAGGATGTTCTTTAATGGAGCTGCAAATTTCAAAGGAGTGGGATTGGAAGTGGTTTAGGTATCAGAAACAGGTCAGCACTACCCTATCTCTACAAAGCTTATATTTCCATCCACCAACAATATGGAATAATATGAGGCTTTCATCATGGGGCTCAATTTGGACATTGATATGAATGTAGAAGAGCAGCTCGTAATTGGCAATTTGGATCTTCTGGTACGTCTGGCTTGATGAGAATGGGCTACGAAGAATACCAAGATTCTACCATACTTGTATCACGTACAGGAGTTGATAAAAAGATTCACAAAGATAGAATTCAACCATGTACCCAAAATTGAAAATGAGTTTCCAGACGCACTGGCTACTTTATCATCAATAATACAACATCCAGACAAGAATTTCATCGATTCCGTCCAGATAAGAATTCATAATCGACCGGCTTACTGTGATCTTGTTGAGGAGGAGACGGACGGAAAACCTTGGTTCCACGACATCAAAGAGTACTTGGCAAAAGGAGAATCCCCATAGCATGCAAACTATACTAAAAAACGCAAACTTTGGAGATTGTCCAATCACTTCTTCCAAAGTAGAGCAGCCTGCATAGAAGAACTCCTAATATGGGGTTGTTAAGGTGTGTTTACGTAAAGGAAGCTTCCAGATTTTTCGAACAATTACATGCCAGAACTTGTGGTCCACGTATGAATGGTTTTGTTCTAGCCAAGAAAATATTCAGAGTCGGATATTTTTGGAAGGCCATAAAGACAGATTGCGTCCAGTATGTTCGAAAAGGCTACCAATGTGAAGTACATGCTGATATGATAAAACTTCCGCCAAATGAGCTCAATAAAACAAGCTCACCTTAGCCTATCGCCGCCTGGGGAATGGATGTCATCAGTCCGATCGAGCCCACTGCTTCAAATGAGCACAATTTTGTTCTAGTGATCATTGACTACTTCTCAAAATATAGAAGCTGCATCCTACAAAGCTATAACCATAAAAGTCATCACAATTTTTGTCAAAGATCGTATTGTTTGCCAATTCAGATTTCCCGAGTCCATCTTCATTCATAATGCTGCCAATCTCAACAGTGGTCTAATGCAAGTCATGTATGAAACTTTCAAAATCAAGCACAAGAACTCCAAAACATACAAACCTTAAATGAATTGAGTCGTAGAAGCTGCCAACAAGAACATCAAGAAGATAATAAGGAAGATGGTAGAAAATCACAAACAATGGCACAAAAAGTTACCATTTGCCTATTAGGGTACCACACTACAATCCGCACGTCAACTGGAGCAACTCCCTATTTACTTGTTTATGGTATCGAAGCTATCATCGCAGCCACGGTAGAGATTTCTTCTTTAAGAATCATACAGGAAGTCGAACTCAGCGATGTAGAATGGATATGGAGCTGATATGAGCAATTGGCCCGTATAGATGGAAAGAGAATGAACGCAGCATGCCACGGTCACTTTTATCAAAATAGAATGTCTAGAGCTTTCAACAAAAGGGTCAAACCAAGACAATTTGCACCAGGACAAGTGGTACTGAAGAAGATCTTTCCACGTCAAGATAAAGCCAAAGGGAAATTCTCTCCCAACTAGAAAGGTCCTTACATGGTTCATGGGTGCTAACAGGAGGAGCACTCACACCTGCATAAATGGACGGAGAAGTCTGGCCAAAAACAATCAACTTAGACCCACTCAAAAGATACTAAGTTTAAATTGTTTATATTTCTTCATCTGATGTAATTGAACTATGCTCGACCAAATTCCCATTAAAGAGGGGATATGTAGCCAGCCTTTTTGGTTCGGTCATATCATAATAAAATTTTCATCCCCACCCCCCTCGAAACCAGAAACTGGGGTAGAATTTTGAGGAGGACCCTCAAAATTCCGGAGCAAGTCCAGTCGACGCCATCATGTGCCAGAAAGTCAAAAATTGGGGAAGAATTTTGAGAAGGATTCTCAAAATTCTAAAGAAGGTTCAACAAGTTTCACCACTCGCAAACGGCCGACAGATCATTTACTAAACTGTGCAAAATTTTAAGAAGGACCCTCAAAATTCTAATACAATAAAGTTGTAATATCTCTTAAATGTGTTACAGTCATCAATTCATCTAAACTACTTGATATTTCACTATGGTTCCTACTTTCATCAATAATTGCATATTTTCGAAAACTCTATTTTTCATAACATCCAGGTGTTACCCTCTAGAACGGAGCAGAGCAAAGCCGGCAGACGGAGGCACGAACCCACCTCCCCTTACAAAACTTGCAATTTTTCTTTGAGCACAGTCACATCTAATGTAACAGTAGCCTTTGCAAATATACACACAGCAAAATCACTATCAATCGGGCCACCAGACACCGAATATATCTTCAACTAAAAAATACTCTACTCCTATTTTTCTTGTTCACTGTATAAGGCTGAGCACTACTTTCCATTCACATGGGACTAAGCCATGTACTGAGTCTTGCATGAGACTAAACTCTGTCTCCATCTGCATGATGCTAATCCCTGCCTCTATATCTCCATAGGTCAAAGCTCTGCCTTTCATCTTAATGGGACTAAGCCATGTCCCTAGTCTTGTACGAGACTAGGCTCTTCCTTCCATTTGCACGGGATTAATCCCTATCCCGAATCTTGCATGAGGTTATGCCCTGCCTCTATTTTACATAAGGCTAAGCACTGCCTTTCATTTGCATGAGACTAAGCCATATCCCAAATCTTGCGTGAGTCAAAGCCCTGCCTCTATTTTGCATAAGGCTAACACTGCCTTCCATTTGCATGGGACTAAGCCCTATCCCAAATCTTACATGAGGCTAAGCTTTGCCTTCATTTTGCATAAAGCTAAGCATTGCCTTCCATTTTAATGGGACTAAGCCCAATCCTGAATCCTGCATAAGGCTAAAGTCTGCCTCAATTTTGCATAAGTCTAAGAACAACCTTCTCTTTGCACGGGACTAAGCCTTGTCTCCATCTGCATGAAGCTAAGCCCTGCCTCCATACGCATAAGGCTAAGCACTGCCTTCCATTTGCATCGGACTAAGCCGTGTCTCAAATCTTGCATGAGGCTAAGCCCTGCCTCCATTTTGCATAAGGCTAAGCACTAGCTTCTATTTGAAAGGGACTAAGACATGTCCTGAATCTTGCATGAGGCTAAGCCCTGCCTCCATTTTTCATAAGGCTAAGTACTGCCTTCCATTAGCATGGGACTAAGCCTTGTTCTGAATCCTGCATAAGGCTAAACCCTACCTCCATTTTGCATAAGGTTAACCACCACATTCTCTTTGCAAGAGACTCAGCCATGTCCCCATCTGCATGAGGCTAAGCCCTGCCTCCATATCGGCATAAGGCTAAGCATTGCCTTCTCATGGGAATAAGCATTGTCCCTCCTTGCATAAATGATGCTCTATTCTGGAACGATCTATTTGTTCCTCTTTCTGGCGAAGCTCTGCCCTCAACCTCACATGACTAAGCCTTGTCTTGTTGATTTTAACATCATATTATTGCATCTCACAGGCTGAAACATTGCCAACTTGTCCAAATGCGTCATTGTCGAAAGGCATCACCCTCTTAGTCGAAAAATGACATGCCATAGCCTAAGGATCTCTCAAAATTGCATATCATTATTCAAAGGCGTCATGGTTTAGAGACACCATCCTCATAGCCCGAGAACATCATTTCATGGCCTGTGAATCTCCTATCTCACAATTCATATACCAGGACATCATAGTCTAAAGACATCATCTGCATCGTCCAAAGGCAATCTTTCATGGTCTAAAGGAAATTTGCATCACATTTAAATTCTCAAAGTAATATGTATACTTGCATGCATTGGGTTTGGAGTTTACAGGTGATCCCGTAGGTAACCATTTTTCAAATTGGAGCAGCCTTCGCTCCGTTTTCCACTCGCACCATTTTTCACTTTGCCATTCACAACCAATTCTCATCAGTTACCCATCTTATTCTGTGATATTTAGCTATCTACCCTATAATACATCCGATACATTCCGGATTCGCAACCATAACTCTATTCTACCTCAACCTTCACAAAAAGGACCTTTTGATGAAAGCAACTACCGTTCTTATAATAACTCCTTCGGCTTCATTCAATGATGGGTCCAGAACTACACATGACCTGATTCATGTAAATCCAAGGATATATATGCAGCTAAAAAATCAGGGCTCAACCTCTATCTAATTTTTCTATGCATCCCAATCAGTCAAAATTGGCCATAATTTCTTTACCAGAAAACTGTTTCATCATTCCCGTATAATGCGGAGCAGCTGTTGAGACTTAATTTTTCTTAAAATACTTTTCAAATACATATATGCCTTCAAAACTATGCGTAGCATCAACTGATATTTTTTCATAATTTTATATTTTTAGGGATTTTTAATTAATTTGTCCCAGTATATTATTTATATAAATAAGTACAAAAAGGACTTTATAATAATTTCATGGCTTAATATTGTTATCTATATTTATATTAGGCTCAAATTATTGCAAAATAGACACATTTTATATTTTTGGATTACAATCGCAATAACTTTACAATTATAGCCCATGCATGCATTATTATATTATTTTACTAGAAAATAACATTTTATATTGTTTAAATATTAAGTAATTAGTTTAAAATATTTCTCTGCATGAAAATCACTTTTTTAATTTATCAACTATTTTTTGAAAATTATTTTAGCAATTAAATGGATATTTAACAAATGATCCCCTTTTATTTTCGGACTTAGCCTAAATTAAACAGCCCAAATTCATAACCCACTGAGACCAGGCCCTTACCAATTACCCCTAGCCCAATTAAATCCTACCCGATCCCCGAGCCCTCTAATCCCGGTCGTTGATTATAGAGATCAACGAACACCATCACTTCTTCTAATTTTAACCAAACGACCCCCTCTCCATCGCCCCACAAATCTAATTCATTCTTAACAAAAGGCCGCCCTATAATCCCTCATCCTCTGTCTCTGAGACCTAAACCAAACATTAGCCACTGTCACCCAAAACTAATCATATTCCTTCCGATTCTCACTCGGCCCATGGATTTCCATGGCAGTTTGAAGCTCCTACTGATCTTCTACATCTCATGGTTTACTCATTCTTAAGCTTTCTTGGAAAAATCTTGAAGAGATCTTACCAGATCTGGTTCAAGACTCTCTAGGAGTTCATCTAATGTTGTGAGTGTTACTAATCTGATGCTTTTATGGTTCATATATCTTTTCTGAGACTCCATTGTCTTTACCTTTTCATTCTTTCTTCAAAATCCTTTCAAATATGAACCCATCAAAATATTTGTAGATCTAGAAAGTTTCTGAGTTCGTCGTCGATTTTCCTTGAAAGAGTTCCTTGTTTCTTCACTATTAGTCAATTTTCGGCGCCATGTTAGGTTTGATTTCTTTATTATCTGTTGTTCGATCTTCTGCATATTTGAAGTGTTTTCAATTTCCCATGGTTTTTCTATGAGGTTCTTTTACTTTTATACTATTAACTGATTTTTAGCACTACACTACTTTAGGTGTTTGATTTCTTTTATTTATGTTGTTTAAATCTCTGTATGTTTGAAGTGCTTTTTGTTTCCATGGCTATTTTTTAAATTTCTCCTAATCTTCCTTCTACTAATCAACCCTAATAATCTTTCTAATTTTCTGGGGTTTCCACTTCCCTTTTTGCAAAAGGTTTTCTAAAGTTTTTATGTTTCGTTTCATTTTTCTTGCATGGTTATATTTTTGGTCTAATTTTTTGACTATTCAGTGCTTGATTTCAACCACTTTTCTATTATTTTTTCAATAATTGAATGATTAGTCTAATTATCTAGGGTTTATTTGTTTACTAAACTAATTTACTGATCTTTAATTGTTTTCCTTAATCCTGAATGTTTTAATTGACATCTCTTGTCTGTCTATGGGTTGATTAACCCTTCGATTGGTCTCTAATTACCCGTGTTGACTCATTCTACCTTAGACAAGGGATAATAGTTCACACACATAAAAAACCTTTTTCTTATCTCTCTGCTACTTGTGATAACTACTGGACTAGCCAGCTGAAAGCCAAGGCTAGACTATTGAATCCTGCTTGCTTTACCTTCTGTTTCTGCTTCCTTAACAGGTATGCCTCTACCATTTTCATTCAATTAAAATATGTGTATATCAACATGCTACTTCTGCATAAATTTATGTGATTGTCAGCATGTTACTGCTGTTTAAATTTGTGTATTTATCAGCATGCTACTTCTGTTTAAATTTGTTTGTTTATCACCATGTTACTTCTGTTTAAATTTTTGTGTTTATCAACTTACTTACTTCTTTTCAATCCATGCGTTGGGTAGCATGACTACTTCTACCCAATCTATGTGTCTACTTCTGCTCAAAACTATGTAGTCAATAGCATATCTAACTATGCGTTTCCTATTATGTCTATTAATGTTCAACCTATGTGTTTATGTTTACTCCTTTTTAATACATGTGTTTACTACCATAGCATGTTGACTTCTATTTTAATTAAAACTAGGGGTTCTCCTTTCATCAAGTTTGCATGTTTACTTATGTCTAAAATTAGATCTATGTCTTGTCTACTTCCCCGCTAGCATGATTTCCTATCTGGATACCTTGTTCCCAATCCTTGTTACCCTTTTCATGTGGATGTTTTATCTGCCTTACTTCATTGTTAGGTCACTGGTTACAGCTAATAAGCTTAAGTAATCCTATTTTTGAATGTTGTTTGTTTGGCTAGAACCTTTGCATGGGTTCCAGGACTGAATGATTCTGTTTACTTCTGATTTTCCTGAAAGTCTGAAACTATTTTCTCAAAACTATTCTTGCAAATCTATCACTTCAACTCTTAGAACATCTAGGGTCCTGCCCCTCTAGTGTGAGCATTACTTTTGAGTCTATGAGGCTCTTCTAAACTTTAACATATTGGGGATGGTTATTCCATACTACACAAGTTGTTGATCTTTAAAGAAGGACATAGTGTGAGCGTTGCCCTAGTCCTAGAGGTCCTTGGGAACTCTAACACACTAAGATACCCCCCCCCCCCCCCCCCCCCGTGTCCTCCAAAATTATGAGATGTGGCATTGAGATTGTTTGAAGGCCTGACTCTCCAGGTGTTGCTTTAGGCCTATCCAGGCTTCCTATAGTACACTATTATCATTCCTGTAATTTATTTACACTTGGTTTGTAATATTATTCACTTTGTAAACAGATATTGGTAGTTAGTAAACTGGAAGGGATTATTATACACATTTTATTGGGGAATGGGTAGATATCTTTCCTATATGATTTAAAAACAATGTTTACATTTCTAGAAACCATGCCTAAAAGACATTGCAATGTCCTTCACTTGTGTGAATTATAGAAATCATGTATATGGGATTCAAACTAAACTTCTGCAATTAGAAATTATCGTGTTTTTTGATTGTTTGCATGTATTATGGATATCCTGCCTATAGGATTTAAAAAATAATGTATACATTCCTAGAAACCATACCTATAGGACATTGTAGTCTTCATCACTTGTGTGCCTTATAGAAATCATATCAATAGGGTTCAAACTAAACTTCTGCAATTAGAAATCATCGTGATATTTGATTGTTTGCATGCAATCTAGATATCATGCCTTATAGAATCTTAAATCAATTTATGCACTTTTACTACCAGAATCTATAAGTCTAAAATTAGTCATCCCACCTAGACAACATTCCTATAGGATCCAAATTTCCTGCTTAAAATTTCTTATTGGTTTATTGCACTTATAAATAACAACTAGATATTATAGGATGACATCGATACACACCTAGGCATGCCTATAGGGCTGTTAAAAATCCTAGAAACTGTAAAACCTATGCTCTATTGATTGTCAAGATTTAGCCCCCTCTGAAATCAGTAGGCAAACTGATTAGGTATTTTTTCTTGCTTTAATAAAGCTTTACATATGTTCTGATTTGTGTTCACCTAGATATCATGTCAATCAGGATTCTCTTAAAATGCCTGAAACATTTGTTTGAGACGTGCACTTATTTTCCCTATTTGTGGAGGTAAAAATGTGAGCCATTTAATTGCTTTGCCTTTGGTCCAATCCTAATTGTTTTGGTTGTCACCTAGACTTTTTCTCCTTTAAGTACCTTAGAATAGTCTAGAACTACCCAAATAAGAGGTCCTAAATACCTCCAGGGCCACAAGGAAGGGACATGTAATGCACGCGTAGGATACATCTCAAGGTTGCTAGTATGCTTTAGGTTATGACCAAGGGGAGGCTAATTGGGTAGTAAAGGATATGATGACATATGTGTCAATGCCACGTGTAACGCTTCTATTTGAGGAAAGTTTACCGGGCATTTTACAGATGTGATCTTATAGGCTAACAAACCTAGGACTTCCCTCGCCTTATTTACATATGTGTGCTTAGATTGCCTATCTGTTAAACTTCCTTTATTTTCATATGTGTGCTTAGACTACCTATCTGTTAAATGACTAATTCACATAATTAAGTTCGGACGGGACCCACCATTATGGGTAGTGAGTGCTGTCTAACACCTTTCCCTCAAGTTTATTTGGAGCCCTAACCCTAATCTCTAGTAATGCAAATCAGTTTTTCATGAGTTATTTGCTCTAGGTGCCCTAGCGTACCTCAAATCCGTTTGGTGGAAACTCTTCAAATTCAAACACCTAATTCCTAAAAGAAAATGAGTTGTTCCCAATGAATATCGAAACCCGAACTCCGCGAGGAAAAAGGGGGGCATGACACTTATCAAGCCCTTCATTGCTTTCAAAACCAAAAGAAGGTGAACATTGCTAGTCTACCTCGCGGTCTCGAAAGTTGCAATAAGCGCAGTTTTGGTCCAAAAGGACGAAGGTAACAATCTCTCATTTATTATGTTAGCAAAGTATTAACGGGAACATAAACGCGTTACCCACAACTAGAAAAACTAGCCTTAGCTCTTGTAGTTGTCGTTCGGAAGTTGGGGCCCTACTTCCAATGCCACCCAATACCTATGGTGACTACTTTCCCTTTGTGAACCATCCTCTATAAACCCAAGTTCTCGTGTATATTGGCCAAATGGGCCATCAAAATGAGTGAGTTTGACATAGAATATAAACCAAGCACTGCAGTTAAATCTTAAGTCTTGGCTGACTTCGTGACCGATTTCAGTCTATGACTGTTGCTCTGGAAATTAAGGATGAATTAATGGTGTCAGAATCAACACCGAGGGTTTGGGCATTATACAAGAATGGAGCTCCAACGTGAAAGGATCAAGACTTGAAATTGCCCGAAAAATTACCTGGAGTTCTATAGGCCTACCGAGCAACGGCCAAGTTGATCACCGGAGAAACTCGTTTTCCCCTGGTGTATGGTGCTGAAATTCTAATCCCGATGGAAGTAGGTGAGCCCACATTAAGGTATTTCCAAGCAGATGGAGAATCAAACAAACGAAGTAATGCTAATTAACTTGGGGTTGCTCAAAGAGTAAACGGACTTGGCACGTGTAAGATGATAGCTCAAAAACAGAGAATTAAGTGGTATTATAATCGAAGAACCAACCTCCGTTATTTCAAAATTAGAGACTTGGCTCTAAGGAAAGTAACCAAAAATACTTGAGAGCTCAATGCGGGGAAACTAAGCCTAATGTGAGAATGTCCCTACCATATTTCAACTGTCACCAGGAAAGGTTCATACGAGTTGGAGAACCAAACTAGAGATGCGTTTCCAAGCAATTGTAACGTGGCAAGCCTCAAAAGATATTATTGCTAATGAAAAAAAACCAATCCAAAAGTATGTGCTGCACTCTTTTTCCCTTCGATTAATTTTTTGTCCCAATTAGATTTTTTGGCAAGGTTTTTAACGATGCAGTGATAGAAAGCATATTATGAAGACAACATCAATAAGACCTATGAATTCAAGGCAAACACAGCTTCCACTCGGAGATGGTTAGATAGTCTTTGGCTCTATAGAAAATTCCCACTAGGAAGTTAAGTTTGCTATGAGCAAAAGTTATCCGACCGGTCATTAGCTGAAACCACTAAGGGATTGTTAGGTAATCTTTGCACGATAGCATAGATTCCCGGGGGAAAGAAAAGTGTGTTACCGAGTTGACGATTATCTAGTAATTCATTGGTGGAATCTTGAAGGTACGAGACTTCCAATGTTCTAATTCATATTCTTCGCATTTGAACACCGGGGGAATGATATGAGGATATGGCATCAATAACTGCCACGTCAACTGGGAACAAAAATCCGGAAGCGTAAATATGTCAACAGGACCTGGCATTGCGCAGCTAGCCCCGTAGAAACAAGTTGTATAGGATAGCAACAAGTAATGTCAATTTCTTTTTAGCATAGCAAATGTGTGTATACTTTTGAAAGTAGGAGTTAAATGAAATGAAATCCTTTTATTTTTATATTATTTCTGGTCTAACGATGAAATATCTTTTTTATTTGAAAGTTAAACAAGTACTTCAAATGATAGTACTGTAATGAACAAAAAACGTCATCTTTAAGATCAACGTAAACATAAGAGGGCCTAACCCTCCCATTAAAAGATTGGTTCCACTCTTTATCAGGAATATTGAATATGATGTCTAAGAAATGAAGAATCTTTTATTTAATATAGGAAGCGCTTTACTTTCTTAATAATTGGATACTCGTCAGCTACAAAAGAATAGAATTAATCCTATTAATAAGTTCTGAATATTAAATGTTGGGTCAGAACCAAAATAAAAAAAGAAAAGATGAAAAAAAACTAACTGAATGGACGCAGACATGGTACCAATGACATTGACTACTCGTTTTAAATTCTTTTCTTTCGTCAATGGAGTCTATAAGCTATTTGGATGCTTGATTGTGGCAGGTGGGCCGTCTTCTCTCCTAGTACTATTGCTTTGCCTGTCTATATATTAGTATAATAATGTGTTTCAATTTCGATGAAGTAGTTTGATTCGTCATAAAGTTTAAAAAGAAAATAAACTTTTAAAATTTATGGTCTTAAAAGCTTAAGGGTAAAATTTTTATGGTGACATGACAATTATGTAGTTATAAAAATTTTTCTTTAAGGTTAAAACGAATGAAATAAAAAGTTAATGGTTAAATTATTTTCAATTGTAAAAATATGTGTTCTTTTCTAAATAGACTAATAAAGAAATTATGTCATCTATGAAACAGGGGAGTGTAACATTAACTAGCTCTATACTCACGCAATTAATAAGAACACACATCGTTCATTCAATAGTGGATGTCAATGACCCCAAGCCGTAGAGGCGGATGTAGAGGCTTCATTATGGTCACATGAACTCAATAGCTTTTATCCGAATTTTGTATATCTACGAAAAATTCATGAAATATCTATAAATATGATACTAAATTCTATTATTCTTGTTTACCCGTAAAACGGTTTTGAATTTAGACGTGGTTTTTAGACAAATGAACTAATTTGATCCTGAAAAAAATAGAATAAATAAAGAATTAAGTAACACTTAGCCTTGAAATGTAGATAAAACAACTAAGATGACAATTCGGGAAACAAGGTTTCCGGGCACAACGATGATGAAATCAAAAAGCAAAAAGTAAGATTGTATTAAGCTTTGTATAGAATATAATATAAGTTTGCCAGAATATTCATGTCCTTTACAATGATAACTAAGCTCACTATTTATAGTTGTGCCTAGGGAATGAGGTCCTATGATCGTGCCCTCCTTTAATGTCAATTGTGAGGGCTATTGATGAAGATGTAATGGTGGACATAAATACCAAATTCCTTCTAACGGGCCGCTGCTCTTAATACTGCGAAATATTCCTTATTAAATGCTACCGAGAGTAAGGTATTTAACATGCTCCTAGGAATGTTATCCCTTTCGGTGACAAGTGGAATATTTGTGCTTGGTCTTCAACCATCCTCATCATGGGTTCCACATGTTCTTCCTTTAAACGACCAAGTGTCATATCATTTTTTACCCTATACAGATAGTTCCCTTATTTTCCGGTGACATAACTTTGTGTTACCGAAAAGTTGGTAGAAATACCATTTTGGCAGAAATTTCTATAATTCCCTATGTAGACTTCTAATGGTCTATTTGACGCATGTCTCTCCGTATTTAATGTTCCGGACACGCGTCATCTCACGATTCAGCACAACTTGTTTCAGTTAACAAGGTAATCATGGCCATAAATTCAGTCACCAAAGTTTTACTTATATGCATCATCTTTTTCCCTTACACTTCATAATTTTCCAAGCTTTCACCTTTGTTATTCATCTTTTTTCTAACTCTCTTCAAACAAAAACCTTTCTCCTCCTTTTACATAATGGGTCCTTCCTCAAAGCATACCATATCTTCAAAGAACAAGAAAAAGGCCGAAGAATTGGCTCCTCCAATGGTGGGTTCCATAATCCCCAGAAGTCTTAACACCACAAAAGACTTTGAAGAGAAACTCCCTACTGCTAACCCTCGTACATAGGATATCAGTAGGTATCCTTCTTCCATTCTTCCTTCCAGTATTCCTACTGTGAAGTAAGATTGCCGGTTCCATGGGCAGGATACTATTGCTCCTGATCTATCGAAGCGAGTGACCATAACCAATGAGGGTTTTACATATTTTTACACATATCCCTTTACTTTGAGTGTGTTTTCTTTGAGTGGAAAGCTAGATTTCGTGATTGCGGAGCTAGACAGGAGAAGAGCTAACCTTATCTTACATGATGAATCTCTACCCTCCCAAGATTTTCCGTAGGGGAATATAAACCTCTGCAAACGTGGCCACCATGCTCTGTTGACCAACGTAGATGATGATAACACTCGTAGGTGGATGGAACATTTTGTTTCAATTGCCACCGATAGAATTATTCTGACAACGACTTTATCCTTTCTAGTCGCTTGGAGCCACACTCGTAAGATTTTTCAATTAATATTTCCTATTATTAAATATTCCTTTGTAGCCATATTGGCTCTTCATCCCGTCACCTTTTTCAGCAACTCGATGGGTCGCATCGGAAGTGGAAGGCTTGGACCGATGGGTGCAGAAGATCTTGGATGTTACAATGCCCAAAACTCGTTTATGGAAAGTACTAGCCCTTAAATATGGGTGGAAGGCCAAAAATAATGGTAATTTAAATTTACCTTGCTTTTATTTTTAATGTGAAGAACTTGGTTGAACCTTCTGACTTGTTCATGAAATTAGGTCTACCCGCAGTCTTTGTCGCTTTGCCTGAAGATGATGTTTTGGTTGATCCTGCTGATACAGCTAGGATGCTTTAGGAGGCACTTACTCAAGTAGGTATCTCCAGGCCTGCTTCGAGCGCAAATGTTTCACCACGGGGTACACGTCCAGAGAATAAGAAACAGAAAGGAAGGCATTCTTCCGTGGTCGGGGAAAAGAATAAGAGGGTAAAAAATACCAACTCCCGCTATTGGGTTCCAACTGTTGTACCCGGTGCTGTGGGGCTGAGTACTGAGTCATTGCATCTTTGTTTGGCGAGCATCCAACTACCAGGTTACAGTTGATGTAACTACTTCACACTCTTCAACTCCATCAGCTTCATCCCCGTCTTCACTAGGACAAACAAATGCTACATCACTTGCATCTTCATCCACTCTACCACCAGCAACTGCTACCTCATCTCCACCGGCCACATATGATCATGAAAGAGATGTTCCTCCCCCCAGTCCCCGCTTTATGGAAATTGAGGCAAGATTATGATGCCCCTTCTAAAGATCTGCAGAGTAGGAGGAATGTTACCCTCTCGATTTCTACCAGGCGCAACCTGCTTTTCCGATCGGTGGAGCTTGCTAACTATCTGAAGACTTTGGCTTCAGAAAAATATTGGGAAAAGATTCAAGCCCTCTCGAGGGAATACTTGCTGAACAATGCCATGCACAATGCTGCAGCGATGTGTTCCTTTCTCCTTTATTATTTCTTTTACTTTTATATGAATGTATTCTAAGTTTATTTTTATAGGCCAATTATATTGCCTTTGAGGACCTTCAGAGTTAGATTCATGATAAAGAAGAAATTACTTCCGCTCGAGATCGTCTTTTAGCAAAGTAACACTCGCCTCTTAGATTTGGAAGCCAAAACTGTTGAGGTTGTTGCATTGGAGGCTCATTTGCAGCAAAGTGAGCAAGAGGTGATAAACCTTAGCCAAGAAATTGTCCCACTGAGGGTTAGATTCGACGAAGCCAAGGAGAATTCGTCTAAGTCCATGACGTTCTTCTTGCTGCAACCGAGCGCGAGGCTGCCATTACCAAAAAAGTGACTGTTTAGAGGCAGCCTTGAACTCTAAAATCGAAGAGAAGAGAAGTATAAGAAAACCATCGAGCATAATAAGCTATATAGTTTAACTGTCCGAGACCTGGATGTTACCCTCATATCTGGTAGGTCCACTCGGTAACGCCTTTCTGCCGAGGTAGCTCATCTCAAGAAAAATTTAAGTATGGAGCGGCTTCCCTCATTGTTGAGAAAACTTAGGTTATGTATAGCATGAGGAGAAAAACCTTGGAAGAGGCCAAAGCTAGTATCATGGTTTTGATGTCGATATTGCTAAGGCCCAAAAGCTTGAGTTGGCTGCTAAAGATGGACTCCCGGTGCAGTCTGATGCTCCTGGTTCTTCTAGTTCAGGCTCCGAGTTCTGGGGAACTGAAGAGGAATCGGAAGGCGATGATGTTGAAGAAAATTTCGAGCCATCGGTGGATCCACCTACTTCTTTCGGGGATGCAGATGCTTCTCTTCCTCTTGGTTCCGAAGATAGTGCATTTTAGCTTTTCTTTATTTTTTCCATTCTTGTACTTTTGCCGTTTTGGCATGTTCTTGTAAATAAAGACATTTTTTGCTCAAGTATTGTTTGAGTCTTATTTTCGTTTAAATATCCATGTAAGTCTTTAATTTTTGTATTTGCTTAAGAGTTCTGCGCATGTTTTTCTATTCGCGCTTTGCTACGTGTAATCTCGGATGCTTTTTCCGTGAAGCACTTTGGCTCCGAGTATTATCCATTTTACGTGAGGGTTTCTACAAGTATATATTTGCACAAGTTTATTTTTAGCGTCCTTTCTTGTACATCTTCGGATGCATCTTCCCCAAAGGTATTTTGATTCCGGACATAAATTCTTCTGAATCATTCTACAACGTCGTTTGATGGTCTGCAAAGTTTTCGACTATATTGATAGTTGGCTTTGGAAAAAAAAACACAAATTGATGTGTTTTTTCGTTGTTGTTTGTGTGTTTAATAGTGAAGCCGTAAAATCCAGTCCCCCATCGTACGTAAGTGACAAGCTCGTCATCCTATTCCTGTCTATCAGTCAGACCATCTATTATTTCCGTCTTTCTTGATCAATGAGAACTACATTTAGCAATAGTGGATAGATTTATTATTAACAAGGAAGAAATGTACCATGACTGGTCATTTTCTGTGCTTTTTCCTACAATTTTGTCTTCTTCTTCTTCTGTTTCCTATGCTTTGTCATCCATTAAAATTACTGTTCATTAGCTCGTCAATATAGGGAATTAGGATACCAACACTTCGTAGGGAACTTTGGAGTAACGATAAAGTTGTTTTTGTGTGACCTATAGGTCAGGAATACGAGTCATGAAAGCAATTGCTAATAATTACATCCGGATAGGTTGTCCACATCACATCTTTCGAAGTTCGATTTTTTTAAATTCTGCATGAATATAAAATACCTCGTATACCAGACTGCAAAGCGATACAACAATTTAAAATGAGGATTTTGCATGTTTTATTCCATTGTTCTAAGGATCATACGTAAAATCCCCTAAAGTAATCATTTTTGGCGCATACGACCTTTAATAAGACACCGCATAGTTAAAGGTCGTAATGGACAAAATGTAATATCATTTCTTGTATTTTCAGTTTAAAATGATGAAAAGGGTCATGTCATCTTAGACTGAATAAAGATTGTATGCTACATATTATACCATGTCTTAATCTCTTATACTCGATATGTTTATTCTTTCATCGCAAAGAACAAAACAAACCTAACTCACAATTACTCAGCCGTCCACGTTTAACAACTATCATCTTAATCAATTCTTATTTTGCAGAAAAAATATATATAAACTGTACGGTAGGAGCCTTAAAATTCATTTGATATTAATTTATACTTTCTCTGATTAGTTCTTATCCAATCTACGGAGTTGTCGCTACACAAAGAGAATAGTTGCATAGTGGGGAGAAAAAGAAATTAACACAAAAAGGTGGGTGTGGCCGTGTGGGGTGGTACCATTGAAGTCTTTATATTAAGTGCTAAATAATTGAAGAAAATGCATTTTGCGGTTGCAAGTTGCTACCTCTGGTATTTGACAAGACCTTTTCTATATAAATAAATGTATAATATTTTGCTTTGTTTAATACTACTAAAAGTTAAAGCTTTTTCTAAATAAAAAGGTAGGGGCTATCGGGGCAGACCCAAGTGGTAAGAAATGGGTTCAGCTAAATCCCCTTCGTCAAAATATAATTAGAATATATATATATAAATTATGGTTAAGGCAAAGTAAATTTTATATAAAAATTATTTTTAAACTTAATTATACAATTTATATTATATATGTTAATTATAGACTTTTCCAAATAAATCTGCTTACGTAAAATCTTGAATCTGCTATTGGACTGACCACCCGGAACAGATAGATTAACAAATGGGCAAAATAAAATATTTCAAGAAAAGAATATATGAACCAAACCTTAATAAGACAAGTAGACCACCCGTTTTCAAGTTCTCAAATAAATGTGTCTATGCCAGAAATTCAAGCTGCTTATAATCCTCAACCACTCATATATATGTGGGGACATAAATATACACAAGTATGTTCTTCTGCATCCATTGTTATTATTTTCAGTTCCACTTAGTTTCTTTATATTTGGCATGAATGAACACTACTAGAATTCCGAAAATAAGCGATTAAATTTTGCAATCAATATTAGTCTGTCAAGAATAACAATCAATATTGATTGCTAAATTAAAAATAATAATTAAAAAATTATTCTAAATACATTAGCGATCAAAATTAATCGCTTTTTGGTCGATATTTTAGTCAAAATATTGGCTTTGGCCATAACAAAGAGTTCATGTCTCAAGCTTACCTCAGAAACACTACTCAGACTGTCACACCGGCAACGAGAGCAGTAAAAGCAGATAGTGGAACACAACTAGCAGCAATCTCTTAAGAAAGGACAAAGACTAATTAATATCACGTTTACCGGACTGGTCAGACTTTCTTGGTCAAAGAAATACAAAAATTAACGACCAACTTTGTTCGCTGAAGGGAAACCCACTTATTTAATAATTATATTATTATTTAAAAAAATATAAAATATAAATAAATATAATTCAAAACTAGCGACCAAAGTTGGTCGCTAACGAAAAGGGAAGTACATAGAGACCAACTTTGGTCACTAATATGGGACCCAATTATAAAATTTTTATAATAATATTATTATTTTTAAAAAATTATAAAATATAAATAAATATAATTCAAAGTTAGTGACCAAAGTTGGTCGCTTACGAAAGAGGAAGCAGGTAGAGACCAACTTTGGTCGCTAATCTGGGACCCAGTTCTAACGTTAACAATTATATTATTATTTTAAATATTATATAAAATATAAATAAATCTGATTTAAATTTAGCGACCAATTTAAGTCGCAAATTTGAATTTCTGGATAAGTAGCGACCAACTTTAATCGCTAATTTTAATTTCTGAATAACTAACGACCAAAGTTGGTCTCTTTTCAGGTCAATATTGGTCAAAATTAAAAATCACTTTTGTATTTACTATCTAAATAATATAAAAGATAATCCGTTAACACTTTTGTATAACAAGGGATGAATACACTAAAATATACTCTAGCGTGCTATGTATCTAGTTAAAGCAGCACAACAAAGCTTGTTTTGTGTGTGTGTCTATATATTATATAAGAACATAAAGCGCTCGGAGCACATGGCCGAGTTCTTTTAGGTATTGATACACTTATACATTGATTCATCGACTTATAACATACTCAGATACATACATACATATATATATACATACATATATATATACATACATATATATATACATACATACATATATATATACATACATATATATATATATATATATATATATATATATATATATATATATATAAACTTTGATTGCTATTTTGGTCAAATGGTCAAAAAATAACGACTAATGTTAGTCACTACTTTAGTCAAACAGTCAAAACTTACTTAGCTACCAAAATAGTGACCAATGTCGGTCGCTTTTTGTGAATCCAGATTCAAAAACGGGTTCCTTTCCATTCTCATTTTTTCTTCTCAAAATTTCCCAAACTCTCTCTCAACACTATCTCCTCCCCATCTCAATCCCACCACTGCTCCACGCCATCACTGCCTACTATCATCATTGTCCGAGCCACCACTGCCATTATTGTTTAAAGTTAGTATCTACCTTATTAGCTTTTTAATTTTAATTTATGTTATATAATTTATGTAACTTTTTAGAGTTTTTGTCTATTTAGTATTAGGGTTTTTTGTTTGAACTATATTAAATTTAGAATTAAGGTATAAAACTCAAATTAATAAATTTAAATTATTTAATGTATAAATTATGAACTTAAGGTAGAAATTAAAAACTAATTTAAACTATGAACTTATGGTTCTTAATAACTCAAATCAATGAATTTGAATTATTTAATGTATAAATTATGAACTTAAGGTAGAAATTATAAGCTATCTTATGAACTTAGGGTTCTTAATAGAACTCGAATTAATGAATTTAAATTATTAATGTATAAATTATGAACTTAAGGTAGAAATTATGGATAACCTTAAATTATGAACTTATGGTTCTTAATAGAACTTAAATTAATAAATCTAAATTATTTAATGTATAAATTATGAACTACCTTAAATTATGAACTTATGGCTCTTAATAGAACTTAAATTAATGAATTTAAATTATTTAATGTATAAATTATGAATTTCAATTAACTAAATTAATTTGGTCTTGTTTTATTTGTATAGATGGAACATCTTACTTGGACGTACAATAGGAATTATCCTAATCGGCAGGGATTGCGGGAGGATTTTGTAGAAGAGGTTGATGACTTTATTAAACATGCAATGTCTCTTCCACCATACCTAACTAGAGGAGTAATTAGGTGCCTTTGTGTTAGGTGCGACTATATGAAGTCAAAAAAATCGGCGGAAGTTATGCATCATTTTTATAGGAAGGGGTTTATAGCAATTACTTTGTGTGGACTATACATGGAGAGATCGATAGTATCCATGGGATATTTCATAAAAATGGTTGTGGATGAAAGTAGTAGGTAGGTGGAGAATACAAATCGTGATTCTAGAATTCATGATATGGTTGGAAATGCTTTTTGGATGCACTTAGGAGGTGAACCCAATGAAAATGTTGAACAAACTCCTAATGCTGACGCAAAACGTTTTTATGAATGAATAGAGGAAGCTATTCGTCCACTATGTGATGGAAGTTGTATTCTGAGTTGTCTGTTCCAGTTAGATTACTAAGTATCAAATCTGATTTGAATATTTATCAAGCAGCTATGGACTCTTTCATTGACCTTATGAGTGAACTAGTTGACCCTGATATCAAATTACCTGGTGATTTCTATAAGGCAAAGAGATTAGTTTCTAAGTTAGGACTTTCGTCAATAAAAATCGATTGTTGTGAAAATAGTTGCATATTATATTATACAGATGATGCAGCTTTAGACAGTTGTAAATTTTGCGAAAAGCCTCGTTTCAAGAGGCTTTCCAGCGGGAATATGGTCGTTATCAAGTCGATGCATTATCTACCTCTTATACCTAGGTTAAAGAGGTTATATGTGTCGATGAGTTCTACTCCTCACATGAGATGACACTTTGAAAATAGAAGACCACCTGGTGTTATGTGTCATCCTTCAAATGGAGAAGCTTGGAAGCACTTTGATGTGACATATCCAGATTTTGCTAGTGAACCAAGGAACATTCAGTTAGGCCTGTGTGCGAATGGCTTCACGCCTTTTTCTGTATCTGTGACACCTTATTCATGTTAGTCTGTCTTTCTTACACCTTATAATCTACCACCCGTGTTGTACATGACTAGTCGATATATATTCTTAAATTGTATTATCCTCGCTCCATCTAATCCGAAAAGTTTGATTGATGTATATTTTCAATCTTTCATTGATGAGCTAAAATAATTGTGGTACGATGGTGTTGAAACTTATGGCATATCAATCAAGCAGAATTTCAATTTGCGTGCTAATTTAATGTGGACAATTAATGATTTTCCTGCGTATGGAATGTTGTTTGGGTGGATGACTACTTGAAAGTTAGCTTGTCCTTACTGCATGGAAAATAGTAAAGAGTTCACTTTGAAATATGGCCGAAAGCAATCATGGTTTGATTGTCATTGTCAATTCTTGCCGCTTGATCATGAGTTTAGAAAGATGAAAAATGCATTCAAAAAGAATAAAATAGAATATGATTCTCTACCTCCGATACTTTCTGGTGAGGAAATTTGGGAGAGGGTCCAGAACTTCAGTAAAGTTACTGAAGCTCCAGTTTATAGATTCCTCGGACACGGTGTTACTCATAATTGGACGAAACAAAGTATATTTTGGGAGTTTCCTTATTGGAAGGATAATCTTCTCCATCACAACCTTGATGTCATTCATATTGAGAATTATTTTGACAATTTATTCAAAACAATGATGGATCATAAAGGGAATACAAATGATAACCCGAAGGCTAGAATGGACTTACAAAAAATATTGTAAACGACCTGAATTATACTTGCAGACAATAAACAATGGTAAGGTGTTCAAGCCTAAAGAAATTTACACATTCACTTTGGAGGAAAGACAGCAAATTCGTCATTGGGTAACAAAATTGAATATCAATGAGGGTTACGCGTCGAATCTTGGGAAAAAAGTTGATATGAAGGTAAGGAAGTTGAGCCATTTGAAAAGTCATGACTGTCATGTTTTCATAGAGACCTTAGTGCCTATTGCATTTAGTGGTTTGCCTGAAAGATTCTGAAAACCCATCACAGAGATTAGTTTGTTTTTCAAAGACTTGTGTTCTTCCACATTAAGGGAAGAAAACCTACTCTGAATGGGTCAGAACATTCATGTAACTTCTACTAAGATGGAAAAGATATTTTCATGTGGTTTTTTTGATGTGATGGAACACCTTCCAATCCACCTTGTACACGAGGCACGACTTGGGGGGGCATGTTCAATGCAAAGGGATGTATCCCTTTGAGAGGTAATATTATAAGTTTGATGTAATTTTCTTTTTTATTTGAATGTTCTTAGCTAACCTAAAATTATGTAGGACAATTGGCAAATGCAGATAATTTGTAAAGGAGAGGAATAATATCGAAGCATCTATATGCGAAGCTTATCTTGCAAAGAAAACTGCTCATTTTTGTTCTTATTATTTTGAGAGTAATGTGCCATGTGCTAGGAATATGCCCAATAGGCACACGGTCGAATATGAATATGATCCACTATATCCGCCTATGTCCATATTCAATCAACCAGGTCGATGTTCTAAGTATGTTAGAAAGAGAAGTTTAAGTGATATGGAGTTCAAGTCAGCTACACATCATGTATTGCTAAATTGTCCCGAAGTTATGCCATTTGTCAATTAAGTATTAATCTAGTAGTTATCAAAATATAAAATTTACTGTGATTATAACTCAATGCAACTACTGAAAATGTTTGATGTGTCACAGTCACTTCGTGGGTCAGTTTGGCCATGATGCTATACATACGAGATTTGATACGTGGTTCAAACAATTTGTAAGTTTATCCTTAAAATATTCTAACACTATGTAGGTAAACAATATTTGGAAGTTATGCTAACTTATGAATTTCTTTTAATAATATGTAGGTAAATTATTCAGATAATAGTGTAAATTAATTTTTAAAAGATATATCTTGGGGACATGGACTTGAGGTCACAACAATGTCTAAGTACGTTGTGAATGATTATAAGTTTCATACAGAAGATTGCTCTAAAAATAAAAATAACAACAATAGTGGGGTATGGGTTCAAGGTGGTGATGAAAACCAAGTTGGAGATATTGATTATTATGGTGTGCTCAAAGATATAATAGAACTAGAATATACATGTTGGTCATTTAAGAAATTTATACTCTTTAGATGCAAGTGGTTTGACCCAAATCCAACAAGAGGTACAAGAGTACACAATCAATATAACATAATTGTGGTTAATCATACGCGGGAATATGATCGCTATAATCCTTTCATAATTGCACATTATGTTAGGCAAGTGTATTATGCTCCATATTAATTGCGGCAGAATAAGTCTGATTGGTGGATTGTAATAAAACTAAGCCTGTAAGTAGGGTGAAAGTCGAGAATGTGTTAGATGTTGCATATCAAAACGATATCTCCAGTGTTCACCAACTAGTGGATGAAGTTTTAGAAAATGATTTGGAACATCCTGAACATATATTGAAAGAATTTGTTATAAATAAAGCAAGAATTATAGAAAACGAGGAAGAAGAATCAACTGATGAAGCTCAAACTAGTGAGGAAGAAGAATTCTCGGACGAGGAACAATACGTCGATGAGCTTTAAAAAGTTTATTTCTTTAATAACTCTCGTTGATAGCTAGTTTCTTTATATGTTTCAATATAAATATACATTATATTATACAGATGGAAGGCAAAAGTTAACAATGACCATACTAGTTCTCGGGGTCGAGAAAAGGCTAGGAAACCAAAGATAAAGGTAGAAGATAATACTCAATCTTTTTCACCCTCTTCAGAGATGCCTATGCCTATGTCTTTGCCTCCACCCCACGGATATTTTGAGCTCCCACAACATCATGACCCCTACACTTTTGCGCAAACACTAGGTCTTTCGTCACAGGGCCATAGGACTATACGTTTGACATACAGTCCACCTGTCTTACGACTACATGGATTGCATCCATAGGCTTCGCATAGATCGCATCGATCCATGTCACATCCACATGGATCACAAACATCAGTGTCACAGCAACTCAGGTCACAACCACTCGGGTCACAGCTATCAGTATCACAACCACTTGTGGTCCATATAGCTATGTCGCAGTCACAGGGATCGGAGCTATCTTCATTAGGGACTCCATCTATCAGGCCTTCGCCGGCGTGATACTAGCTCTGACCCCCCTCCGCACACACACACCCCCCCTTACACACATGCCTCTAATATACATGCTTCGGATGGTGATGCTGATGATGACAAGGAGGTGCATTATGATCAATATACCAGGATCATCATAGTCCCTAAGGGTGATGGGTAAGAGTTATTTGTTATTTTACATTTATTATTTTGTACAGTTTTTACTAAGATATTAATGTATTTTTTTATTAAATTGCAGGTTCATCCCGAGTAATATTACTACGAGAATAATCACCAAAGCCACCAGAAAGCTTTATGATGGTCCTTATGCGACTTGGAGTGAATTCTCATTCTCGTTAAAACAGAAAAATTTTGATCAATTTACGGTATAAATATTCTTTTAAGTAGTATAATTATTTATATTTATGATATTTACATATAATATTTAACTTTTGAAATATGTATGGAAACACCGCTATAGCGCGGAAGTGGCTGCAAATTTTCATCTCAAAGCTTGCAAGTGGTTGTTGCATTGTTTCTCCAAAGCTAGAAAGTTGAACTAGAAGCCTGACTAGTTGCTTCAGAATTTATGGGAGGATTTGCAAAGGCAATGGCTTACCTCAAAGTTCGTAGAGAAGAGCAAAAAAAGAAAAAAAGCTCGTGCATCTGAGAAGGAAAGATCCTTGCACACTAGAGGTGTGATCAGCCTAAAGACAGTAAAAAGAAGAATGGTACATAATTGCTTAGTTTATTTTAATCTTCAAAGTATATCTATTCTGTTTAGTAACTAAAATTTATGAGTTTTCAGGAAAAGAAGATGGGGCGTCCGATAATCCAAGATGATCTATTTAAGGAGACTCATATTGTAAAGAAGAAGAAAGAGTCGAATCAAGAAAAGTGGATCAAGGGCCGAGAAGTATTTTCATTTACTTTTATATAAATTTTGAAATACTAATTCAACGTACTTTTTCTTATAGGAGCGCTTCACAGCTAAAGTGGAGGAATTCATATGCAGACAGCCACCTAATGAGTCAGGCGAGCCATTCCAACCTTCGGAGGAGGATGTTGAAAAAATATGAACGGAGGCTGCTGATGGTACAAAATGGGGGAAGGTATGCGACCTTCCTACTAAGAAATTCAATCGCTATAAGTGTGTAATGCAAGGAATAGAGACTTCCTTGCAAGCCGAGCAACTTAATGGGGGAGAGTCTCTCCGCTATGCGGGAAACTATGACATAGATCACATCCGAGCTAGAAGCGCCCAAGGAAAGAGAAAGGATTGGAGATGCTCAGTACATTAGCATGCAAGCTCAGTGCCAAGTCATGCAAGAGCAACTCAAATCTCTCCTAGCTTCTTGAAGTTTTTCGATTCCCTGGTCTGGCGAGTCATCACCACAGGCTCGCCTTCTTCGTGCTCGTTTCTCTTGTCCTCCAAGTGCTCGTTCCTCTCGTCCTCCCCGTGATCCTTCTTCCCGTCCTCGACAAGTACACCCTTCTGGATACCATCTTAGTGATGAAATTTCATCAAATGGTGATGATAATGTTGTACAAAACAATCCTTGACTTTTATATACTATTAAATAGACAAATAGAATCGATTTTCAAATGGGTTTTTAATAACAGTTAACTTAGTTTGACTAGCTTAATATGTTAATTCTATTGAACTTTATACTTTGTTGGTTTAAATGTGTTGTGTTGTTGTGGTGTTGTTGGTTTTGTTGTTGGTATTGTTGTTGTTGTTACTTGTAATAGGGAATTGGTATGCTGGCAGGTGGTATAGCTACCAAAACATGCAGTTTCTTCCAAAATTATACCCAAAAAACAACTAACTTTGATTGCCTGTTGGTCACTTTTCCATTTAAAAAATTAATTTTCTGGGCAATAGCGACCAAGGTTGGTCACTAACTAACCCGCATTTCTCAAAAAGTGACCAACTTTGGTCGCTAGTCTACTAAAAATACATATCTTCTGGAAAATAGCGACCAATTATGGTCGCTTATGTTTAAAAAATAATTAAATTCTTGTAATTAGCGACCAATGTTGGTTGCTTAAGTTTAAAAAAGAGCGACCAACTTTGGTCTCTATTTTTCAGATTTTAAAATATAATATTTTATTTACGGACCAAAGTTGATTGCTATATTTTGATTAATAATAAATAAAAAACGTAATGTAAGAATAGAGACCAATTTTAGTCGCTAAATTTATATTATTAAAATAATAAAGCGACCAAAGTTGGTAGGTATATTGTTTACCTGAAATATTTGGTCCTTTTACCTTAGAGATCAAAGTTGGTCGCTAATTAGTGACCAACTTTGGGCCCTAAGTTAAAGGGACCAGTAAAATATCGACCAGTCCTGTTTGGTCGCATTTTGATCGCTTTTTGACCTGTAAGCAATCAGCTTTAGTCGCTTTTTGTGATCACTTTTCTCCGAATTTGTAGTATCGAAAATCAGAATTAATCTACAAAACCTTGTCAATTCCTTACACGGAATCTTATAGTATAAACACTTTCACTTTTCAGAAGGATTCTTATAAGTGATCCTTTTCAATAAAATTTGTTGATAATTAGGTTGGTAATGCTATATCCATATCCTGATGGCCGATGATAAGAGAACCATGTTGCGTATCTTGGAACAACTACAGAATTAATAGTCAATGACAAATGGTGTCACTCACAAAATCGGTTAATTACACTAGTCGTCTCAATGCGACTTCACGAATAAGTTTTTGTGGCGATAAAGTAAAGTTGATCTCTTTATTTCATCTAACAGTGACTTTTTGTGGCAGCTCTTCTGTGTCACCACGAATAAGTTTCATGCACGGGACTATTCTCTGTCATCCTTGAGTCGTCACGAATAATCTTTTCACTTGTGACTTTTGTAGTTTTTGTTATGATTTAGTCGCTAAAAAAAGTTTAATCTCTTATTTACCAACAAAAAAAAAAGTCTAATCCTTGTAATGTGAAATAAAAGAGTTTCAAAAAATTGAGACTATTTTATATTAGTTCGTTCCAAAAAGATTGACGCATTCCTATATTTCCTTAATAGAAATTTTTTATAGCTATACAAATTTTATGACTTCTTTAATATCACAAGTTTCAAAAATTTTATAGTTACATAAATGTTATATCATATTTAAGACCATAAATTTTAAAAGTCTGGCTTTCTTTATTAAATTTTGTGTCAAGACAAACTAAAATAAATAAATTAAAATAAAGGAAATATTTCTTTTAGAGTGTTGGTAGAGGGGGGGGGGGGGGGTGTTGGGGGCACGATAGTTTGCCAATTGCCATGAATTTGATGGCTTTATGATTGTTAATTTGTTACCAAGTTAAAGAGACATAATCCTTTTAGGGAATGGAAATTTCGGCAATATAAAAATAATTAAGAGTGATAATGGGTAGGCAAGAAAATGAAGGTATTAGAATAATCCTTACTCAATTAGTGGCTGTTGCAAGTGCATACGTTATTCACCTTTCTTTGCTAATATGGTGATGTCCAAGTACATTAACCCTGTAAAAACACGTTGAAAGTACACAAATAGCCCTTGAAAAGTGGATGATCTTGAATTTTTGCTCTCACTTGCTATGTGGATAGAACCTTTCTTTTCGCCGGAAATTTTACCGGCAACTACTGCTCTTTTCCTTCTATTCTACCCCTGCTTTTTGTGGGTGTGTTCTGTTTTCTTGGACAGGTACCTATTTCAACGGCGAGGATCTACGACAACTGTCGTCCAAGCTCTCATTCAGACTCATGGCAGGACGCAATAGAGCCGCGCACTTTGCTAAGATTCAGGAGAACTCGGGCGCAGCAAAGCACACTTCCAGGTTTTTCCACCGGGAGTTGGTACCTCCCGCTCTCTTGCTTATTTTGTGCACATTCTTTACGTATTTTTACTAGCATTCCGAGTGTGGTCTATTCTGTTGTTATCTAGTTTGCTACATTTGCGTTTTTAGCCTTAGTGCGTCTGGGTCACTGGATAGTGGCCGCAACGAGTAATGATAGTGTAAGGTCATGTCCTCAGGAGGGGGTGGTGGTTGCGGGGGTGTGTAGGGGTGCAGGGGTGGCATTTCGGGCAGGGCAGGAGGTAAGGGTGGGAAGAGGGCGGCGGTCGCCCGTAGATTAAGGATTGGGTCCTGGAACATAGGTACTCTGACGGGTAAGTCCATCGAGTTAGCGAAGGTTCTCCAACAAAGAAGGGTTAACATAGCGTGCGTCCAGGAGACTAGGTGGAAAGGGACTAGGGCGCGGGACGCTGATGGGTTTAAGCTGTGGTACTCTGGGCTCGAGAGGGGTAAGAATGGAGTAGGCATCTTGGTTGATAGGGACCTAAGGGAGTCCGTGGTCGAGGTGAGGCGAGTGAACGATAGGTTAATGGCTATTAAGCTGGTTATTGGGGGTGGGGTCCTCAATGTGGTCAGCGCTTACGCGCCGCACACAGGCTTAGACGAGGAGGTTAAAAGGCGCTTCTGGGAAGACTTGGACGATCTGGTGAGGAGTATTCCCCAGTCGGAGAAGTTAGTTATTGGAGGGGACTTTAATGGGCATATTGGGGCCGAGGCCGGTGGCTACGATGAGGTGCACGGGGGCTTTGGCTTTGGGGCTAGGAACGGAGGAGGCACTTCGCTGCTTGATTTCGCCAGGGCTTCCGAGCTCCTGATTGCGAACTCATCATTCCGGAAGAGGGAGGAGCATTTGGTCACCTTCAAGAGTGCGGCGGCGAGGACTCAAATTGATTACATCCTCATCAGAAGGAGCGACAGGGGTCTGTGCAAGGATTGCAAAGTTATCCCGGGAGAGTCTCTTTCAACTCTTCATAGGCTCCTAGTGATGGATGTTGATCTCTGGGTGAAGAAGAAGAGAAGGGGCGCCCGGGGTCAACCGAGGATTAGATGGGGAGCTTTGTCCAAGGAGAAAGCTCAGGAGATGGAAAGGAGGTTAGAAGAGGGCGGAGCTTGGAGAAGTTATGGGGAAGCGGACGCTATGTGGTCAGCGACAGCTAGCTTGGTTAGGGGGGTAGCACGGGACGTGCTCGGGGTTTCTAAGGGATATTCAGGTAGGCATCAGGGTGATTGGTGGTGGAACGATGTAGTCAAAGGAAAAGTGGAGGCGAAGAAGGCGGCGTTCGCAAGGTTGGCAGGGAGCACAAGCGAGGAGGAGCGGAGAGTGAACAGGTTGTCCTACAGGGAGGCGAGAAGAGAAGCTAAGATGGCAATCACGGAAGCTAAAAACGCGGCGTTCGGTCGCATGTACGAGGAACTAGGGGAGAAAGGTGGGGAAAAGAAGCTATTTCGGCTGGCTAAAGCAAGGGAAAGGAAAGCCCGTGACCTAGACCAGGTCAGGTGTATCAAGGACGAGGATGGTAGAGTTTTGATGGGGGAATCGCAAGTCAAACAGAGGTGGCAGGCGTACTTTCGGGACCTTCTTAACGAGGAGGGGGATCGGAGCATAGAGCTAGGGGAGCTGGGGCATTCAGAGCGTCATAGAGACCTTGGGTACTGCAGGCGCATTAGGGTGGAGGAGGTCTTAGGGGCGTTGCGCAGGATGAGTAGGGGTCGAGCAACCGGGCCTGACGAGATCCCGGTGGAGTTTTGGAAGTGCATGGGTAAACCTGGAGGGGAGTGGCTCTCTAGGCTATTCAACGTGATATTCAAGACTAAGAGGATGCCGGATGAGTGGCGGTGGAGTACAGTGGTGCCCCTGTACAAGAACAAGGGGGACATCCAGTGCTGCAACAACTATAGGGGTATTAAACTAATGAGCCACACGATGAAGGTTTGGGAGAGGGTGATTGAGGCGCGAATGAGGGGGGCGACGATTATATCGGGGAACCAGTTCGGTTTCATGCCGGGCCGCTCCACCACTGAGGCTATTCACCTAGTCAGGCGGCTGGCGGAACAATTCAGGGATAAGAAGAAGGACCTGCATATGGTGCTTATCGACTTGGAGAAGGCGTATGACAAGGTTCCGAAGGAGGTGCTATGGAGGTGCTTGGAGGCGAAGAGTGTGCCAGAAGCCTATATCAGAGTTATCAAGGACATGTACGATGGGGCTAAGACTAGGGTGAGGACGGTGGGTGGCGATTCAGACCATTTTCCTGTGGTAATGGGGCTCCATCAAGGATCGGCGCTGAGTCCCATGTTGTTCGCCTTAGTGATAGATGCTCTAACCCGTCATATCCAGGGGGATGTGCCCTGGTGTATGCTCTTTGCTGATGATATAATATTGATAGACGAGACGAGGGCCGGTGTTAGTGAGAAGTTAGAGGTATGGAGACAGACCCTCGAGTCTAAAGGTTTCAAGATAAGCAGATCTAAGACAGAATATCTGGAGTGCAAGTTCAGTGACGAGCCGAGTGGGGTGGGCAGGGATGTGATGCTTGGTTCTCAGGCCATCGCCAAGAGGGACAGTGTCCGATATCTTGGGTCTGTGATTCAGGGGGACGGAGAGATTGACGGGGACGTCACCCATCGGATAGGAGCAGGGTGGTCGAAGTGGAGGCTTGCTTCTGGGGTCCTGTGTGACAAGAAAATCCCACACAAACTCAAAGGGAAATTCTACAGAGCCGTGGTTAGACCAGCGATGTTGTACGGGGCAGAGTGCTGGCCCGTGAAGAACTCCCATGTCCAGAGAATGAAGGTTGATGAGATGAGGATGCTTAGGTGGATGTGTGGGCACACCAGGCTGGATAAGATTAGGAATGAAGTTATTCGTCAGAAGGTAGAGGTGGCCCCAGTGGACGAGAAGATGCGGGAAGCGAGGCTGAGGTGGTTCGGGCATGTACGGAGGAGGGGTCCCGATGCCCCGGTGAGGAGCTGCGAGCGGCTGGAGATTGCTGGTGGTCGGCGGGGTAGAGGGAGGCTTAAGAAGCATTGGGGAGAGGTGATTAGGCAGGACATGACTAAAATGCAGGTTACCGAGGACATGACCCTCGATAGGGGAGTCTGGAGGTCTAGAATCAGGGTTGCAGGATAGGGGCTCTTAGAGACCTTCGTTCGCCTCACCCGGGGTTGGGTGTGGGATAGTAGGGTTACCCATCGATGTCTAGTGTTTTAGCCTAGGTCCCCTCTTGGTTGCGACGGTATTTATGTTCCTTATGTTTACATAACCATTTACGTTATTTCTGCAGGATTACTTATGCTTTGTTTTGTTATTTTGTTTTGTCTTGCCTTGGTTACTAATTTTGTCGTTGTTTTCCAATGCAGCTTTTCATTCTGTCCTATGCGCCGAGGGTCGCATGGAAGCAGCCTCTCTGCCCTTTTGGGTAGGGGTAAGACTGCCTACATATTACCCTCCCCAGACCCCACCTGGTGGGAGTATACTGGGTAGTTGTTGTTGTTGTTGTTGTTGTTGTTGCTATGTGGATAGAAGTTGATTTACAATTATTCTTGATTCATTTTTCTATGTGGTTAATTAGTCTAATGATACCCTCTAATATTCACCAACTAAAAGAAATGTTTGATTAGAAAATACAAAAAGGAATAATTAAGATTTCGGGGAAACATGCACACATAATAGCAGAAATACTAAGATGATGAGAGTCAATATTAAAGGCTCTTCAGTTCTTGAAAGATCATTTGAACAATTACAAACATGACCACAATAATAGTACATTAAAAACAAAATCATTTATATACTCTATAGGTAGTACCTCCTAGTTCTCATTATGCTGCATGTGGGGCTCATCACTTCGTAGTGTTCAGAAAGGTAATCTATTTTACCTTTACTTGGGATTTTTCTCAAATAAAAACAAAGAATGACATACTAAAAAAGTAAATACTGTACATCGTAAGAAAAGAGAGTGATGACCAGAACAACCAAGAAAGAAGGTAATTACAAAGATATTTTCTAATCTTTGGAAATATATATATATATATATATATATATCAAGAAAGAAGGTAATTACAAAGATATTTTCTAATCTTTGGATATATATAAAATTATTCTGAATGCTTGGTTTTGCTATATACTTGAGGACTGTGGGATGTAAAAATACGTTGAAAGTAGAGCGTTCCGCGTTGGAGAGAAGTCTGCGCGAGCGGTGGTGGATGAAGCGGAAGCGACAAATCGTCTCAACCTTCAGGTGCAATCGTGAAAGTTACCGATAGTCATGAATTCAATTTGTGAATATAATTTTTTGTAAAAGTATAAGGTAGGATTATGGCATAACGCTTCCTTGACATTATACATTAGTGGCAGTGACGAAGTCAGAAATATTTTTAAGGGTATTCAGACTTAAAAAAATTAAAAAATAATTCTCAACAACAGGTGTTTAATATATATTTTATATATCTAAAATTAATATTTTATTTATTTATACAGTATAATATTTTATAATATTTTGATGAAATACGATCAAACCTTCGTAAAAAATAATCTCGCCCTTAATTAGCAGAAGCTTACCGCAATAAATTGACCTTTTTTCTTCAGGGCGGGGGAAATGAAAAAGCAAGCCAAGATAAATACCAAAGAAGCTCACTCAATATGTAAGTCAGTTGTCTTGTGCTTAGGCTAATTCAGCTGATGGCCAATTTAACAATAGAATAGAGGGAGAAATTCAATAAGTTAGATTTATAATTGGTCGTTTAAAAATAGCTCAATTTTAAAAGTAATTTAAATTTAGTTATTTATATGTAAAAATAAATTTGAGCGAAAATACTATTTAAACCCCAAAAATACACCAGTAAATTATGTTAGAGTTCCAGCATAAGTATACTTAAACTCCAATATATTATACATGAGTTCCAGAATAAGTATGTTGGAATTCCAGTATAATATAATAGCGTTCCAGCATAAGTACATTAGTATTCCAGCATAATATACCAGAATTCCAGCAAGTATACTGGTCCAATATAATTTACTGAAGTTTGGTGCACTGATGCTCCAATCTCCAGTATATTATACTGAAGCCAGCAAAATATACCGGTCTAACATAATATGCTAGAGTTCATATATAGGTGCACCGAACTCCAATATATTATGCTGGATCGGTCTCTATTACAGCAAAATAGTGATTTTTATTTATTAACTTGATAAACGCCAGCTATTTTCGAATAACTAATCCGAAAATTAATTATACCATGCTATTTTTACAAAATAGACTATTACAATTCTCACGTGGGTCCCTTCTATCTCAATCTCAAGTGCCTTTCGACTCATCATTTGTTAAAATAATCATCAAAATTTTATGCTTTAAATAGTTTATACCTTTTCAATTGACCTAGATTTCGTCATCAATCACAATATGCTATATTGGCTGTGACTCTTTTATTATGATTTTCAAATTGCATATAGCTTCTCCTAACATTGACTTCGAACTGTTTTCTTCTTTCTTTCTTCTTCTTATACCATACCATTCCCACCTTAAATAATTCCTGCCCCAATCATCACAAACTTTTTTTCCATGTAAGCATCATTGCATGTACTGTTCAGTTTTTATCCAAAAACTCAAACCTTCATTAAGATTTCATGATATGTATGTATTAAATTATCCATATGCATTACATACATGTATGATGCCTTTTCTTTCGATAATTACACATCAATTATGCTTGACCCAACAAGTTGAGATCGACTATATGAATTATATTCATATTTTAATTATTTACAGGATAGCCATCAACACGACTCGCCTTCTTTATCTGGACCTGAACTAACTATGCGAACATATATGCATTAACTTTATCTTAGTCACTAACTAGTTGGTATAGGATGTATGTATCCTTTTCATAGTTTAACTAGTTTTAGATTAGTCATCGACTTACTATAACTCTCCTTCTTTATCTGGACTTTATATTGTATGTTCTTTACTTATAGGCAGAGTTAATGTCCTTTCCTTTATTGTGTTTCATAAATGAATAAACTATTTTATTATCTGCTTTCATCAGCTCCTTACAGTATAGTTTACTTAGGCCTCATTTGTTTGCACTTAATGGAGGTATAAATTTTAATCATTCAGATCTCAGATATTAAGTGCGTTTGTTTTTAAAGTCTGAATCTTAATTATTCAAATCTTAATCATCAAGTGTGTTTGTTTTTTTACTTTACAACTACTTAATGAATCTGAATAAGTATGTATGATTAGGATCTATAGTAAAGAATTAATTTCATTAAGATGTTATCACATATTCATTATTAATTGTCGCCACCACCATGCCACCACCACCACCATGCCACCACCACCACCACGCCAGCATCATCCTCAATCATAGCCGCCACCATTATCGACGGTCACCACCCACCATTCCCACTACTCCAACCACTATCATTCTCACCCACATGAACACTCATCCACCTTAACTACCACAACTCATCATCCCATCACCATCAACAGCTCATCCAGTTACTCATCATTATAACCTACCACCACGCATCCATCACCTTGCTCAATCACAACTACTATCACCACCCGTCATTATTAAATATCACCACCCATCACCATAATCCTCAATCATAATCACCTACACTATCAGTCAGTACTAACTACTAGCATGAACTAATCAAAACTACTATCAACCACCGCCTCTAATTAGCATTCACCGGTTAGCCATCACCACCAACAAATATCATATTTTAAAAAACTATATGTTTTATTGATAGAATAATTAGATTAGTTAGTATTTTATTTGAACTTTGTGTTTATTAATTTTCAAATAAAGATAAATTATATACATTCAGATGTTAAAAATCAAACAATTTTAATTATTTAGTATTCAAATCTTAATCAGATTCAGATGTCTTAATCTTAATACATATCTTGATATTCAGATATGTGTATTCAGATTTAAATATCTTAATCTTAAAAAAATAAAGAAGACCTTATTGTGGCTGAATTTGGCCCACAATTCGCAAACCCTCTTCTCCTATAAAAACCTGCCCATAACTTAAAACCTTAACAAATTTTATCTGCAAACTAAATTAAAGGTTCTCTCCAAATATATTATCACCTTCAAATACAGTCAATCATGATTTCATCAGAGGCTGCAACAATCCCCTACTTAGCTCAAGAAAACAACCCCTCATCACTTCCCATTGATTTCTGCTTCATACACAAAAACTTACCAGCATTCCAATACAACACATTCTTAACAAACAACAATATACAAAACTATCAGGCCTCTTTTCCTGTTCAAGACTTCAGCCAACAGCCCTCATGCATCAGCAGTAACTCGACCTCTGATGAATCGGAGGAACAACAAATCAGAATTATCGATGAACGAAAGCAAAGGAGAATGGTATCTAATAGGGAATCAGCTAGAAGATCAAGGATGAGGAAGCAGAGGCATCTTGATGAGCTATGGTCCCAAGTTCTTCGCCTTCGAACAGAGAATCAGAATCTGATGAATAAACTAAACCAAGTCACAGAATCTCATGACAAAGTCATTCAGGAGAACATGCAGCTCAAGGAAGAGGCCTCTGACCTTCGTCGGATGATTACTGACATTCAAATTGACTGTCCTTTCCATGCTTTTAGTGACCTCGACGAGGTTACGTGCAACACTGCTCATCTCAAGGCCGAATCATCAAACCAATCCACTACATAGAATTTATTTATCTGCTTCTCTGAATATGAGTTGTTTTACTAACTTTAAGGATTCAGAGAGGAAAGGAAGAGAAAAGAGAGTGAGCTGGAGATATTTTCTAAGTTTTTCCTTCTTCATGTTGTTAATTCTCTTTTACCTTAATGCTAATATGAGTCTTTAATTCATGTGCTGAGTATCTTTTTGGAGTTAAACCACTTAGGAACCGATTTTTATATTATAATGTACATACATATTTTCTATAACAGCACTTCACTATAGTATTCATCCAAAAAATATAAGAACAAATGAGACTGATATAGAGAGATTTAACTGTACTATTAATTTGGACCTCTCGTCTCGCCGCATAACTCATTGACTGCATCAAAATCTATGAAAGTGAAAATACCAGTATGTCATGATGAAAAAATCAAAGTCTCCACGGTTAGTTCACTACTTCAGTCATTAGATTACCATCTGAACTGTGGAAAGAAAAAGAATATCAAAGTTCTTCAATTTTTTTAACATATCAAAAGTATCACTGTACTTTCTTTTGCACATCAATTGCAGAATAAACAAGGTTATACAAAAAAGCATAGTATACAAACTACAAAGAGAATGACCATCTGAAAATTGAAGTCAGCCAAAGGGTCCCTTGCATTATCAGTAAGTCCTGTATTGCACAGAATAGCACAAGCAACAAGACAAATGGAAGTGGAGCTGCTGGTAATGGTGACTCATAATCAAAGGGACTACTATAAGAAGCAAAACATATTGAAAAGGAAATCCACTATGATTCCAGCTACTGTTTTTAACTTTTCTAAGGACACAGGACGTCAGGTCATGTCATCCAAGAATTTGTAGTTTGTGGACTATACAGAAGAATCGATTCTTCAGGTGTTATTGGTTTGCTTTATTCCTTCTATCTTTCAACGTCTCTTGCGTAGGCAAATCTACATATTCTCAGTCATATGTTACAGTCTCTCTCTGTCTCTATCTATTTATATTATCTGCAGTTTCATGTTTCTTTAAATAATAAGATCATTTAACATACAATGAAAAGTGGAGGTGAAGAAGGCGGCGTTCGCTAGGTTGGCAGGGAGCACAAGCGAGGAGGAGCGGAGAGCAAACAAGTTGGTCTACAAAGAGGCGAGAAGAGAAGCTAAGATGGCAGTCACGGAAGCTAAAAACGCGGCGCTCGGTCGCATGTATGAGGAACTAGGGGAAAGAGGTGGGATATTCCGGTTGGCTAAAGCAAGGGAGAGGAAGGCAAGCGATCTAGACCAAGTCAGGTGTATCAAGGACGAGGATGGTAGAGTTCTGATGGGGGAATCGCAAATCAAACAGAGGTGGCAGGCGTACTTTCGGGACCTTCTTAACGAGGAGGGGGATCGGAGCATAGAGCTAGGGGAGTTGGGGCATTCAGAGCGTCATAGAGACCTTGGGTACTGCAGACGCATCAGGGTGGAGGAGGTCTTAGGGGCGTTGCGTAGGATGAGTAGGGGTCGAGCGACCGGGCTTGACGAGATCCCGGTGGAGCTCTGGAAGTGCATGGGTAAAGCTGGAGGGGAGTGGCTCTCTAGGCTGTTCAATGCAATCTTCAGGACTAAAAGGATGCCGTAGGAGTGGAGGTGGAGTACAGTGGTGCCCTTGTACAAGAACAAAAGGGACATCCGGTGCTGCAACAACTATAGGGGCATCAAATTAATAAGCCACACGATGAAGGTTTGGGAAAGGGTGATTGAGGCGCGGGTGAGGGAGGCGACAACTATATCTAGGAACCAGTTCGGTTTCATGCCGGACGCTCCACCACAGAGGCGATTCACCTAGTCAGGCGGATGGCGGAACAATTGAGGGACAAGAAGAAGGACCTTCATATGGTGCTTATCGACTTGGAAAAGGCGTATGATAAGGTCCCGAGGGAGGTGCTTGGAGGCGAAGGGTGTGCCAGAAGCCTACATCAGAGTAATCAAGGACATGTACAATGGAGCTAAGACTAGGGTTAGGACGGTGGGGGGCGAATCAGACCATTTTCCTGTGGTAATGGGGCTCCACCAAGGATCGGCGCTGAGCCCCCTGTTGTTTGCCATAGTGATGGATGCTCTAACCCGACATATCCAAGGGGATGTGCCTTGGTGTATGCTCTTTGCTGATGATATAATATTGATAGACGAGACTAGGGCCGGTGTTAGTGAAATGTTAGAGATATGGAGACAGACCCTCGAGTCTAAGGGTTTCAAAATAAGCAGATCTAAGACAGAATATCTGGAGTGCAAGTTTGGCGACGAGCCGAGTGGGGTAGGCAGGGAAGTGATGCTTGGTTCTTAGGCCATCGCCAAGAGGGACAGTGTAAGATATCTGGGGTCTGTGATTCAGGGGGACGGAGAGATTGACGGGGACGTCACCCATCGGATATGAGCGGGGTGGTCAAAGTGGAGGCTTGCTTCAGGGGTCCTGTATGATAAGAAATTCCACACAAACTCAAGGGGAAATTCTTCAGAGCCGTGGTTAGACCTGCGATGTTGTATGGGGCGGAGTGCTGGCCCGTGAAGAACTCGCATGTTCATAGAATGAAGGTTGCGGAGATGAGGATGGTTTGGTGGATGTGTGGGCACACCAGGCTGGATAAGATCAAGAATGAAATTATTCGACAGAAGGTAGGGGTGGCCCCGGTGGACGAGAAGATGCGGGAAGCGAGACTGAGATGGTTCGGGCATGTTCGGAGGAGGGGCCCCGATGCCCCGATGAGGAGCTGCGAGCAGCTGGAGATTGTTGGTGGTCGGCGAGGGAGAGGGAGGCCTAAGAAGCATTGGGGAGAGGTGATTAGACAGGACATAACCAGAATGCAGGTTACCGAGGACATGACCCTTGATAGGGGAGTCTGGAGGTCTAGAATCAGGATTGTAGGCTAGGGGCTCATAGAGTTCTCCGTACGCCTTTCCCGGGGTTGGGTGTGGGATAGTAGGGTTACTCATAGGTGATTAGTGTTTTAGCTTATGTCCCCAGGGGGTTGTTAGTATGGTAATTACTGCTTGTTATTATTGCATGCGACTGTATTTATATTGCTTATGTTTCCATAATTATTTACGTTATTTCTGCGGGAGTACTTGTGCTTTATTATTTTGTTTTGTCTTGCTTGTGTTTCTAATTTTACCTTTGTTTCTTGATGCACCTTTCCCTTTTTTATCCTATACGGCGAGGGTCGACTGGAAACAGCCTCTCTGCCCTTTCGGGCAGGGGTAAGGCTCGTCTACATATTACCCTCCCCAGACCCCACCTGGTGGGAATATACTGGGTTGTTGTTGTTGTTGTTGTTGTTGTTGTTAACATACAACACACTGTTGAGACAAAATAATCCATCCTACTTATTTATGTGCTTCCTCGGTGTATTGGGAAAAATTGTATTTCAGGAAACGTGTTATGACACGTAAACTGATTAAATGGTCAAAGAATGACAGCTGGTTAAGAGGACGAATTACAACAGGCACGGGCTAAAAACAGAAGAGGAGGCACGAGTGGATATTGCCCGTACCTGTTAAAGTCATTTATATCCAAGAACCCAAAAGAATGAATTTCTCAGTAAAAAGAGCGTAGATACACCATATAACAGATATTAAATACGAAATACATTAGGAAATTCGTATGAAATGTAATGATTATGTAACGTAGCATTCAATGTCTTTAATTACTCATAATAGCCTCATTATGATTTGGGCAAAACGTATATCTCTAGGACGCCTATAAAAGGGGAAACATCTGATCAATTGAGGACACGAAAATCATTAGAATATATCTTGGTTTACTCGCTTTTCTCTTGAAATATTCTTTTGCTACATAAATTAATTCTTTTTATACATTCTTTTGATTATCAGTAACTCGCGTTCTTCTAAATTTTAGCTTTGACTAAAATTTTATTTTTTAATTAAACAAATTGGTTCCGTTTCCGAAAATCTGATAATATATTTTTTCTCGATTAACTTTCTTGCTAATCAATCATGTCGAACAACAATGTTAACATTCGAGGAAACCAAGAAAACCAAAAAATCAGGGAGATCCACAAGATATTAACACTCCGATTCCAACTCCACAAGGCTCTCCCCGACAATCTCGAGAGGGAACCTTTGACGGGTCTCAAATGAATGAACATGCTCAATTTGTGAATGCTGAAACCGTTGATGATGCTTTGAAGAAATTAATTGCTGCTCACGTCAACAAAGTTGTAGAAACACTTGTTAACCAGTTACCTGTTGCAACCCTTGCACCAATACCCAATAATAACACTTTGAAAAACCCTCGTTCTGGACTTGTCAACTCAGGCTACGGAGAGACTCCCATTGAATCACAAGAGAGGGAACCAGGTAATGTGGTTAATTCTTATTTACAAAACTTAGCACTAACCTTGTAGAAACAACTCAAGAAGCAAAGTGAGCACATAGAACAAGTACACGGGTGCCACATGTGATCAAAGGAGTAGATATGGATCGATATTCACAACAACCCTAGATGCCAAGTGCTGCTCCTCTTCCAATTCCAAAAAAGTTTGAAATGCCTGACATTCCAAAATATGATGGAACATCATACCCATGAGACCACGTGACTGTATTTACGACGCGAGTAAAAGGCAATGACTTAACTAAGCAGGAAATTGAATCTGTATTAGTTAAAAAATTTGGCGAAACTCTCACTAAAGTAGCACTCACATGGTACTCTCTTCTATCTGAAAATTCTATAAATTCTTTTGTTGGTCTTACGGATTCATTCATCAAAGCACACCCGGCAGCTCAAAAGGTGGAAAAAAGAATGGAAGATATTTTCAAAATTAAACAAGGAGACTTAGGGTTGCTTAGAGAATTTGTGGACAGATTTTAGCGTGAAAGAATGACATTGCCACGTGTACCTGACAACTGGCGGCTATAGCCTTTGCAAGCAAGTTGAATGAAAAAAATTCAGAAGCCACAAGGAGGCTAAAAAAAAACCTTCGAGAATTCCCAGCTACAACTTGGGATGACGTTTATAACAGATATAGCATGAAGCTAAGAATTGAGGAAGATACTGTTCCACAATTTCAAAAAGAAGAAAAGGTATGTTCAAGACGTATGGAGACTGAAAAAAGGTCCAGAAAAAATAGATACGAGCCTTACATGGGACCTGCCGAAAGAGACTCACAATCAAAGCAAGACAATCAGAGGTACAATCACATATCAAGGAATAGAGAGTCAGGCTCGAGATTCAGGAATGATGGAACACTCATGAGCCATGAGATGATGATTCAAATTTAAAAGCAAAATTCGGTGGTTATAACTTCAACGTCAACACCTTCGAGCTCATGGTTGTTTTGAAAAGCATGGAATATAAGGTTTGATTGCCAAAAGAAATGAGACCAAATACAAACTGGCGCAACCCTGACCATTAGTACGAGTTTCATACTGACCATAGACATAAAATAGCCGATTGCAAATTTTTATAAAGTGAAGTTGATCATCTGTTGAAGCAAGGGTATCTCACGGAGCTATTCAACGATTAAGGCAAGCAAGTTTACATGAAAAGAGGCAGGAACCTCCAAAACAACCATCCTCGAAAAGGACTGTCAATGTTATAAGTGGAGGTGAAGATATTAATGGTATATCATACATGGCCGCTAACAAGATTTAAAAAATAACAATTACTCAAGGGAAACAGGTGCGATACACCTTGGAATAAGATAGCATTACATTCAACGATGCAGATGCAGATGCAGATGGAGTGTTAATACCCCACAATGACGCACCGTTAATATCTTTAATTGTATATGATACTAATGTAAAATGAGTTTTGATTGATCCAAGTAGCTCGGTAAATATTATTTTGCTAAGAGTATTGCGTGAAATGCAAGCCGACGATAAAATAATATCAAAAGACCACACTTTATCTAGATTCGACCATTCCAGTGTAGTCACAAAAGGGGAGGAAACACTCACCACATTCGCCAAAGGTGTCATCAAAGAAACAAAGTTTCGGGTAGTAGATATGGAGATGGCTTACAACATAATTCTTGGGAGGCCATAGATCCACGAAATGGATGCAGTACCTTCAACTTTGCATCAAGTTAGTAAATTTCCATCACCATAGGGAATCTGTCAATTTTGTAGAGATCAACAGCATCTAGGACGATCAATTCTGTTTCAAATACAAGCACGAGAAATGAAGGTATATAGCAACCACATAAGGCAGTTGAGGTCACCACAACGCAAACCTCAACTGAGCAAGGGCGAACAGATATAGATTTAAGACCTGTTACTATTCAAGAACTAGAGAAAATTGAAAATATCAAAACCACAATTGAAGAATTGGAGCCTGTTGTATTTTTTGTTCGATAGCCTGATAGGAAGTTTACGTCGGAGCTAATCTTAGCCAAGGAACGAGAGGTAAGTTAATTGAATTTTTGAAAACTAACGTGGACTACTTTGCTTGATCCCACTCTAACATGACAGGGATTGCACCGGAGGTAATGACTCATAAACTGAATGAAGATCCCTCATACCCTCCAGTCAAACAAAAGAAAAGAGAGCAAGGAACTTTCAAGAATTAGGTGATTCAAGATGAAGTCCAAAAATTGCTGAAAATTGGTTCTATTCATAAGGTAAAGTATCCTAACGGGTTAGCTAATACTATTGTGGTTCCAAAGAAGAACAGTAAGTGGCGAGTTTGTGTATATTATACTAATCTTAATAAATCTTACCCTAAAGACTTTTTTCCACTACCACACATAGATCAATTGATTGATGCGACAACAAGTTATGAGCTATTAAGCTTTTTAGATGTATATTCAGGTTATAATCAAGTTAAGCCGGATCTAGAAGATGAAGAAAAAACTTCGTTCATAATAGATAGGGGACTTATTTTTATAAGGTAATGCCATTTGATCTAAAGAATGCAGGTGCAATGTATCAAAAGTTAGTTACCAAAATGTTTCAAGAACATTTAGGGAAAACTATGAAAGTATATATAGATGATATGCTTGTTAAAACTCAGTATTATAAGGATCACATATCTCATTTATATGATATATTTTCAATTTTGCACAAATATAATATGAAATTAAACCCCGAGAAATGTACATTTGATGTTGCATCGGGTAAGTTTTTGGGTTTCTTGTTTCTAACCGTGGTATAAAGGTAAATCATGCACAAATTAAGGCCATCGAGGAAATCCCTGATATACTTCCAAATAAGAAAGAAGTTCAAAGGTTAACAAGAAAGATTGCAGCTTTGGGGAGATTCATCTCCAAGCTATCAGAGAAATGCTTTAAATTTTTCTCCACCCTTAAAAGAAAGATCATATTGAATGGAATGAAGTACGTTAATAGGCACTCAGGAACTTGAAAATGTACTTGTCAATCTACCCTTACTGGCAAAACCAAAAGCAGGGAAAATGCTACTTATTTACTTTGCCGTTTCAGAAGTAGCGGTAAGTATTGTATTGGTCCGGGAGGATCAAGGTAAACAATCCCCCTTTTATTATGTTAGTAAATCTTTATTAGATGCGAAGACACAGTATCCTTGGTTAGAAAAACTGGCACTTGATTAATCATGGCATCTAAGAAATTTAAGACCTTATTTTCAGTGTCATCATATTGTTGTAATAACTTCTTACCCTTTATGAAATATATTGCATAAGCATGAGTTATCAAGAAGAGTAGCTAAGTGGGCTATTGAGTTAAGTGAATACGAAATCACCTATCAACCTAGGCCTGCTATAAAATCACAAGTATTAGCTGATTTCGTGGCTGATTTTAGTAGAGATATGCAATTAGAAGCAGAAAAAGAATTATATGTGTTCAATGGAGCTAACCCAAGAACTTGGACTTTATTCGATGATGGTTCATTTAACATAAAAGGTGCGGGTTAGGGATTGTCTTAGTACCACCTACGAGTGAAACCATTTGACAAGCCATTAAATATAATTCCATGACTAACAATGAAACAGAGTGTGAGGCTATTATTGCAGGTCTAGAACTGACACGAGAACTTGGCATAAATCATATTATAATCAATAGTGATTCACAACTCGTGGCAGATCAAATGCCGGGACTTATACAGCCAAGGAAACAAGGATGCAACAATACCTAGAAAAGGTACTTGAATTGATAAACCGATTTCAAACTTGGAAAGTTACACAAATACCAAGGGATGATAATGTTGAAGTAGATTCTTTAGCAAACCTCGTATCAGCGACTGACGTGGCAAGCGATTCAAATGCCTCAGTTATACATTTATTTCATTCAATTCTTGACCCTGATAAAAATGAGGTAAATTTTAATAGTTTAACTTGGGATTGGAGAAACGAAATTGTTACCTTTTTTACAGTATGGTATCGTGCCTGAAGATAAGAAGAAAGCTCACTCGCTTCGAAATCGAGCTACCCGTTACTACTTAAAGCAAGGCAATTTATATCACAAAATGTTTGGAGGACCTCTTGCAAGATGCCTCGGATCTTCCCAAACAGAGTATGTAATGAGAGAGATTCATTAGGGGCATTGTGAGAATCACGCAGAAGGAAGGTCATTGGTAAAAGACCTTATTAGGGAAGGATGTTACTGGCCCAAAATGGAAGAAGAAGCAGAAAGTTTCATGGCTAAATGGGATAAATGCCAAAAGTATGGTAACAATATGCACAGACCTGCGGAGTTGCTACATCCAGTATTCGTTATGGCTATTTACGAAATGGGGAATGGATATCGTTGGTCCATTACCACAAGGGAAAAGGACAGGTAAAAATTTTGCTCATGCTTACTGATTACTTTACTAAATGGGTAGAAGTAGGTGCATTTAAACATACGAGAAAAAGAAGTCAAGGATTTCATTTGGAGAAATATCATATGCCGATTCGGAGTATCAAAGGAGATTGTGTGTGATAATGACCCTAAATTTATAGGAGCTCAAATCACTGAATTTTTTCAAATTTGGCAAATTAAGAGAATTACGTCAATACCTTACCACCCAGTGGGAAGTGGACAAGCTTAATCGACAAGCAAGATTATTATCAACAATCTAAAGAAGCGTTTAGAGAAATCAAAAGGTAGCTTGCCTGAGGTGTTACCTGGAGTTCTAAGGGGTGTATCGTTCGACTGCAAAAATAAGCACGGGAGAAACGCCATATTCATTAGTTTATGGAGCTGAGGCACTGATTCCAATTGAGATAGGAGATCCAATCACATGGTTCACACATGTAACACAAGAATTTAATGACGAAAAAATGCGAGTCAGCCTTGACTTACTCGAAGGAATGAGAGAAGCTCCATTAATAAGAATCGCAGCACAGAAACAAGTCAAAGAATAATATTATAATCGAAATGCACGCCTCAGATTCTTTAAAGTTGGGGACTTCGTACTTAAAAAGGTTTTTCAATCTTCAATGGCAATTAATGCGGGTAAAAGAAGTCCAACATGGGAAGGACCCTATAGAGTTCGGAATATAGCAAGAAAGGGAGCATATGAACTAGAGACAATGGATGGCAAGATACTTTCTTCGCATTAGAATGTTGTTCATTTGAAGAGATATTATCTCTAAGGAATACTCACAGTTAGGTATTGTTATTTTAAATTACATTTTTGACTTTTTTAGATTTTACTAACTATTTTAGATGATAGGCAAAAAAAACTTACACGTACTAAAAGATGAGTCACGGCCTATAATGTACACGGAGTAACCCAAAATTTTTAGCATAGGGTTAAAATTATTCTGATAGAAATTCAAACGGATTAAGCAGTCTTCATCTAAAATCGCACCCCTGAGTCCCCCATATTTTTCCTTTTCAGGAAAAGGACTTAATATACATAAGTATGTAAAAAGGAGGCAAAGAAGATTGAAGAAATCAAGCCTATTGGAAAATTCAAGTGCAGAGTAAAAATCACATGAAGTCACGAGCCACGGTTAAAGAAAACCTTACTATAGTTAGGATAAAATCCATCTACTAAAGCAGGTTATAAAGTGAAATCTTGCATTTATTGTTCAGAAACGAGTTAAAAAGAAAAATATTGTGTTTATTATTTTTTCATAAATATACTACAAGAAAAACAGTTACGAGGAAGTTATAGATGTACTTCAAATACATGAAAAGTATTATTCAAAACTTGTTAAGTGTTATTCAAAACTTATTAAAGTTATTTCAAAGAAACATGTGTGTTTCTATCTCTTTCATCGTATGATAATACTATTATGAAGTTGAGACGTCTTATTCATTAAGTGTCGAAATATAAAAAGGCCCTCTTTTATAAAACTCATGTTTAAGTTATTAAGTCATGAGATTAACGAAACGTTTTTATAGGAAAAAAAATACAAAATTATTCTGTAAGTCTTTAAGAAGAAAAAGGCAAGAGTAAACATAATATAAAAAAAATAGAACACTAAATACATAATTTAGTCATAAAGCTACGAAATTATTTATACAACTTGCCTCATAAAGGACTTGGGGACTTGCGTTCAAAAAATCCCAACTTACTTCGACATCAAATTTTTCTTCAAGGATCTCATACTCCTTCTCTCATGCAGTGACCTCATTCTTAAGCTCTTCATTCTCGGCCAAGGTAGAATTATAAGAAGCTTAAAGAGAAGCCTGCAAGCTCTCTAAAGTGCATACCTTGTTAGTAGAAATTCGCAGATGTTCTTGTGCTTGAGTTAAATTTTGTATGAGCTCTTCAGCATAAACTTCTTTTTGGTTCAACTGAGCCTTCAATATCTTGTTCTCCTCGCTAGCTTTAAAAAGTTGTTCCGAAAATGAGGGTTCAAGGCATTCTTTCTCCTTTTCTGCTTGGCTCATATAAGCCTTGATAACCACTAGCTCCGAAGTTAATGCTCATACCTGCTGCTCTATGGTATCACTGCTCTCTTGCAAATCCTCCATGTCAATTTGAGCATTGCCAAATTGCTCTTTCCAATTGATGCTCTTTCCAATTGATTGCTTCCAACTGTAAATCACGTGCGACCTTCTCTGAATCATGTGTTGTCTTCTTAAAGAGGGAGATTCTATTCATTAGCTCTATACCGATTAGATTGGCCTAAAAAGAAAAAAAAGAAGGGAAATAAAAATCTCAAAGACAGAAATTTTTACAAACTAAAAAAGTAAAGAAAAGAAAGAAGAAGAATACCTTCAGAGTGGCATGCACTATGTCATTCATCAGGTCAGGCAATTGTTGCTCTCTAGTTTTGCCTTCTCGATTGGGCCAATTAGAGGCTCAAGCCAAACGTCTGCTTGACCAGATTTCCTCAGAAGGATGCTGTTAGCATGAACTTTAATATTAATGATTACCATCGCATCACTTCTACTCGGAGAACCCGCCTCTATATGGCGAATGATATGTGGGGGAATTGTCAAAGGAGGAGCAGAGGAAGGAGTGGGAATAGTAGAGGGAGGAACGGAAACAGTTGGAGCATGTAAGGAAAGGATAGCAGGTGCGGGAGTTGAAAAGGAAGATAAGGGGAGTTCATCTAAAACCGGTCCTAAATCTCTACAATCAATACCACTAAAAAGGTTAGTTAATGGACTCACGAGTATGAAGAGGAGTAGAGTCTTCGTCAGGAATAATGATTGGTGCATCAACAGGTGAGACCTCAGCTTCGTCATCAAAGACGATACGCCTTTTTGCTCGTGGTCTCATCACCAGGGATCCTCCTTCATCTTCTTCTTCGGAATCTTCTTCTTTTAGAGCTTTCCTTTTTGCGGAAGAAGAGCCAGAGATTGTTTCACGGGCTAAGGAGGTCCGAGTACCTGAAGAGTCACGAGAAGCAGCAACAGCTTCAGCAGTGACTCCTCGAATAACAAATCTTGATAAAAAGAAGGATGAAAGTTAGAAAAATATAAGAAAATATTTATATGCGTGAAAGGTAAAGAAAAACCTCTTACCATGAGTCTTTACTTTCTAACCATAACGGTAGAAAAGGTTTTTCCAGGACCTACCCTCTACTGGAGCAGTCTTTATCGACTTATCTACCCAACGACAGAAGTTGGATACATCCTCTACCACTCCCATGGTCGCTAAAAAAAGCAATATTAGGGAAATTAATAAACTTGAAGGAAAAGACACGAGAAGAAAATAATAGTTACATGAAAAATTCCTCTTCTAGGGGAAGGGAATATTATCTTCGCCCACAAAGCCAATAGTAGGAGCAGCAACAAACCGGACATATCAGCCACGGTCCTTATCATCTTCGATGCTCGCTAAAACCCTCTTGCTCCTGGTTGCTGGGGTAAAAACGCCATTGCGGAAAAGCCTAGGGGAGTAGAGGTGTATTAGGTGAGGAAAACGTTAAGACAGGCAACTTCTCTCCATATAATTGGACCAATATGGCCCAAACAAATATTGGAAAAATGACAAAAATCTTGAAGGACCGGGTTGATAGCTGGTTTGAACTCAAAAGTGAAAGGGTATGTGTAAGCAAACGAAAACCCAATCATGTAACAAGTGATAATCTGATTTGGATTGAAAATAATTATGGGAAAATCACTGCTCCAGTGACAGTCTTTATGAACTATGGGAGCTAGAAATCTTTGTAATCTGAGTTGGGAAGGAATCATCATGGTCTAAGGTAGCGACTTGTTTTCTAAGAGATTTCTATCATGGTAAAAAGATAGCTCTGTTGGAACTATTTCTTCAACTAAAGGCTCGCGTAAGGGCTCAGAAGGTTCTTTGCTTCTAGATGAAGACCTTTGGGAAAGGAACCTCTAGTTCTAGAAGAATGACCAGAAAAAAGGCGTAGAAGTACTACCACCGCGAACGGACCCTAAACTACGGAGTCTACCACCTCTTCTATGCCTAATGGGGGCATTGGGGAAGTGATAAAAAATAGGAGTTCTCCTAGGGTTATAGGCTTTGGTGAAGTCATGGCAAAGAAGATCAAGATCAAAGTAGGGAAGAAGTAAATAGAGATTTAAATAATCGGGGTGTTCAATAAGTTTTATGTGATAGAAGACAAAGAAAGAAGTTATATTTATATTGATGGACAACCGGTAAAAGGAAAGGTACGATGATAGAAAAACCATAATAATGATAACTAACTCTTCGAGAATAGTGAAGCCGTAGGAAAAACCTTGAAAATGGCTGCAAAACTGTAGAACCAATGAGAAAATAACACGTATACGGAGCACTAAATGGAAGCAACAATTGAAGCATCAGTTTTGTCATAGCATTTATGGTGACGAAAATTTTCTTTTAAAGAAATCCCCTTCCCAAATATTCAACTAATGAATAAATGAAAAGTGGAGGAACTATCTGTATTGGGAAAAATTGTATTTAAGAAAACCTGTTATGACACGTAGACTAATTAAGTGGTCAAAGAATGATAGCTGGTTAAGAGGCATGAGCAACAGCAGGGACAAATTACAACACGCACGAGCTAATAACAAAAGAAGAGGCATAAGTGGATATTCAAATAATTCTGCGCCCATAGCTGTTGAAGTCATTTATATCCGAGAGCCCAAAAGAATGAATCTGACAGTAAAAAGAGCGTAGATACAGCATATAACAGACATTAAATATGAAATATGTTAGGAAATTCGTATTAAATGTAATAATTATGTAACGTAACATTCAATGTCTTTAATTACTCATAATAGCCTCATTATGATTTGGGCAAAATGTATATCTCTAGGATGCCTATAAAAGGGGAAACATCTGATCAGTTGAGGACACGAAAATCATTAGTATATATCTTGGTTTACTTGCTTTTCTCTTGAAATATTCTTCTGCTACATAAATAAATTCCTTTTATACATTGTTTTGATTATCAGTAACATAGGTTCTTCTAAATTTTAGCATTGACTAAAATTTTATTTTTTGGTTGAACACCCTGAAATAATAGGTTATCATGCAAACACATATCAACTACCAATCAAAATAAAATGAAATGTACAGAACATAGACTAGCGTAGCAGTAAGCATTCTAACAGAACAAAAGCGGCTGATCGTGGCCATCTTGCATAATTTTCTCTCCGTGACCTTGAATAGACCTATCCAACAATCAACTGGCAGTATTAGGTATATGGGTGGTAATCTAAGCTCAAATCCAGCTAACTCGTTTAACTCGTCCAAGTATTAATAGGTTGGGCTATAAATATTTTAATTGATGGGCTAATTTTGGGCTTAGCCCAAGTTAACCCAATAACAAAAGTTAACACCTTGTTATTTTAAATAAATACCATTTAAAAAATATATATTCTATAGATACCTTTTAAAGTTTATAGCAAAATATTAAAATATGGTTACCTCCTCGCCCTAAGCTACTAAATACGCTAATTTATTATGCTTTTTTTCTTTCGCTCTCTATTTTGATACATCTCATTTTCTTTTTCCATCCTATTAAAATTTTCGATGGCAGAAGGAAAACAATCTTTGCTTGAGTATTGAGCCAAATTTTAGATTCTTTGGAAGGCGTTCGAAGTACGAAAAAGAAGAGGAGGAAGAGGAGATTTGCTAAAACAGCAAAAGCAATTGCTGGAATAACAGCAGCAATGGCGGTTGTTTTTGCAGTCACAATTGACCTCAAAAAATGCCATTTTTTTCAAAATCCTTTTATATATTCATTCAGACTAGAATTTTTTAAACATATGAGAGAGAGAGTCATCGTTAGACTTCAGAATGCAATCTAGATTCTAGAATCATCGACTTCCTGTATTCAGCTAATTAGGTCGTTTCATTGGGCCACATAACTAAAATCATTATTTTTTTTTTATTGTAATTCAATGTATCTCGGTTTTTTATTGTATTTATTGTTTTCTTTTCTCACTGCATTTCAATGTATTCCGCTGTATTTCATTTTATTTATAGTCTCTCTATATGTCATGAATGTATTTATAAATTTTTTTAATTAATATACTTTATGTATTCAGATGTATTATATAATTTCTCTGAAGATTGCTATGTTTTATGCGTATTTTTTGGTTGATAATATTTTTTATAATTAAAAATATAAAATTCATGTGTAATAATTAAGTTTGTTGAGTTATATTAGTAGTCTATTAATTGATTCACTTTTCATTTTAAAAACAGTGTAATCCCCTATTTCACGCCGTGAATACAGTCGAATACAATAATATGTCCAGCTGTAATCCCATATTTTACTCCATGAATACAGTCAAATACACTCGAATCAACAACTGATTTAGTTGGTCTTCCCTGATTCACACATATTTTTGCTACTGTAGTCATGAATACAATAGCTTGAATACATCAAATATATCTTATAATTACATAAAAGGTATCTATAGTCCGTAATATAGTAAATGGTATCCATAAATGATTAATTACTACTAAAAGATTGTGCTTTATAAAAATTTCTCTATTTTTATAGAGAAATTTTCATAAAGCACTATCTTTTAATTGTAATTAGCTATTTATTGATACCACCATTTGCTATATTACGGATTGTAGATATATTTTTTATTGTTATAAGATGTATTAGATGTATTTAAGCTACTCGATTCATGAATATAATAGCAAATGTAAACGTCAATCAGGGAAGTCCAACTAATCAGTTGTTGTATTCGATTGTATTTATAGCGTGAAACAAGGATTACTCTATTTTTAAATGGAAAGTTAATCAATTAAGATAATAGACTTCTAATACAACTCAACAAACTCAATTATAACACACAAATTTTGTATTTCAAGTTATAAAGAAGATTGTCAACCGCAAAAACACCCAAAAAACAAAGCAATCTTCAAAGAAATTATATAATACATCTGAATACATGAATTATATTAATTTTAAAAAATATGAATATATTCATGGAATACAACGAGGCAGTAAATACAATGAAATACATGTAATATAACGAGATATATTGGAATATAATGAAATACAAAGAAATACAGCGAGATACATTGAAATATATTAACAGAAAATTCAAGTTGCTTATCTCCAAATTCCGACGCCTTTATTCAAGAACAAACCTAATTTTCGGCGAATCCGTCGTCGAACAATGATGACAGTATAAGGAAAAAAGGTTGAATCTTCTATTGAAGATGACGGAAAGTTGTATTTGCGGAGGTTGAAAATGATTGCGTTGATCTGCTCTTTCACATCCTCTCATTGCATGTGGACAGTGTTTTCTTAAGGAGAAAGGGATAAATAGATGTTTGCCTAATCTCTACGGCAGCATAGAAAATCTCAATGGCACCTACATTCAATCTAAGGAACGCAAGAACATCCTTTTAAACCCTAACTCCCCTAGGCCTACATGTGACTCATGTAGGTTCTCAGACAAAAGCATCCAACGATAGCATAGAAAATCTGAGTCGTGTAGGTTCTTAGACAAAAACATCCAACTATTAGGCGAGGAAGCAATACATCCAAGGAAAACATTAAAGAAAATTCAAAAATTAAGAAACACTCAAGAGAATTAGAGAAATTGGGATCCGAGAGAACGTACGTAATGTGTGTGAGATGAATTTTGAGATTGAGCATTGTATTTTCAGTAGATGGGGGAAGAGAATGGCATGTATCAAAGTAGAGAAAGAAAGAAAATAATGTAACTGAATAACGTATTTAGTGGCTTAGGGTTAGTAGGTAACTAAAATTAGATATTTTGATATAGAAAGTAAAAGGTATCTATACAATATAAATTTTTTAAATAGTATTTATTTAAAATAAATAAGGTGTTTACCTCTGCTATAGGAGGTGAAAATTCCTTTTTGATAGTCCATTTTTTCCCATTAAGCAGCCCAAATACAATCAATGAAACTCACCAACATAAAAAGATCTCAACACAACTTTATGTAGATATTTACTTAGTTGTCCCGATTTTATTTTATTTTTTTATATTTTTAATTTTTTGTTCTTTTGTTTTTCTGCATCCATCCACCACCCTACGACCCCCCCCCCCCGCGCAAAGACTCCCTCAAAAGATTGTATTTTTAATTTTCTATTTTTTTAAAATTTTTTGCACCACCCACCCACCATACCCCTCCACTCTCCCTAAACTCCCTCAATTTTTTTACTTGATTTTTATATTTTCAGTTTTCTGCTTTTTGTTGTTCTGTATCACTTACCCCTTATTTCGTTCTCAAAAAATTCATCTTAGCTCAAGTACCATTTGAACTGAGTTAGACAATGACTCATATAATGACTTAATCCATCTTCACTTGCCCAAATTTAGGCCGATCCGCCTATTTTGTACATGTTCTCCTAACATAGATGCAACATTCCATATCTAACTCTTTACCCCAACAAAGTAAAGGAGTTCCAACATTCTGAGTTTTAACTGTGGCTTAACCATATGAACATGATTTCAGAATTATCAGAAAATATCGGTAGAGCTTAGTTCCCTATTGTCCCACCGTGTTTCATGTATAAACTAGGCTTGTACATGTCCATCAAAAATTAATGTCCCCCCACCCCCACCCCCCAAAGAATGATTGAGTTTCAGAATGCGATGGTCAAGGTGCTAAATTTTCAGTATGAACTTGGACACAATTCGTTATTTTAAAAATATAATTATTTATTTTGATACAATATGAAGTGGAAAAACTAATTCGTTAAACACCCAGTTAATGTATATATGTGGAAGAAATTGTTCAGATGGTTGTTTGATAGTAATAGTTTGTCTAAGCACTTTTTTTTAGTTCATTCAATCTCACCTCCCATGTTCTTGAACTAGTTTCATCGAATCGGCTGGAATGGAAATTAGTTTGAGTTCCATCCAATTGGTGCTCCTTGTTTTATCTTACTTATAGACTGACAGTATCCTGAAGATAACAATAGAAGAGCTTTTACCTTATAACAGAGAGCAGAAAGTGTAAATGGGAATGTTGTTGTAGAGCGTTCATTCATTTTAGAGATTGCACCAAATCAGTTTTTTCAAACTCTTCTATTTTCTTATTTCATGAAAATTATGAACTCTGCAGATCCTGTCAATTAATAACATGGAATATTTATATAATGCTGCGAGAGAAAAAGACGAAGATTTAATTGCTGCTAGATTTAGATCCTGCAAACGTAAAGTGCATCAATTTAGCTCATTTTTCAATCTATTCCCACATTGACAATCAAAGAATGATTTGCGTGAATTGTAATATTTGTTTTGCCGAGCCTGGTAACGTGGACTTGTAACCTGAGTGGGGGCATTGAAATGGTGGGACTTTGTGGGCTATTCTCTCGCCTGCCCAGTCCAAGCATAGAGTTGGGCTACGTGGCCTAAGTGAACACATGGGTTGCTTAGCTCTTAAAGAGGGGTGGACCGCATGAAGCTGGTTTCACAGAGCAACGAACAGCTCCCGCTCTGTGCAGTGGAAGGATTACAGGCCGGTGTCCGCAGAGTCCAACAAAAGCCTGATGTGTTGCTTCAACTAAACCACCATTTTTTGTGAAATTGAAGAATAGTTGTTTGATGGGTACATAATGATATTTGTATGTTCCATCGATTACTAGACATATAAAAATATATACAATAATATATGTTTTTATCAAATTATATGCAAATTATTAACTATATATATCTAGTGTATACTCTACGCCTATTGATACAAAAAAATAAATAATAAATTTGGTTTCGCTATTTGTATAAAAATTTCATTCCAAATAATATATATGGTTGTTAGTCTCCGATTATAAGTTCTCATTGACCACAGCCTATAGGAGTCAGACTATCTACCATATTTAACCCTGTTTGTAAAGGCTCATGTCTTGAGTAACAAAATGGACTATCATCTAATAAGTTGACAATCAGAATATTTGAGTTCACTTATTACTTGGTAGTTTCTCGTTATTGCTATTTTATCTTTTGGCAGCATCTTGAAATCCATGCTTCATTTCATCTCATTATATAGTTATTCAATTAGTAGAAATAGGTGTAAAATGTTGCCTGTGAGCATCAACTAAATCTTTGCAGGTTGAAAGTTCACAAGTCATACTTTCGTCTTAGTGCCATTGGTCTTTAATTCAGAAATTTATTAGCTAAGTCAATTTGGATTCAAACACATGATACTATGAGCCTGTTTGGCTTAGCTGATTTAGAGTAACTGATAAGTATTAAGTGCTGAAAAGTACTTTTAAGTGCTGAAGCTATTTTAAAAAATAAGCAGTTACGTGTTTGGATAAAAGTGCTGAAATTAATAATAAGCAGTTGAAGAACGAGGTATACAAAGAATTTTATTTTAAATAAGTATTTTAAGGATAGAATATAAGCTGGAATTTGATAAGTTGGGGGAGACCAACTTATGACTTTTGGCTTATTTTTGACTTATAAGCACTTAACTTATAAGCACTTTTAATTTTACCAAAATGCGTAGATAAGCCAAAAAGTGCTTATAAGCGAGTTTGACCAGCTTATAAGCTTAGCCAAACACTCTCTATATATTCCGATTGTGATTAGCTGATGATGGTGAGAGTTGTGCGCAGGAAATTTTGTTATGGGTGACCTTATTGCACGGTTCAGAGAGCACTTGTGTATGTGATGCACTAAATCCTGAATGAAAAAATTGCAAGATTATCCGGTGAGATTGCCATAATTGAATTATACATGATAGGATATGATCATTTATTTTAATCTTGAAGCATCACAAAGTAAAATTCAAGTCTCATTTGCGTCCTGGTCTCTAGTGATAAAATGATCCCACCCTTCAAACTGGATTCCTTACCTTTGAACTTTGATCCCATCCCATCCAACACTATCAAGTGTCGCAAAAAAAAAGCACTATGTTTAACCTCAGGCAGCTCCGGAGGAAGGGGTGGTAGTAGCCTTGCAGGCATGAACGGAGCTAGAGCTTCAATAACTGGTTCGGCCGAACCAATAACTTTAGTGCATACCCTATATTATCTTAAGAAAATTATTTTATACTTACAAATTATTATTTCAGAATCCAGTAACATAAAAAGATTAAAATTCCGAACCCATTAACTTCAAATTTTGGCTTCGCCTCTGCTGTCAGGTAATATTGTTGCATTTTGGTGATGGGTTGCACTACCATCCTCCAATGAAGCTCTAAAAATCCCTTTCGACTCTTTTCTATTCCGTATTATAAAAGCTGAAGCTGACAGTTTGTTGTATAGCATTCATTTTAGAGATTCCACCATCCCTGTACAGTTTGTTTCTATGAAATTAGGTTCTTTTAAACTCTTCTATTCTCTTATTTCATGAAAATATAAATATGCAGATCCTGTCAAATGATAATATGAACTGTTAGATATAATGCTACAAGAGACAAATATGAACTTTTAATGGTTGCTGGATTTCAGATCTTTGCAATTAAAGCAACAAAGTTAGGATAATTAACTTCAGCTTGTTTTGTCCACTGGTAGAGAAACCTGTTAGGAAAGTCCTAATTAACTTTAGTTTGCACATTTAATGGTTATAACATAAACTAAATTCATTTTTCAATTTTATTACCACATCGACAACAAAGAATGATATGTCTCATTTATAACTTAATTGTAATATGTGTTGTACGCCGAGCCTGGTAACGTGGGCTTGTAACCTCTGTGGGGGCATTGAAATGGTGGAATGTTGGGTAGACTCAGAAGGCAGGACTTTGTGGGCTTTTCTTTGGCCTGCCCTGTCCAAGCATAGACTGGGCTATGTGACCCATGTTAAAATATGGGCTGCGTAGCTCCTGAAGAGGAGCGGACTGCGTGAGGTTGGTTTCACAGAGCAACGTACAGCTCCCGCTCTATGTAGTGGAAGGATAACGGGCCAGTGTTCGCACAGACCAACAAAAGTTTGATGGGCTGCTCCAATTAAACCATCATTTTTTGTGAAATTAAAGAAGTATGTGTAGTGTTTCAATCTGATTGAGAGCTTATGTATTTTTTGTTTTACGTTACTTGGTTCATGTTCAAGTGTTTCTGTAGTTGGAAACGTCAATCATGTATTTGTCTTCCTTGGTTTACGAATAAAGGTGACGGACGGCGGTCGGTAATGGTTGTTTATGCCGTATGTTAGGAGGGATTTACATCTATACCTGTTTTTTGTGTCACGTTTTAACTTGTGCTTACTTTGCAAAAAAATTTACAAGCGTAGCTGCTTTTTTGCATAACTTTAGCATATGGGTTGAAGTAACAAAGACAATCACGCAAAACTTCAGCATTCTAGTAGTCGGCCATGAAGTTCAGCTCTAGAGCTGAAGTTTTTGTTTTATAACTCGCGAACTTCAACTCTAGAGCTGAAGTTTTTGTTTTTATATTTTTGTTTTGTAACTGGCAGTTGAAGTTTTTGTTTGTAGCTAGAGCTGAAGTTTTTATTTTATAAATGACGAACTTCAACACTAAAGTTGAAATTATTATCTTATAACTGAGAAACCTCAACTTTAGAGCTGAAGTTTTTTATTTTTTTAACTGGAAAACTTCAGCTCTAGAACTGAAGTTTTTGTTCTATATTTGATTAACTTCAGCATGTTGTAGGAACCATGCCAGGATTGCAAAAGTTAGTTGATTAATCCTTGGTTTAATGCACCGCTAATGATAAAATATGTTTAAATGTGGTTACTATGATCCATAAAATTGGTGCAGTCTACCCATTCTTATTGAAGCTTTGAGCTGTTTTCTGCGGTCAGATGTTTTTCGCTAAGTCTTTGACAGTTTCTGATTATAAGGCAACTGAACACTTATGAGTGACTTCTAGCTCCAAAACACAAGTAGTATTAAGTTTTCTTGCAGAAACAAAATCTTAAATTTTCGGGCATGTTTAATAATTACCAAGGAAGATAGAATACAGCCAGCCACTTCTCAGTTTCAAGAGGCCAATTCAAGATTTCACGTCAGTGGATTGTAGCACCTACTACTCCTCCGTGATGATGGGTACTTTAAAATAATGTTGAAATCATTGTTGTAGAAAAAAAAACGAAGGAAGAAAAGAAAGGGGTTGAAATTATTTAAAAAATGAATATAAATTAACTTTTAAAAAATAAGTGTAAATTAAATAACGGTGATCAAATAAAGTGCCCTGTGCAATTTTGAGAGATGGCGAATTTTGGATTTAACTTTCTCACGTAATAAAATAGACTATCTTCTATAAGTTGGCAATAGACTATTTGAGTTCATTCATTACTTAGTAGTTTCTAGTTGTTATTGTTTTATGTTTTGAGAGCATCTTTATAATCATATTCATGTCATTGTATGTGTATTTATTAGTAGAGAAACAGGTTGTTATATATTGTGTGTCAACAACAATAACGATCCAATATAATTTTACAAGTGGAATCGGAGGAGAGTAATATGTACACAGACTTTACCCCTACCTCGAGGGGCAAAGAGGTTACTTCCAGGAGACCCTCGGCTTAAGAAAGCAATATGAGACGATATATTAGTATTATTAATAGACTCATAATAAAATAACAGCAATATAAGAAATATACGAAATACGAAAAAGAAGGAAGGTATAATAATATCCAACAAATAAAGCACTGCATCAGTAGCTGACCAATAGCATCCTAAGACTAGCTCCTAACTAGCTAGTCTCACTCTAGTGCATTGTAGAAATATTCACAACTTCCCTTTAACCTACAACCTTAATGCTCGATCTCCACAATTTTCTATCAAGGGTCATGTCCTTAGTAATCCTAAGTCGCGCCATGTCCTGCCTTATCACCTTTCCTTAATACTTCTGAGGTCTCCCTCTACCTCTCCTCACGCCAACTACAGGCAATCGCTCACACCTCTTCACTGGTGCATCAGTGCTCCACCTCTGAATGTGCCTGAACCATCTTAGTCTTGCTTCCCGCAACTTGTCCTCCATGGGGGTCATGCCCACCTTCTTTCGAATATCCTCATTCATAATCCTATCCATCCTTGTATGCATGCACATTCACCTCAACATTCTCATCTCTGCTACTTTCATCTTTTGGATGTGTGAGTTCTTAACCGGCTAACACTCGGTCTCATACAACATGGCAAGCCTAACTACTACTCTATAAAACTTATCTTTTAGTAATGGAGGCACTTTTTTGTCACACAGGACTCCCGATGCTAACCTCCACTTCATCCACCCCACCCTATACGGTGTGTGACATCCTCGTCTATCTCCCAATCCCCTGAATAATTGACCCAAGGTACTTGAAACTACCCATTATAGGAATGACTTGGCAGTCAAGCCTCACTTCCACTTCTACTTCCGTCGAATCGGCCCCAAATTTGCACTCGATGTATTCCGTCTTCGTCCTGCTCAACCTGAAACCTTTAGACTCAAGGTCATGTCTCCAAACCTCTAGCCTCTTATTGACAGTGCCTCGTGTTTCGTCAATTAGAACTATATCATAAGCAAATAGCATGCACCATGGCACCTCCCCTTAAATATGATGAGTTAGTGCATCCATCACAAGGGCAAATAGGAAAGGGCTGAATGCAGACTCTTGGTGCAACCCCGTAATAATCGAAAAATGCTTGGAGTCGTGTCCTACTATCCTAACCTGAGTCTTATTTCCATCATACATGTCTTTAATTACAATAATGTAGGCAACCAGGACCCATTTAACATCTAAGGAACTCCATAAGACCTCTCTAGGAACCCTGTCGTACGCTTTCTCTAGATCAATAAATACCATGTGAAGATCCTTCTTCTTATTCCTGTATTGTTCCACCATCATCCTAATAAGGTAGTAGCTTCTGTGGTAGATCCACTATTAGAAATTAGGTGATTTCCATCCACAATTTCCGACCGATATCGATCGGAAATTGATAATTTTCGACCAAATTTTGACCTCTTTTAATTTGATGAAAAAATAATGGTTGCAAAAGCAGACCGACCGCAATTGGTCAAACTATTAAATGTTTATTTTAATTTTCAAATTTCCGACCGAAATCGGTTGGAAACTATTATTATTTAATTTTTTTTATTTTATCTTTCCGACCAAAATCGGTTGAAACTATTAGAAATTAATAATATTATTTAATTAAATAATTTTTATAAATTATTAATTTACTTAAAAAATAAATATAAATTCATAATTTCTGATCGATTTCGGTCAAAAATTTCAATAATCTGGGGAATTTATTTGAAATTCCGACCGATTTCGGTCGAAATTATGAATTTCTGGGCAAAAAATTTAATTTCCGACCGAATTCGATCAGAAATCTGGGTATAAACTGGGAAGGAATTGGCTTCTTTTAAGCTCCATCACCTGCCAATTTAAACCGGTATACATCCTATAATGGCAGCTTACATTGCTGCCATTCAACCATGAAAATCCAACAAAATAACAACTAATAACCACCAACAACAACAACTAACCAACAACTAATAACCACAACAACTACTAAAGTGTTCAATAACAAAATAGCAATATAATCATTATTCAAATTACCAACAATAAAATATTAACAAGTTTACAACTTTGTTTTGATAATACACAATATTCAATGAGTTTTTTATGTAGAATCATCTCCATCTTCGGTCTTAAGACAATCATCTCCATCTTCGGTTCTAGGACCTAATCGTTGGCAGGTGGGGAAGGAGGAGGAGACCGGGGAATGGGGAAAGCACCGCAAGCAAGAAGATTGGCCAGCTGACTTTGAAGGAGATCAAATTGTTTGTCCCTCCTTCCTAGCTGACCTTGAAGGATATCAAATCTCTTCTTTTCACTAGCCTTGGTCTATTGAAGCTCTGCTGTCAGCTTTGCGATCTTCTCTTCCATAGCCGATTGTCACGACCCAAATCGAAGGGTCGCTACAGGAACCCGGTGCCTTACTCGACCGAGTACCAATGTAATATATATTTCTTATTCATACTATAATGGGTAAGTGAGCCAGAAAACCCATCATGAGATAACAAGGATAAAACATAAGGGAATGCTTAATAGGTGTCGTACCCGACCGACTATAGCGCGGCTCGGTAGAGTAAAATAGATACATATATATAATGCATGATCACTCATGTAATCACCTTCTAAACATTTTGGAGTGTCTTAAAAACCTTATGGACATCTATATCCTCAATATGAACCTTAGTAGGATTCAAGGATCATACACATTTGCTTAGAATGATTTTATAAGGAAAGAACAATATGGACAACCTTATTTGCTAGGAGTAGATCCGTTTTGAAGTAGTGTATTCATTTCACTCTAGATCAATGCCAAAAGAAAGAAGAAAATTCCTTAACATATCTTAAACATGTTGAGTCCTTAATATCTTCCAAGTGACTCTTCGAACAAGTCAACTCGATCTATCATAGCATAAGGATATTCAAAATAAGTGCTGAGCAAAGGCCAAGTCTATAACTTAAGCTAGTAGCTGATTTTACTTAAATTTGGGCAGCATCTCCTTTGTAACAAGGGACTCCACCAATACCATATACCAACAACAACAACCAAAGAAATCCATCAACGTGTAAATGTCAATAACAAGACACCACATAACAATAATAAGCCACAACTATTTCACGACGAGCGGTAAGCTTTAATTGGTATCTGTATAAACCATCTAACCCTTATAGACCTCTTATATTAACTTACAAGTATCATTAACATGATAACGAAGTCATTCATCAATGATTCCATCCTTACACCATATATTTATAACAAAGGAAACAATCTACAACTCCAACTATTTTCGATTAGTAATTTTATTCACTAGTTCATGTCTACTCCATCCATTTAACCTAATAAACATCAATATAACTTCAGGCACATGAAAGAACACAACATACCTACCTCCTACAGTAACTTCAAGTCGAAATCCAAGTTATATTTAGCTTACAATAACCCTTCATGGCAATACAACACCATAGAAGTGACTTAAGCTAATCCAAGTATTATCTTGTAGTTTATCATCCTAACAACTTAACCAACATACAAGAAAGCTTAAGAACAATTAGTAGGCTATTATACTCACCTTAGACAGTGGCAACTACCTGGAATTTCATCCAAATACAGCCCAAAACAATCCTCAATAACAACACAACCTCAAAGAGGTATTGTTCTTCATTAGGACTAAGTTTTGATGTTGAAATATGGTGTAATCCATTTGAAATACTTGAAATAATCTAGGGTTGATATAACAACCATGAGAGAGTATTCTACAGAATATAAAATACTTAAAATACCCTCCTACATGAGCTGAAACCACCCAAAAATCAGCAACAACAAGAAGAACAAGAAACTAACTAGCGCTACGGGATTCCCGACACTTGATTTGTGTTGGTTTACCCATTGTTTGGGTCTTGGATCATGAGAGAACTTTGACAGAGTGTTTATTGGGTTATAAGATCTGAATATACTGAAAAGAATAACTTAAAACGGGCTTTAGGGATCTTATACATATCCATATGTCTTAAATTGCCTATGTGGGCCCCATAAAGAGCTGCTTGGCGCAGTCTTGCGAAAGCGCAAATATCTCTACAGTCCAAATTCATATTGACAAACAGTTTAATGTGTTGGAAACTACAGTCGTATATCTTCAATTTGATATGTAGATCCTCCCTTGATTCCAAGTATATTTGGAGAAACATTCATCTACATTTGACCTAAATTCAGCAAATATATGAATGTAACTTGTGATGACCTTTATCAACTCTTGTTCCAGAACTTGCTTGCCTTCAAAATGTAGAAAATGAATATCTTTGCCTGAAAACTCTTCATGTTTCCAAGCAAAGAGGGGTATGCTGTGAACACCTAATTTTTTACAACACCCAAATTATATACTAGTTTAGTGTAAATATTTCTTTTACGTCTAATCTTAATATTTTGAAACTTTTATCTTACTTTTAATAGGTTTTAGTATATAAAAAAATATAATAAATATATATTCGCATTCTTAAAATATAAGTATTACTCCTAATTTTAAATAAAAGAAAAATTAAAAAAATCTAATTAGAATTTTAAATGTAAGCTATAGTATTTTTCTTAGTATAATTTAAACTACAATGTAAATATTTAATTTTCTTACGTATATAATATTTAAGTATAAGGTAGCTAACTAATATTCTTAACTATGCATTTTTACTTTCTAATTTCTTCATTAATAAAAAATAAGTAAAAGTTATTAAACAAAAAAAAAAAGAAAAAAACTAACGAAAAACAAAAAAACAAATATAATAATAATAATAATAAGTAATAATATTATAAAAAGGGATAAATCTTAAAAGATTCAAACAAAATTATTCTAACTACTTACCATGATCTTCTCAACCTCCTTCTTCCACTTCAACTCTAACTCTTTTACATACAAACCACATTCCCTTTATAAAAGGGAGACATAAACTAAAAAAAGAGAGAGAAACGGAACGAACAAAAAGAAAAGGAAAAAGAAGGAACGAAAAAATAAGTAACAAAACATAAAACAAAAGAACAAAAGAAGAAACGGAAAAAAAGAAGAAAAGTGAACATAAGGAGAGAAAAAAGTAAAAGAAGCAAAAGAAGGAAAGAAATGAGAAAGAAAGATAGGAAACATGAGTTCGGGATTTCATTCGCGGTTCTGTCTTTGTGGATCTAAAAAAGTTAGTATTGCTAGATTTGGAAACCAGTAGATCATACATATTCTCTTTATTGTGAAACCTTATAAAATGTAACACTCAATAGGTATAGTTTAAACATGATATATGAGATCTATGTCTTCACAATGTTTGAATTTTAATTTGTTTTTCTGAATATTGTTAGAAGCATATATATATATATATATATATATATATATATATATATATATATATATATATATATATATATAAAATTCTTTGTATGTAATATTTAATATGGGTGAGCAGCTTTCATACTAATTCATGAATTAGGAGGAGTGCCTAAAGAATTTTTTTTTACTTCGTTATAGTTTTATTTATTTTTCTTAGAAGTTTTATTATGTTTTGGTATAAAATAACGTGATTGACAAAATTTTGTTGGAACATGCGTTGGTTTATTATTTGAGTTGCTGAAGTTTTAGTTCTTTAATAGGTAAATCAAATTCATGTTCATATAGATGTGTATATAAAATTACGGCAAATTAGCCACACAGAACAATACGATAGTTAATTAAGACTATTATTTTATATTAAGTTCTATTGATAAATATGGCTGAAATTTGCATTTTGCTTTGTATAAATATCTCTAGATAATGATAAACCTAATATTATATAGGTTTGTTTAAATTATAACGCATCAATAGAAAGCTGCGTTAATTTGGTTCTATCTTCTAGGACAATGGTCATCTCTTAGTTGTATTTTGCTTTAAAACCTTAAGATTTAGTATAACAGTTAAAAAATAGCAATAATAAAATAGATAAAAATTCTAGAAAAGTTTTAGATTCACTTTAAAATACTAGCTCATGTGTTCATACTCGAACCTTGGATTGATATGCTTAAATAATAAAAGAATCATGTGCGCATTCCGCGTTTGATACCTTTTCAATTTAAAATAATTCTGTTATAACCATTTGTACATTCCGTACCTTGGTTTAATATTTAATTTCAAGAAGTACCTTGTGTGCATACCGCATCTTGGTCAAAATAATTAATAAAAAATATAATAAATTAAGTGAAGAGGTAATAAATAAGCCATAATCAATAAAATACAAGAGTAGCTAAAAATTAATTTAAGCCTTACATTAATCAATAGAAGCGACCGTCCTAGAACTACGGGACTCGAAGGGTGCCTTACACCTTCCCCTCGGTCAACAGAATTACTTACTCAGTCTTCTATTTTCATATACCATAAATTAAGAGTCAAGGCTTCCTTTTGAAAAGAGATTCAAATAAAAGGTGATTTGGAACACCAAAACTCAATTCCAAGTGGCGACTCTAAATAATAAATAATCCCTTTTCAAAACTTCACTTTAATTGAAAAAACTCTTCTAACTCAACCTCGCAATTGGGTGTAGGACAAAATAGAGGTATGACAATACCCCTTCCGGGGATAGTAAAAAGGAGGTGTGTTAGCTAACAATGATGAAATCGAGTTGGTCAGTGACGAACCCCAGGGTCAATAGGTTGAGCAACAGTTGGAGGAAGTAAGAAGATTGAAACACCAACTGACTAATATGTATCAAGCTTGGATCTTTGGTCAGCCTCTACCTCAGGGTCCCTCTGAGGGAACTTCTACCATGCTATAGGCTACTCAACCACCACCCACTGCAATGAGTGATCACATTCTACCACCAGGGTATGTGCTGAACTACAACTTCCATGCTGGACCTAGTACCCCTGATGTGCAGCCTCTTGCCGTACCAGTTAGAACACACATCTCGTCTTGTCTAGTACGCCTATGTATACAATCCCCCCAACCAAATGTTGTGACGAGGCCAAACATTGAGCCAATATCTCATGCTTCTGATGACCAATACTACTCTCTATAAATGTCTTTTAAGAGTTCGACTCCACACAATCAGACCCCTCGATATGAGTTACTTGCAGAAAATGAAAAGGTTGTAAAGACATGAGAGCCAGATGAGATGGTCAAAAAAATGAAAAGTCTTGAGCAGAACATAAAGAACATACAAGGACTAGGTGGTTAAAAAAGTGTCTCATTCAGTGATTTGTGCATGTTTCCTCACATCCATTTACCCCCATGGTTCAAGACACCAAAATTTCAGAAATATGATAGACACGACGACTCTATCGCCCACTTAAAAAGATACTGCAACCAGTTGAGGAGTGCAGGAGGAGAAGAAGAGTTGCTGATGGCTTATTTTGGGGAGAGTCTGGTAGGGTAGCCTCTGAATGATTCATTGACCAAGATATCTCTCGCTGGCATGTTTGGAACGACATGGCTAAGGCCTTCGTCAAACAATTTCAGTATAATATTGATATTGTGTTAGATCGCAATTCCCCATTCAATATAAAAAAAAAAACTGACTGAAAGCTGCAAGGAGTATGACGTTAGGGGGAGATAGAAAGCATTAGAGTTAATCCACACATGAATGACCATGAGTTAATCATTGTCTTCTTTCAGTCTCAGAATCCTTTTTATTTTCAAAATCTGATGGCTGCAGGTAGACCTTTTGCTAATGCAATCAAGATAGGACAAAGTAAATATCATTGGCAACTTTAATAAGGTTTTTTTTTGTCATGTAAGGTCTACTACACTTTCGGCCTAATAAAGAATAATTTTGGCAAACCTAATATTGACAAAGTAAATAGAATACGCTAGTGCATTATCTTAAAATAATTTCAATTAGTTCTTACATTTTAGTTTAGTCAAATGATTTTAATAAGATCAATTTTTTAATTTATTGTTTAATTTAAATAAATAACTTAACTAATATTATTTTGAAAATAATTTAATGCTAAGCAATTGATAGGCGCGTTTTAACTTTTTCATTCACGGATTCACTTGCGTAGTGTGATATTTTTTACATGTAATAAATTAATTCAATAATCTCATACCATACCCGTTAGTTTCAGTTAATTTTTAATATAGTTAATCCTTTATTAAAATTGTGAATTCACTTGCGTGGCGCGATAGTTAACTTTTTCTAATAATCTTCAACAATCAATTTTTTCAAATATAGTATTTTCTCAAAAGTACTACAAATAATTGATTGTCGTGATTGTGAATTCGCTTGCGAGGCGCAATTACGATAAACTAATTAATTTTGTTATTCGATCATGCATTCGCTTACGTAGCGTGGTTATGACGACGTAATTTATCCAAATTCTTTTTTTATAAATATGATAATCAAGAAATAAAACCAATATGTAAAATATGAAAATCTTATAAATCGCAGGTTATCCAAGATTAATTCAAGCCAATTTTTAAGTCAATAAAGAGAATGTGCTAGAATAACGGGATTCAGGGAATGACTTACACCTATCAATGAAATTCCTTACCCGAACTTTATTTTTACGGATCGATAAAAATAGAGTCAAACCTTTTTTTGACTAGAATTTCAAATAAATGATGACTTAAAATATCGAAAGATCAATTTTAAATGATAATTTTATAAATAAAGTAATCCCTACTTAAATTTGTCACTTCAATTAAAGAGGCTCTTTTAACTCACTATCCATAACATAACATATCTATTGCTTTTGGGGACGGAAAAAGGGATGTGACAATTAGTTCCTTCAACAAGTTGGACTAAGTTGTTCCTTAAATTTTTAGGCAGTCTCGCATTCAATTTGCTTGTCATTAGTTTGGATGAATTAATGTTTAAATAGTAACGCTTTCAATTTGGTTTGTCATTGGTGTGATATGTGAATAAAGGGGGTAAGAGTAAAATAAAATTTAGGCAGTTTTGCATTCAAAGTGTGAAATGTAAAAGAGGGTAAAAGGGTAAAGTAAACTTTATGCCGTCTCACATTCAATTTGGTTATTAGTGTATGGTCGTACACAGTTTAAGAAAAAAATATTCTTTTCGATGTATAGTAAATGGTCAATTTGTTTACCTTTTTAATATAACTAGTACAATATATCTTTTATTTTATTTTCTTTCTCATTATTAAATTTAATTATTAAACTGAAGTAATATCAGTTGTCACTTGATCTAATACACTGAATATCTCATTAGACTGTGTTGAGCACAATAAATTACATAATCAGATTCAAGAATCAACATGTAATTGTCATGCAAATCTTGATCTCCCTCCCTATAAATATCAATACACACTTTACCATTAACAGTAATACTACCAGTTATAGAGCAAGAATACATAATCTACGGCAACCAAATCTCCATATATACTAATTAGAATAAAAATGATAATAAAATATTAAAAAATAGAACAAAAGTATAAGTAGTGAAAAAGACTTCTAGTACCATGTGATACCAATATGGTTTATATATATATATATATATATATATATATATATATATATATATATATATATATATATATATATATATATATATATATATATATATATATATATATAAACAGAGCATATGATTTCTCTAGAATATTGCTACAACTATCTGCGACTATACTACTCTACCAAAATATTAAAGGACGCAATAAAAGTATGAGAAAATTACATCCTCATATTGCAAGGTAAATATTCGCAAAATAGCTTGCTCATTTAGTATATTAAGAGGGTATACAGTTAGACGGGATCGTTCCAACAATTACCTATAACTGTAAAAACTATTAATACCATAATTTATGCCCATCGTCACACAAAAATTCCAACTTTATTGTAACTCATGTTGATATAAATAATTTCATAATAGAATTTACTGAAAATGCAGCTAAAACAACCAAAACAATATTCAAACTACCATATGATACCAATATGGCATATAACTATACCAACATGGTATACAAAATTACTACTTAATTTTCGGAAACTATATGATTATACTACTATTACATAATACAAATGCATAAAGAGAAAAATAATAACATAGTGTATCACATATTAATATAATAAGGTATTTCAAGATATTGTATTATATTATTATTATTATTAAAAGAAAATCAAATATTATACCAAATAAATGCAGCTAATACAATTAAAAATAATTCAACTAGCATATGATACCAATATAGTATATAGCTATACTAATAGGGTATATAATTGGAATGAATTGTATACTAAAATGGTATATCTGTATAGGTATACAATACAAATTCGTCTTGTTCTCTAGTTCAACTATATTTCAATCCAAATTTCTAAAATTTACTATAAAATCTCTACTAAATTGACTAAAACTTTAGCTACAACCTCCAATCAAATTTTCAAACTAACCCATGCATAATCGGATCAGAACAATTAAAAATTCAAACAAACCAAGTTATGAATTTCAAGTTTCAAGGTTCGTGAATAGTTAATTTAAATTTTTGTACAATAAATTTCTAAATAACAACATCAAAAGTATGTCGACAAACCGGTGAACACAATGATGAAATTGAAATTAAAACTCACATGATGGTGCAGCCTTCCATCTTGAGCCCATAGCATGGCATCTCAATGCTCAACTGTATTCCCATCCCTGTAAACATATTTAGAGGCTTCCTAACAAAAATTAATACAAACTTTGACAGTATAAAAGTAGCAGTAAGCGATAATAGAAGAACAAAATAAGTGAATAAGTGAAGTGATTTGAATGAGAATATTTCCGTTGGAGGTATAACTACAAAATGTGGAACTTTGGAAGGAGCATATCTCTTCGTAACAATAAGTAAGGGTCTTTCCTTTTACGCCCCTTTGCTAATACGCAACAGTAATTGGATGCACAGGTAATAGGTACGCGGGTAAATAGTATTGATTGCATAGGTAGAAAAAGTAAATAGTTTAGATATGGGTTTTAAGGGTAAATAGTTTGAATTTAATGGGTATAAAGTGAGATTTTCTCTTAAAAAATATTACATTTTATACAAAAATATTTAGTATGACTAAACTACCCTTAATTAAATATTTAATTGAAGATTAAGAAAATATTTTAGAGATATATACACAAGGGTAATTTTGAAAAAATAAATTAAAATTCTTTCTTGATTATATAAATGAACACTTACTTTAAACCAAAATAAAAAAGTAAATTGGTTGCTTATTATGGACCGGAAGGAATAATAATATTTTAAAATTTATTGTCTAAAATAGTAAGTTATATATATTTGTGTAAGTTAAGACTAAAATGGAAAATTTAAGTTAGTACGATATTTGTAAATACAAAAAATTATCTTTCATTTTGGATAACTAAAAAGAAAAATACGCCAGATAAGTCACACACAAAATATACTGATAAAATATGTTAACATTATAAACCTTTTTAACGGCTGATTGCTTGGCAAAAGCAGGCCGCGACATGGAAGCTGCAATCAATTTTACTATTTTTGAAGAGCAACCAGATTTTGTAATATAATTTTTGGACATGGATCCGCAGGAACAGTTCGTTATCGAAGATCTACATACGAACCATCCCATGCTGTGAACTTGGACCAATCCACTTTTGATGATACGCAACACACACGAGCTCACATGCACTCGCTGGGAATGAAGAAACTGTTCATTTATTTGTAGCAGTGTTTGTAATATATAAACACAACTAACTCTACCGTAGATGCCCAGACATCGATCTTTTTGTAGTTTTTTTATTTTGTTTTAATGCAATATTATCTTTCTAACCAAAAAAAAACTCCCCCAATTCCATTTTATACTCCATCCTATCTTGTTTATGTGACACATTCAATTTAAATTTTTTTATTTTAATTTAACGAGAAGCTTTATAGCTATATAAATATTATAATACATTCAATATTATAAATTTCAAAAATATAATGAATACATTGTACTGTGGATTCCCATTATTACTCCTTCAGGTTCATGAAAAAAGCTTTATGCATACTTCTTTTTAAGTAGCTCATGCAACAGCTCAAGAAAAATCTTGGAGCGGCTTGTTAAAGCTAGCAGCCTGCAAGTAACTTATGCAGATAACTGACAAACAACTTCCTGAAAAGCCTTACAACAACTTTCTTCTTTTATAAATAGAAAGCTAAATCGATTTATTTTGTACATTAATTTTAAGAGGAATAACATCTCTCCCCAAAATTCTTTAGCGATATATCTTGCCTTACATTTTATTTACTTTATAATAAAAGTTATTTTTTCTTAGGAACGACAATAAAGCAGCGGAGGTTTGATCATTAGCGGAGTGGGACAGGTTTGAGAATTTGCGATTACGAGGGAGGCAAGTTCAAATTTTAGATTTAAAATATCACTTGGGGCAGGGCGGGTCGCCAGTTGAAAATGATCTCCACAACCCAAAATACACTGTCATCAATTCATGAGTCTAGATACAATGAATGATCTGTCTTTTCAAATTGTTACAAGTTTTGAAAGTAAACAAAATTAAAAATAACTGTTCCATTCTTAACTGTTATGGAGTTTTAAAACTATTTACTGCGTTTTTTTCATCTTTTGGTATTACTCCTCATTTTTGTTTGCTGGTGGAATTCAATTTAAATTCATATGAAAAAAAATTGTGTTTTACTTTTTGAATCACTTATAGCTATTACCATATATAATAGCACTACTCCTTGCTATTTAATTGTTGCAAAAATCCGAAGCCATATATGGCTTGAGAGTTTCCATAAACAGCGACCCTTCTACGTTAGAAATATATGAATGAAAAAAATTAGCTTTTAAAGGCGATTTGTTTTTCTTGTCACAATCATCTTTTAAAAGGAAAAGAGCGAATTTTTATTTTAAAAAAATTGCGGGGCAAGACAGGTGAACGCGCGTAAAGTGTGAAGCGGGTGAATGCAGATGTAAATCCTATACAAGACAGGGCGAGATGGATTGAAATTGTGCGGTTTTCAGACAGAACCCGCCCGTCCACCGCCTTTCATTCCTATTTTTTCTTAAGTTTTATTCAAAATTAAGCTATATTAAAAACAAATGCAGCAGTTCATATAAGAAAGAAAAATTACTAGTTATATTTATTTATAAGTAGTTCATTATATAAATTAATGAATTTATAAACTACTACTAATATTAGCTAAATATTATTAATATTATCCAATTAATTATTTGTATCATAAAATATTAATATTTTACTTTCTTTTAGGGGGGTATTATTAGAATAGATTACATCTTAAAGAGCTTGAATCTCCGTTTAGGAATGATTTGGCGAAGTTTTTAGGTGGTTTGAATTAAAAATTCAAAGTAAAAACTAAACAAGAAAAAAAATGATATGTGTATCATTTGTGTGCCATACATGTAGCATATTTGTATCAATTGTGTATTACATATATACTTATATGTGAGATACATGAGTGATACATGTTTGATACACGTGTCACAGAAGAATTATTTTCAACTCAATTTAATTACGATTTTTTATCCAAAACCAGTCTGAATCCAATCTTCCTCAAATTTTAAATATTAACTTATCTATATGTTTTCAATAGATTTCAAGTATACTCATTTAAAAAGTTTCTTTATTGCTTAGATTTTTAAAATATTATATATATATATATATATATATAGTTATATTTTATTATTTTATTTGCTATCTCATGCATGAAATTTTCTTTTTGTCTTGTATCTATTGTTATTAATCAGCCTTAATATGGAAGGTGATTATATATGTGATTTTTTGAAATAATGAACTTTATTTATTTGATTTTAATTTTTGTATATACTTGATTAATTTGAATAAATTTAGATTAGATGTTGATAAATTGAAATTTATTCCGGATATTTATATATGTTTTCCTATAAGAAATTCTTAAAAAATGAAAAATATGGACTGGCCGACAAGGAAAAACCTGTCACGAAGGACACACAAGAATCCTGAATCCAATTACTAATTATGTGTCAACCTTCCCGATGCATTTTCTGCAACAATTCATCACATGCTGTGAGTTGATCCCTTCTACCTTTCCCTTCTCGGGGTGCTAAAACACCCATTCTTATCCATCTACTATCTTCTTTCTACAAATAGCAAACATAAAGGTTAAAGGGAAATTACCCATGTTGTACTAATTTAGAAGGAAATTAAGCATATATCTAGATAGAGAACATGTTGATGGGGATAAGCTTGCAATGCATGATGGACTTGATGGTAGCTGGTTTTTCCCTAATGATTGGATTAGGGATTTTTGCTTTCATTGCTTCAATTCTCTGCTCTGCTGCTTTTTACCAGAACGCTAAGCAACTTTCTTGAATCTACACCGCCTTATGGATTTATTAGGTATCAATATTTGTGCTTTTTTCTTGCTTTATATTTTGGGTATTTGAAAATTTGTATCTTTTTCTTGGAGAATTAAGAGTATTTAATATAGTAAATTGAGCTCCCAAATTTGGTCAAATAGAGTATGATCAGCCCAATTAAGAATGGGTTTGCATTAATTAGTGGGATTATTTGTACAAATATTTATTGAGGATTCATATAGTCAATAGTTTGGTATTGAGACTTTAGTGGAATGGTTGGTGAAGAATATCTGACCCCAAGTAATAAAATTGTTGAGGTTCTCTTCTTTTGCATCTTTTTGCAATGCATATCTTTGGTTTCAATTCAAGTACGCTATAAAAAGGTAATTAGTTCTATTCTAATTATTGTCTCTAGTTTCTTCAATTTGGGGTCTAGATCACTATTCTAAGTTGTTGAATTGCTAAGGTCATGTAAATTGCTTATAGACCGAAATTGAATCAGGATTATGCAAGGTCAATGTTAAATTCTGTTTTTTTCTTCTCTGTATATATATATATATATATATATATTGCGACATTCACCTGGGAGAGACAGGCAAGGATGTGATATTGATAAAGAACTTGTTGAGTTCTGATGAATGACCGAAGATTAGTATGTAAATGGTCAAGAGAACAACAATTTGCTGAACTAGGAACTCTGGTTTTGTTATATACCTCTCCTTGGTAGTGTTTTTCAACCATGCAACGCCTTTGTGAGCTTGTTCAAGATATATTGGACAGATTTTGCTTTCAATCTCCATGGAGATGTCTAGATTCTTCTCTAAACTGATGGAAACTTAGGTTTAGACAAAATTGTAAGTGATTGTTTCTTCCTTGATTGTGAGCTTTCTCTTTAAGATGCTACAGTTTTATGTGCATAAGATATGCTTTGGAAGCACGGAGCTCCATCTAGTTTTACAGCTTACAGTGTAATACGAGGTTCGTGAAAGAATATACTATATCTGTCACCTGAAGTGCATAGCCTTCGCACTGCCCTTAGCATTATGCAGCCTTTTATATGGTGTAAGGCTTGAGACGGACGGAACTATTAAACTAAGGTGGCCAGTGTTCTTGATCAGACTAAGACAAGTTGGTAGTCCCTTCTCTGTCTTCAATTTTGGACTGCAATATAGTCTATAGATGCTAATGATGTAAACAATAACAACGTGAGGACTTATATCAGGTAGATAAGTTCCCTCCACCGTAATGCAGGTTTCTAAAATTTCACAGGGCATGGATATTAAGACGGAATTTTAGTTGTTTTGTACCGAGCGGATCGATAATATGCGTCATATTATGATTTGATAAATAGAACTTGAAATTGTATAGAAGTGAATCTTATAGTACCTTTATATTCTTATGTAATTGGATGGTTTTGTTTAGAATGAGAAAACCTTTCTTTCCAGAAGTGAACAGTATTTTGAACTGAAAAATGGAGTAATAGGACAATTATTCAGGATTTATATGCCTAATGAAAGATCATTACCAATAGGAGAATTTGTAGTAAGTTGGTGGTTTCGCTGAAACTGTAAATTAAAATATGTGTCCTCCATTTAGAACTAGACGTCCCTTCCCCACCCTCACCCACCTCTACAATAGAACAAGTAGTAAAACTCTCCAAAGACAGAGGAGTTCGGTCCCCAGGGCTTGATTTAGTAACAAGGCCCTAACTTGTGCTATGTGGATTAGGGCAGACGGGTCTAACCCCTGTGGCAAATAAAAGCCGAGTGTTTGAGTGGAGAAGAATAGAGGGACAGCCTTATTGTCTACCGAGTCTCGATTATGCACCACTAGCCCTTGGGAAATTAGTTAGTAACATCTCCTCATGGTTGCTTCTGGCTGAAATAAAACGAGAACAGGTACAATTTTTTCCAACCTTTTTTTCTTTAGCTTGTCATGAAATAATGAAAGAGCTTAGCTTAGAGTACTACTCTAGCCGTGCATCTGTGAATAAACAATGAACCATAGTTTCACTAATTTACTGATACTACTGCTATTATACTATCCCAATGAGGAGGTGTGAGGTTGACAATAGTGGGTCTAAGTAGAGGTAGAGGTAAGTTGAAGAAGTATCGAGGAGAGATGATTAGACAAGATATGATACATAATTAGTTTACTGAGGACATGACCTTAGATAAGAATACGGAGGTCGAGGATTAGGGAGAAAGTTAGTATGTAATTGAGTTTGGGGCTTGTTTTTGTTCCTTATTTTCCGTATCATCATTATTATTATTATTATTATTATTATTATTATTATTATTATTATTATCGTCATTCTCGTATTATCTTTTCCCTCAATCTCTATTACTACTTGATGCTTTTTTGCTTCGGTTATCCTTCTGCTTTGTTATTTCGATGTTTTTACTGTTCTTATCTGCATTATTCTCAACTCTTCACTATTGTTTTCCTTTTCAAACCTGCTTTGAAATGCTTTTTTTAAGTCGAAGGTCTATCGGAAACAATCCTTCTACTTCTACAAGGTAAGGGCAAGGTCTACGAATACTGTATACACTACATTCCCCGGACCCAACCTGTGGGAATACACATGTTTGTTGCTATTATCTCTACGTGCATATGTACTTGCCTTTGAGCCTACTCCTTCGAAGTTTGATGGTGTTTTACTTCCTAATGTTATCCCTTCCTAACTCACAGACTCACTGATTCATGGCTGCATATGCAGGTAAGATATATAACACTACAGACGTTATTTAAATCCAAAAACAAAAACAAAGAAAGATGACAGACAAAAATTCAAGAATAAAAGGGGTTTCTCCACTGTCCGTTTTACTTAATCAGGCACTGTTGTTGCTTGTATGCCAGGAGCTGCTGGAGAGATGAACTAACTGATTAGCAGGAACAGTTATGCTGTTTGTAACAGATAGAGAGAAGTATTTCCTCTTAGAGAAAAGGCATTTGTATGCAATAGTAGAATGAATATGCATTTTTGAAGCGGCTATTTTCTTCTTCTTTTTTAATATTTTCTTGTGTTCTAGAAACTTCTTTATTGCTTCTTCAAAATAGCAGCATGCCTTTGAAGTTCACATTGAAATATGCCCGATGGGTTTGCTTTTACATTCTCTGTTTACTAAGAGTTTCTCTGTCCACACTAAATATTTTATCAATTACAAAGTAGCGAATTGGTAGGTTGATTAGTTTGAACCGAGACTCTAATCGTTGAAGTAGTCCTTTGATCAATGATTTTAGTAGCTTATTCTGAAAATAAAATAAAATGTTAATTATCGCCAAACAAGGAAATTCCAGGAACAATTATTCTTATTACAGAAGCATTTTCCTCGGCTTGTTCTGATACCGACTTCTTTATACGAGACAAAGAGGTGTACTATAAAGCAGAGGCAAGGTTTTCAGTTAACGATCTTGGGTTAGCAGAAAGTCTCCAGATAATATTCTTCTTATGCTATTCTTTACATAGTATCAGAGCAATAGGGCGATTTCTGAATTTCAAGATCGGGTTAGTGGTTGATTCAACTAGTTTCTCTAAATGGATTTAGGTGGTCGTTACTGGACCGGGGATAGAATTATTGAACCAGTCTAACTACAAGGTATGGAAGACTTGTATAGAATCATACCTTGTCGGTGAGGTTTTTTGGAAAGTTGTCAATGTGAGTAACACAAGTCCTCCTGCTGATGCACCGTAAAATTAGCAATGCACATAAGAAGTGGAAGCAGATTAATGCCAAGGCGGAGTTTATCCTAAAGAGATCTATCTCTCCTAATTTATTTGATCATATTATAAGGTGTAAATTAGCTCATGAAATATAGAGGACCTTCGATCGACTGTTTAACAAGAAGGATGAAGCTCGGCTATAGATTTTGGAGAATGAGTTAGCTAACACCACTCAAGGTAATCTCTCTATCGTCGAGTATTTTTTGAAGGTTAAAAATCTGTGTTTCGAAATTTCTTTATTGAATCCGGACGAGGCTATCTTTGAAGCACGAATAAGAAGAATTACTATTCGTGGTTTAAAGCCAGAATATATTCCATTTGTTACATCGATTTAAGGATGGGTTCAACAACCATCTTTGAAAGAATTTGAGAATTTGCTGCCGTCACAAGAGCTACGAGCCAAACAGATGGTTAGTGTATCTATCAAAGAAGGAGAAGGAAATGCTCTTGTTGTCAATAAGAGAAGCTACAAAGGGAAATTAAGAGATAGCATGCACTTTTAGTTCTCAAGTAGCTCAAGCTCGCTAGGAAAGAAGAGGGAGTCTTCCAGTAAAGATAAAAGGCTTTTAAAATATACCGTTGTAGCGAAGTCGGGCACATAAAAAGATATTGTCGAGCCAAAGAAAGCAATATGGTTCAAACCAAGAAAGCTGCTGAAGAACAAGAAAAAGAAGAGACTGGGGAAAGTACTTCACAGCGAAGACTCGAACAATAAATGTCATGGCCTCCATAAATTTTGAAAGAGACTGGATCATGGATTCAGGATGCGTGCACCATCTCACTGGAGATCAATCTAAATTCTCCACCTTTCACGAATACAACGCACATGATATTATTGTTACAACAGATAATACAGTCTATAATGTGGAGAAGGAAGGCACTGATATAATCAACGAGAATCAAAAAGAAACTATCACCCTCAATAGTGTCTTTCATGTTTCAGGAATAAAGAAAAATCTATTTTTAGTTGCAAATATTGTAGATGCTAGAAACTATTTGCTATTTGGCCCACGTGATGTGAAGTTCCTCCGATATATCAAGGTACTCAAGGCAGATATCGTTCACTCAGGTAAGAGAGTTAAAGATTTATATATCTTATCTGCCTCTAATTCATATATTGAGAAGATGAGTAGCAATGATAATATACATCTTTGGCATGCTAGACTTGGACATCTAAGCATGGATAAATTAAAAGCCATGGTACAGTTGAATCTAGTAAAAGGTTTGCCTAACTTAATAAATTTTGATGGAGGAGAGGTTTGTGAAGGATGTCAATATAGAAAGGCACGTCGTCTTCATTTGACTGATCATTGCCAAGGTGTAATGTCCCACTAGAACTTATTCACAGTGACTTGATGAGGCCAATGAGAACTCCTTCATTCTTAGTCTATTCTTATATGCTAATTTTCATTGATGATTTTACTAGATTCACTTGGGTTTATTTTGTGAAGCAAAAGTCAGAAGTTTTCAGTAAGTTTGTGGAGTTCAAAGAAACAGTTGAAGGTGAACTCTATTCCAGAATAAGGCGGCTGCGAATTGATGATGGCGGTGAGTTCACGTTAGATGAGTTTCTTTCCTTTTGTTGTCAACATGGCATTAAAAGAGAGCTGATATGCACCGATACACCATAACAAAATGGAGTGGCTGAAAGGAATATCCGATATTTAACTGAGACATGTAAGAGTTGGCTTCATGCCAAGAATCTACCTAGAACCTTGTGGGATGAATGTATGAAATATGCAGCGTATGTGATTAACAGGATGCCGCTTTCTCAAAACAATATGAAGTCTCCTTATGAATTAATGTTTGGAGAAAAGCCTAGTATGAAACACCTCAGGGTTTTTGGCTTTATTTGTTATGTTCACATTCTGGATTTTCAACGTAGAAAGTAAGATTCCAAGGCAAGGAAATGCATCTTTATCTGATATGATGAAAGGAAAAAAGGATGGAAGTGCATGGAACCTAAAACTCATCTCTTTGTTGTCTAAAGGGATGACATATTCGATGAAGTGTCTTTGTATTATGGAGATGCATTGGATGGAGCAAGTTCAAAAACCTTAAATAATGGAGATTCAAGCTTGCCCATTGCAGGTGCTTCTCTAGATAATACAGTTGCCGAGGAGTTAAGAGAAAGGGAAAGTCCTAGACCTCAACAATATGAAACTCTACAAGAAGATGATTCAAGTGGTTAGGGAAGGCCAAAAAGAACTATTATCAAGCCAGCTTGCTTCATAAATGAAAATTTGTCAGTACGTATTCCTGTTTCTTTGCAGGACCAATTAAAGAACCTTCAGTCTTTGGGGAAGTAAGACGAACCAGAAAAATAATGCTGAGATCTTCACCAAGACACGTCGTAAAGCATCAGTTGAGTTCTTCTACGACAAGCTTGGGATAGCTTCCAAAAAATAACTTTAAGGGGAAGTGTGAAAATTTGAAGTTGATTTTTTGGAAGAATAAATATTATAATTAGAAGAATTTTCTAGAAATTTATGGAGTAATATCTTGGATATTTGTTGTACTTAAGAAATATCTAGATATTCTAGAGTTTTGAATATTTAAGGAAGATACTAATAGAAAGTGATAGAATTGTCTAGATTATTTTTGTATCTAGAATTATCCCTAGACAAGTATAAATACGAGTAGTGGTCACGCCCAACTCTAGTCCTAAAAAGGACAAACGATCGTTGAAAATATAATCTGAGTATTTATGCCTAGAGTCGAACCCACAGAGAACTAAGGCTTAGCTGTATCTGTTTAATATCACTAAGAAGATAAGATTAAAAATAAATAAACAGCTGAAAACTAACTATGCTTGAATTGTGAACAATTGGAATAAAGGTCTAAGGTAATGGTTTCCCCCGTTGTTGATTTTCTTAGTTGTATGTTTCTTATAGCTTTGACTTAGTTGCCTCTATCAATCATGAACTCTCCAGCTATCATAAATATCTCTCAAGCAATTATGATATTTACTAGACGCATTCTCTCAAGCTACGCTAGCTAGATTCACATTACAGTTTACTTAGATCGCACCCGAGGTATCATTATCTCTAATCCAACCTCTAAACCCTCGGTTATGACTCTCGCCTATACTCCGGGAGTGATGTTGTTCAAACAACTACCTAAATATGAACTCTCTCACAATCAGATACATAATAAATAGGAACGGGTAATTGAGGATCATTTCAATTAACCAAAATCAAAACGTAGTTAAACAAATAGAGAATAACAACTAACTCAAAACTATATTAATATAACAACCAATTCATCTCCAACGGGTTTCACCAAAACTTTAGATAATAAATTAGCTATTCATAATAGTATGTAAAACTACAATATCAAATGCAATAACCAACAATGAAAAATAAGAAGAGGAAGAAAAAACTTGTTGAAGAATTCCCTGCCGTGCTATTATTGTGTCTCTGCCTCCTTAGGTCAAATATGTGTCAAAAATACATCCAACTCCTCAAAAATATCATTTTTCCATGTATATATACCAAGTAGGGGCGAACCCAAATAATTATACCTTCTCCTACGTGAAAAAGGGTAATATATTTCATGTCTGGACTGTCGCGGCCGTCGCGTGGACCGCGGTGACGACCGTGGAAGGCACTGCCTCAAACCGCAGCGTGGATCGCGGTGGAGACCGCGATGAACTTTCTACCGTATTTTTTACCCTGTTCGGTTTGAAATTTGGAAAAACATAAAATATAAAAATTGTAACCCTTGAGTTAGCTTTCCAACCATATATTGTGGAGTCCAAATGGAGTTTTGAGCAAAAGGTTATGTCTATTTTACTAGACAGTGCATAATGCACTTCCTCGAGTCTTCGTTCGTACTTAATTAACAAATTTGACCCCCGAACCCGATTCCGGCTTAATTTCTTGAGCTCTTACTCAGACTTCAAAACTCCAAATCACTTAATTTATTCTATAACATCTATATAGCTCCGAATCACTCCTATAAAGTATAAAACACACTGTTAGTGCAAAATACTAGCGATTAAAGCGCAAACTCAACTAAAGTGCAGTAAATTAGAGTGTAATAATCGACTAAAATATGTAATTATAGCCGATCATCAACACCCCACTTTTAAACCATTGCTCCTCCTTGAGCAATCAAACTACACTTTATATAGACACGGTTTTTTTAAACAATTCTCCTAACTCATCACACCAAGAGTATTTCAAATAGACTGAGCACAAAAGCATAGCATCTTCACCTCAAGATTTGACTCACAAGTACCACATATTATTCAGAATTCACCTACTTACTCTAACATAGAGGTCACTGACATTACCTTTCCTTCATGAATCAAGTGCCCTCACATAACATAAGACATTAGTTCCTCACAATAAAATTTAAGAACACGTAGTAACTCAAGATAGAAAGAATTCACTCACTCTCAGAAATAACATTCATATGCCACAAATGATGCACCATAAGCTTTTTCGTAGTGTACTACTCCACTAATCGAGCTCATTCAATCTATGATCAATTAGGATTTTATTTGGTTGTAACGTAGGCTACGGGATAGGTAGGATACATGTAGATAAAAGAGTGACTACACATCCCTGAGCACTTCAATACATATACTTTAACATTCAACCCCATACTTATGTCAAACCAAAATTTTACCTTCACATCAATGTAAATTACCCCATTCTTCTTTAAGCACACTTACTTCGAGAGCCACCACTTATCAAGGAATATTTTTTTTCTTCCTTTTTTTCCTTTTTTGTTTTTATTTTCACAACAATTCAACTATTTTTTTTTCAATTCAAGTTGCTCTTACTTTTTCAAAACAGTGCATATTTCTCCTTATTTCATTAGTTCCACTCAAAAGCTAACCCAACTACCCCATACTTTAACTTTTACAAAGTTTATAACAATTCAAGTGCTCATGAGAGGTGAAAAGGTTCAAATAGATGGTTAATTCAAACAAATGGGTAATGCTTGTAATGTGGTTGCCAAAGAAAAAAGGATTATAGACTCAAAGAGGTTAACTACGATACATAATAATTAGGTGGGTAAATTATACATAGCTGGCTCAGCAAGAAAACGCCTATATTACTTCCAAGACTACTATTTCGCTTTGCAAACACACAGGGCAAGTTCTAGGCATCAAATGCAACGCACTGAATAACAAATCCTACACACACATGGCACATGACTCACTCAAGATTGGATTCATAGACACTCTAGTCAAAGCAGTTAAGCAAATTTAAGATCATATAATTTAAGGTACTTATACAAGAGTCAAAAACTGAGCTTAAGCGTCACAACCAAAGACTCACTATTCTCAAGGTATAACAAAGTCAAGAGATATTGCTTCAATTCAAAACACAACACGCTGGCTCCTACTCCAAAAAAACTAACTATACCCGGTTCAAATAAAACCCTTAGAAAAGAACCGCGTCATAAAGAAAAACCAAAGGGGAATTATTACACTACCTACAAAGAAAATCTTTTTTTTAGACTTAAATCCCTCAAGAAAATTGTCTAATAGATCCATCGTCGAGAAAAGTACGATCTTTGCTATTAAAAAAAATTCAGTTAAACTAACACAACTAAAATAGCATAGAAAGTCACGCAGCAATCTCCTCACCCCATACTTAAAATTGTGCATTGTCCCCAATGCACACTATAACTAATAAAAGGATAAAAAAAGACTCCCTGGTAGGCCAAAGGCCGAAGCACTAACAGCTCATGGGGTACTCAGTCTTCTCCCAAGTTTGGTCCTTCGTGCGGGTACCTCACACTTAGTTCCAATCATTTGATTTGTTGTTGCATCCTTCCATTACTTTTGTTTTCCATGCTCCTAGAAAATAAAAATTGACACTACAAAAATAATACAATTAAAAAATAATAATAATAAAATAAAGCAATAAAGCTGTGTTGCCTCCCAACAAGCGCTTGTTTAACGTTGCGGCACGACGCGAATAAATTTTTGCCTCCACCTCGAGCTTATAAATTGAAACCCAAGTTTTGACGACCGCGGAAGGCACTGCCTCAAACCGCGGCGTGGACCGCGATGACGACCGTTGTGCACTTTCTACCGTATTTTTCACCCAATAACATTTGGAATTTGAGAAAACGTAAAACACGAAAGTTGTAGCCCTTTGAGTTAGCTTTCCAACCATATATTGTGGAGTCCAAATGGATTTCTGAGAAAAAGAGTTATGTCTATTTTACTAGACAGTGCATAATGTGCCTCCTCGAGTCTTTATTCGTACTTAATTAACAAATTTGACCCCTGAACCCGATTCCAACTTAATTTCTTGAGCTCTTACTCAGATTCAAAGATTCAAAGATTCAAATCACTTAATTTCATTCTATAATATCTATATAGCTCCGAATCACTTACAAAGCATAAAACACATTGTTAATATAAAACACTGGCGATTAAAGCGTAAACTCAACTACAGTGCAGTATATTAGAGTGCAATATCGACTAAAATATGTAATTATAGCCTATCATCAAGTAGCCTTAGGCATTTGTAAGCAAGCCAAAAAAATCATGAAAACCTTCTTTCATAAACAAAATTTGCTCTCCAAACTTTTTTTGTCTTTTGAAAGCTTTCTCTGCCTAAGTTGAATCTTCATATTTCAGTTAAAGATCTTAGGTTAGCAGAAGGTCTCCAAATAATACTCTTCTTTTGCTGTTCTTTACTGTATTCATAAATTTATGAGACAAAAAAGAGTCTCATACAAATAATGCCAGTTGTATAAGATACAAAATAGAACTTCTCGATCGATATCAATCAATGCGGACTGAGGACATTGATAATTGAGAGCTTGCTCTTGTCTGAAATTATAGACTACATAATTAAATTGCAAAAGTTAATAGAACAATCGAATTTATTTTTTGATTCTCCGGCATACTATGTTTTAGCATTTATTCTGGAAATTTGATGCACTAAGATGAGCGTTAGATATTACTACTAAGAAACAACCTTCTTGTCCAGAAATTAACAAGTTGTTGATTCTTGACATTTTACAAAATAGTTGACAAAATCTGGAATTTGAAGTTTCTTTGTATAACAAATTAACATATAAAATGTCAGCAGGACTTGAATTTGGTCGAAGAATAAAATATTAGGTCCACCTAACCTTTGTGGAGGTCATAGTTGACTGTCTTCTTCACCTAACAACCCACCCACCCACCCACTTACCAACAAGGAAAGGACCCTTTTTGTGAAAGTTGCAATTACATGATTCTCTTTTTATAAAAAAATACTTAATGTACTGTTAATAGAAAGTATATGTTCAACATTTTGCATATTATTTGAAACTAGATACCTAGGAACTGCAAAATTTTCAGAAGAGATTTCATTTCATTGTATACTAGATTTCTGTTGATTTGGTGAGAAAGAATTTGATTTGGTTAGTAACTAAGTATTAAGTAATTAATCACTTTACACATTTTTAGCATCTAAAATGAATTTATACGGGAACGTTAGCCACAATTTAATATGTGCAAATTAACCCATCACAATGAGTGCGTATACCAATTTATTGTCATGTTTAATTGGTCGCATAAGCCTCTCTACTTTTTCGGTACATACTATCTTCCTCAAATTTTACTAGTAAAATTTTACTGAGCGATTGTTGTTGTAATTAATCGCATAAGAAAAAATTATTTTATGTATTGTATTATTTTATGCAAAATAAAATAAGAAATAAAAATATGTATGTTAGCAATATGAAAATTAAGTTATTTAAAGATTAAGTAAGTAATTTATGCATAGGAATCCCTTTATTATTAATTATTTGTATAAATTGTTTTTCATGTTATAACTAGTGAATGAATCAATGGACGCGGAAAAGGCATGTCTCTAGGAAAAGATAGCCACCCAAAAAGAGAGTAGTACGCATTAATGTTAAGTTAAGTGGTAAACGAAAATGAAGCTATTTGGTAATTTTAAGATAATATCTATAATTATAAAGTATAAATAGAAACATAATTAATGGAAGTAGTTGTATGAATCTTATACATAATTTAGACAGATCTTAGATAAATTTAATCTATTATCTATATTTATATTTATATGTACATTTATATCCATATCTACTATATTTAGATTATATAATGATCTACTCATAGATTTTATTTTATATTAGTTAGAAATATGGAGAGAAAAAGTTAAATTTAAAAATTATTGTAGAAAAAAATAAAAAATTAGAAAGACGTAAACAGAGATAACATAGGACTATCTCTACTTTGGAGTAAGTTATAATATAAAATAAAATAAAAATTTACTTAAGATATTAACGATTTATTGACTTTAAAAATTAAAAAAATTCAAGCAACAAAATAAGATCTTGCATAAAATATACAAATTATATACAATACAAAAATTAAATTAGTAAAATATATTTAAATAACAAGAATAATAAATTCATATTAATATTGACAAATCGGGCAAATGGATATTTTATACATAAATAAATATTTCTTATATGATTACATAAATTTAACTTAAGAAGAACAAATCTTAACCACTCGGACAAAATTTAAAAATATTTAAAAAATCTAATAAAAATTAAGGCAAAACAAATTTGATCAGATTTAACTTAAATGTATAAATCAACTAATATTGACTTCTATTTTTTTTTGTAAATAGACTCCAAAATTTTCTAAAAATAAGAATTTTTATTTTAGAATTACTAACCACATGATACCTTTTCTTCCATTTCATACGTATATATTTTTAAAAAATATTATGTAGAAATAAATGGTAGTGGAACCATTATTGTAAACATTTGAGATAAGATTTTATTTATAACGAAATATGATAAGAAATTAAGCCACATAACAATATAATAATATTAAGTATTGAATAATACAATAAAAATCTAATAAAAATTAAGGCAAAACAAATTTGATCAAATTTAACTTAAAGGTATGAATCAACTAATATTGGCTTCTATTTTCATTATAAATAGCTTTCATAACTTTCTAAAAATAAGAATTTCCATTTTAGAATTACTAACCACATGATTCCTTTTCTTCCATTTCATATATATTTTCTTTTTATAAATATTATGTAGAAATAAATGATAGAGAACCTATTGTTGTAAACATTTGAGATAAATTTTTATTTATAAAGAATATGATAAGAAATTGAGCCATGATAATATAATAATATTAAATATTGAATAATATAATAGAAAAATTGAGGAACAAATAGAGAAAAAAAAATCAAAAATTTCATCATACAAAAAAAAAGGATAAAACTTATTTAAATTTGAGATGATAAAATTTTGCTTAAGTATAATTAGAAATAGTATGCATGTATAAAGCTATATAACTAAAGTCTATAGATAACAAAATTAAATAATAAATAATATAGATAAATTAGAGATCATGTGAGGATATTTTTACTAAGAATTACTTTAAAAAATAAAACAATGCAAGTATACAAACTCAAAAATATTATTAATAAATTTAAATGAGTTAAAAATTTCAAACAATAGTTTAAAAATAAAATAAATATTTAATTTAATATAAAAAAATATCTATCTATAGTGGATTTTATTAGATTTGCCTTTTTTAACATTTTCTTAGATTTTATGTTGGTATTGACCTTCCTGAGTTCACTTAGTTGAGTCAGTTAATTAATTTTGCCACTAAACTCATAAGTTGAGTCTACTTATGATTCGAGAATTGTCTATACAAGGGTTCTGTAGCATTTCATTTCTGTACAAATTGAAGGTAAACAGTGAATGTGAGTCTGAGATGGACAGTGTTATTGAACTCCCTACTCTAGTGCATTTGTTTTCATTGTTTTTCTCTCCTTCTTTTCATAGGTTTTCCTCATGAGTAAGAGAGCTGTCTGTAAAATGACTTGTGTCTTTATTTTCTCATTTTCACTGGTATCATTCTTGTTGTCCGCAAAATCTGTCTTTTAAAGTCATACTAAATGAATCTGAATTGCCGTTTTCTATAACTTTGTTTTTGAATTTATAGCGAATAATGAAGGGACATTTCAATCTGTTTCTGATAATGGAATTTTCAGTCATCAGATATCTTTACCTGACTTTGAATAGTGAAGTTCTTGTTTGTCTTAAGCATCTTTCACTAAATTAACGTTCAACTGTTCGTAGTGTTTTTGACTGATGCAAATCGATAGGAATCAGGTATCTCTGGTTTATTTGCTCAATCCTAAGACCAAATGACCAGTACAGATATAAGAGTGGCAGGGAATTTTTGCAGAATCTGCTTTAGAAGTTGCTGTGATCTATTCTCTCTATTGCTGCTCTATTTCTTTTTGAATCTTTTGTGTTTTCATTTCATTGTAAGGAAAAAATGAAATTCTCACATCTTCTATAACAGGTAACTAACATGGCTACACCGACAAGAATTGGTCTTGCTGGGCTTGCTGTTATGGGACAAAATCTTGCTCTCAATATTGCCGAGAAAGGATTTCCTATATCTGTTTACAACCGATCCACTTCAAAAGTTGACGAGACTGTTGAACGAGCTAAAAAGGAAGGAAATCTTCCTCTTTATGGCTTTCATGATCCAGAGTCCTTTGTACTCTCTATCCAAAAGCCCCGTGTCATAATCATTCTTGTCAAGGCCAGTGCACCAGTTGATCAGACCATCAAAACCCTTTCTGCTTACATGGAGAAAGGAGACTGTATTATTGATGGTGGCAATGAATGGTATGAGAACACTGAGAGGAGAGAAAGAAATGGCCGAGAAGGGTCTTCTTTATCTAGGAATGGGAGTTTCAGGCGGTGAAGAGGGTGCTCGCAACGGACCCTCACTGATGCCTGGAGGCTCTTTTGAAGCCTACAAGAACATAGAGGATATCTTGCTAAAGGTTGCAGCTTCAAGTCGACAGTGGCCCTTGTGTTACATATATTGGTGAAGGAGGTTCTGGAAATTTTGTTAAGATGGTTCATAATGGAATTGAATATGGTAACGTGCAGTTGATTGCAGAGGCTTATGATGTGCTAAAATCTGTTGGCAAGCTCTCTAATGATGAATTACAACAAGTCTTCTCGGACTGGAACAAAGGAGAGCTTCTGAGCTTCTTGATTGAAATCACAGCTGATATATTTGGTATCAAGGATGATAAAGGAGAGGGGTATCTTCTAGACAAAGTTTTGGATAAAACTGGGATGAAAGGTACCGGAAAATGGACCGTTCAGCAAGCTGCTGAACTGTCAGTTGCTGCACCCACAATAGCTTCGTCATCGGATTCAAGATTCCTTAGTGGATTAAAGGATGAAAGGGTTCAAGCAGCTAAAGTATTTAAAGCTAGCGGGGTTAGTGATATCCTCGTTAACCATTCTGTGGATAAGAATCAGTTGATTGACAATGTGAGAAAGGCACTTTATGCATCCAAAATATGTAGCTATGCTCAGGGCATGAGTTTGATAAGGGCAAAGAGCGTTGAAAAGGGATGGGATTTGAAACTAGGGGAGCTTGCTAGGATTTGGAAGGGTGGTTGTATTATCCGTGCTATATTTTTGGATCGGATCAAGGGGGCTTAGGATAGAAACCCGGATCTTGCTAATCTACTTGTCGATGAAGAATTTGCAAAAGAGATGGTTGAACGACAGTCTGCTTGGCGAAGAGTAGTCTGCCTAGCTATCAACTCGGGTATTAGTACACCGGGTATGTCTTCAAGTCTTGCTTACTTTGACTCATACAGGAGGGAAAGACTTCCTGCCAATTTGGTTCAAGCTCAGAGAGATTATTTTGGTGCTCATACGTATGAGAGGATTGATATGCAGGGATCTTACCATACTGAGTGGTTCAAGATTGCGAGACAGTCAAGAACTGAGGTCTTTTGATGTTTTCTTTTTTACTTGACCTAATTGAATAAGGTTCGTGTTGTCATTGAATCTGGGAGGTTAGATTCTGTAGTATCATGTTGTCATGTGGCCTCTCAAATGTTGGAACTTTACCTATGTTGTTGTGAAGCCTATTTGTATCTTTATGGCATTGGCCCTTTTCTTTCATTTATGTCCTTTAAATTACATGTGCTGGGGAAGCCTATCAGATCTTCTCCGATCCTTTGTTTTGCAATATGAATCTATGATAATGTGCACTTCTCATTATCTTTTGTTATTTGAGTCAATTTCTCTTCTCCTTTATCTTACATATTTCAAATGTTGTGCTTGCTAGTGTCTGATTCAGTTGAAATGTTTTGAGTATTACCTGGGAATCGTCACATACACCTGTTCGTGTCATCAAAATCAGGAAAGCTCTGTGTGTTGCAAAATTTCCCTTGTTTTTTTTTATTAATAGGCAGTTGAACCTTTATATAATTCTCATAATACATAGTGATTGTCATTCTCTGCAGCTAAGGATCCTTTCATTTATTTCAGAAAATTGCCATGCTCCAAGTTTCTGTCTCATTTTCATCATGCTGATACTAAAGTCTCAGGAAGTATCTTTTCCCTGATCTCCCTTGGACAAGTTGTAAGGGGAAATTTACCAGCTAAATGATATGTCTTGTCGTAGAAACAAGGTTGTTAAATGCTAATCTCTTACATTAAAACTAATTGTTTGTTGCTGGAACTGAATTTAGTTCCTTTGCCTGCTGACACATCTTGACATCTCATGTCATGATTTTAATTCTTTGATCACATTCATGGGGATAAGAAATTCGCTAGGGATAGTGATCAACTAATGCCAAGGAGTTTTAGACCTTAACTTTTTTCGACTCCTAAATATCATCTGTTTTGAACTGGTATAAAATATTTCTAAGTTTCCTTGTTTCTTTTCTTCAATTTACCCCCTCCCAGCCAGCCCAGGGTGAAATATTATTTTGAATTAATTGGAATGCACATTATGTTCTATTTTTGCTTTCCTTGCACACGTTCAATATTGAACCGTGAAGTTTTTTGGTGTTTGAAATACTCATTATCAGAGGCGGATGCAGCATATTGTTGCCAGGTTCATTTGAACCCATTACTTTTGGCGTGGAACATAAATTTATGTGTAAAAAATAATTAGAACTGTAACAGATAGTCGATATGAACCTACAACTTTAAAAAACGCAACATGTTCAATGCTAATAACTTTAAAGGTTGAATCCAGAGTATTTATATCATGAATTCGCCTCTACTCATTACCAGATTTTGAGCAGTTGTCCCTACTAAGTTTGTGATTCATGATCCTAACTTTGTTTCAACTGTTGTGGAGCTTTCACATTTCTTATTGGTTTTTCCTTGGAATCTTAATTTAGAAAATCATATATTTATCAGTTTCTTCTGATTCATACTTTCTTCAGGTGAGTTCTGAAGAGTGGCTCTTAAGCATAAACTAATTTGCTACTAGTTGTTATAGATAACTTAATATCCATATCATGTCATTATCTACCATGAGACTGACTCTATTGATTGGCCATATCCAAGATCTTGTACTTCAAGCATGAATTAGTTTTCTATTTGCTGTATCTTAATATTCTGCTCTTGTAATCATTGTACCATGCTATGGCTCTCTTGACGTCGCCCTGTGAATTTCCGATCAATAGATGGTCCGCGGAGCCTGAATGTAAATGTTTGTATGCTAATTTAAAACATTTCAATTTTCAAATTATCGTATTAAGTAGTAACATTCTAACAGGACTGTATCGACTTCTGCTGTTGCTATGTGATTTGAACACTTTGACTTGTATTTGTAACTGGAAGTAGTCATATCTCCTTTCTTATTTGTTTATTGCGAGGAAACTTAGCTGTATGTACTATTTTTGTTTCAGAACTCGGACTTATTTTGTGCTGAAACCAGATATAAAGATCCTATACTGAGTTAGAAAGTATTATTTTTCTTACCTCATTGATGTAGTAGTTCTAAACAAGAAAAGATATAGTGGCTCACTGTCCCCCTCAAATCTAATATTTTCTCCTAGATGTTGATCTGCTACACGCATAATCTATTCTGTTCTTTGCTTTTTGTCCTGAATCTTCTTTTGCTGCTTTTATATTTGTATCATACAGTTTCTTCTTCACCTGTCCGTGGTGTTCCTTGCTTGAAAGCTTCGTTGTTTCTTTCTCTGCATGCTTGAATTGAAGCTTCCCATGACTTCTATCGATGCTTGTGCATACTTCTCGATGACCTGGACCAGACGAGGCATCTGAAACTAAGGAGTCATCACTCTCGCCATCTTCATTGTCATCATCGTCATTATCATTGTTAAGATACTTATCTCTCTTCCTCGAATTTCCTTCATCACCATTATCGTAGTCTTCTTGATTATATTGATGAATAGGTGAAACGATATACATTGTCCATCCCGACTCATTGCTGCATTCTTCTGTGCCTCCAGAGAGTTTAGATGACTCCATTACCTCAAACTAGTAAACAAAAGATATTCAAGAAGAAATGTGACTAATCTGTATGAATGGAATAGAATTGACTCTGTCATTTAGCTTTTGCATCTTTATAAACTCCCTGAACTTTATTAGCAGTGGACAGTTGTTTTCAACATACAGTTAAAGTAACCCCACAAAGTACTAACAAAATAGAGTTTGGGTTGTCCTTTTCATTCAGTAGTTCATCATACCCACCCTAATTTTTTTATTTTACAATTGTAGTAGTGGTGTTTGGGCCAACTTTCACGTACCTCAACTATTCCACAAGGTATCTACTATTTCCACCAACACAGGTGTCAGAGTCTGTCCACTATGGCTTAGATAGGTAAATCCAACTATGTGCTTTGGCGTGTTGTATGACGTTAAGATAGGATAGGGTGAAGGATGAAATCAAGCGCTTTTGCACTTTTTATTACGAAGTAAACGTTGAATTATATATTAATTTACAGAGTCGCGACTCGACAGTAGAACCTTTTGTGGTTTGGAACATGATTGGAAATCCAAAGGAGAAAATCTTGCTTTGATTGTTTTCCAATGGCAGTATTTTATGGGTCTTCCCCACTTAAATTTTTGATCTTGGCTTATTTTAAGACTAGACTAGAAGATTCATTACATGATTTCAGCCTATGTATAGAGGCTACCTTTTGTGCTGATTAAATCTTGAAAATTGAAATCTTTCTTGCTTTCTGGGCTCCATCTCGGATAATCTTTTGAATGTTTTGTAGTATGCGGACAAGTTTTCTTTTGCTAGGGAATTGATTCAACATCTTGTTTGCTTTCATCATATGTTTCAACATTTGAATTATAGCAATCAGATTTCATGTGCACGGAAAATGATGCTTTAACTTGCAATTCTGTGCATATGATTTTTTGTCAAGTTCTTGTGGACTACATAGTTACACATCAACAAGAAACCTTTCTTCTACTGTAGTTGGAATAGAGCTTTAACACCCTTAATGTGACAGGTGAGATAAATGCATTGCACTTGACTTTATTAGCATCAATAATACAACATATGAAGTCCATATTCTGATAGATAATACAAATATTCCTATCAGAAAAATGACCAAAAAATGGCACAGAGTGCATGACCACACAAAGTGCAGAGAGACATCCCTAGTTAGTCACTTACTGTCTTTCATTTGATGTGCCTGCTGTAGAAGTGACTGTGCAGATGAAAGCAGAAAACAAAAGATCGGACAGCCCAACTACCTGCTGCTTTCATCAAACTATTCAATGAGAACAGTAGCGTACGCAGAATTTTGTTCAAACTGCATTGACTAATTATCACAACTCAGCTTGTATGTAGATCTGTGTCTGCGGAGGTTCTAAAACTTTGCTTCTTGTTTCAAATTGATGTTTATTTATGTTAAGTGAAGCAGTGTCTTTTCGACAAATTGATGTCGGACTATATTCCAATGGCATTCTTAGTTATGAGCGAAGCCTTGTATTTATGGCATTATGTTGCCTGAAAATGTTCATAATGAGTCCATGCCTCCTTAGAAAAGATTTTGTAGCAATTGTGCATGGGCCCACTTCCAACCGAGAGGTTGTGAGTTCGAGTCTCCCCAAGAGCAATGTTGGAAGTTCTTGGAGGGAAAGATGTCGGTGGTCTATTTGGAAACAGCATCTCTACCCCAGGGTAGGGGTAAGGTCTGCGTACATACTACCTTCCCCAGCCCCACTAAGGGAGATTATATTGGGTTGTTGTTTATTTTTTTTATTTTTGTGCATGGGCCCAAATTTTCGGCGGAAGACAACTTTCTGGATTCCAATGGGTTGAAATTAAAAAATCGCCATATTTATAAGTGTCAGTTGAAAAGTCACAATTTCAAAAGTAATTAAAATTTAGCCACTTTTTCAAGTAAAGATAAGTCTGAACGAAAATACTATTTGAAATTCGGAAATGTTTTAGTATAATATACTGGAGTTTCAGCATAATATACTGGAGTTCCAGCATAATATATTGTACTTCCAGTATAATATGCTGAAAGTTCACAGGTGCTCCAATCTCCAGTGTATTATGCCGAAACTTTCCTTGTGTTGAAGTTCCAACATAATATGCTGGAAATTCATACACAGGTGCACCAATCTCCAGTATATTATGCTGGAACTTTTCGTGTTGGAGTAAAATAGTAGCTATTTTTTAATGACTTTGCAAAAGCTGGTTATTTTTTAATTATTATCCGAAAACTGGCTATCCCGTGCTATTTTCACATTTCAATGCCCAATAGTCAATACCAATGATCATTATGCCTTTTGGGCTTTGCAACATCAATGTTCCAAAGCCTTGGCCCAAATCTTAAGCAAATAAGCAAAAATTACACTGGACGCCCTATTTCGTTATCCCCATTTAACCTATTCTTATTTTTTAAAAACTTTTAACTTGTACCCATTTTTTAAATAACTCCAGCCCGCTTTCTTCTTCTTTTTCTTCTTTTTATTTCTTTTGCTGTTGTTGGTGCTGCTATAGAATTTCAGTTCATGGTATAATTGATAATGTCATTTTGAAACCAAAGGATGGCATGGGAAGCTCTAGTCTGGCTAGAACAATGACTTGTTGATCCAAATAACTACGAAATAAAGGGGGAAATGAACTGATACATGAATTACCTCACTAAAGTAAACCAAGAGGGAGGTTCAGTGGAGAGATAGACAAACCCCCCAACTCAGTGCACCTGTAAGCAGTATGATATGTTAACAAAATAATTGAAGCCTGCAATCCCCTTTTCTCATATACCAGATTGTTGTGTTGGTATAGCATGTCTGTTGTTGTAGATGCTTTTCTTGAAGTGTTATCCAGATGTTACAAAAATAAAAATTTTCGCGAGTTACAAAACAAAAACTTCAACTCTAAAGTTGAAGTTCACCAGGTACAAAACAAACTTTCAGCTCTAGAGCTGAAGTTTGCCAGTTACAAACAAAAATTTCAGCTCTAGAGTTAAAGTTCGCCAGTTAAAAACAAAAACTTCAGTTCTAGAGCTGAAATTCGCCAGTTACAAACAAAAACTTCAGCTCTAGAGCTGAAGCTCGATAGTTACAAAATAAAAACTTCAGCTCTAGAGCGTTCACCGGTTACAAAACAAAAAGGTCAGCTCTAGAGCTGAAGTTCTTTAGTTAAAAAGACAAAAACTTCAGCTCTAGGGCTGAAGTTTGCCGCTAACAAAATAAAAACTTCAGCTGTAGAGCGTTCGCCAGTTGCAAAACAAAAACTTCAGCACACTTGGTTTAGCACACTTGCTACATCAGCCCCGTATGCTGAAGTTACGTGAAAAAGTGGGTATACTTAAATTTTTTTTTTTAAAGCGGACACAAGTTAAAATGTAACCAAAAAGTGAGTATAGATGCAAATGCCCAGCAAAGAACTACACAAATTTAAGCTGGGTCCTCCTGGAACCACTTTTGGCATTGTTGGCAAAATTTTAGCAATTTTAGACTTCCTTCGGAGAAGAAACAATTGGTTGGCGTCGCCACTTTTAGGCTCTACTATTAGAGTTTAGCCGCATTTTCGAACATAGCCACCAGTCCGACTAAATTGATATTTTTACTCGCAACTAAACCATAAAATATAGTTACAACAATCGATATTGGAGTACGAAGCCCTAGGAATAACTTTTAATTTTTGAGCCTTTGCTAGTATAAAATCGCAGAAAAATTCAGGAGTTCAAAATATAGTATCTGAAACAAAATGAAAGGATTACCCCAGTAAAAGTTACTAGGTTTTGAACTTTTAAAGGTATAAACTCCAGTAATTGTTATTGTTCTTTGAAGTTTGAACCTATAAAGGTTTAAACAAACTTCAAATTGTTGTTCGGCTTTGAACATACAAAAGTTTGAACTCCAATGATTGCTACTGGGGTTTGAACCTAAAAGGAATATTTTCTCCAGTGGCACCTCTTTTGAGCTCAAGAATAGTACCTTGGAGTTTCAACTTATGAAGTTAAAGTTCCTATCATGGATTTTTTTTCTTGGAGTTTCAACTTGTGAAGTCAAAACTCATATCATGGATTTCTTTATCATGGATTTCAAAATAAGGTACCATTGCCAAAAATATTTGAACCTAATTCCGGTACAATGTCCATCAATATGAGATCCTGCCAATTCTTTGGGATATAGCTACCTAATACTAGCCGCGAAGCTATTTTGATCCTGAAAAAAATAAATTAATGGGGTCACAACTTGAACAATGCACAAAAAATTACTATTTGTACAAATCTCTCAAGAATGTGAAGTTAATGAAAATATCTAGACATGATAAAATATATCCATTGCAGCAAACAATGATAATATTCTGAATCATAGTATACCCTAGGCTTAAGCATGACGCAAATGCTTTCGTATGGAGGTGTTAACGTCATAATATCACTTGAAAGTGTTGAAAGCCTGTTTCATATATGAAATACAAATTAAGAAGTGTCCTAAATTTGTCTTTAGTAAATGTTGGAGTTTCAAACTCCTTAAGACTTGTGGAGTGTACTTAATTGAATAAATGTGAATTTCGTAAATTTAAGGAGCTAAAACAGAAGAGTAGGCCTTGAACAATTTATAAAGAGGTAGTCTAGACTATAGAAAGAGAAAGAGAGTATTATTATTTCTTCTTCAATGCCTTACAATCATAATTGTTCTCCTTTAAGTAGTTTCTAATCCCTCTCTAGCACCTAGTTGTTGTAACCAATATAACAACTTTCTAACAACCTATAATTACCAACTAGTGATATTTGCTAAGATACCCCTAACTATATCTGAATTCCATTTTCTATCATATGTACATTATTGTTATATAACAACTTCTCCCCCTTCTCAAGAGTAGGTATGTGCATGGATTGGATCAGGTCGAATTTAGCATATTTCGGATCGAATTTCAGATTTTAGATTCTAAAAATGCAATTCGAATTAATACAGATCAAATTTTAAAGTTTGGATCGGATCAGATGTTAGATTTTCGATCAAATTATTATGCCTTAAAGTTGCAAACTCATATGTATATTTTATCTGTAAAAGAGGCAATACAGTAAGAAAAATTTATATTTCTGCAATTATGAGAGTGCTAAGGTGCCAATATAGCTAAATCCATCAATTGTAAAGGAAATAACTGGGAGAAAAATGTAAAGAAATACTAACTATCCGAAATTAAAGTTTAGTATTAATACATGCCCTAATAATTTTGGATTTTGGATCGGATCGTATTATAATTATACCAATCCAAATACGATCCAAAATTTTAATAATCACAATTTGAAATCCGATCCAATCAAAAATTTGAAATTGAACGGATCAGTTTGGATTTTGGATATTTGATCCAAATGAACAACCTTACTTAAGAGTCCTTGTCCTCAAGGACAAAGTACAGAAATTGTTGTTGCAAGGTATGTGATAGACTTTAAATACTCTTGTCTTATATTTTGATGATCTAACAAACTTACTGTTAAGAACCAGATAGGAAACCTAACCTACTTGGTCTACTGCAAGCTTTAATGGATTCCAACTTAAGGCGAACTGTGATAGCTTTAGGAGCTAGGCACACAAGGACCTGATACTCTTGTGGTTTCCTTATAACTATACAGACTCAATTGGACACAACTAGAAATGAGGTGACTGACGACACTATTTCTGCCACACTACACTATCCGCCTACTCATTCTCTAACCAAACAAAATACTCACATCTTTTCAAGTGATGTGATCCATATGTACCCACAACGAGTTTTATACAAAACATCACTGGAAGTTTTCTGTTTCTCATTAAAACCTTTTGCAAAAACATAGAAATCAATCCTCACAAGCTTGAAGAACAGGGTTGAATGCTACTACGGACCAGTTCCTAAAAAATAGCCTGTTGTTATTCTAGTTGAGTAGTAACTTTGTTATTATACTTTTTGCATCTCCGAAACTGCTTACCTAGAAGTGTTTGATCCGGAATCCTCTTAAAAATCAGTAAACTCCTTGAGTTTATATTGTGACTAGATTTAGTCATAAGGAAAGGTCTTTTTAATTGTAGAGTTACAAAGTGGCTTGTGGTGAGAGCATCACAAGTTAGAAAAAGCCTTTGTAACTAGGAAGTCACAAAGTGGCTTGTGGTAAGAGTACCACAAGTTAGTTGATTAAATCCTTTGCAATAGGAATTATTGTAAAGTGAATTATAATAGGTAGATTACAAGTTAGTGAAGTTAAAATCCTACAGGTGTAGGTCATGGTTTTTTTTATCCCTTTGTGTAGGATTTTTCCACGAAAAAATCCTCTGCCTTATTTACATATTGTTTTGTTAGCATTCTCAGTAGAACCTTGTAGAGGACCAGGTACTCTAGGTTTGGTAGACCCATACAAACTAACAATTGGTATTAGAGCAGGTTCCTCCTTTCAGGCTAATACATAGGAAGGATCCTCATGGCGGCTCCACCAAATTTTGAAAAAGGTTAATCCATATACCAATCCCCCAAGTTTGATGGACAATGCTATTAGTAGTGGAAAGCTAGAATGCATGATTTATCATGGCTGAGGATTGTGAGCAATGGATATCATTTGCGATGGTCCTTATATTCTAATCAATATACTGATGAATTTCTATTTTTAATGGCAAAAACCACCAAAGAATACACGGAAGCATACAAGAGAGCCGTGGAGAGGAGTTTTCATGCCAAGAAAATGCTAGTGTATAGAATGGGACCTAAAGAATACAATAGAATCTCTACCTGCAACATTGTAAAGGAAATATAAGAAGATTTGCAAAATGCTCATGAGAAAACTACACAAGTAAAACAATATGAAGATAAACCTAATACTGGTGATAGTTCCATGATGGCAGTTAAAGGCAAGAAAATCGGATATGACTCAACTTTTGCTTTGATGGCTCAATCAGATGATGATGAAGAAAATTACAACAAAGAGGTAAACTTCAGGGATGTTCATAGAAATATGAAATCCCATTCTCCAAAAAAACTCATGTGCTTAGCCGATGTTTTAATCACTGTCTTTCATAGCCTTGTGGAGGATAGGAATTCTTTGATCTTAGAATTTTGAGAATCTGAACATACTAGAGATGACTTAGTGTATGCAGTTACTGACCATAAGAAAACCATTAAAATCCTCAGAAAAGAAAAGAGTGATCTATTGGTAGAAATTGCAAACCAAAGGGAAACAATAGTGAAACCACGGACTAAGTCAAAACCTGAAAGTTCTAAAAAATGAAAGGAGATAGCTAGTGAGGGAAACATTTGGCTTGAAAATGTGGTGAAAGCTTTGAGATTTAGGATGTGTGTTGAAATTGAAAAAAATGAGCTTCTCCAAACCAATCTAGAAAGAGTAATGAATGATCTCGAAAAGTCTTTAAAGTGGACCTGGTGCTCAGAAGATACCAGTGCTTTACTTACTAATGATTGTGAAAAAGGCAGGGAGCAAGGTTTCAAAGGGAGAAAACTCCTCACAACCCTCACAGTAAGTACGTCATTGTCTTTGATAACTGGCCTCATACCTGATTTGGGAATACTGGCACTTCAAGGAAAATGTCCAGGCTAAGAATCAATCAGTTCAAAAAGACAGAGGGGTTACTAGAACTATGACTACAAAAGAGGGACCAGGTTCCACTCATACAAAATGCACATTACCTGCATGGACTAAGATAACTCTTATTTATCCCCTTGCTTATTACAAGGGACCCAAGCTTGTTTGGGTTCCTAAAACTAACTCTTAATCTCTTTTGCAGGGAACACTAAAAGGAAGCGGTCAACAATGGTTCATGGATAGTGGATGTTCTAAACACATGAATAGGAACACAACAAACTTTCTTTCACTAAAAGCCTCGCAAGAATGGAGTGTATCCTTTGGCAATGGCAAAAAGAGTACATTCTTGGAGTTGGAAAAGTTGGGAAGTCACTCACTCATTCTATTAAAAATATGTATTATCTCAATGGGGGTTAAGTACAGTCTCCTGAGTGTTTCTCAAGTCTGTGATAAAGAAAACAAGGTGAATTCTTCTCCAAAATAAGTATAGTCACTGATCTTGTGACCGGTGAAATAGTACTGGTGGCCAAATGATACAAGAATATCTATGTTGCTGATTTTGAATCTTTATAGAGTGGTGATTTGAGTTGTCTGAAAGTTGTTGACGATGATGCTAAACTATGGCATATAAGACTGGTCCATGCAAATTTTTACCTTCTGAACAAGCTAATTTAGAAAGACCTGGTTCATGGTTTGCCTACGTCATAATTTAAGATTCAAAAAGTCTGTGATGCCTGTGCTAGAGGAAAACATGTGAAGTCCTCATTTAAGTCTAAAAAAGATGTGAGCACCTCAAAGCCGCTTGAGCTTTTGTATATGGATCTGTGGGGACCTATGAGGGTGCAAAGATGAGGAGGGAAGAGATACATGTTCGTAATCGTGGATGACTATTTCAGATTCACATGGACTCTGTTTCTCAGAACAAAAGATGAAACTGTTGAAGTGTTTGTGGCATTTGTGAAGAAAATCTAGGTGTGGAGTCTAGAGTTGTATACATTAGATCGGATCATGGGATTGAATTTGACAATGTCAAATTTGATAAATTCTGTAATGAAAATGGCATCACTCATAACTTCTCAGCTCCCAGAACTCCCCAGCAAAATGGAGTAGTAGAAAGGAAGAACAGAACTCTAGAAGAAATGGCAAGAACAATGTTGATTGATAGTGGAATTGCAAAGACCTTCTGGGCTGAATATGTTAACACTGCCTGCTACTTAGTGAACAGATGCATGATCAGATCACTTTTGAATAAGACCCCGTATGAATTGTTGAATGGAAGTAAACCTAAACTGAAATGCTATGTTCTCAACAATGGAAAGGACCAGCTTGGTAAATTCGATGTCAAGAGTGACGAAAGAATATTTCTTGGGTACTCTTACCAAAGCAATGCTTAGAAGATATATAACAAACGGACTCAGTGTGTCGAGGAGAGTGTCCATGCTATTTTGATGAATCTTATCCATCATTTGAGAAGAGTGTTGAAGAGATCAAGATGGAGAACACTTACTCGTTCCTGGTGAAGTAATTAACATGACAAACAAAAAGGTAGATAGGATGAGTCAAGTAAAGGAGCCAAATGAAGACAATGCTGCAATCATCAACAAAACCAAGCACCTCAATTACAACCACTAAAGTTGAAGAAAGGGTAGTTGATGCAGTTCAGGGAAATCCACTAGCACCTAAGATAAAGATAGCGAAACATCAGCCGAACATACATTCCTACTCTCAGAATGAACCTCAGGCATCTAATTGGAGACACCAAAGCTCTCACCCTATAGACAACATCATCACTTCTCTAGATTCTGGAGTACAAACTAGGTCAAGAACTAGAAATTCACTTGTCTTTTTAGAATTTCTCTCCCAGTTAGAACCCAAAAACATCAGGGAAGCCTTGAAAGATACAGATTGGATTACAACCATGCAAGACGAGCTGCATCACTTTAAGAGAAACAATGTGTGGCACATGGTAGCTAGACCACCAGATCAAACCATTATAGGAACCATTTGGGTATTAAAAAACAAGCTCGATGACATGGAATTACCACAAGGAACAAGGCCAGGCTAGTGGTCCAAGGCTAAAATCAGGAGGAAGGGATTAACTATGATGAAAAATTTGCTCCATTGGCTCGCATAGAAACTATCAAATTTTTATTTGTTTTGGAACTCATATGGAATTCTCCTTGTTCAAAATAGATGTCAAGAGTGCATTTTTGAATGGAATCCTTAAGGAAGAAGTCTATGTGAAGCAACCCCCAAGTTTTGAATTTCATGAGCACCATGAATATATGTTCAAATTGGACAAAGCTCTATATGGGCTAAGTAGGCTCCTCGAGCTTGGTATAAAAGACTATCAAAGTTCCTCTTAGAGAATGGTCTTTAGAGAGGGAAAATTAACAATTTAATAACGAAATAAGGAAGGAACCTGCTCATTGTTCATGTTTATGTTGATGATATCATTTTTGGAGCAACAACTGACTCTCCGTGTGAAGAATTTGCAAAACTTATGGGAAGTGAATTTGAAATGAGCATGATGGGGGATTAAACTTCTTCTTGGGTCTTCAAGTAACATATTCCCAAAGGGTACTTCTATTTGTAAACAAAAATACATCAGGGAACTCTTGAAGAATTTTGACATGGAAGCATTAAAGGTGATAGACACTCCCATTGCAACTGCCTCGACTAGACATGGATGAAACTGGATCTCCTGTGAATCAAACAATGTATAGAGGCATTATTGGGTCTCTCCTCTATCTTACTACAAGTCGACCTGTTATTGTTTTCAGTGTGGGGCTGTGTGCAAAGTTTCAATCAAATCCCAAGGAATCTTACTTGAAGGCTGCCAAAAGAATACTGAGATATCTCAAAGGAACACATGACTTGGTGCTATATTATCAATGGGGTGAAATTTTTTGTCTAATTGAGTAATGCTAATGCAGACTATACATGTTATCTTGTGGACAGAAAAAACATTTTTGGAATGGCTCACTTCTTAGGTTCATGTCTTATCTCTTGGGGAACAAGGAAGCAAAATTCAGTGGCTCTATCCATAGCAAAAATAGAATATATAGCTAGAACATTCTGCTGTGCTCAACTTCTATGGATCAAGCAGCAACTGGAAGAATTTGGGGCACTCAGTGAGAGTGTGCCCCTTCTACGTAACAACACCAGTGCATTTAACATGGACAAGAATCCATTTCAACATAAAAGGACAAAACATACTGATATGAGGCATCATTTTATGAGAGATAATGTGGAGAAAAGGTTCATATATATGAATTTTTGCAGCATAGAAGATCGAATTGCAAATATTTTTACCAAGGCACTAAGTAGGGAACAATTTGAAAGAAATAGAGTAAAGCTGGGACGGTTGAAGCCAAATTAAGCACCTGATTCCTCCTTGGATGGCTCTTATCCTTAAGAAATAACCGGCTCAAAGTGTTTTCTAGCTATGTCTAACTTACTTCAATACTGTTGGAGGTAAACATGCATGATGAGCATAGAGGCGATAGATGCAGTACATGAATGATTTAAAGAGGATTGATTCTTTTCAAAAGAAAAATTCAAGAACCAGGTTCTTGTACCAAAGGTTAGTAGTTCTGTGCATTCTTTTAATACACATATTAAAAAGGGTACAAAATACAACTGCTATGCCATCAATTTTTCTGATCCTTCTATCACATCCATTCAATTCAAAACGTTCCATCTCCCTCTGAAACTTTGCAATTCTCTACGCCCAAACACCATTTCAGAACTGGTGCCTATTCCTCTCCCTTCATAATAATCCTCTTCTTTAAAACGCCTTCTCTTCTGCTCTTCTTAACCATAAGTCCTACTCTAGTATCACCCAAAAAGGAAGCATCGTCATAACACTTCTTTCAATGACTGAGAAAACTTCTGATCTCTTTGCCTTAGCTGTAATTACCACTGGCCCATCTAGGGGACCTCTCGTTTTCACCAAGCCTTTGTCGCCCTCTATCACTCCTGCTGCTGTAGTCACACCTTCCCCAGTTTCCCAATCTCTTCATAACTCAAAAAACCGTTGAAACTGCTATTCCATTATCCCCATCGTCTGTTGTTCCCACCAGTCAAACCCTAAGTAGAGAATAAGGTCAAAATACTGAGTTCACAAAGGGTTCTGCAATCGTTGCCATAAAATCCATGGTTGTGGAAGTACCATTGAAGAAGATAAAGATGTCATAACTTTGTTTGTAATATTCGCTGATGGTGTATTGCATGAAATTACCTCCCAGACAAATGAGACACATAGTGTGGAGGAAGAAGGTGCCATTGTGGTTGTTGAGGGGGATACAATAGTAGATTCTACTGGGGAATCACATGAGGAACCTGATCCCTCTTCGGAGGACCCAGGTTAGGGCTCTCATTCCCATGACAGTGTTGTTCCTGCAATCAATGTTGTACCCTTGGGAAATTCAAGCACTTGAAATGCGATCCAGTGATGAAGAAGAATTAGATAATGTGGCTCTTGATGCGTTCATAAGTAATCGAAGGGTTGTATCTACCCCTGAGTCTGAAATCAAACGACCTACTACCAGGCTTCAAGTCAAAGTGGCCTATGATTATGCTCTTCAAAAGAGCAAGAAAAGCAGTAAGAAGAAAAGAAGAAAATCGGTATCGGATGGTGTACCTGTAAGTGATGAGGCTATCCCTGTAGTCAAGGTGGAAGAGGGAACCCCAGAGGAACCTAGTTCACTTATTAGGCGGTCCTCGAAAAAGGAAAAACCTATGTCAATTGAGAAAGGGTCAACACCTGAGTCTAAGATGATGGAGGTAGTGAGTGAGTTTTCCATATCTAATGAGGATGTACTAGTCAAGTGTAAGAGAAAAGGCAAAGTCAGTGGAGAGAAGTTTGGGAAACACAAGTTTGAATCTGTTGAAGAACCTAGTTCTCTGAAGAAAATGAGAAGTGAAGTTAGCCTTGGATATGAGTGCCCGAGGCATCAAAAGGTTTTTCTGGGTCGTACGTTTGACCCAGCAATCTCTGAGATGGCTGGAATGCACCAAATTCTGGAAATGGTCGAGTTTCAAAAATGGGTGCATCTATTTCACATTGATGCACCTAAGGTGTATGAGGATGAGGTAGAAAGTTCCTTTGCTAGTCTCTTTCCAGTTGATACTGACCATGTCTGTGCTTTGGTCAATCGGTTGGAAATCGTCTTTGATGTAAAATTTCTTAGAGAGATTTTAAAAGTTCCTACAATTAGGGTGTCGAGTGTTCACGATGTTTATCAGTATACCTTCAGAAATGCATTGTTGAAAGACAATTCTGATCAGAAAGGGGACCAAATCCATAAGAAAACACTACTTCCCATTTACCAGCTGCTGTTTGAATTGGTTAACAAAGTCCTATTGCCTCGGCTGAAAGGAGGTCAGTGACTTCTAAATCTGACCTATTCCTAATGGAGCAGCTGGGCGGTTTCAATCCTGTGAGTCTGCATGCCATTATGATTGAACACATATTCCACCTTCAAGGACAGTAATCATGGCCTCCTCTATGGATTCTTGCTTACTCAAGTGTTTAATTTTTTTAATGTTTCACTGAGAATCAGTAAAATGGGGACTCGAAAGTTGACCTTCTCACAGATAACTTTTCAAGAGTGCGAGTGTGTGGAAAAGTATGGGGGTAGGAAGTACATCAACTATTTCTAAGCTTATCAATGCTCATAATAGTGCAGTTGAGGAAATTTATCGGTTGAAGGCCAAGAATGCTATCCTAGAAAGTCAGCAAGCCCGAGGGGTTTCTATGTTGAATGACGAAGTGGCTCATTTGACACAGGAAAATGCTGATCTCAGGGTGCAAGTTGAGAACCTAAAGGTAAAACTTCTCAATGAGCAAAAGTTGGGAAAAGTCCATCAATACAGAGGCAAATAAATTCATTATTAATAAAAATCCTCGTTTTATTGTGCAAATATTCTCTCTTTGTGTTCTATTCTCTACATGATTGTTTGCACATATGTGGCATGAGTTAGCTTAGCTGGACTTCATTGTGCTATTGTTCTTTTAATAATGCGGGGGGGGGGGGGGGGATAGGACTTAGGGTGAAACACATGGGGGACCGCTACTTAGTTTCTTAATGCTCTGACCATGTAAACTATTGTCACGATAAGGCATAATCTCAGGGGGAACTCTATGTTCTCCTGAGTTTCTTGATACTTTAAAACTAGTTCTTAATGCCCAAATTCCACCTTATAAATGTTAATTTTGTCATCCTCAAAAAGGGAGAAATTGATAGACTTTAATACTCTTGCTGTATGTTTTGACGATCTAACAAACTTACTGTTAAGAGCCAGATAGGGAACCTGACCTACTTGGTCTGCTGCAAGCTTTGATAGATTCCAACTAAAGGTGAACTGAGACAGCTTCAGGAGCTAGGAACCCACACAAGAACCTGATACTCTTATAGTTTCCTTATAATGGTACATTGTAAATTGGACTTAGCTGGAAATGAAGTGACTGACGACACTGTTTCTGTTGCACTGCACAGTTCAACCACACATTATCTAACCAAACAAAGTACTCACATCTTTTCAAGTTATGTGATCCAGATATGTAACATCACTGGAAGGTTTCTGTTTCTCATTCAAGCCTCTAATAAAAATAGAGAAATCAATCTTCACAAGCTTGAAGAACAAGGTTGAACGTTACTATAGGCCAGTTGCTAAAAGATAGCCTATTATTATCCTAGTTAAGTTGTAGTCTTGTTATTGTATCTCCTAAACTGATTACCAAGAAGTGTTTGATTAGGAATCCTCTTGAAAATCCATAAACTCCTTGAGTTTATGTTGTGACAAGATTTAGTCATAAGGAAAAGTCTTTATAATTGTAGAGTTACAAAGTGACTTGTGGTGAGAGCATCACAAGTTAGGAAAAACCTTTGTAACTAGGAAGTCACAAAGTAGCTTGTGGTAAGAGTACCACTAATTAGTTGAGTAAATACTTTGCAGTAGGAATTATTGTAAAGTGGTTTGTAATAAGTAGATTACAAGTTAGTGAAGTTAAAAGCCTATAGGTGTAGGTTGTGGTTTTTTGATCCCCTTGTGTGGGATTTTTCCACGTAAAAATCTTCTGCCTTTTTTACATACTATTTTATTGGCATTATCAAGAGAACCTTGTAGAGGACCAGGTACTCTACGGTTTGGTGGACCCATGCAAATTAACAGTATGCAAGTCTATCCATTTGCCATTTCAGTGGGATAATTGAACCATTTTGCCAAAAGTTGTATAACCCGTGTGTTATTCTTGGAGAGTATTCTTCTATCCAAACCCTGTTCACGCTCTAATATAAAGTACCCGCGAGGAGAGAGAGTGATCGACAGTTTGGGCATAGCTGGGGCATTACCAACCTGTAACTTTAATTGAGAGACATGTGATGTATGGTGAATCTTCGCCTGCGGAGGAAGGTCCATCTAATATGCCATGGTGCCTATCCGTTTGATGATTTTGAAGGGCCCACAGTATTTTGGATTTAGCTTGTGGTAAGAGTGATTCTTCAAGGACACTTTCCTATATGGTTGTAGCTTTACAAAAACCATGTCATATTTGTTAAAGCTCCTATGAGTTCTATGTTTGTCAGCTTGAGCCTTCATCCAAGATTGAGCTAACAAGAGATGATGCTTGAGTAGTCTGATAGTTTTTTTTGGTAATTATGAATTTTCATTAATCACCAATGAAATAACATTACAAAACCATAGTCTAGCTTTAACTTAGCTGACTATCTCTGATATAACATTTTAAACTGTATCTACTATCCTAACTACCTAACAATACTATATTTGAAGGTGTTGTAAATGGTTTCTAATTCGTGGGGTACCTATAATATTACATGTGTATACTATGTCTCTCAAAAGGGCTTCATTGCAACGGAATGTCTTGTTGAGGATTCTTGAGTTTCTTTCCAACCAGATAGTGTATGCAAACTAAGCGACTACCATTTTGAAGATGGCTGCTCGACATGTTCGACCCTTGGCTTTGCTCACAAGCCACTGCATTTTCTGGTTCCAGTCATTGAGGTGAGGATAAGTCTCCTTCAGCCAGTGCATTGTTTTCCCCCATAATTCAATAGTGACTGGGCAGTGTAGTAGCAGATGGTCTCTGGTCTCTGGGTGGTTTTGGCATAAGTTACATTGCTGATCGACACTCATTCCCCAGCTGTGCAATCTATCTTTTTTTGGTAAGCTATCTTGTAGGAACAGCCATAGATTGAAGGTTGCCTTTGGCCTTGCATAGTTTTGTACGATCAAATTCTTCCATGGTACTCTCGGCAGGTCTTGCAGCTGTAAATGGTATAGCTGTCCAACAGAGCAGGCCTGCTCCTTTCAATGTTGAAACTTCTGCAAAACTTCTCTCGATTGGATGATATTTATGACCATCCAACTTGCCTGTGCAGGAATTGGCATGGTTTCAGTAGGTCTGTTTTTGATGTAGTATACAGTGATCCATCTAATCCACACATTGTCCTTTTTATGAGCTAGGTCCCAGCATGTCTTTGCAATGGCAGCTCTGTTCCAAAGTTTGAGATTAGTGAGATTCATCCCTCCTGCTGATTTTGGGGTACACATTCTGTCCAGGAGATATATGCTTTCCTAGTGATAGAGTTCATCCCATACCAAATGAAGCTCCTACAAATGGCTTCTATCATCTTCAGGACTTTAACAGTTGTGCCCAATAAGCTTGGGTACAAAAAATGACAGATTGGACCAGTTGGATTCTCCCAGTATAAGATAGTGTCTTGGCAGTCCATGAGGTGATCTTGGCAGTGATCCTTTCCACAAGAGGTTGCCATTGGAGCAATGTGATTTTCTTGGTGGACAAGGGGACACCTAGGTACTTGAATGGCAATTCACCTTGCTCATAGCCAAGGTGGTCGATAATCTGTTTCTGAATATCCAGTGCAACACCACCAAAGTTAACAGAGCTCTTGGTGAGGTTAGCCTGTAAGCCAGATGCTTCAGAGAATTGAGAGAAGCATCTGGATAAGGCTATGACAGAAGTAGTGTTACCTTTGGCAAACAGCAACAAATCATCAGCAAAGCACATGTGAGTAACGCCTAGTTTTTTACATTTGGGGTGAAACGCATATGCTGGATTTCCCTTTAGTGAGTTGCATAATCTGCTCAAGTACTCCATGATCAGAGCAAATAGGAAGGGGGAAATAGGGTCCCCTTGCCTAAGCCCCCTAGCAGCAGCAAAAGGTTCAGTTGCCTCTCCATTGACTAGCCTAGAGAAGCTCACTGTTGAGATGCATTCCATTATCCATTTGGTGAATGTGCTGGGGAAGCCAATCTGTTCCATAACATGCTGTAAGAATGTCCATTCTACTGAGTAATAAGCTTTCTGGAGGTCTATTTTAATCATGCATCTGGGTGACACTTGTTTCTGGTATAGCTTTTGACTAGTTCATGTGCCAGAATGATATTGTCTTGTATCTTTCTGCCTGGGATGAACCCTGCCTGGGCTTCACTGATAATGCTTGCCATCACCTTCTGCATCCTATTGGCCAGTATTTTTGAGATAATTTTATAGAGGATAGAGCAGCATGTAATTGGCCTAAACTCTTTGACTGTAGTTGGTTTGGACACTTTAGGAATTAGGGTAATGGTGGCACAGTTGATGGGTTTGTAATCTTGGTTGAGGAGAAGAACTGCTTGATGCCACTTGTAACCTGCCTGCCAATGATTCCCCAGCTCTTTTTGAAGAAAACAACATTGTATCCATCTATCCCTGGTGCTTTGTCATCTCCAATAGCCTTGAGACTTTCCACAATTTCCATATCAGCTACATCAGCACATAGATCCCTTCTTTGTTGTTGTGTCAGCTTTGGACCATTTGTCATGTACATTTGATTTATAGCTGGAAGGGTGGATGCAGAGGTTCCCATCAGTTCTTTGTAGAATCCAATGATATCCTTTTTGATATCTTCAGATGTATTGATTTTGGTGCCCAATGCATTTGTGAGTTCAGTAATCTGGTTGTGTTGAGTTCTCTCCTTCATGACTGCAGAGAAGTATTTAGTGTTGGAGTCTCCAAGCTGTATCCATTTTGCTCTGGCCTTCTGTTGTAGAACACTTTCCTCAATCATTGACCATTTTTCCAGTTTCAGTATTAGTTCCTTCTCGTTCTGCTGCAGGGCATCAGAGTATGCATGTGTCATCTAGGCTAGTATTGTCCCCAATTCCTGTCTGCTGAGGTCTATTCTCTGTGAAATAGTCTTCAATTCCTTAATATTTTCATAGGACTTTTCAGAGCATTGAGTTTAGCCCATATGGCTTTCATAGTGTCTGAATTTCCAGTCTGCCAAACTCTTGCCACAATCTGATGAAAATCTTCATGATCAGCCCATATATTAAAGAACTTGAAAGTCTTTTTCCCATTCCAGGAAGATGATGTCAATGTCACTATCATGCGATTATGATATGATATTAGAGGAATATCATATTCAGTTACCACTTGGTTCCTTTTGATCATCCATTCGTAGTTACCAAATACCCTATCCAGTCTGCTGCATACTCTGTCCACACCAGTCTGCTTGTTTGTCCAGGTGTACTGGTCACCCCTCCAAGGCTATTCTGACAATCCAGCTTGTTGAATACATTTGCTAAACTCTTGGGTTTCAGGGAGTCTTACAGGTTTGCAAGACTGCCTATCTTTGTCACATAAGATAGCATTGAAATCTCCAGCAACTACCCATGGGTCTTGCATCCCTGATGACAGTGTTTGGAGGCTGCTCCATAGTGATCTTTATTGCTCCAACCCATTGAAACCATACACCATAGTGAGGAGGCATGTGAAGTCCCCTGTCCTGCTACTAACCTTGCTATGTATCAATTGGCTCTCCTCCAGAAGACTAGTGACTTCAAACACTTTTGGGTTCCGTCGAATCCACACTCTGCCCTTTTCTCAGAGAGATAGTTTGTTAGGATGCCCCATTCTGGTGCTAGTAGGTTAGCAATCTACTAGCATGCATTTGTTTTACCTTAGTTTATACTAATACGACTAGGCTAATGTTGTTTTTCCTAATATACTCCCTAACTTCTTTCTGCTTGTACCTTTTATTTACACCCCTTATATTCCAAAATAACCACTTAATTGTTGAGAAGTTGATCCCCCTTGCTCCCCTGCAGGGTCTTCTTTACTACCAGAAACTACCTCAAACCTATTACTCACAGTGATGGGGGACAAAGGTGGGAAATTAGTGATGTTGAAAGCTGGGCTCTCAGGTTGGTTCTCCTTATCTTTTTGGCTTCCTTTGTCAACCATCTGGTTCTGGATTGTGCTGGTTTCAGTAGGAAACCCCTTTGGTTCAATATGTTGTACTGGTACCTGCTTCTGTAGTGGTTCATTTTGCACAGGGCCCTTACTTCTCCATTCCGGGACTACCTTTGGCTTCCACACTTGTGTGTGCTGTTTTGGGATTTGCTTTGGCTGCACTGTACAGTTGTGTCCTATTGTTTGTCATTTCTCACAATAGGAGGGCTTCCACTCATAAACCACCTCCTAAAGGAACTTTTTCCCATTCGGATCCATAACCCAGATCTCTATTGGCAGTTCTTTAGTGACAGTTACCTCTATGAGCATTCTGGCGTAGGAAATCCTTGTCTGCTTTGTTGTACATTCATCTGCAAATATTGGTTTTCCTAATACGCTAGCGATTCTGCTTAGAGATCTCATACCCCAGCACAACATTGGATGTTTCGGAAACTTTACCCATAATGGGATATCAGTCGGGAACTCTTTGAAAAAATCAAATTCAGGTGTCCATTGCTTGATTATCATAGGCCTATTGGCTATTGAGTGAGGTCCTTCACATAGTATCTCTTTGGCATCAGAAATTGTTTTGAATTTCACTATGTAATATCCTTCTTCATGGTAGAACAAATCTGGCTCTGGGACATGCGAGCAGTGGTGATTGATGAATCTCTTCATTGCATTGAGGCCAGGTCAGTCTCCTAGGATGTATACCACTAAGGCACACTTCCATTTTGCTTCTTCCTCTTCCACCTCCGATTTATCCAGCTGTACTATAGGTTGCCCGTCAATCATCACTGAGGGTATGTAGTCAAGAGCCATTCCATGGGTTGCAAATCGATTCTTCTGGAATAGGTTTGTCTAGCTTTTCTTAGGCTCCACTAAGGTGTTTCTGCTAGTCTCTGGGTGTTCCTCTATCACCGTTGCTGGTTGCATGGTCATATCTGTGGAAGGATCTGGAACCACTGGAATCGGAGGAGTTGTAGCCACTTCGGCACCTGCTGTTGTCGGAAGTTCCGTAGTCGTGTCATCCATACCTACTATTGTATCTTATTGTACTGTCACTACATTTGGAGCTTGCTCATCTGCTTCCATGACGTCTAGATTTTGTACAGAGGGATTCTGCACATTGTTGGTGTCCTTCTTCTCCAAAATTAGTTGGTTCAGCTTATCAAAGGTGTACGTTATGCTAACGTGCACCGAGAGGAAATGAGAGAGACGGGGTTTAGCTTCTTATCTGATAGTTGTTTCTCTAGCCTGCAAACTTCTGTCTACTTGGTCAACCATTGAAGTGTGAGGAATATAAGGCTGGTGAAGAGGTGGTTTTTGCTATAAAACTTCAAAAGAAGTCATTTTGATAGCAGAATGGTAGGTGGTATTGAACCACTATTTCGCTAAGATAAGATACTGCACCCTATCATTGGGTCTATCATTGCACATTCACCTCATGTAACTCTTCAAACACTTTTTGACCATTTCTGTTTTCCCATCTAATTGGGGATGATAGGATATAGAGTGGTGCAAGTGAACCCCCTAAGCCTTAAAAAGGGATTGCCAGAATTTACTTAGAAAAATAGTATCCCTGTGACTCACTATAATTTGAGGCAACCCATGTATCTTGTACATATTATCTAAGAAAGCCTGGGAAACTGTTGATGCAGTATATGGATGAGCTAAACTGATCAACTGAGCATATTTACTAAGCCTATAAACAACCACCAAAACTACAGACTTATCATGAGACTTAGGTAATCCCTCAATAAAGTCTAAATTGATGTTCCATACCATTTCTGGAATGGGTGCGGGTTGCAACAGGCCCGGAGACTTTACATTCTCACCCTTACACCTTTGGCAAGTGTTACATCTCTTGATGTGTTCATAAGCTCCTGCCTTCATCTTCTTCTAGTAATAGACTTGATTGACTCTATGCAAAGTAGCAGCCATCCCTGAGTGACCTCTAACAACACTATCATGATAGAAATGCAAAATGTCATCCCTCAGAAGCTTGTCAGGTCCAGCCACTATCTTTCCCTTCTTGTATATGATGCCATTTTTTAGCCAAAAGATAGGATTAGCTAATACATCCTGACTGAATTGGGTTGCCAACTGTTGTAAGTGTAGATCTCCGGCATAAGATGACAACACCCTTGCAAGGAAGTTTGAAGACATAGTAGAAATTGTTAATAGTTTAATGCTATTCATAGGGAGCCTTGATAGAGCATCTACTGCCACATTTTCTTTTCCCTTCTTGTACATGATGTTGTAGTCATATTTAGCAACCTATTTTTGCTGACTGGGAGTACCCTGTTCTCCAAATGTTACTTGAGGCTCTGGTAGTCTGTATTGATAAGGAAGTGCCTACCAATAAGGTACAGTCTCCATTTATCTACTGTAGTTACAATAGCCATCATTTCCTTTTTCATATACTGAGATGTGTTGGTATTTATCATGCAATGCCTTGCTCAAATAAGCTAGAGAATGATCTCCTTGCATCAATAAAGCTCCTATTCCATATCCACATGCATTAGTTTCAATAATGAATTCTTGGGAGAAATTTGGAAGTGCCAGTACTGGTGTTGCACTCATAGCCACCTTCAGAGCTTCAAATGCTTTAGTTGTTGCCTCAGACCACTCAAACCGGTCATTCTTTAGGGGAGGTATTAGAGGTCTAGCTATCGTACCATACCCCTTCACAAACCTTCTATAGTACCATGTTAAGCCTAGGAATCCCTAAGTTCTTTCACAGTCTTGGGCACATGCCACTCAACCATCATCTTCACCTTCCCTGGATGAGTTGCCACCCCCTATTGAGTGATAATATGGCCCAAGTACTCAACCTTTGTCTGACGAAAAGTACATTTGCTAAGCTTTACAAAAAATTATTATCCTCCAAGATTCTAAAAGAATACTCTAAGTGTACTAAGTGTGATGGTCATAAAGAGTTGTATATTAATATGTCATCAAACATACCCGTATAAAATTACCTAAGAAGTGTTAGAATATGTGGTTCATCAAACTTTGAAAAGTAGATGGTGCATTGGTCAATCCGAAGGGTATAACTACTAACTCATAGTACCCATTATGAGATCTAAAGGTTGTCCTCTCAATGTCATGGTCAGCCATCCTAATCTGGTGATAACCAGATGTTAAGTCTAGTCTTGAAAAAAAATTTCCTCCTTCCTTAATTCATCTAACAGCTCCTCTATCACAGGAATGGGAAATTTGTCCTTTACAATGCAACTGTTTAACTGTCTATAACCTATACAGAGTATCCTTGTGCCATCATTTTTTTAACCATAACAATAGGTGAGGAATAGGGAGGCTTGATAACACCAAATTTCAGTATGTTGATCATTATTTATATCTCATCCTTTTAGTTAGAAGCATACCTTTAAGGTCGAACATTGACAGGTGAGGTTCCCTTTTTGAGTATAATCCTGTGATCATGGCTTTAGTGAGGAGGTAAGGCACTAGGTGTTTTGAAGAGAGCACTGTGTTTACTTAATAACCTCTGCAAGTCATCAGAGTCTTGCACATGCTGGGAATTCAGAGTATCAAGTTCACCCCTGATAGGTTGAACATAGGATGTGATCATCATTCTTAACTCTTTAGATTTGTGCAACAAACTTTGTATTTTGTGATTATCCAACAACTTAGGAGCTCCTGGCTCACTACCTTTGAGTGAAACTTTCTTACCCCAATCTGGAACTCCATCTTAAACTTCCTGAAGTTTCATTTTATATCCCCTAAGGTGACTAACCAATGTATCCCCAGAATAACATCTGCCCCTCCTAGAGGCATGACCAACATGTCAACCCTGAATTCCACTCCTTGAAGGGATATTTTACCTCCTGCACCCTAACCTTTTGGCTACATCCAAGTCCATAAAGTTATGAGTGGATACCATCTTCCGTTTTATACTTCCTTTTACCCTTATTGTCCTATAATATAGTGTTATGTCAAATGCATGAACAGATATCTGAGGGCTTAGAGTTGATTCCTCCTTATTTACCTCCTCACTAAAATTTTCAGTAACATCCCACTACTCCTCCTCTTATCCTACTTCGAGAAGATACATTTGCTTCTTTCCCCTACAATTATGGCCAGGAGAAAACTTCTCACCACACCAAAAGCACAATCCCTAGTCCCTCCTCTCATCCACTTCTCGTCGCCTCTACATGATTTTCGGATAAAGATACTGAGGCTCAGATACCAAATGGAGTGTAATTAATTGAATAAGTGTGAATTTCGTACATCTAAGGAACTAAAATAGAATAATAGCCCTTGAACAATTTACAAAGAGTTAGTCTAGACTGTAGAAAGAGAAATAGAGTATCGTTATTTATTCTTCAATGCCTTACAATCAGAATTGTTCTCTTTTAAGTAGTTTCTAATCCCTCTCTAATACCTAACTGTTGTAACCATTATAACAACTTTCTACAACCTCTAGCTGGCAATTAGTGATATTTTCTAAGATACCCTCTGACTTTCAATGAGTTCCCTTTACTACCCTATGTACATTATTGTCACATAACAACTCGGAGGCAATTTTCTACTTAGTTTCAATTAACAAGTATCTATCTTTTTATGTTTTTTAACTAGTCATGATAAGAAAAGAAAAAAAGACAGATGAAAAGAAGGTATATTTGTTGCAAAAGTTTGCGGAAAATATGATTTGGTGAACTTTTAACAAATATTCGTAAATCTTTTATTTTCCTGTTTATCCCCATAAAATAGTTTTTACAATTTTTCAAAGAAATATAAATGTTAAGAGTGAAAATAATCAAAAATGTTATATTGGGTATAAATAAAAGAAAGAGTACATATGTTAGAGGTGCAAAATGTAAAGAATTCATAAAATTGTATTGCGTCGAAAAACTATTAACAAGAATGTTTATGTTATGAAATATTAGATTATGGTGGATGTCCATAACTCCTTTAACACCCACTACTTTTATCCATTATCTCCGTAACTCCCACTACTCAAATACTTATGGTTGTAACTCCCACACCTCCATGATCTCCCCCATGATCTTCCTCCATGATCTCAAAAGCTTAATGACATATTTATGGAATTCTTTTAGTATACCTCTATGTAGTACTATAAATAGAGGATGAGAAATCATTTTGTAATACACTTGGATACATAGAAGAAATATATTCTCTTCTCTATTTCTCTCTACTTTGTTGTCTATCCTTTTTGTTTATTACTTTGAGCTAAGTTTTGTAACACATTATCAGCACGAAGCTCTACTATCTCAAGAATCTCTTTGAGAAAATTAAGGTATTTTTTCTCCTCCTAATTTTGTTTTAATTATGTCTGAAATTATGAAAAGAAAGTTTGTTGCCCTTGAAATTTCGGGCAAGAACTACATGACATGGGCGTTGGATGCTGAAATCCATTTGGATGCAATGGGTCTTGGAGACGCCATTAAAGACAGAAATAATGCATCCACCCAAAACTGTGCTAAGGCCTTGATTTTCTTGCGCCATCACCTTGATGAAGGTTTGAAAATTGAATATCTCACAGTCAAAGATCCACTTATCTTGTGGAATTGCTTAAAGGAGAGATATGACAACTTAAAGTTGGTCACTCTGCCACAAGCACGATATGATTGGGCTCATCTGAGGCTCCAAGACTTTAAGTCTGTTTCTGAATATAATTCTGCAATGTTTAGAATTACTTCTAAAGTGAAACTCTGTGGAGATACTATAACTGATTATGATATGCTTGAAAAAACGTTTACAACATTTCATGCCTCCAATATGGTTCTGCAACAACAGTACAGAGAGAAAGGTTTCAAAAAGTACTCTGAGCTGATTTCTCTTCTCCTTGTGGCTGAGCGAAACAATGACCTGCTCATGAGAAATCATGAAAATCGACCCACTGGGTCTACACCATTGCCTGAAGTAGATAAGGTGTATTCCCATTATGCTAAACGTAGAAAAGGCTATGACTTTAATCATGGTCGTGGTCGTGGTCGGGGTCATGGCCGTGGACGTGGACAAGGAAGAAATTTTCCTGGTGTTAGTCACCCCCCAAAGAGATATAACCACCAAAAGCGGAAATGGAATTATAAGAATCCAAAAGCAAATAGTTCAGAAACTATATGTTATCGTTGCGGTGGAAAAAGGGCACTGGGCAAAAATTTGCCGTGTACCAAGACATTTGGTTGAGCTTTATCAAGCATCTCTAAAGAGTAAAGGCCTTGAAACGAATTTTGTCTCTGACAATAATTTTGACATCACCCACTTGGATGTGGCAGACTTCTTTGAGCACCCTGAGGGGAAAATAGATCACTTGATCAGTGATGGATCCATGGTTAAAGAAGATTGAGCAGTTTGATATTTTTATTTTTACTTATTCGTAGTAGTTAATGAATAAACAATTATCATAGTTTACATAAGTTATCTATTATTGTGATATGGTTCAAATTTTATATTTTCCGCTTTAAGCTAGTAAAGCTAAGAATCAAACAAGTATTCGTTAAAATTATAATATGCTTGAAATAAAATAAAAAAAATATATTAAACAGAATGATCAGTTTCATTTTTGTAATCCTTTCTAATCTGCTCGGTGTTAATGTGTTAGCGCATTAAAGGTGCTATTATGCTAGTAGTATTATGAACCTGAAATAGATTCACTGCCAACAGCAATTAACTCAATTAGTTGAATCATTCTAGGTGAAACATTCAGTTCAAAACAATTCAATCAATGATCAAATATCGATATGTACCTTAAGAGTTTTATCAACTTGACAAATAATCTGTATTATGATTTTAAAATATATAACTTTAGATTACACATTCATCTTATGCTTTATTTGTAGCACATTAAATATAGTAATAAAAGAAATATTGTGAAGACTCTTTATGCTACTACTAATTGTTAATACTTTGATATTAAAATGAGAATAACTATGATAAAAGATATTTTTTTTTCATAATGACCGCACTGAAACTATTATGTTGAATCATAGACTTAAATTTGTTTATTCTCATATCTATAAAAAAAAAATACTAATATTTTTCGTATATTTCTTTTGTATGTCAAACCATGGGAAGCAAATATGGATATCTCACAAAGCAAACTTGGATCAACGTCCAATTGTAAAAAATATTTGTTTAATTGATTCATGTACCACACATACGATATTCAAAGAGAAGAAATATTTCTCTCATTTAAGTATGTGTAAGGCAGATGTTACTACAATTTATGGTAGTAGTAAATTGATTGAAGGCTCCGGAAGAGCAACTATAACTCTGCCTAAAGGAACAATATTTATCATAAAGAATGCAATGTTCTCTTCCAAGTCCAAGAGGAACTTGTTGAGTTTTAAAGATATCCGTCAAAATGGATATCATATTGAGACAATAGATGAGAATAATCTTGAATACCTCATCATTACAAAGAATGTCTCTGGCCAAAAGAGGGTAATTGAGAAGTTCCCATCTTTATCTTGTGGCCTGTATTGGACAAAAATTAGTGCAATTGAGGCACATTCCATAGTAAACCAAAAGGTTACTGATTCCAATATTTTTGTACTTTGGCATGATCGACTGGGACATCCTGGATCAATTATGATGAGACGGATTATAGAAAACTCATATGGGCATCCATTAAAGAATTTAAAGATTCTTTTAAATAATGAATTTTCTTGCACTTCTTGTTATCAAGGCAAGTTAATTATTAGACCATCACCAACAAAGGTTGGAACTGAGTCACCTACGTTTTTGGAATGTATACAAGGGGATATTTATGGACCTATTCACCCACCTAGTGGGTCCTTTAGATATTTTATGGTCTTAATAGACGCATCCTCTAGATGGTCTCATGTGTGCCTATTGTCATCACGCAACCTTGCGTTTACAAAATTAATGGCACAAATAATTCGATTACGAGCACAATTTCCTGATAATCCAATTAAGCCGATTAGACTAGATAATGCTGCTGAGTTTTCATCCCAAGCATTTAATGATTATTGCTTATCAATTGGGATAAAAGTGGAACATCCTGTAGCTCATGTTCACACTCAAAGTGGTCTTGCAGAATCTTTAATTAAACGTCTGCAGTTGATTGCAAGACCATTACTCATGAAAACAAGGCTGCCCACTTCGGTTTGCGGTCACGCCATTTTGCATGCAGCAATGCTAGTTCGTCTCAGACCGACGAATTATCACAAATATTCCCCGTTGCAATTAGTTTTGGGTCATGAACCTAATATATCCCATTTAAGAATTTTTGGATGCGCAGTATATGTGCCTGTAGCACCGCCATACCGCACCAAAATGGGTCAGCAAAGAAGGTTAGGAATATATGTTGGGTTTGAATCGCCCTCCATTATTCGCTACCTCGAAACATTGACAGAGGATTTGTTCACTGCACGATTTGCAGACTATCGATTCGATGAGACACTTTTCCCAAAATTAGGGGGAGAAGTTGGTGAAACCAAACGGGAAATTTTGTGGAAAAATCCATCATTGTCTCATCTTGATCCACATACCTCTATTTGTGAAAAAGAGGTGCAAAATATTATCCATTTGCAAAGAATAGCAAATCAAATGCCTGACGCATTCACGGACTTGAAAAGGATAACAAAATCTCACATCCCCGCAGAGAATGTTCCAATCCGTATTGATGTCCCTATTGGACAGTCTTCTAGTGTCATATCTAATGAGTCGAAAGCACGCCTAAAACGTGGCAGGCCACTAGGTTCCAAAGATCGAAATCCTAGAAAAAGGAAAGCAAATGATCAAAATGACACTACGAAAGAATCTCATGAGGAAATTCACGATTTAATAAATTATGAGATTCATGAAGAATCCATTGAGCCCGAGACTCAGGAAAATAAGGAACTATCAATAAATCCAATCAATATTGAGACAAATTTTAATCGAGTGGATATAGTGGTGGATTATGTCTTTGCATATAATATTGCATCTAGCATTATGCAAGAAAGTGAGGATCTTGAACCTCAATCTGTTGGAGAATGTCGACAAAGACTTGGTTGGCCAAAATGGCAAGAAGCAATCCAATCAGAATTGAATTCACTTGCAAAACGTGAAGTTTTTGGGCCTATAGTTGAAACTCCTAATGGTGTTAAGCCTGTTGGCTATAGATGGGTCTTTGTACGCAAGAGAAATGAGAAAAACAAGGTACAAAGATATAAGGCACGCCTTGTTGCACAAGGATTTTCTCAAAGGCCTGGTGTCGATTATGAAGAGACATATTCACCCGTAATGGATGCTATAACTTTCCGTTATCTCATTAGTTTTGCTGTCCTTGAAAAGCTTGACATGCATTTAATGGATGTGGTTACTGCCTATCTTTATGGTTCACTTGATAATGAGATATACATGAAAATTCCCGATGGATTCAAAATGCCAAACACTCATAATCAAAGTCTCGGGAATTGTTTTCAATCAAATTGCAAAGATCTTTGTATGGTCTAAAGTAATCAGGACGAATGTGGTATAATCGTCTTAGTGAATATTTATTAATGGAATGCTATATAAATGATGCCATTTGCCCATGTGTTTTTATAAAGAAAACAACATCGGAATTTGTTGTACTTGCCGTATATGTTGATGACATAAACCTTATTGGAACTCCCATAGAACTCCAAAAGGCAATTGATTATTTAAAGAAGGAATTCGAGATGAAAGATCTCGGAAAGACAAAATTATGTCTTGGTTTGCAAATTGAATATTTGGCAAACGAAATTTTTGTTCATCAATCTGCCTATATAGAAAAGGTATTGAAACGGTTTTACATGGATGGAGCATATCCTTTAAGTACTCCGATGGTTGTTCGATCACTTGATGTGAATAAGGATCCATTCCGACCGCAAGAAAAGAATGAAGAGCTACTTGGTCCTGAAGTACCATATCTTAGTGCAATTGGCGCACTAATGTATCTTGCAAATACTACAAGGCCTGACATAAATTTTTCAGTTAATGTCTTAGCAAGATATAGCTCTGCTCCCACAAGGAGACATTGGAATGGAATCAAACATATATTGCGGTATCTAGAAGGGACTACCGATATGGGCTTATTTTATAGCAATAATTGCAGTCCTGATCTTGTTGGCTACGCTGATGCTGGATATTTATCTGACCCACACAAGGCTCGATCTCAAACAGGTTATGTGTTTATCTGTGGAGGCACTGCCATATCTTGGCGATCGACTAAGCAATCAATTGTGGCTACTTCATCTAATCATGCTGAGATAATCGCTATTCATGAAGCAAGTCGAGAGTGTGTGTGGTTGAGGTCTATAATACATCATATTCGAGACAAATGTGGTTTGAAATGTGACAAACTACGCACGATTTTGTATGAAGACAATGCAGCATGCATAGCCCAATTGAAGGGAGGATTCATAAAAGGAGATAGAACAAAGCATATTTCACCAAAGTTATTTTTCACACATGATCTTCAAAAGAATGGTGATATCAATGTGCAACAGATTCGTTCAAGTGATAATATGGCTGATTTGTTCACAAAATCTCTACCAACGTCAACCTTCAAGAAGCTGGTACACAAGATTGGAATGCGAAGGCTCAAGGATGTGAATTGATGCTCTTTTCAGGGGGAGTTAATTCGCGTTGTACTCTTTTTCCCTTACAAGGTTTTGTCCCACTGGGTTTTCCTTGCAAGGTTTTTAACGAGGCAACAAAAATGCATTTTGTTAGATATGTGTACTCTTTTTCCCTTTCTAGAATTTTTTTTCCCATTGGGTTTTATTTTAGTTAAGGTTTTAACAAGGCACATTATCTTTGGACATCCAAGGGGGAGTGTTATGAAATATTAGATTATGGTGGATGTCCATAACTCCTTTAACACCCACTACTTTTATCCATTATCTCCATAACTCCCACTACTCCAATACTTATGGTTGTAACTCCCACACCTCCATGATCTCCCCCATGATCTTCCTCCATGATCTCAAAAGCTTAATGACACATTTATGGAATTCTTTTAGTATACCTCTATGTAGTACTATAAATAGAGGATGAGAAATCATTTTGTAATACACTTGGATACATAGAAGAAATATATTCTCTTCTCTATTTCTCTCTACTTTGTTGTCTATCCTTTTTGTTTATTACTTTGAGCTAAGTTTTGTAACAGTTTACCTTATGTCATTAATAATATATTTGTGCATTTACAATTTTTTCAAATACTGTTAGAATAATCATAATTGTAAATTATTGTGATACACAATAGTACTTTTTTCTTATGTTATTTCTAAACAAGTTGATATGGTTTTGGTAAATTCTTAAGTAATTCATACCCGAGTTCTCACTGAAAATGAAAGGGCGTTAACCAACGAATCTCACCAATCTTTCTGGGCAAGATGACATGTTTGCTTGGTTAATCTGATAAAATAGTTTGTATACGATCAAAATCGTATATCTCCGATTTATAGACTCGAGGGCCCATCCTGAGCCCGAGTTCGGGCAAGATCAAGTTCGAGCTCGAGGGACCAGACCCGACCTCGAAGGTGAAGCATGATACATACCGAGGTCGAGTGTGTTCTACCCCGAAATAACACCATTATGGATTTTACCAGATGAGTTAGATTCCTGCAACATCACAAAGTCATGGCACAAATCCTGAAATATGATTGTACTATTCTGTACTAGGCGGTTAGACAACTGTCCCAAGAATATTCCTTACTATATATATAAATATTCCTTATTTAGGATTCCCTTATTATATAAAGGGGACTTAATCATTTTTAAGACATCTTATCTTTTGAGAAAATAACATATTCTTTACTTTTTGCCTACAGTTCATTAGAATTATCCTTTAACTTTATTTCTCTTATTTTGATTTTCCTACTTAATTGTTCTTACTGCCCTAAGCCACCTCGAGGTCACTAAGCTCGAGGTCACTGCTTCTAAGTAACATTGGTTTGATTCACTTCTAACTTTCACTTCAACTCCATATTTCTTGATTATCAATGGTATTGAACTAAATCACACATCTTTAAAAATCACTAATTAAGTATAACTGTTACTCGTATTTTCGAGGTAAACAATTTGGCGCACACTGTGGGGCTAAGTATAATAGTGATTATTTCTTTACTGATTCTCTTTACACACGTTTCTTTTACGCTTTTTCTTGTCAAGAATTTTTGATTCTCAGGCTTAAACATATCTAGCTCACAAAACGTACTCATTCATGACAATGATGGTCTTGGGGGAAAATATCAACGCAGGAGTTGGTGTACCACCGATAAACCCAGGGAAAATGTCAAATGTGGAACCTGTCAATGTTTGTTCGCATATCGCCTTGAATGCAGATCTAGGCATGGACCCTGAAGGAAATATAGGTAGTGAACCCCGATACGGTGACCAAAGAACACGAGAAATGGGAGAGTCAACCTCCAAGTGATATTCAAGATGCTGCAAATTTAGCAAGTCGCCGTCGCTCAACTTCAGAGTCAGAATAGAACTCCAAATATAGCTTAACCAGTAAACCGTCGGTGTGCTGAACCAGTGCTAGAGAGGCCCCATGAAAGTGACTCTGGGACTGACCCCACGATTATGAGAATGCTCGAGGAACTAACTAAGATGATCGTGTCCGGAGAAAAGAAAATTGTAGACAATGATAAAAAGGTGGAGACTTATAACTACCAGATAGACCATATACCAGGGACACCTCTAGTTTTGAAAGGTCTAGATGCTAGAAAGTTCATACAAAAACCATTCCCCTCAAGTGCGGCTCTAGTGCCCATTCCCAAGAAGTTCACATGCCCGATATAACCAAATATAATGGGAAAATCGACCCTAACGAGCATATTACTTCATACACCTGAGAAATTAAAGGAAATGATTTGAATGACGACAAGATCGCATCGGTCTTGTTAAAAAAGTTTGGAGAAACACTATTAAAAGAAGACAAATTTTGGTATTATAATGTAGCTCCTAACTCAATTGATTCATTTGCTATGTTAGTAGATACCTTTGTGAAAGCGCACACCAAGGGCATAAAGGTGGCCACGAGAAAATCGGACGTCTTCCAAATTAAGCAAAGGAACGATGAAATGTTAAGGAAATTGATGTCCCGGTTTCAGATGGAAAGAATGGAATTACCTCCGGTCTTTGATGGCTGGGTAGTACAACCCTTTATGTAGGATCCAAATGAAAGAAGCTCGATCGCGTCTAGCTAGTAAAAGCAAAACTTGATCCAATATACAACTGTGACATGGTCAGATGTGCACAATCGTTATTAGTTAAAGATCAGGGTTAAGGATGACTAGTTGAAAGCTCCCTTAGGTTCAGTGTATCCTAATAGATTCGCAGCCAAGACCCTGGGGACACATATCGAGAGTCGAGATTCAACAAAGAATAGTATTATCCATTTGCCGACCAAAAGAATAGTGGCCTGAGCCGCAGCATTCCTCAGAGCGATTGGAGAAACAATCAGGGTCAAAGTTCTCGGGGACTCATGAGTAAAAGCGGGTTTGATAAGCACACCGACCCCGCCGAGGCCCCTCGATTATCAGAGTACAACTTCAGAATAGATGCATCATGGATTGTCTCAGCTATTAGGAGAATTAAAGACACCAAGTGGCCCAGGTCATACATATCGATCTTTCTCAAATAAACACGAACTTGATGCGCAAATATCATGGAACACATGGTCATTGGACGGAAGATTGCAGACAGCTATGAGAAGAAGTGGCTCATTTGTTTACCGAGGGTCACCTTCGAGAATTCCTACGTGATAGGGCTAAGAATCACCTCATGGAGAGAGATGCAAGGAAAAACGAACAAGAAGAACCACAACATGTAATACACATGATCATTGATGAAGTTGATGTCCCTCAACAAACTGTGTTCAAGCGTACCAAAGTATCAGTACTAGGGAAATGAACTCGGAGTTATGTGCCCGGGGATGTCTTATCATTCATCGACGAGGAAGAAAAAGGCATATCTCAGCCTAACAACGACGCCTTGGTAATCTCTATTATTTTGAGTAAAATTCAAGTTAAATATTGATAGCCTCTATAGGTCCACCAAAATATCGAGCACCTGATCTTCTATGAGTTTCTATTACGAATACTTATGAAGAAGTAAGTAAAAGAGACACATGAGTTTTATGTGGAAAATCCCACACAAGGAGATGAAAATCATGACCTACACTTATAGGCTTTCGACTTCACTAACTTGTGATCTCACTATTACAAGCCACTTTGTAATGACTCTATTACAAAGATTTCAACTTAACTAACTTGTGATACTTTTACCACAAGCCACTTTGTGACTCTCTAGTTACAAAGACTTTAAACTTATGACTAAACCTAGTCACAACATAAACTTAGAGATTTTATGAATTTTGGGTTTTGTAAAACATAGCTTCTAAGAAATCAAGATAGGAGTTAAAATAATGAACAAACAACTAGATTAAAACTCAACTACAGATACACATAGACTCATTGTGAAACTGATCATTTAGTGGAGTTGTCTTCTTGTTCTTGACACACTTGTGACTTCAATAATGGATGAACACTTTACTGTTTGAGAGAATATCACTAAATGAACAAGTGAATATATTGTGCCTTTACCATGTTATTATACAAAAAGAGACATCATAAGGATGATGTCGATTCCTAGTACATGCCTCTTCAATGGGAAGTGACTAGTGCATTTTTTGTTGCACTGTCGCGGGAACAGTTGCGGGCAGTCACTCTCTGCAATTGAATTCTAGCTATATAGTTGACCTGTACTTCTGTCAGAGAACACCAAGGGATCGGATCCCTGTCATGTTCCTCTTTGTAGTAGTTCGTTAGCTGGAGTTCAGGCTGAACTTCATTTACTTGAAATCTATTTCAAACCAAACAGGTTCCCAATCTGATTCTACTATTGCAGTCCATATGTATGGTTGACTTGTACTTCTGTCAGAGAACACTAAGGGATCAAGTCCATGTTGTGTTCCTTCAACGGCTGGAGTTCAGGCTAAACTTCGTTCACTTGAAATCTGTATCAAGTGTGATAGGTTCTTAATAGTAAGTTTGTTAGATCATCAAAACATAAGAGGCATAAGGAAAAGACATTGAAAACCCATCAATTTACCTCTTTTTGATGGTGACAAACTTAGACATGGATAGTATGTATTTAGAGCAGAAATAACCAGATGAGACACCAAGTTCCCCTTACACCTTTTGATTCCCCCTTACACCTTTGCACCTTTGGTTTTGATTCCTCCTTAATTAGATCCCCCTTAATTTACACAAGTAAGTCTTCCCCCTTTTGGCATCACTAAAAATACTCAAGCATGCAAATAACATAAAAAAGTCTAACACAGTCAACTCATGATATATATGTGCACACAATATGACAGAAAAGAGAAGCCAGGGGAAAACAACATTCTACAAGCAAAAGAGGAGTTATTTCATTTATATGTACAATGTACTGAGAAAATTAGGAGCAATAATGGTGAAATCCAACCATCAACAAAAAGGCAAACGAAAATAGAAACAACAACTACAAACATCATAATAAAATATAAATGGTCAGTAGGAGATATCTAAGGGGCTCTAGACAAGGAAACTGAGAGAGGGGAGATGCAAGTGTCTTCAGAACCACGTCCAGTCGAGCATTTGTAGACAACTGCTCATTAAGTAGTTTTGCGCGAAGCTTACATTTTGCTTTATTGAGTGAACAACTTCTTTATTTGTGGAATTGACAGAACGAGGTTATTTAATGGCTTGACTGAGCTGAGTTTCTAGTATGGCATTTTGAGCCCTCAACCTTCTCATCTCTTTAGAAGAAATATTTTGCGCATTGATCAATTGAGAAATAATCGAGATGTTTTCTCAAATATTTTCCACGCACTCACATTCTTCTTGGAAGTAACATCCCCAAGTGAACGAAACTCAGTTATGATGGATGCGAATCTAGTTGCATATCCTAAATAGTCTCATCATCATTCATCCTGAAGAGCTCATACTTAGTGGTGAGCATACTGATCTTGGATTGCTTGACCTTAATAGTTCCTTCGTGTGCAGTTTGCAATGCTTCTCATATTTTCTTTGCAGAATCACAAGCTGAGACTCTATTGTACTCATCAGGTCGTATGCCACATAGCAAGATTTTATTGGCACGATAGTTATTTTCTATGGTTTTTCTATCAATATCACTATACCGTCTTCTATCTTTTGGCACCATCGGTCCAGTTTCATTAACCTTCTTCATAAGAACATGTGGACCATCACAGATGCTGTCCCGTAGTTTGGAGTCTTCAACCGTTATTAAATCATGCACGCGAGTCATCCACTAGCCGTAGTATTGTCCATTGAATCTGGGAGGTCTGTACGTTGATTTTCCTTCCTCAAGGTTAGGTAGAGCAGCCATTGAGATCCTTTCTAGGTGTTAACCTTTTAGAAAGAACCCGCTCTGGTACCTATTGCTAGCTTATATGAGTCCACCAAACTACACCTGATCCTCTATGAGTTTCTACTGAGAATACTTATAAAGCAGTAAGTAAAAGAGACATGGAATGTTAAGTGGAAAAATCCCACACAAGGGGACAAAAACCACGATCTACACTTGTAGGCTTTCAACTTCACAAAATTGTAATCTCGCTATTACAAGCTACTTTGTTATGACTCTATTATAAAGACTTCAACTTAACTAACTTGTGATACTCTTACCACAAGCCACTTTGTGACTCTCTAGTTACAAAGACTTTAAACTTATGACTACACCTAGTCACAACATAAACTCAGCGAGTTTACATATTTTTGGGTTTCCTAAAACATAGCTTGTAAAAAAGCTATATAGGAGTTACAATGAAAAACAAACAATAAAATTATGTAACTTAACTACAGATACACATAGACTCATTGTGAAACTGATCCTTTAGTGGAGTTGTCTTCTTGTTATTGACACTCTTGTGACTTCAATACTGGATGAATACTTTACTGCTTGAGTGAATATCACTAAATGCACAAGTGAATATCTGGTGCCTTCACCATGTTATAATACAACATGAGACATCATAAGGATGATGTTAATTCCTAGTACATGCCTTTCAATGGGAAGTGACTGCTACACTGTCTGCTGCATTATCACAGGAACAGTTGCAGGCAATCACTTTCTGCAATTGTGTTCCAGCTGTATAGTTAACTTGTACTTCTATCAGGGAACATCAAGGGATATAGTACCTGTCATATTCCTATTTATAGTAGTTCATTAGCTGGAGTTAGGCTGAACTTCATTTACTTGAAATTTGTGTCAAACCAGACATGTTCCTTGTCTGGTTCTGCAATTGCATTCCAGCTGTATAGTTGACTTTTACTTCTATCAAGGAACACCAAGGGATTAGGTCCCTGTCGTGTTCCTTCAAAAGATGGAGTTTAGTCTGAACTTCAGTCACTTGAAATCTGTATCAAGTGAGACAGGTTCCATATCTGGTTCTTAACAGTAACTTTGTTAGATCATCAAAACATAATAGACATAAGGTAAAGACATTGAAAACCTATCAAACGTGTTTTAGTGGATCCAAGTAGCTCAACAAACATAATCATATCGAGGTTCATGGAATGAATTGGCCTATGAGATCAGATTATACCTGCATCTTGGGTCCTGAATGGCTTCAACATGGCAAGCGAAACAAGGAAGGGAGAGATCATCGTGCCAGTAACGTAGCCAGGACTATACAAGATACGAAATTCCATGTCATCGAAGGTGATATGTGGTATAAAGCACTCCTCAGGAGACCATGGATACACAACATGAGGGTAGTACCTTCAACACTTCACCCAATGAAGTTCCCAGCAAAGGAAGGGGTAAAAACAGTATACGGGGAGCAACATGCTACAAAAATGATGTTTGCAATTTCCGCCTCCATCCTCGATGAAGTCAAAGAAATAGGTAATCAAAGACGAAGATGAGGATTTCCTTGCTCCTTGAACCTTCGTCATTCCTGAAGAATCTGATGCAACAAAATCAACTATTGAGGAGCTGGAGCAAGTCATTTTGATCGAGTATATCCCGAGAAAAAGATATACCTCGGAACAATATTATTAATAATATGGACTGCTTTGCTTGGTCCCATTTAGTTATGACAGGGATCCACTGCAACTCACCACACATTGGCTGAGGATCGATCCCAAGTTCAAACCGATAAAGCAAAAGAGGAGGCCTCAGTTCGAGGTAAAGCATGCCTTTAAAAAAGACGAGGTAACAAAACTTCTTAAAATAGGATCTATTCGGGAGATAAAGTATTCCAAAGGGCTAGCAAACGTATTTGTAGTTCCTAAAAAGGAAATAAGCTTATAATGTATGTGGACTATAAGGACTTGAACAAAGCATGATCGGAAGATTCTTTCCCATTGCCAAACATTGACCAAATGATCGATGCCACGGCTCGTCATGAGACCCTAACTTTTCTCGATGCTTGCTGTGGGTACAATCAAATTCAGATGAACCCGTAGGACTAGGAAAATACTTCCTTTATAACTATGCTTGGAACTTATTTTTACAACATAATGCCCTTCGGGGTAGAAAATGCAGGATATATATCATCTCCTAGTTAACATAATGTTCAAAGAACAGATAGGTAAAACAATGAAAGTGTATATTGATTACATGTTGGTTAAGTCCCTGTGCGCAGAGGACCATGTAGTCCATTTGCAGGAAATATTTGCAATTTTGAGGAAATACAGCATGAAGCTTAAACCGGAGAAATGTGCCTTCAAAGTCAGCTCGGGTCAGTTTCTCAACTTCATGATATCAAATCAAGCTATCAAAATCAATCCCAATAAAATCAAGGCTATTGAGGATATCACGATCTTGGATAGTGTGAATGATATGCAAAGGCTAACCGGGTGAATAGATGCCTTGGGTCGATTCATTTTGAGATATTCAGATCGGAGTCACTGGTTCTTTTCCTTTCTCAAAAAGAAAAAGGATTTCGCGTGGACCTCGGAATGCAAAAACGCCTTAGAAAAATTAAAGTGATATCTGTCAAGCCCGCCTTTGATTGAAACCCTGAAAAAAGATGAAAGTCTTTATCTAAACTTGGTAGTATTTGAGATAGTTGTAAGTGGTGTACTAGTTCATGAAGAGCAAGGTACGCAATTTTCTATTTATTACGTAAGCGAAACTTTAGGAGATTCTTAAACTAGGTACCCACACTTAGAAAAATTAGCACTTGCATTGATAAGCATATATCAAAAGTTAAAACCATATTTTCAATGCCTTCCTTATGTGTGTTAACCGCTTACCCTCTTTAAAAAGTTTTTCATTAGCCCGAGCTATAGGGCCGATTGGCCAAATAGGCCGTCAAACTTAGTGGGTACGATATCGAATATCAACCCTAAACGGTCATCAAGTCTCAAATCCTAGCTGACTTCGTGGCTGATTTTATGTTGATCCTCATACTCGAAGTGGAGAAAGAACTCCTGCGAAACTCGAGCACAACATCGAGGGTATGAACCCTTTTCACAAACAGTGCCTCGAATGTGAAGGGGTCAGGGCTCAGCATTGTCTTGAAACCACCCACAGGTGATACTATTAGGTAATCTATCAAAACACCAAAATTAACTAACAATGAGGCCGATTATGAGGCGATGATCGCATGTCTTGAGCTACCTAAAAGATTGGGAGCAGGAGTCATCGAGGCCAAGTGAGATTCTCTATTGGTTATAAACCAAGTAAACAAAAACTTTGAGGTTCGAGAAGATTGGATGAAATTGTACTTGGATAAACTATAGGTAAATTCGCATTGCTTCAAGGAGTGGACTCTGGATCATGTGCCTCGAGAGCAAAATAGTAAGGCTGATGCGCTTGCCAAAGTTGAGTTACAACTAACTCATTGCAGGTTTTCGATCGAGGGCGTACGATCTCGAAAGCATCGTATTTCTACACAAAGGCCTTAGGTTTTAAAGCATGTGTTGCACTCTTTTTTCCTCTTAGATCGGATTTTGTCCTAAATGGGTATTACCGGCAAGGTTTTTAACGAGCCAACAACTATGTGCTACCTAAGGAATACTCATCAGTATCCAAGGCTTCTTTTTAATCAAACTCAAATACTGGGGGCATCACTCTCGGAGGTTATATTTTCAAGGAAAATACTTCACACCAAAGAGGGCCTCGATAGGAAAACTTTGTAATGGGCCAAACGGTTAGATGAATCGTGTCCATGTAGAATAGTCAAGCCCCGACAACAAAGCATGTACATATGTACCAATTATTTGAAGAAGCATTCTGTTAATATCAAAAACACTTTGTGTCTCAAAAACGTCTACGAGTACACGAGCTCTATACTTATAATCATATGGGAAATGGTTTAAGAGCCAAAGCATAAAAGTACCCCCAAATACTCGGGGATTGTCGTCAACAGGCAATATATACGAGTAATAGAAATCTCGGACTTATGAGACCTCAAAGGAGAACCCCATCGAAACAAAGGCCAAGGCCAATATACTCAAGGACTAACGTTTCGAATAAGTTCAAAAAGTTATCAGGAAATTAGTCCAAGTGACATACCCGAAGACTATGACCATACTAAAGACTACAGTTATATAAAGGCTCCAACTAAAATAATGCGGCTCGGAGATGTCCGACTTTCGCTATAAATTAAAGGCCTTCAAAAACCGATTAAATTAGCGTACCCTCAACAAAAGAAAAATATGAAGGGCTTCAGTAAACTCAACTCCCGAAAAATCTGAGGGCCTCGATAAATTCAGCCCTCGAATAATCCAAGGGCTTCAATAACATCGACCTTCGAAAATACCTCAAGAGGTATTCAATTATATTTACATAAACAAATTACTAATAAAGTTCCAATACGTCAAACCTCCGAAAAACCCAAATGGGTAGAAAGAAAACATACATGCTAAGGCATACAAAAATTTTCACTAAGTCTTTTTAGCCAAATAGAAGGGAAAAATTATAGCCATTTTAGAGGCTGAAGAGGGCCAACTTAAAAGTCCTTAGGGACAATTTTAATAAGAGCCTACGTGCCGATATATAAGAGCCTAAGGGCCAAAAGCATATAAGAGTCTGAGACCTCGTTCTCACTCAACTTGGACCCAAGAATCCCATTGTTTTGAGCTCACAATTTAAGCTTAGATCGAAGACTATCTAGAACCTTAAGGGGTATTATATTGAGAAATAAAACCTAAGGGTTTATTACGTTATGAGACCAAACCGATACTCGAGCTGATTATTTGAATAATCGAAATCTTCCACAAACGAGAACAAAATATAATTCAACACAAGTCGAAGATAGAACAAAATGATACTTTATATTCATAAGGGAAGTTTTACGAAACACATTTACAATTCCCACAAGGGGCCCTTGCACAAAATCTATTTTTGGGGTCACACCCTCGGGAGCATCATCAGCAGAAACTACACCTTCAACAGCTATATCTTCGAGAACCTACACTTGCTCAGGAACATCTTCTTCACCTTCCCTATCGCCAGATCCACTCGCTACATCCTCATCATCGAAGGAGACAAGAAATCTGGCAATTGTTTCCCGTGCCTTTGCCTCGACAATCGTCTCGGCAAGATTAAACCCTCGGGCATGGATTTCTTCAAGAGTCTCCCAACGGGCTTGGCACTTAGCCAAATCATTGCCCCATTTTCCCCGGTCAGAGGCCTCCCTCAACTCAGCTTGAACAGCCACGATGTCTCTTAGGCATATGGAAATATATTTATCAACTACAATCTTCGTCTTCTCAGCTTCAGGCTTAGCCTGTACAGCTTCGACCCACGCTCTAGTGAGCTCAGTGTCTAACACATCGATCTTCTTGGCGTAAGCCAGAACCTTCACTTTAATGCCTCTGAGCTTAGTTTCAGCTGAGGCTAGTTGGGCCGTAATAGCTTCCTTATCGGTAACAAGTTGATCCGTGTTCTTCTTCTACTGATGATAATCAACTTTAACTTGATCAACCACGCTTCGAAGCTTCCCAATCATCACCAACCTTTGCTGCAACTGGGATATTGAAGTATTAGCCTCCTAAGTAGGGCCAAGAATACCGTACTCTATTAATATCACAGTTACCTACTCATCTAGCTCGACCTAATTTTTCTGGGCTTTGGCCAACTCACCCCGAAGATCCTTAAGCTCTTCATCCTTTTTGTTGCAGAGGAGCCTTAGGGCCTTCTTTTCGCTCGAAATATTTTTGAGCTCAGCCTCATATTGACACAACTTAGTTCTAAACTTTACAATGGCTTATACATGAAATGAAGATGTATGATTCTAAGAAAAGAAAGAAAAAGATAAATACAAAAATAAAGGTAAGTGTTTTACCCAAGAGAGGAGATGTTGAGCCTCTTCGAAGAGGGTGGATGCATTGTTAAGGTTGGTGATATCATCAACCTCAGCAAAGAAACTATGAAAGGGATCTTCAATGAGGACCTTGTTCAAATCGGGCATACGCAGAGTATTAGCTTCTTCTATTACCCCATCGGAATAAGTTGGTAAAGAAAGGGAATGACCTATTGTCATGGCCCCTAGCTCATCACTCATGGCGGTCTCATTAGCTTCAGGGATCTCCGCATTTGCCCCTTCCAATATATTTATCAAAGGCGGAGGTACAATCTCAACCTCCGGGGACATGCGAACTTGCCCGCATCTTTCTTGGAGATTTCTTCACTACGAGAGGAGACCTCTAGTTCGGAGGGCGTGGCAACCTTGATTGGTTTCCTAGTTTGAGGCACAAACGCTGACTCTTCACCATCATTCTCTTTGTCATCCGGGGAATTGTGGGCCGAATCTGCGTCCACATGAGCAAACCTTTTCCGCAATCTTCGAGTAGGGGCTTCTTATCTCGTGGGTCTTCAGGCTTCGAAACAATCTTCCTTTTGTTTTCCCTCTCCGATTTCACAATCGAAGGCTTGGTCTTTTCCCCGAGCAGATCTGGACTCATCTCGGATGCATAACTGAGACCTGGGACATCAGGGGGATTTTCAATACTAATGTTCTTCTTAATAATACAATGTCCAGGAGTGATTTCCTCAAGAGTTGATGGCACTACCGCTTTGGCTGATCGGAAGGTAGAAGAAGACGTTGCTTTATACTTTTTGGGGACCGTTTTGGAAGTTTTAGCCATAATTGTAAGCTAAAGAATGCGGGTTGCACAAGGATGTGGTGTTTCTTGCAAGAACTTGGTGTTTTGCGGCGCTTAAAAAGGCGGTGGAAACGGGTGATTAGAGAAAGAGATGAAGATGGGAAAGATGTAAAGAAAGTTTAAAGTTCTTTACTCAGAGGGATCACCTCATATTTATAAACGGAAAACGATGGTTCGGTGACGCTAGTGGCTGACCAAGACTAGAATGCATTCAATGTTTTGGGGAAGTGGACCAACGGGAGGTTTTGGTCCTTTTGAACGCCTACATCACAGGAATGACATCATGAACTAAAGACTTCGGGAAAACGAGGATCGAAACGTTTCTTATCATCTTACTCTAAGAAACGCGGGGACTATCTGTATACAATCAAAATCATATGCCTCCGACTTATAGGCTCGTGGGCCCATCCTGAGTCCGAGTCCGAGCAAGATCAAGTTCGAGATCGAGGGACTAGACTCGAGTTCGAAGGCGAATTTTTACCAAAACGAGTTAGATTCCTGCCACGTCTCCAAAGTCGTGGTGCAAATTTCGAAATATGATTGTACTATTGCGTACGAGGTGGTTAGACAACTGTACCAAGAATATTCTTACTGTAAATAGAAATATTCCTTATATATGGTTCGCCTATTATATAAAGGGGACCCTAAGCATTTGTAAAACTTCTTATCTTTTGAGAAAATAATATACTCTCTACTTTTTGCCTATTGTTCATCAGAATTGTCCTTTAACTTTATTGCTCTTATTCTAATTTTCCTAGTTAATTGTTCTTACGGCCCTAAGCAACCTCGACGTCACTACTGCTAAGTAACATTGGTTTGATTCACTTCTAACTTTCACTTCTATTTCATATTTCTTGATTGTTAATTAGTATTGAACTAAATCACATATATTTTTAAAACTACTAATCAAGTTTAATTGTTGCTCGTATTTTTGAGGTAAACATTGTTATTAGCACTTAATTCAATTGGCAACATGTAATTCAATCGTGCAGTTATTCCTTACGATGAAATGGCGTATTCTAATAATCTCAAGTTCTTTTGGAACCCCAGGAAAACTCGTAGCCGCTACAGCCTCTACCAAAGCCTCTGCCCTTTGGGTGAGCACTCTGTGGTGAGCACTTTGTGTGTACTAGGTAAATCCCCCACTATTTAGTAGCCTGCAAACCACACAGAGAATATAAACTGCACTAGACAAGCTTCGTGCGACAGACTCAGACCTAGAAGGCATTGAGAGGGGATCGAACCCCGTCTTCCATGTGGAAAGCTCCCTCCAAATCCACTGAAAAATCTCAAGTTGATGAGCCAGAATCTTGAGAAAATCTTTTCGTTATCTATCATTTTGCACAATGTGATTTATATTATCCGAGTACCAATTTGCATGGTGTTGGAGTAAGTTTATAGTTTGGAATCTGATTGTGATGGCTAGGTTTCGTGTGAAAAGAACACACAACCAAATAGGTTGTAATAAATGTAAGAAAAGAACATTTAACTTCTCGCAACTGAAGCTATAACAAATTATTTGCATGTGCTTTTCTAGTCTGATGTAAATTACAGCATACCTGATGTTCTATACTTATTTTGCACAAAGGGAACGAATACTTTCTTAAACATGGTTTTCAAGTTCCATAAATAATAGTAATTGGACCAACCACCCGAGACCGAGGCCGACCCAGAAATTTAATGTGATAAGGGCACAATAATACATTCAATAGGTGCCCCTAAAGGTTTTTAGCATTAAGTGTATCAAGTGATTTAAATTAATTATTTTTAAGATATACCCATATACACATACAAGATTTCTTCTGAAGTTTATGGAGTCCGATGATAACATAAGTCATAGGTCCGCCTATGACACGAGAGATGTCCTATTTTGTTCTAATAATTTTCATCTTTTTCAATCGTTTGTTGTTTTCTTTTTAAAACTTGATCATATATGATTATGTGGATCTGAATTATTGTCTTTTTATCGAGTCTTAAATTTATAATTTATATATATTAAATAAATTTTATTCCACACAAACATATAATTTAAATAAAAACTATCGTCGACTCTACATTCGCCCACGTTTAATGATCATCGACTTTGTACAAACTATGTATTAATTTCAGGACGTTTTGAACCTAACTAACTAAGAAGTGTCAACGTAAAAGCGACAAAGATGGTAATGCAAATCAATTTACTGTTATAAATAGAACTCTAATTAGCGTGAATGTCTATCTTATAGAAGAGTTTTACTTTGAGGCTAAGTCTTTTATCTTCCTATAAATAGAGGGGTCTTACCCCATTGTAAATCATCCCAAAGTATTAATAAGAATACTCCTCTCTCTACTTTTCTCTGTATTGTTCTTGTTCTTGTATTATTGTTCTTGTTCTTATATTATTTCATAACACGTTATCAGCACGAGTCTCTAACCAATTGAATTTAATATTCAGCAATTATCGCTCTCAGAATCTCGAGTTGCAATCAGATTCATCCACTCTAATTCGTGTTCCGTCGTTTGGATTTTTCTATTTGAGTGAAACGAGATTTGTGATATTTTGGTTTCTGAAATTCTTCAACTTTTTTTTTTCTTTCTCGTTGTTTACTTTTGTTTTCTTTTTGAAGGTGAATTTCCAAGCAAAAGAGTGTAATAACGATTGCTACTGCTCCATATGAGAATTTCTATACGGAAAAATAGAAGAGATGGTATCATCATAAAATAATGCAATGGGATGGAAACTCAAGAGGTATATTTGATATCATAACATTTATTGGTATACCTTAAAGGTAAGTAATTTACTTTTCCCTTTCAAATTCTTGAAATTCTACGATTTGATTTCATATACAAACATAGACAACAAAGTTTGATTATAACTCTAATGGAGTTTGTAAGAAATTATAAACACGTGAAGTGGTAAAATTTCTATGTCTTGCCATGATTAAATTCATGTATGATTGTGGGCAAAGAATTGAAAATCCGTCACATTGAATTTGCTTCATTCTCATTCCCTTTAGAGAATGTGATAGCAGTATGTGATAAGTCTGAAAGAAGACAAAATTATTACCGTGAAGGTATCAATGGATGTGGACGTGGCAATAGACGGAATTATAATCGTCACCATTGTGATAATGAGAATAATAAAGATTCTCAAAATAATCTTTTACTTTATGAAAGTAATATTTGACATGAGATTGTATATAGCACATACAGATGATTATGATCCATTCCCTGAAGTGAATATGATAATTGTAATAAAGCCCGTAAGTATGGACACGCTCTTGATGTAATTTTGTTTTATGCCTGACATTATGAAAAGAAAGTTCGTTGCCCTTGAAATTTCGGGCAAGAACTATATGACATGGGTGTTGGATGCTGAAATCCATTTGGATGCAATGGGTCTTGGAGACGCCATTAAAGACAAAAATAATGCATCAACCCAAGACTATGCTAAGGCCTTGATTTTCTTGTGCCATCACCTTGATGAAGGTTTGAAACTGTGCTAAAGCCTTGATTTTCTTGCGCCATCACCTTGATGAAGGTTTGAAACTGTGCTAAGGCCTTGATTTTCTTGCGCCATCACCTTGATGAAGGTTTGAAAATTGAATATATCACAGTCAAAGATCCACCTATCTTGTGGAATGGCTTAAAGGAGAGATATGACAACCTGAAGTTGGTCACTCTGCCACAAGCACGATGCGATGAGAATCCAAAAGCAAATAGTTCATAAACTATATATTATCGTTGCGGTGGAAAAGGGCACTGGGCAAAAAATTTGCCGTGTACCAAGACATTTGGTTGAGCTTTATCAAGCATCTCTAAAAGGTAAATGCCCTGGAACCAATTCTGTCTCTGACGACAATTTTGACATCACCCATTTGGATGTGGCAGACTTCTTTGAGCACCCTGAAGGGAAAATAGACCACTTAATTGGTGATGGATCTGTGATGGAATTGTTGGATTTTATTTTACTTATTTGTATTAGTTAGTGAATAAACTAATAGTCATTAGTATCAGCTCGTATTAGTTAGCTTATGATATAATGTTAGTATTAGTTCTTTAGAATGTTTCAATATGCTTAAATTTCAAAGATATTTTTATTTTCCAGTAGAGTTAATTGACTAACCTAACAGTTAGTCGATTATCTAATATTTCGCATTAAAACTGGATTTTTCCGCAAGCTAAGTTAGTCGACTATCTGATTTAGATAGTTGACTAACCTGATGACTGTTTACTAAGTTAGTCGACTATCAACTTAGTTAGTCGACTAACTAATATTTCGCATTAAAACTGGACTTTTCCGCAAGGCAAGATAGTCGAATATCTGATTTAGTTAGTCGACTAACCTGATGACTGCTTCCCAAGTTAGTCGACTATTAACTAAGTTAATCGACTAACCTTAGCGGATTTTGAAAATATTATTTAATTATGAAGCAACGATTAAATTTGTTTATTCTCATGTTCGTATATCTCTTTTGATTAATTGATTCATGTACCACAAATACGATATTCAAAGAGAAGAAATATTACTCTCATTTAAGTATGTGTAAAGTAGATGTTACTACAATTTCTGGTAGTAGTAAATTGATTAAAGGCTCCGGAAGAGCAACTATAACTCTGCCTAAAAGAACAACATTTTAGAGAATGCAATGTTCTCCTCCAAGTCTAAAAGGAACTTGTTGAGTTTTAAAGATATCATTCAAAATGGATATCATATTGAGACAATAGATGAGAATAATCTTGAATTCCTCATTTACTCATGAAAACGAGGCTGCCCACTTCGGTTTGGGGTCACGCCATTTTGCATGCAGCAATGCTAGTTCGTCTCAGAACGACGAATTATCACAAATATTCCCCGTTGCAATGAGTTTTGGGTCATGAACCTAATATATCCCACTTAAAATTTTTTGGATGTGCAGTATATGTGCCTGTAGCACCGCCATATTGCACCAAAATGGGTCTGCAAAGAAGGTTAGGAATATATGTTAAGTTTGAATCGCCCTCCATTATTCGCTACCTCGAAACATTGACAGGGGATTTGTTCACTGCACGATTTGCAGACTGTCAATTCGATGAGACACTTTTCCCAAAATTAGGGGGAGAAGTTGGTGAAACCAAACGGGAAATTTTGTGGAAATGCATCATTATCTCATCTTGATCCACATACCTCTATTTGTGAAAAAGAGGTGCAAAATATTATCCATTTGCAAAGAATAGCAAATCGAATGCCAGACGCATTTACAGATTTGAAAAGGATAACAAATTCACATATCCCCGCACTGAATGTGACAACATCTGATTCACGAATACATATTCATTATTGGAAGAATATGAACATGAAATTGGTATTGAATATACCACACTCACCCCTAGAAGGATGTTTGAGATGATATATGAAAATAATGTCATTGTTATGGCATGAATAGTCATTGGTCACGTACCTATTGTACGCCAAAATAATTTGTCAATGTGATTATCAAAGGACAATAATAATGCAAGAAACATATCTTGCATATAATTTTGACATGACCATAATGGTATAACTTTCTCTTTAAAAGAGATATTCACCACATGGATGTTGATGAATTTGCGGTAGTACAAAATTAATTAAGAGCTCTAGAAGAGCCAATCATTACTATGTTGGAGAAACACAACTGATTACCAATAAGGTATTGTGTTGTAGTAAGTCTCAAAAAAACTTATTCAGTTTCCAAAGTATATGCGAAAGCGATTGATTATATTGAGACTATAAATAAAGGAAATATTTGATATCTTCTATTACTACAACTTGTAGCGGGATAATCTGTATGTGAAAAACTACCCGCTTTATTCTCCAGTTTGTACTACACAAGAATACCACAATAAAGTGGACGTTTATTGATATAAAAACCCATATCATAATAAACTTGAAGTTTATTGATAATTGCACATGTCATGGTGTAAATTTGAAGTTTATCAATATTGATAATTTATTCAGTTGGCATTCGGGTTAGCCATATCATTTTAAGTATGATGTGCAGTAATAGAGAGTTCACATGGGTAAGTATTAAAGAACTAGAAAGTTCTTTACGAATTCTCTTGTATTACTTGTTCTCATTAATTAATTGACCAACTAAAGAGTTCGGGTTGAATCCCATAAATTCTGGAAATATCAAAGGTGAATATGGGCCCATTCACCTGCCATGTATACCACATATGATGCATCTATGATATGGTTACATGTGCGATTGTTATTAACCCGCAGCCTGGCCGGTGCTTGCGAGGTAAATTGCTCAGTAATATAACTTCGAGCATAATTTCCAGATTTTCTATTCAAGATAGTTCATCTTGATAAGTTGGTTTATATCATAGTTGGTTTAGCAAGATAATTAGTGAGTGCCTCCACTTAATAGCTAAACTGTTTCTTATGAGAACAAAGTTATATATATCATCAGTTTGATATACGTTGTATACGAGAGTATATTATATTCTCCCCTCACAAGTGGTTCAGGGTCAGGAACCAAATAATTTCATCTTATTATTATTGATGTGCGGTGTATATTTTCATTAACACCATAATGCACAAAGATGGACTCTCAAAGTTGAGGAAACAAGTTATCTTTTCTAACATGAGGGGGAGACATGATAAACACTTGAGAAAAGGTTACATGGGATGAATTATCATTTGTATATATAGATCCTCGAATATCATAATATGAACCTGAAGTTCATAAAAGGATAATTCAATTGCAACATATTGCAAAGCATGCTATACGCATTTGCTGACCCAAAGAAAGTAACTGTATTCTCACTGCAAATGCTCATATTAAGTCCCAGAAGGACAAAGTCTTTGATACGCTTAAAGCGTATAGACAAATCGGTTTCAAAATAACTTCTTAATAAAGAAGATGAGCAAATGATCAAAGTGATCATAATGGGGAGGCAAGTGATCTAGAAGATCACATGACATAACACTTCATAAAATCTCATGAGAGATTCAGGTACCTAAATATATGAATAAAGAGACCTCCATGTTATGTCTTTATGAAAATTTACTGGAACCGATATAAAATGTTCGTCGACGACATCTATGATAGCGCTAAATATCGATGAGGATCTTATGTTTGTCGAATACAAACAAAAATATTGGCTAAATGGAAGAGATACAATTCAATCAGAATTGATTCCATATGAAAGACATGTAGTTTTGGACATGTAGTTCAAATACTTGAAAGTATAAAGTCAATGGTATGTGTAATCAGTTTTCGATATCTTATTTGTTTAGCATGACATGAAAACTTGATATGCATCTAAAGTCTATTCCTATAAATAGAGGGGTCTTACCCCATTGTAAATCATCCCAAAGTATTAATAAGAATACTCCTCTCTCTACTTTTCTCTATATTGTTCTTGTTCTTGTATTATTGTTCTTGTTCTTATATTATTTCATAACATTTACAATGTTTTCATCACTACTCCTTCTGATCTAAAATAAGTGATTATTCTTGGATGTATTCATACAGATTAAGAAATTCATCTTTTAGTATTAATTAATGAAGGAATTGACCGTATTAACTTTTAATATCTTACATAAACACTCCTAACATATATTCCAACACAATTTACTCTAAGGATAATATAGAAAAAAATAATTAATTTATTCTTACAATCTGAAAAAATTACTTTTTTTGAACTAAAAAATATTAAAAATCATTTATTTTGAACCTAAACAGTAATATTCATCAACAAACATTCACGTGTCTATCACTAATATTCATCAATTCGGCCACTTGGATTAGTTAGGATCTTCTTCGACTAATACCTCGATTCTCTACATATTCAATCATCTTTGACTTAAGCCTACATTGTGGTTTCGTTATTGTATGTTTGAATTGACTAAGAGTGATGGTATCAATTCTTACTGCTATGGATTAATTAAATTTCATATTTATTTCTGTCCTACGTCATATACAAGAAATGCTAATTTCATCCGGTTCAATTCCTATGACTAGCTATGTACAGACTGAATCGGAAAAGTATACCAAATCAAAAAATTAAACTAAATCGATTAAAAAATTTAATTAAATTTGATTTTATTTGTTTGATATTAAGTAAAAGAATCTGAACCAAACCGACATATAAATACATAATTTTTATATATACTTTTAAAATTTTATATAGAATTTTATTTAAAACATCTCTAGAAATAATTTAGATTATCTTACAGGATATAATATTAAATAGTATATGAAATGCTCCATGTTTATTAACCTTAAATAATGAGTGTTATGATCACTTTCTCATCAAGTATTACTCGAATGTGTTTCTTTGTTCTTTCATGTTCATATCATATGTTAAAATCTATTAAATAGTCATATCTTGTTTGAATGTGAAGTAATTATTAATGTTATTTAGGTATCATATTGATTTTTATATTTAATTACTAAATTCAGTTAACCTTGAAAGCGTATATCAACGAAATATTGTTGTAAGACGACTAAAAAAAGTAACTATTACTATGTGTACGAAGAAAATTTTCTCATAAGAATATTTTAATAGATAATATATTTGTCAAGTTTTTTTTGTATTTTTACTAAACATATTGTCACGACCCAATTTAGGATAGTGACCGGCGCATAGGAGCAAGTGCTCCCAAGTAAACCTCATCAATAATTTTGACATAAAGGCAGAGTTTTTCCTATTTTTGGACCATCCCAAAAATTTCCTGTCATAACTCAGCAACAAACAACCTAATAGCATTTCAACTGGCAATTAATAACTTATCAATTAGCCAAAATAAGTCTCCACCATGACTAATCAACACACTAACAACCAGAAATACTAATCTACGTCCAACTTTCATAATAAAGGACGATACTCAACATAAGACTATAATAATAAAAGATTACTCACGACACTAAAATAATGAATATGGATTGACTCTAAGAATTTAAAGAAAGATCATAACAATTTATGAAAATCTCCGCCCACGCGAACAAGTGCGAGGCTCACCAAGAGTTCTCAACCTTTGACCTCTAATTAACAAAATCCTTGCATATATCAACTGCTGTCATTGTAAAAAAAATTAGCGGGGAATGAGTCGCTAGCTCAGTGAGTAATAACACTTAACCACAACTATTTTTAATTTGGGTACAAGTCAGAAAATATGCTAGTATATCAGATAGAAAACAACATAAAAATGCCCTTTCAAAAACAATCAATAATTTTCAGTCTCATCATACTTTTCTTGTAGTATAACACAAATACAATTGAGTGATAAGCTCGGTAACCATTGTATATTATCAATATTCACATTTTTTATAGTTAGTTTCTTATTTTTTTATTATTATTATGCTAATGACCAATACACCCTTATAAAAAATATTGGGTATTACATCCTCCCCGCCTTATAAAATTCAGTCCTCGAATTTAACTTAAGTACATATCTGTAGACTGAAAAACATGGAGATACTTCACTTGCATATCTTTTTCTAGTTCCCAAGTAGCTCCTTCAACTGCATGATTTTTCCGTAAGATTTTTACGAATTCAATTTCTTTTGACCGTAGCTTTCTTACTTGCCTATCAACAATTGCCATCGGCTCCTCTTCGTAAGACATCCTTTCATCGAGCGGTATAGCAGGTGGTTCAATCACCTGAGATGAGTCTGATATACATTTTCTTTGCATTGAGACGTGAAACACGGGATGAATAAAGGACAACTCAGGAGGAAGTGCCAAACGATACGCCACCGCTCCCACTTGGTCTAATATCTCATACGATCCTATAAACCTGGGGCTCGACTTGCCTCTTTTCCCAAACCGCATCACACCTTTCATAAGGGAGACTCGTATGAACACTTTGTCCCTAATTGTGAACACTAAATCTCCTCTTCTGTTAGCAGCATAAGACTTTTGTCTAGTTTGAGCTGCAAACAATCTATGTCTGATCAACTAGACCTTGTCCATAGCTTCTTGTACTAGGTTGGGGTCCCAATAAGTTAGTTTCACCAGCTTCAAACCATTCGATAGGAGAACGACATCTTCTACCATACAATACTTTGTACGGTGCCATTTGAATACTGGACTGGAAGCTACTGTTGTAAGAAAATTCAGCCAACGCTAGATAAGTATCCTATACCTCCAAAATCAAGAATGCAAGCTCTCAACATATCCTCCAAGATCTGAATAGTACGTTCAGACTGCCCGTCTGTCTGTGAATGAAATACAGTACTAAGATCTACTCGTGTACCCAATGCTTCTTGAAAAGATTTCCAAAAGCGTGAAATGAACTGTGATCCTCTATTAGAGATGATGGATATGGGAACTCTGTGAAGTAGGACAATTTCGTTCGTAAATATCTGTGCATACCTGACTCCACCATATATAGTTTTTGTCGGCAAAAAGTGAGATGATTTCGTTAGTCGATATACAATCACCCATACCGAGTCATAACCTTTAAGGGTTTGTGGTAGCCCGGTGAAAAATCCATTGTCATTCTTTCCCATTTTAACTCAGAAATATCAATTTGTTGTAGTAGTCTTGCGGTTCGCTGATGCTCAGCCTTGACCTGCTGACAAGTCAAACAACTAGAAAAAAAGGTAGCCACATCTTTCTTCATACCTTCTTACCAATAAAATTTCTTCAGGTCATGGTACGTTTTTGTGGATCCAGGATGTATAGTGTATTTAGAGTTGTGGGCTTCTTCAAGAATAGCATGTCTCAACCCATCTACGTCTGCTACACATAGCTTGTCACCCATTCAAAGAACACCATCACTTTCAACAATCATATCCCTACTTTTACCAGCTACGACCTCATCTCTATATTTACATAATCGTTCATCCTCATATTGGGTGGCCTTAATGCGCTCAACTAACGAAGACTTAGCCTGAGCACAAGCTAACATTGCCTTTGAATTTCGACACTAAATCTGATACCTGTATCTTCTAGTCTCTGAATATCTTTGGCCAAAGGTCTCTTTGCAGGGGATATATTTGCAAACTCCCAATAGATTTTCTGCTCAATGCATCAGCCACCACATTGGCTTTTCCAGGATGATACAAAATAGAACAATCATAGTCTTTGAGTAGTTCCATCCAACGACGCTGTCGAAGATTCAGATCTCTCTGCTGAAAGACATACTTCAAACTTTTATAGTCAGTATAAATCTCACAAGTTTCGCCGTATAGATAATGTCTCCAAATTTTTAGAGCAAACACCACTGCAGCTATCTCCAAATCATGTGTAGGATAGGTTTGCTCGTGCTTTTTCAATTGTCTCGAAGCATAAGCAATAATACGATCACTTTGCATGAGAACACATCCTAATCCCACCATCGAGGCGTCACAGAATACTGTAAATCCTCCAGAATCTGATGGTAAGGCTAATATTGGTGCAGTTGTCAAACATGTTTTGAGTTTTTGAAAGCTCTGCTCACATTACTTCGTCCACTGAAACTTTGCATTTTCTGCGTTATCTTGGTAAGCGGTGCTACTATTCTGGAGAAATCTTGCACAAAATGCTTGTAATAGCTTGCTAAGCCTAAAACGCTGCGAATCTCTGTAGGAAAAGTAGGTCTGGGCCATTTCTGCACAGCTTTAGTCTTCTTAGGATCTACCATAATTCCATCTTTGGATATAACATTCCAAGGGCTACTGATTCTAGCCAGAATTCACACTTCGAGAACTTAGCATAAAGTCGATGTTCTCGCAACGTCTGCAACACAGTCCTGAGATGATTCTCGTGTTCTCCTTGTCTACGAGAATATATCAGGATATAGTCAATAAATACTCTTACAAATCTATCTAGAAATGGCTTGAACACCGTATTCATTAAAACCATGAATGCAGCTGGAGCATTTGTCAGTTCGAAAGGCATCACAAGGAACTCATAGTGCCCGTATCGAGTTCTAAAAGCAGTCTTAGAAATATCTTCATATTTGATTCTAAGTTGATGATAACCAGAATGGAGGTCAATATTTGAAAAGTGGGTAGCGGTTTGTAATTGATCAAACATGTCATTTATACGAGGTAAAGGATATTTGTTACTTATTGTTATCTTGTTCAACTACCTGTAGTAAATGCACATTCTCAGGGATCCGTCTTTCTTCTTTACGAACAGTACTGGTGCACCTCATGTTGATACACTAGTTCTAATAAAACCATTATCTAACAAATCTTGTAACTGTTGCTTTAGCTCTCTCAACTCTGCTGGTGCAATTCGATATGGGGGTATCGATATGGGTTGTGTGTCAGGTAGCAAATCAATACCAAAGTCTATTTCTCGTACTGGAGGCAATCCTGGTAATTCCTTGGGAAATACATCAGAAAGTTATCTCACTACGGGTACATTTTCTACACTAACTATTTCCTTTCTTGTGTCATTTACAATAGCTAAGAGACCAAAGCAACCTTTCTTCAGAAGTCATTGATCTTTCATAAAAGATACAATTTTGCAAGTCTCTGGAACCTGACTCCCTCTTAGAATAAAACAGGGTTCATTTGATATCTCAAACTTAGTTATCTTTGCATCACAATCGACTATAGCGTAGCAAGAAGATAACCAATCCATTCCTATCAGCATGTCAAAGTCAATCATATCAAGTACAATAAGGTCAGCTAGAGTATCTCTACCCTCAACCTGAATCTGGCAAGCACGATACACGTATTCAGCTAATAGAGACTCTCCGACAGGAGTAGCAACTAGAAAAGGATCATTCAATATTTTGGGATGTATACTAAATCTCAAAGCAAAGTACGAGGACACATAGGAATGAGTAGATCCCGGATCAATCACCGCAAGTGCATCAAATGAACAGACAGAAAGAATACATGTAACCACTGCATTCGAGGCCTGAGCTTCCTGTCTAGTAAATGCAAAAACTCTCGCCTAACCTCTACCAGCATTCCCTTGTCCTTGATTCACAGTAGCACGGTCTGCAACACCTCGACCTCTATTTCCTGTACATGTAGCACCTGAAGTATTACGAGGAGTATGAGTCGGTGCAACTGACTGAATAGAAGCTTGGTTGAAATTTATCGGAGGCTGAGGGAAATCCTTCAAGTGATGTCCCAACTGGCTACACCAAAAACACTCTCCAGTTAAAATACGACATTGGCCCAAATGTGATCTACAACAAGTCTGGCAGACTGAAGTAATGGCATATATCTGCCCAGAATTACTATGTCCAGAAGATGATGGTCCCTTATTACCCTGTCTGTTAGGTGGTCTGTATGTGGAATGTGAAGACATGTGTGTCCATGTCTGAGAACCTTGTTGTTGTTGTCCCTAGTTTCCTGCTCTTCTATTTTCACTAAAACCGCCATTAAAAGCCCTCCATGTCTTGGCCTTCTTACGTAATCCACTAGCTACACGCTCTTCACGTCCCTTATTTTCAATCTTTCTAGCAAGGTCAACTACATCAGAATAGGATAAAGTCTTCATCTGTGGGGCTACTGCAGTGTATAGACGACCAACCAATCCATCAATAAATATCTGAATTCGAGCTTCTTCGGTAGGCACTAAGTGAGGAGCATATATAGCTAGCTTACAGAACTTAGTGTTATATGTTGACATATCCATATATGTAGTCTGAACCAATCTCTCAAAGTCTCTAGCATGTTGTTGCATCAGACTGTCTGGAAGAAAATGATTCTTGAACAACTTAGTAAACTCGTCCCATGTCAGTGGTGGTACTCCTGCAGTCCTTCCTAGCAATATAGTTTCATACTATGTGTTGGCCATATCCTCTAGTTTGTATTTTGCGAGCTCCACGGGTCTCTCACTAGAACATCCAAGAGCACGTAATGCCTTAAGTGTCTCATCCAAGAAACTTTGAGGATCTGCTGAATTATCGGAACCTGCGAATTTTGGTGATTTCAATTTCAGGAACTCATGTAGGGATACTTCCTTAAAGCCTAAGCTCTGATACTAACTTTTTCACGACACAATTTATGATCGTGACAAGCGCTTAGGAGCAAGTTCTCCCAATTAAGCCTCATCGGTAACTTTGCAGAAAATCGGGCAGAGTATCCCCTATTTTGGACCATCCCAAAAATTTCCTGTCTCAACTCAGCAACCAAACAGCCTATTAGCAATTCAACTAGCAATTGATAACTTACCAATTAGTCAAAATAAGTCTCCATTGTTACTAATCAACACACTAACAACCAGAAATATTAATCTACCTCCAACTTTCATAATAAAGAACGATACTCAACATAAGACTATAATAACAACAGAATATTCACGGCACTAAAATAATGACTATGGAACGACTCTAAAAATTTAAAGAAAGACCATAGCAATTGATGAAAATCTCTGTCCACGCGAACAAGTGCGATGCTCACCAAGAGTTCTCAACCTTTGATTTCTAATTAACAAAAACCTTGCATACGTCAACTGTTGTCGCTGTAAAAAAATTAGCGGGGAATGAGTCGCTAGCTCAGTGAGTAATAACACTTAACCACAACCGTTTTTAATTTGGGGACAAGTCAGAAAACATGCTAGTATATCAAACAGTAAACAACATAAAAATGTCCTTTAAAAAACAATAAATAATTTTCAGTCTCATCATACTTTTCTTGTAGTATAATTCAAATACAATTCAGTAATAAGCTTGGTAATCACTGTATAATATCAATATTCACATTTTTTTATAGTTAGTTTCTTATTTTTTTGTTGTTATTATTATTATTATGCTAATGACTAATACACCCTCATAAAAATATAGGGTATTACACATATATTTATTTATAAAAAAATTAGCGAAGTAAGATTGAAATAATATTTAAGTAACAAAAAAATCCGAAAATCCGACAAAATCGAACCAATCCAAACCGGTATAGTTGATTGGTTTGATTTTGAAAAAAATCAAATCAACCCGCTATATGTACACCCCTACCTATGATATAAGAGTAGTTTGTTTGGACGCAATTTTTTTTAAAAAAGTTTGGAACTCGTAATTTAGACATGTGTTATAACACTTTTCTCACGAAATTTAAGAAAAAGGATAATTTTGGAACTCATTATTTAGATGTGTTATAAGAAATGCTAACTCCATCCGTTTCCACTTTTATGTGTGTAAGTTTTTAAAAACTTGTATTCTGAATATGTTATAATATTTGTAGTCGTATAAAAATTTTGGCAGTAAGGATAAAAGGGAGTTTTTTTTTCAATTTTTTTTTGATTCATTTTGAAAAAGAATAATCTCTTTCTAAATTTAATAATAATTTAACTTAAACTAATAATTCTATTAAAATCTTTGACGAGAAACAGTTATAGCTATACAAATACCGTGACCCCTTTTTAATTTATTTAGGATTATAAATTTTAAATTTTTTTATTTTTTCCTAAACTCCGGAGGAGGAGTAGTAATATTCTTTTTAGTACGGCCAAAAGGAAATAAGCTGTTGATCATCTCCTTCTTGTGAGCTCAAGATTATAAGCCTAAACCACAGAATTCATTGACCAGTAGGAACCCATTTTTAAGTTAGGCGACAAAAGTCAAAGTCCACGTGGGCATATCTGCTAACTGGCGGCTACAGTTGACACAAAACACACATGTATGTTCTCTTCTCACATACACAAATACACCTATTCTCGTGTAAAGACTGCATATTTTTTTATAATTCAGGCAAATGAGTCTGCTTGAAATGGGGAATTTTGTTTATTGGGAAGAAGAATCGTACCCTCAATATGAAGATTTCATAGTGCTTCCTTTGTTTGCCCTTTTCTTTCCCACTGTCAGATATTTTCTTGATAAATTCGTATTTGAGGTATGTCCTTCTTTCAAAGTTATCATTTTTCTCTTTGATTGTAATTTCTTTTGAATGTTCCAGTTACTCGGTTAGTCCTGCACAACTGAAATTTGAAAATTCAAAAGAGGTTTCTCGATCCTAATAGTATGTTGGGGAAGCCAAAAGTATTTATTTGGAAAAAAATAGCTAAGTTGAGAGAGTTGAGTTGGTTGGCCAAGCTTTAGGAAAAAATAACTGATTTTGGAGTAGAATCAAAAGCTATTTTTCAGAAGTCAGAAAAGTAGCTTTTTCCCGAAAACACTTATGGAACCTTGGCCAAGCACAAATTATTTCTTTAATATTGGTAAAAGTATTTTTCAATTTGATTAGCCAAACAGAAAGTGATACTACCTTTTCCAAAGGCATTTATGAAAGAACACATTTTTCGAAATAAGAAGATTCTGAATGTTTGGCCAAACATTATAAGTGTCCTTTTTCTCAGCATATTTAGTATTTTTTTTTGGGTTTTGTTTGTTTTGGTGATTCTGGAGTGGCTGCATCTGAAATTTAACATGCTTGATTTCTATGTTCGTCATTGGACATTTGATCGAGGTCACCTCAAGTTCAAGTAAAAACTTACGCGCATCATATGGTCTTAACACCAAACCAAACAATTTAACCTTAATTATATTTCACTTAACCTTGCTTAAGTGATAAATGTGGGTATGAAAAATACATTTTTCCTTAATTGGTTGATGTAAACACCCGGTGCAACTAAGTTTTTACTGATTGCCTTGTATCATATTGGTTCAATCTTTTGCTTGTTTCTTTTCTTTTATTTTTCTATTAATTCTTACATTAGGTCTGATGTTATAGTTTGTTTAGATATGCATGTATCAGTAGAGAATGTAGAGAAACTCTACTTATAAGTTTCATATAGCGGATCCTAACTTGTTTGATAACACCTTACAGAAGAACTGTAGATTTTGGTAGAAGACAGACTAATTTGTTCATGAGAAAAAGGACCTCACTCTGAAAATTGTTTATTTATCATGTTCATATTCCGAGTTTTGACTACTAAAATATGATTGACATGTAAGAGAATGTACATGGTGGCCTTCATGCTTAAGGATATGCAGAATAATCTGAGTCCACCCTGCTGCACAAGATTCTTATCCTGAATTCATTTGTTGCTCTAAGTCTGTATTTATTCCTATTCAGTCTTACACTTCTTTGATGTAGAGTGGATCTACATGTTGCAGAAAGTGGCTAGAAGATTAATATTTGGAAAAAGAAAGTTGGTGCTGGAAAATGAGACAGATAGACGGAGAAGAAGGCTAGGGAAATTCAAAGAATCAGCATGGAAATGTGTGTATTTTCTATCAGCAGAAGTTTTCTCAATTTCAGTGACCTACAATGAGCCTTGGTTGAAAACAACCAGATACTATTGGGTAGGGCCTGGAGATCAGGTCTGGCCTGAGCAGAAATATAAGTAAGATGTTTCTTTTCTGTTGAACTTTTAATTGTATCATGTATCTTTTTCGTTTGTGAGGTGGAGAGCTGGGGTTGAGGATGGGTAGTTAGTGTTGTGATTTCTTAAGAAATTATTTGTCAAAAGTTACTGATTTTTTTGTGACAGCTAAGAATTCCTGCGGTTTTCAAGGAAACAATTGTGATTTTTTGCTTTACAAAATCTATTAATTGTTGTCATTTATTCTCATGTTTCATAAGATCTTCATGCGCTATTGGCTAATTTGACTTCCATGCTTTGATTGAATATTTTTTGTTCATGCTAACTAATTATTGGAGTGACTGTCTTGTGTAAATTTAGGTCAAAGTTAAAGGCACTGTACATGTATGCTGGTGGATTCTATGCATATTCGATATTTGCACTAATATTCTGGGAAACAAGACGTTCGGACTTTGGGGTTTCAATGAGTCATCATGTTGCTACTGTGATTCTTATTGTCTTGTCCTATATTTTCAGGTGTGTTTTTGTGGAGGTGAGCTTAAGACATTGCATTTCTTGACAAACTACTTCCGCTTAAAAATCTGAGAGAAGCAGTGAAACATCCAAAAAGTTAATGATGATTTTAAACATTTGAAAGTCACCCACATATTAAGAGGTTGATAGCTCTTTTGAACTAATAATTTTTTGAATAATTCAATTGGAAAATGCAACCTTAGTAATTTAAGAATTTTTGCAATTCCCTAGAGGTAACAATGAGCCTGGAGCTTTTTTCACCTTTGTGCAGGTTCGCAAGAGTTGGTTCGGTTGTTTTAGCGCTTCATGATGCCAGTGATGTATTCCTGGAAATAGGGAAAATGTCCAAATACAGTGGTGCTGAAGGTCTTGCCAGTTTTTCATTTGTGCTTTTTGCTTTATCTTGGATTATACTTCGCCTCACATACTTCCCTTTCTGGGTTCTTTGGAGTACAAGGTGAGTATTTGAAGAACCAGATCATTAGCAAGAAATTTATGCTCAGTAATTTTCCTTCTCATGATTGCTTATTTCCATTGGACCTTCTTTATACTGGAATATACACTAGAACATTTGCCTTATCGGCATAGTGACTATCATAATATGATGATAACAGTGAGGCATTCAGTGTGTAAAAGGGCACAAAAACTAATCGTAATTGAAAATATACTTTTTCGCTAATAATAGTTGGAAAGTTTGACCTAGGATTGGTCTAGTCTTTGGTGAATGCAGAGTGATTATCGAACTACTGCTTTGCTGCATATAATATTCCTTCTTTCACTGTTTAGAAGCACAGTGTCATGTAGTCCTCATAGAATAAAGTTAAAATGTACATTGTGTTGTTGATAAGAAACAAATAGATCCAGTAAAGATACTTGTGTGTTTGCTTCTTTATTAAGAGAGAGATTAATTTTATTTATATCAACTATTTTCTCTAAGTCCTTGTCATGTGGGTGTTGTTGAGCGAATTATGCTGAGAATTAACAGTCATTTTGTTTTCCTAATGGAATTAACGATTGCATTGTACCCTTTTTTATTCTTTTTACTTCACTTACGAGAAAAAGTTGTTTTTGAAAATCCTATTCTTTTTGTTTTCTCTACACAGTTACGAAGTTATCCAGACCTTGGATAAGGAGAAGCACAAAGTCGAAGGACCAATCTACTATTACGTATTCAATTCACTTCTATACTGCTTGCTGGTTCTTCATATATATTGGTGGGTGTTGATATACCGGATGCTTGTTAAACAAATCCAGGCAAGGGGCCAACTAAGTGAGGATGTTAGATCTGGTAAGCTAAAAAGCGACATACTTATCTTGTATAACATCTTGATATGACATCTATGGTGACAATTTTAGTTGTACGAAATGAAGCATCACATATTTGAAGTCTAATTTTTTTTAGTTTGTATGATAAAATTGCCCGTGTAGAGTAATGCCTTTTCCTAATGAATTCACTCCGTTGTGGTTTAAGGGATAGAATCAGTTACTACTTATCTAAGTTCAATATCACCCATAAGGTTGTTATGAAATACGATTATAATTATTGCACGCTTCAATCACCAAGCTTCTCTTTGGAATGGGAAAAAGGATTGAAATGGTTTCCGTCATGGAAACCAGAGCTGGATCCTTTTCGCTCAGTTTCCAGGGACACTTTAAATCCTTTGTTAACTGAATTTTCTAACTAGAATAGTAAATGTTTTGCCAACTACGGAGTCCAAAAATGACAATTTGTGATGTTTCTGTGGATATGAAGATGATCTTTGCGGTCTTAGATTGACAGAATTATGAGAATGCTGGGCTCTGGCAATTGTGAAGAATAAAGTTTTGCCTCCATGAACTATAGACTTGCATTCTCTGATCAGCGAATAGTGGTGAAAGAAGAATGCACTTACATTATAGGAATCCATATATCTTCATCCTTCATTAGTGTTCCTTTCATTGCAGTATTACGACTAGTTTATTCCTTTCTTCTGTATGATTAACTTTTTTTTATGTTTGGTTATTAATAAATTAGTTAATTAATCCTAACCATGTCGATAAATGTGCTTTAGCATATTAATCTGCTCACGTTAGAGAAATTTCTTGGTTTAAATTGTTGAAACATATATAATGTGATCTAAGACGCTCTCTATCACTGAGTTAATTGACATACGATAACTTGGATTTTGTCAACAGCGTCGCTTCTAATCTATAGCTATATTTGCTTTCATATGTTATATAGCTCCTGTTTAAATTTAATATCTTATTATATTGGTCGGTCATCATGTTCTATTTTATGCAGATTCAGAGGAGGAAGATGGCCATGAACATTGACCATGCAAGAAGCGTTTTATCTCCTTTATGAAGGTACTTGATAGATCTTCATATCGACGCCAATGGATAGACGATAACGTAATGAATTGTCATAAGCAGCTGCATTCATATGTTTTTATCCAAGTTTCTTTACCTACAAAATAGGCACACATAATTATCCATGTTCCTCCCTGCTGGAAAAGTATATCAAAGAAGTTCCTGCTGATTTTTTTGAGCCGAGGGCCTTTCAGAAACAACTTTCTACCTTCATAAGGTAGAGGTAAGACCTCCTTACACATTACCTCTCCCCAAACCCGGCCACATGTGGAATTCTATTGGGTTTGTTGTTGTTGTTCCTGCTGACATCATTCACTCATTTAAGGAATTCACTCCTGTTTCTGTTTAGTTCATATACCATATGTTTGTTATTTCACTTGAATTTTGTAAATTTTCTTGGCCCTTTTTTGCTTGCCCTTAGTAGATAAGAAGACTACTCACCTGTTCTTATTCTTGTTTTTTTTTTCCTTTGTACAGCAAGGAAATAACAAAGATTCACATGAACCTAATAAGCATTGAATCTTTGACTCGAAAAAAAACATGTGATAATTCACCTGGTGTCTGTACTGGGAAGAGATAGCAAGTACCAACTGGAATAGTTGAGTTGCACTCAAGCTGGCCCCGGCATCATTGTTATAAAGATTAGTTGAGGTAGGTTGATGGCATTGTTCATGTGCAGGAGACTGATTGATCATTGCAAGTTGATATATCCACCATTTTCAGATCATTGATGCTTGCATAAGTCTCTCTCTTTTTCCTTTTTTTCCCCACTAAGTGTGTGCATAATGATGTCGAATTTGTAATATAGAAGATTTGAAGCTGCTGTCAGATGTTTAGGTTTGGCCCAGAGAAGTTGATTTAACTGATCTTATATTGACATTCGATAGTAGTGTATTGGTAAAAATAAATAAATAAATAAATAAATAAATATATATATATATATATATATATATATATATATATATATATATATATATATATATGTTGCAAGACACGTGGGTGTCGTGCCCCCTTTTTTTCGCGAAATCGGGTTTATGATATTTGGGAAGACAACTCGTTCCCATTTTGGAATTGAAGAGTCGCCACCTAATGGTTAAGGTGCATTAGGACATCAATAGAGTTTTAACTCTAAATTTGTTTGAATAACCAGAGATTGGGTAAGAGTTTGAAATTACTCCAAGGGGAGGTGTTAGGCACCCCTCAGGATTCACTAGTGTGGTTCCCGGTCAAGTTATTCTTGTGACTTAAGTGCAAATAATACATAGGCAAGTAAGAGTTTCATATAAAAGGGGATATTTACGTAATGGTGACAAATAAACAAAATCAGCAAGAACTAAAAAGAGTTGATTTTTTTCTTAGAAGAAATAGTTTAAAAGATTTAAAAGAAACAAAGAACAAAGAGAAATGGGTCCTAGATTTATTAATAATATAGATCACCCTATACAACATCCACTAATCTCTCCTCAGTAAGGGGTTATACCTAATGTTACCGCGTGATCATCATATCCATATCTACCTTTTTCCACCCTATAAGGTATTAAAATACAAAGTGGTCTCGTTCACTTATTGCATGCTATTACGCTCCCCAATCCTATTAGTCCCGGAGGTGTTAAGACTACTAATCCTTACAGGGAGGGATTTTGGGCTTATTTGTGGTTTCAAAAGGGTAATACTAAGTCGCCAGGAAAAACCACATATAGATGTTTGGGGAAAGCATATAAATAAATAAAAGCCTCAAATATACCTCCTTTAAACAGAGAAACACATAATTTAACATGTCTTGCACATACTGTTTAGAGTCCGATTAAAACTTAAGGTTAAGGCAGACTGATTTATTACATAGTTCAGATAAGAAGCCTCAATCAGGCCTGCCTGCTGGTTGTAGCATATAAAATCTGATTCTATTTATAGGTTATCTTATGGCTTGCCTAAGTATTGGATTAAAACCTATAAACAAGATATCTACTGATTTCAGAGAATAATGAAGTGAATTGATTACATACTGAAGAAAAAAAGGCATGTTGTATCAAAAGATCACAAGTTCTGCAACTGACAACACATTATTATTGCTAGTTTTACACTTATAAACGATTGATGCGATTTAGATGTGATTAAAGTTCCTATAGGCATGCTTTCTATGTATCGTCAATTTTAGAACACCTTTGTGGACATAATGAAATGAAAAAATCCTACAAATATGATGTCCAGGTTCTGTATTTTTATATGATCATGATATCTAATTGCAGTTGGTTATTAAGACCTATTATTATGTTTGCCTAATGAGACGTGGATGTGCTAGATTCAGAAAATCTTATAGGTATATTTTCTACATGCATATGTAGATTTAAGATTTCGAATAATTATAGACATGGTATCTATGTGAGAATGCAGAAATTCCTATAGACATGGTATCTATATGAGAATGCAGAAATTCCTATAGACATGGTAGCTATATGAGGATGTAGGATTCCTATAAATATGTTATATACATACAAGAATGCAGAAATTTCTATAGACATGATATCTACATAGAAAATGCAAAAATTTCTATAGTCATGTTATCTACCCTTTTTGCATACATAGTTGCCCCTCCCTTTTCACTAGCCATCCCTTAGAAATTTTTATTTCAAAGTTATTACAACCCAGAAAACAAAGTAAAGTAAAGAAATATACATCAGAAACTAAAAGTACAACCAAGGAAAGCACGATTCAGACTTTCTGTCTGAAGTATGAAGTAAACCAACTCCAAGAGGCCAGATTTCAAAGTCTTTCTCCCATTTGGGGTGTGTCAAAGTTCCCTAAGAGTCTCACATGAACTCCAAGCAGTTCTTACACCTAAATGCATTATCAAATTAAGATATAATGCAGTGTGGAAGGCCAACCTTCAAGTGTTCAAGTTCAGAGGGAACTTAAGGTCCCAAGGCAAGGCTCACAGGAGGGGCACAACTTAGAGACCAAGAGAGAGTACAAGTGCATGATTTTGAAAAGGGAAAAGAGAAAGGGAAACCGTTCACATTAATACACATAGAAATATAGGGAAGGGGGAGGTAGTAAGGGGCAAAGACAAGCCGGTGGGCATACTCAGCAATGAGAAGTGCTGGCATATCCATAAGCCTATTAGAACACATTGTTTAGAGTTTAGGATCCTTTAAGGGATCAAGTTCAATCCATAAACATTAACTTACATATTGCCATGTTTTAAACTATAACTCAAAACACATGGGGGGGGGGGGGGGTAAGGGAGTAAGGATTCATAGCAGAAACAAACAGAAAGAGATCAACATGCTAGTTTAAGCATTTAACTCTGCAGAAGCAGTAAAGTAAATATGGATACAAAAAGCTGTAAATAAACACATTGTGATGATGCTGAAGCTTAAATTAGGACATACCAGTCTCAAAGAAAGAAATAGAAGCCAACAGTGAAAGCAAATAGAGAATACTATTATGAGTAAGTTTGAGTTCAGAAGAGATTGTGAATTGTGAAGTGAAGGATTGTTAATCGTATGTTGCGTGTTAAAGAGAATAAGGTAAGGAAATAGTTAAGGAACTGATTGTCAATCAATTACACAAGACTTCCCTTAATTAAGGGATTCAGATTCAAACGGGAAAAAATAGTTTAAGGAAAGAAATTGAATAAGCACTTTGTGCAAAGCATGTAATTAAGGGCCAATACATAAAAAGTTATTTAAGGACAGGGTTTTGAAGTAAACGGTTGTACAAATAACGCAAAAAAATCAATTAACATCTAGTAAATCAAAGCCAAGGATCTTGTAATTACTAACCCACGAATGAACTAAGTCGCAAAAGCTGAGAAGAGTCTTAACTTAGGTCGAACCACAGAGAGAATTGGCAAAAAATGGAAATAAATTAATCAGACCATATTCAGAGAAGAATATGAACTAATCATAAATTTGAAGGCCACTTTAGAGAAAAGTTTATCATATATAAGGAGCATACGAACATATTAAGCATGAAAGGAGATTGTTAGGTCAATGTAGCAAAATGCCAGAAACAAGGATGACGAAACTCAATTCAGAGACTCGACGTTGGTTCGAAAGAGTTAGGGGTTCTAAAACGAGAACCCTAGTTCAAGTAAATCACAAAGCAAAGATGAGAGGGCTAGCAATTGAATCGAAACCATGTTAGGGGTTTCAGAAAAGAACAGAAACTTCTAACATGCTTCTTTCAGCAGTAGAACTCATGAGAAATATGATAGAAAAGTAACATGCAAACACAGTAGAATGGTTCAAAGCAAATAGAGTTGAAGAGACTAATTTAAAGTATAATGAGAAAAGACTAATAAGAACCGTAGAAGAGCATTCTAAGAAGTTTTAGAAGAAACTTTAAATAGAGCTCAATAAAAGGAACTTAATAAGAAAACTTAAGAACTTAGTAATTAAAAATACACTATAAGGAACACAAGAACACAAGAGAAAAGAAATACAGTAGAAAAGCATACAAGCATATAGTATAGAAAACACAACATGGAAAACATACAAGAACCTATTAGAAAATATGGGAACACAGTAGGAGAAACATACAAGAACATGGTAGAAGAAAAATATAAGAACACAATAGAGGTAAATACACACGAAAGACAAACAAAGTTAGAAAATACTTAAATACTTTCTTAGAAAACTCTAGACCGGAAAAGAAAATAGTTTTGATAGAAATTTTTGAAAGAAAAAGCCATGTAAATCGTTTGAGGACTTAGGGAAATCATAGATGCACAACAGATCTAAAGTAATCGGAGAAACCTCAAAGGGTTAGGGTTTTAGAAGAACCCTAGATGTGAGAAACTCTTTAAAAGGTCACCAATCTAAGTCGGAGAGGTCAAAATCACGCTCGAGCAACCATGGTGCGCCAGAGCAAGGCCGGAGGTGACCATGGAACCTTGAATCGACAGAGGTCTGAGTTCAAAACTTCAAAGTCAGGCCTTGAATCTTTAGAAATCAGGCACGCGGGAGAGATAGGAGGCAGGTAAAGGACCCTCACAGCCTTGGATACCATAGATTCCGGTGGCTTTCAGGGCGGAGGTGGTAGGAGGCGATTAGGATTTGAGAATATTCGAGAGAGTTTGAGGGAGTGGAGGGTTTGGAGATTGATGATAGATGAGAAATGAGGAGATTAGGGTGGTCGTTTGGGTTAAAACGGTAAGAATGAATAGGGGCTGTTGATCTCAAAGATCAATGGCCAGGATAAGAGGAGGTCTGGGTCGGATAGGTTATAATTAGGTCAGGGGCGGGTTTGAATTATAATTAGGTTGATAATTTGAGATTGAAATTGGGTTTAATTAAGAGTGCCAAATCTAGCTAAAATCGAAATAAAAAAAGGCTAGCATTTAAATAGCAATTTTCCTGTATTTATTTTATAAAAATAGTAAAATACTTTCAATAAATAAATTAAAGGTAAATAACTAATAAAATATAATTATTTAATTAAAATTACTGGAGTCAATTTTATAACTAAAAATAGAATCAAATCTTAAAATAGGCTAACATTGCAATTATATGCGATTTAGCTTTAAAAATACTAAATAAATTTGTAAAAATATGCAAAAATATGCAAAAATTATGTTAGCCACATTTTAGTTTAAATATGAGGGTCCAATAAGCTAATTGCAAAAATGACAATTTTGGAAATAATTACTAGGTTGCTCTTGATAAAATAGGCCAATAACATTAGTTTAAAAATCTTTTAAAAATTAAGCAAAATTAAAAAAACCCCTTGACATACTTATCTATGAATACCTATGCTATTTGAAAGATATTTTGTATATAAAAAATATACAGAGAAAAGTTGGGTATCAACAACTGCCCCTTTTTACCCGAAAATGATGAAAGACTTGTCGGTAAAGATACGATGGCCAATTTTGACCGAATGAAATGGTTTGAAAAGATTTGGCCGTGCTCTCGTTCTTGATCTACCTACATATCCCCGGTGTTACAGGAATCATGCCATATGTAGTTCATGATCCGGCGGCGGAGTATGCCGAGGGAGACCTTTCAAGACAACAACAACAACAACAACCAAGTATAATCCCACATAGTGGGGTCTGGGGAAGGTAGTATGTACGCAAACCTTACCTCTACCCTGGGGTAGAGAGGCTGTTTCAAACTAGACCCCCGGCATCCTTCCCTCCAAGAACTTCCCACCTTGCTCTTGGGAAGACTCGAACTCACAACCTCTCGGTTGGAAGTGGGGGTTGCTTACAATCAGAGCAACCCCTCTTGTCTTAAGAATGGACGCAATATTCAGGATGGGATTAATGGTCAAGGGTTAGTAGGGCTGCGGGGACTGGAGCGGTATGCTCATGCCGAGATGGCCATTGCTTGTCGGTTTACCTACAAATAAACAATACAAGCGTATATTGTGCATAAATTTAAATATGGTGCAGGTTCCCGTTGGACCACGAATGCTGTCTTTGGACGGTTAGGATGATGTCCATATACCATGATGTCCTGGGCCATGAAGCATATAATAAAGGATTCACAGGCTATGAAATGATGCTCTCGGGCTATGAGAATGATGCCTCCGAACTATGATGTCTTTGAATAATGATGTGCAAAAGATAAGAGGGGTCCTCAGGCTTTGGCATGGCATTCTCGGGCTATAAAAATGGTTCCTCCAAACAATGATGCTTTTGGATAGTTTGGCGATCTTTCAGCCCATGAGATGCAAAAGGTGGTGATCCTTCAGCCGATGCAAGATGTAAATGAAGTGGCTATCTTTCATCCATGTAGAAAGTAAACAAAGTGGCGATATTTCAGCCATGCAAGTAGTAAATAAAGTGGTGATCTTTCAGCCGATGAAAGATGTGAATGAGGTGGCGATTTTTCAGCCGATGTAAGATATAAATGAGGTGGCGATCTTTCAGCCACACAAGAACTAAATGAGGTGGCGATCTTTGAGCCATGCAGATGCAGACAATGCTTACTCTCGGAAGGAAGAATGATAGCCTTATGTAATGAAGAGAATACATATGGAGGTAGAGCTTAACCTCAGAAGGCAGAATGGTAGGCTTATGCAATGCAGATGGTGGAAGAGCTTAATATCGGAAGGCAGAATAGTAGCCTTATGCAATGTAGGGAATTCAAATGGAGATAGAGCTTAACCTCGGAAGGCAGAATGGTAGCCTTATGCAATGCATGGAATACAGATGGAGGTAAGCTTAACCTCGAAAGGCAGAACGGTAGCCTTATGCAAGAGATAAAAGGCGAATAGTAATAAAATTTTATTAGTTGATAGCTAATAGCTAATTGCAATGTTGTGGCTGATGGTGATATTGTGTGCGAATAGCAACTGTGAATATGTGTGATGGCTCTGGGAGTTGTATTTCTGAGCAATGTGAGTCTCTTGAGTGTATAGTATATTAGATGACTTTACGACTTGGGTGCCTACATGGAAAGAAAAATCGTAAGTTTTGTAAAGGGGAAAGTTTAGTTCGTATCCTCGATGACTTTGCTTGACCTGCTTGGCTCTGTTTCGATGATACTGTGAGTATCATTGGGGTAGCGTTGCTAAAAAAAGAAGTTTTGGTAGTAGACATGCATGATTTAGTAAAAATATAACATAAATACATAACCGAGAGTAGTTTTCTTAAAATGAACCGATGACTGCAATGAGGTTCAAGACATTGCAACTTCTCTAGCTCCAGAATTTTGAGAACTCTCCTTAAAATTCTACCTCAATTTACTGGGTTGCTGCTTCTGAGGGTCGCTTGCGATGATCGGCTGAAAACTTCGAAATTTTGGGGGTCCTCTTCAAAATTCTACCCCATTTTCCAACTGCGGGGGGAAATAAAATTTTTATTGAATTATGGCCGAACGCATAAGGCTGCTATGTATCCCCTCTTAAATAGGAATCAGGTCAGACGTAGTTCAAATTACATTATATAGGAAATCATATGATTACACATAGTAATGCTTGAACGCATCTAAATTGATTGGTTTTGGCCAAACATCTCCAGCAATTTCTGCAAGTATAAGGGCTCCTCCTGTCAGAACCCGACGAACCAGGTATGTTCCTTACCAATTAGGAGAGAATTTCCCTTTGGCTTCGTCTTCATGCGGAAGATTTCCTTTAAAACCAACTGCCCCGGTGTGAACTGTCTTGGCTTGACTCTCTTGTTGAAGTCTCTGGACATTTTATTCTGATAAAGCTGGCCGTGCAATCTACATTCAGTCTTTTTTCATCTATAAGAGCTAGCTGATCATAGCGACTCTTCACCCACTCTGTGTCGTCGAGCTCAGCTTCTTGTATGGTTCTTAAGGAAGAGATTTCTACTTCAGCGAGAATGACGGCTTCTGTACCGTAAACCAGCATATAGGGAGTTTCACCAGTTGATGTGCAGATTGTGGTGCGGTACCCCAGTAAAGCAAATGATAGCTTCTTGTGCCACTGCTTATGCTTCCCTATCATTTTCCTTAGTATCTTCTTAATATTATTGTTGGTGGCTTCTATAAATCCGTTCATCTGAGGTCTGAAGGCTGTAGAATTCTTGTGTCTGATCTGGAAGGTTTCACACATGGCCTTCATCAGGTCACTGTTGAGGTTGGAACCGTTGTCAGTGATGATTGATTCTGTAATCTCAAATCAACAAACGATATGGTTGTCGAAACAATCTTCCATGACTTTCTTAGTTACTGCTCTGTGAGATGCTGCATTGACCCATTTGCTAAAATAGTGAATTCCACTAGGATGAATCTGTACCCGTTGGAAGCGACATGTTCGATTGGTCCAATAATATCTATTCCCCAAGCGACAAACGACCATGGTGAGCTTGTTGTATTAAGCGCGTTTGGGGGTATCTTTATCATGTCTACATGTACCTGATAGCGGTGGCATTTCTGGACGTACTGGATGCAGTCCATTTCCATAGTCATCCAAAAGTGACCAGCCTAGAGTATCTTATTGGCTAAGACAAAACTGTTCATATGTGGACTACAGGTCTCGGCATGGATTTCCTCTAGTAGTTTAGATGCTTCCTTTGCATCAACATACCTTAATATTCCCAAATCAGGAGTCCTCATATATAGGATTCCTCCACTGATAAAGAAATTGTTGGCCAACCTTCGAAGTATGCGCTTTTGAGTAGAGTTTGCAAGCTCTAGGTATTCTCTTTTTGTCAAATATTCCCAGATATCATGAAACCAAGGTTTGTATGTTTCTTTTCTTCGATATAAGCACAGTAAGCTGGCTGATCATAGATCTTCACCAGAATAGGATCAATGAAGTTCGTCTCTGGATGTTGTATCATGGATGATAGGGTAGCCAATGCATCAACAAACTCATTCTGGGTTGTGGGAACATGTTGGAACTCTGTCTTTATGAACCTCTTTCTCAACTCCTGTACATGATCCTGATAAGAGAGTATCTTGGAGTTCTTGGCGCCCATTCTTCTCGAACCTGATGTATAAGCAAGTCTGAATCCCCAATTACTAGAAACTCTTAGATGTTTGTGTCAATGTACATCTTGAGACTTAAGATGCATGCCTCATATTCGGCCATGATGTTGGTGCACAATAACCTCAGTTTGGCAGACACCGGATAATGCTGACCAATTTTCTGATACTAGGACCGTCCTATGCCGACTCCTTTGAAATTTGCTGCTATATCGAAAAAACTTCTCCACCCATTATGAGATTCTGCAATATCTTCTCCTATGAATGACACCTATTCATTAGGAAAATACGTTTTCAGTGGTTTGTATGCTCCATCCATAGGGTTTTCGGCAAGGTGATCTGCTAGTGACTGCCACTTGATTTCTTTCTAAGTCACGTAGACAATGTCAAATTCACTCAACAGGATTTTCCATTTGGCGAGCTTGCTAGTGGGCATGGGCTTCTGAAAGATGTATTTCAAAGGATCCATCCTTAATATGAGATATGTAGTATAGGCACCGAAGTAGCGCCTCAACTTCTGGGCTACCCATGTTAGAGCACAATAGGTGCGTTCTAACATAGAGTACCTAACCTCGTATGGAGTCAACTTTTTGCTAAGGGAGAAACCTGTTCTTTCCTTCCCGTCTCATCATGCTGCCCCAAGATGCAACCGAAGGAACCATCTAATACTACGATGTAGCTAACAAAGATCTAGCTAGTTTAGGAGGGACTATGACTGGTGATGTTGACAAATATTCCTTGATCCTGTCAAAAGCTTTTTGGCATTCATCAGTCCATTTGGTGGTGGCATCCTTCTTTAACATATTGAATATCGGCTCATAGATAACTGTAGATTGTGCTATGAACCTAATGATGTAGCTAAGTCTTCCCAAGAAACTCATTACGTTCTTCTTGTTCCTTGGCGGTGGCAATTCTTGAATGGCTTTGATCTTCAATGGATCCAGTTCTATTCCCCGATGACTCACAACAAACCAAGCAATTTTTCAGCTGGAACCCTGAATGCACATTTTGCGGGATTCAGTTTCAGATTGTACCTTCTTAGTCTATTGAAAAACTTCCTCAGATCTTCCATGTGATCAGTGGATTCTTGGACTTAATGATGACATCTTCTACATATACGTCAACCGCCTTGTGTATCATATCATGGAAAATGGTAGTCATGGCCCTCATGTTGGTAGACCCTACATTCTTTAACCAACCCGAAATAATCTTGTAGCAGTACATTCCCCACGGCGTAATGAAAGACAATTTCTCAGAATTTTCTTCATCTATCCAGATCTGGTGATAACCAGCGAAACAATCCATGAATGATTGCAATTCATGCTTGGCGCAATTGTCAATCAGGATGTGTATGTTTAGTAAGGGGAATTCATCTTTTGCACTGGCCCGGTTTAGATCCCAGTAGTCGACACAGACTCTAGTCTTCCCGTCTTTCTTTGGCACTGGCACAATGTTAGCTAACCACGTCGGGTATTCTACTACTGTGAGAACCTTAGATTTGACCTGCTTAGTGACTTCTTCCTTGATTTTCAAAATGATATTTGGCTTGAACTTTCTGAGCTTCTGTTTTACTGGTGGACATGTCGGATCAGTCGACAGTCTGTATGCCACAATAGATATACTCAACCGAGTCACGTCGTCTTAAGACCATGCGAATATGTCCTCATATTCTCTTTGAAATTCTGTATATTCCTTCTTTTTTGACGGTGACAAATGAACGCTGATTCGTATTTTTTTGACATTTTCTACGTCTCCCATGTTTACAATCTCAGTCTCGTCCAGGTTGGACTTTGGCCTGTTTTCAAAATTCTCAACTTCCTTAACAATTTCTTTCGGTATATCATCTATGTCCGCTTATTGCATTATCTCATTGCATGTCACATTCATTGGTTAATGAAGATAAGTAATAGTAATGTTGTATAAGTAAAGTAATGAGAGAAAATAATAAGAGTAAGATTTATAAGAAACCAAAATGCTTTGATAAATTCAATAACTGTTTTGAACATTGGAGCTCTTTCTTTTAAAAATTTAAAATGCAAAAGGAAATTCAACTAGTAAAAATGAAAATAGTGCATGATGCTTGTTTAGCCTTGCTACTCCAAGGCTCGTCGGGCTCTGGTGGTTCTGATGCTCCAGTTATTGAGGCATGCTCCTCTACTTACAGCATGTATAGAAGGGCCTTCCTCTCCCTCCTCCTCAAAAATGACACAAGAGTCCATATCATCGTCTTTCAGGAATAAATTCCTCACTGGTGCTAATCCTTCCTCTTCTTCTGACCTGTAGATAACTTCAGCCGGTTGGAAGTCCGCTCCAAGATGGGTATTGGCTGCTCCAATGGATAGTAAGGACCGTGCCATGGTGGAGACCAACGGTTGAATTCCTCCCAAGTATACTCATATCCCAATCCGAAGGTGGTGCCATGCTTCTTTAGTTTGATAGGCTTAGCGATTCCATGGAGATTCTTTCCAAGTCCCTTGCTTGGTTCATATCCAATCCAGTTCAATATTCTTTCAATTTTGTTATCCCACAAATTGTCTTTATCAACGACGTTGACTCGCTCAATGAGGTGGTAAGTATCCCCGCCTATCCTTCTTCTACCTTTATGCGCTGGAATGGTCTGGCGACCGTATATGGGATTGCTACCGTTGCCATGAATGATTACCTCTTGGTGATTCCAGTCAAACTTCACTGCCTAATGTAGTGTTGATGCTGCATCCCAAGTGGCATGAATCCATGGTTATCCCAACAACATGTTGTAAGATGCTAGCATGTCTATGACTTGGAAATCAACATCGAACCAAGTAGGCTCCATTTGCAATCATAAGCTAATTTCCCTAATAGTGGACCTTTGGGATCCGTCGAAAGCTTTGATATTGATGGCCTCATCCTTGATCTCATGCAGCTCCTTTCCTAATGTCCCGAGTGTTACTAACAAACATATGTTGAGGCTGGACCCTCTGTAAATCAAGATCCTGATAATAAAATAATCTTCGCACTGCACGATAATGTGCAATGCCTTATTGTAACTTAAACCTTCTGGTTGCAGCTCATCTTCATGAAAAGTGATCTTGCGACTTTCCAATACCTGGCCTACCATGTTTGCCATCGCTCTGATGATGATGTTACTTGGTACATATTCCTCACTCAGCACTCTTAGTAAGAGCATTCTTGTGTGCATCGAAAAATTGTAGAAAAGCAGGGATAGAAATCCGTGCCGGTGTTTTGTTCAGTTGATCAATGACTAAGTATTCTTTAGCTTGTATCTTTCTCTAGAGATTGACGGGCCTAGCTTCAGTGATGGTCGGCCAATTAAAGGCCTGCTTGCTTGACTCAGCCAAATGCTTTGGGTATAAACTCGGTCGGTTCTTGTCATACCTTGTACCGCAACGACTTCCCCGAACTTGACTTTTCCTTTTCTTTTGGACTCGGCTATGTAGTCCCCAGGTATGGCATTTGTGTGAAATGGTGTAGTTGCTGACGTGGCAACTGGAATTGGCATGGCTATTTTTACTTCGAATGGAGCAGACCCCTCAGGTGGTAAGACTACAACTTCAAAGGATGTAGGTACGTTTGCTGGTGACATAAACTCAACCTTAATCGACGCTGGCATCTTTGCAGAGGATGGTGCTTCGAACTCGAGCGGCAGGACTTGTTTACCTCGATGTTCCCAAAAGGCTGAATATTGAGCATAATTGGATTAAGGGTGACTACTGGCTTCTTTTGATCGTCACCTTCAGTGACTAAACTGATCGATCCCTTGGGGTCCCAGTCATCCTCTATCTTGATCATGTGAACACCTCCACCCTTGTGGTATGGCGGATGGTTATTGCGGACATTCGGAGCAGGCTCCTTTGCTACAATGATCCTGTTGTCAATCAAAGTCTGAATCTTATCCTTTAGTGAGCGACATTAATCAATGGTTTGTCCTTTCATGGCGGAATAGTATGCACATGATTTATTTGGATTGACCCACTAAGAAGGGTTTTCAGGGGTTATGGCAGGGATAGGGGTGATATAACTAATAGCTTTGATCCTTTTGTATAGTTGTTCAATTGGTTCAGCAATGGCAGTATACTGTTTGGGAGGCCCGCGGTCGAAATTTGATCGAGGTCTAGGGAAGCTTTGACGTGGGGGAGGTGATTTATAGTGGGATGGTTGTGTGTTATAGGCTTGATAAACATGTGCTAGTTGGGAGCATTTGGGTGAAGTGGGTTGATATGCGGGAGGTGGAGATGTCTGATAAGTGGATGGTGGAGTATGGTAAGAGAGTGAGAGTGCTTGGTAATTTGGGGTAGGCTGATATGTGATTGGAGGTATTGGGTATGTTTGGTATTTGATAGGGGACTTAGTCCTATGTGCAACCACTACAACACCTACGTCTCTCTTCTTGGACATACCACCAGATTGTAAAGCCTTATTGGTAGCTTGCAAGGCTTCTAAGTTCGTAACAATACCACTTTGATGCCTCCCTTGATCTTTTCTCCTAGCTTGACGGTATCAGAAAATTTGTGATTCTCGATCAGCATCAACCTCTCATAATACTGTGGGTCTTGAGCTCGGACGAAAAATTTCTTCATTTGTTCTTCCTCTATGGCAGGTCTAACCTTAGCAGCTTCTGTTCTCCAACGAGTAGCGTACTCGTGGAATGTTTCTGTGGGCTTCTTCTTCAGGTTTTGAATGTAGAACGCATCTGGTGCATTTTCTATGTTGAATCTAAAAACGTCCATAAAGTCAAATACCATACTAACCTAGTTCGACAACTTCTTCGGATGTTGGCTAATGTACCAAGATAAGGTGTCTCCCTTCAAGCTCCTGATGAAAAGCTTCATGTTGATCTTCTCTTCCCACTCCGACCATCTTGTTAAAGTATGTTCTCAAGTGGACCCTAGGATCCAACCATCGAATATCTCGAACTTGTAAGGTTTGTACCCCTCAGGCAGTTCGACATCGAGTTTTATGAAAAGATCTTCATAGTTTAGCCCTTCAATTACCTTATTACCTTCAATGCCTTGAATTCTGCTAGTCAACTTTTTAAGCTCTTCGGCCAAATTTATGATGATCAAGTCTTTGTCATCGGACTCGGGTGTTCTTGAGATGGGATGGGTTGAGTGTGGCATAGTCTCCATATAGATGGGGGTATTGTGATGGGTGTGGCAATGTTCATTTGTGGTGTTTTGAAGTTCTTAGACTATCAATAGGGTGTTATTTGATGTATGGCAGGTGTTGTAGTGGTTGTGAGGAGTGGGATGGTTTTGTTGCTTTGAGATGTTTTGCTGAGGTACAGGATTCTGAGTATTTGGGAAAGTAACCTGTGGAGTGGTGAGGGAAAATGATAGACTTGCCAAATTCTGGACTCGATCAAGTTCTTCCTAAAATTTAAACAGCTTTTGTTCAAGTTGGGATGTATTTTCCTTGGGAACTAGAGTGCCATTAGTGATCTCTATCGTTCAGTAGAGTTGTTCGAATTTTCCATTTTCCTTTGTTTTTGTGTATGATAAGACTGGGAGGAGGAATAGGTGGAGGCCCCCTGGATCTCGTAAAATATGATGACTTTGCCAAAGTTCACAAAGTAATGTTTGGGGAAGGGAACAAACAAAAATAAAAACAAATGGTAACAAGTTAATGAGGATCATTAGGAAAAGAAATGTTGCAATTTTTAAATATGCAGTGCTTGCAATATAAGCGCATCCTAATTTTGGGGGCCTCGTTGTGCCCGATATAGGCCTAGTGACAAGTTGATTTGGATAACTTAGAATGATAAATTCCTCATTCATAAAAGGTAGACAAATCCCAAATCGACACTAAAATTAAAAGTCACTAATGGCCGTTGGCCTTCTTACATTTTTTAAAGCGTTAATGGAAATTCCTATCTATTTGGTCCCAGTGGGACCTTCCCCAGACTCGGCATCATTGGCTCCATCAAAAAACTTCCCTAGCTCGTGTAGTTCTAACAACAAGTAGGCTCTGGCCAGATGTCCGCCTTCATTCCCTTCAGTAGTCCGGCAATCTTCGTTCCTCTTCAGAAACTTCTTTTCCAACTCTACTATACCTCGCTCCAGAGAGATCGATCTCTTGTTGGCGCTGACATCCATATCCTTCCACTCTTCAATTAGTTTTTGATTGGCTTCCTATATCTCACGGTGCTCGCTTTCACATTCTCAAATGCTCACAGATGGTTGTACATGACCTGTGCTTTGGCCTTTTCATCTGTGATCCTGTTACCTCGAACAATTCCAGTTTGGCCCAGACCACTATCAGTATTCTCCAACCAACCCGAATAATAGGGAGCACAACCTGCATGGTAACTATCCGATTCAATGGTGTCCCTTCTCATGACGATCTTGCAATGCCATATATGCTAAGCCATGCACCTGTAAGGGCTATCATCATTCTTGAAGTTAGCCCCGAAGTGACTCATCTTGTCGTCCCTTGGTATAACCTGCTTCCTACCTGTTTTTCTCATAACCCAAAGAGGTATTTATGGGTACGTTCCTCTTAAGCCGATCAGTATTAGGAAAGGTGCATCCCTGGACCGGACGATGAAATCCTTGGTTGGGAACCACTCGAACATCTACTTGGTCATCAGTTAGATTTTCGAAGCGTTTGTTCCATTCTCTAGCATTCTCTGACTGGGCAAACATGTCGGACATGTAATTTATTCCCTTTTGGGGATGAAAAGAGATATGATCATCCCATTCCCTTCAATAGATTTCATGTCAGTACACACCCTTTTGGAGATTTTCTACGAGCCAAAGTTGAAGTAGCTGATTACAACCCTCGAAGTGTTACGCGCCTCGTTGACACTTTTCTAGGGCTCGCTATACCTCTACAATGATCATTGGTACGAGACTGAATGGTTGTCCATGAATTCCCTCCATTAGAGTTTTGGCGACCATAGCTATCCTGGTATGGATCCTTGCTTTCTTCATTGGGAACACTATCATCCCCAGGAAACAGAACATGAAGACAAACACCGTTCGTGAATATGCCCCAATGATGTAAGGGAGAACTCATCCGGATAAGTATGGTAAGACTTTGTTGTGATCATACCTCTCGTACAAATAGTCAAAGGGAATGTACGACTCTTTCAAACATGTCAAGTCCGGATCCTTCTTTAGATCCATCATTGTGAGAAAAACTCTACCCTTGCGGTTTTCTAGCATTAATAAACCCGGAGTTTCCCATGGTATACCAACCAGTCCTCCTATTTCCTTGAGCAAGGGTGTCATCTCGATATCTCCGAAACAGAAAACAGATCTATCACAATCCCAGAATAGAGCAGCAGCTTCAATGATCTTATTGTTAGGTTGAATTTCCAAGAGAGAAGGTAGGTTTCACAAATATTTCTGGATGAGAGTCTGATAATTGGAGTGAAATACTTCCACCAGCGTAGCAGTTTGGGGTGGATGTGGGTGACCATACCGAATCTGGGGACTTCGTGCCTTATGTTTCTGCAAGACAAAGGGTTACCCCCTTACCCCCACCAGAATGGACTATTACATATCAATAACTGGCATAGAAGCATTTAGTTCTCCAAATAAATGCACAAAACATGGTAGGGTCCATTTGGTTTTTGGGGAAAGCCAGTGAACTTTGGACAAGGCTATCTTAAAGAGTCATTATGCGGACAACATACCTGACTCGGCTAGGTTTGACCATGATGCATGCACAACTAAAGAGAGTAAGGTTTCTATAGCGTATTAGACTGGTACCCTTGAGCAGACAACTCAAGAGGGAAAGGCACGAAACCGTCGACTACACTGTTGATCAACTAATTTTACTGCAAATATGCCTTTACCAAATTTAGAGGGTGATAAAACTGGAAGGGCGCAACCACTCATTATAAGTGTTGCTATTGTATATTGTTTGGCACGAATGGAATATGATATCGGAAATATGCAGTTACAATAACAAAAACAAGTTGTCACTTATTTGCACGTGCATAAAATAATAATTTTAGTAATTTAAAACAGTAATAAAGTAATGAAGTAAAGGAAGGCAGCAAAAAATATAAGGGAAAGAAACAAAAAACAAGTTAATTTCATAGTAAAAGAGAGAATTAAATGCTTAGAAGGATTAGACAAATAAAGACATATAAGAAATGTAAAGTCACAGTAATAGCTTGAAATGATAAAATCCTAAAAGAAATCCCCAGCATAGTCGCCATGCTTTCGCGCCCCCTTTTCCTACAAAAATCAGGTTTATAACATTTGGGAAGACAGCTTGTTCCCTATTAGGAATTGGGTTATGGAATTGAAAAATCACCACATAATGATTAATGTGCATTAGGAACCAGTAGAGCTTTAACTCTAAATTTGTTTGATTAACCAGAGATTAGGTACCGACTTGAAATTATCCCTAGGAGAAGCTGTTAGGCACTCTCAGGATCCATTAGTGTGGTTCCCGGCCAAGATATTCTTGTGACTTAAGTGAAAATAACACATAGGCAAGTAAGAGTTTCATATAAGAAGGGATTTTCATGTAATGGTCACAAATAAACTAAATCAGCAAGAACTAAAGAGAGTTGGTTTTTCTTTCTTAGAAGAAACAATTTTAACATATTTAAAAGAAACAATGAATAAAGGAAAGGGGGTCCTAGGTTTATTAATAATATGGATCACCCCACACAATATCCGGTAATCACTCCACAGTGAGGGGCTACATGTGATTTTACCGCGTGGTCATCATATCCATATTAACCCTTTCCCACCCCGTAAGGTATTAAAGCATGAAATGGCCTCGTTAACTTATTGCATGCTATTACCCGCCCCACTCCTATCAGTACCAGAGGTGTTAAGACCACTAATCCTGATAGGGAGGGATTTTGGGCTTGTTTGTGGTTTCAAAAGGGTAAAATACTAAGGCATTAGGCAAAAACACATATAGCAAGATTGGGAAAGCATATAAACAAGTAAAAGGCTCAAATATACCTTATTTAAACAGAAGCACATAATTTAGCATGTCTTGCACATACCGTTTAGAGTCCGATTAAAACTTAAGCGGTTAAGGTAGACTGATTTATTACATAGTTCAGATAAGAAGCCTTATCAGGCCTGCCTACTGGTTGTAGCATATAAAATCTGATTCTGTTTATAAGTTATCCTATGGCTAGTCTAAGTGTTGGATGAAAACCTATTTGCATGATATCTACTGATTTAGAGACTAATGAAGTGAATTGATTACATACTAAACCAAGAAAGGCGAGTTTTGGCAAAAGATCACAAGTTCTGCAACTGACAATGCATTATTATTATTAGTTTTAGACTTATAAACGAGTGAGGCAATTCAGATGTGATTAAAGTTACTATAGGAATGCTTTGATATGTCGTAAATTTTCGAACACTTTTGTGGACATAGTGAAATGCAGAAATCCTACAAACACGATGTCCAGGTTATGTATTTTTATATGAACATGATATCTGATTGCAGTTAGTTATTAAGACCTATAATCATGTTTGCCTAATGAGACGTAGATCTGCTAGATTGAGAAAATCCAATAGGATTATTGTCTACATAGATATGCAGATTTATGATTTCGAATAATTATGGACATGGTATCTATGTGAAAATGCATAAATTCGTTTAGACATGGTATCTTCATGAGAATGCAGAAATTCCTATAGACATGGTATCCATATGAGAATGTAGAAATTCCTATAGACATAGTAGCTATATGAAGATGCATAATTCCTATAAACATGTTATCTACATACAAGAATGCAAAAATTCCTATAGACATGTTATCTACATACAAAATGCATAAATTCATATAGACATGTTATCTACCCCTTTTGTGTACATAGTTGCCCCTCCCTTTTCATTAGCCATCCCTAAGATTTTTTATTAATTATTACAACCTAGAAAAGAAAGTAAAGTAAAGAAAAATACATCAGAAACTAAAAGTACAACCAAGGAAAGCCTGATTCAGACTTCCTATACGAAGTATGAAGTAAACCAACTCCAAGAGGTCAGATTTCAAGGCTTTTCTCCCATTTAGGGTGTGTCAGAATTCCCTAAGAGTCTCACATGAACTCCGGGCAGTTCTTACACCCAAATGCATTACCGAATTAAGTATAGTGTAGTGTGGAAGGGCCATTCCTCAAGTGTCCAAGTTCAGAGGGAACTTAATGTCCCAAGGCAAGGCTTACAAGAGGGGGCAAAACTTAGAGACTAAGAGAGAGTGCAAGTGCATGGTTTTGAAAAGGGGAGAGGGATGGGAAACCGTTCACATTAATACATATATAGGTATAGGGAATGAGGAGGTAGTAAGTGGCAAAGACAGGCTGGTGGGCATACTCAGTAGTGAGAAGTGTTGGCATACTCATAAGCCTGTTAGAACACATTTTTTAGAGTTAGGATTTTATAAGGGATCAAGTTCTATCCATAGACAATAACTTACATATTGCCATGTTTTAAACTGTAACTCAAAACATATAAGGGGGTAGGGAGCAACGATTCATAGCAGAAACAAAAAGAAAGAGATCAATGTCCTAGTTTAAACATTTAACTCTGCAGAAGCAGTAACGTAAACATGGATAGAAAAAGCTGTAAATAAACTCATTGTGATGATACTGAAGCTAAAATTAGCACATACCAGTCTCAAAGAAACAAATAGAAGAAAAATGCAGTAGTCTTGTAAAAGGCCCTAGTGCAGACAAAGAGAGAATACTATTATAATTAAGTATGAGTTCAGAAGAGATTGTGAATTGTGAAATGAAGGATTGTTAGTCATGTGTTGCGTGTTAAAGAGTAGTGCATTTTGTAGTATGAAAACCATGAATTAATAAGTTAAGAAAATCGTTAAGGATGTCAATCAATTACCGAAGACTTCCCATAATTAAGGGATTCACATTCATACTGGCAAAAATAGTTTAAGGAAAGAAATTCAATAAGCACTTTGTGCAAAACATGTAATTAAGGGACAATACATAAAAGGTTATTTAAGGATAGGTTTTTGAAACGGTTGTACAAATAAGAAAAAAACAAATCAATTAATAGCTAGTTAATCAAAGCCAAGGATCTTGTAATTACTGACCCACGAATGAACTAAATCGCAAAAGATGAGAATGGTCTTAACATAGGTGGAGTCATGGAGAGAATCAACAAGAAATAGAAAGAAATCAATCAGACCATATTCAGAGGAAATATGAATTGATCACAAATTTGAAGGCCACTCTAGAGGGAAGTTTATCATATATAAGGATCATACGAACATATTAAGCATGAAAGAAGATTGTCAGGTCATTGTAAAATTAGTAGAAAATTGCAACATAGATGAGTTTAGCAAAAAGTCAGAAACAAGGATGTCCAAACTCTGTTCAAAGACTCGAAGTTGGTCTGAAAGATTTAGGGGTTCTAAAATAATAACCCTAGTTCAAGCAAATCACAAAAGCAAAGATGAGAGGCAAGCAATTGAATCAAAAGCATGTTTAGGGGTTTCAGGAAAGAACCGAAACTTCTAACATGCTTCTTTCCGCAACAGAATTCATGAGAAACATGATAGCAAAGTAACATGCAAACACAGTAGAATGGTTCAAAGCAAACAAAGTGGAAGAGACTAATTTAAAGCATTATGAGAAAAGACTGATAAGAAAAGTAGAAGAGCATGCTAAGAAGTTTTAGAAGAAACTGTAAACAAAGCTCAATAAAAGGAAAAAATACAGTAGGAGGAACACATAACACATGAGAAAAGAAATATAGTAGAAAAGCACGCAAGCACATAGTATAGAAAACACAATAGGGAAAACATACAAGAACATAGTAGAAAAGCATATGGGAACATAGTATAGGAGAACACAATAGGAGAATCATAAAAGAACAAGGTAGAAAAAACATATAAGAACACAGTAGAGGTAAATACACACGAAAGACAAAGAAAGTAAGAAAACACTTAAATACTTTCTCAGAAAAACCTAGATCGGAAAAGAAAATAGTTTTGAAAGCAATTTTTGAAAGAAATAGCCATAGAAATCATTTGAGGACTTAGGCAAAGCGCTGATGCACAAAGGATCTAAAGCAATCGAAGAAACCTCAAGGCCCTAGAAGTGATAAAGGCTTTGAAAGGTCACCGATTAAGTCGGAGAGGTCAAAATCAGGCTCGAGCAACCATGGTATGCTAGAGCAAGGTCGGAGATGTCCAGGGAACCTTGAATCGACAGAGGTCTGGGTTCATACCTTCAAAGACAGGCATTGAATCTTCATAAATCATGCTCTTGGGAGCCATAGGAGGCCAGTCATGGACCCTCATAGCCGTGGAAGCCATAGATTCCTGTGGCTTTCAGGGCAGAGGTGGTAGGAGGCGATTAGTGTTTGAGATTCGAGAGAGTTTGAGAGAGTGGAGGGTTTAGAGGCAGCTGATAGATGAGAAATGAGGAGTTTAGGGTACTCATTTGGGTTAAAAAAGATAAGAATAATTGGGGTCATTGATCTTAGAGATCAATTGGCAAGATAAGAAGAGGTCTAGGTCGGGTAGGTTTTAATTGGGCTAGGGGCGGGTTTGAATTATAATTGGTTTGGGGATTTGAGATTGAAATTGGGTTTAATTAAGTGTGCCAAATCTGGCTAAAATCGAAATAAAAATAGGCTAGCATTTAATTAGCTATTTTGCTTTATTTATTTTATACGAAATAATAAAATACTTTCTAAAAATAAATTAAAGGTGCTAAAATAATTAATAATATAAATATTTAATGAAAAATACCTGAGTCAATTTTATGACTATAAATACAATCGAATCGTAAAATAGGCTAACATTGCAATTATATGCGATTTTGCTTTACAACTACTAAATAAATTTGTAAAAATATAGAAAAATTATGTTACCCATATTTTAGTATAAATATGAGAATCTAATAAGCAAATTGTAAAAATGACAATTTTGGGAATAATTACTGGGTTTTTCTTGATAAAACAGGGCAATAAAATTGGTTTTAAAATATTTTAAAAATTAAGGAAAACTAAGAGAACCCTTGGACGTACTTATATATGCATATGTATACTATTTAAAAGGTATTGTGTATTAAAAAAATATTCCAAGAAAAGTGGGTATCAACAGTGGGTCACTAAGAAAGTGACAGCTAGAGAGGCATGAGTCGTAATAGGTACGAGCAAATCACCCATGCGATTAAAGTGGTTTATTGCTCAAGTTTTAACTTCTATGTGAAGAGACTCTGCCAAAATGAATCAAGATAGTAAAGAAGGAAGATTCATGAATCGTTAATTAATGTGCATGAATGATCATAGACCTTATACAGTTATGATTGTCAATTAGAACGTCTCATTAATATTATTAATGTTCATAATGATTTAGACATAAAAAGGAAGAAACATTGCACTTATTGATTCCTATACAAGAGAAGGGGATTTCTCTTGTAAAGACATGTTCTGATTATATTGGAATATAAGTACTTTTTTTTGCTTTCTATTGATTATTTTGCTATTTCATATTCTAATTTCCTTTCTTATCACCAAGAGAATATTGAATTTCTTGAATATTAGTAGCCCATGTACTTCTAATAATTAGGTTTGACTGAAATACATATTTTTTGGTTAAACAAATTGGTCCCATTACTGGAAATCTGATAATCTTTTCAGTTTCCAAATTTGTTTTTTCTATCAAAAAATCATATCGACTGCTAACGACAATAACCAACAAAAACTAGAAAAACTAGTTGAACCAACAGTATCAACATGAAAATGAAACTCCAATTCCTTCAGCCCAAAATTCTACTCAACACTCCCGAGATGGGTCACCTCACTAATCAGCGTCATATGTGAATAATCGACAAGGAGACGATCAAATTGATGAAGATGCATTAAAGAAACTAATTGCAGAACACGTTAACAATGCAATCCAAGATTTTTTTAGTGGGTTGCCAACTGTACCACCAACTCTACCTCCAAATAACACCAAAACAATGGAGAATCCACGCTTGGGACTTGCTAATTCAGGAAGTAGAAGAACTCCCAGCGAATCTCGTGATGGAAGGTTAGGTATTCCAAATAATTATGATTTGGAAAGTTTAGTACAAACTTTACAGAAAAAGCTCAAGGTGCAGAACAATAGCATAGAGTAGATACCCGGTGTGTCAACCGTGATTAATGGGCCGGATATTGATAAGTATTCTCAATAGCTTGGAGTGACGCACCCTTGCCAATTCCAAAAATGTTTAAGATGTCCGATATTCTAAAATATGATAAGACAACAGACCCATGAGATTGTGTAACTGTATTTACAATTGGTGTAAAGGGCAACGACTTAACCAAGAAAGACATTGAGTCAGTGCTGGTCAAAATATTTGTTGCAATACTCACAAAAGGAGCATTAACATGGTATTATCTTTTACTAGAAAATTATATTGATTGTTTTATTGAGCTTGCATATTCATTTATAAAATCGTACTCGAGAGCTCAAAAAGTTGAAAAGAGGATGGAAGACATCTTCAAAATATACGGAGCTACTTAGGGAACTTGTGGAAAGATTTCAGCATGAAAGGATGATGCTACCGTATGTACTGTATAATTGGGCAGCCACAGGTGTTTGCAAGTAACTTAAAGAAAAAAGCTCAGAAGCCACTATGAGACTCAAAGAAAGTCTATGAGAATTCCATGCAACAACTTGGAATGATGTTTATAAAAAGTATAGCACGAAGCTGCGAATAGAAGAAAATACTATCACTTAGTCACGGGGAGATGAAAGAAAAAGTTCGAGGTGACTAGAAACTGAAAAAAGGTCCTATTAGAACAGGAACGAACTTACATGGGACCAGCAGGAAGGGATTCACGTTCTAAATAGGAGAACCTGAGGTAAGGTTCAAGATCAAGGGATAAAGATACAGGTTTGTCATCCAAGTTTGGAAATGAGCGAGATACGCAGAACATCAACTTTGGGGCTACAACGACCTGACCGGTCGTTTTGAGCATTTGTACTTTGATAGCCACTTCTTGGTCATGACTTGCCCCGTGTGATGTGTTATGAAGGATGCAGATCGTTGGTTTTGGTTTTCGGAAAAATCTGGAATGACTTTGAAAAATAGTTTCAGTTGAAAGCTTTGAATTTAAAAGGTTTGACAAAGAGTTGACTTACTTGGATAAGAGACCGGATCAGAATTTTTGTTATTTGGTTAGCTTCATTGGGTGATTTATGACTTAGAAGCGTGATCAGAATTGGTTTTGGAGGTCCGATGCAGAATTAGGTTTGAATTAGCAAAGCTAGTATTCTAGTGAATTCTTGTTGATAGGTTAGATTTTGATCCGAGAGTCATAATGGAATTCCGAGAGTTTTTGTAGCTTTTTATGTGATTTGGGATGTGTGCACAAAATTTCAGTTCATTTGGACGTGGTTTGGTCCGGTTTTTTATCAAAAGAGTATTTCGAAAGTTTTTAGAAAACTTCGGCAAGAATTCGAGGAGGTTTGAGTAACTCGATGTTGTTTGAGGCATTTGGATAATTGAAAGAAGTTTGAATGATGTTATGGGATATTATCTTGGCTTTAGTGTAGGTCTCGGGAGCCTCGGGTGAGTTTCCGGTTGTCAATTGGGCCATTTTTGTGTTTGAGAGATTGCAGATTTTCAGTTTTGGTGTTGTAGGTATTTTGGCCTTCGCATTCGTGATGGAGAGCTCACATTCGTGAAGTGTTGATTTTTGTGAGCTTCGTGTTTGCGAGGGTCCATGCCTCGTTCACCAAGTCTTGTAAGGGGACTTCATCGCATTAGCGAGTATGTGTATGCGATCGCCGAAGAGGATTTGGGGCTGATGGTCAGTTATTCATTGCGTTTGTGAAGTTCAAGGCTTTGGAAGCATTGCATTCGCAACTGGCATGTCGCGTTCGAGTAAGGAAAAAAATTGGCCAACATAATTTTATTCTACGCGTTCGCGAGAGGTTGACCGCGTTCATGAAGAAGGAATGTCAGGCCTGGATAGAATATTTTAAAGATGTTTTGTTCGCGAAAGTGGGGGTATTCTTCAACCATAGCTGCTCGTTTTGAAGGGCTTTTAAACGTTATTGAAGAGAGATTCAAGGGGAAGCATTTGGAGGTTAGTTTCTTGAGCTTAAAACTCGATTATCATGCGAATTGTTCCTAGAAATTCAAGGAAACTAAGCCTAAAATTGAAGAACTAGGGCTTGAGAAATTGAACTTTTCGAATGGGATTTGACGTACCATTTGAGGTCAAATTTTAGAACTTTTGATTTGTATGAACTCATGGCAAGATAAGGAACCCGTTGATGTGAAAATTTCTGAGTTTCGAGAAGTGGGCCCAGGGCTTGGGTTTTGCTAATTTTGGGATTTGTGCCTGTTTTTGATTGTTTTCACTTGGGCTTGTTCCCTTGGCGTATTGTGATGCATTTGCTCTAATTTTGGATAGATTTGAGCTAGAGAATTTTCCGGTTCGAGGTAAGTAATGATTGTAAATACTATCCTGAAGGCTGGAAACCCCAAATTACACATCGTTGCTTTATTTTGAGGTGACTTACATGCTAGATGACGAGCGTAGGGTAGAGCACCATTGGGGATTGTGACCTAGTCCATCCCGAATGATTATTTTCATGCGTAATTGATAGTTAATTGTTTGATGTTACTATATTTCGGGTTGTATGCCATATTTGGGGCCTTGTGCCGACTTGTTGAGACCCTTAGGGGAATTTTTACTGTCTTTTTCCACTCTATTTGTTTGAAAGCACATCCTCAGTCATGTTTTACCTGTTTATTATTAAAATTTGGCTTTATCATGATATTCTTAAAAGTGTAGAAATTGTGTTGGGCTGAGTTCCCTGTTTTACTGATAGGGATGCACGCTGCAGCAATATATAAATATATTTATACGGATAAGGCTGCATGCCACTACGATACTTATATCAATCGGGCTGCACGCCACAATGATATGTTGGATCGGGCTGCACAACACAACAATATTGCGCTTGGGCCGTAAGGGGCCCCTCTTGGAGTATTCATACCACCAGTGAGTGCCGTCAACAATATATGGATTAGGCTGCACGCTGCAACAGTTACTATATGGTACCTATTGAGTATGAATGGTGAGTGCGAGTATTGTTTGGTAAGAGATGAGTCACGAGTGACAAAGAGGCTAGACCGAAGGGCAATAAATATATACATGCACATGAGTGACATTTTTCATGAAAGGCGTGTTTATGAACTTATTGATTTCACTCTTCTTAAAAGCGAGTTTCTATGGAATATGTTAATTGATTGACTGTTTTCACTCATCTTTATATTGAGCCTCTCTCGAAAATTTGAACAAATGTTTTAAAATAACTTTTATTTAAACTGGGTTTACGAGATATTAAGAAATTAATCACTGATTTGGTATTTGGCTATTTCCACTAAGATTTCAAGTTATGAAGTGTTTAGGATTATTGTTTTGCCCGAGGGGCTATTTTACGAACTATGTTTTTCCCGAGGGGCCGATTATGGCTTTAATGTGTATATCATTTTAAAATTTATTGAACCCCTACTGAAACTGCTGGAAAGTATTTCGAAATAATTTTTACTAAAAACCAAACTTTAAAAGGGAAAGGTGACTCGTATTATGATTTGAAAGCATGTTGTGTTTATTGAGCCTAACGTGAATGTGGATTCATTGTTTCCTACTGATCAATCTTTATTTACTTTATTACTTACTAGGTTGGGGTTATCCTGCACTTGGAAGAAGAAGTAGAAAAAGGAATTAAATATAGTGATAATTTGATTCTTCGTCTCCGTGTAAGTAAGAGAGAAAATCAAATTAAATTCTTCGTTTTTACAACAAAAAAACAATTAGGAGTAAGCTTGTGACACGTTCACTAAAATAAATCCCTTTGTAGCCAATCATTTATTAAAAAAAATTGAATTATGGGCGAACGACTGGAATTGAACCCGCGCATGGTGGATTCACAATCCACTCCCTTGATCCACTTGGCTACATCCACCCCCTCGCCTACTCCATACACCTCTTGTGCAGATGCAGGTATATCGTAACCTTGTAGCGGGTGTTTATTTGCTCAGACGTGGAGTCATCAGAGTCAACAGGTGGCTGCATGACGTTCGCAGCACCGTTCCTTTCCTTACATTGCTATACTGTATTTAGTACATTATTTTAGACTTCTTGTTGTATTCATACCTTGATAGATTCTCATGACTAGTGACACCCCAATGTCGGACTTGTATTTTTATTCCCCACAGTTATTCAGAAGCTATTATGAAACATTGTTTAATTAAAGGCTTAAAATGACTTTTAATGCTTAAGGGGTTAATGTGAGTGTTGTGTCAGCTGGCCTTGTCTTCCCCAGAGGCGCCTTCACGATCAGGTCGGTTTGGGGTCGTGACAAGTACAGAAGAAAAGCTTGGTGGTTATAGTTTCAATGTTAACACATCTGAGTTGGTATCTGCTTTTAGAAGCATGGGAGATAAGGTGTGGTGGCCAAAAGAGATGAGATTAAACCCCAACGGAAGAAACCCAGATTTCTGGTGCGAGTTTCATAATGATCACATTCATAAAATAGCATATTGCAGATTGTTACAAGTTGAAATAGAGCACTTATTAAAACAAGTCTATTTAACTGATTTGTTTAGTGAGAAGGGTAAGCAAACATATATGAAGAATAGATAAGAGCCACCAAAACCTCTGTCACCAAAAAGAGCATAACGTGATAAGTGGAAGAGAGGAGGTCAACGGTGTGACGTATACGGCTGCAAAAACGGTGTCAAAAGTCACAGTTACACATGAAAAGTGAGTTCGCCAAGTTTTGGAATAAGACATCATAACATTTGATGATGCAGACGCAGATGGCGTGATGATGCGACACAATCATACACTGGTAATATCTTTACTTGTACATTATACTAATATGAAATGAGTTTTGATTGATCCAGGTAGCTCTGTAAATATCTTTCTTTTAATAGTGGTAAATAAGATGCAAGCAAATGACAAATTCGTACCCAAAGCACGTACCTTATTTGGATTTGACTATTCAAGCATTGTCACAAAAGGGGAGATATTGCTCGCCACATTCGCAGTAGGAGTATTCAAAGATACAAAATTTCAAGTGATAGATATGGACATGGAAGACAATATGATCCTCGTAAGACTTTTGATTCACGATATGGATGTAGTTCTGTCTACTTTACATCAGGTTATTAAGTTCCCTTTGTAATAAGGAATAAGACAAATTCGTGGTTATCAACAGGCTTCTCGAAGTATCAATTCTGTGGCAGATTCAAGTACAAAACAACATTGCAAATGGAAATAGCAATTACAGAATCTAGTTGAGGATTTAACAACACAAACCTTAACAGGAGATGGACAAACAGATGTATATTCAAGTCCTGATATTATTTAAGAGCCAGAAGAGGAAGAAAACGTCAAAACAATAATTGAGGAACTAAAAGTGGTGGTGTTTTTTTAAACATTGGCCCGATATAAAAGTTTACATTAGAACCAACCTGAGCCCAGGGATAAAAGGTAAGTTAATTGAATTCTTAAAAGCTAAGATAGATTGCTTTGCTTGGTCGCATTTAGATATGACAGGTATACCACTGGAGGTGATGACCCATAAGCTGAATAAATATCTAACGTATCCACCTGTCAACAGAAGAAAAGAAAGCAATGATACTTCAAAAACCAGGTGATTCAGGAAGGTACAAAAGCTTTTAAAAATCGGGTCTATCTGAGAGGTAAAATATCCTAATTGACCTGCTAATACTTTAGGGGTGCCCAAAAAGAATGGTAAGTGGCGAGTTTGTGTAGACTATACTGACTTGAATAAAGCTTGCCCTAAAGATTCTTTTCTTTTACGACACATAAATCAACAAATTGATGCTACTGTATGACATGAACTGTTGAGTTTTAAGATGCCTATTCAGGATATAATCAAATGAAAATGGATTCTTTAGATGAGTAAAAACCTTCCTTTACAACAGACATAGGGCTTACTGTTATAAAGTCATGCCTTTCGGCCTAAAGAATGCTGGAGCCATGTACTAGAAGTTAGTAATGAAGATGTTTCAAGAACATCTGGGAAAAACCATGGAAGTATAAATCAATAACATGCTAGTCAAGTCAACACAGGTGGGGGATCATATCCAACATTTGTCAGATACATTTCAGATTCTTTGCAAATTCAATATGAAGTTAAATCCCGAAAAGTGTGCATTTGGCGTGTCTTCAGGTAAGTTTTTAGGTTTTTTTGTTTCTAACCGAGGAATTGAAATAAATCTAGCATAGATTAAAGCCATTGAAGAAATATTGGATATACTCACGAGCAATAAAGAGATGCAGAGGTTGACAAGTAGGATAGCAGCATTAGGAAGGATTATTTCTAAATCTTCGAAGAAACGTTTAAAGTACTTTTCAGTTTTGAAAGAGCAAAGACAATTTGAGTGGACTGAGAAATGCCAACAAGCATTCAAAATATAAAAACATACTTGTCAAACCCACCGTTGCTAGCTAAATCGAAGGATGGAGAAAGGTTTCTCATTTATCTCACTGTGTTAGAAATGGCAGTAAGTGCAGTATTAGTTCAAGAAGACAAAGCTAAACAATCTCCAATTTATTATGTTAGAAAGTCTTTACTGGTTGCTGAAACTCGATATCCTCATTTAGAAAAACTTTCTTTAGCAGTAATAATGGCATCCACAAAGTTGAGGCCTTATTTTCAATGTCATCCTATCTCTATATTGACCGTGTACCCCTTACAGAAATATATTCCACAAGCAAGAGTTATCAGGTATATTAGCCAAGTGGGCTATAGAACTAAGTGGATATGATATCGCATATCCACCTATAACTGCGATAAAATCACAAGTTTTAGCAGATTGTTTGGCACACTTCAGCCCGGTAATAATAACAGAAGCAGAAAAGGAATTGTAGGTATTCAATGGGTCTAATCGAGGTACTTGGACCCTATTTATTGATAGCTCCTCAAATGTTAAAGGAGCGAGTTTAGGCATTGTTCTGATCCCACATCCGGGAGGAACAACAAGGCAAGCCATAAAATTCCATCCCATTACTAACAATGAAGTAGAATATGAAGCTGCAATTGCAAGTCTAGAGTTTGCTCGAGAGCTCGGATTAGAGCAAGTTGTAATCAAGAGCGCCTTGCATCTTATAGTTTATCAAATGCAGGGGACTTATATAGATAGATAGGCAAGGATGTAGCAATATTTGGACACAGAACGAGATTTAATTAGACAATTCCAATATTGGAAAATCGTGCAAATACCTTGGGGAGAAATGCTCAAATAGACGTGCTGGCTAATCTCACATTTGCTGCAGAAATAACAAATGAAGAAAATGCTTCTGTAATACATTTGCTTCATTTGACACTTGATCAGGACAAAAATCAGGTAAATTTCAATAATTTAACTTGGGATTGGAGAAACGAGATCATTAATATTTTGCAGTACGGGATCTACCCGAAGATAAGAAAAAGGCTCAGGCACTTCGACGAAAAGCATCCTGTTATTGCTTGGATCGCGACTACCTATATAAAAAAATATTTGGTGAACCCTTAGCAATGTGTATCGGAACTTCTCAAACAGAGTATATGATGAGAGAAGTACATGAGGGACACTATGGAAATCATGCAGGAGGAAGATCCTTGGTAAAAACTCTAATTAAACAGGATATTATTGGCCAAAAATGGAAGAAGATGTGGAAAGCTTCGTGGCCAAATATGACAAATTCCAATGATGTGGTAACAACATGCATCGCCCACTAGAGTTATTACTTCTGGTTACTGCATCGTGGCCTTTCATGAAGTGGGGGACGAATATCGTGGGTCTACTAACAGAAGCCAAAAGAAAGGTACGAGTTTTACTAGTACTACTAATTATTTTACCAAGTGGATAGAAGTAGGTGCCTTTAAACAAGTATAAGAAAAAGAAGTCAGGGACTTCATTTGGCAAAATATCATATGTCGGTTTGGAGTTCCAAAAGATATCTTGTGTGACAATGGCCCACAATTTGTTGGTGCAAAAATCACAGAATCTTTCAGAGTTGGCAGATTAAAAGGATATTTCAACACCTTATCATCCTGGGCCCAATGGACAAGCTGAATCAACTAACAAGGTTATTATTAATAACTTAAAAAAGAGAGTCAAAAGGAAATGGGCCAAAAGTGTTACCAGGAGTCTTATGGGCTTACCGAATAACAGAAAACACATGTATGGGAGAGACTCTATTCTCGCTTGCATATGGTGCTGAAGCCTTAATTCAAGTTGAAATAGGTGAACCAAGTTTAATATATAGCCAAGTAACTGAAGAATCCAATGAGAAAGAGATGCAAATAAATCTCGATTTTCTTGTAGAAAGGAGAGAAACAGCTTTGGTAAGGATGGTAGCGTAGAAGCAAATTATTAAGTGATATTACAATTGGAAAGATCATCTTAGGTACTTCAAGATTGGGGACTTCGTACTCAAAAAAGTTTTTCAATCATCAAAAGCGGCTAATGCAGGAAAAAGTAGTCCGAATTGAGAAGAACCTTATAGGATTCGAGGTATCGCTAGAAAGAGCGCATATGAGTTAGAAATAATGGACGGTGAAGTACTCCCATCAAATTGGAATGTTGTTCATTTGAAGAGGTATTATTTTTGAAAGGGAAAACCCCCAGTCAGGTATCATTTATTCAAGGTTTAGATTTATTCTATTTTAATTATATTAACCATTTTAGATGACATACACAAAGCTAGCCCACACCAAATGATAATATTAGACCTAAAAGAGACGCAAGATGCCAATTTATCCCCGATCTGGGTTACAACCTTTCTGATGGAAATATAAGGGTTAAGCAATCATCATCTAAAATATATATATACCTCTGAGTTCCGTATGTTGTTCCTTTTCACGAAATGGACCACATAGAATGGATAATCAAGTGATCAAGATTTCATGCTTCAAAACTCTAACACTTATGGGACTATAGATATGGAAGGCAAAGAAGACTAGAAAAGTCAAAATTTGAGTCAAGCCTAAGGCAATCTACCTATCAAATCAAAAGTTAAGAGCAAATCAAAAACCAAAAGCACAAGCCTGATTCAATAACGAGTGATGAATTATATGCTCGCAGAAGTAAATTACAAAATCTTGCGAGTAGCTAGGTTGAAGGCAATATTTAATAACGGGTTGCAAGATATACCCTTTAAATTTTATAAAATCAGTTATAACGAAAACAGTTATGAAAGAGTTGTAGATGTTACTTGAATACATGTAAAGTATAATGTTTGACAGTTCAAGAATGCAAAACTTCCTCAAATTATTCAAAGAAATATGTATTATTCCTACTTCTTCTTTCGCATGTTTACACCAATATGAAGTTGAGACGTCTTCTTCACTAAGTGTCATTCATAAAAGGGTCCTCGTCTATAATTCGTGCTTATTAAAAAAGTCACGAAGCATTGAATCATTGGTATTACAAAGTAAAATAACAAAGGGTGAAACAAAAACACAAACATTAAAATACGCAGAAAATAAACCCGAAATTTATATATAAAACTTTGCAAACATAAGGCATACATTTGTTCAAACCCCGAAATAAGACAAGGGTAAACCGATAAGAGAGTAGAACAGAAACTCAAAATAAATATTATTAGAATTCGACTAAAACTCGGAAAATAATATTTTATAAACCCCGTTAAAACTACGTATAAACTTACTTCCAACCTAACTACTTGATACTAAACCCCAACACAGACTAGGGGTAAAACTTTCCAATCATTTCTAAACCGCAAAATGGATCAAGGGTAAACTTCTGAAACATTTCACTAATAAAAAAACAAAATAGCACACTTTTCAATCAAACTTTCATTATGGGACATGTTCTGAACTAGTATAATCAGAAGGATTCAAGACAGCATCATCAGCAGCAGGAGGTTCAACTTGAGCACAAGAGGTTTGAACAACAGTTTCACCAGGAGTAAGTTCATCATCCATAGGAATGTCAACCTCAGGTGAAGAAAAGTTTTGACTCTGCTGAGTTTTCTCAATAGTTTCTTTAGTGTTAACAATTTCAGCAGCTAAGTCAAAGCCTTCATGCTTGCCTCCATTAAAGTTTCTAGGCGCATGTTCAAGAAAGTCCAACTAACATCAACAGTAGTTTTGTCCTCAAGGGCTTCATAATCCCTCTCCCACTGCTCAATTTTGGCTCTTAGTTCTTCCTTTCAAGTCAAAACAACATCATAAGAAGCTTGTAAGGGGGCGAGTGACCTCTTTAAGAAGTGAACTTTGTTAGAAGACACACAAAAATTTTCTTGAGCTTGGGTGAGCATTTGAACAAGCTCCCTAGCGTAAATACTTTTGGTTCAGCAATTCTTTCAAATCTCTAATTCCTTTAGTGGCTTTGGAAAGCTGCTCGACAAATGAACACTCGAGGAGGTCTTTATCCTTGCCAACTTGACTAGAAGAGGCCTTTTGAATCGTCAATTATGGTGTCATTACCTTCAACTTGACTAGAAGAGGCCTTGGAAGAACCAATTTCAACATGAAAAGTTGTAACAATAGAGGTAGTTGAGGGGGTCAAAACAACCACGAGCGGAGCAGTAGCAGCAGTAAAAGGTGCGGGGAAATGAGGATCAATTTGAACTAGAAAAGAGGCAAGATATGCTTCCTCATAAACAAAGCCAAAATTTTCATTATCAAATCCATAAGGAAAAAGCTGTTTTGAAGAGTCATCGGGTGCGACAGACATCTCTTCATCAGAGCTCACCAAAGTATTCGGGCTCATGCATGGGAACCAAACTTGGAGGAGGAGTGGCTTCATCTTCTAAAATAACACGTCTCCTAGCTTGAGATCTACGAACTAACGATCCCACCTCTTGATCCTCAGAACCATGCACCCTATCAGCTTTTCTCTTTGATGTGGAACTCAAAATTGCATCTTGAGCCATAGATAGACAAAGTCTTGAAGCAACAAATGATGCGGCTCTAACACCTCGAATGGGAAACCCTAACTAAGAAAACATTTAGAAAATTTTCAAGTAATTATGGAAGTAAGGTAGAAAACTGAAAGGAAGGATACCATGAGTCTTCACTTTCATATCAAACCTATTAAAAAGGAACTTCCACGACCTTCCTTCATAGTAGAAATAGTCAATAATTTTCCTACCCAACAACGGAAGTCTGGAATCTCCTCAATAGCTTCTATGATTGCTGTAAAAGGAAAAAGTATACAGTCATGAGATTACAAGTTCTTGTTTCTTCAATAGAACAAGAAGAAGAAGATTAAAAGAAAAAATGTACTTGCAAAGTTCCTTTTCTGGAAAAGGCGTGTTCTCTTCAATCACTAAACCTTTTGGGGGAGCAAAAACAAAATGGCCATACTAGCCATGATCATTGTCATCATCAGGACTAACCAAGACCCTTTTACTCCTGACCACAAGAGTAAATACCTAGAACGAAACAACTTCAGCGAATATAGATGAATCAAGTGATAAAATATCAAGGTTAAGGAGGCCAAATTTGACAAGAATCTTAACAATGCCACGACTCTCTATAAAATAGGACCAATATATCCTAAGCAAACATTAAAGAAAAAACAAAATTCTATAATGACTGGATCAATAGGTGGTCTGAAGCCCAATGTTAAGGGATATGTATAAATAAAAGAGTAACCAGCTTTATTTGAAGTGATCCTTTGATTTGAATTAGAGATTAAAATTGGGAAATCAAATTTCCAATAGCATTCTCTCGCACAATAGAAATTAAGCCCTCAGAAATCTGGGAAAGGAAAACATCAGCACGATCATGGGAAGTCATATTTGTAACTTGAGTTCTAATCGATTCTCGATCAGTAGAGAAGGAAAGTTTTGCGGGGAAAATCTCATCAATAGTGGATTGTTGAAGAGTTTTACTAGAATCCCTGCTTATAGTAGAAGATCTACGCGAAGATGCCCTAGTTCTATAAGACGAAGGGGGAGTAACATTAGGTTGACAAAAAGAACCATAAATAGACACAGACCCTAAACTACGTAATCTTCCACCCTTTCTACTTCTGATAGGAGCAGTTGAAGGGGGTAGTTCATCTATAATAATAGTTCTACGAGGATTGAGGTGTGGTGAACACATGGATGCAAGAAAGTGATCTGTGCTGAAGAATAAGAACAATTATAGACGAAGAATACTGTAGTTTGAAGGTTTTCGTGAAACTAAAGGCACAAGAGGTATTTATAGGAAGAAGCAATCATCAATGAAAAGTTAGTCACGATGGAAACGTCATATAGAAGTAGGCACTTCATGACAAATGCAGCCAAAAAAGGCCCTAGAAATCAATGAAGAGTCATAGACTCAATTTATGAAGGCCACATCACACATGCATTAAATGGAAGTGGCGTACGATGCGTTGGTTCTAGAGAAGACATAATGATACATGGGAAACAGCATAAAAAATTCCTATCATAAATACATATCACTTCCCAAATATTCAATTGCAAAATATTCGGCAAGTAGGGGGACTATCTGGATTGGTAAAAATATATATTACACGTGGATATACGCACACACACACGCATATATATATATATGTGTGTGTGTGTGTGTGTGTGTGTGTGTTTGTGTGTGTGGGGGGGAGGGAGGGGTTGATGTGTCAAGACACGTGGTTCATTAAGAAAGCAACAGCTGGAGAGGCACAAGTAGCAATAAGTACGAGCAAATCACCCACGCGATAAAAGGGGTATGGTCGCTCAAGTCTAAATTGCTATATGAAGATACAATGACAGAATGAATCAAGACAGTAATGAAGGAATATTCATGAATCATCAATTAATATGCATGAATGATCATAGTGTTACATAATCTTCATAGACAATTACAATTGCCAATATAACGTCTTATTAATATCATTAATGTTCATGATGACTCAACCATAAAAGGGAAGAAACGTTGTACTTATAGATTCCTATATAAGGGAATGAGATTGTCACTTGTAAAGATATGTTATGATTATTATTAGAATACAATTACTTTCTTTTGCTTTGTATTGATTACTTCGATATTTCATATTCTGCTTTCCTTTCTTATCACTGAGAGAATTTTGAATTTCTTGATTATCAGTAGCCCGAGTACTTCTAAAAATAGGCTTTGACCGAAATACATATTTTTTGGTTGAACAACTAGTTTCCTGTTATCCATGAAGACGTTAAATTTTGTGCTTAATGATTTTAGCAAAATCTGGATGTGCAATTTCAATTTTTGTCATTTATATTAATTTTATTTGAAAATGTTAGTTTTTCGGTCAACTTTTGTGCACCTTAATTGTTTCACCAAATACCTGTATTCTTCCACCACATCAAGCGTTTTCTAATGGATACTTGGATTTTCTTGCAAGCGCGGGTACAAAGAAGTATTAAAATCAAGAAAGAATTACAAGAAGATACACATGACTTTACAACATAACAAAAAATATCCACATTTTGAAGTTTTACCCAACCTAGCCATATTGTACATATTTTGAAAGCACTAGCAAATTTAAAATGTATGTTCTTACAACCATTGCTTCTAAAAGCTATCTGTTAAATATGTGTTCTCACAACAATTGCTTTCACTCTCTCTTCTTCTCACATCTTCTATATATGCTTCAAGGGGCCATCCGCTATTGCTGCTTCTTACCGTGTGGCACCTGGTTGCAATGTAAGAAAATTGAAAAGTAGAAATCCACCATTGAAGTCCATCTAAAGCTTTGCTTTCGAAAATAAGATTTTTTTATTTTTTTAGTTGTTTAGATTAGGTATTGTTCTAATTGATTAAAAATATCACAAAGAGTTCAAAATTTAAATTTGAAGTGATTTGGAGTTGATTTGAGCAAGATTTGAGTTAAATTTTAGAAAAGAGACAAGGAAGAAGGCGAAGTCATTTTTTTAATAATTATGTATAATCTTGTATAATAGTGTATAAATACATCTTATACACGTGCCACACCTCCTTTTTTACTTACACCCCCGGAAGGGTGTATGGGAAATTTTTCCAACTTAAAGTGACAATTGAAACGAGATTATTTATTCATTAAAAATTCAGAGTCACCACTTGAGATAATTAATGGTGTCCCAAGTAACCGATTTCAAATCCCGAATCAAGGAGAGATTGACTCTGTATTACAGACCACGAACTAGGAATCCGAGTAAGGAATTCTGTTAATCCAGGAGAAGGTGTTAGGTATTTTTGGGTTCCGTGGTTCTAGCATGGTCGCTCATCTGTTATAAATTGGCATATTATCTAATTTTAGTACATGTTCTAGCCTATGGTTCATTTTTAACCTTATAAACGCTTTTATTTTAGGGAGATTGCAACGTTATTTAAAACGGGTCTTGATCCACGTCACATAAATGCATCCGTGGTCCTCGACATATTTTATCTAACATTGTTGAGATTTGGATTTGAATTACATAAATGCGCGACTGAGTTTAGGAAGGTGAATTGGTAAAATAATACGCCTAAAGCAACTATGCATTTGCAACTTTGCGAGGGCCATAAAAATTTGGTAAATGCCACGCCTCGATTTCTAAAGATAAACAAGATTAATTAAACGAGGTCCATACAATTGAATTCTCGTTCGGCACAGCACGCCTCGATTCATTCTAAGCAAAAGGTGTTTAAATTTTCGCATAAGGGCAATTAATATTGGTGTTATTTAAAATGGCACACCTCAATTAATTAAATGAACTAGTCGACTGATTAAAGGACTAAAGAATTTCCAATCATTAAGGCGAAGGTTTAAACTTAATCTTAATAACTAGTACCTGAAACCAAGCAACAAAATAGAACAATTTTGATTCAGATCCCATCCTAAACAAAAATAAACATTTATGCCTATAGTCATTCAAACAAACAAAAGGATAACTTGGCTTTGCATGCTTTTAGCTTTCTTTCGAATCCACTCCGTTAACGAATATGTATTTTGGACTCAAATAGAAATCAAACCAACGTATACAAAATAAACCTTTCCACAAAGAAAAGAACACATAACAGAATCGGACCTGCCTACCTTCCTTAATTCATTTGCTCAAACCAAAAAACAGATGCATGTACTAACTGCTAAAACAAAACATTAAAATGAAACACTATAAATATGGACAACAAGCACTAAATCATATTCCCAAAATAACATAAAGATGAACATAGAACAAAGTGAACGGGAAATGAAGAATCAGACTTCAATGGCGAAAATTCTTTCCAAATTAAAGAAAACTTCGGGCTTACAGTTTTGTCCAAACGAAGAGCAATAGCTTTCAACACTAAAATCGAGTATCAACTAGAAGAAATCAACAGAAACGCGAATCGGAACCCGAACATTGACTTAAACCGGCTCCATCTCAACAACGAAATTCAGACCTGAAATTGGACTCCAAAATCGGAACCATTGATAGTTAACTAACAGCGTTTCAACCTGGTCCTTTGTGTTTGGAAGGGTCTCTTTAGTTTTGTATGTGTTTCTCTCTTCTATGGCGATGAGGAAGATAGGTGAGGGAGCAATGCCTATCTTTGCCTGAGATGGATAACAACAAAAGTTTAGGAGAAAGGGGGAGGGGTGCTGGTTTTGTGTAGGTGGTGAGATGGCCAAGAGAGGGAGGGGTGCGCTCTTGGAGATTAGCCAAGGGTATTGGGGATTTTTTCCTCAAAAGGTGATGTCCGCTGTTGCTTGAAGAAGGACCATTCGGAATGGGTCTAGTGGTGTTCTGTGACGTTTATTCCTCTACTGTTCAAATTTTCCAAGCAATATTTTTTCTATTTTTCAGCCTTTGGAGGTGTTAGTTTTTGTGTGCTCTTAGCTCATCAGTGTTAGCCCTACTATATAGGCCTAGGTCTAAATGTGTATTTTGTGTATCTTGCCAATTAGTCCTTATGTCTTGTGTGTTAAGTTCTTAGGATTTTTTTATTTATTTTTTTGACCCAAAGAAAAGTCTAGAAGAGTCTCTATGCTTAATGGATATTGGTCAAGAATTGGGCTCTAAAACTCTTAAAATTGTGTTCTAACACCTTAATTGACTTCTTTTAAAATAAGATAGAAATACTACACAATACCAAAGATAATCCTAATTAAATAAACTAAACATGAAACTATTTTTGTGTTTTCGAACTTATATAAAGATAAAATAAGGTACTATTTTTGTGTATTTTTTAAAATCTATGAAAAATACATAAACTAATATTTTTTTAATTTTTATCTTTCTTGTAATAAAATAAAGTAAAAGAGTCAAAATGTGTTGACATAGCTATATTAGGCATAAATTAAATATTTACGTGTTTAAATATAAAAAATCTTGGGGATGGTCAAAAACTACATGTCTACAGCTGCCCCTCTTTGATTGAAAAGACGAAGTTTTTTCAGACAAAGAACGACTAGACAGGTTTTTCTGACCAGAACCTTATTTCAGGAGACCGAAACTAAGAGAAAGGAGAATGTGATTGAGCCATAGTATCTGAGCTGCCTATATATCCATGGGTATAAAGGAATTAAACCATGTATAGTTTAGAAATGAGGGAGATGATGGAGTATACCGAGGTACAGAGCCAATCGAGGTGCCGTTTCGTCGAGGTTCCGGTCCGGGTCCTGTTATTACATTAAAGTCAAAAAATAAAAAAGACTAGCAAAGCCTTCCAACTACGAGTTACGAGATTCCTAGCTATAAGACTTCTGTAGCTTGATCTTGAGTCTTGAATGGTTCTCATGCAGACTTTGGATTTTAAAATTGACGCTTGCTAGTTGTAGGTGTTAGTTCATTCTTCTTTAGCTTTCCAGATCGAAACCGGATATACCATTCTTGTGACTTCAACCATGTATTGAGCAGCTCACATTTTCATCAACTTCTGCATCTAGATTCATTTCTTGCCTTTAGAGTTTTTCCTTATTGTGACTAACTTCTATTGATCACCTCGGACTGTCGACTCACATTCTTTCCGCAAGCTTCTTTTGTTGCTAATTTTAATTGTATTCTGAAGTGAATTACCTTATTCTCTAGGTGGAACCTAATTGCCAATATTTGATTTGTATTCCCTTGTTCTCCAGGTGGACGCCTGATTGCCAAAAACTTGAACCATATTCCCCTGTTCTCCTGGTGGGTGCTTAATTGCCAAAAACTTGACTGTATTCCCTTATTCTCCGGGTGGGCGCCTGATTGCCAAAAACATGAACTGTATTCCCTTGTTTTCCAGGCGGGCGCCTGATTGCCAAAACTTGGACTATATTCCCTTGTTCTCCAAGTGGACGCCTGATTTCGAAGAACTTGAACTGTATTCCCTTGTTCTCCAGGCGGGCGCCTGATTGCCAGGAGCTAGAACTTTATTCCCTTATTCACCAAGTGAACGTCTAATTACTAAAACTTGAACTTTATTTCCTTATTCTCCAGGTGGGTGCCATATTACCAAAACTTGAACTATATTCCCTTGTTCTATATATAGGTGCCTGATTACAAAAACTTGATCTGTATTCCCTTGTTCTCTAGGTGGGTGCTTGATTGTCAAAACTTGAATTATGTTCCCTAATTCTCCAGTTGGGTGCCTGATTACCAAAACTTTAACTGTATTCCCTTGTTCTCTATGTGAGTGCCTGAATGCCAAAACTTGAACTGTATTCCCTTATTCTCCAATGGGGTGCCTAATTGCCGAAACATAAACTATATTCCCTTGTTCTCCGGGTGGGTGCCTAATTTCCAAAACTTGAATTGTATTCCCTAGCTCTCCATGTGGGCGCCTGATTTCCAAAACTTAAATTGTATTCCCTTGCTCTCCAGGTGGGCGCCTGATTGCTGAAACTTGAATTATATTCACGTGCTCTCCAGGTGGGCGCATGATTGCCAAATCTTGAATTGTATTCGCTTGCTCTCCAGGTGGATGCCTGATTACCAAAATTTGAATTGTATTCTCTTGCTCTCTAGGCGGGCACATGACTACCAAAACATTAACTGTAATCCCTTGTTCTCTAGGTGGGCTCCTGATTGCTAAAAACTTTAGTTGTCTTCCCCTGTTCTCCAGGTGGGATCCTGATTGCCAAAAACTTGAACTATATCCCCTTGTTCTCCTGGTGGCTCCTGATTGCCAAAACTTCAACTGTATTCCCTTGTTCTCCAGGTGGGCTCCTGATTTCAAAAACTTGAGCTGTATTCCCTTGTTCTCCAAGTGGGATCCTGATTGCAAAAACTAGAACTATATCCCCTTGATCTACAAGTGGGCTCCTGATTGCCAAAACTTTAACTGTATTCCCTTGTTCTCCAAGTGGGCTCTTTATTACCAGAACTTTAATTGCATTCCTTTGCTCTCCAGGTGGGTGCCTTATTTCCAAAACTTTAAATGTATTCCCTTATTCTCTAGGTAGGCTCCTGAGTGCCAAAACTTTAACTGTATTCCCTTGTTCTCCTAGTGGGCTCCTGATTACCAAAACTTTAACTGTATTCCCTTGTTCTTTAGGTGGGCTCCTGATTTTCAAAACTTGAGCTGTATTCCCTTGTTCTCGAGGTGGGCTCCTGATTGCCAAAGCTTTAATTGTATTCCCTTGTTCTCCATGTGGGCTCCTGATTACCAAAACTTTAACCGTATTCCCTTGTTCTCTAGGTGGGATCCTGATTGCCAAAACTTGAGTTGTATTCCCTTGAAACATGTGTTGCCTTCCTTTGAAACTTGAACTGCTTTCCCTTGAAACTGCTTTCGCTTGACCTGATTACAACAAAACAAACAAAACCATAGAAATTTTCCTGCCCCAATTTGGTGTTGGGCGCATCTATGAGTGTTAATTGAATTATGATACCAAATATCTCTATGAATTTGAAACCTAAATCTCGTTATCCAGTAGGATCCTACAAACTCCTAGTTAAATGACAGTTTTAAATATAAATTATATCTTCTAATGGTATGAATCCCACCAAACCTTGTTATCTAAGAGGATCTTAAGAATACATACCATTATCCAGGAGGGTCCTGAAAATAAAAAATCAAGTCATATCTTAAGAGTGACAACTATTACGACTGAATTATACTACCCTACAGCAGAACTTGTGCTAAATCTTGTTATCTAATGGCAATCTTAAAGCTAATTCCCGTTTTTCAAGAGGGTCCTGAAAGTTCTTAATTAAATCCTATCTCAAACGTGAAAACTTTGAAGCCAACTTATATTCCTTTAGGGTACATTTATGCTAGATTTTGCCACTCATGATTGTTTTGAATATTAAATTATGTCCCATTTTCCAAGAGGGTCCTAACAACTTCTCCCATTATACAAGCGGGCCCTGAGAATTTAAGGTCAAACCTGTATGGTGCCTGCTTTTCCTTATGGAGAGTTTCTCAGAAACAAACGGAATTTCCTGCCCCTATTTCAATCAAAGAAACATCTTGTCAATTTTAAAATATGGTAGTTGGTTTGTAGCCTTGCCTTTGAGGGAGATTGCTCATTCAATTCCCATGATAACTGATTTCCACTCGAATTCCTTACATGTTCATTGACTAACCACTTTCTATGTCACCCTTATCACAGAAAACACCTCTTCTCTATTCAGACCCAATACACGCTATCTATTGTATTGCTCGTAAATTGACATTTACCTAACCTTTGTGTTTCACATGAACCCCAATGCATATTGATTGTTACCAACTTGGTGTGCACATTGTTCTTTCCTGATTTAAATCACTGGACTTGGCCTTAAGGTCTATTGCTCTGTCGCTTTCCATGCTAACCTTGCTAGGAAGATCTTGCTTTTTTTTTGGTAATTAAACTTTGTATTAATCACCAAAGTGGTTGCCATACAATTCCATAGTTCAGCTTTATACATAGCTGCCTATCAAAAGGTAAACAAAACTGACTAAACTATACTATACCAAAAGTTCAACATTACAGTAGGTAACTCTAGGCGGTGCCCTAACATTACAAGTGTAAGCAATGCTTCTAAGAAGTTTATCACTAGTACAGAAGGTGTTTCCAAATACTCTTGCATTCCTTTCCAACCATAGGACATAGAACATTTCTGCCAAGGTCATTTTGAATATATGAGCTCGAGGAGATTTCCCTTTAGCCTGATCAATGAACCAGTGGACAAACTGTGGCCAATTCTGTCCAGCAGGTTGTGTAGCTCCAATCCATTGCAGTGTGTGATACCTCAGCTGAGTAGCAAAGGTGCAGTCCAAGAACAAGTGGTCTCTGGTTTCCTTAGTTTGTTGACACATAACACATGTGCCATCCACAGCCAAGTTCCATTTGATCAACCTATCTTTAGTAGGAAGCCTGTCTTGTAGAAGCATCCAAAGGTTGAAAAGTGCTTTAGGTCGAGCAGAATTCTGTATGGTTAAGTTCTTCCAAGGGACTCTAGGTGCCTCTCCAATTTGTTGAAGATAGAGCATTCTTATAGAACAATCAGGCTTATGTAACAATTGATATTGCTGCAAAAGAACAGTGCCTTCAATGATCTTCCGAACCATCCTACTAGCTTGTTTAGGCACATTTATGGTCTCCAACTGTTGTTGTTTGATATAAACTGTGTGAATCCATTTCACCCATAATACATCCTTCTTGTGTGCCAAATCCCAGCTTAGTTTTGCAACAGCAGCCTTGTTCCACAATAAGAGATTGGTAAAGTTTAAGCCTCCAGCAGACTTTGGCAGACAGATTTTTTCCCAGGCCACATATGCTTTCCTTGTTACATTTACTGAGCCAGACCATATGTAGGATCTACATATTGGTTCTAGCAGTTTTATAACTTTGGAAGGAATGAGAAAGAGTTGAGCCCAATAAGCTTGAATACCAAAGATTACTGATTGCACCAACTGGATTCTACCAGCATATGACAGTTGTCTGGCAGTCCAGGATGTAATCCTGGCAGTAATCTTGTCGACCAGTAGTTGCCATTGGAAAACAGGCAGCTTCTTGGTAGATAGTGGTACACCCAAGTATTTAAAAGGTAGATAGGAAGATCTTGCTTGTCACTGGTTTACCACCCTTTTTGTCAATCTTATCACAGAAAATACCTTTGACCCGTTCACCCTAACCCTCAATCTATTGCATTGTTCATGAATTGATATATACCAAGCCTTTGTATTTCACACAAATCCCAAAGCATGTTGATTATTACCAACTCAGTTCGCTTGTTGTTCTTTCCTGACTTATACCTTTTTGATGTGCTAGCCAGATCCCGTTTTGTGCAATTGGAAACGTGGTGGAAAATTTTGATGTCATTTTTTACTTTTTCTGACCAAATAGACTCAGGAAGAGGAAGTAAACAAGACAAAAAGAATGGACTAAAGGATGATGGAAAGGGATGATTTCTAACAAGAAACTACAAGTAGAAACCTATCAAATGTGGATACCAACTCTAATGACCATGACATGAACCTGTGGCCTATTTTGTTAAGAAAGTCTGATTTTCAACTCTTGTTATATCCTTAAACTGTGAAACTAGACTTCAATGCTCCGATTATCCAATCTGATTCACAATCCTTATTCGACTTGTGGTACCGGAAGGATTTTCACCATCAAGCCTCTCTCATTTTGTTCTTTTTCTCAACTCACCATCGCCTTATGGTGCTTGTGAAGGTTTTCACTGATAAGACCCTCTCCTTTTCATTTTCCCCACTTAGACCAGACTGTTGACCTTGATATGAATCACCTATACTTGCTTGACTTGGAATATCTCGAATACTGATCGGAAGGTCTTTCATTGGACCGTAATATGGGCTTTTGGATAGGGTTAGAAAGTAAGGATATCAAAAGGGCTCAAAAAAACTTGAATGGGTTCAAACTTACAACTTTTGGAATTAGATATTTTACATAACCACAACTTCTTCCCTGTTTCTTTTCTTGGGGACTTTTGAATTGTTATTTTGATAGGACCGAACCTTGAAGATGCCTACGTATCCTGAAAAGGAATCAGGTCGAACGTAGTTCATGACATAAAAATTGCTTTGTTGATATCGTCTCCTTTCTCTTTCCTTTCTTTATCTTTCCTTTTTTCCTTCTTTCTCTTCTTGTTGTTTTGTTGTTCTATCTTTTTTCTTTACTTTTATACTTTTTTTTTCATTTTCATCATTTTTTTTTCTTTTCTCTCTTTTCCTTTACTTATCTTTCGCGATTGCATTTCTGATCTTTGCTACTGATTCCAAAAGAGAGGTATGAAGGAAAATAAATAAGGCTCAAAGGGGTAACAAAGGATAAAGTATTTAGAAAGCCGAACAAAATACCTTCGTCATTCCAATCTTCAAAACATGCCAAGGACAAACAGACACAATTTAACCAAATAAATCATACATAATATCTTTTGACTGCATCAAAGTTGATAGCCATTACTACACATTTGCCTTCTATATTTGTTAAATACAAAGCACCATTGGACAACACTCTCGTTACCATGAACGGCCCCTGCCAATTCGGAGAAAACTTGCCTTTAGCTTCAACCTGATGCGGCAAGATGCATTTCAATAGTATTTTTTATGTTCTATCTGCCTCAGTTTCTCATAATTCGAGCTTGAAGTGATCTCAAAATTATCTGCCTCAATTTCATACTGTTTGGGCTTCATATGATCTCAAAGTTTGTACTTATTTCCTTCAAAATTGCTTCATTGCTTCATGAGTAAACTAAAAACCATGCTGAGGATTATGTGTGCATGTCATGTCACTAGAGTCAACAGGAAAAGGACTATAAAAGGAAAAGAGAACTAACCAAAAATTGACTAGAAATAACAAAAGATAGAAATTGCGTTAGCCAGATGGTGAAGGGGTTAGAACAACAAAACAGGCACTAAACTGGGGTTACAACCCTGGAAAAAACCTACACAACACAAAATGAGTTACATTGACTAAACAAACTAGGTAGAATAAAAGGATAGAAAGGTTTGAGTAACAAGACAATATCTGAGTTAGAACCTTGAAAATAACCCGGACAACATAAATGACAACAAAATACACCACCAAGACTCCTCCCCAGCTAACCAAGAGATGGAGCGACTTTCCAATTACCAAGCTCGGAATCTTAGACACTGAGTTACGCATCAACATTACTGGGACTTCACAAGTCTTTATCATATTGAGCTTAGCAAATTGCGTTTGGGTCCCTTTTACCAGCTCTTCTTAAGATCAACCTCTGATAGTGCTAAAAGCTTCGTACTATGTGGACCTCTGAGAATATCAGAAGAACTCTCATATTACTTTCCAAAATAAATCATACCCACTATATTCGTCTCATTATGAACAGGCGATGGACTCTGGCTAGTGTATGTTGCACCTGGACAATGCCACATGCATCAATAAGCTTCTGAATTGCTTTTTTCATGTGCCAACACTTTTCTATTATGTGACCGGGGCATTGGAGCAATATGTGCACCTTTGGGAAAACTCAAACTTCTTTGGCAGAGCATTTGACATTTTTATCTGAATCGGCTTCAACATGTCCAATTGCCTCAACCTTTAGAACAAACTGGCATATGATTCTTCAATATGGGAGAAAGCCTTTTCTTTTTTCAGTTGCCTTTTCTGTTCATATTCTAGCCTCGGATGGAACCTTATACGGGCAGGTGGCTGATATGCTTGAGGGGGGGGGTAAGACATTTGGGGATGTGGTGTGGTCCATCGTGGGCCTCGTGGGTGTGGAACATATAGTGGTGCATTGTGGACAGGGTACTAGGAAAATGATGTACGACTTTGGAGGTTCTGTGGAGAAAAGTAGCATTGGGGAGGGTCATGTGGTGCACAAGGAAATACATGGGGCCACTGTCGAGGTTGAAAGTGTTGAGCAAGAATGCCCAGTAGGTCATTTTTTTTATTTCTCTTTCTTCTGCCCAAAATTATTGGGATGTTCTTAATGTCTTTCGTAGTATCTTTCAATGCCGAATAACTCATGATTTTGCCTGAGTTGATTCACTTTTCTACCATCTTCCCAATTTTTACTACATCATTGAAAGGTTTACACAAGGTCGGATCAAATGACTGAAATAGGTGGGCTCCTAGGCTTGTAAGAAAAGCTCAACCATTTCTTCTTCACCAATCGGGGGGCTAACTCGAGCAACTTGCTCTCTCAATCTGAGCCAAAACTCCCTAAAGCTTTCCTCCGTCTTCTTTTTCATTTTAGATAGGGAGGAGAGGTCTGGGGTAATGCCTAACTTGTATTGAAAGTGTTGAACAAAATCTTGACTCATGTCACCCAAAGTAGGCCACTTATCAACATCTTGACGATTATGCCATTCCAAAGCTGCCCCAGTCAAGCTCTTATTGAAATATGCCATCAACAAGTCATCTTTCTCTCTAACACTTCTCATATCACTGCAATAAAACCTCAGGTGAGCTACCGTATCTCCACACCCATCATACAAGTTAAATTTTGGCACTTTAAACCATGCAGGCAAGCGAATGTCAAGGGACACACACAGTTCTTTGTAAGCCATATTACCCTGGTCTCCCATTCTTTGCTTGTTCTTTAAAGTTTGTTCGATGCCTTTCAACTTCTTGGGTATCTCATCTTGCCCTTCTTTTCCTGTGACCTTTTCATTTCCATCATGAAGCTCATCCCGAGGGCTCTGCTTGTATGAGTTAGGAACCTTGTGGGCAACCTCTACTGTGTATTATTGGGCATCATGATCTTGGAGTGGGTATTTATTGTTGGGGATAGTGGATATGACAGGAGGTCGGTTTTGGGGAAAAGTAATTGGAGGATGAGTGATGGAGCTACTAGGATGGTTGCAAAAGCTATGATAAACGGGAAAATATGGAGAGTATGGGGATCATCCGGCACTATGACTGGAGTTTGGGTAAGGGTAGCATCTAAGAAGCTAGGTGGTGGGGGTGGTTCCTTCCCAGCCATCCAGGCTTGATACATGTCTGTCATCTGTCGTCTTAACATCCTTACCTCATCAACCAAACCAGTGTCTTATTCAACCAATTGCTTTCAGGCACCAGTATCAACCAACCCAATTTTGTTGTTGTCTGCCATTGCCTTTTGACCTTATGTTGTGAAGAGGAGTCGCTAGTTCAAGAACCGCAAACCAACCACCCTTCTGCTTTATAACAAAAGGAAATAAATGAGGTCATCATGTTATCTTTATAGCATTTAACAGTTAAAATATCACATTGCATGCAATGCACATAACCACAGTTATCGATTGTAACATGACTTCGAGGGTGTGAAGGTCATATGGCATCATCCCAATTTGTTCATTTCAATCCTCTCATTTTTTTTGCTTTTCTAGCACTTCTTGGCTTGCTCATTTTCCTTCCTTTCCTGTTCTTACTGATTATCGCTCAATTCCTTCTTCACATCTCTCACATCCCATGATTTCATCTCTCTTTTATTTTGTTTTTCTCTTTCTTTTTTCTTTTTTTTCTGTTTTTTATAAAAATAAAAAAATGATTCGATCAAACCCTATGTAGGTTGCCTACGTATCATGACGCCACATGAATCAGATCTTTGCATAGCTCGAGAGATCGAGTTAACAAACTAACATTGTCATTTTCTTTATTTTTTCTTTTTATTACCTTAATGACTATTCTGAGGAGTAAAGAAAAACAAAAGACGCAACACCCTATTTTTCTTTTTGAATTTTCTAGACTTAATGTTCTATATCTTATTCTAAACTCAAGCTTAACAGATTTTTTCTTTTTCTTAAACAAACACGCAATTAAAGAAAAATCCTAAAAGAAATTTTTTCTTTTTTTCGAATTCTTCTTTTTCTATTTAGGAAGGAAATATAAAAAAATAAAACAAAAGGAAACTATTTTGAATTTTCTTTGATATCCTTGAAGAATGATATCGAAACGAGAAATGAACAAGATAAAGACAAACAAAAGATAAAGTATGTTTTTTTTCTTCTATGTATAATATCCCAAATTTTTAACAAAAATAAAAAAAATCTTTTATTCATTTTTCACTAATTTCCCAAAGAAAAACCTCAAAAGAAAATCTTTTTGGATTTTGGAATTAATACCTTAAAGAAAATATTTTTAAAGGTTTTAAAAGAAAATTCTTTTTTTTTTAATTTTTAGTCCTAATATACTAAAGGAGATATAAAAATAATCTGCATTTAATGTTCTAGATATTAATTTCCTAAAAGAAAACACACCTCAAATGATTGTTTTCCAATTCCTAGAATTAATATTCTAAAGAAGACTTCTAACGGAATTATAAAATGCAAAGTCTCTTTTATTTTTTGACTTATGATGTTCCAAACGTCAATACCACAAGAGTGGGGGGGGGGGGGAGGGGTTATTTGTGTGGTACCCAATTTTTGATCTAGAAGAACTTGGTTCTTCTAGGTGTTCTAACTACTATTTGCGGAATTAAAAGTATAGAAAATAAAGAAAATAGAGATTTTTACATGAAAAACATCTGGTTCAAAAGGTGAGAAAACCACGACCAACTACTCAATAGGATTTTCCCAAACTTCCACTAAAATTACTGAGCCAAAATAGCATTTACAAAATCTCTTTGTAAACCTAAGGATAAACTCTAATCTAAGTGTAGCACACAACCTCAACTGTTACGACACCTTCAAGATAACTTTAACTCGAATACTCAAAGTACCTAATACAATTGCTTCTACGAAAGCTGGTAAGGTACAACTTTATGTTGAAACACGTTCTCAAGGCACTAAACTAAACGTGTGTTCATATTTGTAGGTTTTGATAAATGACAAACCACGCGCAATTGACATATGACGAGGTCCAAGCACAAGCGCGCAATTGACACATAACGAGGTTCAAGCACAAGACGAACAAAGATCAAGTTTAAGCAAAGAAACAAAGTTATACATGAGTCGTTCTTTAATTGTGATCTTGATCCGACAATTGACTCAAGACTTGGCTTCTCTCGTAAAATCATTTTTTATCAAATCATGCATATTTAATTTAAAGCAAAATAATTTTCAAACATTTTATTTTAGCCAAAATGATTTTTAAACATGCCTCTCAAATCTGGACAAAGATAATCGATTATGTACTTTATGATAATCGATTATGTTAAGACAATGTACACCAGATTTACAAAGCTGAACAATAATCAATTATGTACATTATGATAATCGATTATGTTAAGGCAGTGTCCATCAGATTTTTCAAAGCTGTAAGATAATCGATTATGCACCTTATGATAATCGATTATGTTGAGGCAGTGTCCATCAGATTTTTCAAAGCTGTAAAATAATCGATTATGCACCTTATGATAATCGATTATGTTGAGGCAGTGTCTATCAGATTTTTCAAGACTATAAAATAATCGATCATGTACATTATGATAATCGATTATGTTAAGACAGTGTAGTCCGAAGTTTTCAAAACTTTAAAGATAATCGATTATCCTTATAGCATAATCGATTATGTAAATGACCGTTGCCAAAGTATTTTTAAACTCTGAAAGATAATCGATTATACACAATCTGATAATCGATTATGCTAAGTAAAAATCTGGGAATGATTTTTGAACGTTGTCAGGTAATCGATTATACGATTTGGATAATCGATTATTCTGCTTAAAATCTGGGAATGATTTTTGAACGATTGGAAGATAATCGATTATGCAAATCAGATAATCGATTATCTCAGCACAAAATCAGCAATTCATGATTGGCAATTAAGCAACGGTTTTGGATGTTTTGTACACTATAAATACAACTCAAAATCAGTCTTCTAAGTACAACAACTGATCACATTCTTGCTAAGGCTTACATACTCTCATATCAATCATTTTCTATTCATTTCATAAGTTTTTGAGAGCCAAACTCTTGACGAAAGTTGTTGTGTTCTTGAGCGTAGTTATTTTACTCATATCTACTCTTAAAGAGAGTCTTGTCTTGAGTGCTAAGTGTTTGTATACACTTGAAGGGAAGTGTTAATCCCTTGTGTTTGTAAGAAGGAACGTTTTCATTCCTTCTATTGAAGTCTTGAAGTGTGGTATCTTCGAGCAAAAGTTGTTGAGGCTTGTGTGACTCAAGTTCTCAGTTTGTAACGGTTTGTTAAGCACCCGTAAGCTTAACGGAGTTAGTGGAATCTCGAGAGAGTCTCTCGGGGACTGGACTAGCCACAAGTTATGGTGAACCAGGATAAATTCGGTTCGTTCATTCCTTGTTATTTATTTTCCGCACTTATTTCAATCCTGCAATTTTTAATTCCGCAAGTTTACATTGTTTTTTATCATAACGCTATTCACCCCCCCCTCTAGCGTTAAGCATATATTCTAACAATTGGTATCACAGCCCAACTCTCTGAAAGACTTAACCGTTTGAGAGAAACAATCCATGGCTTCTACTCGTGACTTTAATGCAGGAATAGGTGAAGGACAATGCTCCACCAGACCACCACTATTCGATGGCACAAACTATACGTACTGGAATGAGAGGATGAAAATATTCATCCAATCGAATAATTTTCATCTATGGAAGGTTATAACGAAGGGAGAACAAATTCCAACCAAAAAGGTTGAAAATGAATGGGTTCCAAAATGCGAAGATGAATACGATGCGGATGATATCCGAAAAGTGCAGAACAACGCTAGAGCCATCAACTTATTGTATTGTGCTGTAAATGCTGATAATTACAGAAGAATATCATGTTGCACAACGGCTAAGCAAATGTGGGATAAGCTGGAATCACGTACGAAGGTACGGACCAGGTAAGAGAAGCTAAAATTGATTTTCTAACCCATGCATATGAACTGTTTCACATGAAGGAAAGCGAGAGGATCGATGACATGATCGAACGATTTTCAAAAATCGTTAATGACCTACATGCTCTTAAGAGGATCTTCACGGATAAGGAACTTGTCCGAAAAATTCTCCGAAGTCTCACTCCGGAATGGCGCTCCAAGGCCGACGCGATTCAAGAGTCTATCGGCATTTCAAATGTCACCATCGACGGACTAAGAGGTAATCTTAAAACCTATGAATCTACTATACTTAACCCTCCTTTTAATGATCAAAGGAAACAAAGAATCGCCCTCAAGGCAAGCACGGCTCAACCTCAAAATGATGAGGACTCAAACAACGGAGATAACGAGTTCGGACTCGTTATTAAGAGATTTCAAAAGTTCATGCGAAAAAATATGAACGAAAAGGCAAACAACAAGGAGATCAAGTAAAGTGCGATGGATGCGGAGAAATCGGGCACATTAAATCAAATTTCCCAAATGTCAAAAAGGAGAAGAAACCCTTCAAGAAACAACGAGCATACATATCATGGGGAGGAACTCCGGAGACAAATCAAGCGACGATGAAGAAGACGAAACCGCAAATCTATGTCTCATGGCACACGAAGACAATCAAGAAGAGGTATGTCAAATTTCTTCTAAAAATTTCTTTTCTCTTGAGGAAATGCAAAATGCTTTTGATGAATTGTATAGTGAATTCATTAGAGCTTCCGAAACTGTTAGAGACGTAAAAAAAATTCTTCTTTGAAAGAAAAAGATTTTGAAAAACAACTCTCTTTGAAAGAAAAGGATTTGGAAAAATTGATTTTGGAAAATGAGAAGTTGAAAGAAGAAAACAAATTTTTCGGCAAGAGAAGCGCCGACAAACCCGAGAGTTCTAGTAAAAATTGTATTTCTTGCATGTATATAAAAGATGAAGTAGAAAGACTTAAGGGCACCGTAGATAAGTTCAATTCTTCTCATAAAAATTTGAATGATGTTCTTGTCAATTTGAAATCGACCAAACATGGCATAGGTTTCAAAAACGAGCCTAAAGAAAAAGTTGAAGCCATCCCTCAACAACCTATGGCTCAACCTAGGATAAATAAAATAAACGTTCAACCTAGATATAACAATCCTAGAATCAACATGCATGCTAGACCAAACACTAGAAGAAACGTTGAACAATTTAGAACACCAAGAAATGGCTTTCAACAATCGCAACCTAGACATGCTCGACCTAGAAATAATTATTCTAGAAACGCTGCATATCCTAGAACAAACAGTAGGAGAAATGATTTTCAAGAATTGCGCAATAGGCATATTGTCAAAAATAGAGCAAACGATTTTCATACCTCCAACTACTACCAACCCAGAAGAATGTATAATTCTAATGTCATTTGTCATTATTGTAGTCGAATAGGACATATTTCTCCTGCTTGTTTTACTAGACACAGACACTTCACCGCATGTCAACCACACCACCACGTTACACCTAACTCACAAGGACCCAAAACAGCTTGGGTACCAAAAACTCATTTGTCTTGTAGGTGTGTTTGAAGGGATCAAGTGTACTTTGGTTCCTTGATAGTGGATGCTCCAAACATATGATCGGAGACGCATCAAAATTCCTTCAACTAAAACACAAGGAAGGAGGAAACGTTATTTTTGGAGATAATAACAAAGGAAAAATTATCGGCATTGGATCGGTCGTAAGGATGAATCTTCTTCCATTAAGCATATATTGCTAGTTAAAGGTCTGAAACATAATCTCTTGAGCATAAGTCAATTATGTGACAAGGGAAATCTTGTTTTGTTTGATTCGGAAGAATGCTTAGTTTTTCGTCGGAGTGATTTTAAAATTATTCTTCGTGGTATTAGAATTGATAACATCTATATGGTTGATCTCGAAAATTCTTCATCAAAGTATGTGAATTGTCTTATGAGTAAAGAAGATGATATGTGGTTATGGCATCGTAGAGTAGCTCATATCAACATGCATCTTTTAAACAAATTGGTTTCACAAAATTTAGTTATTGGTCTTCCAAATTTGAAATTTGAAAATGACACTATTTGTGATACTTGTCAAAAAGGGAAACAAACAAAAGCATCTTTTAAATCGAAAAATATTGTTTAAACTACTAGACCTTTGCAACTTCTTCATATGTATCTTTTTGGACCATCTCGCATTGAAAGTCTTGGTAGAAATCGCTATGCTTTTGTTATTGTTGATGGTTATTCTAGATTCACATGGACACTATTTCTTTCTCACAAAAGTGAGGCCTTTCATAATTTTAAAAGTTTTCTTAAACGTGTTCAAAATGAAAAGAACACAACCGTCACTTCCATAAGAAGTGATCATGGGGGAGAGTTCGATCACAATCTCTTCGCGGACTTTTGTGACGAACTCGGTATTGAGCACACCTTCTCTGCTCCGTGTACACCAAAACAAAATGGAGTGGTGGAATGGAAAAATAGGTGTCTCGAAGAGATGGCTAGAACCATGCTCGATGAGGCTAAGATTCCCCAACAATTTTGGGCGGATGCCGTGAGTACCGCATGTTATGTTTTGAACAGTGTAGTCATTAGACCAATACTCATGAAGACTCCCTATGAGCTCTACAAGGGAAGGAAACCTAACCTATCCCATCTTAGAGTGTTCGGTTGTAAATGCTTTATTCATAACAACGGAAAAGATAATTTGGGAAAATTTGATGCCAAATCCGATGAAGGAATTTTTCTTGGTTACTCATCACGTAGCAAAGCATATAGAGTATTCAATAATAGAACCGAAACTGTTGAGGAATCTCCTCATATTGTGTTTTCCGAAAATAATGCTCACTTGGCGAGAAAGGATTCTGGTTTTGATCTTGCAGGTATTTTAAACACAATAAGTCCTCAAGACAAAGTACAAGAGGAAAATCCAAAGGAAATTCAAGATGAAATTTTGGAACAATTATCGGAGGAAGCGCCACCACTGGAGAAAGAAACGAAACTGCGTAACGCGTGGAGGACAATCAAAGACCATCCTCTCGACAAGGTAATTGGCGACATTGAACAAAAGGTAAGTACTCGAAACACTCTTAAGAACACCTTAGGACACACTTCTTAAGAGATCACGTTCTCAATTGGCCGACATCTTCACAATGCCTTTAGAGAAAGAGTCCTTTTGCCGAATTCGTAGTGAACTCGGAATTCTTGACTCCACATTGATCTAAGTCATGCATTGCATTTTTTTCACACAATTACTAACTTGAGCGTCGGAGGCGCCTAATTCTCTTTTGCAGGTATCGCCCTAAAGGTAGGGGGAATTATAAGGCGATGGTGTAGAATAATCGATTTTTCTATAGTCGATAATCGATTATCATTCCTTTACGTCTCATGCTTACTATGCCGGAAAATCGATTAGCAAGTATCACTAATCGATTATTTACGTTTTATGTTTATTATGCCGGAAAATTAACATAATCGATTAGGCTACACTACAATCGATTATCTAACAGTTTTTGCTTTGCAGGTTTTTGGATGGTAAATATAAAAATCGATTATCAAATTACATAATCGATTTTGTTGACATTTTTTTTTGGTGTTAATTGTGACAATAATCGATTATTTAAAACTGTATAATCGATTACCGTCTCGATTATTCATTACTGCACTTCCTAAAATAATCGATTATCTCAAAGGTATAATCGATTATTTCCCGAGTCAGAAAATCACTGTGCACACTGTGTCAGAATAATCAATTACCATAATTCAGTAATCGATTATCCTCAGTCAGTATTTCAAAATTGTTACCGTTTCTGACCGTTCTGCCTCTTAAATTTCTGCAGATTTCTTCACATCAATGCAATGCCATCCTTCTCATTATAAATAGGTGCTATATGCCTTCAATTTCTTCACTCAAACATCAATCTTATCTCCCAAATACTCAAAAATCTTCAAACTTCCTTCAAAGGCTATTACTACTTATTCAAAATGTCGGGCAGAAACTCCAAACGTGCTCGTGCCGGCAAAATGTTGCCTCCTCTTCCGCCACTCGTCCACCAGTTTATTGTTATAAAGATGGCTCCTACTTACGATTCAACAGTGAAGAACAACTTATGCACTTCGCTGAAAAGTTTGAAAATCGAGAAATCCTCCCTCCTCGATTTTCCACTAATCGATTCCTTAATCAAAGCGCCCCTCGATCCACAGCAAATATACTCCTACAAAGCCAACTCCTTGAATTCCTATACCTTCACACCCCTTACATTCACCCTTCCCTAATTCAGGCCTTCTATTCAAATCTCGAGAAAGACAAAGATGGTGAACTCTTCTCGACCATCAATGGAATTCACATCCCCGTATCTGAGGCAAATATTCTGGCCATCACTAAACTTCCGCACAATGGGGAAGACATTTTACTCTATACTAGGGAAGAAGGCGCTCTGTTTGATGAACAACTTCTTTTTACCCAAATTGGCATCGGTGAATTTTGTCCAACTCCGGATCATCGTCGTCCCACCATCACAAACATGCTCCCAGAATACCGTCTAATTTTCTATTTCATCACCCGCGTTCTAAAACCGCGGAAATTCAATCATACAACTATATCTCATGAGGATTCAAAACTCATGCATGCCATCATCACCGGAGCTCGCATCAATTGGTGCAAGTTCGTCAAGACTCATATGTTTGATGCAATTGGGGAAGATAAGCCTCTCCCCTATGTTTTTGTCGCTATGACCCTTTTTGTTGCATCCGGTGTCGACACTTCCGTCGGCCCTCGCAAAAAGGAGACAAAATATTGGGAAATACAAGAATCTTCATTTCCCAATATCGGTGAGCATCCACCTCCTCCTCCAACTCAGCGACGTCGTCCTCCGGCCCCGTCCGATGTATCCCTCCACACCATTTCCGAGCAAATTGCGTCCCTGTCCACATCCATGAATCGCATCGATATGAATGTCACTCGTCTCTCCCACGAACTTCATGGATACTTTGACCATGTCAATTATCCATATGCCCAACTTGTCCTTCGGGAAGATGTACCAGATGCCGAGCCGGAAATTAATAATGATAATGAATAATTTCTTTCCTTGTTTTTCTAGCTTACTATCTTCTATTGTCCCTTTTATGTAATTGTGATATTGCTTAATCATTAAACTAGTTATTTACTTATTTTTTGCTAATGTCAAAAGGGGGAGGAATAAGGGCTATGCACTTAATATTTATTGGCATAAATTGAGGGGGAATTCATATATTGAGGGGGAACTAATTGCATATCTATATACTTGTCTTGGATCGTCATTATGAATTATCTAATATGCATATCCCGATATTGGTTTGCCATTATCAAAAAGGGGGAAATTGTTGAAACACGTTCTCAAGGCACTAAACTAAACGTGTGTTCATATTTGTAGGTTTTGATAAATGACAAACCACGGGCAATTGACATATGACGAGGTCCAAGCACAAGCGCGCAATTGACACATAACGAGGTTCAAGCACAAGACGAACAAAGATCAAGTTTAAGCAAAGAAACAAAGTTATACATGAGTCGTTCTTTAATTGTGATCTTGATCCGACAATTGACTCAAGACTTGGCTTCTCTCGTAAAATCATTTTTTATCAAATCATGCATATTTAATTTAAAGCAAAATGATTTTCAAACATTTTATTTTAGCCAAAATGATTTTTAAACATGCCTCTCAAATCTGGACAAAGATAATCGATTATGTACTTTATGATAATCGATTATGTTAAGACAATGTACACCAGATTTACAAAGCTGAACAATAATCGATTATGTACCTTATGATAATCGATTATGTTAAGGCAGTGTCCATCAGATTTTTCAAAGCTGTAAGATAATCGATTATGCACCTTATGATAATCGATTATGTTGAGGCAGTGTCCATCAGATTTTTCAAAGCTGTAAGATAATCGATTATGCACCTTTTGATAATCGATTATGTTAAGGCAGTGTCTATCAGATTTTTCAAGACTATAAAATAATCGATTATGTACATTATGATAATCGATTATGTTAAGACAGTGTAGTCCGAAGTTTTCAAAACATCAAAGATAATCGATTATCCTTATAGCATAATGGATTATGTAAATGACCGTTGCCAAAGTATTTTTAAACTCTGAAAGATAATCGATTATACACAATCTGATAATCGATTATGCTAAGTAAAAATCTGGGAATGATTTTTTGAACGTTGTCAGGTAATCGATTATACGATTTGGATAATCGATTATTCTGCTTAAAATCTGGGAATGATTTTTGAACGATTGGAAGATAATCGATTATGCAAACCAGATAATCGATTAACTCAGCACAAAATCAGCAATTCATGATTGGCAATTAAGCAACGGTTTTGGATGTTTTGTACACTATAAATACAACTCAAAATCAGTCTTCTAAGTACAACAACTGATCACATTCTTGCTAAGGCTTACATACTCTCATATCAATCATTTTCTATTCATTTCATAAGTTTTGAGAGCCAAACTCTTGACGAAAGTTGTTGTGTTCTTGAGCGTATTTATTTTACTCATATCTACTCTTAAAGAGAGTCTTGTCTTGAGTGCTAAGTGTTTGTATACACTTGAAGGGAAGTGTTAATCCCTTGTGTTTGTAAGAAGGAACGTTTTCATTCCTTCTGTTGAAGTCTTGAAGTGTGGTATCTTCGAGCAAAGGTTGTTGAGGCTTGTGTGATTCAAGTTCTCAGTTTGTAACGGTTTGTTAAGCACCCGTAAGCTTAACGGAGTTAGTGGAATCTCGAGAGAGTCTCTCGGGGACTGGACTAGCCACAAGTTGTGGTGAACCAGGATAAATTCGGTGCGTTCTTTCCTTGTTATTTGTTTTCCGCACTTATTTCAATCCCGCAATTTTTAATTCCGCAAGTTTACATTGTTTTTTACCATAACGCTATTCACCACCCCTCTAGCGTTAAGCGTATATTCTAACACTTTAAACCACCAACTACAATTGAACTAGAATAAAAGAAAGACACAATAAAATTGGTTCTTCTATCTTGTCCAAGTAGCTTCACGAATGCACACTCAAATCTCACATAAATTGCTTGCAAAATTGCTCGCTTTTTGCTCTCAATTTAGTTTAACTTCTACATTTGTGCAATGCCTGTAAAAGAGAACAATCATTGTTATTTAATGAATTAGTAATTAGAGTTTTATTGAGACTCAATTGCTGATCTTCCATCGAAGATGAGTCCTTTAATAATACAAACTCCAACCTTATCCTTTATTCGGATTGTGTCCTCTTCCCATAAAGATACTTTCTCTCATCATCCAGTATGCAACCTTTTTCGATCAGTTCAGGAGATATTGTTGCTTGATCACTGAGACATATCTCTTTCACGTGTATCTCACATGTCTAGGTCGATAAATATTGTGTCTCACATGATGGACCTAGTCCATGACTGAGTTCATTTCCCATTCTTCAAACCTTCACCTAAAATTGGGCTAACAAATTCCCCCTTTTTGATGATGACAAACTCTATGCTTTTATGGATAAAAACATTTGTAAGAACTCATCTTAACCATCAACACTTAACTTAGAGTTTTAACTTATCATCAAGGACCAGGTTTAATTAGGTAAGAAATATCACATTATTCAGAATAAAGATTAAAGAACAATATCTCTTCCCCCTTTTGGCATCATTCGAAAGTTGCCTAATTGTGAATCCCAGATATTAGTAATTACTAATGGCCGCTTGGGCAACTGCAAGTGAAAACATGGATTAAATCATAAATAATCAACAAACACGTTCAAACTATTAAGAGCAAAATCTTCATAGAACAAGAGAAGCGGCAGTTGTTATTGATAAGATATGTTTCCACCAACAAACCACAAAAAGAAAGAAAAACTTCCAAAACATGAGCAAAAAACAGAAAAAGTCCTTAATCTGGGTCACTAGGGGTACTAGACTAGTTCAGAAGAAAACAATGGAGAACCTAAGGCTTGGAGGAACTTGAGGGATGGGTTTGCAAAAGGTTGAGCATATTATGAAGCATCCGATCAGTTTTCTCCATTTCTTTTGCTAGCTCAGCTCTAAGGCCATCTCTTTGAGTTTCCAATTCTACAACTCGAGCTTAAAGCCTAGCAATTTCAACATCCTTAGTTCCATACTCTTGAACCAAATCCCTAACCTTGCTATTCACAGGTTTCTTAAGAGATGAACCAAGTTTAACTGGGATGTCATTTACAGGATAGTCATAAGCTAGTAAGGTCTTAACACCAAGATGCTCCTTGCTTAATGACATCTCCCATTTCTTCAAAGGCACCCTTATCCTATCCAGCACAGTAGTCAGCATGAACCCATATGGAGTTGCATGTGCCTTGGATCCATTAATAACCCTGTCTAGTAATTTGACAATGAAAGCATGCCAAATTTTCTGTATTTCTCTCACAAGGCACTCGATAAGAACCAGGTCCATGTAGTTGGTAGTATGTCTCCTCTCCTATATGGGCAATAGGAACTTGTTAACAAATTCAAACAGGACCTTGTTCTTGGGTATCATTTCACATTTCGGCACAAACCTGGCTTCAAGTACATTTTCAGCAGTTGCAGAATCACAAAAATTCCTAGTGATTTGAAGAGCAGTAGGGAGAGAATGTAGACATGGCCACCTTTTCCTTTTATAATCATCATACCGTTCACTAGGTATTTCCAGAATCTCACCAAGTTTGATTGCATCAAACTTCACTTTAACACCCTTCACCAGGCTGGAGACTACCCCATTTTTCACAGTGTCATTGGCCATAAACTCAACCAATTCATTCCTAGCCAGCCTCACATCCATATCAAGGACCAAGTCCTTCCAACCTTGTGCAGCCAGGGCATCCACCAATCTTCTCATACCTGGCTCATCCAAGTCTCTCAATAGTCTTCCTTTCAAAAAATTTCTTCTGCCAAAGATGGCCAACCTGTCTTGTTCCTTTTCAGATTCCTCTTCTTCTTCTTCACCACTCCACTCTTCATCTTCTTCAACAATTTTATTTTGTTTACCCTTCATAGCATACCTAGTTCTTTTGGCTAAAGAAGATTCAGGAGGTACAAGTATAGAGGAAGACTTCTTGGAAGAAGTATTGGAACTTTTTGGTGTGGTTGTTGGAACCTCTTCAGTTGTTCTTCTTTCTTAATGGACCAGTTCCATCTCCTCCTCATCTTTTTCTTCTGCAACCTCAGAACTTTCTATAACCTTTGCTTTTCCTTTCTCCTCCTTCTTCTTCCTTCTTTCTTCCAGGGTTTTCAGTAACTCTGCATCACTTTGTTTGACCCTGCTTCTAGTAGCTCTTCCCTTAGGCACTGAAAGGAAAGTAGGTTTGGGGATGAATTTTTGTTTTTCTTGGTTGGCTTGGAAGCATTTGGGGCCTTTTTGAAGAAGCCTTGCGCTTCTTTGGATCATAGCTTGCCTCAACCTTTTTCAGAAGATCAGCCAGAGTTTTCTCGGCTGATGAAACAAGTTCTTCTTTTTGCTTGCTGTTCCCCTTAGCTGCTTCCCTAGAACCGCTTCCCCATGACTTGATGCCAATCTCTTCAACCCTCTTATAGATAGCAAGAACCTATTCTTTCCCATTACCCCTCCCATCACCACTTTATCCCTCTCTCTCTCTCTTTCTTTCTTTTTACCTCCACTCTTACTTGATTCAACTACCTTTACATCTTTATAGGACCAACTAGAACAAACCTATTTTCAATGCTTTCAGCCAGAGTAAAAAATAGTACACAAGAACTTACCTCACCAGGAGTTTTTTAATTTTCACTGTGTCAGAAGACCCATGTTCTTCACCTTCACTAGAAGAAATAAAATCTTCAGACTTAGAGCTGGAGTCAGATTCGTGTACAAGAACTTTCTTCTTTTGGCTAGCCTTCAATTTCTCATTTAGAAATTTCCTTAGGGCTCCAGATGCTGTAGTTTTTCTACCCAACATTTTATTCCTACGGACCCTAGGTTTTTGGGGTTCAATAGGAGGAGTAGATGAGGGTGTGTTCGAGGGAGATGCTTGTGGGGTAGTATCAAGATTATCTTGGGGGTTAGACATGGTTCTTCAACTATGGAAGAGTTCTGGGAATTTTTGAGAAGAAGAGGATTTGGGATTTTTTGGAGAAGAAAAAGGCGATCAAAATTGGAGAAGTGTTTGACGGTTATGGACTAATGTTGAAAATGTGTGGTATGTATTTAAAGATGATTAAAAATAAATGCAGTAACGGCAGATTTTTCGGGGGGTCAATTAGAAGTCTAATTAAGATATAATTTTGGTCTCCTAGTGATTATTAGACATCGCCTCCCGACTTTTAGAGTTCTAGGAGAACGAAACTGGTTCAATGCTCAACAGATTAAATTTCCTGGAATTTGACGAATGTAGGACTTCTGCTCATGATTGGAAAATCAATCTTTCTAATTGTGCAGAGTATAGATACCTGAGCTTTCATATGAATACATATTAATGAACAAGGTTCTTCATATAGAACTCTCTTGAACACGCCTCAAATGCTAAAATAGAAGAAAATTTGTAAGAGATCAGTGAATCATATATATACACATGTCACAGGAGTATACTAATTAAAGTATGAGACTGAGTAAGAATTGATCTAGATATTTACACAAAGTTAGGACTCCTAACCAAAAATATATTTTTTAAAATTTTTTTAGTTGTGCATTCTGAACTGGACCTATTAGGTGATCTTAATCATCCCTAATTCCAACATGTTCCTCTCAAAGTTTTCACTACTCAGATTTAACGAAAATGTAAGCTATTTATTTATCAGTAGCACTGAATTCTACTGAAATCAATCCTTTCTCATAGTTATCTCTTCAAAGTGGTGTCTTACATCTATGTGCTTAGTTTATGATGAATAGGGTTCTTTGTCATACTTATAGCACTAGTGTTATCACAAAATATTGGAATACATCTCACTTCAATTCCAGAATCTACTAGCTGTTGTTTGATCCATAGCAATTGAGAACAACAAAAAGCAACAGCAATATACACAACTTCAGCAGTAGATAGGGTCACAAAAATTTTCTTTTTGGTAGCCTATGACAGAAGTCATGAACCAGGAAAGTGCGCCATACCCGAAGTACTTTTTCTGTCCACTAAGAAACCTGCATAATCAGCATCAGCATATCCTACTAGACCAAAATTACTACCTTTAGGATACAAAAGGCACATATCAGTGGTGCCTTTCAGATATCTCAGTATCCTCTTGAAAGCAGACAAGTGGGACTCTTTTGGATTTGCCCAAAAACGAGCAGAAAGCCCTACACTGAAATAATGTCAGGTCTTCTTGCAGTAAGATACAAGAGTGAACCAGTCATACCTCTATGCAACTTTTGTTCAACAGATGAACCATGTTCATCAACATCTAAGTAGCAGTTGCAATAGGTGTGTCTATTTCCTTTGATTCTTCCATTTTAAACTTTTTGAATAGTTCATTTGCATACTTTTGCTGGTGGATCATGGTTTCATTTGGACTTTGTCTGATTTGTAAGCCTAAGAAGAAGTAAAGTCCACCCATCATTCTCATTTCAAACTCACTCCCCATTAATCTTGGAAAGTCCCTACTTAGTTTATCAGTAGTGGCCCCAATGATTATGTCATCAACATATATTTGTACAACAAGGAGGTCCTGACCTTTTTCCTTTAAGAATAAGGTACTATCAATTTTGCCTCTCTTGTAATCATGCTCCAGCAGGAATTTCGACAATCGTTCATACCATGCTCTTGGAGCTTCCTTAAGTCCATAGAGGGCCTTGTCTAACTTGTACGTATGCTCAGGATATTCTTTGCTCTCAAACCCCGGTGGTTGTTTCACAAACACTTTCTCTTTTAGGTATCCCCATAGGAAGGCACGTTTGACATCCATTTAATGTAGAAGAACTCCATATGTGCTGCAAAAGCTATAAGAAGTCTGATTACCTCTAGTCTTGTAACAGGAGCAAAAGTCTCATAATAGTCTATGCCCTCGTCTTGGCTGTAACCTAGGACCACCAGTCTTGCCTTGTTTCTTGTAACTGTTCCATCTTCATCAAGTTTATTTTTGAATATCCATTTTGTACCAATGACTGATCTTTCTTTTGGTCTTTGAACTAGATGCCAAATTTGACTTCTTTCAAACTGATTGAGTTCATCTTGCATAGCAATCACCCAATCTGCATCCTGCAAAGCCTCAACAACATTTTTAGGTTCAATAAAAGACTCAAAAGAATTGAAAGCACACATATTCTTTAATTATGATCTAGTTTTAACTCCGGATGTTGGATCAGTGATAATGCTCTCAATGGGATGAGAACTTTGATACTTGTGAGTTTTCACAACCAAATAGTTTCTGCAAGATGTTTCTCCAATTTTTTGTTGTTGAGAAACAGGGTCATGGAACAGGTTCCTTCAAGGGATTTATTTCAATTCCCCTTTGATTAGTTCCCCCTGTCAGGTTACCCTGGATGGAAGAACTTGTTCCATCCCCTATTCCTTTTATTGGTTCTACTTTGACCTGAGTTGAGGCTTCAGTTAAATCCTTAACCAATCCAATGGCTTCATCTTCACGTTCCTTTCTCTAAGAAAAAATGTTAGTTTCATCAAATACTACATGTACACTTTCTTCTACACACATAGTTCTTTTACTAAACACTTTATATGCTTTGCTATGTGAAAGATATCCAAAAATACTTACTCGTCACTTTTGGGATCAAGCTTACCTGGGAAGACATTTCCATTATTTTCTACATAGCACTTGCAACCAAATTCTCTAAAATGGGATATGTTTGGTTTTTTTTTACTTTAAGTAACTCATAAGGAGTTTTCTTTACCAAAGGTCTAGTCATGCATCTATTGACTATGTAACATGCAGTATTTACAGCCTCTGCCTAGAAGCTGTGGGGAAATTTACTAGAAAGTAGCATGGTTCTAGCCATGTCCTCAAGAGTCATATTGTTCCTTTCAACTACTCCCTTTTTTTAAGGTGTCCTAGGGGCAGAGAAATTATGATCTATACCATTTTCATCACAGAATTTCGCAAACCTGAAATTTTGAGATTCAGTTCCATAGTCAGAACTAATGGATGCTAGTTGATTTCCTAATTGTTACTAAGTTTTTCTAACAAATGAAGTAAACATGTCAAATGTTTCGTCTTTGGAATTTCGGAATAGAACCCAGGTAAATCTATAGTAATCATCAACAAGCACCATTACATATTTCTTTCCACCTCTGCTCCTGGCTCTCACTGGACCACAAAACTCCATATGGACCAGTTCCAATGACTTGGTTGTACTAACAATTTTCTTGCTTTTGAAGAATGATCTTACCTGCTTCCTACTTGCACATGCCTCACAAACTTTGTCTTCCTTAAACTTAATATTAGGTAATTCTATCACCAAGTCCTTAGAGACTAATTTTTTTAGCTGATTTAGACTTACATGACCAAGTCTTTTATGCCATAGGAGGGGATCATTCTCCATCACACTTAGACAAGTTAGTTCATTTTCTAAGAGAGTAGACAAATCTACCATGTAAATATTGTTAACTCTCTTTGCCTGCAAAACAATCTTGTCAGTGGTAAGGTTAATCACAAAGCATTTGGTGGAGGTAAAAGCCACAAGGTTACCTCTATTACACAGTTGTGACACACTGATCAAGCTATATTTCAAGCCATCAATTAAGTAGACATTCCCAATGGAGTGAGAGACTGTCTCTCCTACCTTTCCAATCCCAATAATCTCACCTTTCTTCCCATTCCAGAAGGTGACATTGCTTCCTTTTAAGTCCTCAAGTGAAAGGAACTGGTACTTGTTCCTAGTCATATGTTTTGAGCCGCCATTATCTATATACCATATTTGGCTACTTCCTTTCACTTGTACCTGCAAAAAGAAATCAAGGGTTAGTCTTAGGAACCCAAACAAGTTTGGGTCCCTTTCTTTAGGCAAAAGTACGAATCAAATTCCTTCTCCCCCCCCCCCCCCTAGTAGCTTACTTTTCTCTTAAACAAAGGCTTTATTCTTTTGACTGGCCTTTTCTTTATCATTACACTCACTCTTGTAATGGCCAGTCTTGCCACAATATGTGCAGATTTTATTTTCAGGAAGTGTGAGTTACTTGCTTTAAGGGTCCCACTTTGGTGCTTGACTCCTATAGCCAAGTCCTATTTTATTGCTATTGTGATGCTCTTGCAGCCAAGAGACTTCATCAGAAGCCTTGTTCCACTTGCAAGTTCTGTCTACTTCATGTTTCACTTTTTCTAGATCTTCTTTTAGGACTTTAATGAATTCATCTTTCTTATACAATTCATTTTTCCCAAATTTTCTTCTAGAGTGAGATATGTGTGATCAGCTTTCTTCTTTCATATTCCTAGTTTTAGTTTTAAGTTATTAGACCTAAGTTCTAAGACGTTGTTATCAAGTTCAAGAACATCGTTCTTCAACTCAGCATTTGTGTTATCACTCTCATTAGCCCTAGACTCTAGACTCTTGCATTTTGCTTTTAGGATCACACATTCCCTAGATAGATTTTCCTTCTCATTGTTAATTATCTGAGGCTCATCAATGAAGTCTAGTAATAGCTCAGCCGACCTTTCTTTAGACAAAAATTTAATCTTGTCCTTGAGATGAAGAATACTTACCTTTTATTCATCACCTTATTCTCCAATGACCATCAGTGCTTGCTCTTCTTCAACTTCATCTTCTGAGTCTTCATCTGAGGTTTCTCCCCAAGCGGCAACCATAGCCTTGGTTGAATCGTTGTTCCTTTTTAGTTGAACTTGTTCCTTCATTAAGCCCTCTCTTTTTTCCATTCAATTACCCATTGAGGGCAGTTCTTGATTATGTGATCAGTCTTATCCCCATAGTTGTAGAAACCCTCATTGGTCTGTTTCTCAGGAGCTCTTCACTTGTTAAAGGTTGTACTTCTTGAAGAACCCTTTCCTCTCATCAGGTACTTTTTGAAATCTCTAGTGATCATAGCCATATCATCATCTTCCAGAACCTTCAGCAATCCTGAGAGCTAGGCTTGTCTCCTTCTTGGGGTGTATCCACCTTCATGTTCTGCCTTTTCAATTCATAAGCAGTAAGATTTCCAATCATTCATCCAGTCTGGGAGTAGCAATATTCTTGGATTCCTGAATGGCAGTGATTTTGCTTTCCCATGTGACTGGCAGAACCCCTGTCAGAATATTCTCAACCTTGTCTTCTTCAAGAATGACCCTTCCAAGAGACTTAAGTTCATTTGTCAGTGTAGTGAACCTAGTATATATCTCTTGGATAGTTTCTGCGTCCTTCATAGTAAAATTCTCATACTGAAAATACAACAGTGTTCCTCTTGATCTTTTCACTTGAGGTGTTCCTAAATGGGCCACTTGCAAAGTGTACCATATCTTTTTAGCAGTAGTACCGATTTGGATCCTACTGTATTCATCTGGACCTAGTCCATACACAAGCTAGTTCTTGGCCTTAGCATTTTTCTTCCATTTTTTCAAGTCTTCAGCAGTGCAGTCACCGCTTGTCTTTGGTACTTACACTCCTTCCTCATTCTTCTTTGTACTTGCTAAGGTGCCATAAGTGATTATGTCCCAGAGTTCATAGTCCTCTCTAATGATATGATCCCCCAACCTGTTCTTCCACCAAGAATAGTACTGTCCATAAAAAAGTGGAGCCTAGCAGTGGATTTCCCTTCCCAGCTCCTAGGTGGTTCACTAATGCTGATCTTTTCCTAAGGCGTTAGACTCTTCAAGGATAACTCGCATCAATACCACACATCGGGATGATTTGTGTGGTATGCAATTTTCGATCGAGAAGAACCTGGTTTATTCTAGGTGTTCTAACTACTACTGTTTGTGGAACTAAAAGTACAGAAAATAAAGAACATAAAGATTTTTACATGGAAAAACCTGGCTTAAAAGGAAATAAAATCACGAACTACTACTCAGTAGGATTTTCCAAACTTCATCTAAAATCACTGAGCCAAAACAGCATTTACAAAAACTCTTTAAAAACATATGGATTAACGCTAATCCTAGTATAGCACACAACCTCAACTGTTGTCACACCTTCAAGTTAACGCTAACTTGAATACTCAAAGTACGAATACAATTGCTTTTATGAAAGCTGGAAGGGTACAACTTTAAATTACCTGCTACAATTGAACTAGAATAAAAGAAAGACACAATGAAATTGGTTCTTCTATCTTGTCCAAGTAGCTTTAGGAATGCACACTCAAATCTCACATAGATTTCTTGCAAAATTGCCTCGCTTTTCTATCTCAATTTAGTTTCACTTTTGCGTTTGTTCAATGCTTGTAAAATAGAACAATCGTTGTTATTTAATGATTTAGTAATCATAGTTTTATTGATACTCAATTGTTGATCTTTCATCGAAGTTAAATCCTTGAATAATAAAAACTCCAACCCTATCCTTTATCTGGATTGTGTCCTCTTACCGTACGGATACTTTATCTCCTCATCGAGTATGCAACCTTTTTCGATCAGTTTAGGAGATATTGCGTCTTGATCACTGAGACTTATTTCCTTCACATGTATCTCACATTTCTAGGTTGATAGATATTGGGCCTCAGCTGATGGACCTGGTCCATGACTGAGTTCATTTGTCATTTTTTAAAACTTGACATGAACTTGGGCCAACAAGTTATAACACACCTTTTCAAATGCAAAAGACAAAGTACAATAATAATTAAAAACTCGACATTACTATACAAAACTAGAAGGTAAAATACAACATAAAAAGAAAAAAAGACTCAAAACATAAAAAAATAAAATCTTCTTTTAATCCACTGCTGAATGAGCGATTCTGACTAGATGGTCCTAGGGCTCTGTCATGCTCCAACTCTGGTAACTAAATCTACACCTGCGCGAGCAATAGTCAAAGACCTAGAAGATTATGTGAGACAATAACCCTTACTGTTGGACACATGCAAGACATAATTAACGCTAATTTTGCAAAATGACTTAGGTGGCAAAAAGGTGGTTAGAAGTGCAAAAGTTGGCTAAGACCCCGTAAAGCCAAGAACCTACGATTTACTAGGATAACCTGACCTTATGTGGGTTGCCTACGAATCATGCCCAGAAAGATGAGAATTAAGTATGCGTAGTTCAGGCAGATTGGATACAGGCGAGAATTAAAAAGGACAACTAATTTTGAGAAAAATATGTTTTTTTCTTTTTTTTCTTTTATTTTGAAGAATGGTGAAACACGCCAAAAAATGATTTTCTTATTCCTCTTTTGTTTTTTTTTTTGGAAAAGGATGGGAAAGTGCAAAATCTTTTTGAATTTTCATTTTCTTTTCTTTTCCAAAAATGTGACAGAAACATAATCGGGCCATACTTGCATTATTTTTTACACTTCACACTTTTCTTTGTTCTCCCTCTTTTTCTTTCTTTTCATTTGCCCTCAACTTTCGTTGATCTTCCAAATGACCATTTTAACATTGAAGAAATGTAACATGTAGCACATAGGATGCAGCAAGATGGTCTGTTATTTTGGGTACACTTGTCCTAGATGGACGCAACCCCTGTGCTGAGTCCCTAAAGTCGAATGCATATGATGGAAGCAAGCATTCCTACTAGGGATCCGAGATGAGGCTGAGTTATTCTAGGTTCAAAACCTAGGGTTGTTGTTCTAGAATTATGTACCCGAGCGGACAACTCGAGCCGAAGAGGGGGCCACGTACCGGGAACCATAAGGCCATCCGGCTTAATAACTTGTTCAATCCTCTTTCTTATTTCAAGGTATGACACTAACAGAATAGGGAGTCACGCCAGCGTGCACATCCTTGAAGATGAGAAGCGAAGGTTTTGTAATAGTTTATATACAGTTCAGATAATATCAAATTGGTAAAAAGAAACACTTAGCACATTAGGCTCAAACATGTTACAAAACCAGATACTAAATAGAGCCAAATATAACAATTCAACTAAGCTCGAATTCTTGAACTCTGAACCAGAAGTTCTGGGTTCTTGTCCCCAGCAGAGTCGGCAGAGCTGTCACACCTATTTTTTTACTTAGAGTGACAATCAAAAAGGATTATTTATTTATTAAAAATTCAAAGTTGTCGCTTAGGAGAATTAACGGTGTCCCAAGTCGCCAGTTTTAAATTGCAAATCGAGGAAAGATTGACTCTGTTTACAATCCGTGAACCATAAATTTGGGTAGGGAATTCTGTTAACCCAGGAGAAGGTGTTAGGCATTCCCGGGTTACGTGATTCTAGCACGGTCTCTCAAATGTTATAAATTGTCCTATTATCTAATTTTAGTTCATGTTCTATCCTATTGTTCAATTTTAACCTTATAACCGCTTTTATTTTAGGGAGATTGAAACGTTGTTTATAACACATCTTGAACCACGTCACATGAATGCACCCGCAGTCCTCGACATATTTTATCTAACATTCTTGAGATTTGGAATTGGTCACATAAATGCGCACCCGAGTTTAGGAAGGTGAATTGTTAAAATAACACGTCTAAAGCAACTACGCATTTGCAACTTTACGAAGGCCATGAAAATTTGCTAAATGGCACACCTCGATTTCTAAGTGTCACGACCCTCCGTGAACATGTCGTGAGGGCACCTAGTCTCGACAACTAGGTAAGCCTAAAAAAAGGAAAATAATTAATTTGCGGCAATTATTACTCAAAATCAAGATTTAAGAAATGAAAAGTTGAATGTAGAATGCCGCTCGGCACATAAACCACAATAGACCAACTACTACAATACTATCCCAAAATCCAGAAACTCACGGGAACATAAGCTAACAGAATGTAATACACTGCTCTAACTCCAAAATGTCTAAAACAACAGTACGAAAGGAAACCTAACTGCTAAAGCTAGAATAATATAGAGACTTCTGGTCAGCGGACGCGACAGATGTACCTTGAAGTCTCTACTAGATCTCTCCGTCTCGAGGATAATACGCCTAGGTGGAGGTAGCTGGATCTGCACATGAAAAACATGCGTAGAAGGGCATGAGTACACCACATCGGTACTCAGTAAATGCCAAGCGTAACCTCAGTCAGATAGTGACGAGTAAGGTCAAGGCCCTACTGAGAATAAACATAATAATAAATCTTGCAACGGTATAAAATAAACAGGAATAATGAATATAGGTATGAAGTAAGATAGGTTATACAAGAAAACAAATAACACTTAGAAAATAAGGTAACATAGAGTGAACAACTCAATACTAGTACCAGCAACGAGGATCTCCCAGGATACCGTCCTGTAGTCTATTCCCTCAACTGTCCAAGGATCTCCCGGGATACCATCCCGTAGTCCATCATATGTGTATATCTTAAGGATCTCCAAGGATACTGTCCCATAGTCCAACTATCAATGTACGGAGATCTACCAGAACCCCGGTCTGTAGTCCCAAATGTAAATATGCGGGGGGGATCTATCAGGAATTGAATTCGTAGTCCCAAAGTAAATGTGCAGGGGGATCTACAAGGAATCTATTCCGTAGTCCCAAAGTAAACATAGAGGGGGCGCGAGTTACCAAAATCTCATATCCGTAGTCCCAATGTAAATACACAAAAATAGCAAGGAGATGTTCAGAATGAAATTTCATACCAAGACAACAAGTAATTCTAGTCTAACATACTTCACATAATAAAACCAAGGCAATTTAGCAAATAGGAAAATTCTTATTCAATTAAACATACTTCTCTAACTAATAACAAGTTAAATTTGCAAGTATAACAAAATAGGTAAGAAGGAACTCGGGATTAAATACTAAAAGCCAAACTGGATTTTCAATAATTAGCTCGATTACGCGCTCGTCACCTCCACACAAGGCATTCAATCACAAAATATCATATCCTAAGGGGAAGGTCCCCCACACAAGGATGGAAAAGCCACTTACCTCGAATCGGCTCAAAGTCAACTAGAAATCACGCCTTTGCCACAACTATCCGACTTCAAATGACCCAAATGTATTCAATTCAATTATATATCATAAATAACGTCTCATATAGCTGATTCTATGATTAATTCAAAGGTAAGATGCCAAATTAGGTAAAATAACCAAAACGTCCTCAAGACAATGTCTCAGAATCGGATGAAACTTATATTTTCGGAAACTTCATACTACCACAAGTCTATATGTATCAAGAACACAAAAATCAGAATTCAACCTCTCAAATCCCAAATTAAAAATTCAAAATCCCAAGCCCTAGTTCTTCCACATTTGTCCAAGTATCCATGAATTTCTGGGATAATTTCATAATAGAATCACGTTTTAGGTTCAAAAATCTTACCTCCAATTGCTTCTCCTTGATTCCCTCTTGAATCTCCCTCAAAGAAGCTCTCAGTTACTCATTTATGGTGGAAAATATGGCTCAACTCACGGATGAAATGTTTTATAACTCACTGCCCAGGTATTTAATGCATCATGATCTTGAACAATGGCCTACGATCACGAAGAGTAAAAATGATGGCTCCAGGAATTGGCCTACGCGAATGCGAGAGGAGGCACATGATCGCAAAAGAGGATGAATTAGCCCTAATCGTTTCTGAAGACACGTGAATGCGACGAAGGAAAAGGCCACTGAGCCATTAGCTCAGTCTACGCTACGCGAACGTTAAAGATTAAAAGGTATAGTATTATGGGATCGCGAACCAATCCATGCAATCGCGATTAAGAAATTAGGGCTCCTACCAAAATTACTCTATGCGAACTCATAAAGGGCGACGTGATCGTGAAGAAGGAAAAGTCTGCAACTACTGCACTCAGATTCTGCAATTTTTCACAACTCCAAAAATGCTCCGGTGAGCATCCAAAACACACCGGAGGACCCCGCGGCCTCAATCAAACCTACAGACATATCCCATAACATTATTCGAACTTGTACCAATCCTTAAAACACCTAAAATAATGCCTAATCCATCAATTCACATAGAATTCAAGCCTAAGTACTCTAAAAACTTTAGAAATACGCTTTAGATCAAAAACCCAACCAAACCACGTCTGAATGACCTGAATAGTTGCACAGACATCCCAACTGATATAGCGAAGCTATATCAACTCTCGAAATTTCATTTTGGCCCTCGGATCAAAATCTCAATATCGACCGGAAACTTCCAAAAATTCAAACTTTGGCATTTTAAGCCAAAATTAGCTATGGACCTCCAAAACACAATCAGAACATGCTCCTAACGCAGAAACCACCTGGAAAAGCTAATAGAACCATCAGATTTCCATCCAAGGCTGTCTTTACACTATTTTGACTATGGATAACTTTCTAACACTTAAGCTTTCATTTAGGGACTAAGTGTCCCAAAATTATCCGAAACGCAAAACCGAACATCCTAGCAAATTAAATTAGCATAAATAAACTTGGGGAAAGCAGTTAACAGGGGATCGGGGCATTAATTCTTAAGACGGCCGGCTAGGTCGTCACATCCTCCTACTCTTAAACATTTGTTCGTCCTCGAACGAGCATAGAGACATACCTGAAGTAGTAAGAGATTAGGGTAACGGCTGCGCATATCTTGCTCGGTCTCCCAGGGCGCCTTCTTAGCTGGCTGACCCTGCCACTAAACCTTTTCTAAAGCGATGTTCTTTGACCTCAACTTTTGGATCTGCCTATCTAATATAGCAACTGGCTCCTCAACAAAAGATAGATCCTTGTTAGCTGGAATGAAGTGAAATCCAACACGTACGACGGATGACCGTGATACCTCTGGAACATCGAAACATGAAATACCGGATGAAGCCCTGCCAGGCTGGGAAGTAAAGTAAGCTCATAAGCAACCTCCCTAACACGCCTCAATATCTCAAAAGGGCCAATGAACCTCAGACTCAATTTCCCTTTCTTCCCAAATCTCATGATGCCCTTCATAAGCAAAACTCAGAGCAGAACCCACTCTCCCACCATAAAGGAAACATTATGAACCTTCCGATCCGCATAGCTCTTCTATCTGGACTAGGCTGTATGGAGTCTATACTGAATTACCTTAACTTTCTCCAAAGCATCCTAAACCAAATCTATGCCTAATATTCAGGCCTCACCTGGCTCGAACCAACCCACTGGAGATCTACACCGCCTACCATACAAGACCTCATACGGTGCCATCTGAATGCTGGACTGATAGGTGTTATTGTAAGCAAACTCTGCAAATGGAAAGAACTGATCCCAAGACCCTCCAAACTCAATCACGCACGTGTGGAGAATAGACTCAAGAACTGAATAGTGCGCTTGGAGTGTCCGTCCGTCTGGGGGTGAAACGTTGTGCTCAACTCCACCCCAGTACCCAACTCCTGTTGAACCGCCCTCCAGAACCGTGATGTAAACTAAGTACCTCTTTCTGAAATAATAGAAACTGGAATACAATGTAGATGGAAAATCTCCCGGCTATTAATCCCTGCAAACCGCTCCAAAGAATAAGTGGTACACACAGAAATAAAATGAGCAGACTTGGTCAGCTGATCTACAATAACCAAGATAGCATCAAACTTCTTCAAGGTCCGTGAGATCAAACTACAAAGTCCATGGTGATCCGCTCCCACTTCCACTCTGAAATCTCTATCTGCTGAAGCAACCCACCTGGTCTCTAGTGCTCGTACTTCACTTGCTGGTAATTGAGGCATCTAGCTACATATCCAACTATATCCTTTTTCATCTGCCTCCACCAATAGTTTTTCCTCAAGTCCTGATACATCTTTGCAGCACCTGGATGGATGGAATACCGCGAACTATAGGCCTCCTCTAGAATCATCTCCTGTAGCCCATCGACATTAGGTACACAAACCCGACAATGCATCCTCAATACTCCGTCCTCGCCAATGGTCACATCTCTGGCATCACTATGCAGAACCCTGTCCATAAGGACAAGCAAATGAGGGTCATCATACTATCGTTCCCGAATACGATCAAATAATGAAGACCGAGAAACCACGCAAGCTAGAACCCGACTAGGCTCCGAAAGACCCAATCTCAAAACCTGACTGGTTAAGGCCTGAACACAGAAAATAAAGTAACACGGAGTAAACAGCTCAATACAAGTACAAACAACGAGAATCTCCCAAGACAATGTCCTGTAGTCCATTCCCTCAACTGTCCAAGGAACTCTTGGGATACCGTCCCATAGTCCATCATATCTGTATATCTGAAGGATCTTCCGGGATACCGTCCCTTAGTCCAGCTATCAATGCGCGGGGATCTACTTGAACCCCAGTCTGTAGCCCCAAAAATAAATATGAAGGGGGGGGGGGTCTATCAGGAATCAAACCCGCAGTCTCAAAGTAAATGTGCATAAGGGATTTACTGGGAATCTAACCCGTAGTCCAAAAGTAAATATGCAGGGGGATCTACCAGGAATCTAACCTGTAGTCCCAATGTATATATACAACAACAGCAAGGAGATGTTCAAAAATGAAATTCCATACCTAGACAACAACTAATCCTAGTCTAACATGCTTCACTTAATAAAACCAAGGCAATTTAGCAAATAGGCAAATTCTAATTTAGCTGGACATACTTCTCTAACTAACAACAGGTTAAAATTTGCAAGTATAACAAAACAGGTAAGAAGGAAGTCAGGTTTAAATACTTAAAGAAATATAGGATTTTCAACAGTTAGCTCAATTACTCGTTCGTTACCTTCGTGAACATGTCATGATGACACCTAGTCCATACAACTGAGTAAGACTAACAATGCGAAAAAACAATTAATTTGCGGAAATTATTACTCAAAATCAAGATTTAACAAAATGGAAAGCAAAATGTAGAATGCCACTCGGCATATACAACATAATAGCTCAACTACTACAATACTATACGAAAACCCAAAAACTCACAGGAACACAAGCTAACAATATGTAATACACAGCTCTAACTCCATAATGTCTAAAACAACCGTACAAATGAAAAGCTAACTATTAAAGCTAGAATAAGATAGAGACTCCTCGCTTACGGACGCGGAAGATGTACCTTGAAGTCTCTACTAGATATCTTCGTCTCGAGGATAATACGCCTGGGTGGAGGTACCTGTATCTACAAATGAAAAATATGCACAGAAGGGGCATCAGTACTCCACAGCAGTACTCAGAAAGTGCCAAGCCTAATCTCGGTCATGTAGTGACGAGGAAGGTCAGTGTCGTATTAAGAATAAACATAATAATAAGTACTGCAACAATATGAAACAAACAAGAATGATGAGTACAGTTATGAAGTAAGACAGGTTATACAGGGCAATAAATAACATATAGAAGTTAAGGTAACACGGACTAAACAGCTCAATACCAGTACCAAGGACGAGGATCTCCTATGATACCGTCCTGTAGTCTATTCCCTCAACTGTCCAAGGATCTCACGGGTTACTATCCCCTAGTCCATCATATCTGTATATTTGAAGGATCTCCCAGGATACCGTTCCGGAGTCTAACTATCAATGCGCAGGGATCTACCAGAACCCCAGTCGTAGTCCCAAATGTAAATATGCAGTAGGGAGTTATCGGGAATCGAACCCGCAACCCCAATGTAAATGTGCAGGGGGATCTACCGGGAATCTAACCCGTAGTCCCAAAGTAAATGTGACCCTTAGTCCCAAAGTAAACAGATAGCAGATAGGGAGCATTACCGGAATCCCATATCCGTAGTCCCAATGTAAATACACAGAAACAGCAAGGAGATGTTCAGAAATGAAATTTCATACCAAAAAACCAAGTAATTCTATTCCAACATGCTTCACGTAATAAAACCAAGGCAATTTAGCAAATAGGGAAACTCTAATTTAACTAGACATACTTCTCTAACAAATAACAGGTTAAAATTTGCAAGTATAACAAAACAAGTAAGAAGAAACTCAGGTTTAAATACTTAAAGAAAAATCGAATTTTCAATAATTAGCTCAAGTATGCACTCGTAACCTCACGTACAAGGCATTCAATTACCAAATATCATATCCTAAGGGGAAGGTCCCCCACATAAGGTTAGATAACCCACTTACCTCGAATCAACTCAAAGTCAACTAGAAATCACACCTTTGCCACAAGTATCTGACTCCAAATAGCCCAAATCTATTCAATTCTATTACATATCGCAGTGTTCATGTACATCTAAATACTATATTGTTGATCAACATAGTTGGTTGCACCTAAACCAACTTGTTGAAAGTACTTGATGACATGTGAGCAAGGCATGTGGTAGATCGACCATTTCCTGTAAGAGCATAACCTTGTAGATTTATTTATAGTATGTACATTTTTACCTCGATTTTGATGGATAGCGGTGCGAACTTCAAAAATAATTCTTTCATTATCATACTGCAAAAATGAATGCCAATGTGCTCGTTGTCTATATTTCTCAAATCTTTTCATCGAGACTAGGATAAATTCAGCACCCCTTTCAACAAACATCTCCACCATCTGCTTGAACGATATCCTCACTATGGCTGTGACAGGCAATCCTCTTGCTGACTTCAATAATACCTTGAAAGACTCTGAATATTTGTAGTCAGAGTTTCCCATCGTCTGCCACCATCCACATGCAAAGTCTACTTTTCTATATCATGTCGCATTAACCAATGATAGACTGCCTCGTCTTCTTGCCTGATATATTCCACATGCCTCCAAAATTTATGATGTTGGTGGTCTGTTGCTCCCCTCCACATCAAATCATGCAGGTCCTTGTTGGCATATGCCTTCTATAAATTGGCTTTAAGGTTCCTAACACAGTAACGATGGTAGGCATAAGGTTCTTGCCATGCAAAAAATTTCTCCACAGAACTTAGGATACCACCGTGCCAATCAGATATTAGATAGAGACCGGAACGGTGTTTGACAACATGCTCTTTCAAGTGGTTCAAAAACAGTGTCCATGTCTCTTAGCTTTCATTGGAACCAATAGAAAAAGCTAGAGGAAATATTTGTCCATTAGCATTTAGTGCAATGGCTATCAAGAGCTTGATATCATACTTTTCATAGACATGAGTGATGTCTATGGATATTATGGGCAGACAATGCGAAAACCATCAATTGCTAGTTTAAACGCCAAGAACACTTAATTGAATGTATATTCTAGTTTACCCAGACTCTGCTCAAGCTTCCATTCAACAATCGTCCCGGGGTTAAACTGCTGTAGTGCAGCCATGTACCTAGGCAGTCCTACAAATGACTTATCCCAGTTACCACCGACTATTTCAAATGCTCGTTTGCGCCCGAGATATGCCTTTCTATTTGTAATGCTATGGCCATGTTCCTGGTGGACTGCTGTAATGCACTCTTTGATTCTATACCTTATAGACGCTTCAATCTGTGGAATAAGAACAAGAGAAATCAAGTCAATATCCAATTTGTAGTGATTCCCGTTGAATGTGTCTGTTTTGCATGTGTGGGTGGGAATGTATTTACCCACTTTTTACAGACATGTCTTCGTCTTTCTCGCACGCGACATCCAATGACATGGCGAAAATCACATATGACAAACAACCTTGTATACAACCGGACTTGGCTCCCATACCGTCATCTCACGACACTCTTTTACATTGTTCATTTTACAAGCCCCTCTTCGGAGTGTTTTATCGGGAAAAAGAATGCCTTTTTCTAGCACCATTGGTCTAGACTCATCCTACATCATTGTCCAAATTTCATCAAAATTCCTTGTGAGAGCTACCACATCCGGTATACTTGGAAAGTTATCAAGGTAATGAATCTCCCTTGAATGAAACGACAATTGAAACTCGTACACTCTTCGTCTAGGAGGGGTGGAGCATAGTCTCTCATCAAATCAGGTCCTTCCTTTTCATCCTCCTCATCACCATCCTCACGAGGAAAGGATGTCTCGTCTCCAAATTCATTAGCATTGTTGTCGTAATCAATGTTCTCTTCTTCATTCTGAGCAGGTTTTACCTCGAGGCACAAGATTCGAGATGACCAAAAAATGAATCTCAATCTAAAATAAATGAAAAGAAGAAAAAACAAAAAGAAGTGAACTCAATGTGCTGAAGTGGAGAAAGATGCGGATTGCTCACGATATGATTGAAGTCACAAACTTTGCCTGTCACGCTTTGATATAAAGCTAAAGAAAGAACCTGCATCCACAGATGACAAGCATCAAGATTCATATCAGAGTCCATAGCAAGAACTAGCTAAGACTCAAGATCAAGCCTCGAGAGATTTATAGATAGGAATCTTGTAACTCGTAGTTGAAAGGCTTAGTTAGCTAAGCTTTTGATTTCCCTTTTGGTGTAATAAGGAGGTCAACAAGCAGTAGCAGCAGCAGCAGCGAAATCACGGCTCCGGTATTCCCAGCTACCAAAACTTCCATAGCTACTCTGACTTGATTGCTTTATAGCCAGGATATGTAGGCAACCTCTGAAGCAGGGTTCAGTGAGACATTTTTCAAAAAGTGCTTCTCATGGAGTGCCAAGTAGGAAAAAATCCCTTGTAATTGCTCATTTTATCTTTGCCCGAAAATATTTCATGTCTCTAAGCAAAGAGGGGCAGCTGTGACCATGTGATTTTTTCCTTGCATGAATTACTCCTACAAAATTCCTAAAATTAAGTTGTTTCTTTTCATTATTAGATTTTTAGGAATTAATTACGTAATTTTGTGTTTGTTTGCATTTTGTGTACATTTTTAATTTATATAATTTACAAAAAAAACATAAAATATATATTGCAATTGCATTTAGGATTTAATTTTACACATTTTTAGATTAATTAGTAATTAGGGTTTCACAAAAATAGAAAAATTACAAAAAATGATTTATTTTTGCAGTGCTTAATTTTTAGCTTTGAATTTTGTTAGTTTTCCTTTAATTTGGTATTTAATTGTGTTGATCATTAACTAGAGCTTAATATAATTTGGTAGGCTAATTTAATTTTTAAAGTTAATTTAAAATTTTATTTTAATTATAAAGAAAATGAGTTTTAATTTGAAAAGAAAAAGAAAAAAAATTAAAAAGAATTTGGTCTTAATAAAATACCCAATTTGGGCCAAATTCACGACAAGACCCGTACAGAACTGGTCATGGCCATCCCCATTCCCGGTCCGTTTTGTTTTAGTCAAAACGACATAGTATCAATGCAAAACTACGTCATTTTGATGACCTCATATCATTAAGCGACCAACTTTCCCTCTTCTCTTTCATTAGTCCAAACGGAGCCTTAGCCAGAGACCTAATTTCCCTTTCTATAAAATTTCCACCCACCTCCATCGTATCTACGCCGCCCCGAAATCGCCTCACGGCAGCGGAGCACCTCCAAATCGCTCCAAATTTGAACCAGTTGACCCCCACTGTTCCCTCTTTCATGTCCCGTCACCAATTTTTCCAAAAGACCGCTGGGCTCTTCTGTATTTCAGATCAAAGAATAAAAATTCAAACTTTTCTACTTCTTTTTTCAAAATTTTTCGGATTAAATCTTCAACCCGTAGTCAATACTTTGTGGATTAGTGAGCCTTTCAACGAAATAACTTTGTTCGAAGATTTTCCCACGGACTTGGTCAGAGGTCGGGTGAATGGTTCTTGGATTTCTGTCGAACCTCCGTTTGTTTCCTCTTGACATGCGTTGACGACTGCTTCACAAATCATTAGTCACGAACGAAAGTCCGGCTAATGTTTGTGCGCTAATTTTCACTGTATGGTCGAGCTTTAGATTCACCAGAGTTCAAGATCGAGTCTCCATTGTTATTGAAGATTTCTAAAGTCAATCGAATACCATAGGTATTTTTCCTTGTTCATTTCTTCCTTAAGTTCAATTATCAATTTTTTTAATGCGGTTATTTTCCTTTAATCTAGTATAGGTTGACAATGCTCCTGCTGAAGTGTTCTACTAAAAAATGAAAAAGAAAAAAAATAATTATGTTGGAATGTTTCGGTATCATTTGGACTTGCTATTTCTCATCTTCAAATTTTAGGTTTGGACTGAGTTTGGGGATTGTCAGTACAAACCCATTGAGCAAAGGTCCAAATATTTGAAGCCTATCCGTTGGCCCAATATTGGGGCTGGGTCATTGGGTCAAGTTGACCTAGGCCCGTTTGATCTGTTAAAGGTAAAATTAAGGGGAAATAAGGGTAATTTAGGATTCAACTTAGGCAATATTTCAATAACCACATGAGAAGCTTCTGCATAATATGCTTGCTTGGGTACCAAGTCAGGAATGGAAGGACTAAATAGCAAAAACAAAATTCCAAATGGTCTAAAATGAAAGAAAAAAAAAATTAAGTCTGCCCTAGTAACTTGCCTATAAACGCATAGTTACTTGCAGTTGAATTCAGATTTCAAAAGAGCTAAAAGAAATCCAGAATAGAAAACGGCTGATTTCGGTAGAAAACACTGTTCCATGGGGAAAAAGTTTCTACAATTGTTTGAATTAAGCTTACAAACTTGTACATTATATGAAAACTACTTCAAATCTTGACTGTCCATTCCTTTTCCCTGGTAACCAAACAGGCAGAAATGCATATGAAAGACATTAGCAAAGACACTGCTAATCTTATATCACACAAAAAAAAGACTGAACTTACAAAACAACTACTGTTGGAAAAAATATTTATCATTTAAAGGAATCCCAAAAGTGTACAAAATTTGCTAATCCATTCCAGGAAATGCTACTCAAGGATCAAAAAAGAAAGCTGGTTCCTCATCAGAAAGACTTAGTTCGTAGAGTAGGTAGCATTAAGCCTTCTTAATAATCACAAATGACTGACATAAAATCCTAATCCGACTATGGCAAATACAAAAGCTCTGCCTTGGGAGATGCTCTGGGGAAACGCGCCAATTCTATAACAATATCTCTTTCTTCCTTGGAACCAGAGGCTTTTGCTTGCTTAATGCTCATACTTTTCAAAGATGAACAACGAGCAAACAATAGCTTTATGAAAAACAGTTCAGTTTTCGAGCCCTTAAAAAAAGTGTATGACCACATATTTAAGCTTGTTGAGTGGTTGGTTCAAGCAGTCTGCTCTGTCTAGATATTCCGAAGCTGCTTCAACAGTCACACTGGTAGTATTAACCTAATGGTAGAAGGATATACAAGGTCATTTCAGATTCTCATATTTGAATATGTAAAATGCAAAAACAAATTAGATCATGCATACATCTACTAGCTAGAGTATGACCACGTACATTTGCCATTCTTACCCAAATCTCAAGTTTACTCAAATTGGGGGATCTCTTAATCAACTCGAGAGCGCAAGAAAGTTGACCCATCTGGCCGAAGTTTAGACCTAAAATTAGATGCCACAAGCAGTTGAGCGTAAAAGGAAGCTCTTGTGGACCTGCACCTGCACTCAAAAGCTTTGAAGCAAATACAAAAATAAGAATCACGTGAATAGGCACGATCCCTACAAGATATCCAAGTGAAACAACACCTCAGACTCCTACCTCAAGGAAAAATGAACTCAAAGTAAGCACCTCAAGCATAGGCAAGCTCAGAAGAAGCTTTTCCAATTTTGATCTTTCAGCAGATATTGGATTATTAGTCGTAAGGAATAAAGCTGCCAAATTTTTGCAGTTCATAAAGCTACTTAGGTCAATATCATAGTGACTCTCACGAACAACCAAGGAATTCAACCGCGAAGAAACAATGTTCACATATTTAGTATCATTACAGTACATAAAGGTCAAATTGACAAGAAGGGGCGCATTGATAACACAAAACTCTGCGTTGGCACAAGGGTTATTTTTTCTAGACGAAGTGTTACAAGATTCGGAAAGCCAAGGAAAGAAGTTGGTGGTTTGAAGACACAGTTTAAGAGTTCCAAATGTGTCAGTGTTGGACAATTAAATATATAAGAAGGCAGATTATAAGTAGTATTATTTGAGATGTTAAGGATTAGCTCCTTGACACCGTTTCTAGTAACATAAATCATCCATCTATCAATATCTGGATAGGGAGATAAAACTACTTCTGAAAGATCAAGGACAAGCTTCACTATGTCTCCAGAATGCTGTAACAGAATCTTATCTATCGTGTCTTTGAAGACATATTGAGATTTTGCTGCTAATTTGTTGCAAAAGCGCTTATTCAGCACCAAATTTGGAAGCCTGGCCCAGATATATCTCCAGTTTTTTTATAGAATACCAGTTCTTGCCGCATCTTCTACTGGCAGGAGTTCAAGAATACCATCTATAACGTTTCTTGGCAGACCGCTGATTCTATCTTCTCTATCCTTCTCAACATCAACTCTTTCACTATCTGTTAGAAGAAGTTGAATTAGTCTTGCGCTTAAAAATTATAATCCAAAAAGAAGAGGAAAAAAATAAAAGAAAAAAGGGATAGTATAACTTGAGTCATGTTGATTCTGCAATGTTAATTAGAGTCTTAAAATACCAAGAAAAATTTGCCTTTTATAGTGAAGCGGATAGAACTAAGAGATCTTTATTCAAAGTGTCTCTTCATTTATCCATCATGAGTCACCATACACAGAAGTTACTACTTCTTAAATAAATTAAATAGTAATAGAAGAATCAATATTCAAATATACATATTTAATTAGAACGTAAAACATTCAGTAACCGAAGCGTTAATTGAGAATCTTGGATATATTTAAGTAATTAAGTGACTTTGATCAATGATCAATCTAGCTTAATTAACATTGACAACCTAATTAATTCATCATAGTAATCTATAATCATTTATCCAAGTACATTGTGGAAAAGGAGAAGATGTCTCTAATTTAATAACCGAGGAGTCCAAGGAATTTATCTCATTGTCACTTCTGGGCAAAAAATTCAAAACCTCCCCCATTTGACGTTTCAAGAGTATAGCTGTATAAGGAATATGTGGTGTCCTTCTTTTGGGTAAGAGACACAAAATCTTCTTTCTATGGCATTCCAACAACAACAACAACAATAACAACCCCGTATAATCCCACTTAGTGGGGTCCGGGGAGGGTATGTGTACGCAGACTTTACCCCTACCCTTGGGTAGAGAGGTTGTTTCCAAATAGACCCCTGGCATCCTTCCCTCCAAAAACTTCCCACCTTACTCTTGCGGAGACTCGAACTCACGACCTTTCTATGGCATTCCAAGAGTATAAGATATACGTCCCAAGAATACAAGACTCCAAATAGATAGCCTACTTTGATGGTAACTGCATGTAAACCCTTTAGTGTTATATTTATTTTTTATTCCATCCTCTGAGCAAAATTACAAAAAGCTAAGTAGCTATTAAACCAAAAAAAGTAACATCAAGACCCTAAGCTCAAAACTAGCCACAAAAGTAAAGAACATCTCTCAAATACAAAACTCTTTATCGGCCACCCGAGGCAGATCTAAGATTTAAGTTTTAGGGGTTCAACTTTTAAGATTCTTAGGATTGAACCCATTATATTAGTAAATTTTTGGATTCATATCTACTATTTATTGTAATTTTAATAAACTCTTACATTTAAGTGTATGTTCTACATCGACGACACTTGCCACGTGAAGCCAAAAATATTTTCCAATTTATTTACTATATAGTATTATTTTTGTTTGAGTGTTTGTTCTTCAGAAATATTCAAAAACAAAGGTGTTGTCAGATAAACTTGTGTTCTATCCCGCCGCCGTCGGCAAGTACCTCTGCCCAAAGAAATCAGGAAATTTTCAATTTGCTGCCCCGTTGATCAACTACCAACAAGTCTGTCTATTACTCTATTTAAATTTCTAATTTCATAGTTAACGAAATAAACACAGGAGATAAAACAGGATTGTAGCCAAGTATCATGAGATTAATTTCATCATAACAGTGTTTTCAAACCCAAGACAAGAATAATCGTTTAATCCCTAATTAGGGTGGCTATGATATATACTAATTGCAAGATATAGTATTGACAGCCATAATAGATACTAAGATACAATACACCTATATTAATTTTATAATCTTGATTTAGAGATGCATAAACATACCGTTCAATTCCATCGGTTGCAGCAACACTAGCACTACTATTATGTCGCCACTGGTTCTTCTTAAGTTGAAAGATGGACAAGTTACAGCTATTCCTCCTTCAGAATTAGAGCAAAGAAGTATTTAGGATGGAACTCCATGATCGACCAACTCAAGTGCTGGAAAGTTAAAGGCGTCTAAGGCCTTAGCCGAAATATCCTCTAGGCTTTATATCATTAGGCAGTAGATCTTAACTTTTAATTTTTGAGTTTCTTAAGCCTCGTTCTAATGAATTTTGTCAAAATAAATTCGAAATTTGTCTTTAAAATTCATGTTTGATCATAAATTTTACCTAAAATAGCAAATATAATTAAATTAAATTAATTTGCTATATATTATTTTAATGTTGTTTCCGATTCTTCCGAATATAAATTTTTTTAAATATCATTAAAAAATTAAAAGAGAAAAGTTCAACTCATAATTAATAAACATAATTTTATTTTATAAAACATGCAACATAAACAAAACAGCGTCCTATTACAACATAAAATCATTAATTGTTAGGAATAATAGAAGAAGGACCACCAAGAGCTTGAGTACTATTGCCAACCAAATTAGCCAATAGACAATTTCGACGGCAGTGTCCTGTTTGCGAGCATATACTAATATCTGCACGCATAAACAATATCATTAACATCCATTTGGTTCCGTATACGCGTTCTCTTCTTCACCTGTATCCGGCGCATATATGACTTAAATGGTTCAGGCGGCCAATAATGCTCAGCACCCACTGGTTGCAACTGCGCACTATATGTGTTTAGGTACATCGAAATACTACATTGTTGATCAACATAGTTGGTTGCACCCAAGCCAACTTGTTGAAAGTACTTATGACATGTGAGCAAGGCATGTGGTAGATCGACCATTTCGTGTAAGAGCATAATCTTGTAAATTTATTTACAGTATGTACATTATTACCTCGATTTTGATGGATAGCCGTACGAACTTCAAAAATAATTCTTTCATTATCATACTGCAAAAATGAATGTCAATGTGCTCGTCGTCTATATTTCTCAAATCTTTTCATCGGCACTAGCATAAATTCAGTACCCCTTTTCAACAAACATCTCCACCCTTTGCTTGAACGATATCCTCACTATGGCTGTGACAGGCAATCCTCTTGCTGACTTCAATAATCCGTTGAAAGACTCTGAATATTTGTAGTCAGTGTTTCCTATCGCCTGCCACCATCCACATGCAAAGTCTACTTTTCTAGGTCATGTCGCATTAACCAATGATAGACTACCTCGTCTTCTTGCCTGATATATTCCATATGCCTCCGAAATTTATGATGTTGGTGGTCTATTGCTGCCCTCCACATCAAATCATGCAGGTCCTTGTTGGCATATGCCTTCTATAAATTGGCTTTAAGGTTCCTAACACAGTAACGATGGTAAGCATAAGGTTCTTGCCATACAAACAAGTTCTCCACATAACTTAGGATACCACTGTGCCAATCAGATATTAGATAGCAACCGGAAAGCAGTTTGACAACATGCTCTTTCAAGTGGTTCAAAAACAGTGTCCACGTCTCTTGGCTTTCATTGGAACAAATAGCAAAAGCTAGAGGAAATATTTGTCCATTAGCATTTACTGTAATGGCTATCAACAGCTTGATATCATATTTTTCCATATACATGAGTGACGTCTATGGATATTATGGGCCGACAATGCGAAAACATCAATTGTTGATTTAAACGCCCAGAACACGTAATTGAATGTGCATTCTAGTTTACCCGGACTCCGCTCAAGCTTCCATTCAGCAATCGTCCCGGGGTTAAATTGCTGCACTGCAGCCATGTACCTAAGCAGACCTGCAAATGACTTATCCCAGTTACCACAGACTATTTCAAATGCTCGTTTACGCCCGAGATATGTCTTTCTTTTAATAATGCTATGGCCATGTTCCTGGTGGACTAATGTAATGCACTCTTTGATTTTCTACCTTATAGACGCTTCAATCTGTGGAATAAGAACAAGAGAAATCAAGTCAATATCCAAATTGAAGTGATTCCCGTTGAATGTGTATGTTTTGCATGTGTGGGTGGGAATGTATTTACCCACTTTTCACAAACCTGTCTTCTTCTTGCTCGGACACAACATCCAATGACATGGCCAAAACCACATATGCAAACAACCTTATATACAACCGGACTTGGCTCCCATACCGTCATCTCACGACACTCTTTTACATTGTTCATTTTACAAGCCCCTCTTAGGAGTGTTTTATCGGGAAAAAGCATGCCTTTTTCTAGCACCATTGGTCTAGACTCATCCTATATCATTGTCCAAATTTCATCAGAATCCCTTGTGAGAGCTACCACATCCGGTATACTTGGAAAGTTATCAATGTTAGGAATCTCCCTTGAATGAAACGACAAGTGAAACTCGTACACTCTTCGTCTATGAGGGGTGAAGCATAGTCTCTCATCAAATTAGGTCCTTCCTTTTCATCCTCCTCATCACCATCCTCACGAGGAAAGGATGTCTCGTCTCCAGATTCATCAGCATTGTTGTCGTAATCAATGTTCTCCTCTTCATTTTGTGCATCTGCCAGATCCCGATTGAATACGTCATTTTCGGGCAATTGAGTGACTACATTTGGTTCAACTTGCTTGTTTTCACTATACCATCAACAAAATAATAAGATACTGAATTTAATAAATACTTTACATATAGTTGTATCATTTCACTTATAAGTCATAACGTGATGAAATTCCATATGGACATTTTCATTTAGGTAATGGCTCCCATATTGACCACCATGATCCAATACACTAAACCTATGCTTGGGTTCATAATTTGTAAAATTCATATCCGGCATATACCCCTTGTTAATATATGAGCGTAATACAAATTCAATACAACAAAATGTACATCGTAACACCAAGGAAAATTTAAGAATACCACTCATTTTGTGAATTATGTCAAGCAGGCGAGGATAAGTTTTAATCAATGAAAACTTTTCCATCCAGAACCTGTCCGACAATAACTCTTCCAGAATAACCACCTGATTAATGGGGGTTATCCGGAACCTGTCCGGCAACCTCATTATTTGGAACGTCTTCGACCTTGACGTACATATCCAACATTTTGATTACAAGATATTTTAAGTATTCATCCAGAGTCCTCAGAAAATTCCTCAAAGTTTCATCATCATAGATGTTTACTCTACGTCAAAAACGGCCCCTTGCGGAGTGACGGAACACGGATATCTTCCAGTTACTTTAAGTATCACTGAACGTTTCCTCACACCTATATTTTTTGCATAACAATGATATCAATTTATCGTAATTTATTGTAAGTGGTAATTTAACATGACCCTGTGGAAATAAACTATACCTCACAAAGTTATTCTCCATAACAGCCTTACCCTCACCTCCCCTCCCCCCAATATAATAAAACTCTTATCCTAGTCTCTTCAGACATTACGGAAAAAATTGGTTAAGAATTTAACAATAAGAAAAATTGAATGGGAGTTGAAAATTTTTGTGAAAGAATTTTCCTAAAATCCTAACCAATTTATATAAGAAATGGCTAGCCCGTGATATTGAAATTCTTTGATGTATAGCATTCTATAAATACACGCTATACACATTTAAATTATTATTATGTCAGTTAAAATATTGGTGGGTCCTTAATCAGCGTATAGCGTATTTCTTTGGATGCTATATGTATAGCGTCTTCATTTCATACGCTATATGTGGCAGTCAAATCGCATGTTAGTATAGCGTATAAATAGAACACGCTATACCTTAACGGAAAAAGTTACCGTTAAGGTACAATATCTTGTATTTATACACTATCCATAGATATGAATCTTTTTTTATATTTATTAATGTATTTTGAGTCCAAAAATATAATATTTAGGTTCCGGACTCATATGTGAATACAGTGTGGAATTATACAGGACCTTATTTATCCAAATCACTTGCGCTAAACAATAATATAGTGTGGAAATATATAGGACCTTGTTATATACCTGGTTCCGTAAACTACGGAATTAAGTGCAAATTACACCAATCTCCTTTTTTTTTCCTTCAATATTTCTGGCTTACTTATCTGTGGTTTTGAAAATACATAGAAACTATTCAGAATTCAAATTGTCCAACAAGCTATTAATAAATCAATAGATAGTGATGAAATGTTACCAAGTATATATATATGATATTTCAAGAGTTAAAAGTTTTAATAACAAATATTCTTAGAAACCGCCACATGCATTGACAACAATCAACAATTCAAAATTCTTTTAAATAAGGTCTAAATCTTCCTTATTGCCTCTCCATCTTTCATTTCTTCGTCTACTTCACCTACAAAAGTGTATAAATAAAGATATTATCCTTTCAAGAGAATCCTATCCAAAAATTCTCTAAGCCCAATTTTCGAAAAATGTAGATACTTTTCGACAATAGGCACATAAACAATTCAATCACCTAATATAAAGTCGTACATAAGATTAATAGAAGGCAAAGACACAATACTAAGGCTGAACTTTATTAAGAGAGTTTTTATCCAATTAATAGATTGAGTCAAAAATTTTGAAGCACATAATAGGTAGTTTATTGTATTAAACCTTCGCTATGCGCAATTAAAATATGTAAATACAATAACATACCCCTTGCGCTTTCCATGAGGCTTGCTAGCATAATAATTATTAGAAGATACTGGCTTATTAAGAACTGAAATGAGTATTATATCATCCCTTTTAATTCTCATGTTCTCATCACTACGAGTACGAAAGTTTATTCCATCAATTTAGATTTCTTCGGTCCCACAGGCGGATTAAGCTTATCCTTTGCACCAAAGTTATCCAAGCGATCTAATTCAGGCCTATAATCACTTGGTAAAAACATTCACCGAGTTCCACTACAAGACCTTTTTCACATGTGTTGTATCTTTGAAACAATAACTAAACCGCCCAAATAGGTTAGGGATGGGGGGTTGGGAGGAATATAAATTAAAGACAGAAAAAAGGAAGGGAAAGTGAATTGTGCAACAGATGAAAGAAACAACAAAAAGGATTTTCAATAGAAATGCAAGAATGAACTCACTTCAAGTTTTCCTTAAAAAGTCCTCAAATTATATACCAAAATTATTAGGAGAAATGCATCTTTATCCAAAACACAAAAAGAAAAAAAAAGTGATATTGAAATATTACAATACATCATAAAAGCAACCACAAACACTTGGAATATTGCAAGAATGGACCCTGAAACAACTCCAAAATGCAACCAAAACTCCCTAAAATGACTTCACAGCCCCTCTTTTTCCACATAAGTATCTTTAAAACATTGCCAGAAAGAGAGAGTGCAAGAGATCATACAGTGGTAGAAATGCAACATAAAAAGAGGAGAAGAGGAGGAAAGAGAAGACGTATGACATTTGGTACAGACTAACCTTGATTATTATAGCCAATGGATGGATGATTGATTGGTTGAGTATCAGCTTATTGTGCAGAAGAAGCTTATCCATGTGCACGAGACTAAATATTAGCATGTCAGGATCAAGTCTTAAATAGGGGTTGAGACGTGGAAGTCATGTAACGACGTTCATCGCAATATATTGTTCCACAGCTTACTTTTGTGTATTGAGCTTTTCGAGCAATATTTGTTGCATCCTCTCTTCCATTTCCTCATTTTTTGTTGCATTCTCTCATCAGTAGTATTTATAGAGGATCCAAAATCTCTTTTTTTCTTTATAAAGGAAGTCTTGTTAACTCACCGTCTATACAATCTTACCCGACTTGGGTGCTCAGGTCCCAAGACTGATGCAAATTCGTCAACTGAATCACTGTCATCTCCACTTTCTTGAGTTGATTGTATTTTCTCCATTCAGCCTACAAACCAAATGCAAGAAAACAGAGTTTAACTAAATAAAACCAAGTCTATAATTACGAAGAAATAGTAATCACGACAAAATTTAAATTAGAAATTTTTACAATTTTACTAATTGCATTCTCATAAGAGCGTTTGTATACGCAACCAAGTTTTTTTTTTAGCCACAAAAATGTCCTTATTTGATAAAGTGTCCAAAATATCAACCCTTTCCTTCTTTTTTCCTAGTCAAATGAAAACTAGTATAATAATCTTTTGATACAAAGTTAGCAAGTTCATACTTTAAGAAAAGTAAGAGAAAAAAAAAATCAAACCTCGATGATTTGAGCAAAAGGTGGTCTACCAGCAGTGTCTAGATACTTCAATTTTTTCCAATTCTCCATATTGGTTTCAGACATTTTCTGCAAATAAATAAGAAATTAGTGTCAGCTCATACTTTCGATTATGGAGGTATTGTTCAGATCGTCGGTGTTGTTGAGCCATCACCTCGTAATTTCCGATGAAACTGTAGCTAAAATGAATTAGGGGTTTACATATATTTGGTATTTTATTAGATACAAAAACTAAAAAATAAAAATTGAAAATCAGATTGTGGGCCCCTTTCATTTTGCGCCTCTCATTTTAGCTGGTAATAGAAATTTTGGGTGAAAACTAAGGAGGGAATTAAATGACCATGACAATATTTATCCCACCGTTATCATAGGTATATTTATTGCTACGATTATACAAAACATTTCCATAGCTACCTCTATCGGAATAGCTTTACGACTATTGCAATGGTTCGATTGAAATGTGTCCCGGTAGTTCAAATAATAATTTGTAACGGTTACAACCGAAACAATACACCATCTATAGCAACAGTTACTGATCTGTAGCTAAAAAAGCATTGCCATAGCTCTAATTTTCAGTAATGGCCTTAGAACCAAAGTATCGGGAATCAGATTGTCAGAAATTATTGAGAACAATCTACGAGCCTGACTTGAGTAGTCATTCGCTCGATTATTTAGACCTCGGGCTACCCGAGTTCGAGCCAATTATCGCCCGAGGACTATTTATAAGCCTCAGGGCTACTCTTTCCCTCGAGTTCAAGCGAACACTCACTCGATTATTTATCCCCCGGACTATCCGAGTTCGAGCCAGTTCTCGCTCGGGGACTATTTATACGGCCTGGGGGATACTTTTACTCTCGAGTTTGAGCAAATGCTCACTCGATTATTTAGCCCCCGGATTACCCGAGTTCGAGCTAGTTCTCACTAGGGGACTATTTATAAAGCCTCAGGGACACACTTTCCCTCGAGTTCAAGCGAACGCTCACTCAATTATTTAGCCACCAAGCTACCCGAGTTCGAGCCAATTCTCACTCGGGGACTATTTATAAAGCCTTAGGGCCACTCTTTCCCTCGAGTTCGCATGAATGCTCACTTATTATTTAGCCCCAAGGATACCCGAGTTCTCGCTAGTTGTCTCTTGGGGACTACTTATAAAGCCTTAGTGCTACTCTTTCTCTCGAGTTCGAGTGAATGATCACTGGATTATTTATCCCTCGGGCTACCCGAGTTCGAGCCAGTTCTCGATTGAGGACTATTTATAAATCCTTAGGCCTACTTTCTCTCTCAAGTTCGAGCAAACACTCACTCGATTATTTAGCCTACAGGCCACCTAAGTCCGAGCAGGTTCTTCTCAGGGACTATGTATAAGGCCTCAGAGCTATCTTTACTTTAGGTTTGAAAATTTTTTTGCTCAAATTGCGGGTTTCCCGAGTTCGAGAAAACTCTCGCTAGGGGATTATTTGTAAAGGCCTAAGGGCTGTCTTTAATCTCGGATGATCAAGCAAATGCCCCCGGTTGCAAAATATAAAAGCTACTTTAATTCGAGGAGCTTACCACTCAAAGACTGTAAGCGAGGCCTAAAAGAGCTAAGCCTTATTTAAAAAATTGAGACCCAGCTCTCACTCAATTCGGGCCCAGAAGTCTCGGCAATCTAAGTTCATATCAAATCAATCCAGGCTTAGTCTAAAGGATAGCAGAGAGCTCCAAGAAGTGTCATGATAACTAGTTAGAAACCTAAGTGTTATTCTGACCGGGTTCAGTATTCAGACTGATCGGTAAAGTCATGCATTTGGATTTCTCAAAAACGAAGGCGAAATGGAATTTAACCTAAATTGAAGGTAAAATAAAGAAACTCTTTTATTAATAAAATATGATTACAAAGACCCACGAAGGGTACTTACACAAAAATAAAGAAGCAAAAACAATAGCTGAAAATCCTAATCTACTTCCGAAGGTATATCCCTAGGAATGCCATCCTCGAGAACTGTTTTCTCGGGGACTACATTTTGATCTTCAAAACGTTATCTTCGAGGACCTCTTCCGAGGCAGCATTAGATGAGGAAGAGGCTATATCATATCAAAGAGCAAATGCTCTTAGCAAGCATGGAAAATTGTGGTCGGGTGAAAAACTTGGTGAAATGAGTCTCATCAATACTACTATTGTGAAGCCACTACTCGAGAAATTGCACTGCTGTGGGATGCAAAAATTAGTAGATAGCGCCACCTCACTACATTGAAGGCAAAATGAGTGAAGTGCCACACCAGGTCGAAGTAAAGATAGATTGAGCAATGGTTTACAGTCCACATATCTTCTGACGCGGGAAGATTTTGAGGCCTCTCTCTCATTAATTCGATACAAACAACAACAAAAACAATACTAACAACAATGCAGTATAATCCCACTCAATAAGGAATAACTTTGAAAAAGAGCCATGGCATAGCTGATAAAAATGATGCCGTGTGACCTTACAGTCATGGGTTTGAACCATAGAAATAGAAGTTTTGGATGAGGATTAAGATAAGAAAAGGGCTAAAGGATGTTGAAGAAGGACTGAGTGAAGTCTTGGCTCAAGAAGTCCCTCATTTATATAGAGAAAGCAATGTAATCAACAACATAATCAATATATTAGGGGAAACGTATCAACGACGCAATTAATGCTTTTTGGGAAACGGATCGGTGATGCAGTCACCACCTTTGGCAAAATGAACCAACAGTATATTCAATGCTTCTGGGAAGACGAACCGATGGGATGTTTCAGTCAACCCGAAAGCTTACGTCACAAACATGATGTCATCACGAGAGGCTCTAGAAAATCGGGGTCAAAGTCATTTCATGTCATCAATTGTTTTAATCTAAATTTTGTGTCTTTGAGGCCTTACAAACCTCGTTTAGAATCACCCCGATTTACGTGTACAGTTGGGGCATATAGTCGAAAAGCTTAATTATGAAAAATTGTGAAAAATGATAAGTTTTGATTGTAATATGAGTTAATTTAACTTTGATCAAAATTTTGGATAAACGGACCCAGACCCATGATTTGACAGTCCTAGAGGGTTTGCAGGAAAATACGGGACTTGGGCGGGTTTGCAGGAAAATACGGGACTTGGGCGTATGCCCGGAAACGAATTCCAAGGCCCCAAGCCCGAGAAATGAATTTTTAAGTAAAATTGTTTTCTGAAATTATTTAAGGAAATTTGAAGCAAAATCTAATTAGAACATGATGGTATATGGCCCGTATTTTAGTTCCAGTGCTATCTACATGTCTTATATATGGTTTAATTCATTTCTGTAAAGTTTGACTGAAAACGGATGTTGTTTGATGTGATTCGGGCTTTAAATGGAAAATTTGATGTTTTAAGAAATTTGAAATCATTCATGAATTTTGAGGTTTAATTCGATGTATGTGATGTTATTTTCGCGTTTTGATCGCACAGATAAGTCCGTAGGATGTTTTTAAGGTTGTGTGTATATTTAGTTTAGATCCCCGAGGGCTCAGGTGAGTTTTGGATATGCTAGGGGTGCATTTTTAACTTGAGAAATAGTTTGTGTGTCTCTGATCTACAGGTTTCGCATTTGCAAATCTAGTCTCGCAAATGTGAAGGCTAGTCGCAAATGCGACATTTGGAATCACAAATGCGAAGTTTCCCTTTTTCTCCTGAGGTCGCAAATGCGGTACATCTATCGCAAACTCGGGGTCGCAAATGCGACATATATATTGCAAATGCGAAAGTTGGGAACTTAAGAAGGGTTCGCAAATGTGAACCCTGTTTCGCATTTCCCACTTCTGCAGAGGTCCGGATTTGCAATTGCGAACCCTTGTTTGCAATTCCACATATGAGACCTGCATTTTTATTATTCTTAGCCGATTTTGAACCTATTTTACATATTCCCTCAAACACAAACACACTTAGGTGATTTTCCAAGAATTCCTTCTTCTCTAAATCAATTGGAAGTCATTTTTAACTAACTTTCTTTAATCATTAACATCTTTTAATATGATTTCAACTAAAAATTAAATATTTTCATAGGAAAAGTTGGGTGTTTTGGGTAGAACTTAGGTTTTTTCAAAAATTAGGGATTTGGACCTCAATTTGAGGTTCGATTTCAAAACAAATTATATATTTGAATTCCCGGGGGAATGGGTAATCGGATTTTGATTCGAACCTCGAGTTTTGACCATGTGGGGCCGAGGGGAATTTTGGTTTGTTGATCAAATTTCGCGTAGTAGCTTTGAATTAAATCATAGAATCAGTTACTGCAGGTGTTATTTACAATATGCAATTGAATTGAATAGATTTCGGTCATTATGAGTTGGATACCTATGGCAAAAGTGTGGTTTCGAGTTGATTTTGAGTCGGTTCGAGGTAGTGGCTTGTCTAACCTTGTGTGGAGGACATTCCCCTTAGGAGATGATATTTGACAGTTGAGATGCCTTGTACGTGAGGTGACGAGTGCGTACTTGACCTAATTGTTGAAATCCGGTTCACTTTAAGTATTTAAACTGAGTTCCTTTCTTGTTTCTATTCTACTTACAAACTTTGCCCATTGTTAGCTAGAAAAACATGCTTAGTGAACTTAAATACCTATTTTCTTAATTGCCTTAAATTGCATTACGTGAAGCATGTTAGGCTAGAATTTAACTATTTACTTATACGAAGTTGGCATCTAATTTAATATTTTTGTGTTGTTGTTATGTATTTTAAATTGGTACTACGAGACGACATCCCAGAAGATCCCCTGTATGAGATTATGATTTTTGATTGAGGTGCGGGATACCAAGAGATCCTTGGCACATGTATTGAGGATACCGAGAGATCTTCGGGATATCCAAGAGATTCCTAGCATTTATATTGAGGATACCAAGAGATCCTCGGGATACCAAGAGATCCCTAGAATTTATATTGAGGATACCAAGAGATCCTCGGGATACCAAGAAATCCCTGATATTTTTATATATTAAGGAAACCAAGATATCCTTAGGGTATTAAGAGATCCTCGGTTATTATGCTTGTTGTGAGTGATATTTCCTTGTGTCCTGCCTTTATTTCGGTTTTCCGTTATTGAACCCTTATTATCCTGTATACACGCTTGCTATAGATTCTCAATTTTGTTGTTTATCTTATCCTGTCATTCTTGTTATTATTTACCTCAGTAGGGCCCTAACCTTCCTCAAAACTACCCGACCAAGGTTAGGCTTGGCGCTTACTGAGTATTGATATTGTGTACTCTTGCCTCTTCTACTCATGTTTTTCATGTGCAAATCCAGGTTCCGCGGATCAGGTCTATGCTCTTTGAGAGAGACAATTGCTTAGAGACTCTGAGGTACATCTGGCGCGTCCACAGACCAAGGAGTCCCTTTAGATTCCTACCTTACTATTTAGCCCTTATGTATCTTTCAGTTTTATTAGATATTCTAGAGTTAGAGCTGTGTAGTATTATCTCAGCTTGTGATTCGTGGGGATTCGGGTCTTGGATTTGGATAGTGGTTTGAGTCTTATATATGCTGTATGCCGAACGTCATAATTAAATACTATTAAAACCTTATTTCTTTTTTAAATTGTTTTACTTCTGCAAGTTTGGTTATTTTCCAAAATTTAGGCTTACTTAGTTGAGACTAGGTGTCGTCACGACAGTTCATGGAGGGCAAGCCACACATCCAGAATCCATAAATGCTTTTGTTTAAAATCCATTTTTATCAATTTAATTAACATGAAATAAATAATTAAGCAACAACGGAATTTGTACTTTACCAGAAGACTTAAATGATATAAACCAAATAATAAGGAAAAATCCACATGTGCCTCTGCCCAGAATTGGTATCACAACATTCACGGACTACTAAGATTTAATACATACAACCATTTGAAAGAAAGTAACACTGTCTGTCTCGAATATAAGAGATAACATATCATATATAAAAATAGATGAGAGGTTGGGCCTGCGGACGCCTACAAGGCTACCTCGGTGTCTTAGTGAACTGAAGGCTGGCTTCCGAGCTACTACGGTTGTCCTGTACCTAGATCTATGAAAAGAGCATAGATTGTAGTATCAGCATAACCGACCCCATGTGCTAGTAAGTTCCTAACCTAGCCTCCGTGAAGTAGTGACGAGGCTAGGACCAGACCACCAAATAAACCAGTGTAGCTGTATAATATACAACGAAAAGTAACACAAAAATAAATAAATAAATATGGAAAGGGAAAACATGCTTCGGGTATTACTAGAAAAAGTAGAATCTCAAGAGAATTATTAGAAAACCAATATTCAACTTTTAATAAGGATAAGGAAAACAAAGGCAAATTTCATTCTCGGTCCACTACGCGTTGCAGGAGTGCAACGCAATCCAATTTCTCATATCTTGTGGTAGCGTACAACCCTATCCCATTTAATTAAATCTCGTGGTAGGCATACAACCTGCTCTTATATTTTTAAATCTAGTGGTCAGCGTACCACCCGCTCCCATTTCATTAAATGTCGTGGTAGGCGTACCACCCATTCCCATTTTATTAAATCTAGTCGTAGACGTACCACCTGCTCCCATTTCATTAAATCTTGCGGTAGACATACCACCCGCTCCCATATTATTAAATCTCATTGTAGGCATACCACTCACTCCCATTTCATTAAATCTCGTGGTAGACGTACCACCCCTCCCATGTCATTATACCAATAGTTCTTCCAAATGAAATTTACTCCAACAAACACATCTATTAATACGAATTCATAAGACAACACATACACAAAAATTATGAATCACTGAGAAAAATAAATAAGGTAGCAATTAAGAGCAATTAGGAAATTTAATATTTAGTATACTAAATGTCAAGTAGTAATTAAGTCACATTAATATATAGCAATTATAAGCATAAATTTCAGGCATAATGTTGCACAAGGATACCCTGTCCCAATAATAACAAGTAGCACAATAAAGGAAAGTTCAACATAAGAATCACAGTAATAGTGGAATAAGACAATTAATGCACTTAAACTACTAATAACGAGAAATCATAACAAACGACAATAAGTGCACAGCATCATCCTTCGTGCTTTAACGATCTCTAAGCAAAATAACAATAACAAACAAGGGGCAAGGAAATAAAAAAATAATAAAACAAATCCCGGAAAAGAAACACAATTAAACAACTAAATTTCGACAAGGATACAACGTCAATAATCTCAACATCCCGGCAAAGGATATAATCTACAAGGCAACAATATCCCGGCAAGGGAACGATTTATTAACTCTTTCTTTTTCATTATTTTTTATTTCATAAATCACTTTATTACTTGAGTCAATGCTCCAAAGGGTTTAATCATCTCATATACTTTCACAATTATAAGATAACTTGAGTCAATGCTCCTCGATGTTTATAGTTCACAATTTCCTTTCACATGTTTTTTACAACAAATTGGAATCATCACCAGGGAATGAGATGTACAACGAAAGCAAGATATTAGCAATTTAAAGACTAGCGGTCAAGCTAGACACCAACGTATAGATACTCGTCACCATGCCTATTCGTCGTACTCGACAATTACCACAAAGCAAATAGGACTCAACTCCTAATCCCTCATGCAAAGGTTAGACCAAACACTTACCTCAAACTTGAACGGCCAATTTAATCCTCAATAACCACCTTTCTTTACGAATTTCGGCTCCAATTCAATTGTACCTATACAAAAATGACTTCAATACATCAATAAATGCTAAACAATGCGAACTTAATCCCGGGTCTGCTTGGTCAAAATACGAGGTTCAAACAAAAATCTGATTACCCATACATTCACGTGCCCGAATATATAAATATTTCCAAAATTCTATCCCAAAACGAGGTATGAAACACAATTGATTAAAAAGCCCTAACTCTACCTGAATCCCTAATCTCTACTCTTAATTACATGTTTTAGGCCTAGAATTTCAATAGATGTTGATCAAGAATGAAGGAAACGAGTTAAAGATTACTAACCTACAAATTAATGGTGAAAAGATGATTCAAAATTCGCCCCTAGAACCTTGGAGAAGAAAGAGTTTGAGAAGTTTTATGAAAATCCCGTAATGGTTCTATTTTGGAGTTTTAAAAATAACTGGGCGATGCCGTGCACTTATTGCCATTTGTTATGATTTTTTGTTATTATCAGTTCAAGTGCATTAATTGTCTTATTCCACTATTACTGTGATTCATATGTTGATATTTCCTTTATTGTGTTACTTGTTATTATTGGGTCAAGGTATCCTTGCGCGACATTATTCCTGGAATTTATGCTATAATTGCCACATGTTTATGCGACTTAATTGCTACTTCAAATTTAGTATACTATGCACTAAATTGCCTAATTGCTCTTAATTGCGACCAGTCATTATTTGTTTTCCTCAGTGGTTGATAATTTTTGTGTACTTGTTTTCTTATGAATTTGTATTAATTGATGTGTTTGTTGGAGTATATTTCATTCGGAAGAACTGTTGATATAATGACATGGGAAGGGTGGTATGCCTACCATGAGATTTAATAAAATGGGAGTAGGTGGTATGCCTACCATGAGATTTAATAAAATGGGAGCGGGTGGTATGCCTACCACGAGATTTAATAAAATGGGAGCGGGTGGTACGCCTACCACGAGATTTAATGAAATGGGAGCGGGTGGTACGCCTACCACGAGATTTAATAAAATTAGAGCGGGTGGTATGCCTACCAAGAGATTTAATAAAATGGGAGTGGGTGGTATGCCTACCACGAGATTTAATGAAATGGGAGCGGGTGGTACGTCTACCACAAGATATGAGAAATGGGATTAGTTTGCACGCGTGCAACGAGTTGTGAACCGAGAATAAAATCCGCCTTCGATTTCCTTATCCTTGTTAGAAGTTGAATATTGATTTCCTGATAATTCTCTTGAGATTCTACTTTATCTATAAAGCAGTTTAGACCTTATTCAAAGATTCCAACTCTATTCCAAATCACCAATGACGAACAAATCAAAAAGATTAAGCAAAATCTCATTGAACATTTATGTGCTGAATCACAAAAGGATTTCATGAAGAAAGGGAAACGACCGTAATGGAAAAATGAAGATTTCTTTATCAAGATACCTTTCAAGAAGAATAAAATATCAATCTGACAAAAACCAGTCATTCAGGGATCAATCCAGATCACCTTCATCTTGCAAAGAAAGAATGTGAAGAACTTTTGGAATTTGATCTGATAGATCCATCTAATTCATAATGGGCATGCGAAGCATTTTATGTCAACGAAAGAGCTGAGCAAACAAGAGGAAAACTCAGGTTAGTCATTAGTTACCAACCACTTAACCATTTCCTCCAAGATAATAAATTCTCTATCCCAAATAAACTCACTCTTTTATCCCACTTATCCAAGGCAAAATATTTTTCTAAGTTTGATTTAAAGTCTGGATTTTGGCAATTGAGAATCCACCCAAAAGAACGACCCAAAACAGGATTTTGCATCCCCGATCATCACTTCCAGTGGAAATTCATGCTCTTTGGGTTAAAAACTGCACCTTCCTTGTTCCAAAAAGCCATGAAACAATATTCCAACCCATCCTCCACACCTCTTTAGTTTACATTGCTGACATCATATTATTTAGTTATACATTAGAGGAACATATCAACTTGCTTCGTCAATTTGAGGCATTGGTAACACAGTACGGCATCATGCTCTCGGCAAAAAAGATGGTTCTTGCTCAAAAGGAGATTGCTTTTCTTGGAATGCATTTTGTCCAAGGTGAAAACAGTCCAGGACCACATATATGTCAAGTATTACTCAAATTTGCGGATACCAACCTCACAACAAAGCAGATCCAACAATTCTTGGGTATATTAAATTATGTGAGAGATTTTATCCCGAATATCTCCACATACATTTCTCCACTCACAGAGATGCTTAAGAAAAATGCTTCATCACGGGGAAAGAAGCAAGATGATGCAGTCAAGGAAATAAAGGATATTTCCAAAAAAGTCAAGTCTCTCTATATCCCTTCAGATGGTAAGAAGATATTGCAAATTGATGCCAGCAATGAATAGTGGAGTGTTGTTCTATTTGAAGAAAAAGATGGCTAGAGAAAAATATGTGGATACGCTAGTGGAAAGTTCAAAGATACCGAGCAACATTATCACTCCACTTTCAAAGAAATTCTTGTAGTAAAGAATGGAATCAAGTAATTTAATTTCTTCCTTATTCATACAGAATTTCTGATAGAAATGGATATGAAGGCCTTCCCAAAGATGATTCAGCAAAAAGCAAAAACTATTCCCAATCCAGTGTCAATTTTATCAATGGAAGAAGAATATAGCGAGGCAAAAAGAGTTCTTTTTTAACAAAATAGGTGCATCCCATGAGAGATATGGCCAAATGATTGGGCAAGCTGGAATTACACAAGAAATCATCCTCACTGGAAAAGAGTCCGAGAAGCAACAAAAGAATATCAAACCCCATATGAAGTCATCCGAGACAAGATCACTGAAGACATTTCCAGATTAAGGTTGCGGATTACATCTCTCAATCTAAAGGAGAAAGAACATAGCAAAGAAGGGCCGTTAAATTCTAGGCGTTACTACACAAGGTACTTGGAAAGATGCCTAGAAGAAAACCCTAGAATCAATGAAGGATAATTACCTAAATCCCTACTAAGCACACCATAATTCTATATTAGCCACCAATAAACCCTCAAACATTGCATACTCATGCAAAGACAAATTTTCACATCTTTCCATACTATCTGGGGCCCACTTCAACTTGTTGTCACATGTTTCCACATGCCTCCACATGCTTCGTCACATGCAACACCCCACTTTCACATGACATCACATGCTCCCACATGCTTTCACATGCTAAACCAGGTATATTTCACCCTTTTTCACATGTTTTTGGAGTTTTTTTAGTTGTTTTGCCTAAAGTCCTTCACATGCTTAGAATGACCCACTTGTGAGATAAGTTTTTCATGTAAGATAAATTTATTTTATCTTGTCATTTTGTCTTGTAATAACCTCCCAGCCCTATATAAAAGAGGCCGTGTAATAGTTGTAGGATCATCTACAATTATCTTGTAACCTTTGTAAATCTTTTGTGATATACTACATATGAGTGCTTTCTAAATTTCTCTCTTTTTCTTCCCTTTGAATGGATGGAAAGGCCGGTCCATGTATGAAAAAATATAGTAAGAATACTCTGAGAAAGTTAGCTTATTATAGTACGAAAGTTTTTTGAGTTATAAACAACTAGCGTTGGTTATAGTATAAAGTTTTCTGAGTTGTGTAGCTTGGCAAGCCGTCCCTTATGGGAGCAAGGGAATAAACAATATAATAAAAGAAATCCCAGCAAGGAAATACAATTAAACAATTAAATCCCGACAAGGGTATGATGTCAATAATCTCAACATCCTAGAAATGGATATAAACCACACGGCAACAATATCCTACCAAGGGAACAATTTAATAACTATTTCTCTTTCTTTCATTTTTATTTCATAACTCGCTTTCCTACTTGAACCAATGCTCCAAAGGGTTCAATCATCTCATATATTTTCACAATTGTAATATAAATTAAGCCAATGCTCCTCGATGTTTACAGGTCACAATTTCCTTCCACAAGCTTTTCACAACAAATAGGAATCATCACCAAGGCATGAGAGATACAACGAAATTAAGATGTTAGCAATTTAAAGGCTCACGGTCATGCTAGATATCAACGTATTGATACTTGTCACTGTGCCTATACGTCGTACTCGACAATTACCACATAGCAAATAGGACTCAACTCCTAATCCCTCAAGTTAAGGTTAGACCAAACACTTACCTCAAACTTCCACGGCTAGTTCCATCCTTAATAGCCACCTTTCCTTTTGAATTCGGCTCCAATTCAATTGTATCTATACATAAATGACATTAATACATCAATAAATTCTAAACAATGTGAACCCAATGCCTAATTATAGCTTTTCCGTCATTTTTCCAAGAAACTCAAAAATTGACCCCCGGGCCTGCTTGGTCAAAACACGAGGTTCGAACCAAAATTCGATCACCCATACATCCAGAATCCCGAATATATAAATATTTCAAATATTCGATCCCAAAACGAGGTCTAAATCAAAATTAATTAAAAATCCCAAACTCTATCCAGACCTCTAATCTCTACCCTTAATTACATTTTTTAGGCCTAGAATTTTAATAGATGCTGATGAAAATGAAAGAAACGAGTTAAAGATTACTAACCCATGAGTTAATGGAGAAAAGATGCTTCAAAAGTCGCCCTAGAACCTTGGAGAAGAAAGAGTTTGAGAATTTTAATGAAAATCCCGTAATGATTTTGTTTTGGTGTTTTAAAAATAACTGGGTGAATTAAACCTATCTATACGCGATGGAACCTCGCATTCGTGATGGGTCGGCTTGTTACGCCTATGCATTCGCGTGCATGGGCTCACGTTCGCGAAGAGGCAGCTACTCGAGCCCTCGCGTTCACGTCCTTAGGGTCGCATTCACGTAAGGTTTTCTACCCATTCGCCCTTCCCAGGAACTTGGCCTTCGCATTTGCATATCCAGGGACACATTCAAGAAGGTCTAGACCCTTGTTGATTCGCGTTCACAGCCTGGTCTATGCGTTTGGGTAGAAGGAAATTCTCTTCCGCAAATTTACTCATCGTGTTCGCGAGGGTCCTCCTGCAAACGTGAAGAAGACCATATTAGAACTAGAAACCTGCTACTTTCATAAGTCTAATACCACTCTGAAACACCTCTGAACACTCCCGAGCCCTCGGAGCTCCTAACCCAAACACACGTATTAACTCAACAGCATTATACGAACTTATCTGTGCGATCAAATCACGAAACTAACCTAAAAAATAATGAATCAAATATCAAAATAAAGAGTTTATTCCAAACACTTCATCAAGTTTCAAAATTTAGGAATTCAAGCCCGAAACACGTCAAACGACGTCCGATTTCTACCAAATTTAAAAAAGACATCTTAAATTATATATAAGTCATGTATCAGGCACTGAAACCAAAATACAGGCCCGGTACCATTGCTTTCTAATCAGATTTCATTTCTAATTTTCTTAAACATTTCCAAGAAACAAATTTCCAAAAAAATCATTTCTTAGGCTCGGGAACTCGGAATGTGATTCTGGACATACGCGCAAATTCCATATTTTCCTACAGACCTTCGGAGACTGTCAAATTATGGGTTTGAGTCATTTTTCCCAAAATGTTGACCAACGTCAAATTTATTCATTTAAACATCCAAACTTAGAAATATTTCACAAAATTTCATATTTAAGCTTTCTGGCTAGGCGCCCAGACTGTGCACATAAAATGAGGCAAGTCTAAAGGAGGTTTTGAAGGCCTCGAAAGCACATAATTCAACTAAAAATAGGTAATGACCCTTTGGGTCATCAGAAATATTTAAGGTACTATAAGATTACAAATCTCTTCTCTAATGATTTTATCATTCTTTATCCATGCAAAAACTGCCTTAATATTTGTAACTGTTTCACTTCATCCCCTTTAAGTTTTGGTCAATGTCAAATTAGTATGTACTTTGGTTTATTGAGTTAACTTTTTTGATTACTTTTTTCATATAGGAATTTCATGGATAAAGTAGATAAAAGTTGGATGTATCTCCTAAGATGGACGGATGAGTATATACGTGGAGTAAATGATTTCCTTGATAAGGCATTTGAACGAGCTTCACAACGAAATGAAATATTATGTCCTTGCCAAAAGTGAATTATCGCAATTGGCATAATAGAATGTGGTGGAGGATTACTTGGTCATTAATGGCTTTGTTGATGGTTACACCAAATGAGTTTTCCATGGTAACGGGTTTTCCTCTAGAATTACACATCATCAAAGCAATAATGATGAAGGTTCTAACATGCATGAGGATATTGATGGATTACTTTATAACACATTCATAAATATAGAAGGTGAACCGATACAACAAGAAGGTATGAGAGAGTCTCTATCTGAATATGCTAAGAGATTTTTTAAATTATTAGAGGAAGGGAAACAAGATCTATATCCAGGGTAGAAAACTTTAGTAAGCTGAGTTTCACCATCTGGTTGTACTTGTTTAAGTTTTTGCATGGGTTGAAGAATGTAGCCTTTTCAGACTTGTTAGAGTTGTTAAAAGAGGCATTTCCCCTTGCTAAGCTACCAGAGTCTTCCAACAAGGCTAAAAATATGATAAAAGATTTGGGTCTTTATTACGGAAAAATACATGCATTCCCTAATGATTGCATGCTATTTTGGAATGACAATGCAAAAGCCGATAATTGCTCTGTCTGTGGGTCTTCTAGATGGAGATGTTCTAATCGTGCCTTGACTAATACAAGTTATATAGTTCCTGCAAAGGTTTTAAGGTACTTTCCCTTGAAGTCTAGGCTTAAGAGAATATTCATGTGTCCTTAAACATCTATTGCAATGAGATGACATTCTAATGAATAACCTAATGTTGAGAATTTGAGGCATCTTGTTGATGGAGAAGCTTGGAAGGATTTTGGTTCTCTACATCCTGACTTCTCCAAAGGTCTACGTAATGTTAGGTTGGGTCTGTCAAGTGACGTTTCAACCCATTTTGAACCATGAGTATTTCTCATAGCACGTGGTCTGTCATGTTAATGAACTATAATTTATCACCATAGATTTGCATGAAGCCTGAATATATCATGTTATCGGTGATTATTCCAAGTCATTCTTCTCCAGGAAATGGCATAGATGTGTACTTACAACGATTTATTGTATAATTGAAGGAACTATTGGAAACTCCGATAGAAACATTTGATACCGAGATAAAGCAAACATTTCAAATGCGTGCAGCCTTGTTGTTGACAATTAGTTATTTTCCAACATTAGCTATGCCTTCAAGATGGAGCACCAAGGGGATATTTGCATTCCCCACTTGTAACTATAACACATGCTCAATATATCTTAAACACAGCCATAAGATGTATTACATGGGCTATCGAAGTTTTTTTCCTCATGATCATCCTTTGCGGAAAGATAAGAAGTTATTTGATGGTAAGGAGGAACATAGACTTGCACCTACAACTTTGTCGGGTGTAGAAGTGTTTCAAGAGCTGGTTGAATTCAACAATGTTTTTGATAAGGGAAAAAAAGAAAAGACCTTGGGATAACAAGGGTCTGTGGGAGAAAAGATCTATTTTTTTGAATTGACATATTGGGTGCATAATAAATTGGGACACAAAATTGATGTGATGCACATCGAGAAAAATATATGTGACAGTTAGCTTGAGACTTTATTGGAAATAAAAAAGTCAAAGGATCATGTAAATGTTCGCTGTGACTTACAAGAAATGGGGATACGAGAGGAGTTACAACCAAGAGAAGATGATGATGGAACAGTGAGTTTGTCTAAAGCTTGTTTCTATATGGACCAAAACAGAAAAGTTTATTTTATACCATCATAAAAAATGCCAAGTTACCAAAAGATTGTACTTCAAATATTTCAAAACGCGTGCAAGTGAAGGAGATGAAAATATCAGGGTACACGAGTCATGATGCTCATTTTATAATGCATTAGTTGCTCCAAGTTGTTGTTAAAAAGGCGTTGCCCAAGAGTGTTTCATTGGCCTTTATTAGGTTGGGTAATTGTTTAGAGCCATATGTAGTAAAGAATATGATCAACACAAGAAAATGAAGATGGCAGTCAATAAGTTGATGCATTTGCATAAGTCATGAGATCTGAGCATCCAGGTTGCCTAAGAATGTATGGATGTGGGGTTACCAAGACTCCCTTAAAAATAAAAGTAGGAGACTTTTGACACTCTTTAAGTTCTATTGATGAGGTGATGCAGCAAAAAATGGAGGAACTGGAAGAAAGGATGTAGCAAAGATTGCACGAAAAGTTCAATGCAGAAAAAGATGCCATGGAACTACAAGTTGCAGTTAACACCATTTCACAACTTAAGCACCTGAATCAAGATTTACGGGTTGATCCAGCATGCTAGGTTTCAATGCTCGTTCACTTGGAGAAGCTTCCTCGTACAACAAGCTGTTGTGCAACTAATCAATCGCCTATCTATTGGGAGTAATAATCAAGGTCAGTGTATCTATCTTTGTTTCTTTCTTTCTTTCTTCTTCTCCTCCTTCTACTTATTTTTAATGTTTCACTTATACTTATTCAGAGTTGACTATTTTATCTCAGATTAGCTATAGCTTTTTATAAAGAGAATAATTGGCTTATAATATCAACACATATTGCTTCCTCTTTATCTTGGTTTTCCGTACAAAGCCATCTATTGATTGGCAAAAGCAACACTACTATTTTATAGTGGCACCATATCTAGGGAAGTTCCCACTCAAATTCAGAATAAAGATTTGGAATTCATCTTCTTATTATTATTGTCTATTCTTCTTGCTTGCATTTCTAGTTAGTGTACTTTCTTGATTTGGAACTTATCACATTTTTGCGATGTGTTTTTGCTGATGATTCTTCTATTCTATGACTACTATGTTTTTTGTCTATGTTTAAGATTCTGCAATGTATATTCACCATATTTTGTATTCCTTGCTTTATGTTAAGACTATAGGTCAGTTTTCTTTTTCCTTTTGTATTGTGGGTTGATGTAATTTTTGGTGATATATTAGATTTCTGTAGTTAGACAAGTTTTCTCTAAGAGCTTGACGGTTCAAGCCGCCTAAATTAATTAATCAATTTTAATTATTCTATTTAAAACTATCTATGTCTTATGGCCATGACTAGTGAATTGTTCTTAATTATTTTCATTGCTTGTGCATTTCGACTGCATGTTTAATCAGCAGGTCAAAACTAGAAAAGTTTTCTCGGCCATATCAGTTTAACACATTACATTAGCTAAAAACAGATCATGGTTATTTTTAACATTATTATGGGCCTTCACTCTTTTATGAAACGATTATGGAGTGGATCCAAAAAAAGGCTTCTTTTCTCTTATTCAGAAAAAAATTTGGACCATGAAAAAAGAAGTTGGTTGGGCTTTCTTGGACAACCCTATCTATTCAAGTTTCTTGGATATATTCGTTGGTTTCTTGTTTATTAGATATCATGAGCGTATATCTACAGATGTCTAGCATGTTAAATTTGCTATTTTTGTGGGGAGGTGGATTTGACTTGGAACCTAGTAACATAAAGTGGGCACATTTTGACATCCATATGGGTTGATCAATTCATTTGAAAGCCCTGTTGCAGCTGCTCTAGTAGTAGGCTGCTATTCTAAGAGTGTTTTTAGTGCTTCGTTCTTATTCCCTCATTCTTTTGAAACTCTCTTTATCTCATTCCTGATGTACATCTTTTGGTTACCTGCTTAATTTACATCCATGTTAACAAAATGTATTGCTTACCTTCTTGAGTACTACTTTTTTTACTTTTTATCTTGGTTCCATTTGTAAGTCCATATCCATGCTGTTGTAAGGTACCCTTTTGACTGGCATCAAATTTTTGTATATTTGGACTTCCTGTAATTCAAACATTTGAAAAAAAAGGTCATGCTGACTTGTAGCAATTGTATAGGCTTTGCATATGTTCCACATGACACATTCTAGTACATTTGAAAACTTCTTGGTTTATGCATTGCTTATGGGTCATACCCATTCTTATAATGATAAACCAACTCTTGAAAGATAATGATTTTATTTATCCTCTTTTGTAGGTGGAGCAATTGAAGAAGGGGAAAATGGAGATAGTGAAGATCTAGAACTTACTTAAGAACTTTGAATTGTTGTCCATGTTCTAGGATCCTTTTGTTATCAACATTTGAAGTTTACTCTAACACTTGAAGTTTTGAAATGTAAACCTTATGTGATTGGGGTAAAATATTTGGTTTAATGGAGATAATATAGATTATGAAATGTTTTATCTATTTATTTATATAAATTTCAGGTTATTACAAATTTTATATATCTAAATATTCATTTATAACCAAGGGGGTAATAGTCTAATAGAACCGTTCCAATACGTCATGCAATCTGTTTCAATAGGTCTAACAAATTGCTCCAAAATTTTCTAAAAGAACCGTTCCAATTGGTCGTCCAAACCGTTCATTACATCTTACAAATCGATCCAAATTGTGCAACAAACTGATACAATAGGTAGTTAAAACCGTTGCAAAAGAAATAAAACTGTTACAGTAGCATAATGAAGTCGTTAGAATATCTGTAAAATAAACGTTGCAATAGTTTGCATAACCATTGCAACAAATTATATGGTAACGGCTGTCAGCCATTGATGTAAACTCTATGGCAACGGTTTTTAACCGTTACAACTGGAAAGACATACTCGTTGCTTCTGACAGAGGAACAATTGTTGCGATAGATAGACCTTATGCAATTGTTTTGATAACCGTTGCAAGATCCGTTACTCGAGATCTATTGGCACAGCAACATCTGTAACGGTCGGTAAACCATTCCAATAACTCTATGGCAACAATTTAGTTGTATGTTGCAATGGTTTTCAGCTGTTGCAATATGCTCATTTTCTAGTAGTGTAGCTTCTTGTGCAGTTTATTTGAACAACATGTCTCCAACAAGGAATATTACAGATCAAACCCCTCAAGAAGCATGGAGTGGATGAAATCCAAATGTCAAGCATTTGAGAATATTTGGGAGCATATCATATGCTCATGTGCCACAGCAAGGAAGAGCGAAACTTGATGATCGAAGTGTCAAGGATGTGTTTGTTTGCTATGATACGAGTTTAAAAGGCTACAAGTTATACAACCCAAACAGTGGAAAGGTGGTGGTAAGTCGCGATGTTGAGTTTGATGAAGAATTGGCATGGGGTTAGGAATCTCATGAAGAAACTTCATATAATTTTCTTCTATACTTTGGTGATGAAAAAGAACCGAAGACCATGAAACAGATACAACTCCATCTCCTTCTCCAACCAAAGTTGTATCTCCCTCTTCTCAAGAAAGTTCGAACGAACAGTCGCAAAGGACAAAAAGTATTCAAGAGCTCTTTGAGGACATAGAAGAAGTTACTACTTTTGATTTTTTATGTTGTCTCTTTGCTGACAGTGAACCAATGAACTTTGATGAAGCTTTTAAGAACAAAAAATGAAGACAAGCCATGAAGGAGGAGATTGAGTCAATAGAGAAGAGCAACAGTTGGGAGTTAGCAACTCTTCCCAAGGGTCATCAAGCAATTTGAGTTAAATGGGTATACAAAATAAAGAAGAATGCTGATGGAGATATGGAAAAATACAATGCACGACTTGTGGCTAAAGGATACAAGCAAAGGCAAGGCATTGACTATGAAGAAGTCTATGCACATGTTGCCGCATGAAGATGATTCGTTTGTTGATCTCTACGGCGGTACAAATGAAGTGGAAGATCCATAAACTAGATGTCACGTCAGACTTCTTGAACGGCTATCTTGAAGAAGAAGTCTATGTTGAAAAACCATTGGACTTTGTGGTAAAAAACCACGAAGATAAAGTGTTGCAGTTGAAGAAAGCTTTATATGGATTAAAGCAAGCCCCACGAGCATGGAACAGTTGCATCGACAAGTATTTTCAACATAATGAGTTTACTCGCTGTCTCTATGAATATGCTCTTTACCTTAAAGTTCATAATAATGGGGATATCTTACTTATTTATCTTTATGTTGATGATCTTATTTTCACGGGTAACAACCCAAGTCTGTTTGATACTTTTAAAGAAGATATGCCCCGTGAGTTCGAGATGACAAATGAAGGGCTCATGTCATACTATCTTGGTCTAGAAGTGAAGCAAATTGAAGATAGAATTTTTATCTCTCAAGAAGGCTACACAAAAGAGATATCGAAAAAGTTCAACATGCTCGATCGCAACCCGTGAATACACCGATGGAAAGTGGAACAAAATCGTCCATGTTTGATAAAGGAGAAAAAGTGGATACCATATTTTTCAAAAGTCTTCTAGGAAGCTTAAAGTACTTGACCTATACCAGGCCAGATATGGTTTTTGTAGTTGGAGTGGTAAGCGGCTTCATAGAAGCTCCTGCCTCTACTCATTTGAAAGTCACTAGAAGAATTCTTTGTTACCTAAAAGGCACGATCGATTTTGGGTTATTTTATTCTTCTAATGATTTCAAACTTATGGGATTTTGTGATAGTGATTATGCGGGAGATATTAAATAGAAAAGGCACAACTGATTTTGTGTTTCTCTTGGGTGATTCTGCTATTTCATGGAGTTCAAAGAAACAATCAATTTTTAGTCTCTCGACTTGTGAATTTAAATATGTACCAGCAACATCTTATACTTGTCATGCAATTTGGCAGAGAAGATTATTGAAGCTACGGATATTTGTATTGACAACAAATCTGCACAGGCACTCGCCAAGATTCCGGTGTATCATGATCGAAGCAAGCATATAGATACAATATATCAATTCATTAGAGAGTGCATTTTCAAGAATGAAGTCCAGCTCAAATATGCGATTTCTCATGGTCAAGTTGCAGACATTTTTACAAAGCCTTTGAAGTTTGAAGATTTTCAGAGGTTGAGAATAACACTTGGACTGAAGAAGAAAAATAAAAATTAAGGAAGAATTTTGTGGGCTCCATACTTCACCTACTAAATAAAGAAAAAAGTGGTAAAGTTGGAGAAGACAAAATAGGCGGCTGAAAATTTTACAAAAGTTTGGGCTGGACTTTGTAAATTGTTGAACCAATCAGATTGGTTGGGTAGGTGAAAGTTGTGTCTATATAAGGAGCTACTCGTTCCTCATTGAAGACACACCCAAATAACAAGAGAAGGAGAAAGCAGTGAGGGTACTCCACAGATTGTAATCTATGAGATAGTTAGTGATTGATAGTATTAATGTAGTGAGGTATTTTTAAATAAAGAGTGTTATTTCTTTCAAAGTTGTAGTAGTCTCTTGACACAACTGAATTGTAATATTATAGTAATAATATTGCTTCACTAGGTTATTGTATTTTACCCCACTAAAATATTTGGTGTCATTGTTACTTTCTTGTATTATTATTATTATTTGTTGTGGATATTATTTCTGGGCGGGATTATTTATTTTACAACATGATTAACATTAAAAATTCTTATCTTAAAAATCAGTCAGCATGACTCAAGGTATACAATATTAGAATATATTGTGTGTATCTTTTTATTATTGGTAGAATATTCTTTCATTATTGTACAGTCCTATAGTTGGTAGGATTTGATTTCTTTCATTATTGTACAGTCCTATAGTTGGTAGTATTTGATACATCTCCGTACTCTGTATATACTTTTGTGAGCAATACGAGAATATTAATTCTCCCAGAACTCTCTACATGGTATCATACGGCAGTGGCTTATCGCCAAAGAAACCCTAACTATTCCCTCCAGCGCCGCCGACATTCTCAGTCCGCCGCCTCTCTCCGGCGTCTTGCCGCACCGTCGCTGCACTAATCGACAACCCTCTCTCTCGACGTCAATCAGCGCCTCCGCTCCTTTGCCTCGCGCTTCATGGCCGCTACGATTTCAAACGATCTTCTCCAATCGATTGCCATCAATGCATCGGCTCAGATCCCACTCAAATTGGATTTCACTAATTTGGCGTGCAAATTCCAATTCCGAACCCTTTTTACGGGTTACGACCTCCTCGTCTTCTTGGACGGATCGATGTCGTGCCCACCAGCCACTATCATCAACAAGGAGGTGACTTCCCCCAATCCAGCATATCCTGATTGGATTCACCAGGACAATCTTATTCTCAGTACCATCATCTCGTCGATCACACCGACGATCATCTCCTTTATTGCCGTTGTGGAAACCTCTAAAGTGGCCTGGGACATCCTCGCGCGCACATACGGCACTACTTCTCGTGGTCGTATCATGGCTCTCAAACAGCAGCTCCATAATCCGGTAAAAGGTTCTAAATCTGTTACTGATTTTATGCACGGTATTCGCGTGATTGTGGATGAATTATCTCTCCTGGGGGTTACTGTTGATTCTGAGGATCTTGTCATTAAGGTTCTCAATGGTCTTGATGATCCGTATATGGAGCTTTCTCATGCTATTCAAGCCCGCGAATCTCCCATCTCCTTTGCTTAATTACATGACAAGTTGTTAAGCATGGAGGCTCAGATTATTGCTCGTGCGCTGGCCACCTCCGCCGCATCTGATTTGGCTCCGTCGGCTGCCTTAGTCGCCGGACAACAGTCCGGCCGTAAACATAACGGTGGCCGCGGGCGCGGCCGTGGCAGCCGTGGTTCATCCTCCGGTCGCGGTGGTTACTCCAACAATGTCCAATCTCGCGGGTACAATGGGAAGTGCCAACTCTGCAGTGAATTTGGCCACTCCGCACGCCGCTGTCCGTCCTATCCTATCTCCGGCGCAAATATGCCCCCTTACGGTGGACCACTGCCGAGGCCAGCATACGCTCCGCCATCTTATCCGGCTGCTCACACAGCCCATCACTCTCTGACAATTACCTCTACATCCGATTGGATCCTGGACTCTGGTGCCTCTCATCACATAACCAATGATCTTGACAACATGTCTCTTCACAATCCTTACACTAGTTTCGATGATGTGGTTATTGGTAACGGTGAAGGTTTAAAAATTACACATACTGGACAACTTTTGAGTTATTCCTCTCTTTTATTGCCTGGGGCTCTCTATGTTCCACATATTCGTAAAAAATTGATCTCTGTTGCTCAATTATATCATCACTATAATGTTAATGTTGTTTTTTCCGATACTGATTTTCAGGTGAAAGATCGTCGCACGTAGGCAACACTCATCAGCGGCCCACATAGGGACGACGCTTACTACTGGCCGGCGGCTTCCCGTCTACCGTCCGCCCTCATAGCACAAAAGCTCCCTGCATCATTGTGGTTTGGTCATCTGTCAGCTAAAATCCTGCGTCATTTAGTGCTTCTAGCAGTATAGCGTCCAGTAGTGTGTCTGATTTTGCTTGTGTCTCTTGCAAACTTCATAAGTTACCTTTTTCTGAGTCAAGTTTATCTTCTACTGCTCCGCTGGAGCTTATTTTTTCTAAAGTATGGACCTCTCCAATTATTTCTAGTGAAGGATTTAAATATTATGTCATTTTTGTTGATCATTTTTCTAAGTACGTTTGCGTTTTTCCTTTACGTCGTAAATCTGATGTTTTACAAACCTTCCCCACTTTTATGTCCATTGTAGAAAAATATTTCTCTAATAAAATCATTACTCTGTATACTGATTATGGGGGTGAATTCCTAGCTTTACGCTCTTTTCTTGCCTCCCGTGGCATCTCACATCTCACTTCACCTCCTCATACACCTCAACACAATGGCTATGCTGAACGCCGTCACCGTCATATTGTCGATACTGGTCTCACTCTCCTTCGTTATGCCTCTGTACCTCTCATTTACTAGCCTTATGCCTTTGCCACATCAGTCTATCTTATTAATCGTCTTCCGAAAACAAATCTCTCGATGCTCTCCTCCTTTGAGTCTCTCTTCCATAGGCGCCCCAACCTTGCCAAACTGCGTGTCTTCGGCTGTTAATGCTTCCCTAGGCTTCGGCCCTACACCTCACACAAATTGGAACCCAGATCTCGTGCATGTGTCCTATTCGGCTACTCTACTACTCAAAGCGCATATCTATTCTTTGATCCCTCAACGTCTAAAATCTTCATCTCGCGTCATGTCACCTTCCATGAAGATATCTTCCCGTTCTCCAAATTGTCTAACCGTGAGTCTCCACCCGTACCCATTCCGTTCTCCCTACAAGTCCTTCTGCTGCCTCCGCCAGTAACTGCCGCCGCTCCCACTAGCGATCCTTCACCGGAAGCACCGCCGGCGCCAACGCCCGAGCCACCAGCGCCTCTTACGGCACCGCCAGCGGCCCCCGCTGCCGCTTCACCCCCTTTGCCGCCACCTTCATCCTCTCAGGGTGGTCATCACATGCAAACTCGCAGCAAAAATAACATCTTTACGCCCAACAAGAAGTTTGGTATGTCTGCTGTCACCTCTCCAGCTATTACAGAATCTCAGACTTTGTCTAGTGCTATGTCTGATGAGCGCTGGCACGCTGCTATGTCATTGGAATTTGATGCTCTACTACAGAATGGCACCTGGGATCTTGTTCCGCCTGACTCTTCACAGAATGTTGTGGGCTGCAAGTGGTTTTATCGTATCAAACGAAAGTCTGACAGTACTGTGGACAAGTTTAAAGCCCGGCTTGTTGCGAAAGGCTTTTATCAGCGACCAGGTGTAGACTTCCAGGAGACCTTCAGTCCGGTTATTAAGCCGGCAACTGTGCGTTTGGTTCTCAGTCTAGCTGTATCCAAGGGCTGGCCTCTTCGTCAAATGGATGTGAACAATGCCTTTCTCTACGCGAGACTTACAGAGGATGTTTATATGGCACAACCACCAGGTTTTGTTGACAAAGCCTATCCATCTTATGTCTGTAAGTTACAGAAAGCTATTTATGGTAAGAAACAGGCACCCCGGGCATGGTACAGTGAGCTCCGCCAATGACTTTTGGCCATGGGTTTCGTCAACACTACCTCTGACACTTCGCTCTTCGTCTTTCAGCATTCTGGTATTACAACCTATTTTTTGGTATATGTTGATGATCTCATATTGACTGGTAATGACTCTGCTTTCTTGAACCGTATGATTGACTCTCTTGGGACTAAATTTTCTCATAAAGACATGGGTGATCTAAGCTACTTTCTTGGTGTTGAAGTTCTGCGCAACTCCAAGGGGTGTTTTCTTTCTCAGGGTAAATATGTTGTTGATCTTTTAACTCGTCATAATATGCTGGAATCCAACCCTGTTCAGACGCCAACAGCGGCGTCCACCCGTCTTCATCTGGCCGACGGCTTGGCTCCTGCCGAAGCATCCGCCTATCGCCAGGCCCTTGGGGGCCTCCAGTATCTCTCCTTCACTCGTCCTGATATCTCCTTTGCTGTGAATAATCTCTCACAGTTCATGCACGCTCCTACTGTCACTCATTGGGGTGCAGTTAAGCGCCTCTTCTGGTATCTAAATGGGATGCGTGACTTCGGAGTCTGGCTCCGTCCTTCATCTGCTATACCTTTGCATTGTTTCTCTGATGCTGATAGGGGTGGAAACTGTGATGACCGCTCCTCAACTGGTGCCTATGTTGTCTTTCTGGGCCTAATCCTATATCCTGGAGCTCCAAAAAGCAGCGTTCCGTTGCACGATCTTCTACTGAGGTTGAATATCGTGCCATTGCTTCTGCTGCCGCTGAAGTCCGTTGGCTTCATTCCCTGCTGTGCGAGCTTCATGTCCCTCTTCCGGCTGCTCCTGTCATTTACAGCGACAACATTGGCGCCACTTACCTCTGTGCCAACCCTGTGTTTCATTCGCGCATGAAACACATCTCCATTGATTATCACTTTGTTCGTCAATTGGTTCAGAATGGGTCTCTTCGTGTTGCTCACGTATCCTCTGCTGATCAGCTTGCTGATGGTCTCACCAAGCACTTATCTCGTCCTCGGCTCCTTCTGCTGATGTCCAAGATTGGCGTGTCCTTCGGCCTTCCATCTTGAAGAGGCGTATTAGAATATATTGTGTGTATCTTTTTATTATTGTTAGAATATTCTTTCATTATTGTACAGTCCTATAGTTGGTAGGATTTGATACCTCTCTGTACTCTGTATATACTTTTGTGAGCAATACGAGAATATTAATTCTCTCAAAACTCTCTACATACAATTCCCTCTTTCCCCCTATCTTTTTCTCGTTTTGGGTTCTTAATATTAAGCTTAAGACTTATATTCAACTTCTTCTAACAGATAGTAAAAGAGCTGCTGTTGAAGGGACTAGAGAAGATAGAATCAGCGCTTTACCAAGAAACATTATATATTATATCTTTGAGGTCTTATCGTTTCAAGATGCAGCAAGAACTAGTGTTTTGTCCACAAACTGGAGATATATTTGGACCATGCTTCCAAATATTGTGTTGGATAAGCCCCTTTGCAATAAATTAGCAAAAAAATCTCTATCTTTTTTCAACGAAACAGTAGATGGAATTCTCTTACAGCATATTGGAGACATAGTGATTTTTGTTCTTGATGTTTCAGGAGTAAATTAATTTGTCTTCATATGCAAATATTGATAGATGGATGCGTTATGTCACTAGAAATAGTGTCAAGGAGTAACCCTAAACATGCCAATATTACTACTTATAGACTCCCTTCGCATATATTTAATTGTCCAACCCTGACATATTTGGATCTCCAAAACTGTGTATTCAAAACATCAAACACTTTTCTATGCTTTCAGAATCTTATAGACCTCCATCTGAGTAAAATAACCTTTCTGCCAATCCCAGAGTTTTGTGTTATCAATGCCCCCCTTCTTGCCAATTTGTACTTGATATACTGTAACGGTACGCACTACCAAAACATTGTCGCACCGTTGCTGGAGTCCTTGATTGTTCGTCAGAGTCACTATGATCTTGAACTAAATTGCTTTACAACATGCAAAAACTTAAGAGTATTGGACCTTGTGGTTAATAATCCAAAACATGATGAAAGATCAACTTTGGGAAAGCTTCTTTTAACTTGCCTAAGTTTGAGGATCTTGCTTTGGGTTCAATTTGTAGAGATATTTGGGAGAAATTCATTGGTTTGAGGGTTCTCATTCTCATTAAAATATATTGCTTACAAAGGTATATATAGAGTATAGGGAAATCAAAACCTACCAACTATAGGATTGTGCAATTAATGAGAGAATATTCTACCAATAATAAAAGGATACACAAAAGATATTTACAATATTTCCTAATACGCCCCCTCAAGATGGAGGGCCGGAGGACACGCCAATCTTGGACATCAACAGAGGAAGCCGAGGACTGCCGGTTAAGGCAGCGGCCATGGAGCGCGAGGCAGGGGAGACGCTGATCGACGTCGAGAGAGAGGGCTACCGGTTAGTGCAGCGGTGGCGCGGTAAGATGCCGGAGAAAAGGCGCTGAGGAGAGGGCTGCCGGTTAGTGTAGCGGCGGCGCAGCAAGAGGCCGGAGAGGACCGTGAAGGTCGGCGGCTGATCTTCTTTGCCGGAGAGGGACGCCGGAGAGGGCTGCCGATTAGTGCAGCGGCGGCGGCGACGGGCTCCGATGAGAGGAGCTACGGCGGCGGCGGGTAGCATGTAGTTAGGATTTGTTTGGCGATAAGCCACTGGCTCTGATACCATGTAGAGAGATTTGGGAGAAGTTCATTGGTTTGAGGCTTCTCATTAAAATATATTGCTTACAAAGGTATATATAGAGTATAGGGAAATCAAAACCTACCAACTATAGGATTGTACAATTAATGAGAGAATATTCTACCAATAATAAAAAGATACACAAAAGATATTTACAATATTTCCTAATACAATTGACCTTGAGGTAAAAATCAGTCATGTTGTTTTACTTGAACATCCTATAAGGATTATATTCATGCGATTCTTATTTTAATATTTTCTCCAAAGCTTTTGAGTGTAGACACAGTTTCCAAGCGGCTTCCTTGTACACTCAACTGCTTGTGGTACGTAAGGTTGGGTGTATGCTTCGGCAAAATGGGTCAGACTTCTTGCGCTCTAGAGTTAATTAAGAGTTCCCCCCCCCCCCCCCAATTTGAGTAAGCTTGAGATTTGGGTAAGAAAGGTAAATGTGGTTATGTGTATATTTAAATATGAGAAGGTAAACTTGCTTTGTGTAATTTGAATCCATTAGGCCTATGATACCAGCGACAATGCTGAAGCAGTTTTGAAATATCTAGGCACACCAACCTGCTTGGAACGACCACTCAACCAGCTGAAAGATGTTTTGATACATTTGTTTAATGGTTCAAAAACTGAACTGCTTTCGTAAAGCTATTGTTAGCTCATAGTCCATCTTTGATAAGGATGAGCATTAAGCGTCATAGAGCCTTTGGTTCCGAGGAAGAAAGAAATATCACCCCAGAATTGATGCGTTTCCCTAGAGCATCTCCAAAGGCTGAGCTCTTTTATTTGTCAAGTGCGTCTTAAACAGTAAGGTAATTATTTGGACCAGTTTCTTTCTTGAAACATTGTCACATGTGCAAGAATGTGTTATAATAATATATGTGCCCAAAATTAGTTACATAAGGATTTCAAATTCCAAATAGTTTAAAATACTCCAGAACTACTTTGCTCATTATTTTAAGGTTTTTGGTTGGATACTTGAGGTCTCTCGTGTTAGTAGTAGAGTAATTCATGCTCTTTGTTATGTTACCAGCATGTTAAAGATGCTGGCTTTACAATTACTAGCAAACCAGTAGAGTTTGATTAATATTTCCAAAGAACTTCAGTTAAAGATTCTTGGTTCAGGGTAATTTCTGCGAAGCATTCAAGATTTGTCAAAAGCTTCCAAGAATAAATCACTGTCCAAGTTATCTAACACCATCATCTGGTTAAATTAATTCTCTGATTTACATTAATGTGAGCTGGTACTTTAGCAAATAAAACATGTAGCATGGGACAAAGGGGTGGCTGGAATACATTATACACGGGCATGTTAAATCTCGAAGCTTTGATGGTTGTTATGCGAAACCGGCGTTCACCTGCGTGGCAACCTGTAGGATACCTTTATGATTAAGCTAACAGTTTTTCTAGTATTCTTTGTTAGTACGGAAACAGTATTCTGGTGTTCCTGTAATAAAGGGTCTTATTGTTGCTACTTCAAGCTACAGATCTTCTGTTACATTTTGAGAGATGATTGGTCTACTCCTTAATTACCCACTCTTAGACAAAGGGGATATGCTGCTAGTTTTACGTCTGAACTCTGATGGTGCAAGCAATAAATAAGGAAGACGTCAAAGATTAAGTGTAAATTGTTCAATTTTCTATAGGTGACTACCAGGTTGAAAGTGTTGGATTTTGGATGTATTTAATTAATATATTAAATATTTTAAAGATGGTGAATTGGAAATGGAGAGAAATGAAATTTTTGAGTGAAATTTTAAGTTTTCCCTTGGTAAATGGATATTATCCCATATTGGAAGAGGAAGACGTATTTTATGGGTATATAAGCAATTGCTCTTCTTCTAGCTCTTAAAGAGTTGAAAAGAAGGCAAGCCTCGCGCCGTTGTCGTCGCTCGCTCGGCTCGACATCGGGAGGAGCGGTATCTTGTAAGTCATCCAAACAAATTTGTGTTGCTCGCTCTACAGTGGAGGCTGAGTTCATAGCCTTGGATAAAGTTGGTGAAGAAGTTGAACAGCTCCAGAATTTCTTGGAAGATATTTCGTTTTGCCCCAAATTGTTGGCACCAATATGCATACATTATGATAGTCAAGCGGCAATTAGAAGGGCTGGGAGCGTTATGTATAACGGTAAGTCTCGTCATATACGACGAAGACATAAAACCGTTAGACAATTACTCTCTAGAGGAATTATCACGATTGACTATGTAAAGTCAAGTGATAATGTGTCGGATCCACTTTCAAAGGGCTTAATTAGAGAAGTAGTTGAGAAGTCATTAAGGGGAATGAGATTGTGGCCGAGAACAAGTCATAATAGCGGTAACTCTACCTAGAAGACTGGAGATCCCAAGATCTAGGTTCAACGAGATCAAATAAAGTCATTTATGATGGTTCAACATTGTCAACTAAACTTTTGATCCGTTTTCGTGATGAGACAATGTTCAGTACCAAGGATAAAGAATTAAGGCTTTTTAATGAATCAAATAGTGTATCTACGGGATGACACGTTTAGGAATCACCTGTGTAAGTGTGAAGTGTTAGCCACTTCAAGGAGAACATTGTAAGGCCCGTTCTCTACGCGCTTATGAAACCAGGCGGTGTTCATGGCTGAAACGAACATAACAATGAGAACCAAAGACGGTTAAGGATTGGTTGTGTGACTTGTGGTTGTCTAGGTATACACTAAAGTTCGACGGTTCAAAGATATCAAATCTACCGATTGATCGAGTATATCCGACATAAGTTCACTAGGGAAAGCTCAAAGGAAAACCTACTTATCCAGATGCAATTAATCCTTACTTGCAAATCACATAGTTTTTAATGCATACTTCCATGATATAGCCATTCCCCATTCATGTAGGGGATTGTTGGGTTTTGGTTGTATTTAATTAATATATTAAATACTTAAAATAAGATGAATGGGAAACGGAGGGAAATAAAATTTTTGAGTGAAATTTTAAGTTCCCTCTTGATAAATGGGCACTGTCCCATATTGGAAGAGGAAGAAGTTTTTTATGGGTATATGATCAATTTCTCTTCTTCTAGTTCTTACATAATTGAGAAGAAGGCAAGCCTCGCTCTGTCATCGTTGTCGTCACTCGCTCGGCTTCGGATTCAGATTTGGTCAAATGCTCAATTGATTGATTAATTTTTTGGATCAAATTTATTTATTAATAGTAAAATTTTAATAGAAGTATTATTAAATATTTATTTTACTAACAAAATATTAATATTAAATAAATATTAATATTAAATCCTTTTCTATTATCCAAATTTTAGTTTTCTGTTTTTGTAACAGAAAATTAACTACCCATCAATTTTCCCTCTTTATTTTACCTCTTTAATGTTATCCATTTATGTAATGGAATTTGTGTTGTGGCCATTTCTCAAAAATAGCCCTTCTGAAAAGTAGCACCTCTTCAAATTTCAAGCAACTTTGGCTACAAATACAATACTATTCTGCTCAGAATTTGACTATAATTTTTTGAGTTTCTTCTACTTATTCTACATACTTTTAGCATCAAACAAAGCAAAAAGCAAGTGTGATTGAACTTTGTGTTTGCTGAAATGCTGGGGTTTGAAGTACCACTATACCAGTGTGTAATTCGTTCTACCCTAGGAGGAAATAATCCATAACATTGGGTACTATGAGGGTATTAAATTTTTTAAGGAAACACTGTGAATTCTGTCATTCATGTTTATATTCATTTTTGTTTATATTCATTTATTTTTTCAGAATTATTTTATAAATACAGTATACTATCAAGCTTAAGGAATTTAAAATATATCTTCTGTATTTATGCTCAATATTTCTGGAAGAGTAAAACCTTTGTGATTTTGTACTCTATTAAAATCTGCATAAGTTTAATATTTGTATCATTCTTTTACAGAAATGACTAATAAGAATGAGAACCAAGATATTCTAATTGTGACTATCAATGCCTCAACAAACTGAATGACACCGGCAGTATTGGCACCGGCTGAAAAACCTAAACTTCAACGGAACTGTGGACTGAGATTGAAAAGAAATACAAAATCGAAGATGCCGGGTTGAAAAAGTTTGTTGCTATAAAGTTGTTGGAATACAAAATGATAGATATTTGTTATTACCTAAGTCCAGAAATTGAAAGTGATTATTCACGATCTCCTTGCTGAAGGTTAATATTGATGTTCAAAGTAATAATCTTAGTATATTTTCTAACAGAAATTCATTGAAGGTCTTGTCATCAAAGAAGCATTTCAAGTAGCAGCGATGATTGAGAAGTTTCCTACTTTGTGGAAGGACTTCAAAAACTACTTGAAACACAAACGCAATGAGATGTCCCTTGAAGATCTCATTGTTCGATTGAGAATCGAAGAGGACAACAAAGCTGCTGAAAAGAGAGGACGTGGAAACTCAACAATAATAGGAGCAAATATTGTTGAAGAGAACAAAAGGAGAAATACGCCTTCTGGACCAAAATACAACCCAAGCAAGAAGCGGTTCAGTGGAAACTGCTACAACTGTGGAAAAATCAAACACAAATCTACGCAGTGTCGTGCTCCGAAGATAGACAAGAAGAATGGTCAAGAAAACATGGTTGAAAAGCATGATATTGTTGATGATTTATGTGTTATGCTTTTCGAATGAAACTTGGTGGAAAATCCTAAAGAGTGGTGGATTGATTCTGGAACCACTCGCCATGTTTGTGCTGTTAGAGAAGCTTTTGCTTCTTATGCTCCTGTTGGAGCCGATAAGAAAATTTCTATGGGAAATGCTTCAAAGGCGAAGAATGAAGGATGTGGGAAGATATTTCTCAAATGACTTCCGGCAAAATGGTGACTTTGAAAAATGTCCTCTATGTTCCCGAGATCAGGAATAATTTAGTCTCTATTGGACTTCTTCTTAAGAATGGTTTTAATGTGTTTTTGTTTCCGATGGTTGTAATAAGTAAAAATGAAATATTTGTAGGAAGAGGTTACCTCACTGAGGGCCTTTTCAAGCTGAATGTAATGGTTGTTGAAAATAATAATAAAATTTCAGCTTTGTTTTACTTACTTGAGTCAAATGAATTATGGCATATACGTTTGGGTCATGTCAATTATAAAACCTAACGGAAAATGATTTAATTTGGAAGTATTGCCCAAGTTTGAATGTGACAAATCAAAATGTAAAGTATGTGTGGAAACCAAGTATGTTAAACATCCTAATAAGTCGATTGAAAGGAATTCAAATCCTTTAGACATAATTCACACATATATTTGTGACATGAAGTCAATACCATCTCGCAATGGAATGAAGTATTTCATAACTTTTATTGACGATAGTACTCAATATTGCTATGTTTACTTACTTAATAGTAAAGATGAAGCATTAGACACATTCAAGCAGTACAAAAATGATGTTGAAACGCAACTTGATAAGAAAATCAAAATGATAAGAAGTGATAGGGGTGGTGAATATGAATCCTTTTGAAAAAATATGTTTAGGATATGGAATTATTCATCAAAAAATAGCCCCTTACACGCCCCAATCCAATGTATTGCAGAAAGAAAGAATTGTTCATTAAAGAAGATGATAAACGCATTATTGATAAGTTCTAGTTTGCCACATACTTGTGGGGGGTGGGAAGCTGTTCTTTTTGCTAGCTGAATACTAAATCGAGTAACCCATAGAAAAACACAAGCCATTCTACATGAAAAAATGGAATATGTGATGGCGGAATGCAAAGTTAATCGACGTGGTGTCCCATCTTAAACTTTTGACTTGGTAAAGTAGAAGGTTCTACCAAAGAAAAATCCCTAAAGTCTCATCCCACGGGAATATCTTGACTATGAAAAGCAGATAGATAGAAAGGAAGGAAGCCCAACTTATATTATTTGAAAGTGTAGGGGTGTTTTGCAAATGTGCAAGTTCCTAAACCCAAAAGGGTAAAAATAGGACTGAAAACTGATGATTGTGATTTCATAGGATATGTGACTAATAGTAAAGCATATCGACTTCTAGTTCACAAATCAGAAAATCTGACATTCATAATAATACGCTAATAGAATCAGATAATGCTGAGTTCTTTGAAACGATATATCCGCATAAAATGGAATGTGATTCGATTGGTGAAGGATCTAAACAACCTTGGGAAGAAACAAAAGAAAGTACACTTAACCAGGAGGATCCAAGACGTTGTAAATGTCAAAGAATGTCTAGTTTATTTGGACTAGATTTTGTAACTTTCTTATTGGAGAATGAGCCTCAAACATTTAAAGAAGTTATGTCTTCTTCGGAATCAATGTTATGGAAAGAGACAGTCAATTGTGAATCGAATCCATACTAAACAACCAAACATCGGAATTGGTTGATCTTCCTCCTGGAAATAAATTTTTGGGCTCTAAATGGATCTTTAAGAGGAAAATGAAATATGATGGCACTATTGACAAATACAAGACAAGACTTGTGGTCAAAGGGTATAGACAATGAGAAAGTCTTCACTATTTTGATACATACTCTCCATTTACAAGAATTACGTCCATACGAACGTTAGTAGCATTAGCTGCAGTTCATGGTCTTGAAATTCATCAAATGGATATTAAGACGGCCTTCTTAAATGGAGAGTTGGAGGAAGAATCTACATGGAACAATCTGAAGGGTTTGTGGTTCCATGTAAATAAAAGAAGGTCTATAGACTTGTTAAGTACCTTTACGGATTAAAACAAGCACCCAAACAATGGCATGCTAAATTTGACCAAACAATGTTGTCAAATGGATTTAAGATAAATGTGTGTACATTGAAAATGTTCCAAATCACATAGTCATTGTTTGCTTATATTTGGATGATATGCTCATAATGAGTAATGACATTGCCAACATAAATGCTACTATGTATATGCTAACTAGCAAGTTTGATATGAAAGACTTGGGAGTTGTTGATTTAATTTTGGGAATTAAGATCCATAAGACTTCTCAAGGCCTAGCATTGTCACAATCTCATTATATTAAGATAGTACTTGAAAAATTCAAGCACTTGGGCTTTAAAGTTGCAAAGACTCCAATTGATGTGAATCTTGCATTAGCAAAGAAAAAATGCTAGAGCATATCACAATTGGATTATGCTCGTGTATTGGGTTGCTTAATGTACATCATGAATTATACACGACCAGATATAGCTTGTTCTATAAGTAAATTGAGTCTATATACGAGCAATCTTGGCCAATCTTATTGGATGGCCATGAAATGAGTTTTGGGGTATTTAGTACATACCCAGGACGTTAGTTTGCACTATTGTAAATATTCTACAGTCATTGAGTGACACTTTGATGCAAATTTGATCACTCGATCAACTGATTCCAAGTCCACAAGTGGATATGTATTCACTACTGGTGGAGGAGTGGTATCTTGAAAGTCATCCAAACAAACTTTTATTGCTCGCTCTATAATGGAGGCCGAGTTCATAGCCTTGGATAAAGCCGGTGACGAAGCTGAATGGATCTGGAATTTCTTGGAAGATATTCCATTTTGGCCCAAACTGTTGGCACCAATATACATACATTGTGATAGTCAAGCGACAATTGAAAGGGCTGGAAGCGTTATGTATCACGGTAAGTCTCGTCATATATGACAAAGACATAAAATCGTTAGACAATTACACTCTTGAGTAATTATCACGAGTGACTATGTAAAGTCAAGTGATAATGTGTCGGATCCACTTACAAAAGGCTTAACTAGAGAGTTAATTTAGAAGTCATCAAGGGGAATAAGACTGTGGCCAAGAACAAGTCATAGTGGCAGTAACTCTACCTAGAATATTGGAGATCCCAAGATCTAGGTTCAAGGAGATCAAACAAACATATTTGTGACAGTTCAACATTGTCAACTAAACTTTTGGTCCATTCTCGTGATGAGACAATGTTCAGTACCAAGGATAGAGAATTAAGGCTTTTTAATGATTTCTAAATTATGTATGGGGTATATCACATAGTGTATCTACGGGATGACACGTTTAGGAATCACCTATGTAATTAGAAGTGTTAGTCACTTCATGGAAAACATTGTAAGGCCAGTTCTCCAAGCACTCATGAAACCAGACGGTATTCATGGCTGAAACGAACACAACTATGAAGACCAAGGACGGTTAAGGATTGGTTGTGTGATGTGGTTGTCTAGGTATACACTAAAGATCGACAGTTCAAAAATATCAAATCTACCGATTGATTTAGTATATCTGAAATAATTTCACTACGGAAGTTCAAAGGGAAACCAACTTATCCAAATGCAATTAATCCTTACTTGAGAATCACACAGTTTGTCATGTATACTTCCGTGATATAGATATTCCCCATTCATTTGGGGAGTATTTGTTTTTGGACGTATTTAATTAATATTAAATAATTGAAAGAGGATAAATGGAAAATGGAGGAAAATAAAATTTTTGAGTGAAATTTTAAGTTCCCCTCCCCCACCGGTAAATAGACATTGTCCCATATTGGAAGAGGTAGAGGTTTTTATGGGTATATAAGCAATTTCTCTTCTTCTAGCTCTTAAAGAGTTGAGATGAAGGCAAGCCTTGCGCCGTCGTCGTTGTCATCATCGTTGCTTGCTTGGCTCGGCTCGGCTCGACTTCCGCTTTGGCTTCGGCTTCGGATTTGGATTTGGTCAAATAATCGATTGATTGATTGATTTTTTGGACGAAATTTATTTATTAATAGTAAAATATTTTAAAACATATTATGAAATATTTATTTTTATAATAAAATAATATTAAATCCATTTCAGTGATCCAGATTTTTGTTTTCTGCTTTTGTAACAGAAAATTAACTACCCATCAATTTTTCTTCTTTAATGTTGAGTAAATAGTCATTTATGTAATGGCATTTATGCTGGGTCATTTTGCAAAAATATCCATTCTGAAGAGTTTCCCCTCTTTAAATTTCAGCCCAATTTTGGCTATGAATACAACACTATTCTGCTCAGAATTTGACTACAATTTTCTGAATTTCTTCTCATTTTTCTGCATACTTTTATCATCAGACATAGAAAAAAATAAGTGTGACTTGCTACCGAACTTTGTCTTTGCTGAAACACTGGGGTTTGAAGTACCACACTAGTGTGTAATTTCGTTCTACCCTAGGAATAAATAATCTGTAACCTTGGGTACTAGGAGGGGATTAAATTCCTTAAGGAAACACTGTGAATTCAGTGGGCTCGAATTGGTTTTCTGTCATTCCTGTTCATGTTTATTTCTGTTTATATTCATTTATATTTCCAGTATTATTTTACAAATACAGTATACTAACAAGCTTAAGGAATTTAAAATATATTTTTTGTATGTGTACTCACTATTTCTAGAAGAGTAAATCCTTTGTGGCTTTGTACTCTACTAATCTACGTGATTTTAATATTTCTGTTATTCTTTTGCAGAAATGACTAATGAGAATGAGAAACAAGCGGTTCTAATGGTGACTGCCAAAACAAACTGACACTGGCAGCATTGGCACTGGCAAAAAAACCTGAAATTTTTTTCCGGGATTGATTTCAAGCACTGGCAGAAAAAGATATTCTTTTACTTGCCTACTCTAAGTCTCCAAAACCTCATCAAGAAAGATGTTCCTATTTTGTCCGATGAAACTCCAGAAACTGAACGCTTTCTCGTGATTGAGGCGTGAAAGCATTCAGATTTTTTGTGCAAGAACTATATTCTAACCGGGCTGGAGGATGCTTTGTATAACGTCTACAGTAACATAGAAACGTCAAAGAAAATGTGGACTGCGCTTGAAAAGGAATACAAAACCAAAGATGCCGGGTTGAAAAAGTTTGTTGCTATAAAGCTTTTGGACTACAAAATGATAGATAGCAAGTCTATTATTACCTAAGTACAAAAATTACAAGTGATTATTTACGATCTCCTTGATTAAGGTATAAATCAAATTAATATTGATGTTCAAAGTAATAATCTTAGTATATTTACAAATAGAAATTTCACTAAAGGTCTTGTCATCAATGAAGCATTTCAAGTAGCAGCGTTGATTGAGAAGTTGCCTACTTTGTGGAAGGACTTCAAAAACTGCTTGAAATACAAATGCAAGGAGATTTCCCTTGAAGATCTCATTGTTCAGTTGAGAATCGAAGAGGACAACAATGTTTCTGAAAAGAGAGGCCATGGAAACTCAACAATAATGGGAGCAAATATTGTTGAAGAGAACAAACAGTGAAAGAAGGCTTTTGGATGGAATACAACTTAAGCAAGAAGCGGTTCAGTGGAAGCTGCAACAACTAAATCAATGGAGTGTCATACTTGTTGAAACACGTTCTCAAGTCGCTAAACTAAACGTGTGTTCATATTTGTAGGTTTTGATAAATGAAAAACCGACGTGAACGGAACATTGCAATATGCCGAAGTCCAAGCACAAGAGAAACAAAGATCAAGATTAAGTAAAGCAACAAAGTTATACATGAGTCATTCTATAATTGTGATCTTGATCCGACAATTGATTCAAGACTTGGCTTCTCTCGTAAAATCATTTTTATCAAACCATGCATCTTTAATTTAAAGCAAAATGATTTTCAAACATTTCATTTTAACCAAAATAAATTTTAAACATGTCTTTCAAATCTGGACAAACAAAATCGATTATGTACTTTATGATAAACGATTATGTTAAAGCAGTGTACACCAGATTTTACAAAGCTGTAAGATAATCGATTATGTACTTTATGATAATCGATTATGTTAAAGCAGTGTACACCAGATTTTACAAAGCTGCAAGATAATCGATTATGTACCTTATGATAATCGATTATGTTAAGGCAGTGTACACCAGATTTTACAAAACTGCAAGATAATCGATTATGTACCTTATGATAATCGATTATGTTAAAGCAGTGTTCACCAGATTTTTCAAAGCTACAAGATAATCGATTACGTGCCTTAAACTAATCGATTATGTTGAGACAGCGAGCAACAGATTTTACAAAGTAGCAAAATAATCGATTATGGCTTTTTTGGTAATCGATTATATTAAAGACTTGCCTAAGTATTTTCAAACACTGAAAAATAATCGATTGTGTACAATGAGACAATCGATTATGCTAAGCATAAAATCGGGGATTGATTTTTGAACGTTGTCAGGTAATTGATTATATGATTTGGATAATCGATTATTCTGCTTAAAATCTGGAATTGATTTTTGAACGTTGGCAGATAATCGACTATGCAGAATCAGATAATCGATTATCCTAGCACAAAATCAGCAATTTGTGATTGGCAATTAAGCAACAGTCTTGGGTGTTTTGAACACTATAAATACAACTCAAATTCACTCTTCTAAGCAAAACAACTGATTACATTCTTGCTAAAGCTCACATACTCTCTTTGCAATCATTTTATATTCATTTCATAAGTTTTTGAGAGCCAAACTCTAGACTAAGTTGTTGCGTTCTTGAGCGTATTGTTTTTACTCATATCTACTTTATAAATAGAGTCATGTCTTGAGTGCTAAGTGTTTGTACACACTTGAAGGGATATTCTAATCCCTTGTTGTAAGAAGGAAAATTAGTTCCTTGGTTTGAAGTCTTGAGGTGCGGCATCCTCGAGCAGGTTGAAGTCTTGTAGAGGGTATCATAACGAGCAAGTGTAACGGTTTGTTAGGCACCCCTAAGCTTAACGAAGTTAGTGTAAAACTCGAGAGAGTCTCTCGGGGACTGGACTAACCACACGTTGTGGTGAACCAGGATAAAATTTGGTGTGTTCTCTCCTTATCATTTTAATTACTGCACTTACGTCATTCCTGCAATTTTTAAATTCCGCAAATTTACATTGTTTTTTTTATAACGCTATTCACCCCCCCCCCCCTCTAGCGTTAAACATATATTCTAACAATTGGTATCAGAGCCATACTCTCTGAAAGACTAAACAGTTTGAGAGAAACTTTCCATGGCTTCTACTCGTAGTGTTTATGCAGGACTAGGTGAAGGACAATGCTTCACAAGGCCACCACTTTTTGATGGCACCAACTACACTTACTGGAAGGAGAGAATGAGGATTTTTATACAATCAAACAACTTCCAATTGTGGAAAATTATCAAAAATGGAGAACTACAACCTACCAAAAAGGTTGGAGAAGAACTCGTTCCAAAAACGGAAGACGAATACGACGCGGATGATATCAAAAAGGTAGAGATCAACGCAAAGGCAATCAACATGATGTATTGTGCTATGAACCCCGATGACTATCGAAAAATATCATGTTGCACCACTGCCAAGCAAATGTGGGACAAATTAGAAATCACCTACGAAGGTACGGACCAGGTAAGGGAAGCTAAAATTGATTTCCTAACCCACAAATATGAATTGTTTCGCATGAAGGAAAACGAGAAGATAGATGACATGTTCGAAGGATTCTCAAAAATCGTTAATGACCTACACGCCCTCAAAAAGACATTCACGGATAAGGAGCTTGTCCGGAAAATTCTGCAAAGCCTCACTCCGGAATGGCGCTCCAAAGCCGACGCTATCCAAGAATCAATCGGCATCACAAACGTCACCATAGACGGACTACGAGGTAATCTTAAAACTTATGAATCAACTATTCTTAACTCTCCTTTGGATGATCAAAGGAAAAGAAAGATTGCGCTCAAAGCATCAACTACTCAACCTCAAAACGATGAGGAGTCAAGTGATAAAGATGTCGAGCTTGGACTCGTTGTTAAGAAATTTCACAAGTTCATGCAAAAGAAGTATGAACGAAAAGGTAAGCAACAAGGCGACCAATTGAAGTGCTATGGATGCGGAGAAATCGGGCATATCAAATCAAATTGTCCAAACATCAAAAAGGAGAAGAAACCATTCAAGAAACAAAGAGCATACATCTCTTGGGGAGGCGACTCCGGAGACGAATCAAGTGATGGAGAAGGAAACGAGACCGCAAACTTGTGTCTTATGGAACACGAAGAAACGCAAAATGAGGTATGTACTTCTTCTAAGAACTATTTCACTTTAGAAGAAATGCAAGATGCATTTGATGAGTTGTATAAAGAGTTTATTAGCGCTTCTAAATCTATAAAAGATTTAAGAAAACAATTTTCTTCAAAAGAAAAGGATTTTGAAAAACTCACTCTTGAAAATGAGAAATTAAAAGAGGAAAACAAGTTTTATGGCAAAAGAAGCGCCGACAAACCCGAAAGCTCAAATAAGGATTGTACTTCTTGCAAATCTCTAAAGGAAGAAGCAGAAAGTCTTAGAAGCACTTTGCACAAATTCAATTCTTCACACCAAAATCTCAATGAAGTGCTTGTAAATTTGAAATCCACTAAGCACGGTATAGGCTTTAAACACGAGCCAAAAGAAAAAGTTGAGTCCATTCCTAAACCACCTAAGACTCAACATAGGCCAAACAAAATAAATGTCATCGCTCAACCTAGAAATTTTAATCCTAGAATAGCAACTCATCCTAGAACAAATGCTAGAAGAAATGTTGGAATGTAAAGACCACCTAGACAAGATTTTCGAAAACCTCATCAAAACTATTTTCCTAAAAATAGAGTAGATGCTAGAAGAAATATTGGCATGTATAGACCACCTAGACAAGATTTTCGAAAACTACATCAAAACTATGTTCCTAAAATAGAGTGAATAAATTTAGACCCCCAATTTACTATCATCCTAGAAGAATGCACAATCCGAATGTCATTTGTCATTATTGCAATAAAATTGGACATATTGCTCCTGCATGCTTCACTAGACATAGACATTTCACTGCAGGACAATCACACCAATATGTTACATCTAACACACAAGGACCCAAAATGGCTTGGGTACCAAAATCTCATTAATTTGTTTTGCAGGTATGTTTGAAGGGATCAAGTGCACTTTGGTACCTTGATAGCGGATGCTCCAAACATATGACCGGGGATGCATCAAAATTCCTTCAACTAAAACCCAAGGAAGGAGGAAATGTTATTTTTGGAGACAATAACAAAGGAAAGATTATCGGCATTGGATCGGTCGGTAAGGACGAATCCTCCTCCATTAAGCATATTTTGCTTGTTAAAGGTCTTAAACATTATCTCTTGAGCATAAGTCAATTATGTGACAAGGGAAATCTTGTATTGTTTGACTCCGAAGAATGCTTAGTTATCCGTCGTAGTGATTTTAAAATTATTCTTCGTGTTATTAGAATGGATAATATCTATATGGTTGATCTTGAAAATTCTTCATCAAGTTATGTGAATTGTCTTTTGAGTAAAGAAGATGACATGTGGTTATGGCATCGTAGAGTAGCTCATGCAAATATGAATCTGTTAAACAAACTAGTTTCACAAGATTTAGTACTTGGTCTTCCAAACATGAAATTTGAAAAAGACTCTTTTTGTGATTCATGTCAAAAAGGGAAACAAACAAAGGCTTCTTTTAAATCCAAAAATGTTGTTTCAACCACTAGACCTTTACAACTTCTACACATGGACCTTTCCGGACCTTCTAGAATTAAAAGTCATGGTGGTAATCTTTATGCTTTTGTTATTGTTGATGACTATTCTAGATTTACATGGACGTTATTTCTTGCTCATAAAAGTAATGCCTTTCATGCTTTCAAAAGTTTTCTTAAACGTGTTCAAAATGAAAAGAACACAACCGTCACTTCCATAAGAAGTGATCATGGGGGAGAGTTCGATCACAATCTCTTCGCGGACCTTTGTGACGAACTCCGTATTGAACATACCTTTTCGGCTCCACGTACACCACAACAAAATGGAGTGGTAGAACGTAAAAATCAATGTCTCGAAGAGATGGCTAGAACCATGCTCGAAGAGGCCGATATTCCCAAATATTTTTGGGCGGATGCCGTGAGTACCGCAAGCTATGTTTTAAACAGAGCTATAATTAGACCGATCATGAAAACTCCCTATGAACTCTATAAGGGAAGGAAACCAAATCTTTTCCATCTTAGAGTCTTCGGTTGTAAATGTTTTATTCACAACAACGGAAAAGATAACTTGGGAAAATTTGATGCGAAATCTGATGAAGGAATTTTTCTTGGTTACTCATCACGTAGCAAAGCATATAGAGTGTTTAATAATCGAACCAAAACTGTTGAGGAATCTCCTCATGTAGTATTTTGTGAAAATGATGCTCGCTTGGCGAGAAAGGATTCTTGTGTTGGTCTTGCAGATGCTTAAAGAAAATCAATCTTCAAGACGAGGCACAAAAGGAAAATCCAACGGAAAATCAAGATGAAATCTTGGAACAACCATCGGAGGAAGCACCACCACAGGAGGAAGAAAGGGTGTTGCCCAACGCGTGGAGAACGTCTAAAGACCACCCTCTCGACCAGGTAATCGGCAACATCAAAAAAGGGGTAAGTACACGAAACCTTCTTAAAGATACCGTAGGGCATATGGCTTTTGTTTCTCAAATTGAACCTAAAACCATTTCCGAAGCAATTGGGGATGAGCAGTGGACCTTGGCAATGCAAGAGGAGCTTAACCAATTCAAACGTAATGATGTTTGGGAATTGGTGCCAAGACCCGATAATCACACCATAATTGGTACGAAATGGGTTTTTCGAAATAAATTAGATGAAAATGGCATAATCACTAGAAACAAAGCTAGGATAGTTGATAAGGTTATAATCAAGAAGAAGGAATTGATTATGAAGAAACCTATGCACCCGTTGCACGCCTAGAAGCCATTCGTTTATTACTTGCTTTTTCATCATCTATGAATTTCAAATTATTTCAAATGGATGTCAAAAGTGCCTTCCTCAATGGGTTTATTCAAGAGGAAGTGTATGTTGAACAACCCCGGGCTTTGAAGATTTTACATCTCCCGACCATGTCTTCAGGCTTAAGAAAGCTTTATATGGTCTTAAACAAGCTCCTCGAGCTTGGTATGAACGTCCAAGTAAATTTCTCTTAGACAATGAGTTTGAAAGGGGGAAAGTTGACACCATACTTTTTATCAAAAACAAAAACAATGACATTCTATTAGTTCAAATTTATGTCGATGATATTATTTTTGGTGCTACTAATGATTTTCTATGCGAGCAATTCTCTAAGTTAATGACTAGCGAATTCGAAATGTCAATGATGGGTGAGCTAAACTTCTTCTTGGGGCTGCAAGTGAAACAAATGAAAGAGGGAACTTTCATTTGCCAATCCAAATATTGCAAGGAGTTGCTAAATCATTTTGAAATGAGCAACGCCAAAGCAATGGCCACCCCAATGAGTACATCCGACCATCTTGACAAAGATGAGAAAGGTAAGGAAGTTGACACCAAGAAGTATCGAGGTATGATGGATCTCTTCTCTATCTTACTGCTAGTAGACCGGACATCATGTTTAGCGTGTGTTTATGCGCTCGATATCAATCATGTCCGAAGGAGTCACATTTAACTGCGGTAAAACGGATTATGAAGTATCTTGTTGGAACAATAAATGTGGGACTATGGTATCCCAAAGATTTTTCATGCCAACTTGTTGGCTATTCCGATTCCGATTTTGCAGGTTGCAAATTGGACCGCAAGAGCACTAGTGGCACTTGCCATTTGCTCGGTAGCTCCTTAGTTTCTTGGTTTAGCAAGAAGCAAGTTAGTGTTGCATTGTCCACAACCGAGGCTGAATATGTAGCCGCGGGAAGTTGTTGCGCTCAAATCCTTTGGATGAAGCAACAACTCTCGGACTATGGCCTTAGTATCGATCATGTTCCTCTTCGATGTGACAATACTAGCGCCATAAGCTTGACGAAGAATCCTATTCTTCACTCAAGAACGAAACACATAGAAATTAGACATCACTTTATAAGAGATCACGTTCTCAAGGGCGATGTCGAAATTGAATTTGTTGAAACCAAAAATCAATTGGCCGACATCTTCACAAAGCCTTTAGAGAAAGAGTCCTTCTTCCGAATTCGTAGTGAACTCGGGATTCTTGACTCCACGTTGATCTAATTCATGCATTGCATTTTTATGTTTTAACGATTACTAACTTGAGCGTCAGAGGCGCCTAATTCTTTTTTGCAGGTATCGTCCCAAAGACAGGGGGAATTATCAGACACTGGTGCAGAATAATCAATTTCTCTAAAGTCAATAATCGATTATTCCCCATTTACGTTTTATGTTTATTATGCTGGAAAATTGACATAATCGATTATACAACACTACAATCGATTATCTAACAGATTTGGCTTTGCAGGATTTTAGCTGTTAAATATAAAAATCGATTATCACATATCCCTAATCGATTATGCTGACATTTATTTTCAGGTGTTAAGTCACTGTGTGACAATAATCGATTATTTAAAACAGTGTAATCGATTTTCCTATTCCGTCTCGGATGTCCGTTACTACATTTCCTGAAATAATCGATTATCTCAAAAGCACAATCGATTATCCCCCGAGTCAGAAAATCACTGGGCAAACTGTGTCAGAATAATCGATTACCATAGTTCCATAATCGATTATTCTCAGTCTGAATTTCAAAATAGTTACCGTTTCTGACCGTTTGCTCCTTAAATTCTTGCAGATTTCTTCACTTTAATGCTCTTTCATTCTTCACATTATAAATAGGTGCATTATATCTTCAATGTCTTCACTCAAACATCAATCTTAGCTCCCAAATTCTCAAAAATCTCTCAAAACTCTTCAAAGGCTATTACTATTTATTCAAAATGACGGGCAAAACTTCCAAACGATCTCGTTCTGGAAAAAATGTTGCCTCCTCTTCCGTCACTCGTCCACTAGTTCATTGTTATAAAGATGGTTCTTATTTACGATTCAATAGTGAAGCCGAACTTATGCGCTTCATGGAAAAATTTGAAAATCGAGAAATCCTTCCTCCACGATTTTCCACGGATCGTTTCCTTAATCAAAGCGCCCCTCCATCCACAGCAAATATGCTTATACAAAGCCAACTCCTTGAATTCCTATATCTTCACACTCCTTACATTCACCCTCCCCTAATTCGGGCCTTCTATTCAAATCTCGAGAAGGACGAAGATGGTGAAATTGTCTCGAACGTCAATGGAATTTCAATTTCTCTATCTGAGGCAAATATTCAAGCCCTCACTAAACTCCCGCGCAATGGGGAAGACATTTCTCTCTATACTAGGGAAGAAGGCGCGTTATTCGATGAACAACTTCTCTTCACCCAAATTGGCATAAGTGAATTTATTGCAACTCCGGACCATCGTCGTCCAACCATTACAAACATGCTCCCGGAATATCGCCTAATTTTTTATTTCATCACTCGCGTTCTAAAACCGCATAAATTCAATCACACAACTATCTCTCATGAGGATTCTAAACTCATGCATGCCATTATCACCGGGGCTCGCATCAATTGGTGCAAGTTCGCCATGACTCACTTATATGATGCAATTGGGGAAGATAAGCCACTCCCCTATGCTTTTGTCGTTATGACCATTCTTGTTGCTTCCGGTATCGACACCTCCGTCGGTCCTCACAAAAAGGCGACAAAACATTGGGAAATTCAAGAATCTTCATTTCCCAATATCGGTGAGCATCCTCCTCCTCCACCTCAAAGACGTCGTCATCCGGCCCCGTTCGATGTATCCCTCCAATCTATTTCCGAGCAACTTGCTCCATGTCCACATCCCTAAATCGTATTGATATGAATGTCAATCGATTGACTCAGCTCCATGGATATTTTGATCACGTCAATTATCCGTATGCCGAAATTGTCCTTCGGGAAGATGTACCGGATGTCGAGACGGAAGTCAATGATGATAATGAATGATCTCTTGTCTCTTGGTTTGCATAACATTCTGTCTTTTATTTTTATGTATTTGCAATATTGTTTAATCAATAAAGAGTTAGTTATTTTTTTTTTGCTAATGTCAAAAGGGGGAAGATATGGGCTATGCACATATATACATATTGGCATAAATTGAGGGGGAATTCATAACTTGAGGGGGAACTCGTTGCATATCTATATACTTGTCTTGGATCGTCATTATGAATTAATTAATATGCATATCCCGATATTGGTTTGCCATTATCAAAAAGGGGGAAATTGTTGAAACACGTTCTCAAGTCGGTAAACTAAACGTGTGTTCATATTTGTAGGTTTTGATAAATGACAAACCGACGTGAACGGAACATTGCAATATGCCGAAGTCCAAGCACAAGAGAAACAAAGATCAAGATTAAGTAAAGCAACAAAGTTATACATGAGTCGTTCTATAATTGTGATCTAGATCCGACAATTGATTCAAGACTTGGCTTCTCTCGTAAAATCATTTTTATCAAACCATGCATATTTAATTTAAAGCAAAATGATTTTCAAACATTTCATTTTAACCAAAATGAATTTTAAACATGTCTTTCAAATCTGGACAAACAAAATCGATTATGTACTTTATGATAATCGATTATGTTAAAGCAGTGTACACCAGATTTTATAAAGCTGTAAGATAATCGATTATGTACCTTATGATAATCGATTATGCTAAGGCAGTGTACACCAGATTTTACAAAACTGCAAGATAATCGATTATGTACCTTATGATAATCGATTATGTTAAGGCAGTGTTCACCAGATTTTTCAAAGCTACAAGATAATCGATTATGTGCCTTAAACTAATCGATTATGTTGAGACAGTGAGCATCAGATTTTACAAAGTAGCAAAATAATCGATTATGGCTTTTCTGGTAATCGATTATATTAAAGACCGTTGCCAAAGTATTTTCAAACACTGAAAAATAATCGATTATGTACAATCAGACAATCGATTATGTTAAGCATAAAATTGGGGATTGATTTTTGAACGTTGTCAGGTAATCGATTATACGATTTGGATAATCGATTATGCTGCTTAAAATCTGGGATTGATTTTTGAACGTTGGCAGATAATCGATTATGCAGAATCAGATAATCGATTATGCTAGCACAAAATCAGCAATTTGTGATTGGCAATTAAGCAACGGTCTTGGGTGTTTTGAACACTATAAATACAGCTCAAATTCACTCTTCCAAGCAAAACAACTGATTACATTCTTGCTAAAGCTCACATACTCTCTTTGCAATCATTTTATATTCATTTCATAAGTTTTTGAGAGCCAAACTCTTGACTAAGTTGTTGCGTTCTTGAGCGTATTGTTATTACTCATATCTACTCTATAAAGAGAGTCTTGTCTTGAGTGCTAAGTGTTTGTACACACTTGAAGGGATATTCTAATCCCTTGTTGTAAGAAGGAAAAGTAGTTCCTTGGTTTGAAGTCTTGAGGTGCGGCATCCTCGAGCAGGTTGAAGTCTTGTAGAGAGTATATCTACGAGCAAGTGTAACGCTTTGTTAGGCACCCGTAAGCTTAACGAAGTTAGTGTAAAACTCGAGAGAGTCTCTCGGGGACTGGACTAACCACACGTTGTGGTGAACCAGGATAAAATTTGGTGTGTTCTCTCCTTATCATTTTAATTACTGCACTTACGTCATTCCTGCAATTTTTAAATTCCGCAAATTTACATTGTTTTTTTATAACGCTATTCACCCCCCCCCCCCTCTAGCGTTAAGCGTATATTCTAACAATACTCCGAAGAAAGACGACATGAAGGTTCAAACAAACGTGGTAGAAAAGAATGATGATGTTGATGATATATGTGTCATTCTTTCCAAATGCAATTTGGTGGGCAATCCTAAAGAGTGGTGGATTGATTCTGGAGCCACTCGCCATGTTTATGTTGTTAGATAAGCTTTTGCTTCTTATGCTCCAATTGGACCCGATGAGACAATTTCTATGGGACATGCTTCAAATGAGACGATTGAAGGATGTGGGAAGATATTTCTCAAAATGACTTCTGGGAAAGTGGTGACTTTGAACAATGTCCTTCATGTTCCTGGGATTAGAAAGAATTTAGTCTCTACTGGACTTCTTGATAAGAATGGTTTTAAATGGGTTTTTGTTTCTGATAAGGTTGTAATAAATAAGAATGAAATGTTTGTAGAAACAATTTACCTCACTGAGGGCCTTTTCAAGATGAATGTAATGGTTATTGAAAATAATAATAAAATCTCAGCTTCGTCTTACTTACTTGAGTCAAATGAATTATGGCATATACATTTGGGTCATGTCAATTATAAAACCTTAAGGAAAATAATTAATTTAGAAGTGTTGCTCAAGTTTGAATGTGACGAATAAAAATGTAAAGTATGTGTAGAATCCAAGTATATTAAACATCCTTATAAGTCGGTTGAAAGGAATTAAAATCCTTTAGACTTAATTCATACAGATATTTGTGACATGAAGTCAATACCATCTCACATTGGAAAGAAGTATTTCATAACTTTACTGATGATAATACGCGATATTGCTATATTTACATACTTAATAGTAAAGATGAAGCAATAAACGCATTCAACCTATGTAAAAATGAGGTTGAAACGCTACTTAATAAGAAAATCAAAATGATAAGAAGTTATAGGGGTGGTGAATATGAATCTCCTTTTCAACAAATATGTTTAGAATATGGAATTATTCATCAAACAATGGCCCCTTAAATGCCCCAATCCAATGGGATTTTAGAAAGAAAGAATTAGCGGGGGGGGGGGGGGGGGGGCGTTCTTACGACTAGCCGAATACCAAATCGAGTACCACATAGCAAAACACATGACATTCCATATGAAAAATGGAAAGGAAGGAAGCTCAACTTGAATTATTTTAAAGTGTGGGAGTGTTTGGCAGAGGTGCGCGTTCCTAACCCAAAAGGGTAAAAATAGGACCTAAAATTATTGATTGTGTTTTCATAGGATATATGACTAATAGTAAAGAATATCATTTTCTGGTTCATAAATCAAAAAATCCCGACATTGATAATAATACAATTATAGAATCTGATAATGCGGAGTTCTTTGAAAAGATATATCCTTATAAAAAGGAATGTGAGTTGATTGGTGAAAGATCTAAACAACCTCAGGAAGAAACAAAAGAAAGTACACTTAACCAGGAGGATCCAACACGTAGTAAATGCCAAAGAATGTGTACTTCATTTGGACCAGATTTCGTGACTTTCTTATTGGAAAATGAGCCTCAAACATTTAAAGAAGCTATGTCTTATTCGGAATCATTGTTATGGAAAGAGGCAGTCAATAATAAAATAGAATCTACACTGAACAACCATTCATGGGAATTGGTTGATCTTCCTCCTGGAAATAAATCGGTGGCTTCTAAATGGATCTTTAAGAGGAAAATGAAATATGATGGCACTATTGAAAATTATAACGCAAGACTTGTGGTCAAAGGGTATAGATCACGAGAAAGTCTTGACTATTTTGATACATACTCTCCAGTTACAAGAATTATGTCCATAAGAATGTTAGTAGTGTTAGCTGCAGTTTATGGTCTTGAAATTCATCAAATGGATGTTATCACGATCTTCTTAAATGGAGAGTTGGAGGAGGAAATCTACATGGAACAACCTGAAGGGTTTTTGGTTTCTTGTAAAGAAAAAGAAGGTCTGTAGACTTGTTAAGTCCCTATACGGATTAGAACAAGCACCTAAACAATAGCATGCTAAATTTGACCAAACAATGTTATGAAATGGATTTAAGATAAATGAATGTGATAAATATGTGTACATTAATAAGGTTCCAAATCACATAGTCATTATTTGCTTATATGTGGATGATATGCTCATAATGATTAATGATATTGCCAACATAAATGCTACTAAGAGTATGCTAACTAGCAAGTTTGATATGAAAGACTTGGGAGTTGCTGATTTAATTCTGGAATTAAGATCCATAAGACTTCTCAAGGTCTAGCATTGTCGCAATCTCATTATATTAAGACAGTACACGAAAAATTCAAGCACTTGGGTTTTAAAGCTGCAAAGGCTGTAATTGATGTGAATCTTGCATTAGCAAAGAACAAAGGCCAGAGCATATCACAATTGGATTATACTCGTGTGTTGGGTTGATTAATGTACATTATGAATTGTACACGACCAGATATAGCTTGTACTATAAGTTAATTGAGTTGATATATGAGCAATCCAGGACATTGCTTTGCATTATAGTAAATATCGTGCGGTCATTGAGGAATACTATGATACAAGTTGGATCATCAGATCAACTTATTCAAAGTCCACAAGTGGATATGTATTTACTATTGGTGGAGGAGCGTATCTTGGAAGTTATCCAAACAAACTTGTATTGCTCGCTCTACAATGGAGGCTGAGTTCATAGCTATGGATAAAGCCAGTGACGAAGTTGAATAGCTCCGAAATTTCTTGGAAGATATGCATTTTGGCCCAAACCGTTGGCACCAATATGCATATATTGTGATAGTCAAGCAGCAATCGGAAAGGCTGGGAGCGTTATGTATAACAGTAAGTCTCATCATATACAACAAAGACATAAAATTGTTAGACAATTACTCTCTAGAGGAATTATCACGATTAACTATATAAAATCAAGTGATAATATGTCGGATCGACTTACAAAAGGTTTAACTAGAGAGGTAGTTGAGAAATCGTCAAGGGGTATGGAACTGTGACTGAGAACTAGTCGTAGTGGAAATAACTCTACCTAGAAGACTGGAGATCCCAAGATATAGGTTCAAAAAGATCAAACAAAGTCATTTATGACGGTTCAATATTGTCTAGTAAAATTTTGGTCCGTTCTCGTGATGAGACAATATTCAGTACCAAGGATAAAGCATTAAGGCTTTTTATGATTTCTAAATTTGATACTGGGTATATCAAATAGTGTATCTATGGAATGGAACGTTTACGAATCACCTATATAAGTGTAAAGTGTTAGCCGCTTCAAGGAGAACATTGTAAGGCCAGTTCTTTACGCACTTATTAAACCAGACGGTATTCATGGCTGAAACAAACACAATAATGAGAACCAAAGACGGTTAAGGATTTGTTGTGTGACTAGTCGTTGTCTAGGTATACACTAAAGTTCGACGGTTTAAAGATTTCAAATCTACCGATTGATCGAGTATATCCGAAATAAGTTCACTACAGAAAGTTCAAAGGGAAACCTACTTATCGAGATGCAATTAATCCTTACTTGCAAATCACACAGTTTTTCATGCATACTTCCATGATATAGCCATTCCCCATTCATGTTGGGGATTGTTGGGTATTGGATGTATTTAATTAATATATTAAATACTTAAAAGAGGGTGAATGGGAAAAGGAGGGAAATAACATTTTCGAGTGAAATGTTAAGTTCCCCCTTGGTAAATGGGCATTGTCTCATATTGGAAGAGAAAGAGGTCTTTTATGGGTATTTAAGCAACTGCTCTTTTCTAGATCTTAAAAAGTTGAGAAAAAGGCAAGCCTCGCGCCATCTTCGCTCGCTCGCTCGGCTCGGCTCAGCTTCGGCTTCGGATTTGGATTCGAATTTGAGTTCAGATTCAGATTAGGATTTTGCTTTGGATTTGGTCAAATGGTCGATTGATTGATTAATTTTTTGGATCAAATTTATTTGTTAATAGTAAAATATTAACATAAATGTTATTAAATATTTATATTAATAATAGAATATTAATATTAAATAAATATTAATATTAAATCCATTGCAGTTATGCAAAATTTCAGTTTTCTGTTTTTGTAACAGAAAATTAATTACCCATCAATTTTTCCTCTTTAATATTGAATAAAAATTCATTTATATAATGACATTTATGATGTGGCCATTTTGCAAAAACAACACTTCTGAAGAGTTGCACCTCTTCAGATTTTAGCCCAACTTTGGTTATAAATACAATACTACTCTGCTAAGAATTTGACTATAATTTTCTGAGTTTCTTCTCCTTCTTCTACATTGTTTTAGCATCAAATAAAGCAAAAAGTAAGTGTGATTTGATACCGAACTTTGTGTTCGCTGAAACACTGGGGTTTGAAGTACCACTACATAAGTGTGTAATTCGTTCTATCTAGGAGGAAATAATCCATAACCTTGAGTATTAGGAGGGGATTAAATTCTTTATGGAAACACTGTAAATTCTGTGAGCTCGAATTGGTTTTCTATCATTCCTTTTTATGTTTATTTCTGTTTATATTTATTTATATTTTCAGAATTATTTTACAAATACAATATACTTACGGAAAGCATGTATATAAGGTTTTTGTTCACCATTCCCAGAGGCAGAGCATAAAGGGGTGGCAAACACAACATTTTAGGTCGCAAGTTCCTAGTATGAAGTAAGGTGAATCAGCTAATAAAGATTGTATTCCTTAAGAATTGGACGCTTCTGTCATGTAGTTTGTTATTGTATTAACAGTAGTGAATTCATTTAAATGATGAAAGACTTTATTAAGCAACCTTAACATTATTTTTAGGAGTTTACCTTGAACGTTGTTCTGCTGTAGTGAACGTCGCAAAAGTGCAAAACACAAAAGTGAACTTTGGCCGACCATGTTTAAGTGATTATATATGCCTATTTACTGCTCTGCAGGTTTGCTTGATCAGACATTATATCGACTTCCTTGCAGGATATAATGTCTGAAAGTCAGTCACTTCGTTAATTTTGTGGAAGATTGTCCGTTAAGTGTGTAATAGGACAATCTGGCTCAAGTTCAGTCGTAGGTGTAATTTTTAGTTTAGGTGTCTAAACGAATAATCTTATGTCTTTAGCCCGGGAAAAAAAGGTATTAAAACAATATATCACCCCACATCAGTTATGTAAGAATTTCCAAATAGTTTTTAATTGTTGTGATTAACTTTGCTCATTATTACTTTAAGTTGGATGGTTGAATCTGTTTACGTTTTCATGCTGATGTTTCTTTTCTTTTCCATTAGTTAATTGGCTTTACGATTATGTAACAAAACCGATAGAGCTAGAATAAATATTGCCAATTATTTGAGATTCTAGGATTGGACCAATTTTTGCAAAGCAGATCAAGATTTGTTTATTGGAATATTACCTCCTGCCGCAAATATTGATATCTTATTTATTTTAAATAAATATGACTTTTAAAAATTATATTCTATAGCTACCTTTTAATTTTTACAGCCAAATATTATTTATGGTCACCTCCTACCATTAAGCCATAAAATACGCTTTGTATTATTTTTCTCTCTCATACTTTGAGATTTTTCTCCACCATCTCTCTTTCATCGCCAGTCTTTGTCCATGAATACTACCACAATTATCCACTGATTCATCTCCATTATCTCAAAAAAATTTCATTTGAGTGATTATTGACGGCAGAAAATGATAGAGAGGGGCAAAACCACCCTTTGAAACTCCCCATAGCTCTCTGCTTTCACCGCACCAATTGTTTTTGTGTTATTGCCGTTTCTTATATATTGCGCCCTAATCAATTGGACCTTATTTCAAAAGCCCATTCTGAATCTATAGTACATCTTCCTTCCTCATCTATCCATTTCTGCTATGGCTAATTGGGCAGGCTTTGATGTTCCTCTTCCTTCCTCAATTTGTCAATGAAGGCTTGAAGGCTTTGACATTTTTTTTCCTGGTAATTCGTCATTGAAGGATATAAGTTAATTCGTTTTTATCAATCAATTCGTTATTGAAGAATATAAGTTTCTGTGATTTCTACATCTTCTGGAATATGGCATTGAAGGCTTTGACGTTGTTTTTACTACCGTTTTATGTGTATTTTTTGGTTGAAAATCTTTTTTATAACTGAAAATACAAAATTTATATGTTATAATTGAGTTTGTTCAGTTATATTAGGAGTCTATTATGTTAATTGATTCACTTTACGTTTTAAAAACAGTGTAATCCTCTATATTACGACGTGAATACAATCGAATACAACCGAATAAAATAATCTGTCCAACTGTAACTCCGTGTTTCACTTCATGAATACAGTCGAGTACACTCGAATACAACAACAGATTAGATGAATTTCCCGATTCACGCCTATTCTTGATATTGTATTCATGAATACAATAGCTTAAATACATTAAATACATCTTATAATCGCCGAAAAGGTATCTATAATCCGTAATATAGCAAATGGTATCTATAGATAGCTAATTACTATTATAAGATAGTACTTTATGAAAATTTCTCTTGTTTATTTAACACCATCAGTAGGTGTACTATAATTTACTACTCCATTCCTTCTAATTTATGTGAACCTATTTTCTTTTTGGTCCGTTAAAAAAAAAAGACCTCTCACTAAATTTGGAAATAATTTAGCTTAAACGTACAATTTATAACCACACAAATACTCTCGGCCCTTTTTAACTTGTTTAGGACCACAAATTCCAAAAGTTTTTATTTTTTTACTTAAATTCCATGCTCAGTCAAATAGGTTCGCATAAATTGAAACGAGGAAGTATAAAATGCGCTGGCTCTTTTGCACAAAAAAAAAAAAAAAAAAAGAGGAAAACAAATGAATCCGAACCTGGAACATCACGTTGAGCAATGCCTCAATGTGAAGAAAGATAGAAAAAAACATGCATAATTTTCTTATTTGTTGTTTTATATGAAAGAGCTTCCCTAAGGACTTGTAAATTTCAACAGCATGAATAATGCACTGTTGCTTGAAAGAGGAATTGAAGGTACAAAACTTTTGAGAATTGATGGGAACACATGAATTGAGTGATATAGCAACGTACTAAGCCAGTCACACTAATATTGTAAATTTAGTAAGACTTCCTTTCTAAGTCTTCTGTAGCATGTATACCACCATCCATACAACTTAGATCTTGAAAACGATCAAAATGATTGTTGGGAAGAGAAGAAAAGGCAATATGGAATATACAAAGGGAACATTCTAAGGCGACCATAGCTCAACGACTCAAATATGTGGTAATTTATGATCCAGTACAAGATGGATGTGTTGGAATTACTTAGTGATAGACTAATAACTCTCTATTTTATTTGTTTTAGGCTGAGCCCAAATGTAATTCTCTCGAGTGTTTGATTAATGGCTATCACATTTCGGACCTTATTGTCTGCAACTTCTGATAACTCCTCTTCCCTTGACCATTGGACTATGAGTTCTCGCTTTCCTTTCCACCATGATGATTACACACATCCATGCGATCCTTTATATGTACATCTCTCTCACTTGTTAGGTTCCTCTTTAGTTACCGAGACTTTTGATCGATCCTGCTATAGGAGTTGGGATAGGTCCATCCTAGTCGCTTCGTTCCACGGGAACCACCTGAATTATATTCATAGGACCTTTGAGAGACCTCCTGAAGGATCTCCTCTTCTTCGCCAATGGAAAAGATTCAATGACGTGGTTGTTTCATGGCTTGCCAACTCTGTTACTAAGGATATACACCGCACTACTGAGTATTCCAGAGTATGCTAAAGGAACAATACTATTGTGATTCCACCCCTTCTCAACAATGTCCTTCTGATTCAAGTACAGGTGCTGCTCTAGTCAATTTATTTGAGCAATCTGTAGGGGTTCCTGAATTAACAAACAATACTCACAATTGATCCATCTTCTGAAGCAGACTCATGCCAATCGTGAATCATCCTAATCACTCATGGCTTCTGCACACATTGCTTGTAGGAGGTCCACTAACAATATTTTTCTTAAGCTTGCTTTGTTTTCCTAAGTCACTCTCTTTATATGGATAATAGATTCGGGTGCATCTGATCATATGACATCTCTTAAGTATCTTCTCTCAATATACAACCTCTTGCTATTCCTTGTCTTGCTTCTCTTCCACATGGTTACAAAGTTAAGGTTAAAAACTCAGGATCCCTAACTTTGTTTCCTAATTTGACTCTGCATAATGTGCTTTATGTCTTAAGCTTTCAATACAATCTCATTTCAGCTCATTAGTTGGTCGGTCAATTTGATATTGTGTCTTACAGGACTCTTCTCTTAAGAAGCCACTAGCTCTTGGTGAACTAGACGATGGCCTATAGACGCTGCATATTCCTATATTTAATTATACCAATTGTGGTTCTACTGTTGCCCTTACATTTCCTAGTTTTGATAACTGGTTGCTTTGAACACAACTTGAGCAAATGAAAATGGCATGTACAGTAAGTGTTCCAGATTGGAAAGTATGGAACTTGCGCCTAACTCAACCCAAAAAGCACTATTACTGAACAGTAATGTTTACCTAGATAGCACAATGAGACTCATGTCTCTATATTATCTTATACTTAATTCAACATAATTGTAATTTGGTGAGAATAAATCTTTTCCTCTAGGATGATATCTGCTTCTATCAGATCCATTTTTAGCAACATATACATATAATGTACACACACAGAAGTACTCATAGATACACACACATAGAGGAAAGTCACTTGATGTTCCTTACATTTTTGTATACCTTTTTATTTCTACCATCAACATTTAGCTTAAAGTCAATAACCTTAGATGGACATAAAGGGAAAAGTGAAAACTTGTAAATAGCAGTTTGCAGTAGCCTTCCTAAGGATTAGAGCATGTAATTTTAATCTTCCTATAATGATCATTTTATAATTAATTAAGTAATTACTTAACCATTCTACTAAGACAAACAAGCTAATTGTGTTTAATTACTTAATAGACTCACTCAGATGGATTCAGAGGCCAGGTCATTTTCCAAGATGGTTGTCCTTGTTTTTTTTTTCTTAATATCCTGAAGAGTTCTCTGTGTGAATTTTAAGTTAAAGAGCATACGAAATTCAAAACTCTATTCCATGCAAACCCCAACTCTAAATTCAGAACTCTATTCCGTACTCTAAATATTTGTGCTCATCGAAGAGAGAGAGAGAGAGAGAACAGAATTACAGTATTCCCAAACTAGTACAAACATAACTACACCAAAATAATAGTTACCTTAAAAGTATCATAATCAAAATGTTCAACCAAGAACTTCCATTCGCTTTATTAACATATGTTGGCATGTTCTGCAAGCATTCCTCCTTTGTAGCATATTTCTTGAAATGATCATGGAGCATACTACGATGATATCTATACAAATTATTAGTTATTTTAAGGATAGTGTCCCGATTGTGTTGTGTATATGAAAGTTGGAAGGTGTCCTGAATTCAAAAAAAACTTAAGTGAACTTACTTAAAATAGAATTTCAATTGTCTGCCAATGAAACAAGGGATGTATTAGAGTCAATTACTCTAAATTTAGTTTATCAGTATGCTTTCACATTGTTGTTCTGGTGTATTATTCAATTCCAAAAGTAATTTGGAATTGAAAGTTTGCTTATGTGTACTGGACCAACAAGAAAATTCCGAGGAAATAAAGTGAATTACCAAGCAAGAATTCTATCTTTTGCTACATCAGAAACTTCCTCTAATTCTTAATATCATGCCTAGCATTATGCATAAAGAAAGCTCAGTAAAAAAATTATTAACTCCTGGACCTACTACAGTTCGATTTGGCAGAATTATCACTTTGAACATTCCATTGTCACTATCTATGCTTTTCTTTTTGATTGAAAGCCTTGTTGTCTTCGCCCTTCCCTTTCTCATTTGACCTTCAACAATATATGAAAATATGTAGGTGTATAGTAAACACAATATATACAAGCCAAAGATTTTGTAGGGCTGAGTTTTAACAAATGAATTAACTTACCTGTCGGTGGGTTTGAGATTACATCCGCAGTTTCAACATTATTAGAAACATGCACATCCATCATCATGCTAGGCTACAACATATTAAAAGAAATTATATTATTGGAGACTAGCTAATCGAACGCGTAAGTGACAGAAGCAAAAATCTAAGAAAGAGACAATATATTTTCAAAAGTTGAGAAAAGCAAATCAAACTAAAAGCAAAAACGATAAAGAAATAACAACAGTAGAAAAAAAATTAACCATTTCGGCAAGGTGAACTTCTATCACAAAAACATTGATAAGCAAAAATGTCTTGAAGACTAGTTGAAAATCACAACCAATCATCATCCTCAATTTCATCATTCTCATCAGAAAAATATTCATCATCTGTTGTGACGACCCGGTCGGTCGTTTTAAGAATTTACGCCCCGATCCCCATTAATGTCTTTCTCATGTTTGCTTCTGCTATTGTGAGTTGTCGGGAGGAATTATTTGGAGTTTTGGAGAGTTTTGCGGCACTTAGTCCCTAAATGAAGGCTTAAGTTTTAAAAATTTAATCGTAGTCAGAATAGTGTGAAGACAGCCTCGGAATGGAATTCCGATGGTTCCATTAGCTCCATTGGGTGATTTTGGTTTCAGGAGTATGTTCGGATTATATATTAGAGGTCCGTAGCTAATTCATGCTTGAAATGCCAAAAGTTAAATTTTTAAAGTTTACAGTTTGACAGTGAGATTTTAATCCGAGGGTCGGATTGTAATTCTGGAAGTTGGAGTAGCTCTATAGTGTCATGATGTGTGTACAAAATTTCAGGCCATTCGAACGAGGTTTGATAGACGTTTTGATCAAAAATGTCTTTTGAGAGTTTTGAAGTTCTTAGGCTTGAATCTGATGCTAATTGGTTGATTCGATGTTGTTTGAGGTGTCGTGGAGATTTATATAAGTTGGGATAGTGGTGTACGACTTGTTCATGTTTTTAGTTGAGGTCCCGATGACCTGAAGATGATTTCGGATGTTTGACGGAAAGGTCTGGAGTTGTGAATTGCTGCTGAAGTCTCAAGGCTTCTGCCATAACTGCACCTGCGGTTTGGGGACCGCAAGTGCAAGGCTGCAGAAGCAGCATTGTCACTGCAGTAGCGGAAAGGGGGAGAACCAGCAGGAGCCGCAGAAGTGAGAACTTACCGCAAAAGCGGTACCGCATCTACGTATAGGGAGTTGTAGGTGCGGAAAGCTGGGCTTAGTCATTTGTCGCTGATGCGACCTTTGTTCTGCAAAAGCGGAACCGCAGGTGTGGTTCCATGTCAGCATAAGCGGATTAACTGGGCAAAACGTATAAATAGATGCCTTCGTGAATTTGAGTTATTCTTTCACCATTTGAACGGGATTGAAGCTTTTGAGGGAGATTTTTGAGGAAACCAAAAGGGAATCACTTGGAGGTAATATTCTTGACTTCATGACTCATTTATATATGATTAAAGGTCTAATTAGTGATGAAAAATTAGGAAAAATCAGTGCAAAATGGATGATTAGGCTTGAGATTAAGAGACATGGGCGTTTGAGGGGTCAATTGAACTATGCTTTTAGTGTTCTTGATATGTATAGACTCGTGAGAGTATGAGGATTTCAAAAAGGTAAGTTCTACCCAATTCTGAGATGTGGGCTAGATGGACATTTTGGTTATTTTACCTAATTTTGCGTATTAGCTTAGAATTTGTTTGTCGAATCAGTTACTTGAAATGTTGTTTACATTATGCAATTGAATTGAATAGATTTGGCCCATTTGGAGTCGAGTACTCGTGGTAAAGACGTGGTTTCGAGTTGACTTTAATCTGGTTCGAGGTAAGTGGCTTGCCTAACTTTTTTTGGAGAATATTACCCTTAGGATTGGTATTGTGATAATTGATATGACTTGCACATGAGGTGACGAGTGCGTACTCATGCTAATTGTTGAAAATTATGTTTTCACTAAAATAGCTTTAATTGTATTTTCCTTTCCTGCTTACACTACTTGGAAGTTAAGCCTGTTGAAACACGTTCTCAAGTCGCTAAAACTAAACGTGTGTTCATTTCTGTAGGTTTTGATAAATGACAAACCGACGCGCATGGAACATTGACATATGCCAAAGTCCAAGAACATGAGAAACAAAGAGCAAGATCAAGAATAACAACAAAGTTATAAATGAGTCACTTTATAGTGTGATCTTGATCCGACAACTTATTCAAGTCTTGGCTTCTCTCGTAAAATCATTTTCATGCATCGTTTAGTTAAAACCAAAATGATTTTCAAACATTTTTATTTTAGCCAAAATGATTTTCAAACATGTTTTTCAAATCTGGACATAAATAATCGATTATGTATTTCTTATAATCGATTATGTTAAGACAGTATTAACCGAAATTTTCAAGACAGCAATATAATCGATTATGTCTTACTTATAATCGATTATGTTAAGACAGTGTTAACCGAAATTTTTCAAGACAGCAATATAATCGCTTATGTCTCACTTGTAATCGAATATGTTAAGACAGTGTAAAACCGGATTTTCAAAACAACAAAATAATCGATTATACGAGATAGCATAATCGATTATTCACTGACCGTTGCCAAAGTATTTTTAAAACGCTGAAATATAATCGATTACACACAAGGCAATAATCGATTATGCTTGCACAGAATCTGCATCTGATTTTTGAACGTTAACAGATAATCGATTATGCAACTTGAATAATCGATTATTCTGCTTAAAATTCGCATATGATCTTTGAACGATCTGCAGATAATCGATAATGCAGATCATATAATCGATTATGCAGATCATATAATCGATTATGCAAGCACAAAATCAGCAATTAGTGATTGGCAATTAAGCAACAGTCTTGGTGACTTTGAGCACTATAAATACACCTCAAAATCACTCTTTTAAGAACAACAACTGATTACATTCTTGCTTAAGCTTACATACTCTCATATCGATCATTTTATATTCATTTCATAGCTTTTTGAGAGCCAAACTCTTGACAAAGCTGTTGTGTTCTTGAGCGTATTGTTTTTACTCATATCTACTCTATAAAGAGAGTCTTGTCTTGAGTGCTAAGTGTTTGCATACACTTGAAGGGAAGTTCTAATCCCTTGTTGTAAGAAGGAAAGTTTAGTTCCTTGGCTTGAAGTCTTGAGGTGAGGTATCCTCGAGCAGGTTGAAGTCTTGTAGAGTGTATATCTACAAGCAAGTGTAACGGTTTGTTAAGCACCCGTAAGCTTAACGGAATTAGTGTAAAACTCGAGAGAGTCTCTCGGGGACTGGACTAACCACACGTTGTGGTGAACCAGGATAAATTCGGTGTGTTCTCTCCTTACTATTTTAATTACTGCACTTACGTTATTCCTGCAATTTTAATTCCGCAAATTTACATTGATTTTTTATTATAACGCTATTCACCCCCCCCCCCCCTCTAGCGTTAAGCGTATATTCTAACAATTGGTATCAGAGCCTAACTCTCTGAAAGACTTAACAGTTTGAGAGAAACAATCCATGGCTTCTACTCGTAACATTAATGCAGGACTAGGTGAAGGACAATGCTTCACAAGGCCACCACTCTTTGATGGCACCAATTATACTTATTGGAAGGAGAGGATGAGAATTTTCATTCAATCAAACAACTTCCAATTGTGGAAAATCATAAAGAATGGAGAACAACTTCCAACTAAAAAGGTTGGAGATGAACTCGTCCCAATGTCGGAAGACGAATACGATATGGACGATATCAGAAATGTGGAATATAATGCAAAGGCCATCAACATGCTATTTTGTGCCGTAAATCCCGATGATTATCGGAAAATCTCATGTTGCACCACGGCTAAGCAAATGTGGGATAAATTGGAGATCACCTGCGAAGGTACGGACCAGGTAAGAGAAGCTAAAATAGATTTTCTAACCCACGAATATGAACTTTTTCATATGAAGGAAAGCGAGAAGATAGACGATATGTTCGAACGATTTTCAAAAATCGTTAATGATCTTCATGCTCTCAAGAATACTTTCACGGATAGGGAGCTTGTCCGTAAAATTCTTCGAAGTCTCACTCCGGAATGGCGCTCCAAAGCCGACGCTATACAAGAGTCAATCGGCATTACAAATGTCACAATCGACGGGCTTAGAGGTAATCTCAAAACCTATGAATCTACTATTCTTAACCCTCCTTTGGATGATCAAAGGAAGCGAAGAATCTCCCTCAAGGAAAGCACGGCTCAACCTCAAAATGATGAGGATTCAAGCGACGAAGATAACGAGTTCGGACTCGTTATTAAGAAATTTCACAAGTTCATGCGAAAGGAGGATGAACGAAAAGGTAAGCGACAAGGAGACCAATTAAAGTGCTATGGATGCGGAGAAATCGGGCACATCAAATCAAATTGTCCAAATACCAAAAAGGAGAAGAAACCCGTCAAGAAACAAAGAGCATACATCACTTGGGGAGGCAACTCCGGAGACGAATCAAGTGATGGAGAAGGAAATGAGACCGCAAACTTGTGTCTTATGGCACACGAAGAAACTCAAAATGAGGTACGTACTACTTCTAAGAACTATTTCACTTTAGAAGAAATGCAAGATGCATTTGATGAGTTGTATAAAGAGTTTATTAGCGCTTCTAAATCTATAAAAGATTTAAGAAAACAATTTTCTTCAAAAGAAAAGGATTTTGAAAAACTAACTCTTGAAAATGAGTAACTAAAAGAGGAAAACAAGTTTTATGGCAAAAGAAGCGCCGATAAACCCGAAAGCTCAAATAAGGATTGTACTTCTTGCAAATCTCTAAAGGAAGAAGTAGAAAGTCTTAGAAGCACTTTGCACAAATTCAATTCTTCACACAAAAATCTCAATGAAGTGCTTGTAAATTTGAAATCCACTAAGCACGGTATAGGCTTTAAACACGAGCCAAAAGAAAAAGTTGAGTCCATTCCTAAACCACCTAAGACTCAACTTAGGCAAAACAAAATAAATGTCAACACTCAACCTAGAAATTTTAATCCTAGAATTGCAACTCATCCTAGAACAAATGCTAGAAGAAATATTGGAATGTATAGACCACCTAGACAAGATTTTCGAAAACCACATCAAAACTATATTCCTAAAAATAGAGTGAATTCTAGAAGAAATGTTGGCATGTATAGACCACCTAGACAAGATCTTCGAAAACTACATGAAAACTATGTTCCTAAAAATAGAGTGAATAAATTTAGACCCCAAATTATTATCACCCTAGAAGAATGCACAATCCAAATGTCATTTGTCATTATTGCAATAAAATTGGACATATTGCTCCCGCATGCTTCACTAGACATAGACATTTCACTGCAGGACAATCACACCAATATTTTGCACCTAACACACAAGGACCCAAAATGGCTTGGGTACCAAAATCTCATTAATTTGTTTTGTAGGTATGTTTGAATGGATCAAGTGTACTTTGGTACCTTGATAGTGGATGCTCCAAACATATGACCGGGGACGCATCAAAATTCCTTCAACTAAAACCCATGGAAGGAGGAAATGTTATTTTTGGAGACAATAACAAAGGAAAGATTATCGGCATTGGATCGGTCGGTAAGGACGAATCCTCCTCCATTAAGCATATTTTGCTAGTTAAAGGTCTTAAATATAATCTCTTGAGCATAAGTCAATTATGTGACAAGGGAAATCTTGTATTGTTTGACTCCGAAGAAAGCTTAGTTATCCGTCGTAGTGATTTCAAAATTATTCTTCGTGGTATTAGAATGGATAATATCAATATGGTTGATCTTGAAAATTCTTCATCAAGTTTTGTAAATTGCCTTATGAGTAAAGAAGACGACATGTGGTTATGGCATCGTAGAGTAGCTCATGTAAATATGAATCTTTTAAACAAACTAGTTTCACAAGATTTAGTAATTGGTCTTCCAAACATGAAATTTAAAAAAGATTCTATTTGTGATTCATGTCAAAAAGGGAAACAAACAAAAGCCTCTTTTAAATCCAAAAATGTTGTCTCAACCACTAGACCCTTACAACTTCTACACATGGATCTTTTTGACCATCTCGTGTTGAAAGTCTTGGTGGAAATCTTTATGCTTTTGTAATTGTTGATGACTACTCTAGATTCACATGGACGTTATTTCTTGCTCATAAAAGTGATGCCTTTCATGCTTTTAAAAGTTTTCTTAAACGTGTTCAAAATGAAAAGAACACAACCGTCACTTCCATAAGAAGTGATCATGGGGGAGAGTTCGATCATAATATCTTTGCGGACTTTTGTGACGAACTCGGTATTGAACATACCTTCTCGGCTCCACGTACACCACAACAAAATGGAGTGGTGGAACGTAAAAATCGATGTCTCGAAGAGATTGCTAGAACCATGCTCGATGAGGCTAAGATTTCCAAAAAGTTTTGGGCGGATGCCGTGAGTACCGCAAGCTATGTTTTAAACAGAGCTGTCATAAGACCGATACTCATAAAAACTCCCTATGAACTCTATAAGGGAAGGAAACCAAATCTTTCCCATCTTAGAGTCTTCGGTTGTAAATGTTTTATTCACAACAACAGAAAAGATAACTTGGGAAAAGTTGACGCGAAATCTGATGAAGGAATTTTTCTTGGTTACTCATCGCGTAGCAAAGCATATAGAGTTTTCAATAATCGTACCAAAACTGTTGAGGAATCTCCTCATGTAGTATTTTGTGAAAATGATGCTCGCTTGGCGAGAAAGGATTCTTGTGTTGATCTTGCAGATGCTTTAAACAAAATCAATCTTCAAGACGAGGTGCAAAAGGAGAATCCAAAGGAAGTTCAAGATGAAGTCATGGAACAATCATCGGAAGAAGCACCACCACAAGAAGAAGAATCGATGATGCCTAAGGCTTGGAGGATGTCTAAGGACCATCCTCTTGACAAGGTAATTGACAACATCGAGAAAGGGGTAAGTACACGAAACCTTCTTAAAGACACTGTAGGACATATGGCTTTTGTTTCACAAATAGAACCTAAAACCATTTCTGAAGCAATTGGGGATGAGCATTGGACCTTGGCAATGCAAGAGGAGCTTAACCAATTCAAACGTAATGATGTTTGGGAATTGGTGCCAAGACCCGATAATCACACCATAATTGGTACGAAATGGGTTTTTCGGAATAAATTAGATGAAAATGGTATAATCACTAGAAACAAAGCTAGGCTAGTTGCTAAGGGATATAATCAAGAAGAAGGCATTGATTATGAAGAAACCTATGCACCCGTTGCACGCCTAGAAGCCATTCGTTTATTACTTGCTTTTTCATCATCTATGAATTTCAAATTATTTCAAATGGATGTCAAAAGTGCCTTCCTCAATGGGTTTATTCAAGAGGAAGTGTACGTTGAACAACCCCCGGGCTTTGAAGACTTTAAATCTCCCGATCACGTCTTCAAGCTTAAGAAAACGCTATATGGACTTAAACAAGCTCCTCAGGCTTGGTACGAGCGCTTAAGCAAATTTCTTTTGGACAATGAGTTCGAAAGGGGGAAAGTTGACACTACACTGTTTATCAAAAATAAAAATAATGACATTCTATTAGTTCAAATTTATGTCGATGATATTATTTTTGGTGCTACTAATGATTTTTATGCGAGGAATTCTCTAAGTTAATGACTAGCGAATTCGAAATGTCAATGATGGGTGAGCTAAACTTCTTCTTGGGGTTGCAAGTGAAACAAATGAAAGAGGAAACTTTCATTTGCCAACCCAAATATTGCAAGGAGTTGCTAAATCGTTTTGAAATGAGCAACGCCAAAGCAATGGCCACTCCAATGAGTACATCTGACCATCTTGACAAAGATGAGAAAGGTAAGGAAGTAGACACAAAGAAGTATAGAGGTATGATCGGATCCCTTCTTTATCTTACTGCAAGTAGACCGGACATCATGTTTAGCGTGTGTTTATGCGCTTGATATCAATCATGTCCGAAGGAGTCGCACCTAACTGCGGTAAAACGGATAATGAAGTATCTTGTTGGAACTATAAATGTGGGATTATGGTATCCCAAAGGTTCTTCATGCCAACTTGTTGGCTATTCCGATTCCGATTTTGCGGGTTGCAAATTGGACCGCAAGAGCACTAGTGGCACTTGCCATTTGCTCGGTAACTCTCTAGTTTCTTGGTTTAGCAAGAAACAAGTAAGTGTTGCGTTATCCACAACCGAGGCTGAATATGTAGCCGCGGGGAGTTGTTGTGCTCAAATCCTTTGGATGAAACAACAACTCTCGGATTATGGTCTTAGTATCAATCATATCCCTCTTCGATGTGATAATACTAGCGCCATAAACTTGACGAAGAACCCTGTTCTTCGCTCAAGAACGAAACACATAGAAATTAGACATCACTTTATAAGAGATCACGTTCTCAAGGGCGATGTCGAAATAGAATTTGTTGAAACCAAAAATAAATTGGCCGACAGCTTCACAAAGCCTTTAGAGAAAGAGTCCTTTTTCCGCATTCGTAGTGAACTCGGAATTCTTGACTCCACGATGATCTAATTCATGCTTTGCATTTTTCTTTAAATAATTACTGACTTGAGCGTCGGAGGCGTCTAATTATTTTTTGCAGGTATCGGGCACAGGTAACAAATAATCGATTATTGACTAAGAACAATCGATTATTTCTAACATCTCGGTTTGCAGGAATTTGGCAATAATCGATTATCATATATTACTAATCGATTAAGTTGAGATTCAGTGTTACAGGTTTCATAATAATCGATTATTTAGTACTGAAAAATCGATTACCCTTTATCGTCTCAGCTTTTCGTCATATCAATGGACTGAAATAATCGATTATCATATTAACCAAAATCGATTATTCCCCGAGTCCGGACCCTCATAATACTTCTGTCTTCAAATAATCGATTATCTCCTATTGCATAATCGATTTCTTCTCTGACTACAATTCAAAATATTGGCAATAATCGATTATTCAGCCTCCATAATCGATTAGCAACGGTCCGTGTTTAAAATTTTGTTACCGTTTTTTTGAACGTTTGGCTTGGCAAATCTGCAGCCTTTACTCAATAAATGCCCTCAAATGTTCAAGTCTATAAATAAGGGTATCCATCCTTCAAATTTTCTCACTTCAATCTCACTCTTAGCTCCAAACAATCTTCCAAAGCCTTCAAACTTTTGAAACAGCTCCTATTTCTTCATACTAATGGCAAGCAAGCACTCTAAACGCTCTCATTCCGGCAAACAGATTGCATCCTCTTCCGCCGCTCCTCCACCCGTTTTCCACTATAAAGACGCCTCTTATTTGCGTTTTGATACTCAACCCGAACTTCTTCAATTCATTGAAAAATTTGAGAATCGAGAAATCCTTCCGCCTTGTTTCTCAACTACTCGATATCTTCGAAATAGCGCACCCCCATCAACAGAAAATATTCTTATACAAAGCCAACTCATTGACTTTCTATATCTTCAAACTCCTTACATTCACCCTGCTCTAATCCGTGCGTTCTATTCAAATCTACAGAAGGACGAAGATGGTGACCTCGTCTCTAGCATCAATGGAATTCCAATTTTTGTAAATGAGGAAAACTTGCAACTCCTCACTAACCTTCCACGAAATGGTGAAGACATCTCTCTCTACACTAGAGAAGCAGGCGCTTTATTTGATGAACAACTTCTTTTCCACCAAATTGGTATTGGCGACTGTCCGGAGAATCGTCGCCCAACCATTACGCACATGCTCCCAGAATATCGTCTAATATTTTATTTCATCACCTGAGTTCTCAAACCCCGCAAATTCAATCATACCACTCTCTCTCATGAGGATTCAAAACTCTTGCATGCAATTATCACCGGGGCTCGCATCAATTGGTGCCAGTTCGTCATGACTCACATGTATGATGCAATTGGGGACGATAAGCCACTCCCATATGCTTTTGTCATAATGGCTATTTTTGAAGCCTCCGGTATCGACACCTCCGTGGGTCCTCACAAAAAGGCAACAAAGCATTGGAAATTTCAAGAACCTTCATTTCCCAATATTGGTGAACATCCTTCTCCTCCTCCTACTCAAATACGTCGTCCTCAAGCTCCTACTCTTCAAACCATTTCGGACCAACTTGCTTCTTTGTCAACCTCAGTGACTCGTATTGATCAAAACGTCACTCGTTTGACTTATGAGCTTCATGGGTACTTTGATCATGTCAACTATCCATATGCCCAAATTGTTCTTCCGGATGGAGTGCCGGATGCCGAGCCGAATGTTGATGACGATGAATAATAAATTTTTTTATGTACCGTTTGAATTATATTCTGTCTATTTTTCTTGCTTTCTCATGTATGTTTAATATTTTTAATGAAAGTTCATTATTTTTTCTAATGTCAAAAGGGGGAAGAATAAGGGCTATGCACACTAATACATCTTGGCATAAATTCAGGGGGAACTCATAAATTGAGGGGGAACTTATACTCATGGGGGAACTTATACTTATCCTATGCATATCCCGATACTGGTTTGCCATTATCAAAAAGGGGAAAATTGTTGAAACACGTTCTCAAGTCGCTAAAACTAAACGTGTGTTCATTTCTGTAGGTTTTGATAAATGACAAATCGACGCGCATGGAACATTGACATATGCCAAAGTCCAAGAACATGAGAAACAAAGAGCAAGATCAAGAATAACAACAAAGTTATAAATGAGTCACTTTATAGTGTGATCTTGATCCGACAACTTATTCAAGTCTTGGCTTCTCTCGTAAAATCATTTTCATGCATCGTTGAGTTAAACCAAAATGATTTTCAAACATTTTCATTTTAGCCAAAATGATTTTCAAACATGTTTTTCAAATCTGGACATAAATAATCGATTATGTATTTCTTATAATCGATTATGTTAAGACAGTATTAACCGAAATTTTCAAGATAGCAATATAATCGATTATGTCTTACTTATAATCGATTATGTTAAGACAGTGTTAACCGAAATTTTTCAAGACAGCAATATAATCGATTATGTCTCACTTGTAATCGATTATCTTAAGACAGTGTAAAAGCGGATTTTCAAAACAACAAAATAATCGATTATACGAGATAGCATAATCGATTATTCACTGACTGTCGCCAAAGTATTTTTAAAACGCTGAAATATAATCGATTATACACAAGGCAATAATCGATTATGCTTGCACATAATCTGCATCCGATTTTTGAACGTTAACAGATAATCGATTATGCAACTTGAATAATCGATTATTCTGCTTAAAATCCGCATATGATCTTTGAACGATCTGCAGATAATCGATTATGCAGATCATATAATCGATTACGCAAGCACAAAATCAGCAATTACTGATTGGCAATTAAGCAACGGTCTTGGTGACTTTGAGCACTATAAATACACCTCAAAATCACTCTTTTAAGAACAACAACTGATTACATTCTTGCTTAAGCTTACATACTCTCATATCAATCATTTTATATTCATTTCATAGCTTTTTGAGAGCCAAACTCTTGACAAAGTTGTTGTGTTCTTGAGCGTATTGTTTTTACTCATATCTACTCTATAAAGAGAGTCTTGTCTTGAGTGCTAAGTGTTTGCATACACTTGAAGGGAAGTTCTAATCCCTTGTTGTAAGAAGGAAGATTTAGTTCCTTGGCTTGAAGTCTTGAGGTGAGGTATCCTCGAGCAGGTTGAAGTCTTGTAGAGTGTATATTTACAAGCAAGTGTAACGGTTTGTTAAGCACCCGTAAGCTTAACGGAATTAGTGTAAAACTCGAGAGAGTCTATCGGGGACTGGACTAACCACACGTTGTGGTGAACCAGGATAAATTCGGTGTGTTCTCTCCTTACTATTTTAATTACTGCACTTACGTTATTCCTGCAATTTTAATTCTGCAAATTTACATTGATTTTTTATTATAACGCTATTCACCCCCCTCTAGCGTTAAGCGTATATTCTAACAAAGCCTGCTGTTAGCTTAGAGAAGCATGTTTAATTGACTTAATTGCTTTATTTGCTTTAATTGCCTTACTTGTATTACGTGAGGCATGTTAGGTTAGAATGGCCTGTGTTACTTTGGTATGAAGTTGAGTTTTATTACCGTATTCCTTGTGCTATTGTTGCATGTTTTACTTTGGGACTACGGGACGGCATCTCAGGAGATCCCCTGTACGTATTTATGATTGGGCTGAAGTGCAGGATACCAAGAGATCCCCAGCACATATATTGAGGATTACCATGAGTTCCTTGGTATATATTGAGGATACCAAGAGATCCTCAGATATTTTTCTTTGTGAAAAGTGGTATTTCTTGTGATCTCTTTTGACTCTGTTTCAGTTATTGTTATCCTTATTATTCTGTACTAGTTCTTACTGTTATCATTCAACTGTATTGTTTTTACCTTATAATGTTATACCTTAATTTTTATTTAGTCATAGTAGGGTCCTGGCGTTCCTCGTCACTACCCGACCGAGGTTAGGCTTGGCACTTACCAAGTACCAATGTGGTGTACTCACACCCTTTATGTGCATGTTTTTTATGTGTCGATCCATGTACTTCCACTCAGACTTATCACGCTTGAGACGAGGCGCTCATAGAGAATCCAACGTATATCTGTCACGTCCACAGACCAAAGAGTCCCTTTCTACTCTTTTTTTTGTATTAGCCCTTTTATGATTTCGTTTCCTTATTAGATATTCTGGAGTTGGAAGTTGTAGACATTTAAAGGCTTATGATCATGAGATTCTGGATTTTAGGAAATGTATTACCTTTTGAGAGTTGTCATTGTGTATGTCGAGCGGCAATGCAAATGACTATTTGTATTTCACTATTTCAGCTTTTAACTATTTTTTTTCCCAACTTAGTTTGTTTTCCACATTGTTAGGTTTCCTAGTCGTAGAGATTAGGTGCTGTCACGATAGTTCACGGACGGCGAATCGGGGTCATGACAAGTTGTCATCTGAGCTCTAGGTTCATAGGAGTCATGAATCACAAGCCGGTTAATTAGAGTCTTGTTGATCGGTACGGAGACGTCTATAGTTATCTACGAGAAGCTACGTAAGTGTTAGGAAAATTCCACCTCATTTGATTTCTTTGTCGTGCGAGATTTTTTATATCATAATTCTGAACTTATGTTTTCTATTCCCTCACAGATGTTGAGGACACGTGCTACGCAAGATGATGAGGCACCCACGCCCCCTATTGCAACCGTCAGAGGCTGTGGTCGGGGCTGGGGTAGAGACCAAGGATGCGCACGGTGCAGCCAGGGAACCCACACGATCTGGTACCGAGGTGCCACCAACAGTGCCAGTCGGAGCCTAGTCACTTGATATGCCTACTAATACTATGATGCCAGCACTTCAGGAGACTCTAGCACAATTTATGAGTATGTACACCACTTTGGCTCTGGCAGGTTTGCTTCCCCTTACAGCAGCTACATCCCAGGCCGGGGGAGGAGCACAGACTCTCGCAGCCCGCTCTCCTAAATAGGGAGTGCATATTGATCGGGTTTCAGAGATTATTCTAATACGGCCCATAGTCGCAGATCAACTCGAGGATAGGGCTGCTGCTTCCGAGCATGAGTAAAGGAGACTTGGGAGGTTCATAAAGTATAAGCCTCCTATTTTTAGTGGTTTAGCATCAGATGATGCTTTGGATTTCTAGATAAGTGCTACCATATTCTTCGTATATGTTGTTGTTTGGTTGTTCCTACTCCGTTGATTGCTCCTGTTCTACATTTATTTAGCTAATCGGAAGTCTATTAAGGTATGAGTTTGATTCAGATCATGTAATTATTAATTGGGGTGCCATAATACCATGAATTTGCATTGACTTTCTCTGTTTCATGTGTTTGAAATATATTCCAATATCATCTGCCAATTTGATTTAATTTTAAATTACTTTGGTGCATGAAATTAGTACAAATCTATGTAAAAAAGGTGCTATGATGTTTCAAAAGCATTCATATTGTAATCACATGAATATGACTGTTTATTTAAGGGATTTTTATCTATATATACCATATAGCAAACCTTATTATTAAAATTGTATATGGTTTGGTATTTATCCGCTTATATCATATTTTTTTACAAAAATTGTACCAAACCAAAAATAGATAGATTTTACCCTAAAAAGGCTCCAAATTTGTAGGAATCACATTTAATGGTGATTCTATCACCATTAATTTTGAAATTTAAAACGGAAGAAAATCTATTGCAGCGTAATTCTCTCATTCTCCATATATTTTCCACCATTGGTAGCCATTAAAAACCTTGAAAGCTATGAATTCAAATTTGGATTTTCAAAAATCATTATTTGTTTGGATTGGGCGTTGTTGTCAATAATTCGAAATATGTTTAGGAGTTTATATCTCAATTTTGAGGGGTTTTGGTGAAGATTAGACTTGGTTTTTACTGAATTTCAGATTGAAACACGTCGAAGAAGAAGAAGACATATTTTTCCAGAAATTGTAGTTAAATTGTAGTTAAATTGTAGTTAAATTGTAGAATTGCAGATAAATTGTAGATAAAATACAGATAAATTGTAGTTGTAGATAAATTGTAGATTGGGAAGACTAAAACTTCTACAAGTCTTCTATAATTATGTCGAAAATGTCAATTATGCTACAATTGAAAATCGCTTGGATTGGGTGTTGTTGTAATTAATTCGAAATATGTTTAGGAGTTTATATCTCAATTTTGAGGGGTTTTGGTGAAGATTAGACTTGGTTTTGACTGAATTTCAGATTGAAACTCGTCGAAGAAGAAGAAGACATATTTTTCCAGAATTTGTAGTTAAAATGTAGTTAAATTGTAGATAAAATGTAGATAATTTGTAGATAAGTTGTAAATTGTAGTTAAGTTGTATTGTTACATTTATACTACAATCTTGTGTCAAAAAAATTTAAGCATACCAAATCTAATCAATTCTTAATATTCAAAATTTCAATTTTGGGAGTGCCGCAAATTTTGAAAGGGCAAGAACGATTTATATGCATTGGCTGTTGTTGTGATAATTTATTTTATAATATGTGTTATTGTGCTTTTGGTAAACTTAGGATGCATTCGTCCCAGTTAAATGGGATGGCTTGAATTTGGGCAGTGAGTGTGGACTAGGTTTTCTAATGCATATGTTGTATACTATATTCTGAGATTATGAGATATTTGCATCCGATGCTTGCTAGTGAAAAAAAAAGAAGAAGATATGACTTTGGTGAGATTTTAAAAGTTTTTTTCGTTAATTAGAACATGCTTAGTTAAATATTTTTCCATAAAATGAAATAAGAGGGAGTGTTATTCAGGTCTTAAACTATTCTTATTAATATTAGTAATACATTTTCTAAGTTGTTAGTGGGATTAAAAAAGAAAAAATGAATATATGCTCCTAAAATCATGCCTAGAATAAATGAAGCAATAATTATACCCTTAATTTGAATTATGGTACATAAATTGAAATTTGGTATGCTTAAATGTAATAAACACAAACCTTAAACATGGGAGGTAATAAGGTTTGCTATATGGTATATATAAATATATAAAAATCCCTTTATTTAAAGTAGGATTTGAAAGTGGGCTGTTTGAGGTTAATTCAAGAATATAAAAGCAATCAGTATCAAATATATTTGGGCGAAGCTATGGGCATGTGAATATTTGGTTGATTTATCTATGTTATGATATTGTTGATTTTTATTTACGACGTTGAGCATTTAAATGGTGTTAATTGGATTTTTGGTTGATCACTGAAGTAATTTTGGGTGTTCAGATATATTTGATCTATTTTGTCTTTTGTTTGTTTGTTTGTCAACTACTGTGAGTATGCCTTTGTAATGTGGTTTTATTTGTTTCTTTCACTTTCATTAGTTTGATGTCGTAAATTGGTAGGAGTAGGTTAATAAATTAATGTAAGGAATTATTTTATATCATCTAATTCATGGAATATTCGTTAAATCCTTGTAGGTTGGTTTATAACATTAACTTTTCTTTAAGTATATATTCATAAATTATGGCCTTACAATAATCTCAAACATAGGAGATGAACAATATATGAACGACGTAGCTTGCTTGAGACACGATTAGTAAATAAATCGTCGTGATTATGGGTACGGTTCGTATGGCTGGTCACGATACATAAAATCCCAATTCGGGAGTGCATTTTATGTGATCCGACCATAACTTCAAATAAAAATAATAACATAAATATATTGTAGATCGTGTGTATGGTTCTCGTGACGCTGTTTGTAATGTATACCAAAATGACAAGTGTATGACAATCTTTATTTATTTCATAAATAATTAAAAGCGGTTATAAAGATAAAAATATACAATAGGTTTGAAACATGTAATAAATCAGATAGTTAGGCCAATTATAAATAGTTGAGCGACCGTGCTAAAACCACGAAACTCGAGAGCGCCTCACACTTTCTCCCGGGTTAGCAGAATTCCTTATCTGGTCTTCTGTATTTGCAGAAAATAAAACAGAATTAAATTTTCTCAATTTGAGATTTTAAAATAAACCAGTGATCTGGGACACCATAATTATTTCAAGTAGACACTCTGAAATAAATAAATAAAATCATTTCGATTAATGTCACTTGTATTAGAAAAACTCCTTATCCTTATCCCTCTCGAAAAACAAGGAGGTCTGACAAACAATATACGCAGCTCATATGGGACTATGCTAGCAAGATTGGTATTGGGTACAGGGGAGTACCACTTAGAAACTTGCTTGTAAATGACTGAAATCATAACAGTGCTAACTCTGTGACTGCCTATATTTGCATGATACTTCCACCTATAGTAATAGGGGAGTCATGATGCAGCTCTAAATATGAAATGGAGAGGCTAGTAGTTGCCCGATCTATCTCAATAACCAACTTCAATATTATACAAATTGTTAATGCTCAATTCAGGAAATTGGATATCAACTACACATGGAAGAACTTGTACAGAGTTTGGGAACTACCTTTAATGAAAACTAATACATGTGTAGAAAAATGGAATAAATCACCTATCTTGTTCGTAAAACTTAATAATGATGGTTCATGCAGAAATGGTAAATGTGGAGGAGGAGGTGTAGTGAGGGACAATCTGGGCAAGTTTATAATGGCCCACTCCATTTCGTTGGGACAAGGTACAAGCAATTGGGTTGAGGCATGTGTTTTCTTGTTTGGGATAAAGTGGAGTATAGAAAAAAAGCTCAACTTAATCATTGGTGAAACTGATTCAATGTTACTACAAAATTGCATCTCTGACAACTGGACCATTCCGTGGAGAAACAAAGAAGCAGTCCATCATTTTAAAAAACTCATTAATAAATAAGGTATCTTCACGAATCATTGTTTTAGAGAGACCAACCAAGTCGCAGATAAAATCGTCTCTCTAAGCCACAATTAGGAAAGTCAGTACATATGTATAAGTTTTTTCTCTTTACCTAGTCAGATTAAAGGACTTCTGAACACAAATAGATGACAAATTCCTTCATTTCAAGTCAAGAATAGGAGACCAAGCATGCTCACGTTCGATCCACCCTGAACTTCCAGCTTTATTGCCACTTTATTTTGGGGTCGACGAGTTTTTTCATAGCCAGGGAGCTATTATGTTTATAAATCTTGAGTCCTGCTAGTACATGCTCCAAAATATATACGACGGTAAGGCTTAGTCCCCCTTCGACAACTTCTTTTTACGCAAAGTGACAATAAAATCATGACTCGTGTTTGAAGTAAAAAAAAATCTTTGATGTGTGTGTTATACAACAAAAAGGATCGTCCAGCCAACTAAAACGTTAGTTTAGTTAGAAGCTTCTATTAACAGCAAACTCTTAGAAATGAAATCAGAATTCTATAACTAATCATAACAAATAGAATAAAGAAATATGTTTATTAAATAATCTGGAAGGAATTTCAAGATTAACCAAATATTGGGGATATCAGAGTAAATAATTAAACAAAAAGAAAAAATTAAAAGAAATGGATCTCTAACGTCCAACCGCAGGACTGCTTCTAATTTTCGAACAATAACATAGAAAGAGCAGAAAGGGAGATACTAGTGGATGTTTGGATGGAAATTACTACTAGAAGTGTGTTGCATAATGAAAAATCGCAATTTAGAAGGTGAAAGTACATTGGACTAATCATAATTAGAAAAACCCATTATTTAGAAAGCTGGTATATTTGTTTTTTAAAGTATAAATATTGAGTTATTCCGTATTATGAAAACATAACAAGAGCATACTAATGTGCAATTTTGGCAAAAGAATGTCACAAACATAAAAATAATTTAATATTAATTTAAGAAGATGCGCTCAAAGAAATGGAGTTTATTCTCATAGGTCATAGCATATTTAGTGGGCGTTTAGACATAAGAATTGTAAAATTTCAAAAAAAAAAGCGAATTTTCTTTCAAGTAGTTTTTGAAATTTAGAATTTTGTATGAATATGAATATAATTTTATGTTATTTTTGAGATTTGTGAGTGATTTGAGTAAAAATTTTAAAAAAATCCCTTTTCGAAGTTTTTAAAATGTTCAAAAATTTTCAAAATGCATCTTTAAGAGAAATTGAATATTTTATGACCAATGTTGATTTATAAAAAAAGAAAAATAATTCTTATGTCCAAAAGGCTCTTAAAGTCATGTAGCTTATGAAATATTTTAAGAATTTATTTAATTTTTTCAATGTCCAAAAACAAAAGGGAAACTTACACAAATATGCCAAATAAATCTCAACTTATCAACCTCTCATTAACTATAGACTTACCAAAACTAGCCAATAAGCATTGAAAAACCAAATAATAGAATTCTTTCTCTCAAAGAATCACATGCAAAAATCATCTTCCATATTCTTAAACGGTGATTAGATACAAGACGAAAAGGAAATTTCATGGACGGGGTAGCAAATAAGGTGATGAAATATAAAAATCTATATAATATTTCAAAAATCTAAATAAAAGGAAACTTTTTCAATGGATATAGTTGAAATTCTTTGAAAATATATAGATAAGTCATTATATAAAATTTAAGGAAGATTGGAGGTTATTTGGACTGGTTTTGTATTAAAATTCGTAATTAAATCGAGTTCAAAAAGTTTTATGCGACACATGTATCAAACATGTATCACGAATGTATCTGACACACATGTATACATAGATATACATGTAATATACAATTGATACAAATATGATATATATGTGATATACAAATGATACATAGTATGATACACATATTTTTTTTATGTTCAGCTTTTACTTGAAATTTTCAATTCAAATCACCTCAAAATTTCACCAAAGCATCCCAAAACTGATATTCAAGCTTCTTAAGTTGTGTCCAGCCTATTCTAATAACACTCACTCAAAACAAAACAAAAATTTAATATTTTTTGCTGCAAATAGCTAATTGGTTAATTTGGATAATATTAATAATAATTTATCTATTGATTAACTTTTGTAATGAGCTACTTATAAATGGACGTAACTGATAATTTCCAAAAATAAAAAGGTTACAAGAGCACCAAGAAGTCCTAAAATTCAACAATTTTAGAGGATGAAGTATAATTTTACAGGTCCTTATACTTTTAATAAACTACATATTGGAGTACTATATGTCATTTCATAATTTGCCGTCATATGCAGGGGACAGCCTTTAAAGAAACATCAACTTGTCACGCATTCGCAGACACCCCCCGCATGTAATACGTATCATTTTCCTGTCTCCTGTCTTGTTCGACCGATGTACCGATCAGAAACTTAACATAATCAACTGTCCGAAAAATTCAGGAGTCCCTTCAAATTCAATCTCAGGTTTACCTTTTAATAGAACTGTTATTTTGCATTATACTTTGGTACTGTACAGCTTTTGGCTAAAGATTACATCTTTATCATGTCGATGTGTTAAATTAGCTGATTTTTTGTATGGTTTTTTTCCAAAAAGTTGATAGAGGTTAAATTTATCTGTTGATTTATAGGCTGTATGATTGACATTAAGAGTGTGTGTGCTTGTTTTGTGATCGGAAGATTCTTGAATTAGGGATTCTGGGTTTTAGCAAATACTTGATTTTGAAAAATTCTTTCCATTGATTTTGATATCTACAAGTTGTACATTTTCTTGGAGACCGAATTAAATTTTATTCTATTGAGGCTAGGGATGCAATGGTAGAATTACTCATTTGACGTATAGGCTATGGATTGAGTGGTTGAAACAGTATCTTTGCATAAATGCTTATGTGCACCCACCATCTAGTCCACAGGGGATCCAGTATTTGAAATTTGTGGGTTCGAGTTCGAGATTCTACCGCAACTCATTTGATTTATGGGTTCAAAATCAGTTATTTGTACTTATCTAGTGAATTTTGTTAATATATTTGTATATATGGTCCAAGCCGAAGCTACTAGGTCCAGATGAATCCCTAACTTTAACTCTACATCTGCCCCTGTCCTTTTGCTGGGGTGGGGGAGATAGGTTAAGAGGTTGTCATACTCTGTTGTAGTTTATTTGCTGTCCCATTTCTCCGTTTTCCGGTCTAATTTGAAGTTTTCTAAAAGATGGTATGTTTATTGACGTTCAACAGTGTGATATCTTTTATGAATGCTTTTTTTATGAGGAAAAAGTAGTGTAACTTTCTTTAGGTGTTTGAATTGAATCTGTAACAAAGAGTTCAGTTGTCTATCTGAAAGTTGAGAGGTCAAATTTGATCTTTGTGCAGATATTATTCAACTGAAGTTGATGAATGGACACTGATTCGGGTAGAGATTTAATAAGTGATTTGCCTCAAAGTATCATAGAAACCATCCTCATAAAACTTCCATTACTAGATGCTGTAAGGACAAGCGTATTGTCAAGGAAATGGAGATACAAGTGGGCAACCATTACGGAGCTTGTTTTTAATGATACGTGTCTGATTCCTTGCCAGGACAAAGCAATTATCAGTTGCAATCTTGTGAATTTCATTACTCATTGCCTGTTTCTTCATGACGGACCAATTCACAAATTTGAATTGAATACTTCCTACTCACCAACTTCTCCTGATTTAGATCAATGGCTGCTTTTCCTTTCGCGTAAAGATATTAAAGAGTTGATTATTGATATAGGAGAAGATGACTGGTTTAGAGCACCTTCTTGTCTGTTCTTTTGTCCGAAGTTGACTCATTTGGTGCTTGTTCGATGTGAATTAAACCCTCCTCCAAATTTCAAAGGCTTCTTGTCTTTGAAGCACCTTAGCCTGCAGCAAGTTATCATTCCTCCACATGATATTGAAGGTCTGATCTCGAGTTGCCCTCTTCTTGAGAGCTTGACTTTGTCATACTTTGACAGTTTGGAGCTTACTATTCGAGCACCAAATCTCAAATATTTGAATTTGGAAGGTGAATTTAAGGACATACGCCTTGAGAACACCCCACATTTGATCGGCATTTCAGTTGCTATGTATATGACTGATGATATAGCTGAGCACTTTGAACAAAGCTCAGGTTGCAATTTTGACAAGTTTCTTGGTTGTGTACCTTGCCTTGAGAGGCTTATTGGCCATATTTACTTCACTAAAGTAAGGTTCTTTCCCGAAATTCGTCGGATCATTAAATACTTGCATGCATCTCTTTTTCCATAAATGTTTTAATTACAGATTGAATATCTGTAGTCTAACCCCTCCTTCCACCCTCTCTGTGTGGTGTGTGCGCAGTATTTGAGTATAGGTAATGAGCAAGGAAGCTTTCCCGTTATGTATCAAAATCTGAAGTTCATTGAACTGTACCAAGTTAGTTTTGAAGACATGAAAGAGTTACTTGTTGTGCTTCGCTTGATTGTGAGCTCCCCTAATCTAGAAGAGCTTCAGATATCAGTAAGTATTTGTAAAAATGTTTGATTTCTTATTCTAAACAATATAGATTCTTACAAAATACTCCTGTTTATGCACCTTGTTCTTTGCCAGAGTTCCTCAATCACAACTACAACTGATATCTATGATCTGGACTTCTGGGAGAAAGACTGGCCTGCTGACTGCACTTTCGTTAAACTGAAGATTGTGCAGATGTCTGATTTCTCCGGTCTGCCACATGAAATAGCATTTATCAAATTCTTACTTGGACATTCGCCTGTGCTTGAACAAATGATTGTTGCTCCCACTATATATGTCACGGATAAAGTGGTGAAAATGTTGATTGATTTGTTAACTTTTCGACGTGCTTCTCCTCTAGCTACAGTCAAATTTGTTCAAGAGCCATTGTAGGTTCATGTACAAGATGTATGTTCTTTACTCTCTGTTGCTCTAGTCCTTTCTTTTCCCCCCTATAGCAAGGAAAATTGATCTGGAAGTCTTTACCAGAACCAGTAGCATGATATGTTTAGTTCACAACTTTTTACTTTATGGATATCATACTAGATGTTTTGATTATTTTTTTAAAATGTTATCCTGTGTTTGGTCAGAAATTTGTTGTGTATTTGACATCTGGAGACAAATCAAAGTAAGGATGCTATTTTGACATCACTGGTGGGGGAAGTGTTTAAATGCAAGGATAGCTACTTCTTGGAAATTTGGTCTATAGCAAAACATTACCTATAGGCGATATACTTGACCTTTAGGTGTCCTTTGATTCTCAGGGAAGTTATCCGGATTATAATATGGTGATTATATTGCAGTTGAAATAATTGCTGGATTATTATTGTATCAAAATCTGCATAATCTAAAAGGTTATAACCAAGTAATACTTGTTTTCAAAATACCTTTATGGGGTGTTGTTAGTATCACACACTAATTATGCATGAATTATCATGTATAGATTGTTATAACTTAGTGATTTCATACAATGAAATGGTTGACGATTTAGCAACAAAGCATCCCTGCAACCTAGATGAGCATTATGTAGAGCCGAGGTCGAAGCAAAACTAGGGGATACAAGATGCTCTCAGAGTTCCGCAGAAACTTGAAGGATCTGGACAAGTGGTTGGCGAGTCATAAATCTCCGAAACTGCACTCTTGAAACGCGATCTTGCAATTATTTCAGCTGCTCGTTCTTCTCGTAAAGTCATGGGCTAAATTTGGGCGTGTCAGAATGGGCTCAATCAATAAATAGGTCAATGACCGGTTCACTAATAACTTGGGCTGAAATTATCTTGATCAAGTTGGGCTAGAGTCCAATCCGCCCAACTCTTATCAAAGCTTTAATTAATGTGTATTATTTGCTTATGAATTGTTTAATGTGTATTATTTTCTTATCAAATAAGTTTTTTTTCTTTTGTTATGGTCATATATAACTTATCAAACAAAAACAGTTATTTTAAATATATTTTAGTAAAGGAAGTTTTCTCGTGGATCACTTTGTGCTAAAAATTAGTTCAACTTTAGATGGGCTGAAATGGGTTGGTTCAAGATGGGCTGAGTTCAATAAACGGTCCATCAATGACCACCCAACCTTCGATGGGTTCGGCGGGTCAATGGGGCAGGCTCAAATTGCCACCCCTAATTCACATTGATTTTTGGATTAGTTACCTCATATAGTAAATGTTGATACTTTATTTATTTTAAATAAATACGTTTTTAAAATTTTTTATTTCATAGTTACTCCTTTTGATTATTTATAGCCAAATATCTATTTATGGTCACCTCCTACCCTTAAGCCATAAAATAAGCTTTGTATTTTTTTCTCTCTCATATTCCCTCAAATTTCTCGTATCCACCCCCATATCTATTCTCCCTCTCTCTCTCTCTTCTTCCCGATCTCATACCCTCTCCTTCTTAAAATATCTCAAGTGTGTTTTAAGATCTATACATTATAAGAAAACACGAAATTAGTACGATTTTAGCAGGAAAGTTCAAATCCTCATCTAATAAGCAAATCGAAAGCAATTTATCAATGATATATTAGAAAGTAGAGTTGATTTTGAGAGAGTAAATTTTGGAGAGTGAATTTCATGGGTGGTAATTTTGCTTTGTGCTCATTACCTCCATGGATACTTCGATCACGTACGGTCTCCGATGCAACAATAGTTGGAATTAAAGGCGGCGCTGGATTGTCGGTAACCAGAGGCAATGGTGACGGCGATCGATGACTGGATACTGATATTGCTTCAACGAGACGACATTAGAGTTGTTCTTGAACAAAGACGACTCAGTCGGGGGCTGAGCAACTTGAATTTTCTGTTAATATATTTCAATATATCTCGTTGTATTTCATTGTATTCATTGTCTTTTTTTATTGTATTCCAATGTATCTCGATATTTTATGTATTTCATTGTCTTTTTTTATTATATTTTCAATGTATCCTGCTGCATTCTATGTATTTCTTTGTATTCACTGTCTCGCTATATTCCATGAATATATTCATATGTTTATTTTTAATATGATTTATGTATTCAAATGTATTATATAATTTCTCTGAAGATTGCTATATTTTTGGGGTGTTTTTCGGTTGAGAATCGTAATTAAATTTATTGAGTTATATTAGGAGTCTATTATATTAATTGATTCACTTTCCGTTTAAAAATAGTGTAATCCCTTATTTCACGCCGTGAATACAGCTGAATATAGTCGAATACGATAATCTGTCCAGCTGTAATATCATGTTTTACGTCATGAATGCAGTCGAATACACTCGAATACAAAATTCTATCTAGCTATAATCACATGTTTCACGCCTAGAAATGTTACTGTAGGTATGAATATAGTAGTTTAAATACATCTAATAACAACAACAACAACAACAAACACCTAGTATAATCTCACTTAGTGGGATCTGGGGAGGGTAGTGTGTACGCAAACCTTACCTCTATGCTAGGGTAGAGAGGCTGTTTCTAGGGGTGCTTATCGGGCGGATTGGGCGGCTTTTTACTCTTAACGGGTTGGCTTAACGGTTATCGGCTTTTAAATGTATTAATTTATTAGCCACCCGATAAGATATCGGGCGGATTGGTATCGGGTTAGCTCTTATATGGCGGTTATTGGGCGGCTTATCGGCCTAACATACATGTTTACTAAATATCTCTTATTCTCCTCGTCTTAGAAATAATGAATTGCCATAAAAATAATATTTTAGAGGCAATTTGATGCATTCAATTTTCTTTGCTAGAGCCACTCGATTTGATTCCCGTGATTAGGAAATTAACTTTACCATCTCCGGCATGTTGCCAAACAGGAGGATTACAACCAAAAATAAATTAAAAATAGAACAAAAAAATTTCTAGATCCCGAGATTAAAAATGTTTAGAAGTAGAAATAAACTTTTGTTAATCATTTTCAAGGGTTTTAGTTTTTTTATATTTAATATATATAAATATATATATATATATATATATATATATATATATATATATATATATATATATATATATATATATATATATATTTTTAACGGGTTAACGGATTAGCCGTTAAGAAAATTGAATAATCCATCCCCAAACCGATAAGCCGTTAATAAAAAAAATTCAATCCGTTCCCCGTCCGTTAAGCCGTTACCAGTAAGCCGTTAAGCTTCGGTTTGGATCGGTTTTCGGTTTCGGATCGGTTTTGAACACCCCTAGCTGTTTCCAAATAGACCCCCGACATCCTTCCCTCCAAGAACTTCCCACCTTGCTCTTTGGGAGATTCGAACTCACAACCTCTCGGTTGGAAGTTGGGGTTGCTTACCATCAGAGCAACCCCTAAATACATCGAATACACTTTAAAAAATCTAAAAACATAACTATAGGAAGTAATATAGTAAATGATAGCTACAATTAGCTAATAACCACTAAAAACATAGTGATTTCTGAAAGTGTCTCTTGATTTTTAGATGAAGTCAGTAGTCCATTGGTTGCATCAAAATAAGAGTTCTCAATTAGATTGTGCATTAGTACCAAAGGTCTGTGATTTTTGCATCTAAACCGATCAATTAGCAAGTAAAATGTATTCTAGTTCTCTCTCTATATATATATGAAAAGAACATCCCATAAACATTTTCATTCAGCCAGGAAACAAAAAAGAAAAATTAACTCTCAGCCTAATCAGTGGTCACAAATTATCCTGTACAGTCGGAATGTATTCATATTCTATTTGCAGCTTCTGTATGATCCTATAAACAATCTCAAATATCACACAGGATTCTTGTTCAGGCATTCTGTCTCAGATGCTCTTTATTAATCATCTTGGACCAGATAGTTCCATTGCTTGTACAAGCAATGAAGAATCATTATCAGTGAGATCAGAGTATCTTTCTGAAGAGGAAAGTTCATTGGCTCTACTGCATCTTGTGTTAGGTTCTGCTCTTTGAGAAGCTTCCCATTTCTCTGCTAGCCCATCCCCTTCTAGCATTCTTACAACTTCTAACATTTTTGGTCTCTGACTTGGGTGATACTGAGTGCACAATAATGCTACTTGTACCATTTCCTCTAGCTCTATCCTATCATAGTTGTTTTTCATGTCCTTGTCCACCAACATGTCTAGCTTTTTCTCCTGGTGTATCTTTTTAACCTGCAAGAAGAAACAAGTCCATAGGACGGATCCAAGATTTAAACGCGGTCATTGCATCTCTTAATACATATACGCATAGAGCCCATATTTCAGACAGGCAATGCACGTGCACCTACTACTTATACGAGTCCATGCTTCAGACAGTGAATGCACGTGCACCTATACTTAGACGAACTGCTAAGTTTTTATGTTGCGGAATCATGTATAGGGAATTTTTCATACTTACCCAATCAAGCATGGCGCCTTTCTGGTTTGCTGCTTTACCAAATTCTAAAGCTCTTTGGCCAGTGATCAATTCGAGCAAGAGAATACCAAAACCAAAAACGTCCGTTTTATCAGAGGACTGTCCTGTAGAAAGGTACTCGGGAGCTATATGTCCTACAGTACCCCTAACCGCGGTTGTGACATGTGAATCGTGATGATCCAAAAGCTTTGCCAATCCGAAATCTCCCACGACAGCCTCACAGTAATCATCAAGTAATATATTTGCAGCTTTCACATCCCTGTGAATGATCTTAGGATCACACTGCTCATGCAGATATAATAAACCCCTTGCAGCTCCCAAAGCTATGCTTTTTCTTGTACTCCAATCCAAGGTTGGTTTGGCTGCAACATATGACAGCTATCAGCAAAGCATATAAGAAGAAAAAAAGTAATGTAGGGTCAGAGAGACTAGTAGATTTTGAAGGTTCATTACCAGGGGCAGAACTAGAGTATTACTTATGGTTCCCACAAACCTGGAAGCTTTTTCTTAGAACCTATATCTGTATAGGAAATCCATTAAATATGTATGAATATCTAGTTGTGAACCCAGTAACTAAAACGAGCTATTGGTTCAGTGGCAAGTTCAGAACCCGATAAACTTCAAATCCTTCGCCCTCGTCCGGGAGGGATATTTCTCTTTTTAACCAAACAATTACTAGTACACCTTATGATTCCTAATACAAGAGTCAAAATAGGGACAAGCATCCGTATGATCGCCTAGACTTCTTTTAAGGATTCCACTGTGGGAAAAAGAATTGATAGTCTTTACTTTTGTTGTATCAATTATCATCAACGATCAATTTTTCCATAATGATATCTATGCTACCTAGTATTGTCATAATATCAGCCAATTTTATTCTCTTAACCGAGGAAGAATTTGCAAATTGATAAAATCTTGTGGACGAATTTTCCATCTCCAAGGAAAAACGTTCTGCCTCTCTATTGTTGTTGTTGGTTGTCTTATACTTTTTCACAAGTTTATTTACTCGGAAGCTTTTGGGAAATACTTCTTCAAACACAGACATCGATTGAATGCACAAACTTTAACAGGAGGAAAAGACTACCAAAAGAGCAGAAGTTCTTGGATATGTTTACCCTTGAGCCGTGAAGCTACACTGCCATTAGACATGTAAGGATAGACCAGCAGCCTTTCAGTACGTGTCATGCAAAATCCATACAACCGGAGAAGATTGCGATGCACTGCTAGGCTGATCAATGCGACTTCAGTCTGAAATTGCTGATCGCCTCCAGCTGCATTTCCATCTTTGAGCCTTTTCACAGCTACAATATTCCCATCTTGAAGACGGCCTTTGTAAACATGTCCAAAACCACCTTTCCCTAGTATGTTCTTGCTGCTGAAGTTGTTTGTAGCAGCTTGAAGTTCCTTAAATTGGAACCTCCTTAAGTTTCCTAAACACACTTCTTCGTGATTTTGTTCTGCAATTATGAACAGTTAAGAAAATCGCGGAGCTAAAACTGCATGCTTAGTACCTTCATATTGTTCATGTTAAACAATACTCACCATTACTGTCAAAGAAAATCTGCTTATTGTGCTTTTGTCTCCACCATAGAAAGAAGCCAAAGCCGATTATTAGTAGGCAGATGCACCCTAAACTTGTCCCAAAGGCGAAGGCAAACTTGTGAGTCGTTGGTTTTCCAGAAGGTTGATTATCTGAGATAGCACACAAGATTTTCAGCTGGGACTGAACTATATAAATTTACATGTTTTATCAGCAGAGAAAACTTTGAATCCAATTTCCATCATAAATCTCCATGGTTAGTTCTTACCTTGTGGATTGTTTAAAGAGAAGGAAAGAGGCATTGGTGCTGTTCCATTGCATTCTGCTTCTTTACCAGTTGCACATATCATGGGATTCCCTAAAATGCTGAATCAATAAGAGCAAAATGACATATAAATACAAATATCTGATTTCAACAACAACAAATCCAGTGAATCTCACAAGTGGAGTATGGGGAGGATAGTGTGTACACAGACCTTACCCCTACCTTGAGGGTTAGAGAAGTCGTTTCCAATAGACTCCCAACTCAAGGAAAGACGAATAGAAAGCAGTAGCAACAAGCAGTATCAACAACAAGATAATAAGGAAACAACTTGAATGATCGACATGTAGTAATAGAGACGTAACACTAATAGAATACAAGGCTACCTATTAATACTACTGATATGAGGAGAAAGTGGAATACAGAGACTTCTTTAAGAACCTTACTTGAATGTTTTAGCAAGAAGCCTTGGCACAGGACCACTGAAATTATTGAAAGACAAGTCCCTGAACATGAAAAACAGAACCCCATATAGATTTTCCCAAGTGAAGTATTATAGATAATATGAAATAACTCACAGAAAAAGGCTTGAGAGAAATACATAAGTGACAGCTCAGTCATATTGGCCAAATCCATAGGAAGTGCTCCAGTTAGACTGTTGTTGTTTAATCTCCTATAATTAAAATTTAAAAATATAATCATTAGTCTTTTTAACCCAAAACTTGTTTTTATCAGATCTTAAAGTCCTCTTTGCTTACAAGTATTGGAGGTTTTTCAGTTGAGCTAAAGAGGAAGGGATTTTGCCGATTAACTTGTTATCAGAAAGATCAATTGTCTTAAGTTTTGGAAGCATTCCAAGCTCCAAAGGAATTGATCCTGATATATTATTGCTCTGCAGAAGCCTGTAAAATAGAACACTCATATTAGTAACACTTATGAATTAGTCATATGATCTTTTTATTTCCTTTTGGTGTAATGTAAATACTCACACAAGCTCAAGGTGAGTCAAATTGTGGATATATGGTGATATTTTCCCAGACAAACTTTGGCTAGGACTTGCCCTGCATAATCATCAATTCAACTATTTTTAGAATTCATGTAACTATTATTAGAAAATTGTCTAGAAATTGTAGAAGTGTAAAGAAAGGCTCAGAAATTTATTTACTTACAGGGTAATGACAAATTTATCAGTTGAACAAGTCACCATATTCCAGCTACAGGGATCAACAGCATTTTCATCCCAGTTCAAAACATTATGAGGATCATTTAAAGCCTTCTTTATTTCCATTAGAGCTTGCACTGCCAAAATCAATGGTAAAAAACATTCTTGAGGTTTTTTTCAGAAGCCCCACAAAAGGAAAAGAATCAATATTTCATAAGAACTAACCTTCATAATTGACACCAGCTGGAGTAAGCATAGAATTAGCATAAGCCAAGAAGCTGAATAAGGTCAAATATCCCAAAACAGCAATCATTTTTTCTTGCTTTTACTGGTTTTAGAAGTCCAAGAAAACAACTACCCAGAAGCCAAAATGTGATTTTTGATGAAGAAATAAGCTGTTTAGAAAAGAAGTTTGAAAGTAGACTTTGTTTTGGTATGAATTCAACCCCTTAAACTAACACTTCCAACCAAATCTCCTCGGCTCTACAACTACACAGTAACATTCTAGTCCACTCACTCATAGAGTTACAGCTTTGTGTAAGAGCCCTCAAATAACAAAACTAGAGGGTGGTAGTGGTTAAAAGTGAGAGCCAAATAACATGCATGCCACTTTTGTTCAGCTAAGTAAAGCAAAGAATATATATAACAAAGAAGAAAAGTACAAGAGCATGTAAATTTTGAATTATCCTAGTCTAGAGAAATTCAAAAGGTGACGGAAAAGAAAATTCCTTCAATCATGATTGTCTAAGAGGGAAGGTGACTATACACTATGCAGAATTTTAAGTTTCACTTTTTCTTCAAGAATTTAAAATGAAAAGGTATTCCATATGCTGACTGTTAAGCACTATAATGATTAATATAAATGTACTTAATCAGATAACACTTTGTGGGACATGCGGAGTTGGAGGATGGGGGGGGGGGGGGGGGGGGATGGATTTAGGCTTGGGATATAAGAACATGCTTATTGGGATTTGCTTCAATTTGGGGGGGATGGATTTAGGCTTTGGATATAAGAACATGCTTATTGGGATTTGCTTCAATTTGCTGACTTTCCTGTGAGTTTGTTAATCTGCAAAAATGATTTATTTAGGGGAGACAAAGATCATGGATATATGTGCAGACATACTGAGCAGATGTTTTTGCATAAATTCAGAAGACACATTTCTAGGAATAAAGTATGCATACACACTATACTTCTCGGATCCTACTAAATGAGACTATAATGTGTTATTGCATATCTAGGCAACCAAATTGTGGAGAGTGAAGTCATATATACAGCACCCCCCTCCCTGTGTGCCCTAGACATTTTTTTAATTTGTTTATATTATATAGTGGAAAGGAAAAGGAAAAAAGGAAAGAGGATTATAAGGTGAAATCGAACCTTGTGAAAGATTAGGTGATCAATCAATTGCACTACAAGGATTCCTCGTGCTCAAGGCGAACCGTGGTTCCATTTTTTTAAACTAACCCGGCACTATTTATATTTTTGGTAAATTGTTCTCTTATTACCATAAGTATTAAAATTTGGAAATAGAATGTTACATATTAGTAAAAAGGAAATTTATACTATCAGTGTAATCTGACGACCTCTTTCTTATATGACCAAATATATAAATAATGATTTTTAAGAGGTCTTAACTAATCATATATGTAAAAGAAAAAAGGTTATTTTCTATGTAAATGTATTGAACTCAGTGTTAATTTAGTGGATGTTTGACATTAAAATTGTAAAATTTTAAAATAGGGTGAAATTTTTCTAAAAGTGAAAATGGTATTCGAAATATAGATTTGTGTTTGTATATGAATATAATTTGTGTTATTTTTTAAGTTTTGTGAGTGATCTCATTAAAAATTTTGAAAAACTATTTTTTGTAGTTTTTCAAATTTTCAAAAGTTTCTATAATGCATTTTCAAATGAAAAATGAAAATTTTATGAACAAATGCTAATTTCAAAAAAAGTAAATTTTTGTTTGAAAAAAGAAAAAAATTTCAAAAGAAAAATTCTTATGTCCAAACGAGCTCTTAGTTGCAGTTGTTAACCAATTACTCCCTCCGTTTCAAATTGGATGATATATTTTCATTTTTAGTCTGTTACAAAATAGGTGATATATTTCTAAATTTGAAAATAATTCAACTTTAAACTCTTAATTTTACCCATTTTTTCTTTATTGAGAAGTTTTTAACCACATAAATATCATGACCCCATAAAGCTTTTACCCCTTACCAATTGTTTGGATGATTGTTACCTGTTATATGGTATGGTATTGTCACTTTAAATATAACGTTCGTTTTGATTATTACTTAAAGTTTATTGTATCTTATCGTTAAATCCATCGTCACGTAACAATGAAATATGCCACTTCATGTAACGGCCGATTTGATGTGGTCGCGTCGTTTTCTTGTATTTTTCTCTCAATTTCACCCTTTATTATTATTAAATAATTTTATTTTATCATTTACTCTACCTTTTTATATACCGTCTCATAATTTTTCTTTATAATATTACAAGTTTAATTATCATATTGTTGGTGCGTGATACCATAAAATTACAGCAAAATGATACAATCCATCTAAACATTATATTCACCAAACAATACAGTACATTGTAATACAATATCATACTATATATTATGAATAATATGTAACAACCATCCAAACAAACTGTTAAACTTTTAAGATTATAAATTTAATTTTTTTTCTTAAATTTCATATCGACCCAAACTATCTCATCTAAATTTAAACGTGAGAGTAAAACGGTAAAAGTTAACCTTCATGTCCAGCATCTGATGGCTCGGTATTGTTGGAGAGAATGCTTACACATTTTTATTCAGGAAAAGAATGAAGATCCTCCTTCCACTTATAGATTTTCTTTGGATTCTTTGAAAAATCTTTATAGTAGAATCAATTGAGTTCGATAATTTTATCCTTATTCACTTTTACTTTAACTTTAGCCCCCCAAAAAAAAACTCTATGACAAAGAGGGGGTTGTGTTAAAGGAATTGTGGGCAGGGAAGGACCACTGGAGAGAGGGTTGACTTTCGGGGGGGGGGGGGGGGTGAGGTAGACACTATTTTATGTACTTTTTCCCTTTTTAGGTAGAGATCTTTCATTTTTTATTTTAAAAAAAATATCGAATCTTTTGTAAGAAATTTACTTACAGACTTGTAGGCAGCGAGAGAAGGAAATTCAAGAAAAGTAGACACGTGAATAAGCCAAGAAAATTTGATATCTGCTATATTATATTAAAAAACATTCAAATTCATATAATGTAATTTTTCAAAAAACGAGTTCGGATTCCGCCCCTAGCCTAAGGTGTGATAAAATATTAAATACTCATTAAATATTAAGTTAATACAAAAAGAAAAAACAAATCTTAAAAAGACAACATATGCCCTTTAGTCCAAAGAATCGAAATGACATAAGCATAATGTGCGTGTAAAAGTTGGAAAGACTGAAAGACATTAGGGGACAAGAAAAGAAAAGAAATATAAAGGGCAAAGAAAGAAAGGATGGAGAAAACTGTATTGTTCAAATATAACCTTTTACATATATAATCATGGAAAAGGAAAAGGAGATGAGGAATCAATCTCGAGACAAGCTCGAGATTCGCAATGTCTTTGTGGAAGAAATTACATATCTATTTTTACTTTGCCTTTTTTTCTTTCTTTTTTTTAATTATTATTATTACTACTGTATTACGAAAAGAATTGTATTTAAGGTGAATATCTACATTTTAGAGAGATTTTAGGATTTGTTACTTGGTGTTGAAGTCATTTTTTTCTTATAAATAGAGAGATTCTATTCCATTGTAATGGATCCAAAATTTACGAGAATTTTCTCTCCCTACTTTTCTATGCTACTCTTTTTTTTATACCACGTATCATCACGAGACTCTAACCAATTGAATAGAGGTCTACTTTGGTCACCACGCTTTGGGACATGCACATGGTGCTCAACTTGTACATAATATTGAGCATAATTAATGATTATTAGTTTTTCCATGAACTTTCTTCGGGAATAAATTCTGGATCTAAGGCAAGTATTCTACCTTATTTTTCTCTTTTAAATTATTAAAATATATATTTAGATTTTAAATACAAATAAAGACAAAAAATTATGATTATAACTCTAATTGAGTTTATAAGAAATTATAATCACCGAAAGTGGTAAAATTTCTATGTCTTGCCATGATCAAATTCACGTACGGAATAGAAATTTGTCCCATTGAATTTGCTTCATTCTCGTTCCCTTAAAAAAATATAGTAGTAATATGTAATAAATTTAAAAGAACCGAAAGATATTAATGGATGTGGACGTGGCAATAGACAAAATTATAAACGTCATCATTGTGGTAATGAAAATAATAAAGATTCTCAAAATAATCACTCACTCATTACGTGAAATGATATTTTTTATCGATTTAACATGAGATTCTGTAAAGAACATATAGATGATTATGGTCCATTCATGGCGTGAGTGTGACAACATATGGTTTATGAATACATATTCATTCTTGACAGAAGAAAAACGTGCTAGTGGTAGCGAATATACCACACTCACCTTTAGAAGGAGGTTTGAGATGATATAAGAAAATAATGGTATTATCATGGCATGAATGACCATTGATCACCTACCTATTATACGCTATAATATTTTGGTGATGTGATTATTAAAGGATAACAATAATGCAAGAAACAGATATTGCATATAATTTTGATCATGACCATAATGGTATAATTTTCTCTTTAAAGGATATATTCACTATATGGATATTGATGAATATGTGGTAGTACCAAATTAATTGAGAGCTCTGGAAGATTCAATTATTACTATTTTGGAGGAATAAGATAAATGATCAATAAGGCATTATGTTGTAGTAAGTCTCAAAGAAACTTATTGAGTTTTTAAAGTATTCGAAAGCAGTTGATTATATTGAGATTATAAATAATCAGAAGATTCAATATCTTTATATTACTACAACTGTAGATGAGTAATATGTATATGAAAACTACCCGCTTGATTGCCTGATTTGTACTACACAATTAAAAAATATGATAAAATTATATGACGAAGTAAACTACATGTTTATTGATATAAAAATTAATATCATAATGAACTTGGAATATTTTTATAATTGCACACGCCATAGGTTAAACATTAAATTTATCGATTTTTGATAATTTATTCAGTTGACACAATTGATTTAGCAAGTTAATTTTAATATGATGTGCAAAAATAAAAAAAAAATTCACATTGGTAAATAATAAAGAACTAGAAAGTTTTTTTTATGAATTCTGTTATGTTGCTTGTTCTCATTAATTAGTAGACCAACTAAATCATGAATGCTAGAAATATCAAAGGTGAATATAGGCCTATTATTACGACCCATATTTTTCACCACGGGACCGTGATGGTGTCTAACTTATCAGATGTTAGCTATAGTTAAAGATTTAATACGCTAACCCTTGACTAAATCAGTTAAAGAAAATAATAATTAAACCAAAATAGATTAAAAGAGTGTAGAATTTCAAAATAACCCAAATACTTACAGACAACTACCCAACAATTGGTATCACAATTCACGAACTTCTAAGAGTCGCTACAAATATTGACTGAGAGAAAATACAACTCTCTTTGAATTGAAAGAAACAATAAACTGGAATAACTAGAAAGGGACTCCACGATCTGCGAGCGCTGACAGATCTATTTTGGGTCTCCTATAGAATTGAAGGTAGCAACTTAACTCGGGTCAATATGGTCCAGTACTGAAATCTCCATAGAAGGGGTAGAGTGCAGTATCCGATCACATATAATAGTAAGTGCCGAGCCTAATCTCAGTAAAGTAGTGATGAGGCTAGGACAGATACATACATAAACCTGTGCATTTAAACAATATGCTAGCAGAATAACAACTAATAGAAGCTAAGCAGAAATTAACGGGAGGGGAAAACATGCTAAGGGGTACCAAAATAAAGAATCACAGCAGTAGAGGAATTCAAACAGCTGGTACACTTTGAACCAGTAATAAACAAGTAAACACAATAAATGAAAAATGCACGGCATCACCCTTCGTTCTTTTACTTTCAACCTCACCAGATACTCAATAATAGAAATGTACATGGTATTACCCTTCGTACTTTATCACTCAGCCTTACTATATGAATAATAGAAACGTGCACGACATCACCCTTCATTCTTTATCACTCAACCTCACCATTTATGTAATAGAAACGTTCACGACATCTATCACTCTACCTCACCAAAACAAGAGACAACAATAATAGGGAGATAGAAATGGCATCCACAAGTCTTACACCAACACTTAATTTCATAATACCAATCTCAACTTTGAGTAAAAACCCCATCAATACCAAATTCACTAAAATATGATAAGAAATTGCTCAACACATCAAATAGCTAATCTAAACATGAACAATATAATCAACGTACAATTACAAGAATAAGACTCACTCATATGCTATGGATCAACAACAACGTATAGATACTCGTCATCTCACCTATACATTGTACTCAACATCCAAACACATAACAAGTAAGCAAATAATACCTAATCCATCAAGCTAAGGTTAGCCACGATACTTACCTCGCTCCCATGGTCAAACTCAAAGCTCAATCACCGCTTTTCCATTCACACAAGCCTCTGGACCAATAAAATCTAGCAAATTACCAACCAACCAATTCGATTTAAACCTTAGGAACTACCCATGATTGCAAGGAATTCAATTTAGTCCATTTTTGGAAAGGTCAACAAAAGTCAAAACATGATCCCACTTGGCCCAAATGCGAAATTCATACCAAAACTCGATTACCCATTCACTCCCGAGCCTGGATATACAATTGGTTTTGGAATCCGACCTCAATTAGAGGTCTAAATTCCCAAATTTTGAAATCCCTAGCTTCTACCCAAAAATCCTCAATTCCACCATAAAAACCTTAGATTCTAGGATGAAATATTGTAAAAAGAGGTGAAAGATTGAAAGAAACTAGTTAAGAATTACTTACTTATGATTTGGGAAAGAAAAAGTCTTTGGAAAATAGACTCTTGTTTCTAGGTTTTGAAAAATGGGAGAACGAATGAAAAATCTCGTCTAAGTCAAGACTTATCAGCTGCAGATGTCGCATTTGCGACTTAAGCTTTGCATTTGTGAAGATCACAAATGCGCGAAAAGTATCGCAAATGCTAACTCCTAGCATTTCTGCAGCCATCGCAAATGCGAGCAGCTTGTCGCAAATGCGATCCCTGACTCCCGCAAATGCGGATCCATTCTTCGCAAATGTGAAGCTACCAAGTCCCCTCCATGCTCACAAATGCAAACATTCTTCACAAATACGAGGCATGCGAGCCAGACCTCGCAAATTCGAGATCTACACAACTAAAGCATACTAGCAAATTTTCTTAAGTTCCAAAACACCAGGGGGCCTATCCGAAACTCATCCGAGCCCTCGTGGCTCCAACCAAAACATGCACACAAGTCTTAAAACATCATACGAACTTATTCATATGATAAAATCTCCAAAATAACACCTAGAATTATGAATTTAGCACCAAATCACATGAAATTCTTAAGAACACTTGAAAAATCCTCTTTTCTTAATCAGATGCCCGAGTCACGTCAAATAAACTCCATTTTTTCATCAAATTTTACAGACATGACTTAAATATTATATTAAACATGTACCGGGCTCCATATCCAAAATACAAGCTCGATACCAATAAGATCAAACATTACTAAAATTCTTTAAACCATTAGATTTTCAAACGTACAATTTTTAACAAAAAATTCATTACTAGGGATAGGGACCTCCGAATTTGATTCCATGCATACGTCCAGGCCTAATATTTTAATATAGATCCATCGGGGCTGTAAAAGTATGAGTCTGGTCCGTTTACTCAAAACGTCAATCGAAGTCAACTAAATTCACTTTTTAAGGCAAAAATTATTATTTTTATAAACTCTCAGCATAAAAGCTTTCCAAAAACACATTTGGACTATGAAGGCAAATCAAAGAGGAGTTAAATGAGTTTTTTAAGGCCTCGAAAAATAGGATCGAGTTCTAAAAAATAATATGACCTTTTGGGTCGTCACATTCTCTACCTCTAAAATAACCGTTCGTCCTTGAATGAACATAGAAAAGTAACTGAGCTGGGAAAAAGGTGGGGATATCTGCTCCGCATATCGGACTCGGGCCCCTAGGTAGCCACCTCAACAAGCTGGCCTCTCCACTACACCTGAACCGAATGATAACTCTTCAATCTCAACATACAAACCTTCCGGTCTAAAATGGCTACTGGCTTCTCCTCATAGGTCAAATCCTTATCCAATTGGAAAGTGCTGAAATCTAATACGTGGGATAGATCACCGTGGTATTTCTAAAGCATGGACACATGAAACACTAGATGTACCGTTGATAAACCCGGTGGCAATGCAAATTTGTAGGCCACCTCTCCTACTCGATCAAGGATCTCAAAGGGCCCGATAAACCTAGGGCTTAGCTTGACCTTCTTTTGAAACGACAATACGCCCTTCATGGGCGATGCTTGAAGCAACTCTCTCTCCTCGACCATGAATGCCATATCACGAACCTTATGGTCAGCATTAACGCTTTTGCCTGGAATGAGCTGTATGAATTTTATCCTGAATGATCTTAACCTTATCCAAATCATCCTATACTAAATATGTACCCAATAACAGAGCCTCCCCCAACTCAAACCACCCAATCGGCGATCAAAACTATCTACCATATAATGCCTATTAGGGAGACATCTAGATGCTCGATTGATAGTTGTTGTTATAGGCAAACTACGCTAATGGCAAGAACTAAACCCAAGAACCTTCAAAATCAATAACACAGGCGCAGAGCATATCCTCTAATATCTGAATGGTACGCTCGGACTGTCCATCTGTCTGAGAATGAAATGTTGGGCTCAACTTGACCCGCGTACTCAACTCACGCTGTAATGCTATCTAGAAATACGAGATAAACTGCGTACCTCGATCAGAAATGATAGACGTAGGGACACCATGAATATGAACAATCTTACAGATATAAATCTCTGCCAATCGCTCTGAAAAATAGGAATCTACCACAAGAATCAAATGCGATTACTTAGTCAGCCTATCTATAATAGCCTAATCTGCTCAAACTTCATTTTAAGTCTGTCGGAGTCCAACAATGAAGTCCATAGTGATACGCTCCCACTTCCGCTCAAGAATATCTAGCTTCTTAAGTAAATCACCAGATCTTTGATGCTCGTAATTTACTTGCTGAAAATTTAGTCACCGAGCTGCGTATGCAACAATATCCTTCTTCATCCTTCTCCACCAATAATGATGCTACAAGTCCTGATACATTTTGCGGTGCCCGGATGAATAGAATACTGAGAACTGTGGGCCTCTTCTAGAATCAACTCTCGAAGTCCATCCACATTAGGAGTACAAAAACGACCCTGCATCCTCAAAACCCATTATCTCTAATCGTAACCCTCTTGGCATCATCGTGCCGCATTATGTCCCTAAGGACATGCAAATGAGGGTCGTCATATTGCCGCTCCCTGATATGCTTAAACAAGGAATACTAAGCGACTGTGCAACTTAAAACACGACTGGGCTAAAATATATCCAACCTCACGAACTGATTGTATAAGGCCTGAACATCTAATGCAAGCGACCTCTCATTGACTGAAATGGATGCAAGACTGCCCATTCTAGCTGACTTCCTACTCAAAGCATCTGCCACTATATTGGCCTTCCCTGGATGATACAAGATGGTGATATCATAGTATTTCAATAGCTCCAACCACCCCCTCTACCTCAAATTGAGCTCATTTTTCTTGAACAAGTACTGCAAACTCTTATGATCTGTGAACACCTCACACAAAACGCCATATTAGTGCCTCCAAATCTTCAGCGCGTGAAAAATGGTTGCCAGCTCCAAGTTCTGAACATGATAGTTTTTCTCGTGAATCTTTAGCTTCCGTGAAGCATATGCAATAACCTTGCCACTCTGAATCAATACTACATCAAGTCCAATACGAGATGCGTCACAATATACTATATAAGGCCCATAACATGTGGGAAACACCAACACCAACGCCGTGGTCAAAACTTTCTTGAACTTCCCAAAGCTCTCCTGACACTCGTTTGACTATCTGAACGTGGCACCCTTCTGGATCAACTTGTTCAATAGGGCTGCTATGGATGAAATCCCCTCTACAAACTGATTGTAATAACATGCCAAACCCAAGAAACTACGGATCTCCATGGCTGAAGTAGGTCTAGGCCAATTTTGAATGACCTCAATCTTCTTAGGATCCACCTGAATACCCTCTACTGATACAGCATGACCTAAGAAAGCAACTAACTTGACCAAAACTCATATTTCAAAAACTTGGCATATAATTGGTTGTCTCTCAGAGTCTGAAGAACGATCCGAAAATGTTGCTCATGCTCCTCTCGGCTGCGGGAGTAGATTAAGATATAATCAATAAAAAAATCACAAATGAATCCAGATAGGGCTTGAACACCCGGTTCATCAAATTCATAAATGTTGCTGAGGCATCTGTCAGCCCAAATGATATCATTAGAAACTTATGATGCCCATACCAAGTCCAAAAGATGTCTTAGGGACATCGAATACCCTAGTCCTCAACTAATTATAGCCAGAACTCAAATCGATCTTTGAAAACACCATGGTAACCTAAGCTGATCAAATAAGTCATCAATCCTCGGCAGTGGATTCTTGTTCTTAATAGTGACTTTGTTCAACTATCGGTAGTCTATGCACATCCTCATCGATCCATCCTTCTTCTTTACAAACAACACCGCATACCCCAAGGTGAGACACTGTTATAATAAAGCTCGTATCAAGAAAATGTTGCAATTGCTCCTTCAACTCTGGTGGGGCCATGCCGTATAACAAAATAGAAATAAGGTGAACGCCCAGAACCAAATCATACAAATGTCAATATCCCTATCAGGTGGCATCCCTGGTAGGTCTACAAGAAATACCTTTGAAAACTCTTGACAAAATAGCACAATGATCCATAGAAGGAACCTCCACACTAGAATCACGAACATAAGCCAAATAAGCTAGACAACCCTTCTTGACCATGTGTCGAGTTTTCATATAAGAAATAACCCTATTAGTAGAATGACCAGGAGTCTCTATCCACTATAATCGAGGCAAACTCGGTAAACCTAAGGTTATTATCTTGGCGTGATAGTCCAATATAGTGTAATAAGGTGACAAAGGCATCAAAGTCAATCGTATTGAGAACTGCTGGGAGGATGGCCTTTTTCAAAGTACCCCAACCTCTAGATGAGGCCCCACTAAATCCACTGGAGTGATAAGGCCTCTTTTCAGAACCATGACCACTCCCTTGAGCTAAAACCATCTCAACTCGTCTGGCCACATAGTCTATATCTAGGAAAGAAATCTTGTTCCCTGTCCCCTTAGCCATCCGCAATTTGATAGGCTGAGCAAGTCCCTCAATAAAAATCTTCACTCTATCTCTCTCTCTCTCTCTCTTTCTCAATACGAAGTATAAGAAGAATATGGCTGGCCAAATCAATAATGCGGGTCTCGTACTTAGTAACAGACATGATGACCTGCTGGAGACTCTAAAACTGCCTGCGATAGTCCAATGTCAATGTAACAGGAAGGAACTTCTCAAGAAATAGCTGAGAGAACTGGTCCCAAGTCAAAGCAAGAGACCTAGCTAGTCTGGTCAAACCAAAATCCCTCCACCATTTCTTGGAAGAACCTGATAGACGAAATATAGCAAAGTCGACCCCATTAGTCTCCATTATTCTCATGTTCCATAATACCTCATGATAACTTTCCTGATAGTCCGGGGGATCCTATAAATATGTACCACTATAGGGAGTGGTGAAAAGCTTAGTAGACCTAACAATCTCCACAAAGCCTCAGAAAACTTAACTACCCTGACTGGCTGAGCTGCTGGAGTCTAAAACTAGGAAGCCATTTGCTCCGAAGTGTAAGTAACGGGAGTGTGGGTTCCTCCATAGTCGGAGAGGCGGCTGGTGCAACAGGAAAATTGTCGGCCTAGGAAACACTCTTAATAAGGCCCACTAAACGGACCAAAGCATCCTGAAGTACCAAGGTAGCGATGAACCCCTCTGGAACTTGAGCTGGCCCTATTGGAACAGTCTGTGGTTAGAGCCTCCTCATCAAACTCTGCCAGAGGCTCTGTTGCTGGTATTGCTGCTCGAGCTCTGGGCTAAGCCTTACCCCTACCTCGGCCTCACGGCCTCGACCTTTACCCCTCGTAGGAGCTGCCACTAGGGCTATAGCTGCTGCTCAGCTGAAGAAGCGGTATGTGTTCTAGCCATCTGCGAAAGAACAAGAGTAGAGAGTTCAATTACCATTACGAGATCAAACCGCACAGACGTGAAATTGTTCCTAAAATCTGTAACCTCTAGGGTAAGCACGTGAAAAAAGAAGTGAAATTTGTTCCTAAACTCTGTAGCCTTTGGATAAGCACAGACGTCTCCATACCTATCATTTAGACTCCAACTATCTTGATCGTAAATTTTGAGACCTATGCAACCTACTACTCTAATACCAACTTGTAACGATATGGATTTTCCACCGTCAAGACCATGATGATGCCTAACTTTTCAGATGCTAGGCAAGCCAACAATTAATGATTTAATACGCTAACCCTTGACTAAATTAGTAAATAAAATCAACTAACCAAAACATATTAAAATAGTGCATAATTTCATAATAACCCAAGTACTTATACACAACTACTCAGAAACTGGTTTCACAATTCACGAACTCCTAAGAGTCACTACAAATACCGGCTGAGAGAAAATACAACTATATTTGAACTGAAAGAAACAGTAAACTAGGATAACAGGAAGGGGACTCTAGGGTTTGTGAAAACCGGAAGATCTACCTTGGGTCTCCTATAGGATTGAAGGTAGCAACTCAGCTCGGGTCAGCACAGTCCAGTACCAAAATTTCCACAGAAGGTGCAGAGTGCAGTATCCGACCCCATGTATTAGTATGTGCCGAGCCTAACCTCTGTGAAATGGTGACGAGGCTAGGATAAGGGACATACATAAACTTGTATAGTTAAACAATATGCTAGTAGAATAACAACTAATAGAATCTAGACAGAAACTAACAGGAGGGGGAAATATGCTAAGGGGTATCAAAATAAATAATCACAGTAGTAGAGGAATTTAAACATCAAGTACACTTTGAACCAGTAATAACTAGTAAACACAACAAATTAAAAATGCACGGCATCATCCTTTATGCTTTTACACTCATCCTGGGTAACACTCTCCATAAGACCCAATATACGGACCAAAGCATCCTAAAGTACCGTGGTAGCGACAAACCCCTCTCGAACCTGAGCTGGTCCGACTAGAACGGTCTGAGCTGGAGCCTCCTCATCAAACTCTACCAGAGGCTCTGTTGCTGGTGCTACTGCTCGAGCTCTAGGATGAGCCTTGACCTACCTCAGCCTCTTCCCCTCATAGGAGCTGCCACTAGGGTCTCTGGCTGCAGCTCAACTGAAGAAGTAGTATGTGTTCTTACCATCTGCAAAAGAACAACATTAGAGAGTTCAATTAGCATTAAGATGTCAAATCGCACGACATAGAAGAATAGAAGTGAAATTGTTCGTAAACTCTGAAGCCTCTAGGATAAGCACAACCGCATCCATATCGATCCTTCAAACTCTACCTAGCTTGTTCCTAAATTGTGAGACATAAGAAACCTAGTGCTCTGATATCAACTTGTCACAATCCGGAGTTTCCACAGTCGAGACCGTAAGGAAAGCCAACATTAAAGGTTTAATACGCTAACCCTTGACCAAGTCAGTAAATAACAGCAATTAAACCAAAAAATATAAAAAGAGTGCATAATTTCATAATAACCCAAGTACTTATACATAACTACCCAAAAATTGGTATCACAATTCACGAACTTTTAAGATTCACTACAAATACCGGCTGAGAGAAAATACAATTGTCTTTGAATTTAAAGAAATAGTAAACTGGAATATCTGGAAGGGAACACTAGGGTCTACCAACACAGGCAGATCTACCTTGGGTCTCATATAGGATTGAAGGCAACAACTCAACTCAAGTCAACACGGTCAAGTATCAAAATCTCCACAGACGGCGCAGAGTACAGAATCCGACCCTATGTACTGGTAAGTGTCGAACCTAACCTCAGCGAAATGGTGACGAGGCTAGGATAAGACACATACATAAACTTGTGCAGTTAAATAATATGCTAGCAGAATGTTGGCCCAAGCTCAGTTGAAGTATTGAAGAATTACAAATGAACTCAGTGAAGGACCAGGTCCATCTTATGAGACACAGTGGTTATCAACCTATGCATATGAGATGCATGTGAAGAAGATAAGCCTTTGGGATTGAACAGCAATATCTTCTTAATATATTCTGAACTGATCAAAAAGATTGCATAAGGGATAAGTAGTTGAAGTCTCCTTACGAGAAGAGAACACAATCCAGATCAAGGATAAGGGTTGGGGTTTGTATTGTTCCAGGACTCAAATTCAATGGAGGATCAGCAATTGAGTCTCAATCAAACTCTGACTACTAACTTAATAAATAGCTAAGTTTGTTCTCTTTTATAGGTACGCACATTTCCTATAAAAGGAACCCAGGATGAACCAGGTCCATCACTCAAGTGCACAAAAACGGGCAGATTTGAGCATGTGAGTTGCACGTGAAGGGGATAAGATTAAATTGGTGTATTTAATATCTCCTGATTGAAAAGGTTACATAATTGATAAGGAGAAGGAGTCCTTAATCAAAGAGAACACTATCCAAGATAGGGAAGGAGCTAGAAGTTGAAATCAACTAGAACTCTTCCACAAAGGAAGAGTTGCATCAGAACTCTAGTTATTTCTTCATCTGCTAGCTCTATAAATTGCAGGATGTTCTCACATTAAAGTGTTGCACAAAAATGTAGAAGTAAAACATGAATTAAGAGCAAAATAGCAAGGCTTTTTGCAAGCAGTTCGTGTGTGATTCAAGTGTGCAAACCTGAAGCCACATGAACCTGATTGAAGAACCAACTCCATAAAGAGTTTTGTGTCTTTCTCTAGTTCAATTGTAGTAGGTGTTTTTATTTGTACCTTTCAGCTTTCATAGAAGCAATTGTAATAGGTACTTTGAGTATTCAAGTTAGAGTTAACTTGAAGTTGTCGCAACAGTTAGAGGCTGGTTGCTACTACAGGGTTAGAGTTAATCTTTAGGTTTTCAAATAGGTTTTGCAAAATGCTGTTTTGGCTTAGTGATTTTAGTGGAAGTTTGGAAAAATCCTATTGATTAATAGGTCGTGGTTTTTTTACCTTTTGAGCTAGGTGTTTTTCATGTAAAATCTCTGTGTTCTTTATTTTCTGTATTTATTATTCCGCAACAGCAGTAGTTGGAACATATAGAAGAAACTGGTCCTTCATAAGCAGTTTAAGCAAAAAATTGGGTACCACACAAATCACCCCCCCCCCCCCCCTCTTGTGTGGTATTGACGAATAAAACATCAAATTGATATCTTCGCAGGTTATACTTGAAAAGGATAACACCTTAGGAACAGATCAAGATGAGCATATCACCTGGAAACTGGGAAGGGCAATCCACTGATAGGCCTCCACTCTTTAATGGCCACTACTACTCTTGGTGGAAAAATAGAATGAGAGATCACATCATCAGAGAAGACTATGAGCTATGGGACATTGTCACAAGGAGTAGATGTGCCAAAAATAAGAACCTGTAAATGGAATAGGTCCTCCGATGTACTTTCATGGCTACATGAACACCATAGTAGCAATAAGAGAGGACTTGGCTATGGAACCCCTGCACCTAAGTGGGATCCCAAAAGCAAGTATCTCACACTTCCTGAGAACATAATTTGCACACACTGTGGTAAAACTAGTCACTATAAATCTGAATGTATTGCAAAAGAAAATGCTAGTTAACAGAATAAATAATTTGTTCAAGGGAAAAATAGGCTGCCAGGTTGGGCTAAAAGGATTCTGATTCACCCTTTTGCCTATAGAAAGGGACCCAAATTAGTTTGCATTCCAAAGACTAACCCCTAATTTCCTTTTGTGGGTCCAAGTGAAGAGGAGCAGCCAAATATGATACATGGATAGTGGCTGCTCAAAGCATATGACAGGAAGTAAGAACTAGTTCCTTTCACCTGAGTACCTCAAAGGAGGTGATGTATCCTTTGGAAATGGGAAGAAAGGTGAGATCATTGGGTTTGAAAGGTAGGTAAGGCTGATTCTCACTCTATTAAGAATGTCTACCTGATAAATGACCTAAAATACTGCTAATAAGACAATCACAATGGTGTGATAGAAGTAACTTGGTAGCATTCACCTCTAGAAATAATTTGTGATTAATCTTACCACTAACAAGATTGTTTTACAAGAAAAAAGAGTAAACAATATATACATTGTAGATTTGTCCACACTTTCAGAAAATACACTCACTTGCTTAAGTGAGTTGGACAATGATCCCCTCCTTTGGCACAAGAGACTTGGACATGCCAGTCTAAGTCAACTCAACAAACTAGTCTCCAAGAATTTTGTGATAGGACCACCTAATATTAAGTTCAAGGAAGACAAAATTTGTGAGGCTTGTGCAAAGGGGAAGCAAGTAAGATCCTCTATCAAAGGCAAGAAAATGGTAAGTTCACCAGAACGATGGAACTGGTCCATGTTTATCTTTGTGGTCCAATAAGAACATTAAGCGGAGGTGGTAAAAGATATGTAATGGTGGTTGTTGATGATTACTCTAGGTTTACTTGGACATTATTTTTAACATCTAAAGTTGAAGTATTTTACATGTTCGCTTCTTGTGTTAAAAACAAAAAATTAAAAAATAAAATCAGTTACAACTAGGTAATCAACTTACATCAATTAGGTCTGATCATGGAACTGAATTTGAAAATGCTAAGTTTGCTGAATTCTTACATGCTACATCATATTTGCATGACTAGACCTCTTATTAAGAAGATTCCCTATGAGTCACTTAAAGGGAGAAACTAAATATATCCCGTCTTAGGGCATTTATATGCATCTAATTTGTGCACAGAAATGGCAAAAAACTCCCTATGTAAAGTCTTATTCCAGAAGTGATGAGGGAGTTTTTTTGGGATATTCTTCAGATAGAAAAGCATATAAAGTGTACAATAAAAGAATTGTGTGTGTAGAAGAAAGTATACATGTAGTTTTGATGAAACTAATATTCTTTCTGAGAGACAGGAACATGAAGATGAAGCTATTGGGCTGGTAAAAGGTTTAAATGAAGTCACAACTCTAGATGAAGCTGTACCAGAAGAAGGAACAGGTGATGGAACAGGTTCTTCCACCCAGGCAACATGACAGGGGGAACTAACTATAGAATAACTGATCCTCAAACCTTGAGGGAACCTGCCCATGAACCTATTCCTCAGTAACAAAACAAGGAAGGAACATCCAAAGAAATTGACACTCCTATTGTAACATCCACGAAATTAGATATTGATGAACCTGTCATCTGTTGATCTGAAGTTGTATAGGGGAATGATTGGTTCTCTTTTATGTCTCACTACTAGCAGACCTGACATTGTGTGTAGTATAGGTCTTTGTGCTCGATTTCAGGCAAATCCAAAGGAGTCCCACTTGACTAATGTAGAGAGAATATTAAGATACTTGAAAGGCACCACTGACCTTTACTTTTGGTATTCAAAAGTTAGTAACTTTAACCTAATGGGATATGCTGAAGCTAATTATGCAGTTCCCTAGGGGATAAGAAGAGCACCTCAGGTATGTAACACTTCTTTGGTCATGTCTTGTGTCATAGGATAATAAAAGGCAAAATTCAGTAGCCTTATCTACTGCTGAAGCTGAGTATGTTGTTGCTTCTTCATGATCCCGCTCAATTATTGTGGATCAAGCAATAGTTGATGGATTTTGGTACTGATATTAGTGGCATCCCTATTTTATGATAACACTAGTGCTATTATTATGACTAAGAATCCGGTTCATCATAAAATAACTAAGCACATAGATGTTAGACACATTTTTTGAGGGACAGCTCTGAGAAAGGCTTGATCACTGTGGAGTTTTCTACTACTGACAAGCAAATTGCTGACATCTTCACAAAAGGCTTAAGTAGAGATCACTTTGAGAGGAATAGGTTGGAATTAGGGATGATTAAGATCACCTAAAAGGACCAGTTCAAGGTTAAACGAAAAAAATAAAAAAATTTATATATTTGGTTAGAAAGTTTGTAAATTGTGTATAGCCAGATTAAATCTTGCCCAGTCTCATACTTTCCATAGTATAATCTTGTTCCATGTGTTAAAATTACTCATTAATCTCTAATGATATTTTATCTATATTGGGAAATTTAGACTTACACAAGAGAATTAGTGAGAACCTGGTTCATCAAGATAACATGGTATGTTTTCTATACTCTGCATAATTTGAAATAACTGTATTTGGATCATGAGAAGAGTCCTACCAAATACCAAACTTGTTTTGGACTTATCCGTAACAAGCGAACTAGTCCCGTTCAAAAGAGTCCCAATCGAATGGAAGTACTTAGATTCTAGGGATACACTCCAACACTGAATTTCAGTTTGATTAAACTTCTAAGTGTTTGTAAAGATATAGTTATACCATCAAGTATTCCCTTGTATATTGGTAAGATTTAGTGTATTACTTACCTCATCTCTCTCGAGCCAGTAAAAAAAACTCTCATTCTTAAAAAACAATCCAATTTTCTTCTTTTCCATACCCTAGCCCATATATGTTATACACTTTTGGAAATACTTCATCACCACTACAGGAAAACACTTCCACACCTTCTACAATACCAATCTCTAAGAAATGTAGAGTAAAGATGATGGCTCGTAAGATTGTCGCTGAAGGAGAGCAGACCAAGAAAATAAACAAGCAATTGAAAGCAAGTAGGGATGAAGAATTCCAGAAATCTTAAGATTCATTTAAGTCTGCTACTAAGGGGGAAAAAATACGTATTCCGAAACTAAAACACTTATCTTCTGATTCTAAAGTTACTCCTGAGACAATTTCTGAAGTTGCTGCAAATTTGTACTGGTAGGATCTATAGAAGGTGTTGAGACTACAGAAACTGGGAAAGTTGGTGGTAAAAGTAAAAAGGAAAAGAAAAAGAGAGAAAGGGTGCTAGGAGTATTGTGAGGGGAACGGGTACAAGAGCGGTTGATTCTTCACCCACTCATGTTGGTCTAACAAAAGAAACTGATACAATGGTTGTTTGGGGAGAGGAATTTAGTGAAATAGAATAGAGTGTGAGTAAAATAGGGGAAGTGGGTCTGGTTCAACATGAAAAATTATAGATGAACCCGTTCCATCAGAACAGGAAACCCTCGCGGATCTACTGATAGGGTTATCAATAGCACCAAAACTCATGTCATTCCCTATGGTTTCATTCTCATAACTGTGCTTGTACATTTCAAGGTACCTATAAAGAAGTGGGAGGATAGTATAAGAAAGGATCATTTTGGAGTTAATACTTTGCTTGCTTGCGATTATGAAGTCAATGTCATGCTTAATGAACTTGGTTCATCTAAGAAGACACCTATCAATAGCAAAGTTAGAATCTTGTGTGAGGCTAAGGATGCCGAGATTGAAAGGCTGAAGAAGAGGTTGATTGAGATGGATACTAATAGAGATGCTTTCAAAATTGATCTGGCAAGAGAAAAAGAGAAGAATGATGGCATTCTTCAAGGTGTGCTGAAATTCCTCCAAATCAAAAACCAAGCACCTAGTTCTTCCCAACATTAAGCCTCCTAGCTTAATGTAGATCAACCAGTGACCCAATTCTGGACGTTTTGTTTCTTTTGCTCATATTTTTAGTATTTTTATTTCTTCTTATGCTTTGTGGTAATCTTATCAATCATCAATGAAATTCACTATTTTTTCTCGAACTGTTTGTTTATTTCTTGATGGTTAAAATTGTTAGCATGATCTATGATGATTAATCCATGATTGCATTTGAAGTAGCCCCAGTGGTCAGGAGTAAGTTTTAAAATTTGGTTATCTCACATTTTTTATGAAACTTTTCGATGATGCCAAAAGGGGAAAAAAGGTTGTGCTTTAAACAAGTGATGTTTACACTTTGAACAGTGATGCTTATAACATAATGTACCTGGTCCTTGATGATAAATGATAAAAAGGAAAAATATTTCTGACATTGTGTTGATGTTGGGCTAAGTTGAAATAGATTCTTTGATCAGTAAAAGCACAGAGTTTGTCATGATCAAAAAGGAGGAATTTTTTGGCCCAAGCTCAATCTAAGTTTTGAAGAATGACAAATGAACTCAGTGAAGGACCAAGTCCATCTTATGAGACACATTGGTTATCAACCTATGCGTATGAGATGTACGTAAAAAAGATAAGCCTTTGGGATCGGCAGCAATATCTTCTGCATATTTTCTGAACTGATCGAAAAGATTGCATATGGGATAAGGAGTTGAAGTCTCCTTATGAGAAGAGAACACAATTCGGATCAAGGATAAAGGTTGGAGTTTTTGTTGATCCAGGACTCAAATTCGATGGAGGATCAGCAATTGAGTCTCAATCAAACTCTGATTACTAACTTAATAAATAACTAAGTTTGGTCTCTTTTACAGGTATGCACATTTCTTGTAAAAGGAACTCAGGATGAACCAGGTCCATCACTCAAGTGCACAAAAACGGGCAGATTTAAGCATGTGGGTTGCACGTGAAGGAGATAAGCTTAAATTGGTGTATTTAATATCTCCTGATCGAAAAGGTAGCCTAATTGATAAGGAGAATGAGTCCTTAATCAAAGAGAACACTATCTAAGATAGGGAAGGAGTTTGAAGTTGAAATCAACTAGAACTCTTCCACCAAGAAAGAGTTGCATCAGAACTCTAGTTATTTCTTCATCTGCTAACTCTATAAATTGCATGATATTCTCATATTAAAAGTGTTGCAAAAAAACGTAGAAGTAAAACGTGAATTGAGAGCAAAATAACAAGGCTTTTTGCAATCAGTTCGTGTGTGATTCAAGTGTACAAACCTGAAGCTACACGAACTAGATTGAAAAACAACTCCATAAAGAGTTTTATGTGTCTTTATTTATTTTTAATTCAATTGTAGTAGGTGTTTTTATTTGTACCTTTCAGCTTTCATAGAAGCAATTGTAATAGGTACTTTGAGTATTCAAGTTAGAGTTAACTTGAAGTTGTCGCAACAGTTAGAGGCCGGTTGCTACAACGGGATTAGAGTTAATCTCTAGGTTTACAAATAGGTTTTGTAAATACTATTTTGGCTTAGTGATTTTAGTGAAAGTTTGGGAAAATCCTACTGAGTAGTAGGTCATGATTTTTTCACCTTTTGAGCCAGGTGTTTTCCACGTAAAATATATGTGTTCTTTATTTTTTGTATTTATTATTCGACAACAGCAGTTCTTGGAACACATAGAAGAACCAGGTTCTTCATAAGAAGTTTAAGTGAAAAATTGGGTACCATATAAATCACCCCCCCTCTTGTGTGGTATTGACGAGCAAAACATCACCGAATAACAACTAATAGAAGCTAAGCAAAATTAACGGGAGGGGGAAACATACTAACGGGTATCAAAATAAAGAATCACAATAGTACAAGAATTTAAATAGCTGGTATACTTTGAACCAATAATAACGAATAAACATATCAAACAGAAAATGCACGGCATCACCCTTCGTGATTTTACTCTCAACCTCACTAGATATTCAATAATAGAAATGTACATGACATCATCCTCCGTGCTTTATCATTCACCTCATCATATGAATAATAAATACGTGCACGGTATCACCCTTCATGCTTTATCACTCAGCCTCACCATGTAAGTAATAGAAACGTACACGGCATTACCTTTCGTGCTTTAGCACTTTACCTCACCAAAACTAGAGACAAAAATAATAGGGAGATAGAAATGGCACCCACAAGTCTTACACCAAAACTTAATTCCACAATACCAATCTCAACTTTGAGTAAAAATCCCATCAATACCTAATTCACTAAAACATGCTAAGAAATTGCTCAACACATCAAATATCTAATCTAAACATGAACAATATAATCAAAATACCACATTTACAAGAATAAGACTCACTCACATTCTATGACTCAACAATAACGTATAAATACTCGTCAGCTCACATATACGTTGTCCTCATCATGCAAACACGTAACAAGTAAGCATATAACACGTAGTCCCTCAATTTAAGGTTAGCCACGATACTTACCTTGCTCCCACGGACAAACTCAAAGCTTAATCACCTCTTTTCTTTTCACACAAGCCTCTGGACCAATATAATCTAAAAAATTACCAACCAAGCAATTCAATATAAGCCTTAAGCGCTAACCATGATAGTAAGGAATTCAATTTAGGCCATTCTTGAAAAAGTTAACAAAATTAAACATCCACACCCCTTTGGTCAAAGTCCAAAATTTAGACCACAACCCCGATTATCCATTCACCCCGAGCCTGGATATACAATTGATTTTGGAATCCGACCTCAATTCGAGGTCTAAATCCCAAATTTTGAAATCACTAGCTTTTACCCAAAAATGCCAATTTTCACCATGAAAACCCTATATTCTAGGATGAAATCTTATAAAAAGAAGTAAAAGATCGAAAGAAACTAGTTAAGAATCACTTACTTATGATTTGGGGAAGAAAATTTTTTTGGAAAATTGCCTCTTGTGTTCTAGGTTTTGAAAATTGGGAGAATGAATGAAAAATGCCGTCTAATTCAATACTTTTCAGTTGCATAGTCGCATTTGCTACCCAAGCTTCTCATTTGCAAAGCTCACAAATGCGAGAAAAGTATCGCAAATGTGAACTCCTCACATTTCTATAGCAATGGCAAATGCGAGCAGCGTGTCGCAAATGCGATCCCTAACTCCCACAAATACAGACCCATTCTTCATAAATGCGAAGCTACCCAGTCACCTCATATGCTCCAAATCCGAACATTCTTGACAAATGCGAGGCATACGAGACAGACCTTGCATATGCAAGGTCTGTAGACCTAAAGCATACCAACAAATTTTCTTATGTTCCAAAACACTCCTTAGCCTATCCAAAACTCACCCGAACCCTCGGGGCTCCAAACTAAATAGGCACACAAGTCTTAAAACATAATACGAACTTGTTCATACGATCAAATCGCTAAAATAAAACCTTGAATTAGGAATTTAGCACAAAAGCACATGAAACTCTTAAGAACATTTGAAATTCCTCTTTTCTCAACCGGATACTCGAATCACGTCAAATAAACTAAATTTTTCACCAAATTTTACAAACATGACTTAAATATTATATTAAACATGTACTAGGCTCCGGAACCAAAATACGGGTCCGATACCAATGAGATTAAACATTAATCATATTCCTTAAAGTATTGGATTTTTAGACTTACAATTTTTTAACAAAAAGTCACTACTCGGACTAAGTACCTCCGAATTTGATTCCCGGCATACGCCTTGGTCCCATATATTTATATGGGCCCTCTAGGACTGTCAAAGTATGAGTCTGGATCCATTTTCTCAAAATACCGATTGAAGTCAACTAAATCTACTTTTAACGGAAAAAATTATTATTTTTATTAATCTTTAACATAAAAGCTTTACGAAAATACGTTCAGAATTATGCACAGAAATCGAGGAGAAATAAAATAAGGTTTTGAAGGCCTCAAAACATGGAATCGAGTTCTAAAATATAAGATGACCTTTTGGGTCATCACACCCATTCACTAACTATGTATACCACATAAGATGACTCTATGAAATTGTTACATATAAAATTATTATTAACTAGCAACCTTGTGTTTGCGATATAAGTTGCTAAATAATTAAATTTAGAACATAATTTTTCGATTTTCTATTTAAGAAGTTCATCTTGATAAGTTGGTATACTCGTTGTTGGTTTTGCAAAATGATTTGTTGAGTGCCTCCACTGAATAGATAAACTATTGCTTATGAGAACTAAGTTATTTATATCAGTTTTATATACGAAAGTATATTACATTCTCTCCTCACAAGTGGTTTAAGGTCAAGAACCAAATAATTTCATCTTATTATTATTGATGTACAGTGTATATTTTGATTAACACTATAATATACAAAGGTAGGTTTCCAAAATTGAGGAAGCGAGTTATTTTTTCTAACATGAGGGGGGGATAGGATAAACAGTTGAGAAAAAGATACGGAATGAATTATCATTTGTACATCTTGATATATCCTCGAATAAGATAATGTGAACTTGAAGTTCATAAAAAGATAATTCATCTACAATATATTGTAAAGCATGCCTGGCACATTTGTTGACCTAGAGAAAGTAACTATAATTTCACTACAAATGCTCCTATTAATAAGTTCTACAAGGATAAAATATATGGTACGCTTAAAGTATATAGGCAAATTAGTTTCAAATAAAATTATTGAAATAGAAGATGATCAAGTGATCATAATAGTGAGGTAAGTGATCTTGAATATCACATGACATAACACTTCATAAAGTCTCAGAAGAGGTTCATGTACTTGAAAATATGAATAAAAAGATAACTATATCATGTCTTTATGAAAAAAGGTGGTATTCGTCGATTACATTTATGATAACGCTATATATATATATATATATATATATATATATATATATATATATATATATATATATATATATATATATATATATATATATATAAGAGCCTAGAGGAACAATTCAAATAGAATTGATTTCATATGAAAAACATGTAGTTTTGGACTTGCTGATCAAACACTTGAAAGTATAAAGTCAATGATGTGTACAATCACCTATATCTATCGTATATATCTAGTATGACATAAAAACTTGATATGCTTTTAAAGTCCATTCATATGGCTTATATGAATTAACTTATATGACAATCGCCATTGGATTTAAATTGCATAAACATATAGAATTCTTGGTCATGAAGTACTGTATCCTAAGTGCAATTTGTACACATTTGTATCTTGCTATAACTATAAGTATGATAATGTGATAATGAGGATTTTTAAGGTTCAACATGTTCATTGGAGTTAATATGACTAATTTATTCACCAAATCTCTGCCATTGCCAATCTTCAAGAAGCTAGTGCACAAGATTGGGATGCGAAGGCTCAAAGATGTGAATTGATACTCTCATCAGGGAGAGTTAATACGCGTTATACTCTATTTTCCTTACAAGGTTTTGTCCCAATTCATTTTCCTTGCAAAGATTTTTAAGGCAACAAAAAGGCGTATTTCTAAACACGTGTACTCTTTTTCCTTCTTTAGAACTTTTTTCCCACTGAATGTTATTTTAGTTAGGTTTTTGACGAGACATAATTTCTGTTGAATAGTTATTCGAGGTTAAGGTGAATGTTTATATTTTTAGGGATTATTACTTGATGGCTAAGTCACTTTTTTTCCTATAAATAGAGGGGTTCTATTCCATTGTAAATCATCCCAAATCAATAAAAATTCTCTCTCTTCTCCGCTCTACAATATTCTTCTTCTCCTTTTATTGTTTCATAATATATTTTATTTTTTTACTTTTTTTAAAAATTTTTATTCGCTCAAGTTCACTCTACATTGTCTAAGACAAAAAAGGTATTCCAACCATTTATAATATTAAATTAATCATATTGATACTGAAAGTATAATTTCTTTTGTCAATCAGTCTACTGTATCTTGATCTTAAATTACTCAATTTACTTTCATACTTTCTACAACACCAAAAAAGAGAGGCTTTCTCTTGAAAATCAAAAGGCACTGAAAACTTACTCATCATTTTTCATTTTTCCTAAATAAACAAGTTCAACTGTCTAAAGTCAGGTTAAAGTAGGAGTTTCTTTTTTAGAGTAATATTCTTTTTCCTCAAAATTTCCTTTCCTTGGCAAACCTCTTCTTTCGCCCTCCTTCCCCAAACCAAGCCACCTCACAATAATTGTTTATTCATATTTATTTTCTATATTAAAAGAAAGATTCCCTAATTAAAAATTCTTTAAATTGAAAAAGGATAGATAGACGATCAAGACTTAAAAGGAAATTAGAGGTGGCAAAATAGTTTAAAAAAATAGTTAATCATCCATATTATTCACTAAAAAATAGGTTGGATAATGAATTTTTTAAAAAGGGGTCAAATTTGGATAAGAACCATATTATCCATTTACAAAATGAATAACCAATGAGTAACCAATGAATAACCAATGGGTCTAACTTTTACATTTGTAAAACATCAAATTGGGGATTTCTCAAATTAGGGAGACTAACAATTCTCTCAAAAGTGATCATATACTGTAAGTCATGACCCATATTATCCGCTGGTTAACCCATTTCCTTTATTCGTATTAAATATAGGTTAGGTCAGATAATTGATATATTTTTTATTACCTATTTTCAGCCTAAACCATATCCGACCTGACTCGCCCGTTTGCCACTCCTAAATAAAACTAAATATAACGACTCGACCAGTCATCTCATGAGTTACCACCCCATTTTTTCCATTTCTGCTTCTTATTGCTTTGTCTATTGGTTCTATATATGATCGGGTTGATTGGTTCGGGTTCAAAAAAGATTTGGTAAGGTTTGAGATACTTAGTCTCTTTTAAGGAAGCTTAGGTTAGAAAAGTCAACCGGATGTTGACTTATGTGTTAGAGGAATCGGATGTGAGTTCTGATGGTTCGAATAGCTATGTGATATGATCTGGGACTTACGAGCATGATCAGAATGTGTTTGGAGGTCCGGAGTAGATTTAGGCTTGAATTGGCGAAATTGAGTTTTTAGCGTTTTCTGGTTGATAGGTGAGCTTTTGATATAGGGGTTGAAATAAAATTTCGAGAGTTCTAATAGTTCCGTCGTGTCATTTGGAATGTGTGCAAAATTTCAAGGTCATTCGGACAAGGGTTGGTTGGGTTTTTTTATCAAAAGTATAATTTAGAAGATTTTGAAATTCTTAGGCTTGAATTTGATGCGAATCTGGTGTTTTGATGTTGTTTTTAGCGTTCTGAAGGTTGGAGCAAGTTTGAATGATGTTATGGGATATGTTGGCATGTTTGGTTGAGGTCCCGAGGGCCTCGGGTGAGTTTCGGAGGGTTGAACGGACCATTTTAAGTTAAAGAAAAGTTGCAGATTTTAGTTTCAACTGTTACAGGCATTTTGTTCTTCGAGTTCGCAAAGGGTCGGGAAGGGAGGCGTCAGACTTGGTCTTCGCATTCGCGAAGGGTCGGAATGGGAAGAAACGCGTTCGCGAGATGCCTGACCGCATTCGCGATGGTTGGTGAGGCTGAGTTATGGCGTTTGCGTAGGAGAATTTTGGTCAATGGAATTTTTGTGCTTCGCGAACGTGAGGCTTTGACCGTGTTCGTAAAGAAGGACTTCTGATTTCTGAGAAGAATATCTAAAAGGTCATTTCGCGAGTTTTGGCCTAAGTTCACCATTATTGACTCGATTTTTAATGGAGCTTTTGAAGAGGATTGAAGAGATATTCAAGGGGAATCACTTGGAGGTAAGATTCATGGACTTAAAATGCGATTCTAATGTGAAATCTACCTAATTAATCATGGAATTTAAGCCTAATATTGAAGAACCAGGGTTTGAAATTGGAGACCTAAAAATTTGAATTTGAGAGGTCGTTTGTGGATGGATTTTAATACTTTTGGTATGTATAAACTCGTGGGAGGATAAGGATTTTGTTGATGTAATTTTTAGCGAGTTTTGAGATATGGGCCCGGGAATCGGGTTTGGCAAATTTTGATATTTTTTTGTATAATTAGATTATTTTCGTTTGGGCTTCATTCCCTTAGCATATTTTGACGCCGTGATTCTGGTTATGGATAGATTCGATGCGAGTGAAGGCCGATTTGAGGGGAAAAGGCATTGCGGAGTAGTATTTTCACCGGTTTGAGGTAAGTAACCATTGTAAATCTGGAACTGATGGTACAAAACCCAGGTATTTGAATTGTTTTGATAAATGCGGTGACGCACACGCTAGGTGACAAGCGTGTGGGCGTGCACTGGTGGGGAATGTGACTTAGTCAACTGTAATATGGAACTAAGGGTACAAAACCCCGGTATTTTAATTGATTTGATAAATGCGATGACGCTCACGCTAGGTGACGAGCGTGTGGGCGTGCACCACTAGGGATTGTGACTTTGTCTATCTAGTAGCGACTATTAAGACGCATATTTGATTTGAAACCTTATGATATTCCGTACTTTAGTTATTATTGTATTACGGATTGTATGCCAAGTTTGGGGCCTTGTGCCGACCTATTGAGACCCTTAAGGGAATTTCTACTATTTTTTCTCACTCTATTTGTTTAAAATAATATCCTCAGTTATGTTTAACTTGTTTATTATTTAAAATTGATTTATCAATGTACTTCTTAATTGTGAGAACTGTTTGGACTGATTCCTGCTGTTATGCTCGAGAGGCTGTGAGGTTAATGACTAAGAGAGGTTGAGGACGTAATATATATATATATATATATATATATATATATATATATATATATATATATATATATATATATATATATATCGCGCTGCACGTCGCAGCGATGCATATATGGATCTGACTGCACACCACATGTATATATATATTGGATCGGGCGCGTGCTGCAACAATATGACGCTTGGGCTCTAGGAGCCCCTTCGGAGTCTGTACACCCCTAGTAAGCGTAGTCGACTATAAATTTTGGATCGGGCTGCATACCACAATGGTTACTATGATTTTTATTAGTATGAGATATTAATGAGCCTGAGTGCTGAGAGTGAGTACTGACTAACGAGAGCTAAGTCACGAGTGACTGAGAGGCTGCCTGAGAGGCCATAATTTGAGTGGCAACCTTGCCCGAGGGGCCTATTTATGATATTTTCACTTATCTCTATCTTCTTTTGAAATAAGCCTCTATTGAAAAATTTCTAAGTATAAGATTTCAAGTATTTAAATTGAAACTGTAGTTTTTATGACAGAACTGGTTTTAAAATACGGAGTTTTGATTTGTTATTCTGTTTTTATTCTTTTATATGATTTTTAACTGCTTTCAGACTTTATTTACTTTAGTTATTTACTGAGTTGGCCTACTCACGTTACTCCTTGCACTTTGTGTGCAGATCCAGGTGCCCGAGTAGCAGAGTGAGGGTACTCAGCTTATCCAGAGTTTGGCGGAGATTGCAAGGTAGCTGCATGGCATAAATCCGTCCTGCTTATGTTTTATTGATTCACACATTTTTGGTTGTTTTAAAACACTTTTTATGAAAATTGGTATTCAACCCCGCGTTAGAAAATTGGGTTTTACAAAAAAAAGGTTGTGATTTGTGACGACCCGGCCAGTCGTCTTAAGAATTAATGCCTCGATCCCTTATTAACTACTTCCTCTAAGTTCTTTTCTACTATTTTGTTTGCCAGGACGTTCGGTGTTGAGTTTCGAAGAGTTTTGGGTCACTTAGTCCCTAAATGATAGCTTAAGTGTTGAAAAGTGGTCAATACTCAGAACAATGTGATAATGACCTCGAGACAAAAATCCAATAATTTTGTTAGCTCCGTAAGGTGATTTCAAGGTTAGGAGCGTGTTCGAAATGCATTGTGAAAGTCCGTAGCTCATCTAGGCTTGAAATACCGAAGTTTGAATTTTTGAAGTTTCTGGTCTGATAGTGAGTTTTTGATCCGAGTGTCAAAATGGAATTCTGGAAATTGTAGTAGCATCGACATGCAAAATTTCAGATCATTCGAACATTTTTGGATAGGTTTTTGATCGAAAGAATGTTTTGATGAAATTTAAAGTTCTTAGGTTCAAATCATTGATTAATTCGAGTTTTCGGCGTTGTTTTAGGTGGTTTAAAGATTGGTACTAGTTTGAATGATGTTATGGGTTATGTCCGTAGGTTTGGTTGAGGTCCGGAGGGCCTTGGGTGCGTTTCGAATAATCAACGGGGCAATTTAGAGTTGAGAAAGTTGCAGATTTTCCCTTCAACTGTTGCAGACCTATTTCTTCTTTGCGATCGCATAGTGCAATTCCAGAAGGGGGACAAATCCTTCTATGTGATTTTAGAACCCCAGTTGCATTCGCATAGACCTATTTCTTTCTCTTCTGCGATCATAGGCTCTTATTTGCGTTCGCATAGGTCATTTTGGATAAGTCGCTAGATTCCTCAACTGTCAGCAGGTAAAGTATGAGCACCAGAGACCAGGTGAGTTTCTTCAGGAGATAGAGATTCTGGAGTGGCAATGGGAGAGAATCACCATGGATTTTGTAGTTAGTCTCCCGTGGACCTTGAAGAAGTTTGATATTATCTGGGTTATTGTGGATCGGCTGACCAAGTCTGCTCATTTCATTCCTGTATGTACCACTTATTCTTCAGAGCGGTTGGCAGAGATTTATATCCGGGAGATCGTCCTTCTGCATGGTATTCTAGTTTCCATTATTTCAAACAGAGGTACTCAGTTTACATCGCGGTTCCAGAGAGCCGTGCAACAGGAGTTAGGTACTCAGGTGGAGTTGAGCACAACTTTTCACCCCTACACGGACGGACAGTCCGAGCGCACTATTCAGATTCTTGAGGATATGCTTCGTGCATGTGCGATTGAGTTTGGAGGGTCTTGGGATCGATTTTTGCCATTGGCGGAGTTTTCTTACAACAATAGCTACCAGTCCAGCATTCAGATGGCACCGTATGAGACTTTATATGGTAGGAGGCACAGGTCTCTAGTGGGTTGGTTTGAGCCGGGTGAGGCCCAACTATTGGTACAGAGTTGGTTCAGGATGCATTGGAAAAGGTTAAGGTGGTTCAGGATAGACTCCGTACAGCCTAGTCCAGACAGAAGAGATACGCGGACAGGAAGGTTCGTGATGTATCATATATGGTCGGAGAGCAGGTTCTGCTTCGGGTTTCGCCTATGAAGGGCATCATGAGGTTTGGAAAGAAAGGGAAGTTGAGTCCGAGGTTATTGGCCCTTTTGAGATTTTGAAGCGAGTTGGGGAAATCACATATGAGCTTGCCTTACCTCCTAGTTTGGTCGGGGTTCATCCGGTATTTCATGTTTTGATGCTCCAGAGGTATTACGGTGATCTGTCGCACGTGTTGGATTTCAGGTCTGTCCAGTTGGAGACGAATCTATCCTATGTTGAGGAGCCAGTGGCTATATTGGACATGCAGGTCAGAAAGTTGAGATCAAAGAACATTTCTTCTGTAAAGGTTCAGTGGCGGGGTCAGCCGGCCAAGGAGGCGATTGTGAGGTCGAGCGGGATATGCACAACCGATACCCTCATCTTTTCACTACTTCTGGTATGTTCTCTATGCTCGTTCAAGGACGATCGAATATTTAAGTGTAGGAAGATGTGACGATCCAGCCAGCCGTCTTAAGAATTAGCGCACCAATCCCCTATTAACTGCTTCCCCTAAGTTCTTTTCTGCTATTTTGGTTAAAGGGGATGTTCGATGTTGAGTTTCAGAGAGTTTTGGGACATTTAGTCCCTAGATGAGAGCCTAAGTGTTGAAACGTGATCTGTAGTCAGAATACTGTTAAGACGACCTCGGAATGGAAATCTAATGATTCCGTTAGCTCCGTTAGGTGATTTTGGGGTTGGGAGCATATTCAGAATGCACTTTGAAAGTCCGTAGCTCATTTAGGCGTGAAATGCCGAAGTTGAAATTATGAAGTTGCTGGTTGGATAATAAGTTTTTGATCCGAGTGTCGGAATGGAATTTCGGAAGTTTCACTAGCACCGACATGCCATTTTGGATGTGAGTGCAAAATTTCAGATCATTCGGACGTGTTTTGGTTAGGTTTTTCATCGAAAGCGTGTTTTGATGAAATTTGAAGTTCTTAGGCTCAAATCCTTGATTTATTCGAGTTTCCGGCATTGTTTTAGGTAGTTTAAGGATTGTTACAAGTTTGATTAATGTTATAGGTTATGTCTGTAGGTTTGGTTGAGGTCTGGGGGCCTCGTGTGTGTTTCGAATTCTCCACGAGGCAATTCAGAGTTGTGAAAGTTGCATATTTTCCCTTCAACTATTGCAGAAGGGGGCCAAACCCTTCTATGCGATTGCGGAACCCCAGTTGCATTCGCATAGACCTACTTCTTTCTCTTCTTCGATCGCATGCCCTTATCTGCGTTTGCATAGGCTATTTTTGGGCCTTTATAATTTATTCTCCATGGTCGTATTCACTTTCTTGCGATCGCATAGAACAAACATCTGGTCAGTATTAAATAATTCAAAACTAAGGGTTAGCCATTTTTATCAAAATACAAGCTTGGGAGCTCAGATTTTGGGAGTGATTTCGAGGGATTTTCGAGGGAGACGATTGGGTAACGATTCTCTACTCTCTTATGCTTAAACCCCACTAATTTAACCATGAATTCGTTCTAAATTTCAGATTTTTGAATGAAAAATGGGTAATACTTCATAGACCAAACTATTGAGTTTTGAGTGGGTATTTGACCTCTAATTTGAGAGATTTTTATATGGTTAGACCCGTGAGAGTACGAGGGTTTTGAAAATGTGAAAATTATCCGATTCCGAGACGTTGGCCTGACGGGAGTTTTGGTCATTTTACCTAAGTTTGCGCCTTATCTTTGAAATAAATAGCTGAACCAGTTGCTTGAGATATTATTTATGATATGTCGTTGAGATAAATAGATTTGGACCATTTGAAGTCGGATACTCGTGAAAAAGGCGTGGGATCTAGTTGATTTTTATGCAGGTTCGAGGTAAGTGGCTTATCTAACTTTGTGTGGGGGACCTTTCCCCTTAGGACAAGATATTTGATATTTGAATGCCTCGTACGTGAGGTGACGAGCGCGTACTTGAGCTAATTGTTGAAAATTCGTTTTTACTTGAAGTATTTAAATTGAGTTTTCTTGCTTACTGCTTATTCTAATTGCAAGTTACCCTGTATTAGTTTAGAGAAGCATGTTTAGTTGACTTACTTACCTATTTGCTTAAACTGTCTTGTTTGCACTTTGTGAAGCATTTTAGGCTAGAATTTACTATTACTTGTTCTTAGTTTAGCATTTATCCTAATGTTTGAGCTGTTATCGTGTGTTTCAAATTTGGGACTACGGGGCAGCATCCCGGGAGATCCCCATGTACTTGATATATTCTGGATTGAGGATGCAGGATACCAAGAGATCCCTGGCACATATACTTTTTATATTGAGGATACCAAGAGATCCTTTGTATACCAAGAGATCCCTGGTATATATACTTTATATATTGAGGATACCAAGAGATCCTCGTGATACCAAAAGAACCGTGACATATACACTTTATCCTTGTCTAATTAGGATTTTGACACAGTTACCTACAGAAATAAAGCTATTTATCCTTGTCTATCTATTAGTTTCTATCCATAAACTAATTACATTTCCTACCCATTGTAATTTTTATAGGAAAAGTTTTCTTTATTCTCCAATTCTTTTTTATTTCTATACTTCTTTTGTTTTTTTTTGTTTTTTTTCTCCTTTTTTTTTCTTTTTTTCTTTTCCAATTTCATTTAAATTTTTTCTATATTCTTTTTCTCTTCATAATTTTATTTCATTTACTATTTTTACTATTTTTTATTGTTCTTTTTTTTATACTATTACTAAAAAAATTAAATTGTGTACCAATTAAATATAGCTAATACAATCGAAAAATAATAACATATGATACTAGTATATGGCTATACCAATAAGGTATATAATTGTACGCAAAGAGGAAAAAATAATTTAATTAAATTATTAAACTTAAATAATATTAGTTGCCAAAAGTTTTTAACAAAGATCTAATTATAAGAGTATACCATTATATATATATATATATATATATATATATATATATATATATATATATATATATATATATATATATATATATATATATATATATATATATATATATATATATATATATATATATATATATATATATATATATTGCATTTTCAATTTGCCCCTCACGCTAGGTAAAAATTAAAACAAATTAAAAGTCAAAATACAAGTGAATTTGTGTGAAATAAGTATACTATTACAATATAATGTTACATTATATTGCATAAATTACAGTATACTATAATATATATTGTATATTATAATAATATACAGTTGCAGTATAACTATATACTCCTATAATATATTATATACTGTAGCAGTATACTATTAGGCAACTTTGTTTTTCTTCGATTATGACAGTATATAGTTGTAGTATATTGTAAACTATAATAGTATACTATTGCAGTATAGCTATATACTCATGTATCATATTGTATATAGTAGAGGTATACTGTAACTGTATTCTTCTTCGATTTTCAGCTGAAAATTTCGATCTTAACCACCTCATATCAGCTCCAAATGCTATTAAATTTCAGTATGATCTTTTAGAAGGTACTATAAGCAATTTTAACAGCAACCACTTTGAATCAAACAAAAAAAATTTTAAAATAAAAATTTTAAATTCAAGAGCTTTAAAACAAATCTCAATACATGTTCCCCTTCCATTTACTACCTCCCCAGCAATTAAATACAGTAAATTTTATTTCATTCAATTCTGAGGCACACATTAATAAAAAAAAAATTCTCCCACAAACTTCGGTAGATCTCTCTAGAGATACATTGATACTTGTTGTCCCCACTTGTATGGGCGGTCCGATTCATTCCACTCTATTTCAAAGTGAGCGAAAAATTCTGCAAACAGGTAAATGACCTTTACCTACTATGGTGAAAACAATTGAGATTTGTTTTGAAAACAGGTAAGTTGTGAAAATAATTTTTCTTTAAAATAGTTAGTGTGTAAATAGAGAAAAGGAAAAATAAAAAAGAGAAACACATTCCGCCGTATTCTCTTCACTTTCACTATTTCATAGTTCACTTTTATTTTTGTTCAATTGAAAGTTCTGGAAAATCATTTTAGAATTGAATTCCATAATACAAATGGAAACGAACTCAAGTGTTAACCTAAAAAAAGTAACAGGTTTAGAGAAGAAGAAAAAAGTAGAGGAAGAATGGAATTTCATTTACAACTCTAAGCGCCAGCTCTCTCGTCCTGACTTCCCCCCAATTTATATTTGGTATTGCAACTTTTGCTTACCAAATTTCTTCAACTTCTGTTTTATTTTAATCGGATAAATAATTTAGGTCCTATGAGTAAAGATGTTAAATAGTTTGAGTCTGAGCATTAAAGGATTTAAAATTAATGAGTGTCAAATAAGATTTTCTCAACTAAATACTCAATCAAATCCATGTGATTAGCAAATGAGGGTAGAATGTGGTGGCAGGATTGAGTTAGAGCTTTGGGAGTACAGAATCTGTTTATAGGCGACATTTTACAATTCTCAATATACCTATCTAGCACAAAGCTCAAAAGTGAATTAATTAACAGTCGATTTTTAATTACCGGATACCTTAGAAATTAAAGCATATGAGGTATTTTTAACAAAAAAATTAACTCCCTTGTTTGTTTCAATCTATCTTGTATAATGACAATAACAATAACTCAGTATAATCCCGTTTAGTGAGGTCTGAGAAGGATAGTATGTACGCAGACATTACCCCTACCCTTGGGTAGAGAGGTTGTTTCTAAATAGATCCCCGACATCCTTCCCTCCAAGAACTTTCTACCTTATTCTTGGGAAGACTCGAACTCACAATCTATCAATTGAAAATGGGGTTGCTTACCATCAGAAACCGACCAAAGATGGAAATCATGTAGGGTCGCACTCAAGAGTTGTTATATTGTTAGCACAGTGTGGTTTGATGATATTATACTCTCACATGCACGTGCAATGTGGATGTCATCATATCATTTACCTTATTCAAACATTCTTTAGGTTGATCGTCTTTGGATCATAGTTCATGAGTGCATAGAATTATTTGAGATGCCCTCATCCTTAATCATTAAATGAAGCTTAACGTTCTAAATCAAGATTTAGTAATTTGTAATCATGACTGGATTAAGGGCGAGTTTATCTTTAAGAATGGATCAAGTAGGTCATCCTACAGTTTAACCAAGAACAACCAAAGGTTGTCCAAAAATAATTGCTTAATTACTTAAGTAACTAACAAGTGTTAATCCATCAAAGATAAAACAAACAGATTAAATTATCACAAAAAAACTCTGGCAAAGTCGTTAGTTTCTTTTCCGTCTAATTCTCTCGCTCATATTTCATTTCTCAATTTATGCGTTACTTTTTACTTTTCAGGATTCAAATTTCTTAATTATGATTGTGCATCTGGACATAAAATTTTTAAAATTTTGGACTAAATATATATATTTAGAAACTATATAAAATATTATAAACCAATAATTTAAAATATTTAAAAGACATATAAAAAATTTTCGATCAAAATACAATTTATTTGACTCTTGAAACATTTTATGGACCTACAACTACAAGCACATATATACATCAGATACTTTTTCTTTTTGCTCTGTGGCAACTGGCAAGGTGTTTAAAGGGAAAAGACGTTCAAACAATTGGGGTGGGGCTAAGGCTAATTATTAATGACCATAATCTTAAAGAAGAGATTTGCATTTAGTGGGTGGTACCCAAATGAGTGGGAAATTATTGTTCTGTTTACTACAAGTTGTCTTTGTTTGAAAGAGGGGATGGAGATACACTATTCTACTACGTACTACTTTATTTATGAGTAAGATATATGTGTGCGAAGTCACATGATTCTTTGTCAATGGAATTGTCTATTCAAAGGAGAATAAGATATCACAAAAAGAATAAAAAATAATTGACAATCCCAACCCCACATTTGTCACTCTCATTTGACAACAAACCCACCTCTATATATTAGGAACTAGGGATAGTTTAGTACGCGGACTAAATTATCCTAGTATTATAATTTTGAGATTATAATTTTTAGACTAATTTGTTCCGTGTGAGGTGAAATAAAATAATATCAGATTTGATGGGATAAAGTAGAATAAGATGTGATATTAATAATTAAATTTGAGACAAAGTTTATACTATATTTAATTGTTCGTGTAAACTTAGCCCGGAATAAATTTATACCACCAACCAAACATAGTACTCAATATAAATTTAGTACCACATTTTATCCCACCTTATCCCAAGTACGAAACAACCCCTAAAGGAAAGTTTGTACTTGAAAATGTATACTGAATCCACAATAATGATCATAGTAATGTACAATAAATAAATAAAAAAAACAAATCATCTCAAATAGACTTGATAAGCTTAAGCTTTTTCATTTGATGTGATTTGGTGTGATATTGTAATAAAAAATGATAGTATTATTTTGCTTTCATTTGGTAATAACAAAAAATGGCTTATTTCATGCACACTAATTACAATTATATATCTGGAAAAAACAATGCTTTGCCACCTCGTTTTGTAATAAAGGCTTATTTTATTAAAAACTAAGGATCATTACAAACTCATGCAACTATACTTTTTGTGGCAAAACTACTTGTCTTCTTGGTTTGGTTTGGTATTTTAACAAACACCAAAGTGACTAAAACTAACTAAACCGACATTAAATTGGCTTGATTTATGTCTTTTTAATATAGTAAATGTTATGAAATAATATAAGAACAAGTAAAATAATGCAAGAACAAGAACAATATAGAGAGAACAGGGAGAGGAGTATTCTTATTGATACTTTGGGATTGTTAGGGATTAATTATAATGGTAGGAGACCCCTTTATTTATAGGGAGAAGTAAACCCTAGAATCTCTCTAATTATGGACATTCACCTAAAATAGGAGATTTTATAACACTCCCCCTTGAATGTCTATTCAATGATGTGCCTCGTTAAAACCTTAACTAAAACAAAACCCAATGGGAAAAAATTAAAGAAAGGAAAAAGAGTACACATGTTTGAATATGCGCCTAATGGTTGCCTCGTTAAAAACCTTGCAAGGAAAACCCAGTGGGACAAAACCTTGTAAGGGAAAAAGAGTGCAACGCGCATTAACTCCCCCTGATAAGAACATCAATTCATATCCTTAAGTCTTCGCATTCCGATCTTGTGAACTAGCTTCTTGAAGGTTGACGTTGGTAGAGATTTTGTGAACAAATTAGCCATATTATCGATTGAACGAATCTGTTGCACATTGATATCACCATTCTTTTGAAGATCATGTGTGAAGAATAACTTTGGTGAAATATGTTTTGTTCTATCTCCTTTTATGAATCCTCCCTTCAATTGAGCTATACATGCTGCATTGTCTTCATACAAAGTCGTGGGTAGTTTATTACACTTCAAACCACATTTGTCTTGTATATGATGTATGATAGACCTCAACCACACACACTCCCGACTTGCTTCATGAATAGCAATTATCTCGGCATGATTAGATGAAGTAGCCACAATTAATTGCTTAGTCGATCGCCAAGATATGGCGGTGCCTCCACAGGTAAACACATAACCCGTTTGAGATCGAGCCTTGTGTGGGTCGGATAAATATCCAGCATCAGCATAACCAACAAGACCGGGACTGCAGTTATTGCCATAAAATAAGCCCATATCAGTGGTCCCTTTTAGGTACCGCAATATATGTTTGATCCCATTCCAATGTCTCCTTGTAGGAGCCGAGCTAAATCTTGCTAAAACATTAACTGAAAAGGATATGTCAGGCCTTGTAGTATTTGCAAGATACATTAGTGCGCCAATTGCACTAAGATATGGTACTTCAGGACCAAGTAGCTCTTCATTCCTTTGTTGCGGTCGGAATGGATCTTTATTCACATCAAGTGATCGAACAACCATCGGTGTACTTAAAGGATGTGCTCCATCCATGTAAAACCGTTTCAGTACCTTTTCTATATAGGTAGATTGATGGACAAAAATTCCGTTTGCCAAATATTCAATTTGCAAACCAAGACATAATTTTGTCTTTCCGAGATCTTTCATCTCGAATTCATCCTTTAGATAATCAATTGCCTTTTGGAGTTCTATGGGGGTTCCAATAAGGTTTATGTCATCGACATATACGGCAAGTACAACAAATTCCGATGTTGTTTTCTTTATAAAAACACACGGGCAAATGGCGTCATTTATATAGCCTTCTTTTAACAAATACTCACTAAGACGATTATACCACATTCGTCCTGATTGCTTTAGACCATACAAAGATCTTTGCAATTTAATTGAAAACATTTCCCGAGACTTTGAATTATGAGCGTTTGGCACTTTGAGTCCATCGGAAATTTTCATGTATATCTCATTGTCAAGTGAGCCAAAAAGATAGGCAGTAACCACATCCATTAAATGCATGTCAAACTTTCCAAGGACAGCAAAACTGATGAGATAACGAAAGGTTATAGCATCCATTACAGGCGAATATGGCTCTTCATAATCTAAACCAGGCCTTTGAGGAAAACCTTGTGCAACAAGGCGTGCCTTATATCTTTGTACCTCTTTTTTCTCATTTCTCTTGCGTACAAAGACCCATTTATGGCCAACGGGCTTAACACCATTAGGTGTTTCAACTATAGGGCCAAAAACTTCACGTTTTGCCAGCGAATTCAATTCTGATTGAATTGCTTCTTGCCATTTTGGCTAATCATGTCTTTTTCGACATTCTTCAACAGATTGAGGTTCGAGATCCTCACATTCTTGCATAATGCTAGATGCGACATTATAAGCAAAGACATTATCCACCATTATATCCACTCGATTAATATTTGCCTCAATATCAGTTGGATTTATGGATAGTTCCGTATTTTCCAGAGTCTCGGGCTCAATGGATTCTTCATGAATCTCAGAATTCGTTAAATCATGAATTTCTTCATGAGATTCTTTCGTAGTGTCATTTTTATCATTTGCTTTCCTCTTTCTAGGATTTCGATCTTTAGAACCTAATGGCCTGCCACGCTTCAGGCGTGCATTCGACTCATTGGTTATGACACTAGATGATTGTCCAACAGGGACATCAATACGGATTGGAACATTTTCCGTGGGGATGTGAGATTTCGTTATCCTTTTCAAGTCCGTAAATGCGTCAGGCATTTGATTTGCTATTCTTTGCAAATGGATAATCTTTTGTACCTCTCTTTCACAAACAGAGGTATGTGGATCAAGATGAGATAATGATGCATTTTTCCACAAAATTTCCCGTTTGGTTTCACCAACTTCTCCCCCTAATTTTGGGAAAAGTGTCTCATCAAATTGATAGTCTGCAAATCGTGCAGTAAACAAGTCCCCTGTTAATGTTTCGAGGTAGCGAATGATGGAGGGCGATTCAAACCCAACATATATTCCTATCCTTCTTTGCGGACCCATTTTGGTGCGGGATGGCGGTGCTATAGGCACATATACTGCGCATCCAAAGATTCTTAAATGGGATATATTGGGTTCATGACCCAAAACCAATTGCAACGGGGAATATTTGTGATAAGTCGTCGGTCTGATACGAATTAGCATTGCTGCATGCAAAATGGCGTGACCCCATACCGAAGTGGGCAGCCTCGTTTTCATGAGTAATGGCCTTGCAATCAACTGCAGGCGTTTAATTAACGATTCTGCAAGACCGTTTTGAGTGTGAACATGAGCTACAGAATGTTCCACTTTTATCCCAATTGATAAGCAATAATCATTAAATGCTTGGGATGAAAACTCAACAGCATTATCCAGTCTAATAGACTTGATTGGATTATCAGGAAATTGTGCTCGTAGTCGAATTATTTGTGCCATTAATTTCGCAAACGCAAGGTTGCGTGATGACAACAGGCACACATGAGACCATCTACAGGATGCGTCTATCAAGACCATAAAATACCTAAAGGACCCACTGGATGGGTGAATAGGTCCACAAATGTCCCCTTGTATACGTTCCAAAAACGTAGGTGACTCAGTCCCAACTTTTGTTGGTGATGGTCTGATAATCAACTTGCCTTGATAACAAGAAGTGCAAGGATATTCATTATTTGAAAGAATTTTGAAATTCTTTAACGGATGCCCATATGAGCTTTCTATAATCCGTCTCATCATGATCGATCCCGGGTGTCCCAATCGATCATGCCAAAGTACGAAAGTATTGGAATCAGTAACCTTTTGGTTTACTGTTGAATGTGCCTCAATTGCACTAATTCTTGTCCAATACAGGCCACAAGATAAAGATGGGAATTTTTCAATAACCCTCTTTTGGCCGGAGACATTCTTTGTAATGATGAGATATTCTAGATTATCTTCATCTATTGTTTCAATATGATAGCCATTCCGGCGTATATCTTTATAACTCAACAAGTTTCTCTTAGACTTGGAGGAGAACATTGCATTCTCTATGATAAACATCGTGCCTTTGGGCAGAGTTACAGTTGCTCTTCCGGATTCTTCAATCAATTTACTACTACCAGAGATTGTAGTAACGTTTGCCTTACACATATTTAGTTGAGAGAAATATTCCTTTTCTTTGAGTATCGTATGTGTAGTACATGAATCAACTACGCAAATATTTTTACAGCTGGACGTTGATCCAAGCTTGCTTTGTGAGATTTCCATATTCGCTTTCCCATAGTTTGACATACAAAAGAAATACACGAACATAAGAATAAACAAGTTCAATTCGTTTGTGTCACATTTAAACAATATTTTCAAAATCTGCTGAGGTCAGTTGACTAACTAAATCAGATAGTCGATTATATGATTTCCATAATCGATTACTATGCAGTTTGAAAATTTCAGTTTAAGCATTTTCTTAAGACAATCGATTGTTAAACACACACAATCGACTGTTGAACATTGACAATCGATTGTTAAACACACACAATCGATTATTTTGCTATTTTGAAAAACTTCAGATCACACTGTCTTAAGACAATCGATTGTTGACTTATTTCGAAAAATTCCAGAGCACACTGTCTTAAGACAATCGATTGTTAAATATAGACAATCGATTGTTGGCTATTTTGAAAAATTCCAGATCACACTGTCTTAAGACAATCGATTGTTAAACATAGACAATCGATTATTTGTTATTTTGAAAAAATTCCAGATCACACTATTTTAGGACAATCGATTGTTAAACATAGACAATCGATTATTTGTTATTTTGAAAAAATTCCAGATCACACTGTTTTAAGACAATCGATTGTTAAACATAGACAATCGATTGTTGAACGTTGACAATCGATTGTTGAACATTGACAATCGATTGTTTTGCAGTTTTAATGCGAAATATTAGATAATCGACTAAGTGTTAGGTTAGTCGATTACCTCTACTTGAAAATAAAAATATTATTGAAATTTTAGCATGTAGAAACATTCTAACGAACTAGTACTAACATTATATCATGAACTAACTAATACGAGCTGATACTAATGACTATTAGTCTATTCACTAACTATTACAAATAAGTGAAATAAAATCAAACAACTCCATCTTCTTTCATCACAGATCCATCACCGATTAGGTGGTCTATTTTCCCATCGGGTTGCTCAAAGAAGTCTGCCACATCCAGGTGGGTGATGTCGAAATTGTCGTCAGAGACAAAATTTGTTTCAGGGCCTTTATTCTTTAGAGAAGCTTGATAAAGATCAACCAAATGTCTTGGTACACGGCAAGCTTTTGACCAGTGCCCTTTTCCACCGCAACGATAACATATAGTTTCTGAACTTTTTGCCTTAGGATCCTCATAATCCCGTTTCTGCTTTCGGCGGTTATCTCTCCTCGGGGGTTGACGGATATCATGGATATTTCTTCCTTGTCTACGTCCACGGTTATGACCCCGATTACGACCACGACCATGTTTAGATCCATGGCCCTTTTCATGATTGGCATAATGAGAATACACCTTATCTGCTACAGGCAGTGGTGTAGACCCAGTGGGTCGATTTTCGTGATTTCTCATGAGCAGGTCATTATTTCGCTCAGCCACAAGTAGGAGAGAAATCAGTTCAGAGTACTTTGTGAAGCCTTTCTCTCTGTACTGTTGTTGCAGTACCATATTGGAGGCATGAAACGTTGTAAACGTTTTCTCAAGCATATCATAATCGAAGATTTTATCTCCACATAGCTTCAATTTAGAAGTAATTCTGAACATTGCAGAATTATTTTCAGAAACAGACTTAAAGTCTTGGAGCCTCAGATGAGCCCAATCATATCGTTCTTGTGGCAGAGTGACCAACTTCAGGTTGTCATATCTCTCCTTTAAGCCTTTCCACAAGATGAGTGGATCCTTGACGGTGAGATATTCAATCTTCAAACCTTCATCAAGGTGATGGCGCAAGAAAATCAAGGCCTTAGCACAATCTTGGGTGGATGCTTTATCTCTATCTTTAATGGTGTCTCCAAGACCCATAGCATCTAAGTGGATTTCAGCATCCAACACCCATGTCATATAGTTCTTGCCCGAAATTTCAAGGGCAACGAACTGTCTTTTCATAATGTCAGACATAATCGAGAATCAAATTAGGAAGAGAGAAATACCTTAGTTTTTCTTGAGAACGATTCTTGAGACGGTAGAGTCTCGTGCTGATAACGTGTTATGAAATAATATAAGAACAAGTAAAATAATGCAAGAACAAGAACAATATAGAGAGAATAGGGAGAGGAGTATTCTTATTGATACTTTGGGATTGTTAGGGATTAATTACAATGGTAGGAGACCCCTTTATTTATAGGGAGAAGTAAACCCTAGAATCTCTCTGATTATGGACATTCACCTAAAATAGGAGATTTTATAACAGTAAAGAGAATTTAGCTCTAATTCGGCCATATATAGTTGGTTACTTTTTTAAAAATAAATAAATATTACTTTTTCATAAAATATAATTAGTTTTTTGAAAAAACTTGAAAAAGAATTTCAAGTTTCAGGTAGTTTTTGGGTGATTTTTTTTTTCACTTACAAAACTTCAAGTTTTTTTTAAAAATAAAATATATGTTCAAATGCAATTTCAACTTTTAAAAATTAATTTTTAACATAATTTTAAAAACTTTTTTTTTTAAATTTCAATCAAATCTATATTCAAATGCTAGCTTAGTATAAAGTCAAGTATCTACCACATACGGCTGCTCCAGGGTTATATTAAAGGACAAAGAAAAAATCAACAAAATATTGTTTATTCAGTGAATAAGATGCCTTCTTGATAAAATCACGAATATTACTAACTAAAGTAAAGGGATTTCTTGCCTTTTCTATATATGCCTTAGAGCAACATTAGTAAATATTCCCATTAATTTGAGCCATTTACGGATTTGCTCCCCAAAGCATGTGATGCCATCCTTCTTAACCTTTGCTTTTTATATATCACCTTTCACCTTCCAAATTCCTACTCCCACTGAATAAAGTTAAGGGGAAGAAAATAATTATCTACCCACCCCACTTTCTATCTCTTCAAACATAAAATAATGTCATAATTCTTTTAATAATAATAATAGTTACCAGTAGAGGTGTACAAAGAAAACCGACAAACCGCACCAACCCGATAATCCGAGTCAAACCGAGAAAAAAAACCCGACTATGGTTTGGTTTGACTTGGTTTGGCGTTGGAAAAAATAACCCGACCATAATTGGTTTGGTTTGGTTTTAACTAAAGAAAGTCAAACCGAAACCAAACCAACCCGACATTACATATATAGCAATTTTAGATATATTTAATATATAAATATACTTATTGTAATGTAATTTATAAATATTTCTTAAAAGAATTCATAATTTTATCTTTTAAAGTATTATTTAAGGTTTGATTTTGAACTTTTGAATGCTCCAATAAGTTTTATAGCCATTAATATTGGTAAATTAAATAATGCTAGCAATCAATACTAATGCTAACAAAAGACATTCAATTCAATATTACGAACGAGATATGTCTATTTTTTATTTTGCAATAATTTAGATAAAAATACATAACCTGTTTTTATTTTTCTTTAGCTTTTAGGCATATAATTAATACTCCCTCATTAGTCCATCTAATTTAGCATGAATTAGTGCTTTTAGATTATGTTTATTTTTATTATGACTTTTCAATTAGCAATATTTATAGTACATAATTTTATTATTTTTTATTGTTGAATATTTTAGGATAATGTCATGAGTCATGACATATCTCATATTTGTATTATTTTCTTGAAAAATACTTTATATAGTTGTATCTTACTAGGATTAAAGAAATACTTTGAGCATACGTTATATATTTTGTTCTACGAAGATTCTACCAGAAAAAAATTCGGAAAAACCCGAATAACCCGAATAACCCGAAAAAACCCGAGTAAAACCAATATTGAAAAACCCGAATTTATTGGTTTGGTTTGGTCTTTATATTTAATAACCCGACACAATTGGTTTGGTTTGGTAATTGTAAAATCCGAACCAACCCGGTCTATGTACACCCCTAGTTACCAGGTATAATTTCATATGGTGAAATTTAGGAAAAATAAAATATACATAGCCTTACCCTTATTCTGGAAGGACAGAAAAAATTATTTTCGATTGATCATCGGCTAATATTGTACTAAATATAATTATGCAACTTTCAAGTGGAACGTCAATATCTTCAGCAGACTGTCATCGAACAAAATTTCGATGAATAAACTGATATGTTATCGACAAAATAGAATATATCATAGTACGCCGTCTTTCTCTGAAAGAGAATTTTCATGCTGGAACAAGAATTAGCATGAAGGTTGATTTAGTATGTGCTTATGTCCAACTATGTCTTATAAAAAAGATAAAATAATCATTGCAAATATATTTCGGTTAACAAATTCGGAGTCGAATCCCACATGGAATTAACCTATCAATCATAGCTATTGGACTTACGCAAATTCACGTTTTCAATCTTTGGAAATATTTAAGTAATAAATTGGATGTTTACTAACTAAATATTACGTAATGAAAATGCAATAATTAATAACTATCCACGAACTGGTTGTAGACAAGAATTGGAATGATTTAAGGTTCGAATTTTCCCTATTGTCAAAATCATTTTCGCTACGTTTGCTATAAGTTTGCCTAGGTCTTCTCTATCGATCATGAGCACTCTAACAGTCACAACTCTCTCCCGAGAAATTACAATAATATACTAGATATATCGCCCGAATCATGTTTGCTAGCCTTAAGTACAACTCACTTATATCTCACCCAAAGTTTCGTTATCCCTAATCCCACCTTTAAACCCTTCGAATTTATCCCTCATATACGTTAGCAGTAGTGTTGTTAAATAACTCCCTAAATATGGACTCTCTCCCGAGTATACATACTAAATAGCCATAGTCAATTGAGGGCTGTTCAATCAACAACAATCACAATATAATTGAACAAATAGAGAAAATACTATGAAAAATCCATATTAACATAACAAGAAAATCATCATCCAATAGGTTTCATCAAAATTCTAGATTAGGGGTTTAGTTATGCATGATATTTTTCATAATCTCAACAATACAGTTCATCATCAATGATACAAACTAGAGGAAGAAAGATAAAAACTCGTTGCCAAATCTTCCACCTTGCTTATTGCATGTTCTTGCCTTCCCAACTCTTTTAAAAACCAAGATACCCTATTTTTGGATGAGTTGGGCTTCATATAGGTTAAGGTTAGTCGCCTTTGGGATTACAAAATTAGCCTTGGGCTTATTTTTTTCCGGAAGCCCGTGCGCGGCCGTGGATAGACTGAGCATTTTGCCCAATCTTCTGCCTAATGAACGCGGCCAGTGCATGGCCGCAGATCGACCGCGCACCTGGAGGAGTTGCTGCCTTCATTTTTTTCTTTCTTCTTTTGTGTGCGCTAACCTCCGAGTGGCCTTTATTGCTCCATATTAACTCCAAAACACTCTTTAATGTCCTCGTAGCCTGAAATTGCTTCTATAAAGCATACAGTTCTTAATTAGATTAATTTTTTTTATCATTTAACATTAAAATCTATAAAGTGCAGCTAAGTTGGAGCGTAAAATGGTAGCTAAATTACATAATTATAACATATTTATTGATACCCAATTTTTCTCTATATATTTTTAATATCCATAAATACTTTCAAAATAGCATATATATGCATATGTAAGCATGCATAAGGTTTTTATAACTTTTTCATAATTTTAGGGATTTAAATTGGTTTTTTCCCCTCCCTTTTATTCATAAAATCCCCAATAATTATTTCTCAAATGATTATAATGGTAATTTAGTCATATTAATTTCTATATTTATACCAACATATGGTTACTATTTTTAGTACATTTTTCTAATTGCGTTTGGTATTTTTTGAGCTAAATTGCATATAATTGCAATATTAACCCATTAATGTGTAATTACATTGTTATATGCATAAAATTGGTCCCTATATTTTAAAATGATAATTATGTATTTTAAATAATTTTGGTACATAAAATTATTTTCAGAAAACTATTTATTATTTATTATAAATTAAATAGGGAAAAATTAGTTATTTAAATTATAGCCAGATTGGCATTTCGATTATAGCCTAAATTGGATCCAACCCCAGCCCAATTTTATACCCAATTACCAAACCCAGACCCTATACATATTCATCCGATCCGAAAGCTACTAAATCCTGGCCGTTGATCTCCAGATCAATAATCCATATTTTTCCTTTCCTTTTTTAATCCCTAATACACCCTAACCTTAGTCATTCTCTGCAGCCCGCCGCCCTCAAATGCTCTCATCTCCTCTCTTCTCTCAGCCTAACCCTAACCCCTATTTTTCAAACGCCTCCCTTCTTCGATCTTCTCCTGTGACCACCCTTCAACCCCAAGCCTACAATGGTTCCTCCATTTCCTTGCTCATTCTCTCTGAGGCCTTCAAGGGCCTTGGGCTACGCTGACTTGTATCTATGGTTGCTATTTTGTCTGTTCATGGCTACTTCGATGTGATTTTGGGTGAAGTCACACTATATTTGTTACTATCGTTGAAATTTTAAGCAGGTTCTTCCATCTCTATTTGGGTGTCTTTTGAAACCCTAATTTTTGTTTGTATCTCTTAGATCTGCGCTATTTTTAAATAATTTGAGTATGTTCCTTCTATGTTTTGTGCTTTTCTCGATCCTATTTTGCAAAAATCATCGATTTCAAGATTTTTTACTTTCTTTTAAAGTTAGGGTTTTTCAGAATTTCTTCTACACTTTGTTTAAATCGATTCTTCATGTTTTAACTTCTATTCCTTGAATATCTCAAATGATTCTATGTTTTTACTCCTTTTTCAACTCGTCTATGTTGAAAACCCTAACTTCTTAGCCCCAACCTTGGGTTTCTGAGCTTGTTTTGATAATATATTTGGTTAATCTGTATGTTCTATGGTTCTGTGACTTTTGTCCAATGTTTTCTTGTTAGGGCTGATAATTATGGTTATTCTTTCCTATTGTGTGATTTTACCTTATTTTTGTTAACCAATGTTTCTGATTTTTCACTTCTCCTACATGTATCATGCTTAGCCTACAAATTCAGACTATGCTCTGCATGAATCCTTAATTTTATATGTGATTCTTGTCCTACTCGACCTCTTAGGATTCTGATTTTTGCTTACCATGTGCTTGTTCTTATAGAGTGGTGATAAATCAGTGTTATCTCCTATTCTTACATACTTGAATCCTTATTATTGATCTTTCTCTGATTCCGCATGATTATTCTACTGATTTTTACCTTGTAGAATATTTTCTGACCTTATTCTATGATCAATTATGCTATTAATTGATTGCTCAACTCTTTTCTTGATTTAAGTGTGCTGAACCTGGCTTCTATTATATATTGTGTGCTTGTACTATGCAGAAACTATTTTCTTAATTGGCATGTTCAGCCTTACACGATTTCCTTCCTTATTTGGCATATGTCTATTACTGTTCGAAGTTATCTCCTTAATTGAAGGGGACTTAACCTTGATTTCATGACTGATTGATTTCAAGTTCCTTAATTACTAATGGACTGTGATTTTTACCTTATTTACTACTTATTTTCAAACTATAAATACCCTAGTCTTTCATTAGCACAACACACAAATACTCTTGGTTCAAAACTCTATCTCTCCCACTTAACAAAACTTTTTTCTCTCTTGTGTGCTACTTGCTATTGCTCAAAATTAGCCGGCTGCAAATCAATGCTAACCATTGTATCCTACTGTTCTTTCAAGTCTACTTACTGTCATCTTTACTGGTATGCTTAAATTTCAATTCAAAGTTCCAACAACAATATGATCTTCTTATTGCTTCAATTCATCATGTTTCTAGTTTGCTTCTATTTGTGGTTTTGTTGTGGAACTTGTAGTTGATGTTTACCTTCTTATATACTCCCTTAACTTTAGATCAACATGTTACCCCTCTGTACTGTGTATGAATATGTCTGAACCAATTATCTCTATGTGTTTCACGTATTCCCAAATCCCTATCATCCCTATATGTGAGCTTGTTCTTTTGTCTGGTTTTTTGACTATGACTGGTCAGCTGCCTCTGAGCATGCGTATACTAATTCTTGGATCTTTGCTTAATTATGTGTCCTGTGTATTCCCAAAACCCCTTGACCCCTCCTTGTGACTATTGAACGTACCTTAGTGTTGTGGCTCATAGTTGGGTATGAACTTGTCCTTAGATATTTGGACTTCTGTTCATTTCTTTATTCTCTTTTTAAACAGTCTATGAGTTTTACTAAATTACTTTCAGGCCTTCTTTCATACAGTTTTTCACTAAAATCACTTTCTCTCTACTCTTAGTCGGTAAGTTCTGCCCCCTTTAATATATGTACTACCTTGAGATCCTCTTGAGAACCCTCTTAACTCTAGCATACTTAGGCTGGCCTTTCCACAATGTACTTGTTCAACTTTTAGTTACTAAGTCTAGGTGTGAGCACTGACCGTGATCCTTGAGATCTTTAGGGAACTTTGATGCACCTAGACTCTGCATTGTCTATGGACTTGAGGCATTTGAGGCCATTGGAGGCTTTGGGAAATCTGGGCCTAATTGGAGGCTTCCTATAGAATAACGTTTTATTTTTATTTTTTTGTGTAATTCTCTCATTGGTCTGTAATAACTTGTAAACAAATATTGGGGTATTTAGTGAAAAGGGATGGGTAAATACATGTCTATGGGTAATACCGGTAGAAATCATGTTCATAGGACTATCTGATTGCTTTATCAAGTAGAAATCATACTCCTAGGGCTTTACATTTTGTCACCTCACCATGCTAGAAACCATGCCTATAAGTTCCAACTAATCATGCCTTCAATGTCTCAAAATCCTACTAATTAGTAGATGCCATGCCTATAGGACTTAATCCAAATTATGTTATGGCAAGGGTTTATGTCTGGACGTCTTAAAAATCAGATTAACGAAGTTAGAAATCATTCCAATAGGGAACCATATTTGAAATTCTGCCTGTCAATATAAACTAGTCTAGTAATTCAACTTAGGCCACGTTTAGTTTACTTCTGATTGGTTTAATTAAGTAGTATATATTTCCTGAAACAAGTTCTTTAAATATAGTCACCAGTACTCTGCGTATAGGCAAGCCTTTATGGCATTTTCAAAACTATATTTCTAAAAACTGTTTTATATTGCTCAATGTTTCTGATCCTACCAGGCATTAAAAATCAATAGGCAACTTCTTGGGTCACTGTTCCTGAGTTTCAAAAAAATAAGTTGTTTGTTTATGTATATTCACTTAGTTATCTTGCCTTAGGACACTGTATAATAAAGCCCTTAATTGTGCCTGAGTTGTGCTGTTTATGTGCTTGTTTGAGGAGGAAACTTTGAGCCTCTAGGTACTCCATTTTATGTGCTGAAAGTCCTAAGTATTTTGATTGTTGCCTTAGAATTTTTACCTTTTAAAACCTTAGGGGTCCGTCTTGAACCACCCATATGTAGAGGTCCTAACTCCCTCCAGGACCATTAAGACGAGACAAGTAGTAGCACGCAATAGAGTTTGCTGACCAAACACCCACTTTGCATGACCAATAAGGGGATAGGAAGGGTAGATATGGAATACGATGACTATGCGCTAATGTCTCGTGTATGCCCTCATCAAGGAATGTTTATTGGACATTATGTGGGTTGATCCTATAGGTTAACCAACCTAGTACCCCTCATTTACCAAAATTCCCTTTTTGTTTAAAACTTTGTTTTACGACTTGTCCAAATCATTATCTTATTACTTGAGTTATATAACGTGCTTTACTTGCAACCTATTTGATTCATCTGTTTATGGACTAATTGTGAATATAAGTTCGGCCAACTCCCACAGTTCTGGACCAGGAGAGGTGCCTAACACCTTCCCTCGAGGTTACTTCAAGCCCTTACCCCAATCTCCGGTAATGCAAACCAATTCAAGAGTTAATCACTCTAGGTGCCCTAACGTACCATAATTCGTTAGGTGACGACTCTTCAAATACCCAATTTCCAAAAGAAAATGAGTCATTACCTCCATGGAATGTCGAAACCCGGACCTCTCTCCACGAGGAAGGAAAAAAGGGGGGCACGATACTACTATCAACACCCCACAGTTAAACCATTGCTCGTCTCCGAGCAATCAACCCACACTCTACTGATGTCTAACTTCACTAAGTGACTTCCCTAAGTCGTCACACCATGAATATTTCACATAGATTGAGCATAGAAGTGTAACATCTATACCTCAAGAGTTGACTCTCACGGGCCACACAATATTCCTAACTTACTCACTTACTCTAACACATAGGTCAAGACTTACGTTTCCTTCATGAATGAAGTGCATGGTCACGACAAAAGAGACTCATTCCACAATCAAATAAAATTCATGCACAATGAGTAACTTCAACATAGACAGAATTCACTCACCCTCAGAAACAATATTCTTGTGCCTACTCTGCTAATCGAGCTCATTCAGTCTAGGATCAAGTAGGACTTTATATAGTTATAATGTACGCTGAGGGAAGAGTATGATACATTTAGATATAAGAGTGACTACACCTCCCTTAGCACTTTAATACATACATTTTAACATTAAAGACCCTACTTATGTCAAACCAAGCTCCACATTCACATCAATATATATATTCTTTTTTTCTTCACAACAATGCAACTATTCTTTTCTTTCTTTTCTCTTTTTTCCAATTTAAGTGGTTCTTACTTATTTAAAACGGTGCACCTTTCTCCTTATATCATTAGTTCCACTTAAAAGCCAAATCAACCACCCACGCTTTAAATTTTACAATGTTCATAACAATTCAACAGCTCATGAAATGTTAAAGGTTCAAATAAATGGTTAATCCAAACAAATGAGTAATGCTTGCAATGTGTTTGCTAAAAGAATAGGATTACAGGTTCAACGGGGTTAAATATGATACATAAAAATTAGGTGTGCTGAATATATATATATATATATATATATATATATATATATATATATATATATATATATATATATATATTTTATAATACTGTCTCAAAAACTGACGGCAAAATGCTCTCGGCGCACAATAGTTGGGCAATGAAACAGTGAAGTGCGCACGTTAGCAAGGCAGTTCTGACGGCGAAATGGCTCGTCGCCGGCGGCAAAACCCTCCCCCTACTGATGTGAAGCTAGTGACACCGGAGAATGGAGCTACTAAGGAGCTCACACCATTGACCTTTGGCAATTTTTTACCTCAAAAACTTCAATCGATGAACCATGTAGAGACAAATTCATGTGAGATTTCAGTGATGGAGAATGAGACAGTATCACTTGTTGCTGTAAAGAGGTTACAATTCACAAATCTCGTTGCTGAGGAGGATTTGAAGGAGTTGCATGCGGAGAAAACTAAGCTTGGTGCAGAGGAGATCTCAAAGGAGATGCATGTGGAGAAGATAACTGCTGTAGATGTGGTGCGAGGTAATCGTGATTCACAAATGGGCAAACAACTATCTTATGTTCCTCCTATTGAGCGAGAAGGAAAAAAAGTAGTTCAAATTAGTGCTGAAGATCTGCAATCACAAGTGGATTATTGGCAAAATTCACTGATTGGATTTGTGATAGGTGATAGACCTAATGAGCAATCTATGGAAAATTTTGTAATCCATGTGTGGAATTTTGTTACTAAACCTCAGGTGCTTATACATGCAGATGGTTACTGTATATTTAGATTTAGCAGCTCTGAAGATAAGGAATTGATTATGCGATCTGGTCCTTATTCTTTCAGAAATAGGCCATTGGTTCTTCGACCTTGGGAAATTGATTTCAATTTTCAGAGTGATGTGCTTAGTATTGTGCCTATTTGGGTTCAATTTCCTGGTCTTCCTGTTGGTTATTGGTCTGCCGAAGTGCTAAGTAAATTGGCTAGTGCTATTGGTCGGCCATTATATACAGACAAATTTACTGCATGCTTTGAGAAGATTTCATTTGCTAGGGTACTTGTTGAAGTAGATGATGCCTATCCTCTTCCAGATGAATTGGAGATTGACACCCCATATGGCTCAAAGCTACAGACAATTGAATACGATTGGAAGCCTTCCTTTTGTAATCATTGTCTCAAATTTGGTCATGATGCATTTGAATGTTGGTATTATAGGGATGATAAACCTGTGCAGAACAAGGAGGTTCAGAATAAACCTATAAGGCAAAGAGTGAATCAGCAGGGGAATCAGAAGGGGAAACATATCAGAACTGAATGGATTGCTAAGCAGTCTATTGGTAAGCAGACCAATTCAGTGATACCTGCAGTAGGGGCTGTTGTTGAGCAGACCAATTCAGTGAATCCTGCAGTAGAGGCTGTTGTTGAGAAGTCTAGTGTTGTGATTCCTGTAGTAGAGGGCCAATTGCAATATCATGGGGAGACTGATGGATCACAGAACACCATGCGGCTTGAAAATGTTTTAGTCAATTCAGAAACTGTTCTCACTGTTGCTGAAGTTGAGAAAGGTGAACATCAGACAGTTCTTGCTAATAATGGTAAGGCTGTCATGAATGAGAATGGAAGCAATAGCTATAATGTAGACCCTGGTCCATCTTACAGGGTAGAACCAAATTCTCAATGATTGTTGTAACTTGGAACATAAGGGGGCTTAATTAGCCTCATAAGCAAAAGGAGTTGAAAAACTTCTTAACTAATAATAAAGTAGATGTCATGGGAATTCTTGAAACTAGGGTAAAGGAGCCTAAATCAAAGAAGATATTAGGGAATATTGCAAGGAACTGGATGGTACAATGCAATTATCCAAATGCAGCTAATGGGAGAATCTGGCTGATTTGGAAGTCTCATATTCAAATGCATATATTAGCTATCACTGATCAGGTTATTCATTGTCAAGTGGAAGATATAAGGAGTCAGATCAGTTTCCATTTAAGTGTGGTATATGGTCATAACACTGCTTCACTTAGGAAAAATCTTTGGAGTGATCTTAGATCAGTGCAGATCCCTAATCAGAATGCTTGGCTGATTAGTGGAGACTTTAATAATGTTCTTAATTCTGATGACAGGATTGGATCTATTGTGACTGATGCTGATGTAAGGGATTTCAAAGAGGTCATATCTGACCTCCAGCTGACTGTTGTTAGATCAAAAGGTTGGCATTTCACATGGTCAAATAAGCAAGTCTATAGTAAAATTGATTGGGCATTAGGTAACTATCAGTGGTTGCAGCAGTTTGGGCATGTGGAAGCAGATTATTTGAACCCTGCTATATCTGATCATTCACCTATTCTTATCAAGTTTGGAATGCAGAAATCTTTGCATCCCAAACCTTTTCGATTGTATAATGTTGTCATGGAGCATCCTCAATTTTCTCACATTGTACAACAGACATGGAAACAAGAACAGGAAGGCAACTTTATTCAGCAGATTTGGCAAAAACTGAAGAGCTTAAAACAACAGCTGAAGGAGATCAATTCAAATTTGGCAGCATATCAGCAAAACATTATTCAGGCAAGGGAACAACTGGATATCATTCAAACTCAGATGCAAATCAGGCCTTGCACACAGGAGCTCATTCAGAAGGAGAAGATGGCACTTGAGGGACTGGTGAAATGGAGTAATATTGAAGAGAAAGTATTGAGGCAGAAATCAAAAGCAACATGGATTGAATGTGGAGATTCAAATACAAAATACTTTCATGCTCAATGGAAGATTAGAACTGGACAGAACAATATTACTTCAATTTATACTGAAGATGGGATTAAACTAACTGATCATTTACTTGTTGAGCAGGAATTCTTGAAGGTTTTTCACTCTTTAATGGGAGAATGTGCTGTTGAGCTCCCTTGTGTTAATTCCCAGATCATGAAGGAAGGGTATTGTCTGAAACTTGATCAACAAAGATCTCTCATTAGAGAGGTAACTATGGAGGAGGTTACTGCACCAGTTAAGGATATGCCTTCAGACAAGGCACCAGGGGTTGATGGTTTTCCAGTAGAATTTTTTACAAAAAACTGGGCAGTGGTTAAGGATGATATCTTTTCTGCTATTAAAGGTTTCTTTTCTTCAAGTGAACTGCCTTGTATGATCAACACAACAGCTATAGCACTTGTTCCAAAGATCAGATCACCTTCCACTGTTAAAGATTATAGGCCAATTGCATGTTGTACTACACTATACAAGATTATATCCAAGGTACTTACCAGAAGAATGAAAGAGGTCATTGGTGATTTAGTTGGCCCTTCTCAGTCAGCTTTCATAGAGGGGAGGTGTATTATTGATAACATTCTGCTAAGCCATGAAGTATTTAAGGGGTATTCTAGAAAAGGTATATCACCTAGATGTGTTCTCAAAGTTGATCTCAGGAAGGCTTATGATACCTTAGAATGGTCTTTCTTGCAACAGATTCTTATTGATTTGGGGTTCCCTGCAAAGTTCACACACTGGATTATGACCTGTGTATCTATTGTTTCTTCCTTAGTAATGAATGGTGGCTTCACTAAACCATTCAAAGCTAAGAGGGGTATTCGACAAGGGGATCCTATGTCACCTTATCTCTTTGTATTGGCTATGGAGTATTTAAACAGGCTACTGCAGCAGTTACATAAGGATGGAAACTTCAATTTACATCCAAGATGTAGGAAACTTAGCATTTCTCATGTATGTTTTGCAGATGATTTGCTTATGTTCTGTCGTGCGGATGAAATCTCTATTCGGATCCTGCATAACACATTTCTTAAGTTCTCAGCAGCTTCTGGTCTTCATGCAAATATTAACAAGAGTGCTATTTACTTGGCTGGGATCCAACGGCATATCAAAGAGCAGTTAATTAATATCTTGGGTTTCACTGAAGGACAATTGCCATTTAGATATTTAGGAATCCCTCTGGATTCCAAGAAGCTGGCCATTAGATATTACTTGCCTCTTATTGAAAGAATCACAGAAAGAATCACTTGTTGGTCAGCCAAATTCCTTTCGTATGCTGGTAGAAGTCAGTTGATTAAGGCAGTGGTGTTTGGCATTCAATCATATTGGGCTCAAATCATCATTCTTCCTAAGAAGGTCCTCAAAATTATTGATGCTATGTGTAGATCATTTCTATGGACTGGAAAGGCAAGTATTTCAAGAAGAGCTTTGGTGGCTGGGGACAAAGTTTGCAGTCCAGTGTCTGCTGGTGGACTTAACATGCTAGATTTAACTATGTGGACAAGGCTGCCATATCAAAGTTATTGTGTGATTTGGCAAGAAAAAAGACTGGTTATGGATGCGATGGGTTCATGCTTACTACATCAAGAGAAGCACTTTATCTTCTGCCAGTATTCCAAGTACAGCATCTTGGATCATCAGGAAAATAATGGATTGCAGGAAATTCATTTTGGAGTGTCCTCAATTGCAGGGTGATATCACTGTTCGATTGCAAAGTGTTTGCAAATTGAATAAGTTCAGCATTCAAAAACTGTATACATCACTGCTGCCCAATTTTACAAAAGTTGCATGGAAAAATTTGTTGCTGATTGATAATGTATTGCCTAGGAACAAATTCATTGCTTGGCTTGCAGCTCATCACAGTCTTCCTACTGTGGACAGGTTAATGGCTATGGGAATCCAAATTCCAATAGACTGTGTATTCTGTAAGTCTCAAGTGGAAGAGTTTGATCATCTTTTCTTTGGATGTACTTGTACAAGTAGACTATGGCAAAGAATCTGCAAATGGTTAGGATATTCTCCGACTATAGGCTGCTGGGAGACTGAATTACACTGGATTTGCAGCTTAGCCAAGAGCAAACAGTGGCAAAAAGGACTTATTGCTGCTGCATTGATCACTACTATTGCATTAATCTGGAAAATGAGGAATCAAATGAGATTTGATGGGTATCACATATGTGGAGGATTTGCTATGTCGTGAAATTGTTCTGTTGATCCATTTGCGAGGCAGCAAACAAAAGAAATGGCAATTAGGACTTAGCAAGCTCAATTATTTACCTTAGCCTTTGAATTTGCATACTATTCTATAGATTGTATATACATAGTTAGAATAGAGAAGTAAGAGTTGTATTAGTATAGTAGTTAGCCCAAAACTACTACCATGATCTGATGTACATATATTTTGATATCAATAAAAGCTCATATTTTACTTAAAAAAAATATTATATATATATATATACATATATAACACAAATAAACGTCTATTTCACTTCCAAGACTGAACAAGACCACTATTTCGCTTTGCAAACACACATGGCAAGTTCTAGACATCAAATTCAGTGCAGCGAATACAACAAACCTCACACACACATAACCCATGGCTCACTCTAGATTGAATCATCTAATCACCCTAGCCAGGGTACTTAAGCCAAATTAAGAACACACAATTTAAGGCACTCTTACAAGAATCAACAATTGAGCCTAAGCGTCACACTAAAGTACCAGCTATATTTAAGGCATAACAACATTAGAGATCCTATTTCCGTTTTAGTCCATAGCTTACAAGTTCCTAACTAAAAAACTAAAAAATAACTACACGCGGTTCAAAGGAAACCCTTGGAAAAGAACCACGACTCAAAGAAAAACTAAGGAGGAATTGATATACTACTACAACAGAAAATCCTTTTGTGTTTATTTAATTTTTTTTCTTCAACTTTAATCCCTCAAAAAAGCCGTCGAATGATATCCATCGTCGGGACAAATCAAAACTCTTTTGAATTTTTTTATAGTAATTATTAACAACAAAACTACACTGTTCTACATACAACGTACAACGTACAAGCAAGGTCTCCCTCACCAAACACTTAAAATGATGGCATGTCCTCATGTCGCACAAAATAAAGAAATGCGAGCTAAAGAAAACTTCCCTAGTATATCATTCTTGATCAGAGACAGTGGCTGGGTCGAGATGACATGCCCTCCCTTACGCACTCAGCCAAGCCATGATCTTCTTTTGCAATTTTACATTTTGGATGGCCAGGGCATCAACTCGAGTCCCCAAGTTTGTGATAGAAGTGCAAAACTCTGATATTTCATGCTCTAAGGCTGTCATTTGCGTATTCCATCTGATCACAGATGTTTCTTCTGCCTCTGCAACTTGCTTATGTATGGGTGACTCAGCCCCAACTTCATCTTTCCTTTCATCTCCCTCCTCTGGTGCATCAGAATCATCACTATAGCCCCTCTAGGTACCAGAGAGTCCTTCCTAATGGTCACTTTATCCGCAAAGACCTTTGTTTCTTTGTTCACTTTTCCATCCATGCTTAGGTTCTCCGGAACCTATGCTACCCAGAATAATATAGTGACTATGAAAAGGAAGAAGAAACCATACCTCTTTACTGGACAATGGATGAACATATCGTCGTGAATAACTTTGGCCACCTCAAAATCATGGCCATTCATGACACACCATATCAATACAGCTCTAGAACCATTCACCTCAGTGGTGTTGGAGGAAGGCATTAGGCGATTATTGATGATATACACCCAACATTTCCCTTAATAGGTGAGTGAAGACGAATGAAATGTCTTCCTTAGTGTAATCCAAACTACTTCCTTGTTGACCACACAGATAGTCATAAAGAACAAACTCTACGTGGCCGATGATCTGCGGTGGTGACATAGTAATCCTACGCATCAGGATCTTTCCCAAACATTGGCAACTGTATGTTCTCCGAATGGCCTCTATGGATGTGTCCATATGTTTCTTATGCACCGTAGAGACATGGTTCACATGTCGGGATGTTCACGTAAAACTCCCTCACAATTATCAAATTCACTTCGTCCGGTTCTTCAAAGAAAATATCTAGCCTGTGCCGGACCAATTCACAGTACATATTGGGACAATCATATAGGAGGGACCCCACATTAATTCCTCTCACCGGTATGGGTTTCTTGGATGCTTTTATATCAAAATGTTCCTGATCCGCTCTGGATACGACTTGGTGCTATGATATTACCTGAAACAAATATCACCATCATCGAAAAACAAGATATGTGAACCAAAGGCAGTTACTCAGACTTCAACCGCACAATTGGTTATAACTTACATGCAAGATTGACTGTGACATTTAAACAAACACTTGATGTGCACATTCACCCCAATTTTCCTAATCACCTAATTTGACCTCAATTTCATCACAGACATAAAAATGTCCAATCCACCCAAAAAAGTCCACTATCCTCACATACCAACAAGTATAATAGCAACACAAAACACATACAAGAACAACAATGACTTCTATTACAAAACAATTAAAAGAGAAGAAGAAAAGAATTTTTTTTTTGAAAAACGTAAAAAAAATACTGAAGGAAAAGGAATATAGAAGCCATGGTACTTGCTTGACGATCTTGTGAGGAATATATATTGGGGAGTTATTGAGTAGAGAAGAGGAAGAATAAGCAGTAGGTTCTTGGTTTGGGAATTTTTGGGGGAAAGGAGGACAATGTGTAGTGTGTCTTGTTTTGGGGGGGGGGGGGGTATTTCCTTTGTTTTGTTTCCAGATTGCACGTGGGGGAGGGAGGCAGGAGCAAGGGAGAGCGGAGGTTATTAGTATGGAAAGAGAAATAAAATAAAAATTAAACATTAACAACACCTAAAAGCGGCACCCAGTGTGTGGTCAATCCGCAGTCAAAGTGCGACCGCACACGTGAGGCAGTAGAAGTTTCAAAATGCACGGTCCAAGCGCGTCCGCAGATGTTGCAAGAAACACAAGGCAGGGTTGGTGTCAAAATCAGCAGTCTAAGCACGGTTAGAGCACGGACGTTTGGCCTCTGAAAGTTTTTTTTTCTGCCACTTTTTACCTATATCCGAGTTAATCCCTTCACCCCGAGTCCTTCAGCGCATGATGTACTTCGGGTGACGCTTAGACCCTGTTCACTCGGCCAAACTTACCTACAAACTTGCTAGTACCTAAAAAAATAGAAAAATTCTAACTACACTAAAAATCAACTATGAATTAGGTTACCTCCTAACAAGCGCCTTAGTTAACATCATGGCACAATGAATACAATAGTCTGATGGGTTGTCTCCCAAAAAGCGCCTGATTGAACATCGCGGCATGATGTAGGTAAGCGCATTTAAGTTGCGCTCAACATCGGAGGCTCGATCAAATGGGTCACTAACACTAACTTTGCTTCATCCATGCCCACATAATGTTTTGATCTATGCCCATTGACTATGAATGTGCGAGATTCATTTTTCGCAACAATCTCTTTTGCAACAGTGGAGTGAATTTCAACTACATGAAATAGACCTGACCATCTTGACTTTAATTTTCCCGAAAATAATCTCAGTCTTGAGTTGTATAGCAATACCGCATCTTCGGGTTTAAAACTCCGCTCAATAATATTTTTATCATGTATCATCTTCATTCTCTCCTTGTTTAATCTTATTCTCTCAAAAGCGCGATATCATAACTCATCAAGCTCGTGCAACTCCGTAACTCTACTTGTCGTTGCAGCTTTAATATCGAGATTCAACTACCTCAACGCCCATAAAGCTCTATGGTCCAACTGCACCGGTATGTGACATGCCTTACCAAGCACTAACTTGAGTTGTGAAAGTGGTTCGATAAGCCCAAAGTGCATCATCTAACTTTCTTGCCCAATCCATTCCAGTAGCATTCACAGTCTTAGTCAACACACTTTTTATCTCTCTATTTGAAACTTCCACTTGCACACTTGTTTGTGGATGATATGGAGTGGCAACCTTGTGGCGTACATTATACTTCTCTAACAACTTCGTGAAGGCTTGACTACAAAGTGAGTGCATTCGTCACTGATTATTGCCCTTAGAGTGCCAAATCGGGTAAATATATTCTTTCTAAAAAAATTAATTATCCCCTTTGCATCATTTGTAGGGAGCGATGCAGCCTCCACCCATTTTGACATGTAGTCTACAACAACGAGTATGTACTTGTTTCCATATGAGATGATGAAAGGCCCCATGAAATTGATTCCCCATACATCAAACACTTTTACCTCCTGAATTAGGTTCATAGGCATCTCATGTCTATGGGAAATACTCCCGATTCGTTGGCATTCATCACAACCCTTTACCCATAAATGTGCCTCTTTAAACAATGTTGGCCAGTAGAATCTCGACTCAAATACTTTTGCATCTGTCCTTACTCCCGCAAAATGTCCGCTATATGGTGACGCGTGACATGCCTGTAAAATAGAAGACTGGTCTATCTCGGGGATACATCTCCGGACCATGTTATCAATATGAGCAGATAAGGCTTATCACAATAATACATGCGATAATCACAAATGAACCTTTTCTTTTAGACACAGAAAAGCTCATAAGTAAAAGTATCGCTTGCTGGGTAGTTTGCAATGTCTGCATACCATGGCGCTTCCTCAGGACTCGTGGATAGTAGTTGTTCATCTGTGAAGGTTTCCAGAATCTCTTCTACCTCAACCTTCTTCTCAAATCCTTCCATCCTAGACAAATGATCAACTACTTTGTTTTCCATTCTTTTTTGGCCACAGATTTCCAAATCAAGTTCTTACAGTAGTAGCACTTATCGAATCAGGCACGTTTTGACTCCTTCTTCTAGCTTATGTACCTGAGAGTAGTATGGTCAGTATAAAAAATTACCTTTGAGCCTATCAGGTATGACCTGAATTTGTCAAATGCGAACACTACTACCAACATCTCCTTCTTGATCATAGTGTAATTTAGCTGGGCTCCACTCAGTGTAGTATATTGGATGCATGATTTTATCTTTTCGCTGCCCAAGAACTACTCCCACAACATATTCACTCGCATCATACATCAACTCAATTATTTTCTCCCAATCAGGGGCAACTATGATAGGTGATGTTACTAGTCTCTTCTTCAATTCAACAAAAGCTACCCTACAGTCATCAAAAAATATAAAAGGGTGATCTTTCCAAGAAATATACATAAGGGGTTAGAAATTTTGGAAAAATCTTTTATAAATCTCCTATAAAAAGCGGCGTGCCAAAGGAACCTTCTAATTGCTTTGACGAAAGTGGGTGGTGGAAGCTTTTCAATCACATAAACCTTTGCACGATCTACCTTAATGCCTTTATTTAACACTAGGTGCCCCAAGACGATACATTTCTGTACCATGAAATGACACCTTTCCCAGTTGAGTACTAGATTCGTCTCAATACACCTCATAAATACTCTTCTCAAGTTCATAAGGCAATCATCGAATGAATTCCTCACCACTGATAAGTCATCGATGAAAACCTACATTATCTCCTCTACCATATTCGTGAAGATGGCTATCATGCACCTTTGGAATATTGCAAGTGCATAGCATAGGCTAAATGACATTCTCTGAAACGCATAGATTCCATAAGGGCTGTTGAACGATGTTTTCTCTCTGTCCTCCGGGGCAATCGAGATCTAAATATACCCCGAGTACCCATACAGAAAGCAAAAGTGGGACCTCCCTGCCAACCTATCTGGCATCTGATCAATGAATGGCAGTGGAAAATGGTCTTACTAGGTAGCCAAGTTAAACTTCCCGTAATCCATACAGATTTACCAGCCTGTGACTGTTCGTGTAGAGATCAATTCATTCTTCTTATTTTTCACTACCTTCATTCCTCCCCTTTTTTGGCACACACTCAACTAGGCTAACCCAATTATTTTTAGAGATAGGGAATATGATTCTTACATCTAACCACTTAATCATTTCTTTCTTCACTACTTTCATTTTGGGGTTCAACTTTATTTGATGTTCTCTGGAAGGTTTGTGCCCATCTTCTAGTAACATCTTATGCACACAGAAGGCTAGGTTGATATCCTTAATATCTGCAATGGTCCATCCAAATGTATTCTTGTACTCTGTCAGTAGCTGCAGAAGCTGTTCTTCTTGCACATCTAACAAACTAGATGAGATAATAACAGGTAAGTTTAGTTAGGTCCTAAGAAGGCATACCTGAGATGAGATGGTAGTGGCTTCAGTTCCAACTTTGGTGGCTCTTCTATTGATGGCTTAGCTGGGGGAGATTTTCTTTCCTCTAAGTGAAAAGACTCAAACTCGAGTTCCCTTCTCCAAAAAAATTGGCCTTCAAAATCAAGTACCCACTCTGCCAAGTCTTCTCCATTGGCTTCATCTAAGTTTATGAGACAGGATACTAGAGGGTCTTTAGTGTTCAATGTCTCATCTTCCTCCTCCAACGCTACATCCATGCCATTTATTAGAGAGTAACTAGCAAATTCATTTGGTCTTCGCATATATTTCTACACGTATAATGTTATCTCTTGATCATTTAATCTCATTTTGAGCTCTCCAGTTTCACAGGCAATCAAATATCTCCTAGTGGCCAAGAATGATCTTCCCAAGATTATGGGCATTTACTTATAAACCTGACAGTCAAGAATGACAAAATCTGATGGGAACAAAAACTTCCCAACCTGTACTAATATATCATCTAAAATACTAGAGGGACTCTTCACTGCTCGGTCAGCCAACTGTAGTAACATGTACGTGTGTCTAGCTCTTCCAATACCCAGATAGCCAGGGGCATAAGGTTTATGCTTGCTCCCAGATCACACAGTGCCTTAGCAAATGCATAATTGCCATTTTTCATAGGATTGTGAAACTCCCTGGGTCAGACAACTTCTCAGCTATGGGTCTCGTCACAATAATACTGCAAGTTTGAGTCAGTGTAACCGTGGCCAAGTCTTAAAAGTCAATCTTGCGAGTTTACCTGAATTTGCTTCAACATCTCCAAGAATTTCTTGTACCGTTCATGTTTCTAATACTTGGCCAATCTCTGTGGGAATGGTGCTGGAGGTCGCTTATACTTTGTGATTTGTTTTTTTTCTTGTTCGGGCATTGCTTCTACTATAGTTTCCTGTGCTACCTCAATCTATTTCACAATCTCTTTCTCTTTGTGGGTGTTCTCTTGTGCATGCTATACAATCACATTAGTTAACTCTGCTGAATCATCTATCTCAATGGGTACTGGCACCTGTGTCTAAGTAGGTCGACCTTTACGAGCAATTTCTTGCTTCAGATCCAGCTCTCTAGCATTTTGTACACTCACTGCCATAAGTTGTTTCGGGCCATGCTCTTTTGGATTGATTTGTGTGTCCGTAGGTAACGTCCCTCGGGGATGATTGTTTAAAGCCTTCAAAATCTATCCTAATTGAATCTCAAAGTTCTTTATCGATGATTCATGTGAATCTACTCATTCAGTTATTTTTCCAACGGACCCAATCAATTTTTGCATCATCCCCTCAAGTTTAGCAAACCTATCTTCGCGTCTCACAATTGTTTGTTTTTAAGGTTGTTGATAAGCCTGCTGATTATTTTGCTGGTTGTAATCCTATTGCCTTTGGTAAGGCACCACTTGACCCTGTGGTCGCATAGCCCCAAGATTGTTCCTGTTCTTTTACTGCCGCTGAGCTAGTCTATATTGCTGATTCTGCTGACCCCAATTCTGACCACCCTACCTCTGTCCCCCATAGTTGGCCATATATTTCATATTTTCCTGATATTAGTGGTTATCACCTTCCACACTCCATGAGCAAACATATGGTTGATTAATGCATGATGTACATAATTCTGCATTAGTTGCATCAACTATGTGTACCTGCTGCTTCTGGTTTGATTCATCAACCTTTTTGGTGAGGATACTCATTTATGTCACTAGAATGACCATATTTTTCAGCTATGGAGTTAGTTGGGTCTAAAGCACTAAGTGAACTACAAGAGTGATTGTAGCGTTTCTTGTCGTCCATCCTAAGTTTTGTGACATCTTGTCAAGTAGGATCTTGTGTTCTCTTAATGTTTTTTCTCAAAAATGCTCCACCTGCTGAAGCATTAATATTGGCCTTTAAGCTATCTGTCAATCCCTTGTAAAACCTCTGCCCCAACATCTGCTCCGGAATACCATGATGTGGTCACGTAACCAGTAGACCCTTGAACCTCTCCCACGTTTCTTGTAATGTCTCTATTGGATTCTTTATTTAGCTCAATATCTTATCAATTTGTTGATCCGTCTTATTGGGTGGGTAGAATTTGTTCACAAATTGCTTGACTAATTCCTCCCAAGTAGTGATGGAGTTTGTGAAGAGTGAAATAAGCTAAATATGAACCGCTCCCGTCATTGAGAATGGAAAGAATAACAACCGTATTGCTTCTAATGTTATATTACGTTTCCTTTTTGTGGCATATATCGATAGGAAATTCTTCAGATGCTACGAGGGAGCTTCAACGTATGACCCTGAGAGCAACCCCTTGTTCTACAACAAATGTAGCATGTTATTTGTGATTTGGAATGATTTTTCTTTTATCTGAGGGACTGCAATTGCGGTTGCTAAGTTATCGGTGGTGGGTTGTGCCTTATCGTACAATGCTGCTTTTGGCACAAGCGGCACCACACCATGATTGTTCGGGTCATTCCCATTATTTTTGTTGTTTAGATCGTCTCCCATGTCTAGTTTGATTTGTTCTGTTGAGTTTTGTTGTTGTTGCCTTTCTTGTTTGCACGATTCAATGCCTTGAAAATTTTCTTAGGATTTGATAATGCTTCAAACGTTTCATCAATTCTTCAGGAGTTTCTAGGCATGCACCTGTAACAACGAAAACTACAAACATTAGAATTTCAAGGTATTCCAGTTTAAATTGAAGAAAATTGTCTATACTAAGAGTTTTAGCACATCTTTTAGCTGTAATTAATAATACCATAAAGTCCCCGGCAATGACACAAAAATTTGATCACGCCCAACTATGCTTTACAAAAAGGATAAAGTGATCGCTGCATATATATTTCGGTTACAAGTCCAGAGTCAAATCCTACCGGAAATTAACCTATCAATTACTACTATTGAACTTATGCAAATTCAAGTATTCAATCTTTGGAAATATTTGAGTAATGTATTGGATGTTTACTAACTAAACATTGCATAATGAAAGTGCAATAATTAAGAACTAACTACGAACGGGTTATAGACAAGAATTAGAATGATCTAACGTTTGGATATCCCTTATTGTCAGAATCCTTTCCAGTGTGTTTGTTAGAAATTTTCCTGAATCTTCTCTATCGAGCATGAGCACTCTGGCTTTTGTAAATCTCTCCAGATTAATTATTAGACACATTCTCCTAAATTACGCTAGCTAGCCTTAAGTATAGCTCATTTAGATCGTACTCAAGGTTTCGTTTTCGCTAATCTCACCTTTAAATCATCCGTATTGATCCCTCATGTATGTTAGGAGTGGTGTTGTTCAACAACTACCTAAATATGTGCTCTCTCCCGAATAAAACATACTAAATAGGCACAGTCGATTGAGGGCCCTTCAATCAACAACAATCACAATATAGCTGAACAAATAGAGAAAATACTATTTCAAATCTATATTAACATAACTAAAAAATCATCATCCAATAAGTTCCATCAAAATCCTAGATTGGGAGTTTAGCTATGCATAATTATTTTCATAATCTCAATAATAGAATTCATCATCAATGATAAAAACTAGAGGAAGAAAGATAAAAACTCGTTGTTGAATCTTCCGTCTTACTTTTTGCATGTTCTTGCCTTCCCAATTCTTCTAAAAACAAAGATACCATTGGGCGAGTTGGACTTCATATAGGTTAAGGTTAGTCGCCTTTAGAATTACAAAATTGGACTTGGGCTTATTTATTTCCGGAAGCCCGTGCGCAGCTGTGGATAGACTGTGGATTGACCGCACATTTTGCCTAGTCTTCTGCCTAAGATTGCTGCGGATCAACCGCGCTCCTAGAGGAGGTGTTGCCTTCATTTTTTTCTTTCTTCTTTTGCGCGCGCTAACCTCCGAGAGGCCTTCATTGCTTCATACTAACTCCAAAATACTCTTTAATGTCCGCATAACCCGAAATTAATCCTACAAAGCATAAAGTTTTTAATTAGAACAATTTGTTATCATTTAACATTCAAATATTAATAAAGTACAGCTAAGTTACGTTATAGCGTAAATGTTAGCTAAATTATATAATTATAACCTACTATCACTATGAAAACATGGTCGTTTCTATTTTATTTTCGTAAAACTTTTGGACGATTTTATCTGGATTTCACGGTATTTCTTGTAGCGATTGAATTATACAACACAAACAATTTTAGACATAAATGATAGTGGTGAATGATCTATGTATACATATTCAGAGAAATAACTTCAAGGAGACAATGAAATGCTCTACAATTTCTTTCATGGTAGATGATGTTGAAACCTTGATAGTCCCTAGGCAAAGCTACTCACTTTGATTTTGGCATGAACTAGAATCACTAGTACAATACTATTATTTGGAGAATCATACGTAAATTGTTTTAAATATTATATTATAATTAATAATGCTGTAATGTATTGTAATTTTGTATTGTCTCCATATATATACAATTTTTTTAGAATTATTATTTAATTTAGGGAAAAGGGTCAGAACTGTCCCTAACGTATTGACTCCAGGTTAAAAATGTCCTCCGTTAACCTATTTTGAAGAAAATGTCCCTACCGTTAAAAATGTGGCATATTTGTGCCCCTAAGTCTAACAACTGACTGTACTTATATTTAAAACGGTAGGGGCATTTTTTTCAAAATAAGTTAACGGTAGGGGCATTTTTAAATTGGAGTCAATACGTTAGGGGCACAAATATGTAATATTTTTAACGGTAGGGACATTTTCTTCAAAATAGGTTAACGGAGGGCATTTTTAACCTGGAGTCAATACGTTAGAGATAGTTCTGACCCTTTTCCGTTTAATTTAATGCTGAAGTTAATATTTGTATGATTTTCATGATTATCAATCTTTGTTGGCTACGCTACACTCCAATTCCTACTTGTCACATTGATGTAACTAAAGTGACTCCAAATAATTTTTATCACTAATTTGATTTAACTTCTCTTTGGAGACATTAGCGAGGAAAAGTGGAAGAATCAACACGAGGACAAAGATATAGTTCAATAATAGTAGAATTAAGGAAGAACAAACAGACAAAGAACATTTGCAACAAAATCTATCGATTACATCCATAGATTAATCATCATTAATAACGTCTAATCAACTTTTTGAAGAGATATTGCTGGGATCCAACATGGTAATCTAGCCAAACAAGAAGCTACACGTGAGGTTGGAATTGAAGCATTATGATCAACATATTTGATAAAAGTGGATTTTATCTAATGACCCTAGATCAATATAATTTAGTTTATGTTATAAAATAAAAGCAATTTAGTAGAACTTGAACAAGAAATATAAGCAACTTAGTGAAACATGAACAAGAAATGTAGATAGGAAGAAGGAAGAGATTTTCTTCTTCAATTGTGTGTATTCCTATCTATTACAAGACCTTTATATAGACATAAAAAGTGAAGAAAATATGTCATGGAATATGTCATTTAACATACAAAATATGTCATTGAATATGTCATAAACCATTTGAGATGAAGATCATGAAAGAAGAGTAGACATCCACCATAAGTTGCTATTTATCATAACACTCCCCCTTGGATGTCCATAGATAATGTGCCTCGTTAAAACCTTACTAGGAAAAAACCCTACGGGAAAAAATTCTAGTGAAGGAAAAAGAGTACACATGTATAGAAATATGCCTTTTTGTTGTCTCGTTAAAAACCTTGCATGGAAAACCCAGTGGGACAAAACCTTATTAGGGAAAAAGATTACAACACACATTAACTCTCCCTGAAGAGAGCATCAATTCACCTCCTTGAGCCATCGCATCCCAATATTGTGTACTAGCTTCTTGAAGGTTGACGTCGGTAGAGATTTTGTGAACAAATCAGCCATATTATCACTTGAACGAATCCGTTGGACATTGATATCACCATTCTTTTGAAGATCATGTCTGAAAAATAACTTTGGTGAAATATGCTTTGTCCTATCTCCTTTTATGAATCCTCCCTTCAATTGAGCTATGCATGATGCATTGTCTTCATACAAAATCGTGGGTAGTTTGTCACATTTCAAACCACATTTGTCTCGAATATGATGTATTATAGACCTCAACCACACACACTCTCAACTTGCTTCATGAATAGCAATTATCTCAGCATGATTAGATGAAGTAGCCACAATTGATTTCTTGGTCGATCGCCAAGATATGGCAGTGCCTCCACATATAAACACATAACCTGTTTGAGATCGAGCCTTGTGTGGGTCAGATAAATATCCATCATCAGCATAACCAACAAGATCAGGACTGCAATTATTGATATAAAATAAGCTCACATCGGTAGTCCCTTTTAGATACCGCAATATATGTTTGATTCCATTCCAATGTCTCCTTGTAGGAGCAGAGCTATATCTTGCTAAGACATTAACTGAAAAAGTTATGTCAGGCCTTGTAGTATTTGTAAGATACATTAGTGCGCCAATTGCACTAAGATATGGTACTTCAGGACCAAGTAGCTCTTCATTCCTTTCTTGCGGTCGGAATGGATCTTTATTCACATCAAGTGATTGAAAAACCATCCATGTAAAACAGTTTCAATACCTTTTCTATATAGGCAGATTGATGAACAAAAATTTCGTTTGCCCAAATGTTCAATTTGCAAACCAAGACATAATTTTGTCTTTACGAGATATTTCATCTCGAATTCTTTCTTTAAATAATCAATTGCCTCTTGGAGTTCTATGGGAGTTCCAATAAGATTTATGTCATCCACATATACGGCAAGTACAACAAATTCCGATATTGTTTTCTTTATAAAAGTACATGGGAAAATGGCATCATTTATATAGCCTTCTTTGAATAAATACTCACTAAAATGATTATACCACATTCGTCCTGATTGCTTTAGACCATACAAAGATCTTTGCAATTTGATTGAAAATATTTCCCAGGATTTTGAATTATGAGTGTTTGGCATTTTGAATCCTCGGGAATTTTCATTTATATCTCATTATCAAGTAAGCCATAAAGGTAGGCGGTAACCACATCCATTAAATGCATGTCAATCTTTTCAAGGTTAGCAAAACTAATGAGATAACAGAAAGTTATAGCATCCATAACGGATGAATATGTCGTTTCATAATTGACACCAGGCCTTTGTGAAAATCCTTGTGCAACAAGGCGTGTCTTATATCTTTGTACCTCTTTTTTCTCATTTATCTTGTGTACAAAGACCCATTTATAGCTAACAGGCTTAACACCATTAGGTGTTTGAATTATAGGCCAGAAAACTTCACGTTTTGCAAGTGAATTCAATTCTGATTGGATTGCTTCTTGCCATTTTGGCCAATCAAGTCATTGTCGATATTATCCAACATATTAAGGTTCAAGATCCTCACTTTCTTGCATAATGCTAGATGCAACATTATATGCAAAGACATAATCCACCACTATATCTACTCGATTAAAATTTGTCTCAATATCGATTGGATTTATTGATAGTTCCTTATTTTCTTGAGTCTCAGGCTCAATGGATTCTTCATGAATTTCAAAATTTATTAAATCGTGAATTTCCTCATGAGATTCTTTCGTAGTGTCATTTTGATCATTTGCTTTCCTTTTTCTAGGATTTTGATCTTTGGAATCTAATGGTCTGCCACGTTTTAGGCGTGCTTTCGACTCATTAGCTATGACACTAGAAGATTGTCCAATAGGAACATCAATACAGATTGGAACATTCTCTACGGGGATATGTGATTTTGTTATCCTTTTCAAGTCCGTAAATGCGTCTGGCATTTGATTTACTATTCTTTGCAAATGGATAATCTTTTGCACCTCTTTTTCACTAATAGAGGCACGTGGGGAAAGATGAGATAATGATGGATTTATTCACAAAATTTTCCGTTTGGTTTCACCAACTTCTCCCCCTAATTTTGGAAAAAGCGTCTCATCGAATTGACAGTCTGCAAATCGTGCAGTGAACAAATCCCCTGTCAATGTTTCGAGGTAGCGAATAATGGAGGGCGAATTAAACCCAACATATATTCCAAACCTTCTTTGCGGACCCATTTTGGTGCAATATGGCGGTGCTACAGGCACATATACTACGCATCCAAAAATTCTTAAATGGGATATATTAGGTTCATGACCCAAAACTAATTGCAACGGGGAATATTTGTGATAATTTGTCGGTCTGAGACAAACTAGTATTGTTGCATGCAAAATGGTGTGACCCCAAACCGAAGTGGGCAGCCTCGTTTTCATGGGTAACGGTCTTGCTATCAACTGCAGACGTTTAATTAAAGACTCTGCAAGACCATTTTGAGTGTGAACATGAGCTACAGGATGTTCCACTTTTATCCCAATTGATAAGCAATAATCATTAAATGCTTGGGATGAAAACTCAGCAGCATTATCTAGTCTAGTAGACTTAATTGGATTATCGGAAAATTGTGCCCGTAATCGAATTATTTGTGCCATTAATTTTGCAAACGCAAGGTTGCGAGATGACAATAGGCACACATGAGACCATCTAGAAGATGCGTCTACTAAGACCATAAAATATCTAAACGGCCCACTAGGTGGGTGAATAGGTCCACAAATGTCCCCTTGTATACGTTCCAAAAACGCAAGCGACTCAATTCCAACCTTTGTTGGTGATGGTCTAATAATTAACTTGCCTTGATAACAAGAAGTGCAAGAAAATTCATTATTTAAAAGAATATTTAAATTATTTAATGGATGTCCATTTGAGTTTTCTATAGTCTGTCTCATCATAATTGATCCAGGATGTCCCAATCGATCATGCCAAAGTATGAAAGTATTGGAATCAGTAACCTTTTGGTTTACGGTAGAATGTACCTTAATTGCACTATTTTTGTCCAATACAGGCCACAAGATAAAGAAGAGAACTTCTCAATAACGCTCTTTTGGCCAGAGACATTCTTTGTAATGATGGGATATTCAAGATTATTCTCATCTATTGTCCCAACATGATATCCATTTTGACGGATATCTTTAAAACTCAACAAGTTCCTCTTGAACTTGGAGGAGAACATTGCATTCTCTATGATAAATATTGTTCCTTTAGCCAGAGTTATAGTAGCTCTTCCAGAGCCTTCAATTAATTTACTACTACCAGAAATTGTAGTAACATCTGCCTTACTCATACTTAAATGAGAGAAATATTTCTTCTCTTTGAATATTGTATGTGTGGTACATGAATCAATTTAACAAATATTTTTACAATTGAATTTTGATCCAAGTTTGTTTTATGAGATATCCATACTTGCTTCCCATTGTTTGACATACAAAAGAAATATGTGAATAAGTATTAGTACGTGATGGTTAGAGACTCCTGCTGATAACGTGTTATAAAATAAAAGTAATTTAATAAAACATGAACAAGAAATATAAGAAACTTAGTGAAACATGAACAAGAAATGTAGATAGAGAGAAGGAAGAGATTTTCTTCTTCAATTGTGTGTATTCCTATCTATTACAAGATCTTTATATAGGCATAAAAAGTGAAGAAAATATATCATGAAATATGTCATTCAACATACAAAATATGTTATTGAATATGTCATAAACAATTTGAGATAAAGATCATGGAAGAAGAGTAGACATCCACCATAAATTATTATTTATCATAACAGTTTATCCATTTTTAAGGCAACATTAACCCGAATAAAGGCGAGTGTAGCGATGCCTCTCAAGAGTTATCTTTACACATTCAAGATAATAGAAACAAGTTTGGGAATAATTTAAGTTAAGCTCTATAATTGCCGGTGTAAAAAATATGTACACATAACTTAAGTCATTTAAAAGACATAGCTCTTTAATAAGTATTGACGGTAACTTAAATTCCTATAATAGGTTAAATTATACTAGTACAGTACAAAATTTGTACATATAACTTACAAAATTTGTACATATAACTTAATTTATGAGTGATACACCTTCAACCAACGGAATAAGTTATAATCAAAATACTTATGTTCTTTCTTAATCTTCTTTTCTAAATTCTTTACACTTCATAGCAGGCACTAAAGTAGTAGAAAGCAAATTTACATCAACACGTGAAGACGTTAAGGGTCCATTTGGTTGAATACAAGTTATCCTAAGATTAGTTAAGCTGAAATTAATTAGATTGGAATTGATTATGCTGAAATTAGTTATATTGAAATTAGCTATGGTGAGATTAATTATTTTGGGACTAGCTACGATGAGATTGATTATCTGGAATTATCTTTTATTGATAGTGTATCTTGCGATTACTATTCCATCCTCTGGCAGGTATAAATTATTCCTATACTATTTTTGATTTTTGAATAATTATATTTAAATTTTTATCCTAAGATTATTTTTACTTATCCATCATAACAAAATGATTCCCAGATGAATTAATATATAATACCTTAAGAACCATTATATAATTCCTTTTAAATTCTTGTTTCCCTGCACTATAACTGGTGAAATCAGAAGCAAAAGATTTATAGTCTTGAACAGACCTATAAATACAAAGCGTTTAAGCTAGCGTTTGGTAATGGATTCAAAAAAAAATTTTGAAAAATTTAATTTGGGTGAAGTTTTGAAGATAAAAATATGTTTGGATATACATTTTTAAAATATATTTTCTAACATTATTTTGAAAAGACATATATATAATTTCCAAATTTTAGAATAGTCCAGAATCAACAATTGGGTTGATTTTGAAATTTGAAATTTGAAATTTGAGATTTTATCAAAATATGGGCAAAATTTATAGCCAAACATGAGTTTTGAAAATAAATCCCAAATTTTAGAATTTGGGATTTTGCCATCGAATCTAAGCTTTGAGCATTGGTAGTATATAGGTTTTTTACACCATAAGGTAAATAGGCTTAACTCTTCATGGCATGATATAAAAAACTGAAAAATAAAGTAACAATATGATTGCACAGGGTAAAATCGATTAACGGCAGGTAGATGCTCGACGAGTTGACACGTGTAAGTAAAGATAGGTAAGGTATGAGTCAGCAAACAATTGGCGCAAGATACAAATATGTTGTCACAATCCAAATTTATGGGACGCGCACCTGGTGCCTTAATCAATCGAGTACCAACATAACATATCATTCTTATCGTACTTTCATTGGCAAATGGGCCAAACGGACCATCATGGGCTAACTAGAATAAACATAGAGGAATACTCAATATAGGACGATCCAACCTGATATAAAAACTCATACATGTGACATACGGGCCTATAGACCAGTGCGATCAATTATATACTTAAAATATATGCCGACAAGTCCATATAAATATCCATATATATGACATCTGCCTACAAGACTCTAAGAGTACATACTTGCCACAAGGGTAGGGATAGGACCCCGCCATACCAAACAATACACGTCTAAATTATACTGACCAAACAAGTAACTCCGGAGCAAATGCGCACCAACATCTTTTGTTGATCTGATGGCCTACTTGGAGGACTCTCGATATGTCTATCGGAATCTGCGGGCATGAAATGCAACGTCTCCAGGAAAAAGGCACGTAAGTAAAAATAATGTATCGAGTATGTATGAAATAAAAATCAGTAAATAATATACATGAGTGAAACATGGAATACAAGACTCGACATGTAAGTCTGAATAGCTCTGTGAATTATTAATATGTATAATGCCATACATATGCGTATAAATGTCATATCATGTATATGTACATGTATTCATAACATCATCAAGTCTCTAAAGGCATCCCCATTAAATCATCTTGGCCACTGTGGGAAAAATCATCAACGTATAGCAGCTGATCAGATGGTGGTGCCTTTACAACGCCGTGAACTTTTCCCATACACACACACACACACACATACATACACACACACACACACACACACACACACACACACACACACACACACACACACACACACACACACATATATATATATACGTATATAACACCAACATCATATGACCATTATACCTCTAATTAATATCATGAAACAAACTTTATCAACTTATGTATTTTCTGAGACCCATGAATAGAGAATAGAACAATAAGACATATGAGAATTTATGATAATACAAGAACATAGACGTCTCTAATACTTCTATGAATAGAGTCATTTATGGAATTTGTGCTTTTTCTCATTTTGTTGATCATGCCAAAAAGAAAGAAGGGATAGCGTTAACATACCTGAGCTGATTTCCTTGATAAATCCTCAAACACAAGTCTTTGGTGATAAAATACGTAACGGCAAATCGAAGTGGGGGAGAAATTCGTACAATATTGTTACGATCCTAAACCCACGAACAATCATGATGGTGCCTCTCGTGAAGGCAAGGCTATCCGGCACTTCCCATTTCAGATTTTAAGCAATTAAACAATAAAAATTAGTTTAAGTCGTAATAAAATAATCCAAAAGTAATCAGTTAACATTAAAGTTTGCGGAAATAAAACACAACGCAACATCACTAGTTGTAAGCATCCAATGATACACTACAAGTCTGAAATGTCTACCAAGCTACTATAGATTAACTTAAAAAGATAAAAAAAAAATGAGATAAACGGGGAGAAACACGGGACTATGGACGCCAAGTAGCTACCTCATGTACTCTGAAGTCTAGCGGGAGCTCTCAACTTGTGCTAGCAGGATTAGCAATCTGAATCAGCACATGGGGTGCGGAGAATAAGGTTAGTACTCTAACTCAGTGAGTAATAATAATAAATAAAGACTGAGAAATATGAATTCACATAAGGAACATTGCAGGCTATAATGAAGCAGTAAAACCAGTAAAACAGCGAATTAGTAAAGATATGCAGAAATCATTTTAGTTTATTTTAAACTTCATGAAATGCCTTTTCAACAATTAAGTAGGTTAATGACATGCAAATAAGAAAGATAAACACGTAAAGGTTCCCCTCTCGGGCACAATATTAACAAATCTGCCACTCGGGCAATATCTCAAAATAATACCAGCCCTTCAGGCTATATCTCACATCACAATGGCTACCCACGCTCACTGGGGGTGTGCAAACTCCTGGAGAGGCCCCTTACGGTCCAAGTGTAATATTAAGCCATCTCGTGGGGAATAAATCTGTCACGCCCCAACCTCGAAAGGTGTGACCAATACTCAATCGAGTGAACTCAACTAAGCAAGCCTTATCAAGCACTTCCTACCCGAGTCAGTATGAATAGGGAAACTATGCTTTCATTTTTTTTTGATTGAACATTAGTATCCATTAATACAGAAAATATACAAGGTAGAGATCTAGTAGTAGCTTTGACTTGCTACTACTCCTTTACATCACAATCAACCTCTACTAAGTACCTAACTACTCTTTCGCTAATTACAATTTAGTATAGTAGCATGCTATTACAAACTATAGCTATGGAGAACTGTTAGTTTGCCGCAAGCCATTTTTCCATCGACTACAATTCCTACCTCGATATGAATATGTAAAATAATTTCTCTGCACATCTAATTCTCCTCATAGGCTTTCCTTTCAAATCTGATGCTGTTTCTCTCCCTCCAGATTAGTGCAACGGTACTGATAAACACACAAGATGTTATAGCATTGATCCCCACTCTACTCTTTGCTTTACTGCATATCCATTTCAATTCAGTTTCCCAGTCTCCAAAAGTCCTTTGGTGCCCCAGCCATAAACAGAGTCTAGACCACAGATTTCTTGTGATTGAACAGTCAAAAAATAAGTGGTTAAAGGATTCTACACTCTGTTTACAGAAAACACATGTTACAGGCACTTGAATGCCAATTTTCTGCAATCTGTCCAATGTTGGTAGCCTCTGTTGTGCAGCTAACCACATAGTGAATCTAGGCCTAGGATGAACATTGGCAAGCAACATCAAGCTCTTCCATTCAACTTTGCTGAAATTAGGAATCAGTGTTAGATATATCTTCTTGATCTGAAAGTGATCCAGGTTGCACATTCCTTGCAGTTTGCTAAGTAAATTCCCCTGAAGCAACTGATTCCCCATGATAGCATCTCTACTGTCCAGAATTTTCCTCACAACCCAAGAGGCAGCCTTAGGAGTGTTCATTGTTTCAATATCTTCCTGATTAATGTAATAGCTGTGCACCCATTTTATCCATAGGTAGTCCTTCTTTCTGGTTAAGTCCCAAAGATGTTTACTAATTGATGCTTTGGTCCATGCCTTCATGTCCATGATATTCAGTCCACCAGCTGTTATTGGGCTGCACACTCTTTCCCATGCAACTAGTACCTTTCTGGAGAGATTATCACTTCCAGTCCACAAAAAGGTTCTGCAAATAGTTTCAATAACTTTCAACACTTTCTTTGGCATAATGAAAACTTGAGCCCAGTAAGTTCGGATTCCAAATATGACAGCTTTGATCAGCTGACATCTACTTGCATAAGAGAGCACTTTTTGCAGACCAACATGTTATCTTTGCTGTTATCTTCTCAATCATTGGCATGTAGTGACAGATAGCAAGCTTCTTGGAGTCTAAGGGTATCCCCAGATATTTAAATGGCAGTTCTCCTTCAGTAAAATCAGTGTTTCCAGAATATCCTCTCTAACATTCTGCTTTATTCCAGCCATGTATATTGCACTCTTTTTAACATTTTCTTGCAAAGCAGATGCTTCAGAGAATCTGTGGAAAGCCTCCTTTAAAATTCTAATAGAAACAAAGTCAGCTCTGCAGGACATTAATAAATCATCAGCAAAGCATACATGAATACTATTAAGCTTCCTACATTTAGGAAGAAAATTGAAGTCACCATTCTTATGCAGTTGTCCCAGTTCCTTATTCAAATATTCCATAGCAATTACAAATAGATAAGGTGAGATAGGGTCACCTTGCCTAATACCCCTCTTAGCTTTGAAAGGTTTTGCTAAGCCACCATTCAGAACTAGAGAATATGAGACTGTAGTGACACATGCCATTATCCATTGAACAAATTTAGCAGGGAATCCTAGATCAATAAGAACCTACTTAAGGAAACTCCATTCCAACGTATCATAAGCCTTTCTCAGATCCACTTTCAAGACACATCTGGGACACACTCCTTTCCTAGAATAGCCTATGAAGATTTCATGGCTAAGTAGAATGTTATCAACTATGCTTCTTCCTTCAATGAAAGCTGATTGAGCCTGCCCAATTAAATCTCTAATCACACTATTCATTATTTTAGTAATGACTTTGGATATGATCTTATACAAGGTAGTGCAGCAAGCTATGGGCCTGTAATCTTTAACTGTTGCAGGAGCTTTAACTTTGAGAACAAGTGCAATAACTGTTGTATTAATCATTTGAGGCATTTTGTTGGTGGAGAAGAACCCTTTTGCAGCAGCAAGTATATCAGCCTTTACTATTTTCCCAGTTCTTAGTAAAGAATTCCACAGGGAATCCATCCACTCCTGGTGCTTTATCTTTTGGTATCTCCATTATTGCTTCTGTGATCTCTCGCATTGTAATCTCCTGTATTAGCATTCTTTGTTGTGATAAAGTTAAACAAGTTCCTTCCTTAATAGTAACACAAGGTAGTTCCCCAACGCAATCTCCCATTAATGATTGGAAAACACTGATAAACTCCTGTTCCACTGACTTGGGATCTGTTAGCTTCATTTCTGTATCAGTATATATTGAGGTTATGCTATTCGGGCTGGTTCTGATTTTCCACTGAGCATGGAAGTACTTTGTGTTGGCATCACCACATTCAATCCATCAAGTTTTGGATTTCTGTCTCATTATTTGTTCCTCCACAATACTTCATTTCTGGATTTTTTCTAATGCTGCTTTTTCTTCAATAAACAGAGGTTGCGATAATGGAAATTGCCGCAACTAGTTCTGGATAATATCTAGTTTCTCTCTAGCCTGTACACATTTTTGCCTATATGAAGCCATATAAGAATTTATCTCCTTTAGTTGTTGTTTCATAGTCTTTAATTTACTCCATATCTGCTGCATAGGTGCACCCACATAATATTATCTCCAGACATGTTGTATAATACTTTGGAACTGAGGAGATTCCATAATATTGATATACAATCTGAAAGGCTTAGGGTGTAGCAACTTATGGCCATCACATTTGATAAGGATAGGAGAGTGGTCAGATATTGATGGATTCATAAAATCAGCTTCTATATGTCCATATTGTTGTATCCACTTGTAGTTACCTAATGCCCAGTCAATCTTACTATATACCCTTGATGAAACATCCTGCTTGTTTGTCCAAGTGAAATACCAACCTTTAGCTCGAAGAGGAGTAAGTTGTAAGTCATCAATAACATTTTTAAAACCTTTAACTTCAGCATCAGTTACAGGTGAGCCAATTCTATCTTCAGAACTTAAGACATTATTAAAATCACCACACAGCAACCAAGTGTCCTGACTGGGTATATGCATTTGCCTCAGATCACTCCACAACTGTTCTCTTTGGTTACCATTATTCTGAGCATAAAATGATACTTAAGTGAGTTTTGAATTGATTGTTGGAATCTTCTATAAAGCATTGAATGAATTGATCAGTCACTTGGGAAACTTGAAGATGGATATGAGTTTTCCAAAGAAGCCAAATTCTCCCATTAACATCCTTTGAATAGTTGCAATAGATATTCCATCCTTTTGCAATCTTTCCTTGTATTTTCTTTGCTTTATGTTCCTTTACTCTAGTCTCTATACATCCCATAATATCTACTTTATTTACAGCAAGAAAGGTCTTCAACTCTTTCTGCTTATGGGCTAGGTTTAGCCCCCTTATATTCTAAGTGACAATAATCATATCAACTTGGGATTAAGGTACTGAGAAGGACCAGTATCTATCTGCTGGCCCCTTCTTCCAACATTTATCACATCAACAATTGCCTTGCCCTTATTGCAATTATCTTCCATTACCTCAATGCTGCAAATAGGTTCACTATTTATTGTTTCATTCTTTTCCTGAATGTCAGTACTTTGCTTTGCATCTTGTTGAGTACTCACCATTTTAATTGTGGTTTTCCTCAAACCCTCAGTTTCCTTATTATGATCTGATTGTTCTGGCAATTGCTCATGTGCATTTAGTTCTGTTCTGTCTCGATCCTTTTTAACCAGCCATTCTTGTTTTACAGGTTTTACCTGCTTGTTCATTTTGACCCTCTGTCTCTTTGGGTTACCCCCTTCTTCCAGCTCATATTCTTCATCAAAATTAGTATTATACCAACAATCTAAAGAATCATGGCCAAATTTCAGACAATGATTGCAGTAAATGGGATTCCAGTCATATTCAATCATCTGTCTTAGGCCCAAAAGGAGTCTCTATCTCTATTTGGTCAGGTAGAGGGTATGCAGCATCAACCTCCACTAGCACTCCAGCATAAGATATTTTCTCATAATGAGCTGTAAATTTGTCTGTATACAAGGGTTTTCCCACTGCGCTAGCCAACTTGCTCAATGCATCAGTTGACCAATAGCCTACAGGTAGCCTCAGAAATCTAATCCACACAGGGACTGTACTCAGTATGTCCTTCTGGAAAGAGAAATCAATTTCCCATGGTTTCAATACCATTGTCTTATTCCTGTAAGAATAAGGACCTGTTGAATAACTTGATCTCTGTCCTCTATAGTATTAAATCTGAAAATGCAGTAACCCTCAGAATGAATCAGAATCTGAGGCTTAGAGACAAAATTACACACATGCAACACAAAATTTTCCATAGCTTTCTCATAAGGCGTCTCACCAATTATGTACCTAATTAAGGAAGTTTTCCAGTAGTCAACCTGTGATTTCAAGTCATCTTCGCTTAATTTGACAATTTTCTTACCATCTCTATCAGTTGGAGGGACAAACGAAATTGGTTTACCCATTTGCGAGCTACGATTACCTCAAACAATCTCAGCAGCAGATGGAGTAGGTTTCTCGGATCCACTAGTTTATGAGAATTGTAAACGTCGCACAGCTAGATTTGAATTTCCTTCCATTTTACTCAACTGGTTAGGCAATTCATCCTCAACACAGCCATCTTCATGAATCTCCTCAATCAATTGGAAATTCTGTGGGAGAAAGCTACCAAAAGTCAGCGGTTCTAATTTCTTAGTAACACCATGAGCAGGAGTAATGATCTGAGTAGAAGAGGAAATTGCATTTTTCCGGCGGCGATCCATTGTTTCCGGCACAATCGCAGTCCTTGCTATTGTGCGCCGAGAGAAAAACAGTGCTCAGCTAACGTGCGCCCATTTTTTGACCGAGTGCACAATTTTAACAATTTTAAACTATGCTTTCATTTATTTAGGCAAGTGAAGATAGTACATTCCACAGTGATAGTTCATTCTAAGTTACAAACTTAAACCGTAGTTAAAGTTAGTTTCCGAAATTTCCATAAATATACAAGCGTAGATAACATGAGTTTATAATTACAACATAGTTCATGGACACCTCATCACCCATACATAACCCATACAGGCTTCTACGGAGCCTCTAAGGATGCAAAATATATATATGATGATTCCGGCAATACGGCATCGGCTATACCTCAAAAGTAGAAGTCCACAATAACAAAAGATATACAGTACAACCCACCTTGAAGGAGAAAGCGGCTCACCAAGACCTGAGAAGACGGCAATCCTCTACGCGTGATCGACACTATTTGCAATGGATCCACTTACATTCATTTAAAAATTTAGCGCCCCGGGATAAGAGACGTTAGTACCATAGAATAGTACTAGTATGGATAACTAAACACCATTTTACTAGAAAGAACTATCAAGCATGAACAAGAAAATCACAAGAGTAAATCAAAGATTTTAACCGGACACCACATCATCAAATAAACTAACCATATAATCTTTCACATAATTTTCATAACTAGGTTTGGGGCATTTATTTCATATGTTCATCACTGTCCTTAATACCACTATTATATTGAGTGGAGTCTGATCATGACCTGATCAGCTAGATTGCCTCATTTGAGGCATATATATCAATCGCCATTTCATTTTCCTTTTCTTTAGGAAGTCAATGTTAGCACATACCACCATGTGTGCGGCATGGTGTCTCCGATCGGCTAGGCCACCTTACCGAGGCGTTTTTCCTTTCTCATTGATCATCTTATTTGAATTTTTGTTCCACATAGATCATATAATTTCATTGGCACTTTGGGCCACAATTATCACACATTCCATTTTCAATATCCATCTTGCTATTTTATGGTCATAGGTACACAGAAGCAATTCAAGTTGCAAGCACTTGTAAGTTTCCACATAGTTAGAATGACAAATCTCGGTTTTAATCTTAGCTTATAGCCTAAGCATTTCAACACATGATTCATATCACGCTTCTCTAAATATAAAGAATAATATATTACTCAAACTGAGGCACGCCATACATGCATATATGTATATAATTGCGAATCAATTAATGTGAAATAACAATCAATACATAAACAAACTATAGTCTTACTACACCTGCGGAAATACCGACGGAGCTCAATTTTTAATAAAAGGGGGTTTTAGCCATACATACCTCAATAAAGCTTTTCCCTATTTCTTATAAAGTTTCGAGACTCTTAGCACTTCAACCTCTTAGGTTGAAGACCTCGCAGCTTCAGTTAACAATCTTCAAGGATTTGGGATAAGGATTTAAAGAGGACTTAATGGAGATTACTCCTCCTCACTTTAGAACTCCCTCCCTCTCTTAAGGTTGTGAAAAATAAGAGAAAATGGTCCATTGGGGTGTTTTTAATGGGATGGGGTCAAGTTTAAAAATTAGATAATAGGAGCCACGAGTCAGATCTGCGATCGCATTGCTATCGCAAGGTCGACATGCGGTCTGCAGAATGGGCCGCGAAATGCTCCCTAAAATATGGACATACTAATAGAGTTTGAGGCAAAAATGCGGTCAGCCTTCATGTTCTGCAGTCGAAAAATGAACTGCAGAACTTAATTTCATAAAATTCCAAATAAATTATATGATGACTATGCGGTCCACATTTTGGTTATACAATCGCATAATTGACCGCGTAGTTGAATTCAAATTTTGCCAATACACTGACTCCCTCTGCAGTAGAAACGCGGTCCACATGCCTGATATGCGACCGCATTATCGACCACAAAATTGTAATTTTTCTGGAATACATAATTTCTTGACTTTTTAATGCAGTGATCAACTCAAAGGGTCCGAACCGCAGCGAGCTTGCAAGTTTTGAGTGGAAATTTTTATGGGGCCTAACAAAATCTCAGGCCCAGAGCCTCATAATCAACAAACCACCTCGTGGCATATAATCCCAAACTCTCAGGCTCATAACTATAATAAGTGTATTCTCACAACACAAGCCCTCGGGCTTACTTAGTAAGAATTTCATAAGCTACTCGGGAAATAGTAAAATATGATGCTCAGCCCAATCAGTAGTTTGTAGCATGACTGAGTGCAAGTATAAAATCATAACATTGAGAAAATATCAATAAAAATCCCATAAGGGTCCAAATAGTTAGCATGAAGCCCAAGTATGGCATTCAACCCAAAATATCATGATAACAAATAGTTTTCAATCAAATACGCAGTAAAATAGTCATTTGGGATGGACTAAGTCACAATACCCAATAGTGAACAACCCCACGCTCGTCGTCTAGCGTGTGTGTCACCTCAATATAGCACAACGATGTGTAATCCGGGTTTCATACCTTCAGAAAAATATTTACAATCATAACTCACCTCAATACAGTCCAAACTCTAACCGACGGTTCCTTTTCCCCTTGAATTGTCCTCCACTCGCGTAGAATCTATCTAAAATAAGAATCACGATGTCAAAATATACTAAAGAAATGAAGCCCAAGAAAAAATATTCAATTTACAACATAATTCCAAAAATTACCAAAACCCGACCCCCAGGCCCATGTCTCAGAATTCGATAAATTTCACATTAATAGATTCATCATCTCCCGACGAATTCATACATATCAAAAGTTTTGAAATTCGACTTAAAATGGTCCTTCAAATCCTTAATTAAAGGCCTAAGTTTCCATGCCCCAGTTTTCCCCAAATTTTAACCCTTAAATTCCATTAATTACTACCCTAATCTATGAAATAATACCATAAGAACGAGTATCAGGTCCAGAATCCTTACCTCAATGAAGTCTCCTTGAAATCACTTTCCAAAATCGTCCAAAAAGCTCCCAAGCCGACTAAGAAATGGTGAAATAGCTCAAAAATCACGAAGGAAATAACCTATACCTTCTGGCCTAGGGATTTCGCATCCGCGGCCAAATTTCTACTTTTGTGGTATCGCTTCTACGGTCAAGACCACCGCATCTGAAGTCCTTACTTAAGCAGCCAAAATCACATTTGCGATGCACTGCCGCACTTGCGCTACTGCAGGCGCAGCTCCTCCACTGCTTCTGTGATTTCTGCCTCCCTAGCTCATTTCCGCTTCTATGGCTCCCTTCATCGCATTTACGTCATCACACCTGTGGTCCCCAGTCCACAGGTGCAGAAATACCAAAAGAAGACAATCTGCAACTTCATAAAAATTTCTGAACTCTTCGTCAACCATCCGAAATCACCCCCAGGACCTCAACCAAAAACACAAACATATCCCATATCCTTATTCAAACTTGTAATAATCTTCAAAACACCTCAAACAACATTAAAATACCAAGATCACATCAGATTCAAGCCTAAGATTTCAAAGATCTTCTTATTTCCATTTTTGATAAAAAAAATCCAACCAAACCACGCCCGAATTACCTCTAGCTTTGCACACACATCCCAAATGATACAACGAAACTACTGTAACTCCGGGACTTTCATTCTGATCCCTATATCAAAATCTCACCTATCAACCGGAAATCTCAAAATACCAACTTCGTCAATTGAAGCCTTAATCTACTCCAAAACTTCAAAACTCATTCTAATCACACTCCTAAGTTCCAAATCACCTCCTGAAGCTATCCAAATCATAGGAACTCACATCCAAGCCCTATAACACATAAGTCAATCCCCGGTCGACTTTTTCAACTTAAGCTTTCTTAAAAGAGACTAAGTGTCTCAAACCTTCTCAAAATATTTACGAACCAATGCCAACCAACCTGATCACGCATAAAACCGATAAACAAAGCACTAAGAAGAAAAAATGAGGGAAATAAAGTGTTAGCTCATAATACGACTGACCGTGTCTCACACCTATTCTTGAAAAAAATCGCCATATACTCCCTTAAACTTGTAAAATCCCATTGCTATAACATTACGTAGTATAATTTCCTATGATGATTTCTTGGCTGGATATTCGTTATATTTCAATTGTGCTTTAGAGAGGCTTTTATGTTAGTGGGTGTGGGACCCACTTGTTGCTTAGTTGGACGAAGGCTCATCCATGTTTTGCCACATTATAATGTGACTTAAGAGTCACTTATTTGGGCTTTAAAATCAAGACACCTTGGCTGCCCCATTAGGATATTAATTATTCTTATCCAGTAACTTAATTAAGCTTATCCATAATAATTATTAGTTAACTACTAATCTCTTGATTAACTTGATAATATCTCAGTATTCAACAATTAATCAATTACCCACATAATTAAAAATTATCTCAAATTATTTAAAATACTAATCATTTTTAACATACTTTATACATCTTATTATCATGGTCATGTGGTACCTTGTATGCTACGAGTCCATAAATACCGGGTATTATAGCTCGGACCATATTTTATCCCAAATTGACATTTCGACGAAACTCACTTTTTTTAAATTCCCTTAACCTTTCACCTTCAAAACTTTACTAATCACTTGTTTAAAATAGCATAATACTTATAATCTCCAAATAATCTTGTCCTTGAAGTGATGTTAATTACCTTACGACAATTTAAAAATATAATAGTACAGGGTGTAATATCATTATAATATAATACTGCAGAGCGTAACATGGATATAAAACTACAGGGCGTAACATCATTCCCCTCTTTGGAACATTCGTCCTTGAATGTTAACTAATGCACTTTTTATTCTCATAACCCATAGCTCTTGCGAATACTTTAATATTCTCCCTGCTATTTAGGAAACTGTTCTTTGAATAAATCCAAAGTGTAGGTCATTTCCCCCTTTGAGCCTCTTTCTCACACCACTTGTAGTCGGAATCCTTCTAATCTCGTAACTATTGCTACCTTCTATCATGCAGCCTTACGACTCTAACTTTGTATGTGCACCTATATGACTCTTTTCTCCTATTTCTTACGGCTTTTAGCCAATATCTAGACCTCACTTTGTGAACATATACAAAATTATGTCAAGGTGTCCCTCTGGCATCATTAGCTTTACTATATCTAAATAGGTCATACTATACCATAGCTCTTAATTTGATTTATCGTTACCGAGGTCTGCTATTGTTGCTTATCCTATATACATAAAGCTAAGTCTTTAAAGCTTCTTATTACTATTTATCTTAATACTGATAGCCTAATCTCATCTCGTACTTTGTGACTTTTATCCATCCATTGTTGATTCACCTCAATGTTGATCTACAATCTACCATTTATAACTTGAAACTTCTTATGTAATACATTGCCACCAGAGCTTATGTTGCATACATTTGAAGTAACTTTCCTGATCCACCCAAGGCAATATTGTAGTTCCATAACCCTCTTTCATATCATAGTTATCCCAATGTGATTCACCTTATATGGGTATTTTAATTTTGTGCAATTCCTAAAAACCTATTCAAATCATTACTCAATCGAAGGACCAAACGTCATCCTTTATCAAGCCAGTATTCCACCTCTATTACTAGTCTTAGACTCCTTTAAGCTCATTCAGGCTATCTAAGCTTTCTATAACTTAGAGAAATCATTAGCTCTCCTATTTTCACAGGCATAATCCCGAGTACTTATCCATTCTCGTCACCTTCTCAGTCACCCTTACTTATCTTACTCTTGTATTCCTAAAATTTTGTCAATGTACCATACTTTAGCTTGCGACCTATACATATCCATTTATACTACTCGCAACCTTTCTTCAACCTGCTTGCACTGTAGATTTCCTTGTGTTATTTTGGAACATCAAATGAGACATCAAATCATCTCTAAATCTTCTTTATTATCTTGACTAGATCTCTCGGTTCCTAAACATTAAAGGCTGGAAGATAAGACATTGTCGACACCACTATTGATAATGAATCTTAGCATTTCTAGCCTTTCATCCAAAGTATGGGCTATTCACAACCTTCCACAACTGAGTATCTCATACGTTGTTCACTTTTACCTTACTTAACTTAAAATCTCACATCACATCTTCTATTTCTTTCACGACCTCACTTCCATATAGGTATAATCCACATCCACAACTTGAATTTCTAATAGAATACTTGAACCTCTGGGGTGGGAGCATCATACTAACTTTTTATGAGGCTGGTACTCTTATAACTAGGTTTATCGTAGATTCGTTATAGAATATGGCTACTATTCTATTTCTCTTGTACCTCTGATATTAAGAGTGATTCTGCAATGTTCTTATTCACGAGGCCTACAATTTTTCTGGGTCTAGTAATCAGACTCTTAATTTACTTAGTTGATGTAACTCTTTAATTTCCTCTTCCCTCTGGTCAACCTTTATATAGGCTTAAGTTATCTTCCAATCTGCGAATCATGGTATTAGTTATTACTTTAGCCCTTCATGAACGCTATGGAATATCCATGATACAATCTTCGAGCAATTTATTCATTTGTCTATGACCTAGGCTCAATTCTTTCTTTTAACTTATATTGGAATCTTCTATAGCTGTATGATTGTCAATATATATGCTGCATGGATAATACTCCAAACTCTTAAGTGTGTTCATCACGTAACTAACTTTGGATCATTGAATGAGAAATTCATTTTGTTTCTTCTAATCTTTCTTTAAATGTAACCTATTACTTTTCTTGATGTTTTTTCCCTTTGTTGTGTGCATACTTATCTTATCTTAGTTCCCATGCATGCTGGAGTTTTCGTGCAACTCATATGATCTCGAATATTACTTTTGATATTACTTCCATGGTAGGTGCCACTTTCTTTTGGAGTGCTTACAATATTGCAGTGAGACTCTTTTTACATGACCATTTTCTCTTTAGGTCAATGAGCTTAGGTTGAAGCCTTCTTCCTTATTTCCTCAGCTATTTATTCATTGTAGTACTTAGGGAGGACCCTCTAACTTTTGTAAAGCTACGAGCTTATTACATCGTATACTTGACGGAATTTTTATGTCCTTCCTAGCATATAATTATCTGTGGTTACTTACCTCTGTGTCACTGTGCTTGTAGATTTGCTTCTAAACTTGTTATTTTGACTATCTTCCTAGTGGAATTATCTTTTATTTCTGTACTATTCATACGATACCTTTAACTATCGAAACTCCTAACTGAATATTTCTCAAGGGTCTCGATGTCATATCGGCGAGACTGATTTCTCCATATTGGGGTTCATTATGTTTATCTTGCATGATCTGCCGATTTGTCTGTATCCTCTTGTCTATCCATAACTAGGCTCTTCCTGAACTAACTAATAACTACTCATTGGTCCATTCTTATAATCAATATTCTGCATAATCTTTCTTGGGTTATTTCCTTTGTCTTAGTTTATGTCTCGCACTAGCTCCTTATTTATCAAAAACATCACGGACATGAATCCTTACTTCCTCTCCTTGACGTCGTGTTTGCATATTGTTTTGGAATCGTAGCATATCTGTAGGCTTTGAATATGTGCAATCTCATCCCTTTTCCATTTTTATCGCATTCTTCCTTTATCATTCCATAATTAATATAATCACTTAATTCTGACTTAATGCCACATCCCTCCATATTCCCCCTTTTGGGAAGTACTAAGATTTAGTGATACGACCATGTACCTATAAATGTTTTACCTCTTAATTTTTTGTGGTCTTTTCATATCATTGATGACCCTTACTCGCCTTGTGGGAATCCTTTTGTACCAAGGATAAAAAAAATTCCTTACCCACGAGGGTGACACTTAGTGTTACTGGCATATATCGTCCCTTAATCTTAACTTTTCTCACATCGCTTGCTTTACGGAAGCGTCTTCTTGAATGACCATTCCCTGAATTCCTCATGAATCTTCTTCTGTTATCCATTCTATTATTCCTAGAACAAAATTTGAAATTCTTATGATACCAACTATTATCAAATCACTCGGTCTCTAATTCATGTTTAGTTTATCTTGTTCACCGGCCCATACTGATTTCTATTACTCAGGGGTCTAATTTTTCCTTTTTGGTAATCCCATTAGACTCGCGAACTTATTTCTCGTAATGATGATATGACTGTATGGCCTATACTCTTTGTGGTCTTAAATCATGTCACCTCTCGTCTTTTCCTTCACTTGACTATAGATTCTACATTACTCTATAATTTTCCTCCATGTATCACATCTTACTCATAATGCATCATTCTTTTTTCTTATTTCCTTGGTAATATTTCTATCACTCATTTTATTCTAAAAACTTTAACAAGATATAATTTTGCTTTTAGCTCCCCTTGCTCCATCTACTGGCTTTTTGGATTGCCTATCATTCTTTCTCTACTAGGGACGGGCAACCACACTAAGGTCATATTTATCCCTTCAAGGCTTCTAGTGCCTATATTTGTAGCACTCATATCTAACTTTCTATTTTAGAGAGCACCATCTGGGTGTCTTACGAGGAGATAATATACATGAGAGAAACATGGAGTAAAAGACTCGACATGTAAGTCTGAATAGCTCTGTGACTTATTAATATTTATAATGACATGCATATGCGTATAAATATCAAGTTTAGAAGCAAATCTACAAGCACAATGCATATGTGTTCATAACATCATCAAGCCTCTAAGGGCATCCCCATCATATCATCTAGACTATTGTGGGCAAAATCACCAACGTATACCAGCAAATCAGGTGGTGGTTTACATATAACGCCATAATATTTTTCCATATATATACATATATATATACATATATATATACATATATATATACATATATATATATATATATATATATATATATATATATATATATATATATACGCGCACACACGCATGCACGCGTATATAACATCGTCTAGTTATGGGTCAATGTACATGTATAAATGAATGCAATGCATGAGAAGTATGTCAATAAAATCTCTCGGAACATCATAAGACAACTATATCTCTGATTAATATCATGAAAAAAACTTTATCAACGTACGTATTTTCTAAGACGCATGAACAGATGATAGAATAATAAGACATATGGGAGTTAAAGAACATAACATCTCTAATACTTCTATTAATAGAGTAATTTATGGAATTTGTGCATTTCCTTGTTTCGTTCATGTCATATCGATCATGCTAAAAAGGAAGGGATAACCTTAACATACATGAATCGATTTCCTTGATAATTCCTCTAAAACACGTCTTTTGTGATAAAATACATAATGATAAATCAAATTAGAAGAAAAAATTATATGATATTCTTGAGAAAAATTACACCGTACTCTCTTAAACTTGTAAAATCCCGTTGCTATAATATTACGTAGTATAATTTCCTATGATGATTTCTGGGCTGGAAATCCGTTATATTTTTAGATGAGATTAAGCACCTCAATTGTGCTTTAGAGAGGCTTTTTATGTTAGTGGGTGTGGGCCCCACTTGTTGCTTAGTTGGCCAAAGACTTCTTCATGTTTTGCCATCGTATAGTGTGACTTAAGCGTCACTTATTTGGTCTTTAAAATCAAGACACCTTCGCTGCCAAATTAGGACATTAATCATTCTTATCAAACAACTTAATTAGCTGATCTACAATTATCACTAATTAACCACTAATCTCTTGATTAACTTGATAATCTCCCACTATCCAATAATTAACCAAGTACATATATAATTAAGAATTATCTCAAATTACTTAAAATACTATCACTTTTAACATACTTTATATATTTACTATCATGGTCATGTGATACCTTGTATACGTTCATAAATACAGTGTATTATAGCTCGTACCATATTTTATCCTAAATTGACAAACTTCAATGAAATTCACTTTCTTTGATTCGCTTACCCTCTCACCTTCACGAATTTACTAATCGCTTGTTTGAAATATCATAATACTTATAATCTCCAAATAATCTTATCCTTAAAGTAATGTCAATTATCTTACGACAATTTTCAATGTATAATACTACAGGGTGTGACATCGTCGTAATATAATGATGTGGAGCGTAACATCAATGTAATATTGTAGGGCATAACATAACTGATGCTGAATAAGTTCCGAAGTTATTGGAACCGAGAACGAAGATTTGAAAAGAATACATCGGTTGGAAAAGATATCATTTAATGAGTAATTATTACAAAAAAATCTCCATATTAATGTTCAAATGTTATATAGGCATCAAGAGAGATTTTATTCACATTAAAAAAGAGCTTGATTTAGGGATTTTGCCTCCCCAAATAGAGCTATAAATAGGAAAAACTTTATTTACTATAGGACATGAAAAATCATTTTTACGCAAAGGCTAAAATGTGCTCTTATTCTATCAAATTACTTTTTTCTTTTGTTCTAAATATTGCTCTTATTATTGCTTCCAGAGAAGCTAAGTCCACAACTAGGCTTGTATTTTTTTCAAGTTATTCTAATAATCTTATTTCTGTTCTTAGGTATTTTATATTCTTGGATCAAATTAATTTGTATGTATTTTAACCACGATAGAAATTCAATGGTACAATTTTATGGGAAAACAATTTTGTGCCCACCGTGGGATATAGAAAATTGTATAATTACCTTGATCCATCCATCTGTTACTATTATTGTTTGATTCTTTTCTTTAGTAAAAGAAAAGTCAGATATGGCAACTAACGATGTGACTAATTCTTACAATGTTGGAATGTAGAACGAGCGTGAGGATGTGTTCCATCGTGATGATTTAACTAGTAAACTCGCAAAGCAGGAGATAAAACAACTCCAGTTTGCGAAGAACAAAATCTGCAGTGTGCGATAATTCCAACTCCTAATAATATGGATGATGAACGTGTTATTGAAATGGTCAAAATTCTGAGGGAACAACAAAGGGAAATTATGAAGCATCTCTTGGAGTAAGACCGAGTATTGATGTAGTAGAAACATGCACTTTAAGTTGATCCCAATAACTCTAATGGAGGAATTCGAGTTCCTCCCAGCGTGCTTGTAAATCAAACAATGCAATGAACCGGTAACATCATTTCAAGAGAGGATTTTGGTATTAAAAAAAATTAGGCATGTGGTTCAGGTAGTGGGTTCGGGAATGATAACAACGTTAATGACCCCTTAAAAACTGTGAGCATGAGATTTATGAGGGAAATGAATGAACAAATGGACCAAAATGCTAAAGATTTCCATGCTCGCATGGATCAAATCTCGGGAGCACCACCGGTGTTGAAGGGTTTGGATTTAAAGAAGTATACACAGTTACTGTTTAAACCAAGTACGACTCCGGAACTGAATTTGAAAAGATTAAAGATACCCAATATTTCAAAGTAAGATAGGACTTTGGATCCACAAGAGCATCTCACAAGATACACTATGGATGTAAAGGAAAATAGCTTGGCCCCACACGAGATTGAATATGTTTTTGTTGAAGAAATTTGGTGAAACCCTAATGAATGATGGTTTAACATGGTATTCTCTTTTACATGAGCATTTAATTGACTCTTTTGAAATGCTTGTAGATTCTTTCATCAAAGCTCATGCTGGGGCAAGGAAAGTCCAATCTAGTAAAGCAGATATTTTCAGAATCGCTTAGGGAGCGTTTGAACTATTGCGAAAATTTGTAATTTAGTTTCAAAAGGAAAGGATGTTGTTGTCGGCAGACCCTAATGAGTGGGAAGCACAAGCAATTGCCAAAGGTATATATCCACTAAGCTCTAATGCCTCCAAGAATTTGAAGGAAAACATGTTGTAATATTAGAAAATGATATGGGTACATAGTCACAATCGGTATGAATCAAACATTAGGTTTGAACATGATCAACTGAACTCTTCATTGTCGTCTAAAGGTCGCAATCACGATCAGAATAAAAAAAAATTCAAAATTTATTTTGATGCAAATCAGAGGTCTTCTAGGAGTCGTTTTCAGCCTTAACAAAGAGCATATAGGTATGGAAATAAAGGTTTCAACCATCAGATAGGGTTTCTTCTGATAGAAGGTCATATCACGGTCGGATAACAGAGCTATAAAGGAGAAGGAACCATCGGGGGCCAGGATTTATCATACCTCTGATTATCCGATTATAACATTAATATCAGCTTACAAGAATTGGTTTCGCCTATGAGAAAAATTAAGGGTGATTTATTTCTGAAACGAAATTCGATCGGATCCTAGTCAAAGAGTTCCTAATTTATGGTGTGAATTCTACGGATTACATAGACACATAATTAGGGACTATTGGCACCTTTGTTAAGATGTTGTAGTCTTACTGAAGAATGGCTAGCTTAGAGAAATTCTAAGTGATGGGACCAAGAATAATTATGAGAGGAATCGAGATATTGCAAAACCATCTAAACCAGTTGTAGGGTCGCCTAACAATAAACATGATTTTTTGTGCTGCTGAAGTAGATGGAGTGACACTTTCAGTAGCGAAGAAAGTAAAGATATCGGTAACTCATCACAGAGGATCCAGGAAGCATTGGAAGATGATGAAATCACATTCACGAAAGAATATGTTGATGGGCTTCTTTTACTTATGATCCAGGGAGTTTCACAATTCCATGTACCATCGGTAATTTTGCTTTCGCCAAATCATTGTGTGATTTGGAGTCTAGCATAAATCTTATGCCGGTGGTGATCTATAAGAAGTTGGGGATTAGAAGAGATAGACCCACTTCTATATTATTGCAACTGGCTGACAGAAAAAATGTCATGTCTCTCCATATCCCTTCAAACGGCAAGAACATATTGCGAACTGATGCCAGCAATGAATACTGGAGTGCTATTCTATTTGAAGAAAAAGATGGCCAGAGGAAAATATGCGGATACGCTAGTGGAAAGTTCAAAGATGCCAAGCAACATTATCACTCCACTTTCAATGAAATTTTTGCAGTAAAGAATGGAATCAAGAAATTTAATTTCTTCCTTATTCATACATAATTTTTGATAGAAATGGATATGAAAGCCTTCCCAAAGATGATTAAGCTAAATGCAAAAATTATTCCCAATCCTCAGATTCTCAGGTGGGATCAATGGTTCTCTCCATATAAGTTTCAAGTCAGGCACCTAAAAGGAAAAGATAATATCCTCGCTGATTTTCTGTCTCGACCGGAAGAATTCTCAAAGAGATTTTCCCCTGCAAAATTGAAGTCAAATGAACAAATAATCAGCCACATCTTCATGCTCTCAAGTATGCCAGGAACAAGATCATCACAGCAAACAGATCATCCACCAGAGTTGTTCAACCTCATGGATTCATCAATTATTATGGAAAGAAAAATTTATTATGAGCTCCATGTTTTTCGGAAACATAGAGGATACATTCTTAAGCCATATGGGGTCAATCCAGAATATCCATTCTTCCATATATTCATAGCTCAAGCCAATGATTTTCCACAAGAATTATTACGGTTTTTCTGGTACCTATGTCATCACTATTATGTTTTTATGGAATTCAAATACAACGTCTTCAAGGATTTTGATAACATTGCACCATCTCTTAAAGTATTTTTGCTATGGTTCAAACCTAGAAGATATTGGTTAAAATGCTTCAATGATTCCTACACATCAAAGTTATTCAGGTTTCATAGGACAACAAAGATTATTAATGGAAAAGTCCAAGCGCAAGCAGAGGCATCATTCTGGTGGAAATTTCCCGTCTCAATTTTATCAATGGAAGAAGAATATAGCGAGGTACAAAGAATCCCTTTTCTCTTTAGTATCTTGGATGATGTGTTGATTTAGGTAGGGAAATTTGTATTCCCTATAGATTTTCTGATTCTAGATTGCAAGGTGGATGAAGAGATTCCCTTAATTTTTGGAAGGCCATTCTTGGCCACTGGGAGAGCTCTCATTGATTATGAGACTGGGGAACTCAAGATGAGGTTGAACGATGAAGAGATCAACTTCACTGTGCCGAAATATATAAGGTGGCCAAGTGAAATTTCCAACTATTCTCTCATTGATGTCGTGGATGTAATCGTAGAAGCTAATGATGAGATGCTAACTATTGAGGTCCCTCTTGTTGTTTGTCTAGTAAATTTAGATGAGGTGACTGGGGAAGAACCGTTGAAATGGGTATTGTCTTTTGAGGGAAGAGGATTCTGGGATAGAACTCTTGAATTTGAGCCTGTACACTTAGAAAATAGAGAAACTCCTCCAACCAAGCTATCCATTAAAGAACCACCAAAGCTGGACTTGAAGCCACTGCCCGCCCATCTCAGATATGAGTTCTTTGGACCTAACTCCATGTTACCTGTTATTATCTCATATAGTTTGTTAGATGTGCATGTATTCAAGGAGTATAAGACTGCCATTGGGTAGACCATAGCAGACATTATGGGGATCCGCCCCACCTATTATATGCATAAGATTCTGCTGGATAAGGGACACAAACCTTCCAGGGAACACCAAAGAAGGATGAACCTTAATATGAAGGAAATGGTGAAGAAAGAAGTGATAAAGTGATACGGGAATAATTTTCCCAATATATGATTGCAGCTGGGTTAGCCCGGCGCAATGTATTCCTAAGAAGGGTGGCATAACGGTGGTCCAAAATGATAACAATGAATAGATCTCTATGATAACCGTCATGGGCTGGAGAATTTGCATAGTCTGCAGAAAGTTAAATCTGGCCACCCCGAAAGACCACTTCCCACTTCCCTTTATTGATCAGATGATATACAGATCAACAAGGAGATCTAACTTCTGTTTTCTGGATAGGTACTCAGGATACAACCAAATCTTCATTGCACTAGAGGACAGAAAAAAGACCTCTTTCACCTGCCCATACAGCATTTCTGCATTTCGAAGGATGCCATTTGGCTTATGCAATGCACCCGCCACATTCCAAAGGTGCATGATGGCCTTATTCACTAACATGGTAGAGGACATAATGGAGGTATTCATGGATGATTTCTCAGTGGTGGGGAACACATTCGATGAGTGCCTTAGTAATCTGACTCGTGTGCTGAAATAGTGTATTGAGACTAACATGATTCTTAATTAGGAGAAGCATCATTTCATGGTATAAGAGGGAATAGTCTTGGGATACCGGTTATCAAGTAAAGGAATCCAGGTGGATCATGCTAATGTTGACATGATAAAAAAACTTCCACCTCCAACTTCAGTCAAGTCAATCATGATCTCGGGTTCTACCGGAGATTCATAAAAGACTTCTCCAAAATTGCCAACCCTGTTTGTAAGTTATTGGAAAAAGATCACCCCTTCTTGTTTTCTGATGATTGCAGGGTAGCATTTGAGGAGTTAAAAAGAGGCTAGTCACAACACCCATCATTGTTGCTCCCGACTAGGAGCAACCATCTGAACTCATTGTGACGCTAGTGACTACGTAGTGGCGGCAGTGCTGGGACCCTGGAAAGACAAGCTAATGCATCCAATCTGCTATGCCAGTAGAACACTGAGTGGAGCCCAAAACTACACTGTGACTAAGAAGGAGATGTTGGATGTGGTTTTTGCTTTCGACAAGTTCAGATCATACCTGATTGGCTTTAACGTAATTGTATACACTCATCATGCAACTCTTAGGTACTTGATAGAGAAGAAGGAGTTTAAATCGCACCCAATTCGTTGGGTACTGTTACTATAAGAGTTTGACCTCGAAATTCATGACCGTAAGGGCACAGAAAACCAAGTTGCTGATCATCTATCACGACTTGAGGGAGCTAAAAACTTAATTGAGGTTGAGGCTATTTTGGAAACCTTTCCAGGCAAGCAACTGCTCGTTACAAGTCTTGAGGAAGTGCTATGGTATTTAGAGTTTGAAAATTACCTGTCAAGCGGTATAGTTTCCTATGACCTTTCATCTATACAAAAGAAAATATTTTATCATGACTGCCCCATGTATTATTTGGATGAACCTTATCTGTTTTGAATATGTGTTGACAATATGATCGGAGGTACATCCCCGAGATAGAACAATCTTCGATTTTGTAGGAATGTCACGCATCCACGTATATGGGGCATTTTGGAGGAATCAAGACTGTCGCGAAAGTGATAGAGGGCGGCTTCTTTTGGTCAATAGTGTTTAAAGATGTGCACCAATGGGTGAAGGGCTACAATGAATGTCAGCAAACCAGGAACAATTCCCGTCGCCATGAAATGCCCATGAACCCGATTCAAAGAGGTAGAAATTCTTGTCATCTAGGGCATTTACTTTATGTGACCCTTCGTCAGCTCCTTTGGCAATAAGTACATATTGTTGCTGTGGATTACATGTTCAAATAGGTAGAAGCTGCAGCATTGCCCACTAACAATGCAAGAGTAGTGGGGGAAGGTTTAAAGAAAAACATATTCACTCGTTTTGGGCCCCCGAGAGTGATTATCAGTGACGAAGGCACCCAATTTTGTAATCTAGCCTTCAAGAAGTTGCTCGTGAAGTATGATGTATGCCACGAGGTGGTAACACCATATCATCCGCAGACTAGTGGACGGGTGGAAGTGTCTAATAGAGAGTAAAGAGTGTATTGGCCAAGACGGTAAATGCCACAAGAACGGATTGGGCGAAAAAGCTAGATGACGCACGCTGGGCTTACAGAACTGCTTTTAAAACACCGATTGGTATGTACCATATAAGTTGGTGTTCATAAGGCCTAACACTTGCCAATGGAACATGAACATAAAGCTTTGTGGGCACTGAAATAGCTGAACCTAGACATTGAGGCTGTGGGCACAACGAGAATCACGGAATTGCATGGGCTTGATGAGTTCCGACATCTGGCTTTTGAGAGCACAAGGTTGTACAATGAAAGAATGAAAAGTTTTCACAAACAGAACATTGTTGAGCGATATTTTTGTCCCAAGGACAAGGTATTGATCAATAACTCAAGATTGAGTCTATTCCCGGGCAAGCTCAAGTCACGATAGTCTGGTCCATTTCGAGTGGTCTAAGTATTCCCTTCAAGGAAGACACTCACATGTTTAGAGTCAATGGGAAGATATTGAAGCTATATGTAGGCATGATTGAACCAAAGGAAGTGTCAGATATCCACCTGACAGAACCTCATAGGTCGAGCGATCCTTAAATGCGCTTGTCTACGTTGTGCCGCAATGTTAAATTAGGCACTGCATGGGAGGCAACCCATTGATTTGTTGTAATCGTCATGCCACGACTTTAACTAAGGTTCTGGTTGGAAGGTAACCCAATGATAGTAGTAGTTGTTAATTTTGAGTTGTAGGAAGTACTAACCAATGCAGGTGAACATGGGCAGGTGATAAGGCCATCAAAAGTGGTAAGAATAGGTGAACAACATGAAATAAATCGTGCCCAGTAGCATATCCACTCTACAGGCCGCACATATGGGCAAGTGTTCTGCCTTAACTCCAAAATACTAGCGCGACCGCGCAATTGAACGCGCATGTGAATGCGCTACTGAACGCGCATGTGAATGCTCTACAGGCCGCGCTATTGTCCACGTATATGGCATAGTCTTTTGCCTGGACTAGCGCGGCCGTGCTAGTACCGTGCTACGACCGCGCTATTCCCGCCCCATCTGATGCAAATTTTTCCTTTAACTTAAAAAACTTAGTCATTTTAGTTTTTTTTTTTGTATGTAAATTCTTTTCCTCTATTCTAAACCCCCTCCCCCTTTCAATCCCAAACCCCCCAACGCTTCAAGCAAAAGAGAACGACCCTCCCAACCCTAAACCCCTTTTATTCTTCAAAGACTTCCATCTTCTTCACCTTTCCCCAAGTCTCAAGCACGCTTCCCCTCCTCTTCTTTGCTTCTCATAACATTCTCTCGCATTTTTGGTGCTATTTTTCTCGTTATTTTTTTCAAATTTTAATTTTTTTATTATTATTTATGTAGTTGTTGTTCTTCTCTTTGTGTAGTCGAAATCTGTAGTGTATATTGTAGTAAATGTGGGTGGAAAGGTTGGTGGAGTTAGAGCTTGAATTAGTTGTGATATTAGGAACATTGTGGTAGTTTTGGGGTGGTAAAATTTTTAATATGGGTTATGGGTAATGAATGCCCACAAGGTGTCTGTGGAAATGCCTCAGCGACTGTAATTGTGTACTTGCGACCAATGATGTGTGTGAAGTCTGAGTAACCGCATTGTCTCACAAGTTTGCGTTGGGCTGCACTAATGTTCTTTTATTTTCCAAGCACTGTTCTACATCTCGAAAACAACGCAGCATAGGTGCTTCTTTTAGCAGCCTAGCCAGCTCGTCCAGGGCGTGCTGGTCAGCCCATGCTCGGCTCTTTGATAGTAGCAGGTTTGTCTCTGCCAAGGCCCAAGACTACTTTGTGGATAAAGCCCATACAAAGCTGATATCGAAAAGGGGAATTGATATAGGATCAGTGCAGCTGGGTTGCCCTTACATGTATATTGAGCTGGTGAGGTGGAGGTTACAAACATTCATTGATGAGCTGGGCAAGGGAAATATGATGGTTGTTCGAGAGTTTTATGCCAATGTTAAAGAGCATGTCAATGGCATAGTCACTATGCGCAGAAACTCGGCGGATGCCTCTGTTGAGGCTATATGGATAATGTACCAGCTGCCCCCTCTTGTGGACCCATATGAAGACTTTTATGAGTTATATGGCAGAAAATATACGCAGTGGGCAATGTTCTTTGAAACAATTTGTGTAACCAGAAAGGAGGTTGTCTGAATGAAGTATGGTAAGATGTTTCACTCCTTGGCACTAAACTTTAAAGGGAAGTGTGAGTTGTATATTATCAACAAGCGTCCGATCCCTTCCTCTAACACTACAGAGGTGAATGGCCCTCGAGCGGCTTTGATTTGGTGCTTCATGAATGGTCAAAACTTTGACGTGACCAAAGTGATTCATGAGGAGATATTCACTCCCTGTCCAATAAAAAAGGTATGGGTTCGTTTTCCTTTCATTGGTTACTAAACTTTGCAGGGAAGCTCGGGTGCCGCAAAATCTGGCGGTGGATGGGATAGTGCCAAAAGATTGCAAATTTTGGGCAGACAATGTAACAACTGGAAAGGAGCCAGCAGCAAGAGGTGGTGAGGATAGTAGTGGCTCTTATGACTCTGAGGAACAGGAGTCTGAGTAGGAGCACATGGGGGCGAGCCACATGCCCATGAGCAATTTGCAGTAGTTGCAGCACCATCTAGGACTGCACCACCTTCTGGAGTTGCTCGGGTTTCTCAGTTTACCGCTTTGGAGCAAAAGGTGGCTGGGCTGCGTACCTCGATCACTAACTTGGATACCTGCATTGACGTGGTGGCTGACCGGCGAGTGAAATTGGAGAAGAAAATCTTAGGTTGGCTGAGAGCACTGGTTCGTGCTTGCAATTTAAACCCAGACACCGTCTCCGATCCGGAGTGATCTTTCAGGAAAGTTCCTTTACCTCATTGTTCTTTAATTTTTTATGCCATGAGGACATGGCTACCTTTTAAGTGTAGGGTGGGGGATACTTCAATGTGTGTATCTACATGAAATAATTTGATTGTTTGATGTTTCTTATTTTGGATTGTTTGTTTTTTTGTGGTTTAAGTAATAGTTAATTTGGGTAAGTTTAAAGTAGGCAAGTTGACTTGTCCCGACGACGGATCTCTTTCGACGGGGTTCTTGAGGGACTAAGTCGATGTAAAAATCCAGAAAAGGGAATATGGATACTCTTCCTGATAACGAGTCTTTTAGACAGTTTTCTTGAGGGAAGTAAGTCTAAAGAAAATACCAAAAAAAATTAGGTAGTGTAGCAACTCCCCGTTGGTTTTTCTTTGGGCTACGGTTCTTTGCAAAGGTTATCTTGAACCGGGTGTAGTTAGTTTTTGTTTATTTTATTTTTAGTTTTGAATTAGTGTTGATGGCCTATGAGCTGAAATAGAAAGAGAAACCCTTAGCGTTGATACACATAAAAACAGTAGACACTAGAGTGTAACACTTAGTCTCAGTGATTGATTCTTGCTAGAGTGCCTTAATTTGTATGTTTCTAACTGACTTGAATACTCAAACGAGAGTGTCTTGATAAGCCGATCTAGAATGAGTCATGTGCCATGTGTGTGTGAGTTGTATTGTATTCTATGCTCTTTATTTGATGCGTAGAACTTGACCCATGTGTTTGCAAAGTGAAATAGTAGTTTCATTGAGTCTTAGAAGTGATATAGGCCTTTCTTTGTTGATCCAGACATATCAAGTAGACCCACCTAAATGTAATACATCGTAGTCAACCCTGTTGAGCTTATAAGCATGTTTCTTTGGCAAACACATTGTCAACCTTATCCAATTGTTTGAATGGACATATGTTTGAACCTCTTTACCATCCATAAGTACTTTAATGGTATTGAAAATTATGCAAAAGTAAAAGTGTGCGGTGGTGGTTTGGTTTTTGAGTGGACCCGATGAAATAGAAGAAAGGTGCAGTGTTTGGAAAAGTAAAAGAATAAATACCACTTAAAAAATTGAGAAAATGTAGTAATTGATAAGTGGTGGTTTGCTACAATTGCACCTAATGGAGTGGAATTTTGTAAATAAAAACGGGGTGAAATGTCTGGTTGACATAAGTATGGTTTTGAAGGTTAATGTGATTGTATTAAAGTGCTTAGGGAGGTCAGTCCATATATCCAAATATATCTTACCCGTCCCTTAGCCTATATTACAACCAAGTGAAGTCCTAATTGATCTTAGACTGAGTGGGATCGATTAGTAGAGCAGTACACTACGGGCAAGCCTATGGTGCGTCTTTGTGGCGTGTAAATATTCTTTGTGAGAGTAAGCGAATTTTGTTTATCTACATTCCTAATTGTTCTTAAAGTTAATATTTGTGGAACTAATCGTTTGCGTGATGTGAGGACATATGATTCACGAAGGAAAGGCAAGTCTTGGCCTCGGTATAGGGTAATTTGAGTAAGTATGAATATTGCACAGCACATGAGAGTCAACTTTTGAGGCAAGATTGTTCACTACTAGGTGTAACTTTGGTGATTTGTTCTTGGTATGATACGTTGGGAAACAATGCTTAGTGAAGGAACCTCTATAGAGTGTGGTGGATTGCTTGAGGACTAACAATAATTTAAGTGTCGGGTGTTGATAATATGCTAGATTCATGTAATTTTGTGACTATTTATGCCTCAGCTTAACCATGTTTCATTGTTATAGGATGGTTAAATGATGTTAAATTGGCTCTAATTGTTAATTGCATGAATTGTAGGAGCGAGTTGTATGTATGAGGACTTAAAACTGTAATTGGAGCTAATTTGAAACAAGAGAAGTACTAGGGGCTGAGTACATGGGAAGACGAGAGAAAGAAGACCTGAAATGATGACTCAGACTAGCGCGGGCACTAGCGCATTCACTAGCACGGCCGCGCTATCCCAGGAATCCCAGGCAGAATGGTAAGCCATATGTGTGGTCATTAGCGCGATCGCGCTAGCCTAGTTCCGAAAAAATAAAGTTCAGGAGTAAACTTAGAAGTTCGAGGGTAAATCCACTTAACCTATGAAGGTCCAACTCACCCAAGGGAGGATTATCAAGGTTTTCATAGCTTAGTTCAATAAAAGGATAGGCAAGAGGCAAGGAGGATAATTCAACATCAAATTCTCCTTTTTTTCCTTTTATGTTTTTCCATTTGTGATGAATTTGATTATTGGTAAGATGAACACTAGTATGAGTAGCTAAATATTTAGTCTAGGATTTGATGGAACCTATTGAAGGATAAACTTCTTGTTATGTTAATATAATTTGCCCAGTTTAATCTCTATTTGTTTAACTATGTTCTTGTTGTAGTTAATGGATAGGATCCTCAATTAGTTGTGTCAATTTAGTGTGCTTAACTCGGAAGAGAGTGCATATTTAGGTAATTGTTGAACAACACCACTCCCAAAATATATGAGGGGTCAATAATCAAGAGTTTAAAGGCGGGATTAGGGATAACGAAGCCTTGGGTGAATTTAAAGTGAGTTGTAACAAACAATGCCAGCTAGCGTAACTCGGGAGAGTGCGTCTAGTAAATTGTCATGATTACTCGAGAGAGATTTACGGTAATAAGAATGCTCATAATTGATTGAGACGATTAGGCAATTCTATGTGAAACATAACCTGAAGGGATTCCATCAATAGGGACAATCATAACCTTAGATCCTTCTCTTAACCGTTTACACCTTAATCATAGTTAGTTTATTTGAGTAATTATATTAGTTTTTACTTGAGTAATTATATTCAGTCTTAGTTAGTAGAAACATCCTCAATTGTTATTCAGAATGTTTGGGAAGTTGATTACGTAGAATTTTGTAAATCTAACGAGAGTAATTGATATGTTAATTGCTTGTGGGTTCAACTCTGGGCTAAATACTCAGATTATGTTTGCAACATTCGCAAAAAATATCGTTCGCCTTTTTCACCCCTTTAAATGGAGTTTACCTTGGGCAAAATAATTATTTTACTATTTACCTAATATTTAAAAATAGACATTTAACTATTTTCCTACTATTTAGGTATTCGAAAATAACTAAATTTGGTGTTTTAAGTTCTTCCTTATCTCTTCTTTATTTAAAGTTTGTAATATAACATATTTGTATTTATTGCTGGAGACTTTATTGAACACGATTGTAGTGAAAAATATTGCTTCTTCCCAAGTTCTTATTTATTTCCTTTTTTTGTCACTTAAAATAATTGTTTTAGACTAGAATAGATTTGGAATAATTCTATTAGTTAAAAGATTTAATACTACTTTGAACAATAAATATGTGAAATTACATATCGTCCTATGCATTTAAGTTTCAATCTCCTATACCTAATATAAACATGCAAAAAATAGTAATACATTGAGTCATAAAAGCACGTCTATAAAAAAAAATTCCATACAGTAAATTTAGCTTTGTCACATGTCTGTATTGACTATATTGTTCGGGTATTTCTATGGCTAAACCATTTCTTTTTCTTTTTCTTTTATGGGATTGGTTTTCTGCTTTTCTTCTATAGGTTTATGTGTTTAGTTTTCATTTAGTTTTCCTCTTTAATTGTAGTTGATTCTTTAGAAGGATTAACATAAACATATAATTGTTATGACCAATATTGGACAAAGATTTGCATGTTCAGGTTTTAAATTTTGTGTATTGTATCGTAAAGTTTTGTAATCCTCTAACTTATTGGATTGATGCAACATAATATTCATATAGATAAACTAATAACTCATGACAAAAAGGTAAAAAGAAAAATTGATTGTTTGTGAATATCAAGGTTCGACTTCTTACTTTGTTCCTTTCCGAAATTTAGAAAATTATATTTGATTACTGCCCATATTTTTCTAATCAAGTGATGACTACTCTTCTTAATTTAGTAACAAGAAATATACAACACCTTTTTGATGGAGTTAACATGAAAGATATTAGTTTTTTTTTTTTTGAAGGAAAAAGATATTAGTTATATCCATGTCAATGCTATTTTGAGGGCGTTTGGATTTTATTAAGCTGGTCAAATCAACTTTTAAGTTTTTTTTAATTTTTTGAATGTTTGGCAAAATCAAAAAAGTGCATAAAATAAATTAAATATTACATAAAACAAGTCAAAAGTAAAGTTGTTTAATTCTAACTTATTATTTTTTAACTTAAAAGTTATTTCTACCGAAAAGTCATTTATTTTAAGCCAATCCAAATTGATGCTTAGACTTAAAAGAAATGAGAATTTAATGGAATTAGCATAGAAAATATTCGAATTTGGCAGAACATATATGTGAAAGGTAAATGTAATTTGTATGTTCTATTATAAATGCACGAACTCAACATGAAATTTTAATTTAAAAAATTTATTCTTTAAAAGTCGATATCACATTTTCTTAATATTTATAACCTTGAAATTAAATAACTATTTTCGAATCAAATCATTATCTTATATGGTTGAACTGTTTAACATAATTACAAAAAAATATGTTTAGAATATTTTTTTATATCAATCTATCTTACTTTTAAAAAGTATCAATTAAAATAAAAAATTGATTACAGACACTGAAGAAAACTTAAACACTACATGTATGTGAGAGTTGCAGTTGAAAGCATAAAATCTTTTTGAATCAAACTATCTTACTTCTAAAAAGTCTCAAAAATAAAAACTATTACAGATACAGAAGAAAACACTGAGATATATATGGGAGTTGCAGTTCAAAGCATAAATTTAATTTTGATTTTAATATGAATTTTATAATTTCACTCCTTCTAGAATATTATTAACACAATTCTTTAAAGTCCATCAGTTATAAGTAATTTTGTTGCAATCTTAGTCTTTTCCTTCCATAAAGTGACAATATCTGAATGCATGGTTATGTGCTTCAGATAGTGAATATGAAAAATCTCACTTCAAAAGGAAAGAAAAAATTAATTAATGAAAATGTAATAATCCAATTCTACTTTTGCAAAGTAATTCTAATATGTTGGAAACAATTCTTATGTATTTTTATATATTAAAAAAAGAATATGCATTTTGCTCATGAGAAAAGATAAGAACGTCGATGATTGAGGATTTTTACGGGATAATTTTTTCTTTTATTGAGTAGTTAAATAAAGTTAATAAATAATTATTTTCAGGAATTCATACTTCTTTTTAACTTTTATTTTATAACTATAACATATATATATATATATATATATATATATATATATATATATATATATATATATATATTATAATATAATATTATTAAAAAGTTTAAAAAGATTATATTTATTGAGATGGGTATACACGTATCGCCCGTACCCAAAAATTAGTATAACTTAAATCCAGCTCCACCATACAAATAAAAGGGAAAGAAATTATACATGCAACCAACAAAGATGAACGATCAACTTTGGATTATCTTCAAGCTTTGTCAATCTGAGAGACTAAGACGGATTTCCTCGTTAATTAACAACCATATGTTCATGTCAAGATTTTCACGAACCTAAATATAATCTTTAGCATTGTATTCTTATATTAGGAACCCACATAGCAAGAATTTCATCATACTACTGCTACTTCTGACATTATGTATTGGCCCTTGGTTTGACGATTAAAGAGTAATGTGAGATAGTTAAAATCTCTCCTCCCTTAGCTATCTCCATTGCCTTCATTTTCTTTTTAAAATAGGGTAAAGTTACGTCAACCGTTACTTCATTTTTAACTCAAAAAAAGAATATTTCATTTTATATTCCTCTCTTTTTAATATTATATATTATTTTTTATTTAAATTATATTTTTCGTATTTTTATTAAAGAAATTCTATCTTTGTGTGTTTTTTCACATATTGATCGCATATAATTTATATTCTTTTTTCCAAAAACGTGATGGTTCTACAACAATTGCAAAACAAGTTTGTAAAACTCCGAAGGTTCAATATTTTTTTTGTACAATTATAATTTATTACTTTTCATAAGAATAATAAATGTACAAAAATTAATTTATCAAAATTATACGCCAAAGTTAAGATGTAAAATTAATATTATGAAGATATTACATAAACATAATTAGGTATATATAAAGAGATTGTCACGACCTAAGTTCGTCCTCCGTGAACTGTCATGACAACACCTAGTCTCTACGACTAGGTAAGCCTAACAAATTACAGAAAAAGAAAAACGAAATACGAAACTAGCAAAAACTGCGAATAAAACATAATAAAACGGTTAAGATGTCGCTCGGCATATATAAATACACACTCTTAAAACTCAATCAACTCCCAAAATTTGGAATCTCATGAAATCACAAGTTGTGGATACTACATAGTGTTCTAACTCCAGAATGTCTAATCAAAATAAAGTACAGAAGGTCTATAGCTAAAGAGAGAATAGAGATGGACTCCTCGATCGATATACGTGGCAGATATACCTCGAAGTCTTTGAAGATCGCCTCGATTCATGGATAGTGTGGCTGAGCAGAAGAACCAGGATCAGCACACGAAAAATATGTGTAAGAAAGGGCATGAGTACACCACAGCGATACCTAGTACGTGCCATGCTTAACCTCGGTCGAGTAATGACGAGGAAGGTTAGGGCCCTACTGATTATATATATAAATGAGGTAAAATAGTATGAAGGGCAACAATATAATTAAAGACACCAACAGTTGATAAAAAGTGAAATCACAGACATAATCTGCTCAGTACACAGAGATAGCAACAAGGGATCTCCCAGGATATCGTCCCGTAGTCTCAAACGTAAAGGTACAAAGGATCTCCCGTGATATCGTCCCGTAGTCTGAATCATAAATATGCAGGAGAAACTCCTGGAATACCAATTTGAAGTACCTAAGTTAATATCCAATATAGGGGAAGCTCCTGGGTGTCGTCCCGTAGTCTCAAACGTAAAAGTGCATGGGGGTCTCTCGGAATACCGATTCGTAATCCCAAATTAAACACGCAAGGGGGTCTTCCGGGATATCACCCCGTAGTCCCAAAGTAAACATACAACAGTTTTAGAAAGAATTTTTACAGTTCTATTCACAAATTTAAATAGGAAATTCTACTCTAACATGCTACACAGAGTACAAGTAAGCAATTAAAATAGGTAAGACAATTAAATCACATAAGCATGCTTTTTCTAACTAAATAAGAGGCTTCAAGTACAAGTATTGCTCAATTACAAGAAAACATTGATATTTACTAAACGAAAACGAGGTTTTTCAACAATTAGCACATGTACGCACTCGTCACCTCACGTACATGACACTCATATAACAACTATACCAAATCCTTGGGGAAGTTCCCCACACAAAGTTAGGCAAGCCACTTACCTCGAACCAGCTCAATCAACTCAAAATCACGTTCTTGCCATGAGTACCTAACTTCAAATGGCCCAAATCTATTCAAATTAATTGTATAACGTAAATATAACTTTAAGTAACCAATTTAACTAATTAATTCGAAACAAACATGTAAAATTAAGAAAATCGCCCCTAAAAGTCCCATGGACCCACGCCTCGGAATTGTGTAAAATTTATAAATTTTGAACTCCCGATCACTCACGAGCACGCTCGAAAAAAAATCATCAAAATCAATGTCAAAATCTCACTCAAAGCTTGGATTCTCAATTGGGTAAGTTTTCTCCCATTTTCAAACTTTTATCCCCCCAAATTCATTAATTAGAAGAGGAAAACAACAATAAATTATAATTCGGATATCAAAATCAAGTTATAAATCATTACCGAGTGATTCTCCTTCAAAAACCCTCGAAAAAACATCTCCCACCGAGCTCCAATTCAATTTTTTTGTTATGAAATCTCAAACTCTGGAATTTTATATATCTGCCCAGTGATTTCTACTTCTGCGACTGGGGACTCACACCTGCGATTTCTTATTAATTGGCCATAACCCACACTTGTGCTGCTTTCTCCGTAGATGCAGTCCGCTTCTGCAGTCCAACAACCGCATTCGCGGTCACTGGCCAACAATTCTAGAATCGCACCTGCCACGCACTCCATCGCATTTGTGGACAGCACTTGCGGGCTCCTCACCGCTGGTGCGAGGATACCAGAAGCAGCAAGCTTCAGGTTTTGCCTAAGTCTAAAATCACCTCTATTAAGTATCTGAAACTCACCCAAAGCATCCTGGACCTCAACCAAATATACCAACCAATACTAAAACATCATACAGACTCATTTCATCCCTTATATCACATCAAACAACGCTAATACCACGAATCACCCTCCAATCCACACCCAAAGAAAATGAAACTTTAAGAAACAAGCAACCGATGCTGAAATCAACCAAATCAAGTCCGATTGATCCAAATTTTGCACATAAGTCACGTTCAACACCATTGAATGATTCCAACTTCAGAATTGGATTCTGACCCCGATATCAAAATCTCATAATCGATCAAGAACTTCAAAAATTCAACTTTCTGCATTTCAAGCCTAAATAAGCTACGGACCTCAAGAACACAATTCAAACACGTCTCTAAGCCCAAAATCACCCACTAGCAATACCCACCGGGACTTGCTGTTTCAATGCGTGCACCACGATTAGTTTCGCGGGGCCTGGAGACGCGGCCAATTTTTAATGCCTCTAGTGGCCCCGCGGGGCTCAAACCGACGACCTGATTAACTTTGTCCTCTGAATTAATCGGCCAATGCGATTCGAATACAAATGATATTATTTAAAAAAAAATTAATAATAGCTTTGGTTTGATTCAAATTCATGATCTTTCTTATGTTTTTGGTAAATGGCTGACACAAAAGCACGAGTGACCAAAATTGTATTGCCCCTCCACCCTTCCCACATTTCCCTCGCTACTAGTTTAAAATGGATAAAGAAAATACGAGAAACAGTATACACAGAACTTATACATGTTAGTGTTACGTTTTTACCAGATAAAGGGAGAAAAGAGACTGAAAAATGAATAATAACTTGTCTTAGTGAAACAACCTTAGCAGTTTCAAATTACTGTAAATTCGTAATTTCCAATTCTTGGCGTTATATTTACCTTTTTCTTCTGCTTGGTAAATTATTAAACAAATCAATTCATGATTCAGCATTTTTTTTACCTGCCCTTAGCACTCTTTCTTTTCTCTAATTCCTTGGGAATTTATACGGGAGAAAGCCGTTTTATATATCGTTAATTGTCATGAAAGAATATATATAATGATTTCAAGCATGCATTTTGCACAAAAAATCAAGCATAAGTAAGATGAATTCTTAGGAAGGCTCATGGTTAATTGGTTTACGACTGAGGCGTAATTGTATAATTAAACTACACGCAATTTGCACCCCATAGAGGTAAAAAAGATTCATTGACATGAATTTCACATTCTAGTTTTATGCACGTTTGATATAAGCTGAAGCATGGATGGGTAAATACATTTGGAGCTGGTTACACTAGTATCTCGTCTTTAGTCAACATGCAGAGAGCAACATCTGAAAATATAGAGAAAATTTTCACACCAGGGGAACGCAAACCTTCAACAGAAAATTTAAGGTGTGGAGCCAGGATTTAAAGTTTATGAACTTGAAATTTTAATATTTTAAGTTATTAAGTTCTAAATTGATTTGAACCAAAGCTATTGGTTATCGCGGAACCCGTAATTTATACATCGGCTCCGCTCCTGCATGTATATTGACATCAGTGGTGTCCAAAACTAGCTTGCGCACCTCGTTTAATCCACCATATGGCGTGGGCGCAATTTAACCTATTAACCAGGCAAGCAGTCTAGTCGACATTTAATCATATCCACCAAGGTTGGTGCAGATTGGTTCAGAACAAGCGTTGTGACTGGGATTAAAAAATGGGATCTTCACGTTGTTACTTCTATGCCCCAACCCTTAAGCCATTCCTTCGGTACAAAAAGATGTGTATACATATATATCATGTGTGTATAGAATCACTTTCATAAAACACAAAAGTAGAAACAGTTAGAGACTAGTGCAAGACCACCGCATATTGCACTTGACATTTAGGTAAAGATTTGGTTGTCACAATATCAACATTTATGCATCTATGTCTTGCTTTTTTAACAAATCATTAGCAATGCTATGCTTCAGAAAACATACCTTCTTTTATTTGTCTTAGGTGTTAGCTGTCAAGACTTCTTTTCTGCAATGCAGCAAATCTTTTTGTAGCTAGCCGAGTGAAGCTCTCAAACAAAATGGTAAAACAAGGTTGGCATAAGAAAATAACTAGGTATTTCATCACAATTTTCAGAGCGCCAATCCGTAGGCAACAAACACTTATATTAGGGTCAATCGACAAACGACAACTAAGAACAAACAATATACCGAAGACCATAGAGCTTCTGGCGGAAGACCAAAAACCCGGACTAAGTTCTCAATTTACAGCAGCACTACTAATCCAAAAGACACTATGTGGACTGTTAAGTCCATTATTCGGAAAAACAAGGAACAATATCACAACCAAAAACTAGAAAACATTCACAAATAACACACTAACAGAAGCAAGCAAACCCTCAGTACTACTCCTTTTCTTCCTTCTCTTCCTCTTTCCAGCAGCCCTTCTGAATAGACTTGGGAGATCAACAAATTGAAGTCTTAGTGAACTTCTGGTAGACAATTAACCACCCTCACCAAGTTCTTCTGGGATGCACTCAGCAAGCGAGTAACCCTAAATATCCAGAGAGCAAAATATGCTGCAGCGACCTGCAACGACATCAGCATGCAAAGCAATTGAAAACTTGTCTTGCTGGAAACATGCCAGCACCCTCTCAACCAGCGAACCAGACTCAATATTTCAGATCATACCCAACTGCTTTAAAGCAAACATAACTAAAATCATCTTTTAGTGTAACAGGGATAGTAGAAAGAGCAGCTCCTTCAATAGAATTCATGAAAACACATATGAGAGCAAGGTAGTATCTTTCTTGTGCAAGAATTAACAGCCATGTGAGGCCGCTGAGCTTGATTCGGTCTTGTAAAAGATAGCAGCCTTCTCTCTGTCCAAACAAGTCATACACTCCTTAGACTGAACTGCTGCAGCTGAGCCAGAGTATACATGTCAAATCCCTGGTTTGTCACGACTGCCCAAAAGCACAGCCTTGAGGCCTGAAGCAAGATTCACAAAATCCCTATCAAGGACAGCAGCTTCTTTAGGGAAGTCATGATGATAAAACGACTAAGCTCAAGCGAGATTGAAACTCCCACGGGTGTATACACATCTTTTACTACGAGAGAGGCTGTGAGCCAACTTTAGTACAGGCGGCATTGAGAGAAGTAGTTTTGTCATACCACAAGTTTTGATGATTATCTTGTAATATAAGGATAAATGAAGAGGCTTGACTTGGAGAGGACATGCGATGCTTGACTAGGAAGCAGACTAGAATCTAAATTGGTGATATAAAGAGAAGCATATATGACATGAGGATTCAGGCATAGAAACCCATGCCAATTTATGTTTGTATAAAAGAAGCATGATTGATAAAAAGATTCAAGCATAACCATATCTAGACCAACTAAAGTGTCGCATGAAAGCATTCCAAGAACTAGAGAACCTATGTAGGCAAAAGAGCAAAAAGGAAGATGGTCAATGCATCAACATTAACTAGTAAAGCGCAAAATGAATATCCAGACAAATTTAAATAAATTTTAAAGACGCCATTGCTTATCCTCCTCAATAGATTCTTAGAGCAAATATTGATAGGAATATAAGCACAACAGATATCCAAAATTGATAAATGCTTCATTTCATTGTTTGATGCATGCACGCATCCCCATGAACTATAGGAGTATGACTATAGAAGCCCAAGCTAAATTCCAGTTTTCATTGATTAAATGCATAGACAGTTTACAAGACCAGCAGGAATTTGCCGTTTAAAAGTGCAAGTGGCATCAAATAAATTAAAGCTGAAGGAGAAGGTAGAAGTCGGTGTATTCTGTGTACAAAAAAGGGGGATACAAGAGACAACAAATGACTAGACGTCTGCAGCAAAAGTCTTTGTGACTCACTTACTCTACGCTATTTTTTTCCTGGATCATTATAATGTAACAAAGCACTAAATGAGAAAAGTGCCATCAGAGCTCAAGGTTAGACCGAATAAAATTATTATCACCATCTACCACTCAATCAAAAAACCTAGAGAAAACATAATGTACATCTATAACAAAACCATGCCTTAAACAGGGTAAGTATCTAGGCATCAACAATACGAATTAACTGATATCACGCCAGGAAGAACATCTAAGAGAAAATATCTGGCCCCTATGTGGCATACGGCATGGATACATTTGCACGAGATTCCCCAAAGAAATTAAAAGACTCAACACAAGAAGCATGCGACCCATAGATTACAACATTCTACCAATCCCATTCAGTCTAACCTTGATGATAAATATTTCCAGGCAATTCAGATACAACAGAGGAAGGGAAATGCATTTAGCTTTTTCGCCAACCTTCATCCAACACTACTTAGATAAGATAGCAATCCTGATTACTCACCCCATGGTAGAAATTTTGTTAAATTTACTTCATTTTTTTGAAATTGGAGACACTTAGCTTTAAAAGTGAACCTTTATAATATCAATAAGCTACAACAAATGTACAACATAAGAGCATCCTGAATTTCAAATTTAAAAGAATATGTTAAATTGCAACTAAAAAACTCTCTACACTCTTAGAAACCATAAACTTTGGTTATAATAGAAATCTATAATGCAAACATAATGTAATATAATTCACAGTATAAACTAAAACATGTGAAAATGAAACTTCTCACAACTCAAGAGAAATCTTATTGAAGCAACCAGCAACTTCCCCAAGAAATCTTTTTTTTTTTTAATAACTAGGAAATCTCCGTCGGCCAATGGCGCACAGTTCGAAACTCAACGGATAACGGGACTTTCCCTCTACCCTTCTCCAATTAAAACATGAATTTTGACAAACGCACCCAACCGATACAAAAGATTCACACGTAACACCCAAATTAAAATGCATTTTACACCTATGCACCCTAAAATATTTAGGTAAATACCCAAAATATGATATCCCTGTTTTGCACCCATCACCATTTCTCCCCCACCTTCTCCTGTGTTCTCTACAATCGTAGATCTAGTCTTTGACTACATTCCACGACTACTTCTTAGCTTTCAAATAAAATAGAGGATGAAGCTCTTCTTCCTTCTTCGTTCTCGTTCTTATTATTAACTCTCTGTTCAAATGTCTATGTAGAAGCATGTAAATCTATACGAAATAGATATCTCATGAAACTCAAATGAAGAACTTATTGGTTCTTCGTGTAGTGGAAGACTCGAAGGAACCGCCGCTAGAATCACTGGCCGATGGCAGTTGTAACGTTCTGAGGGAGCAACCTCCTATATCATAGTCTAAACCTAATGCTTTTGCGGACGAGAGAGCGAGTGTGGAGTGAAATTTTTATCTCTCATATACTTTAATCGTACATTGTAAGTGTACTTATATAGGTGAAATTGGGACTTACCGTTATTACCAATATTACTGTATTTATCCTAGTGCGCTCTTAGAGCACTCCTTATGGGCAAGCTCTTAATCATTGACGGGGACTCTTTTTACGAGAACCACATCTTATTTGTGATCCATCATTTTTCCATTTGGATCAACGTTGCTCCCACTAAGATCAAGAACATACATCATACTCCCACTTGGGACAAGATCCACAAACATATCGCTCCGACTTGGAACAAGATCGATTTGGTCACTTCTTCTAAATATAGAATGATCATATTCATTCGCATCAGATGATGAAGGAGGTTGTTGCTAATGAGACCTAATTCTTCAGGTTCTAAGATCCTCCTGTTAGAAAGGAGCACCAAGCACCCCTATTATATGTGAGCGGGAAATGTTAGAAATAGGACTCTACTCATAAGGGGTGTTCTAAAAGCCCACTAGAGTAAATACAGTAATTAAAATTACTATTAACCCTAGTTTCTCCTATATAGCTACATCTACGGTGTATGATTCAAATATATGAGAGACAAAACTAGTAGCATTCTTAACCCTCAGGGGTTGGCCTGGTGGCAATTGACTTGAGCATTAGCATTTGCTCCCATTCAAGGTCTCAAGTTCGAAACTCACTGGGTGCAAACAATTTATGAGGGCCATCGGACTCGGTAAAACCTGAATCAACCGTGGTGTACTTGCGGGAAACTCTTTGCCGAGGGCCTGTGCACCCCCGGAATTAGTCGGAGCTCGAACAGACTCGGACACCCGGTGCAAATCAAAAAAGAAAAAAAAAACAAGTAGCATTCTTCTACACTCTCATCTCTACCGCATCAAGCACGCATAGGTGTTTCTCTAACAGAACATGACAACCGCCATTGAACTTTAGCAACATTGACCTAGGACGTTTATTCTTGCCTTGTTCTATTTTTGCTTTCTTGGCAGCATGAGCTGGTTGACAATTGATGGATGGAACGCAACACAATATTTTCTGGCCGACCAAGTGATAACCTAAAAAAATACACCTTTAAGAAACAAGTAGCACGACACAAGTAGCTGCACATTCAACGCATAGAAATCTATTAATGGGTCTCGTAAGAAGAAAAGAAACAAAAACCGATATCTTAGATTCCCCTCACTTCAGTAGTTCAGCTATCATTCACCAATCAAATTTCCCAAGCCTCGCGGCTTAAATTTGAGAAACAATTAAAAACATCGTATAATTTTACCACACATATTAATCTTTAAAAAAATGCCAATTCATTCAGCAAGAGTTTCAGACAGCAAATTAGAATCATATCCACAATATACACGTGCGTTGATAAAAAGAACAACACTTACAAGGCACATAAAAGATTTCGATAAATGAAGATTGAAGATATCGAAATAAGTACTGAAGAGCGAATTTTACAGAATCGTGAGAGCTTCACGTTCAGATCGGAAAGAATAAGTGCTTATATGTGCACTGTGGCCAGGTTTACCCCTTGTGTTGCCATGATATTTCAATCAAGCCATTAAGTCATGCAGCGGCAATGAAAAGTGAAAAGAAAAACGAAAAGGAAGCTAAGAAATTAAATTAGGGCAAAATTAAAATAGGTTTTCAATTGATACCTTGTGATACTATGATTACATATAGCCTCCACAATGCACTGCCGGACAAAAACTTGTAACTAATTTGACAAGGATTAAAAGTGTAGAAGCAAATTAAATTTATGGGCTTAAGTACAATTTACCAAACTTACTTAAGAAACCTACAAGGGGTAACTGCTTAATTAATAACTTAACTTTACCCGTCAGTAACCAACACTTAGCGGCTATGTAACGGCTATGTACATACTTTTAAGCTTCCTGTACAACTCCGCAAGCTGAAGTTATTACCAATTACATCAGTGCCCCTCCGTTGAGAGCTTCCTTGTCCTTAAGGAAGGAAAAGAGGGAAACGAGTCTTCAAAGCTGAATAAGCCTCCATTATAGCTCGATCAAGTGGCAGTTGGTCTTATTGCACTACAACTTGAGCTACAACCCTGTTCCCTTTTTGAATCATACGCTTTTCCAGGATTTTGTGTGGCTAAGGGTAGTAAAGGCTTGACAACTCAACTATAAGTGGATGAGAGGTCGTTTCTGGCAGCTCATGGCATTTCTTGAGTCGAGAATTATGAAATATTGGGTGCAGCAGTAACTGAGGAGGAAGGGAGAGTTTGTAGACAACATTTCCTATCTTCGGTACTATCTGATAAGGCCCATAATATCTAACAGAGAGCTTAGAAAATTTTCCTCCTGACACAGTGATTTGCTTGTAAGGTTGGATCTTAACATACACCTAATTACCCTCTTTGAATTGTCTGTCAGACCTATGTTTATTTGCTTGGTTCTCCATCTTTTGTTGAGCCATCTTTAGGTGATATTTTAGAAGTTGTACTTTGAATTCCCTCGTGAGCAGACTTCTATCTACTTCCTTCATACTTGAGTTTCCAGTAGCATAAGGCAAGTGCAAGGGGGGAGGTTGACCATACAGTGCTTCATATGATCTACAATGAATGGAAGAATGAAAGATGGATTGTACCTCCACTTACCTTCTCCTAAGTAGTGCATCTAGTCCTTTTGAGAATCTGAACAAAAGCATCTCAAGTAAGTTTCCACAAACCTTTTAACAACCTCAGTTTGGCCATTTGTTTGGGGTAGTAGGTTGTTGAAGTATTGAGACTTAATCGTAATTGGCAAAGAATTCTTGCCAAAGTTTACTGGTAAAAATAGGATCTCTATCACTTAGATGTCCTCTTGCAGCCCGTGCAACTTGTGGATCTACTCCATGAAAACCTTGGCCAACTCATTTGCAGAATAAGGATGAGATGAGCCTAAAAAATGAGCATACTTTGTAAGTATATCCACCACCACCAAAATAACTGATTTCCCTTGAGCCTTTGGTAGTCCCTATATGAAATCTACACTTATGCTACTCCACGTTGCATCAGGTATTCTAAGGGGTTGTATTAATCCTAGGTAAGGGGCATTATCATACTTATGCCTCTTGCAAGTATCACAATTTTTCATAGTTTCATCCTTCATTCCCTTCCCATAATATAAGGAGGATACCTTTATGTAAGTGTCGTCCTTCCCTAAGTGTCCCCCAATAGTGGAATTATGCCAACTGTAAAATCTCCTTCCTTAGTTGTAGGTCAGGACCTACCACTAATTTATCATTCTTCCTTAATTGTTCATGTATAAAGGTGTATCCCATATCATTAGAGCCTTTATTCTTGAGAGTCTGGATTGTTGCCTACAGTTCAACATCTAAATCCTAGCTTTTTATAATTGCCTCTAGCAAGTTAGTCTTTACAGTTGAGAGTTCCATGGATGAAAACACTATCAATGGAAGTCTGGAGAGTGCATCTACAGCTTTATTCTCTTTGCCTTTTTTTTATTCAATCTCAAAATCATATTGCATTAGTTTGGTTATCCACTTCAACTGGTTGCTTGTGTGTAAATTCTATTCTAGCAAGCACTAAGAGCCTTCTGGTTTGTTTTAACAATGAAAGGTTTCACTGTCAGGCACTGAGACCATTTGTCTATTGTCACAACCGATGTTGGCAGCTCTTTATCACAAATTGAAAGTGATTGGTGCTGAGAGGATAACCCTTTACTGGGCTAGGCAATTGGTTGGCCTTGTTGCATCAACACAACTCTAATGCCTATATTGCAGGCATCAGTTTCAACCACAAAAGTCAAGGACAAATTGAGCAGGGCTAGTACTGGTGCGATAGTTAGAGCTAACTTCAGCTTGTCAAAGGCTTCCTCAGCCTTCTCAGTCTAACAAAATCTATCTTTTTTTAGAAGTTCTGCTCTTCTAAATGTTAATACCATACAATGGGGGAGGGGATTTGTGTGGTACCCAATTTTTGATGTAGAATAATCAGGTTCTTCTAGGTGTTCTAACTATTACTGTTTGCGGAATTAAACGTACATAAAATAAAGAACATAGATATTTTTACATTGAAAATATCTAGCTCAAAAGGTGAAAAAATCACGAACTACTACTCAGGAGGATTTTCCCAAACTTCCACTAAAATTACTAAGCCAAAATTGCATTTACAAAAACTCTTTGTAAACCTAAGGATTAACTCTAATCCCATTGTAGTACGCAACCTCAACTGTTGCGATAACTTCAAATTAGCCTATAACTTGAACACTCAAAGTACCTAGTATAAAAGCTTCTATGAAAGCTGAAAGGTACAACTTTAAATCACCTACTACAATTGAACTAGAATAAGAAAAAACACAATGAATTGGTTCTTCTATCTCGTTTAAGTAGCTTCAGGAGTGCACACTCGAATCTCACATAAATTGTTTGCAAAATCGCCTTGCTCTTCTGCTCGCAATTTAGTTTAACTTCTGTGTATGTGCAATACCTGTAAAAGAGAACAATCACTGTTATGTAATGAGTTAGTAATTAGAATTTGATTAAGACTCAATCGTTGCTGATCTTCCATCGAAATTGAGTCCCTGATCACTACAAACTCCAACTCTATCTTTTATCCGGGTTGTGTTCTCTTCACATAAGGAGATTTTCTTCCCTAATCCAATATGCAATTTTTTTATCGGATCAGGAAATATTTCTGCTTGATCAATGGGACTTATCTTCCTCACGTGCATCTCACATGTGTAAGTTGATCACTACTGTGCTTCACATGATGGACCTGGCCCATAACTTAGTTCATTTGTCATTTTTCAAAACTTCACATGTTCTTGGGCCCACGAATTCCCCTTTTTTGATAATGACAAACTTTGTGCTTTTTACTGATCAAGGAGCCTTTAATAACTCAGCTTAACCATTAACACTTCACGTAGAAATTTTACTTATCATCAAGGACCAGGTTAATTAGGTTATAAATATCACTTACTTAGAATACTGTAGTGTGTAAAGCACAATATTTTCCCACTTTTGGCATCATCAAAAAGTTGCATACTTAATATAAATCCCAAATTTTAAGAAATACTCATGGCCACTTGGGCAATTGCAAGTGAAATCATGATGCAATTATCAATAATCAACAAACATATTTAAACTATCAATGATCAGAATCGTCATAGAACAAGAGAAAACAGAAATTGTCATGGATAGAGATATACTACCAGAAACAGACCACAAAAAGAAAGAAAAACTTTGAAAACATGAACAAAAAAATAAAAAATCCCTAATCTAGGTTATTGGGGGTCACTAGGAATACAAGACTAGTTCAAAAGACAAGTGCTAGAGGACCTAAGGCTTGGAGGAACTAGAGGGTTGAGTTTGGAGAAGGTTCAACATGTTCTGAAGGACTCCATCACTCTTCTCCTTTTCTTTTGCTAGCTCTATTCTAAGGACATCCCTCTTAGTTTCCAATTCAGCCATATGAGCCTGGAGCCTAGCAATTTCAGCATCCTTAGTTCCCCATTCCTGAACCAAATTCCTAACCTTGCTGTTAATGGGTGTCTTCAGAGATGAACCATGTTCAACTGGGATAGCATTGACAAAATAGTCACAAGCCAGTAGAGTCTTAACACCAATATATTCCTTGTTTGATGCCATTTCCTATTTCTTCAAAGGCACATTCAGCCTGTCCAGAACTGTGGTTAGTATGAAGCCATATGGAGTAGCATGAGCCTTAGGGCCATTGATTACCCTGTCTAGCAATTTGACAATGAGGCATGCTAGTTGATTTGCTTTTCTCGGTCAAGGAACTCTATAAGAACCCGGTCCATGTAGTTTGTAGTATGTCTTCTCTCTTGTTTAGGCAGTAGGCACTTGTTGACAAACTCAAGCACAACCTTGTGCTCAGGCCTCATCTCACTTTTCTGTACAGCCTTGGCTTCATTCAGATCTTATGAATCACAAAATCTCTTGGTGATCAAGAGCACTAGGTAGGGAGTCCAGGCATGGCACATTTGCCTAGTGTAATCATCAAACCCTTCATAAGGTATATCTAGAGTTTGTCCCAGATTCTCAACACCAAATTATACTGGGACTCCTTTTACCAAGCTTCTGACAACCTCATCCTTAACAGCAACATTAGCCATGAACTCAATTAGTTCATTTCTAGCTATTCTCACATCCATCCGAATGACTATGTCTTTCCAACCTTGAGCATATAAAGAGTCAATCAACCTCATAATCTCTGGCTCAACCATGTCCTTCAACAATTTTCCTTTCAAAATTTTTCTCCTGCCAAGGATGGTAAACTTATCATGTTCCTTCTCAGATTACTCCTTTTCTTCTTCTTCTTCTCCACTCCACTCTTCATCATCTAAAATGTTTGCTTGTTTTGCTTTCACTACAGACCTTGTCCTCTTGGCTAGTGAGGGTTCAGTAGACACAAGCATAGAAGAAGCCTTCTTAGAGGAAGTCTTGGACTTTTTAGGTTTTGGTGTACGAACCTCCACTGTTGTACCCCTTTCTTGATGGACCAATTCCATCTCCTCTTCCTCAATAACCTTAGAGGATTCTGCAACCTTTCTCTTTCCTTTCTCCATTTTCTTTCTCTTGCTTTCTTCTAGAGCTTTTTGTAAGTCATCTTTACTTTCTTTTACCCTGCTTCTTGTGGCTCTTCCCTTGGGCACTGAAGAGGCAGTAGGTTTTGGGGATGAAGTTTTGCTTTTCTTGGATGGCTTCGTAATAATTGGGGCTTTTTTGTGAAGTGACTTTGCGTTTCTTTGGATCATAATTTGCCCCAAACTTTTTCAGAAGGTCAGCCAAGGTTTCCTCAGTAGATGAAACATGTTCATCTCTGTTTGCTTAGATAAACCAATCCCTCAGTCGCCTCCCCAAAACCACTTCCCCCTGATTTTATGCCACTTTCTTCTGCAACCCCACATATGGGCAGAACTGCTCCTTTCCCTTTTCCCCTATATTTACCACATGTACCCTCTCTCTTTTCCTTTCTTTTTACCTCCAATACTAATTGATTCCGCCAATTTTACATCTCTAATAGGTCCAACTAGAACAAACCTATTTTCTAAGTTTTCAACCACCGAAGAACTTACCTCAGCAGGGGTTTCTTGAATTTTCTTAGTGTCAGAAGACCCATGTCCTTCACCTTCACTAGTAGATTTAAAGGATTCGAACTCAGAAGTAGTCATATTCTTGAGCGGGGCTTTCTTTCATCTAGCTAGCTTTCAATTTCTCATTTAAAACTTTCCTCAGAGCTCTAGATGCTACAACTTTTCTAGCCAACATTTTTTGCCTTCGAAACCTAGGTTTTGGGGATTCATTAGGAGGAGTAGATGAGGAGGAATTTGAAAGTAATGGGGGTGGATGAGTGCCAAGATGATCTTGTGGGTTAGACATGGTTGATCGTTTCTTGGAAGAATTTTGTAAATATTTGGAGAAGAAGGTAATTAGAACCGGAGAAGTATTTTTGACGGTTTTAGATAATGAAGAAGATTAGAGATGTGGTGTGTATTTAAAGAGAATTGGACATTAATGCAGTAACGACAACTTTTCAGTGGTCAATTAGAAGTCTAATCAAAATGTAATTCCAGATTTTTATTGTTTATTTGGCTTTCATAGATATTTGGCAAAAATCACGGTTTTAGAGTTCTAAATGGATGAAACTGGTTCAATGCCCCAGCGGATAGAATTTTCAAGGAATTTGGCAAGTATAGAACTTCTGCTCACGATTGAATTGTTAATCTTTCTAATTATGCAAAGTGTTGAAAGCATACCTTATCTTTCATATGAACTTATACTGATGAACCAGATTCTTCATACAAAACTCTCTTGAATATGCCTCAAATCTCATAATAGAAAAAACTTTTTAAGAGATTAGTGTGTCATATATACACATGTCACAGGAGTATACTAATCAAAGTATGAAGCTGAGTAACAATTAATCTAGATATTTACACAAAAAATAGAACTCCTAGAAAAAAAACATTTTTTTCATATTATTTTTTGTATTCTGATCTGGGTCTATTAGGTGATCTTAATCATCCCTAATTCCAACCTGTTCCACTCAAAGTTTTCTCTACTCAGTGTTTTTGTGAAAATGTCAGCAATTTTCTTATCAGTAGCACATAATTTTATGGAGATCAGACCTTTCTCATAGTTGTCTCTTTAGAAATGGTGCCTAACATCTATGTGCTTAGTCCTTTTATGATGAACAGGATTCTTTGTCATACTTATAGAACTAGTGTTATAACAAAATATAGGAATGCAACCAACTTCAATGCCAAAGTTTACCAGATATTGTTTGATCTATAACAATTAAGCACAACAAGAGGTAGCAGCAACATACTCAGCTTCAACAGTAAATAAGGCCACTGAGTTTTGCATTTTAGTAGCGTATGACACAAGACATGAACCAAGAAAGTGTGTCATACTTGAGATGTTCTTCCTATCCACTAGAAAACCTGCATAATCAGCATCAACATATCCTACTAGACTGAAATTGCTACTTTTAGGATACCAAAGACACATATCAGTGGTGCCTTTCAAGTATCTTAGTATCCTTTTGATAGCAGTCAGGTGAGACTCTTTAGGATTTGCATGAAAGCAAGAACAAAGTCCTACACTGAAAACAATGTCAGGTCTGCTAGCAGTAAGATACAGAAGTGAACCAACCATACCCCTATGCAACTTTTGATCAACTAATGAACCAGGTTCATCAACATTTAATTTAGTAGTAGTTGCAATAAGTGTGTATATTTCTTTTGATTCTTCCATTTTAAACTTTTTGATTAGCTATTTTGCATACTTCTGCTGATTAATCATGGTTCCATTTAGACCCTGTTTGATTTGTAAGCCTAAAAGAAGTTAAGCTCACCCATCATGCTCATTTCAAACTCACTCCCCATTAATTTTGCAAAGTCCTTACTTAGCTTTTCAGTAGTGGCCTCAAAGATTATGTCATCAATATATATTTGTACAACAAGGAGATCCTTACCTTTTTACCTTAAGAATAAGGTACTATAAATTTTACCTCTTTTGTAACTGTGCTCTAACAGGATTTTGGACAGTCGTTCATACCATGCTTTTGGGGCCTGCTTGAGTCCACATAGAGCATTGTCTAACTTGTACACATGCTCAGGATATTCCTTCCTCTCAACCCCTGGAGATTGTTTCACAAACACTTTTTCTTTCAGGTAGTCATTCAGGAAGGCACTTTTCACATCCATTTTATGAAGAGTGAATTTCCATATGTGTTACAAATGCTATGAGGAGTTTGATTGCTTCTAGTCTTGCAACTGAAGTATAGTCTCATCATAGTGTATGCCCTCCTCTTTGATGTAACCTTTGACCACCAATCTTGCCTTGTTTCTTGTAACTGTTCCATCTTCATCAAGTTTGTTTCAGAAGACCCACTTTGTACAAATGACTGATCTGTCCTTGGTTCTTAGAACTAGATGCCAAACTTGACTTCTCTCAAACTGATTAAGTTCATCTTGCATAGCAATCACCCAATCAGCATCCTACAAAGCCTCAACAACATTTTAAGGTTCAATAAGGGATAAAAAAGGCATAAAAAGCACACATATTCTTTAATTATGATCTATTTTACTCCAGATGTTGGATCAGTGATAATGTTCTCAATGGGATGAGAACTTTGATACTTGTGAGGTCTCACAACCAACTGGTTTCTACTAGATGTTTCTCCCATGTTATGTTGCTGAGGAATATGATCATGAACAGGTTCCTTTAAGGGATTTATTTCAATTCCTCTTTGATTAGTTCCCCCTGTCAGGTTGCCATGGGTGGAAGAACATGTTCCATCACATGTTCCTTCTTTTGGTGCCACTTTGACTTATTTTGAGGCTTCAGTCAAGTCTTTTACTAATCCAATGGCTTCGTCTTCATCTTCCAGTCTCTCAGAGAGAATGTTAGCTTCATCAAATACTATATATACATTTTATTCTACACACAAAGTTCTTTTATTGAACACTTTATATGCTTTGCTATGTGAATAATATTCTAATAAAACTCCCTCATCACTCATGGGATCAAACTTAACTAGGGAGTCCTTTCAATTATTGTAAACAAAGAACTTACACTCAAATACTATAACATGGGATATATTTGGTTTTCTCCCTTTAAATAACTCATAGGGAGTCTTCTCTACAAGAGGTCTGGTCATGAATCTATTAATAATATAATATGCAGTGTTTACAGCCTCTGACCAGATGCTATGGGGCATCTTACTAGAAAGAAGCATAGTCCTAGCCATGTCTTCAAGAGTCCTAATCTTTCTTTCAACTACTCCATTTTGATTAGGAGTCCTAAGGGTAGAGAAATTATGATCTATACCATTTTTATCACAGAATTCAACAAACTTTGCATTTTCAAATTCAGTTCCATGATTAGACATAATGGATACAAGTTGATTTCCTAATTGTTTCTAAGTTTTCCTAACAAATGCAGTAAACATTTCAAATGCTTCATCTTTAGAAATTAGAAATATAACCCAGGTAAATCTAGAATGATCATCAATAAGGATCATTACGTATTTCTTTCCACCTCTACTCATGGTTCTCATTGGGCCACAGAGATCTATATGGGCCAGTTCTAACGACTTGGTTGTGCTTACCATTTTTTTACTTTTGAAGGATGATCTTACCTGATTCCCTCTTGCATAGGCCTCACAAAACTTGTCTTCCTTGAACTTGATGTTAGGTAACCCTATTACCGGGTCCTTGGAGACTAATTTGTTCAGCTGATTCAGACTGACTTGACCAAGTCTTTTGTGCCACAGGAGAGGATCATTATCCATCACACTTAGAAAAGTTAATTCATTTTCTGAGAGAGTAGACAAATCTACAATGTAAATATTGTTAACTCTCTTTCCATTGAAAATAATCTTGTCAGTGGTAAGGTTAATCTATAAAATAACCTCTGTCACATAATTTTGACACACTAATCAGGCTATATTTCAAGCTATCTATCAAATAGACATTCTCAATAGAGTGAGAGTCTGTCTTACCTACCTTTTCAACCCCAATAATTTCACCTTTCTTCCCATTTACAAAGGAGACATTGCCTCCCTTTAAGTCCTCAAGTGAAAGGAACTGGTTCTTGCTTTCAGTCATATGCTTTGAGCAACCACTATCCATATACCATATTTGGCTACTTCCTTTCACTTGGACTTGCAAAAAGAAATCAAGGGTTAGTCTTAGAAACTTAAACTAGTTTGGATCCCTTTTTATGGGCAAAAGGATAAATCAGATTTCTTCTAGCCCATCCAGGAAGCTTGTTTTTTTCTTGAACAAAAGTTATGTTCTTTTGAAGGGCCTTTTCTTTTGTATTACATATTTTTGTAATGACCAGTATTGCCACAATGTGTGTAAATTTTGTTTTCAGGAAGAGTGAGGTACTTGATTTTAGGATCCCACTTAGGTGTTTGAGTCCCATAACCAAGTCCTCTTTTGTTGCTACTATGGTGTTCTTGTAGCCAGGAGAGTGTATCAGAAGCCTTGTTCCATTTGCAAGTTCTTTCTAGTTCATGTTTTACCTTTCCTAGTTCTTCTTTAATCCTATTATCTGCTCATCTTTTCTGTACAGCTTATCCTTCATTTTCCTAAGTTTTTTTCTATGGTGAGATGAGTGTGGTCAACTTTCTTCTTTCCTATTCCTACTTTTAGTTTTAAATTCTTTGACCTAAGTTCTACGACACTAGTGTTAAGTTCAAGAATATGGTTCTTCAACTCAGTGTTTTCACTTACACTTTCATTAGCCCTAGACTCTATATTTTTGCACTTGGAATTTAGAATCATGCATTCCCTAGATAGCTCTTCCTTCTCATTGTTAATTATATCAGACTCATCAATGAAGTCTAGTAGTAACTAAGACAACCTTTCTTTAGATAGGAATTTAATCTTGTCTTTGAGATGGAGAATATTTACCTCTTGTTCATCATCTGATTCTCTGTTGTCCATAAGTGCCTGTTCATCACCAGCTTTATCCTCTAAGTCTTCATCTGATGTTTCTCCCCAAGCAGCAACCATTGCCTTTGTTGATCCTTTGTTACTTTTTGGTTGAACTTGTTCCTTCTTCTTGCTCCTTCATTCAACCATTTCTTTCTTCCACTCAATTTGCTATTGAGGGTAGTTCTTGATCATGTGATTAGTCTTACCACACTTGTAGCAGTCCTCATTGGCGTGTTTCTCAGGAGCCCTTGGTTTGTTGAGGGTTGTACTTCTTGAAGAACCCTTTCCTCTCATCAGGTACTTTTTGAAATCTCTAGTGATCATAGCCAATCCTCCATATCTGAATCTTCAGCAACTCTGAGAGCCAGACTTCTTTCCTTCTTAGGTGCATCTATCTTCATGGTTTGCCTTCTCAGTTCGTACGTAGTAAGGTTTCTAATTAGTTCATCCAGTTTGAAGGTAGCAATATTCTTTGATTCCTAAATGGCACTGATTTTGCTGTCCCAAGAGACTGCAGAACCCTTGTCAAAATTTTCTCAACTTTATCTTCTTCTAGAATAATCCTTCCAAGAGATTTTAGTTCATTTGTCAGTGTGGTGAACCTTGTATACATCTCTTTGATGGTTTCTCTTCCTTCATGGTGAAGTTCTCATACTGAGAATACAAAAGTATTCCTCTGGACCTCTTTAGTTGAGGTGATCCTTCATGAGATACTTGCAAAGTGTCTTAGATTTCCTTAATAGTGGTGCAGCTTTGAATTCTACTGTACTCATATGGATCTAGTCCACACCGAAGCCATTTCTTGGCCTTAGCATTCTTCTCCCACTTCTTCGGGTCTTCAGCAGTGCAGCCAGCTCTAGTCTCTCGCACATCCACCCCTTCAGCATTTTTCTTTGTAGTTGCTAGAGAGCCATCAGTGACTATGTCCTAGAGTTCATAGTCTCCTCCTATGATGTATTCCCTCATTATGTTTCTCCACCAAGAATAGTACTGACCGTTGAAAAGTGGAGGCTTAGCAATGGATTGCCCTACCCAATTCCCAGGTGGTGAACTCATGTTGATCTTTTCCTAAGGTGTTAGTCTCTTCAAGGATAACCCGCTCTGATACCAATTGATGTTCTAGACGTCAATACCACACGGGGGGGGGGGGGGGGGGGGTGATTTTTTTGTTACCTAATTTTCGATTTAGAATAACTAGGTTCTTCTAGGTGTTCTAACTGTTACTGCTTGCGGAAGTAAAAGTAAATAAAATAAAGAACACATAAATTTCTACGTGAAAAACACTTGGTGTAAGCACGTGATTTTTGCCCTACATGAAGATAACTCCTAAAAATAAGTCAAAATAATTTTTATTGATCTTTAAGAAATTTTTTCTTTTGTAGTCTCATTTCATACATTTTAATATTTTAAAATCGCAATAATAAAATACAAAAATACGCATTTGCATTTAGGATCTTATTTCATATTTTAGGATTAATTAAGGGTTAATTTGTTTTAGAACAAAATATAAAGAAAATAATAAAAATAGAACCTTTTGATTTTTAGATTAAACTTGTATTAGTTTGCATTTTTATTATAATTAATTAGGAAATCAAATTTTTAGTGTTAATTTGGTTTTGGTTTTTAATTTACCATTTAACAATATCAGAAAATAAAATACAATATAAGTAAATAAAACACAAAAAAAGAGAGAGGAAGATAAAAAGAAAATTGGGAGTAAAAAAATGGGAAGAACCTTCCCCCAAAAATATTTCCCCACCTAAAATATTCTCCCCAAAATATTTCCCCACATAACACCTTCCCTCAAATAAAACTCTCTCACATAACACCGCACCCCACACCCTTTATAAAATCATCTTGCCACAACTAAAAGGAGGGGATTGAAAGAAAAAAAAGAGAGAAAATTTGAGACGAGATTTTTGTTTTAAAAAAAAGGCAATTAGTTATTTTGAAGAAAAAAAACCCAGGAAAAGGAGTTCACACAACAGTTGACACAAAGTCACGCGAGAAAAATGGAAAAAAATACAAAACACCAAAAAAAAAAAGGGATCCGATCCTTCACGTATTCATCTTCCTGCATTCATCCCCTCCAAAGGACCCTCCTCTTTCCCTCATCTCCAGACCCAAACAAATAGCCATTTCCACCTTTTTCCTTCAACCATAACTCACCCAAAAACTCCAGTAACGAAAATAGAGGTGAACAAATAGAAGCGGAGTGAGAAATTCTGATGACAATAGTCATCCGTTTCAGTTATTGCTGAGAGTTGGGGTCTGTCCGAGGTTTTTGGCGAGCTTCTAGGTTGTCGGAGGTCGTGGTTCGAGATCCTTGTTTGATTCGAGTTCACTTTGTTGTATCTCTATTTGTAATTACGTTTCAAAAACAAAAAAGGGAGAGAAGAAGATCTATATTAAAATGTATTTCCGTTTCTTCTTTAAATTTTATTTCCTCTAATGGAATATGTTTGAGTCGCTTGGTTGGATTCGGCTTTGTAGCTGCTTCCTTCCCTTTTCCCCCTCTACTATTTTTGTATCGTCAGTATCCACCATCGACGATGAACGAATAGAAACAGTCTGTTGTTTCATCTATGGTGATTCATTCGTGTGCGTCGTTTCTCTGTTGCTCCAGTTCCATCGTCGTTGCGGTAGTAGCGTCATTGATTCCGGCGAGTTTCGAGATCTGGATTGTAGCTCTGTTCGAGGCTTCAATATTTGGTACTGTTAACAGTGATTAATTCTATTTCTATGGAGGATAAGTCCATGTCGTGTGAGCTTAGTGACCAGAGGTAATGTCTGTCATGGGCGAAAGGTGATGAATACAAATGGTATACGTAAGGCATGAATCATATTCACTTCAAGCTTACTGACTTTATAACTTCGTTGGTCATCTTAAAGTTTGACGTACGATTTTAAATTTCAACAATTGTTCTCTGATTGTTAGTTCGTTCTTATTCAGTCATTAAGTTTCATTGTTAAGGATCCCATCAGAACTCCGAAGTTATGCGTGCTTGGGCGAGAGTAGTGCTAGGATGGGTGACCCCCTGGGAAGTCCTCGTGTTGCATCCCTCTTTTGACCCCACCTGGTGGGAATATACTGGGTAGTTGTTATTGTTGTTGTTAGTTTGCAAATTTAATGCACATGTGATTACATCTGTTATCTCAACATATATGCATCAAAATATTTGATTTAAGTTTTGCCTAATAACAGAATGTCTCTTAATATGTTAATAGAAGCAATATAAGGTAAATTAGGAGATCAAACTAGTGTTCTCTTTTAAATTAGAATTGAGGTGCGCCATACCAAATAAAAATAACAATTGCGTGACCCTCGCTTTATTTAATTTTAAATTAATTCTTAAATTCCGAGGCGTGCCATTAAGAAAATTTCATGGCCCTCGCAAATTGCAAACGCATAGTTGCTTTAAGCGCGTATTTTAATAGGTTACCTTCCTAAACTCGGGTGCGCATTGATGTGATCCAAATCCAAATCTCGACGAAGTCGAAATGTGTTGACGACCACGGGTGCCTTGATGTCGACGGATTTCGAAACGCGTTTTCACGACGCCGTAATTCTTATAAAACAGATAATGATCGAAAATTGGTTAAAAAGATGGAGATGAGCCTCACCAAACAAAAATAAATGTGGGGCCCTCAGTAATTGGTTATTAAAAATGATTAGAATTTGGAAGGGCCATTTAGCGAAATTCAACGACCTTTCCAGAAACAATATTACGCTAGAATCTTTAAGCGCGATTTAATTAAATTGCTTTCTTAAACTCGGGTGCGCATTGATGCGACCCAAATCCAAATCTTGACGAAGTCGAAATGTGTTGACGACCACGGGTGCCTTGATGGTGACGTAGTCAGAGATGCATTTTCACGACGTCGCAAGTCTTTTAAAATAAATAATGGTAAAAGCGGTTTATAAATAGAAGGCACATAAGCTAGCATGTATTAAAATCAGATAAAATCAATGCAACAGTTAAGCGACCATGCTAGAACCACGAAACTCGGAAATCCTAACACCTTCTCCCGGGTTAACAGAATTCCTTATCCGGATTTCTAGTTCGCAGACTTTAACAGAGTCATAATTTTCCTCGGTTGGGGATTCAACCGGTGACTTGGGACACCATTAATTTCCCAAGTGGCAACTCTGAATAATTAATAAACTAAATCCCGTTCCGATTGTCCTTTAAGTGGAAAAACTCCTTTACGCTCCTTTGCGGGGGTGTATAGCGAGAAGGAGGTGTGACACTTGGCTCAAAAGGTAAAAAAACCACGACCTACTACTCCAGTAGGATTTCTGCAAACTTTCACTAAAATCACTAAGCCAAAATAGCATTTAAAAAAACTCTTTGTAAACCTAATGATTAACTCTAATCCCATTGTAGCACGCCGCCACAACTGTTACGACAACTTCAAGTTAGCCTATAACTTGAACACTCAAAGTACCTAGTACAAAGCTTCTATGAAAGCTGAAAGGTACAACATTAAATCACCTACTACAATTGAACTAGAATAAAAAAAAACACAATGAACTGGTTCTTCTATCTTGTTCAAGTAGCTTTAGGAGTGCACACTCGAATCTCACATAATTTTTTTGCAAAATCGCTTGCTCTTTTTCTCTTAATTTAGTATAATTTATGCTTATGTGCAATACCTGTAAAAGAGAACAATCATTGCTATTTAATGAGTTAGTAATTTGAGTTTGATTGATACTCAATCGTTGCTGATCTTTCGTCAAAATTGAGTCCATGATCAATACAAACTCCAACACTATCCATTATCCAGATTGTATACTCTTCACATAAGGAGACTTTCTCCTCTTATCCAATATGCAACCTTTTCGATCAGATTAGGAGATATTGTTACTTGATCAATGGGACTTATCTCCCTCATGTGAATCTCACATGTGTAGGTTGATCATTACTGTACTTTACATGATGGACCTGGTCCATTACTGAGTTCATTTTTCATTATTCAAAACTTCACATGTTCTTAGGCCAACAAAATCAGTACGAGGTTTACAAATGATACCATACCCTTGTATAAACCTCCTATAATACCCAACTAATCCTAGGATTGCCCTAAGTTGGGTAACTGTTTTAGGTTCAGGCTAAATCTTCTCAGCATCCACCTTTCTAGCATCAGTCGACGCTCCTTAAGAGGATATGTAGTGCCTTAAGTACTCTATTCTTTCTGCCCCAAACACACACTCGCTCCTCTTTGCTAATTAGTGATGTTGCACCAACATATCAAAGACAATCTTAAGGTGTTGCACATGTTCCTCCAAGATTTGCTTTTGATTAAAATATCATCAAAGAACAAAAAGATAAACTTCCTCAAGTATTCCTGAAAGATGTGACTCATTAGCCTTGAAAGCTTGAAGGAGCATTGGTCACCCAAAAGGCACTACCAAGTATTCATATTGCCCAAAATGTGTCCTAAAAGCAGTTTTGGCCATATCTGCAGGTGTCATTCTGAATTGCTGGTATCCTGCACTGAGATCTATTTTAGAGTATACCTAAGAACCTCCTAATTCATCCAACAAATCCTCACTAACAGGGATAGAAAATTTATCCTTGACAGTCATTTTGTTCAAGGCTCTATAATCTACACGCATTCTCCATGTCCTATCCTTCTTTCCTACTAACAGCATAGGTGAAGCATATATGATAGAACTATGTTGAATTATTTCTTGACCTAACATCTCTTGCACCAGCTTCTCAATGATATCTTTCTACAGAGGGGAATATCTATAAGGTTTGGCACTGTTTGGATAGGTACCCTCCAATAATGGTATGCGATGATCAAACACACCCCTAAAGGGAGGCAGTTGAGTTGGTTCCTCAAACACCTTGTCATATTGCTTTAGAACCTCACCGATTGGCTTTGTTTCCGAAGTACCTTCAGCTCCTGCTACCCTAAGTTCTTCTTCCCTAGCACCTCTAACCTTTACCATACAGAATTTTCAATCATTCTTGTCAACTTTCTCTAAGGCCTTGGACTAAACAGCCTTGAGTTTGTTGCCCTCATGCTCAAACTCCATTATTAGCTTTTCTAAGTTGAACTTGATGTCCTCTAATGGATACAACCATTTTATGCCCAGCACAATATCATTGCTTCCAATAAGGAAAACTAGGAAATCACCTTGAAACACTGCACAACTGAAATCCCTTACATATTTTCTCTGTAGGTACCTCTCTACCATCAACTACATGTATTAATTGTAGTTTGATCCTTCAAACCAACTTCTCTGTCATATATTCATCAATGAAATTGTGGGTGGATCCTCAATGAAAATCTCCAATGGCTTCTGTTTAGTGAATCCTCTAAGCCTGAGTGTTTAGTATCCAAGTGTGATATTGAGTGCTTACAAGGAGATGGCACAATTCTCAAGTGTCTCCTCTACCACTTCTTCATTTTCTTATTCAAATTCTATGTCCTCTTCTTCACCTGCTTCTTTCTCCTTCAATTACTCTATAAGCCCCAGCTACAAGGAATAGATATGTCTTTTGGCCTTGCATTTATGGCCAGGAGTAAATTCTCATCATAGAAGAAGCATAGGCATCTTGCCCTTTTCTCATCCATCTCAGTAGGGTTTAATCTCCTCCTTCTGTTGTTATCCATTCTGGCAGCATGAGGTTTCTTGAACCCAGAAGAACTAGCTTTTTGCTAGTTGTTAGAATTGGGTCCACGTGATTCTCTACTTATGGAAGAACATGAGTTTAAATTCCTGATTGCCTGCTCTAAGCAGCAAAGTTTGCTTTCTATTGTAATCTTGGGGCAAAGTATTTGGATTCCCCACCCTAACAGCATTTCTCAGTTCTGGTTTGAGGTTGCTAAGGAAGATGTTAATTGCATGCCATGTTGATATGTCCAACCTAGTCATTACACTATTGAATGTTTGTTAGTACTCCTTCACAGTCCCTGTATGATTGAAATTCATTATTTCAGTCATGGTATTAGTATACTCTGCACCAAAGCTGTCACATAATGCCCAAATGTATTCATCCCATGTGGGGAGGGGTATTTGACCTCTGCTTCTCATGTACCCAAAATGCCATTATAGTGCATCACCTTCAAAGTGCATAGACACTAGTTTCTACTTTTGCTGGATGGTAATCTCTTCCTCATAGAAGAGTTGATCCACCTTATATACCTATGTTCTCAAATCCTCACCATTGAACCTTGGAAATTCAACCTTAGCATATTTAGTAAATGGAAGGATTGATATACGGGTATTTGGTTTGTTAGTGGCAGCTTGCCATGGGTAGTTTCTAGATGTGTTTTGAGGTAGGTTAGGGAGTGATTCATAAAGAACTTGGTGGTACATAGGTGGGTTATAGTGTTTCATTCTTGGTAGGCTAAGAGGTATTGTGATGGTTGGTAATACAGGTTGTAGGGGTATTGAACTCGACTACGAGTGTTAGAATACTGATAAGGTTGAGCACAATGACTTCAGTTTATTTCAGGGGGAGGATGAGATGGAGCTGGTAGGGTCTTGGGTTGAGGAGAGTAATGCCATGAAGGTTCTTGTGTCGAGAACATAGCAAGTTGTGTTCTCATTGATGAGTTGGGCTTCTGCAGACTAGCGTTCACATATGTTTTTATTCAAAGTTATAGGGGAGGTCAAATTTACTCCTACAGCAGTATTTCGAATAAGGGTACATTGTTTGAGGTCGTAATACTACTAAGAAGTGAAACATTTGACGAAAACTGAATAATTACCTCCCATAGAGTTGGGATTGACATTTATACTATGTTAAAAGGGAAGTCGCTAGGAGAGTACAACTCACCTCCTCGTGGGTATATATCCTTGGCTCGTTCAGGTCTTCTGCCGCTATGTATAACCTCGTCAATCACTTCTTTCAAATCAATAACAGCCTCTTCATGGTTCTTACAAGTCTATATTTGAAAAGCCTTGAGCTGGTCTTGACGAGCTGTGAAGCTAAACATATCTGTAGACATTTTGTGTAGCATGTCCATGACTTCACTTGATTCTCCAGCCACGAATTCCCACGGAGCCAAGGAGCTTCTCTGATATCACTGATGCTGACGGCAATGAAACAATGAAAAGAAAAAGGAAAAGGAAGTTAAGAAATTAAATTAGGGCAAAACTAAAATGGGTTTTCAATTCATACATTCTAATACTCACTGATAATTATATATAGTCTGCACTATGCACTACCAGACAAAAACTTGTAACTACTTTGACAAGGACTAAAAGTGTAGAAGTAGATTAAATTTATAGGCTAAATTACGATTTACCAAACTTACTTAAGAAACCTAGAAGGGACTTAGCTGGTCAATTAATAACTTAACTCTACTCGTCAGTAACCAAACCCTAACGGTTAAGTACATCATTTTAAGCTTCCTGTACTACTCCGCAAGCTGAAGCTATTCCCAATTGCATCAACCACCCCGTTTGGCCATACACTTTGCCAAAAAAATTCTATTTTTTTTTTTTGTCAAAACCTCTTTGTGTATAGATTTTATCCATATTTTAGCAGATTTTAAATCTAGCTCTACACTTGTTTTTTGCCTAAAATATTACCTTTAGATTTTTAGCAATTTCAAAATTAACCAAACTTTGGTATTTCATAAAAAAAATGCACCATCTATTATGAAACAACTAATCCACTAGCTTGTTATTATCTTTTTTTGGATCGATGGATCTTGTAATATTATTGCAATTTGATAAATTGTAGTAGCTAGCAATTGTGATATTAGAAATTGATATTAAAATATTGCGTTATGGTTTTAGGATAGTGTATTATGTAGTTTATTATAAAATGATAATTTTGTACCAAACTTATCTATGTTCAGGACTATGGTTGGTGATAATGATAATGAATTAACTCGATTAATGTTCTACATAAATTATCAAGTTTGTTTGTAAGGTATTGTTGGGTATATTTGATAGTTTTTAGAACTTATGGGTATAAGTCACGTTTCATATTTTTTTCAAAAAAAATTAAAATATATTTTAAAAATAATTTCCAAATAGATTTTCATCTTCAAAATAAACTTCACCCAACTCAGGTTTATTAAAATAAATTTGGGAATATATGGCCAAACGATAGCTAAGTATTAAATATTTTCGTCCTAATAATTGAATGGTTTGTATTGTCGTTTAAATTGAGTTTGGTAAATTATGAAATACTATAGTACAAAATAAAGGATCAAATATATCCTTGTACTCTAAAAAATATTTTAAATATCCCTCCGTTATACTATTCGTTCAATTAATTCCTTACTGTTATACTATTGGCACTAATTTGCTCCTAATTTAGACTGAGTGTCACGTGGCAGCTCAGGAACAAAAGGACCCACCCCCAAATTGAAATACGCGATTTTAATTAAAATTCCGCCCATTATCTTACCTATTACCCGACCAAATTCCCCTACTTAAAGATAAACCTTTGTTTCACCATCAGTACCATTCTGTTTGGTCAGTGTTATTAATGTATTGTATTGAATTGTTTTGATGGATATAACTTTTGGATAGATTATATCGTTTGTTGTTGTTAAATAAAAACTTTATTATTTAGTTTGACTGTATTATACTGTACTATACTAGTTAGTTTGCTAAAATACCTACAATTATTTTAAATAATAAACTTATTAAGAATTACTCACAAAAACTATATATTTTTATGACTTCCCCATCTTCTTCACACGGAATCCTCATTCTACCATAATAGAGAAATCACCAAACTTGTTTTAAAAATAAAAATTTAAAGAAAAAGTTTACAGCCCCATCAAAACAGAGCTAGACAACAGACCTTCAGTTGTTGACCTTCAATGTGGCATATAATCCATAACTTAAAGTGCATAACATAATAATATTTTCTAGCAATATGGCATATAAAATACATATCGAAATACTCATATCGTCTATAAAATTCTCAATAGCTAAAGCATTAATAATATTAGTTTAACTCAATTTCCAGGTGATGATCAAGGTCAGCAAAGAAAATCTGCGGTCTTCCAATGGACATCTATGCAAACAAATATATAAGCTTTCATGTGCATACATGTCACGACCCCAAATACCCCGGTCGTGATGACGCCTATCACACTATTAGGCAAGACAACCTACCAAGTAATCACATTCAATTCTTTTTTCAAAACCTTTTTCTAAAACTGATTAAGTCTCGAATTCTTATATGAAATATATAAATCAACTGAAATGTGCGAAAAACAGAACAAAATTAACCAACACGGTCCAATAATCCGGTGTCACAAGTTAGGAGCCTTTAAATACATAATCCAATATGGCTAACTAATACATAATAAGTTTAAGAATGTAGAAAACTAAGATAGGAAGTAGGAAAGCATGGTTGCAGATGTCGTGCAGCTACCTTGCAGTCTCTGATAAGCTCTGAAAATGCTGGGGATCCTCACTCTGCCGCTCGGCACCTGGATCTGCATACAAGGTGCATGGAGTAACGTGAGTACGTTATCGGAGCCACCCCCTGCACTACTATTGAGTAGCGAGAGAGGTCGAAGCGGCTTATTCCCGATTAAGGTCGGGATTAATTTTCACAGGGAGCTAGATATTAGAGTCGGCTGTCTATCTAAAGAGGAATTGTGTATTTGCTCTTAATTACCCTTCTATGCATTTTTTTTGTTTTGATTATGATTCTAATTTTATAAAACTACAATGCTCAATTGAACTAAAATAAGCTAAGATTAAACTGTTGCGAGTTGTTCAAGTGATTAAAAGGCGCTAGGGTAGTGACTTTCGCCTAGGTGGTCAATTGACAGATTTTTGAGTCTAAAGCTAGATTGTCACATGTGGGGAGTATGATATAACTGTTGCTCGATTCTACTCACTCTATACCTCCCGGTAGTTCGAGTGATTTTGCCTGAATTGATTTTCTCAAGACCAATTGGGTATGCAAATTTGCACAATCAACCAAGGTTCAAGTCGGGTATTAATCTCTAGGTTTATCCCTTTAATTGGGGCTATCAATCTCTTGAGCGGGCCCAAATTCCTTGTTGAACTAATTTTAGAGACTTAGGCTCTTTTTGTCAAAAAGAGCCAAAATTAACTAAACACAAACTAGTGTTTGCAATCACTAATTCAGCAAATAAACATGAAATTAGTCCAAATATCAAACACACATAGTCAATCAAGCCCTAAAACACACGATTCATGTATTGCCCACACTAGTGTTGAGCTACAACCCTAGCTTATGGGTCAAGCTACTCATAATTAGAGAAGGAAATAAAGAAATAGATGAATAAAAATATATATTAATTAATTGCTAAATTAAAATTGGAGATTCAATGTTGAAATACAGCTAAATTACTCAAAACAGCTAAAATATTTGAAGTCGCGAGCGTAGCCTTCAGTACAAACTATCAACTCTACCTAAAAATAGAAAAGAAACTATTTATACTAAGTTGAATAATCTGGACAAAAATGCCCCAGCACCGTTAGTGCGGACCGCACAAAATCACGTGGATCCGCTTTAGGGATCTGAACTTGAATAAACGACTATACTGAACTTGGGCAATACAGACCGTACAAAATCGAGTTTGGCCGTAGTAGCTTCTAGCGTGGTCCGCATGAAATGGAGTGTGGACCGCATGGGGCTTCAAACTTGGACTTGGCAACTCTCTGAACCTTCTCTCTGCAGATCGCACTAAATCGAGTGCGACCGTATTGATCCTACTGCAGACCGCACAAAACCTCGTGCTGCCACATTGCCTTTTTGCCTGAATAGCAGCCTCTCTGAATCCCTACTTGCGCAGACCGCACAGAATGGTGTGCGGCCGCACCGGCCCTATTTTGCCTGAGCTTTGTCTTGTCTTGGCACTTGTTCAAGTTTCACTTCTTTTTGAGTTGATCTTTGACACCTTGTCACCTTCTTGATCAAACCTGCAATCAAGCATAACTTGTGAGCTTTTGGGACTATTTTGCACACATTTCTAATCAAAACTTGAACATGAATGAGTGTAAAATGCATCATATTCCCTAGTTATCAGTACGCCAACTCAGTAAGTAACTAATGCAAATAAGGTCTGAGTGAAGTGACGAGCAGTTAATATTATATTTAAGGGTATTCAACAAATTATCAAATCAAACTCAACAGTTTAAAAGCTAGTTACTTCGTAGAAACCTCAGTTTCAATAGAAATACTTTGAAATCATTTACGTAGTAGTTTTCAACAGAGGCTTATTATAAAAAAAGAGTAAAATCAGCAAAAAATGTCATAAACGGGCCCCTCAGGCAAGGTACCACTCATAAGTATAGCCTCTAGGGCATGCCTTTCAGTCACTCGTGACTCAGCTCTCGTCAGCAATACTCACACTCAGCACTCCAGTTCAATAATATCTCATAATAGTAATAATCATAATAACTATTGTGGCGTGCAGCCCGATCCATAGTTTATTGTCTACTATAGCTCACTAGGGGTGTACAGACCCCGAAGGGGCTCCTACGACCCAAATATCATATCACTGCGGCACGCAGTATCGCTTCAGCATGCAACCCGATCCATATAAGTATCGTTGCGCCGTGCAGCCCGATCCATAATATATACATATAATATTGTTGTGACGTGTAGCCCGATCTATAAAATATACATAATCCTTAGCATTAGGTCCTCAATCTCTTTCAGTTATTAACCTCACAGCCTGTCGAGCATAACAGTGGAAATCAGGGAAACTCAACCCAAACAGTTTTTACATTCTAAGAAGTATAGTGATAAAGACGAGATATAAGCAATAAACATGTAAAACATAACAGAGGATATGCTTTCAAAATAAATAGAGTGACAAAAATAGTAAAAATGCCCCTACGGGTATCAACAAGTCGGCACAAGGCTCCAAACATGGTATACAATCCAAAATATAGTATCAATTTAAAAGAAATGGAATATCATAAGATTCAAATCAAATATGAGGCTTAATATTCGCTACGGGACATACCAAGTAACAATTCCTATCGGTGCACGCACACACGCTCGCCACCTAGCATATGCGTCACCTCGTTTATCAAAACGATACGAAATACTGGGGTTTTATACCTTCAGGTCCAGATTTTCAATAGTTATTTACCACAAACCGGATTAAATACTACTCCACGACATCTTTGACTCTTTCCTCGGCCTCAACTCGTGCCGAATCTACCCAATATTAGGATAATAACATTAGAATATACTAAGGGAACGAAGCCCATGTGAAAATAATCAAATTATACCAAAAATCCCAAAATTGCTCCAACCCTACCCCAGAGACCACGTCTTGAAATTTGATAAAAATCACATCAATGGAATCCCTATTCTCTTACGAGTTCATACATATCAAATACATCAAAATCTGACCACAAATGGTCCCTCAAATTCGTAGATTAAGGTCTCAAGTTTCTAACCCCTAACTTCCCAATTTTTGGCTTCAAATCCCTCAAATTTCATTTTTAATTAGGTAAAAATTACAATAGGATCGAGTATTAAGTCCATAATTCTTACCTCCAAGAAGTTCTCTTTGATTCCCTCTTCAATCTCCTTCAAGATGCTCCAAAACCAAGTAAAAAATGGTGAACTTAGGCCAAAAATCGCGAAAATGGCCTTTTTAAACATTCTACTCAGTTATTAAATTTACTTAATCGCGATCGCGAATCACAAACTCCGCTGGCCCGAAATACACCTTATGCGATCACAGATATGCCCACGAGAACGCGATGCACAAGATCTTACACATATGCGGTCGCGAATAAACCCACGCGATCGTGATTCATCACCTGCTCAACTCAAGCGATCACGACTCTAGATACGCGAATGCGAAGAACAACCTGGATGGCCCTCACAAATCCTCTACGCGATCGCAAGCCTTCTCACGCGATCGTGAGGAAGGAATACCTGCAACAAATCTGAAGCAAAATCTGCAACTTCTCAACAATGCATTTGGTTCGTTTAACCACCTCAAACTCTTATGAGGCCCTCGGGACCTCAACCAAATATGCCAAACTATCCCATGACATCATTCAAACTTGTTTCAACCTTCGAAACGCTCAAAACAACATCAAAGTACAAAATTCACATTGGACTCAAGCCTAAGAATTCCAAAATCTTTCAAATTTTGTTTTTGATCAAAAAGTCTATCAAATCTCATCCGAATAACCTGAAATTTTGCACACACATCATAAATGAAACAACAGATATACATTAATTTCCGGAATTCCATTCCGATCTCTATATCAAAATCTCACTTATCAACCGGGAAACGCCAAAATTCCAATTTCATCATTTCAAGCCTAAATCAACATCAGACCTCCAAAATACATTCCGATCACGCTCATAAGTCCCAAATCGCCTCCTAAAGCTATATGAACCATCGAAATTCACATCTGAGCCCTTTTTAACATAAGTCAAATTTCGATTGACTTTTCCAACTTAAGCCTACTCAAAAGAGACCAAGTGTCTCAAACCTCGCCAAAACCTCTCCTAACCTGAACCAACCAACCGATAATACATAAATACAGCTGAACAAGGTAATATGAAGCAGAAATAGGGGAATGGAGCAGTAACTTATTAAACAACCGGCCGGGTCGTTACAATACCAAGCTCCAAACTCAACTCTTATACCATTTTCCATGGCTCAATTAGCTTATCATAATTTTTAATCGGCTTGTTCCTCCATTCAATAGCTTCAGGCTTAGCCTACATACAAAAAAGTACAATATAATAATGAAGAAAATGAGATAAATATTATAAGATGAAAAAAAGAACAAAACTACTAAAATAAATATACATATATTGACTGATCCCACATTTCAGACTCAGCATTCCACATAGTTGTGCAGGAATACCATGCAAACTCGCTCATCCCATTTTGAAAGGTGTCATAACACTTGTTAAATTTTGTTATAATATTTCTCATTCGGTTGGACACTCTCTCCCTGATAAAAATTTTATCTGGAAATTTTGACTACAGCTCATTTACTATATTTTTAATTGCATGTGTAGTAAAAGTTCCACCAATCCTATTTTCAAGTGTGTGTTCATGATGGAATGCATCTCCATAGAGTTTGATCAAACACGAACAAAAGTGTTGTATGAATGATTTGTATCACATGAGAATATCTTTAGCCTTTTCGGCATGTTGATAACTACATAATTAAGATATATTCATAAGAATTAAATAAAAACTTTATCGGACATAATATTTATAAGAGCTATAAATTAAAATACATAGTGATATTTAATAAAACTACAAAATTACCTTCAAACAACATTAAATAAATAAGCACCAAAACATTGATTGAGTTTTCTCTCCTAGAAGATTAAACTTGATAACTAGTCTACATGTAAGCTGTTATGCTATCTCTAATCAACTCACCCCTTCTAGACTCCTCATTACATTCTCTAGAATTTTTTGGTTCTTCATCATCATTTTCATTTTTAATTTCACATACATAAGTCCAAAGCCTAATAACTACTAAGCAAGCAGCATATGTAGCTAAATAGCTCACTTGTCCCAATATATGTTTATTATTTGATTATTTTAATCAGTCATCTATAAAAAAATTAAGTGAGATGCATTAACCAATTAACTACATAAAAATAAATTATCACGGTCCAAAATCCAAATAGTAGTGATGGAATCTAATCCAACCTGCTAGGTAAGCCATATAACATTCAACTCAACCCAAAAGAGAATGATAACAGTCAATGAATAAAATAACTGATCTTATATACAAAATTTCAAGGATTGATAGTAAAAATCGTGAGCTTCAAAGACTTAGACTTAACAAAGCAGGCACGAAATAAATACATCCTATGTTCGAAATGTACATAAATAGATTTGCAAATCTAAAGCTACCTATACCCAAAAAGTACGTCTTCAATATCAGCTCCCTTTATACACAGCAACATCATCTCCAAGATCTGTACGCAAGGTGCAGAAGTGTAGTATGAGTACAATCTCATATACTCAACAAGTATTATAATTAACCACAGTGAGGTAATAGAAGAAAAATTATAAATGATACTCGATATCACCTTTACAGTTCATGAATTCCAACAAGTATAGAACAAAAATATGACCAAATCATGAAATCATAGATAAAACCACCTTGGCACTTACATATTTTCTCAACGTATTCAGCTCAGCCAACAATCTCGAATATAAAGAAGATATACGAATAAATCGGGTAAACAGCCATGGAAATTACCAGTAAAAATGAAACACAATAACTAAATATCAACACGTTGCGGCATGCAATCCGATATTAATTGTAATCATATCACGGCTCTCAAGACCACATCAGAATCTGAGTAACCAAGCCAACAAATAAATTGCTCTCCCAGAGCTCACATCAAACAGAAACGGTCAGGTTCTCACAATATGTGTGTACACAATCAAAAAGATACTTGAGAGGGTGACTCTAGGGGGATGGATCCATATCCACACGCATGCATGTCCAACTCAATGTATTATCAGCCTGGCGTCGTTACATGCTCAATATTTTAAGCGGTCATAGTCAAAATAATCCAAATCATATCATACGGAAATAAATATACAAGAATACATATATATGATCAATGAGTATCAGATTTTATACTTCTGGACGAGTATAAATGACATGCTAAAGTGTATGCATGTGCAAAGTATGCTATCATTGATTAAATGGGCAATTTCATCGCGGGAAAAGAAATTATCATGTTCATTCAGAGAAATAACCTATATGTAACCCGAAATAAGGATTATATAGTTCACAACAAAGATTCAATATGAGAAACATCACAATATAATTCTTAACAATCAATTCAAGGCATGTGGTAGCCTAAGCACTATTCCGAGCATAGATATACCGCAGTGCTCGCACATGGGCTCAAACTCCATACATGTGCGCACCCATAATTCGTAGCTATCAAAAACAACTCAGGAAACTAGTGCCTTAACCAAGCTTAGGTAAGATACTTACCTCAAGTAAACCAAATTGATACTCTAGAAACACCATCCCGCATGAAAAGACCTTCGAACTGCTCGAAACTAGCCAAAAATTAACTCAAAAAATACCAAACAATACCAAAGGAACAAACTCAAACGATAAAGGCCATATCTTAATAAAATATTCAAAGTAAACCAAAAAGTTAATATGGGTCCATACCTCGGAACCCTACAAAACTCACAAACTTCGATAACACATTCGAATACGAGTCCAACCATACTAATTTCACTCAAATCTGACTCTGAGTCGATGTTAAAAACTCAATTATTCATTTATAGAAAGTTTAGTCTAAAAGCTCCAATTTCTCTTTTAAGTCCATCAAATAAATTCCAAAATCAAATATAGAATCTTGTAATATAATCAAATCCAAGGAAAAAATATTTACCCCAATCCATGTGGTGAAAATTCTCTCCAAAATTGCCCAAAACGGAGCTCCAAATCTCAAGTTGTGATACAAATACACCAAAACCTCTATATGTAGCTTTTGCCTAGAGGTTTCCACTTCTGCGGACAATCGATTGCTTCTCCGACACCGCGTTTATGGAGATTACATCGCAAATGTGAAGCCAACTTAAATCTAGCCTTTCCGCTCCTACGCGCCCAAATGCGCATCTGCGACACTCCAGGCGTGCGCAACATCAGCATCCACGACCATCACACCTGTGCTAGAAATTATGCATCTGTGGACATACATGACCGTGCCCAAAATGTGCTTTTACACCACATGTGCTGCTTCTGCGTCTCCCCACCTGTGTCCATAGTCCAACAAATGTGGCCACACTAGAAATCAAAATCTTAGTAATGCCAACATGATCAGAAATGATTTGAAACCCGTCGAAAACTCACCCTAGGCCCTCGAAACCCCGTTCAAACAAATAACCGTATCCCAAAACATAACTCGAACCTACTCGAGACCTCAAATCACACATAGAACATCAAAATCACGAATCATACATCAAAACAATGTTAATAAACTTTTGAACTTTCAACTTCAAAACTTGTGTTGAACCACATCAAATTAGCTCTGAATGACCTCAAATTTTGCACACAACTTTCAAATAACTTAACGAACCTATTCCAACTCCCGGAAAATAATCTGAACCTAATAACATTGAAGTCAACTCCTAATCAAAATTATGAATATTCCAAACTTTTAAATTTTCAACTTACGCCAAATAGTGCTGAAACCTTCTACAAAACATCCAATATAAATTAAGGCATATTCCCAAGTCCAAAATCATTGTTCGGATCAACTAGAACCATAAAAAATCCGATTCGAGGTCAAATATACAAAATTCAAACTTGGTTAACTCTTCCAGCTTAGAGCTCCTATTTAAGAATCCTTCTTCTCAATAGATCCGAACAACTTGAAGACAAACGCCGACCACACACGCAAGTCACAATATATCATATGAAGCTACTCACGACCTCAATCAACCAAACTGAATGAAAATGCTCAAAACGACCTATCAGGTCGTTACATTCTACTCCACTTAAACATACATTCATCCTCGAACGTACTGTGTATACTCACCAAGCACATACCCAAGGGTCATCCCATGTCACCCCATGTAAGCTTGGAAATATAATATAGCTGAAGATCATTACTTCAACAAGATCATTACTTCATCCTTAGTCCGTAAACCTTGGAATCCAATTTCCAATATTCGAAGTTCATTATAAGACCTGATTCCCCTATCTACACACTGTATAAGTCTTAACAAGTTGTATGAGCCATAACCATAATCCAAGATGTAATTACATGATATACGACATGACTCATGTACTCATAGGAATAATTTGCGATCACAGTATCTGCATAATAGAAAATCTGGTACTGGTAACAAACCTCATATTGAATAAAACCGTGTTCTTAAACTTGGTACACTACCAATAATGAAAGAAACATGTTGAGACTCATAACCAACCTTCATATCAACAAGTCTAGGAACGTTCTCTCTCAATAAGAATCATAGCCCAAATTCTAAGCTGACTAGTGACATCATCACATCCCCAAACATACCTTACTCAATCCCAATAGTGCTCATTCCAGGTTTAATGAACTTATCTCATCCAATACAAACTGATCGACCGACATGCCACAACAATATCATCTAGAGACACATAATATGCAATCTGCGTACCATACAAGAAACAACTATAGTGTAACCAAAAATGGAAAGAGAATCAAATGAGAGAACCGTTTCACTAGCTCAATAGATATCACCACAAGGCGCAATGCCACAAACCCATCTCATAAAGGAGAAACGAAATAAGCACAAAGGATCATACTTAAATATAATTCTATCACGATACATGACCCAATCAAAACATAGGTCCACATGGAATACCTCAAGCCATAATGCTCAAAATCAACAATTATATGCAAACAACAATAAACACACGAAGTGCATGACCATAACCATGGAGAAAACGGATAGCAAAATATACCACCAACAGGAGATACCATAACCAAGGCACAATTAACCATTCAACACTCCAAGAACCATCTAGCTCGAATTTAGCCGAATGACTCAAACAGCAGAACATCATGTGTGTAAGTAATCAGAAGTGCCACAACTAATTGTATCATAGAATAGCAATATATGGAGTCCAACAAACACGGATAAGATTAACTCTAAACAATAACATACCCTTTAATAATAGTTGTGCTGAGTAAACAAGTTTGACCAGGTGTATGATACAGATGTTACCAATGGGCCCCCAGATCAACTCCGAGCATCCACAAATAGATAAATAGCCCTCCAAAAGTCAACAATATCCTAACCATAAAACACACTATTAGTTGTCCAACTTTGCATACACCTTCATAGTCTGCAACCATGGAACAATCTACCTCCGAGAACCCCCTAGTCTCCAAGTCCCTAGAATACATGAATTACCATATTCGATCCTAACTCCACCAGTTGAATGATTAATACATCCCTCATGCACAATCATTATAGAGAAATACTTTGATAATTCTTCAGTGCCACTTAGAAAAAACAATCTGAACAGCAGCAGTCAAACAATAAGACGAGTACCGCAATACCAATGAAGCATCCGTAAGCAAAAATGTAAGGCACCTGTTGAAATGCGCACTTTTCTCGGGTGATAACAGATAGCGCGAGTATTCTTCTAAACATAAAAAATAGTCCATAATGTTTAGAACTCATGACTTTCCTTTCAAAATCAAACCATAAAATTTTACATACAAATTCCAATTCCACTCGCGACACCATATGCGCATGCGCTAGAAATTCCGCATCTGCGGACATAGCTGACCTCGCCCAAAATGTGGTTCTGCGCCACATGTGTCGCTTCTGAGGCTCTACACCTGCGTCCATGGTCCTGCAATTGCGACCACATGGGAACTCAAAATCTTAGCAATGAGAACATGATCCGAAACTCACTCGAGCCCCTTGAGACCCCATCTGAACAAACCAACATGTTTCAAAATATAACACGGACCTAATCGAGGCCTCAAATCACACATAATAATATCGAAACCACAAATTGTACCTCAAATCAATCTTAATAAACTTTTGAACTTTTAACTTTCAAAACTCATGCCGAACCACATCAAATCAACTCGGAATGACCTCAAATTTTGCACAAAAGTTCCAAATAATATAACGAACCTATTCTTACTATCGGGACAAAAATCCAAACTTGATAACATCAAAGTCAGCTTCCGTTCAAGCTTAGGCATATTCTAAACTATAAAATTGCCAACTTACGCAAAATAGTATCGAAACCTTCCAGAAATATTCAAATGAAAATTTAGGAATATGACTGATCATTTCCAACCCTATACCACTACGATGTGGCAAGATCTGTCAATGCAGCTTTTACCCAAGAGGGTTGGGATTAAATCCACAAGGAGCTAGATTATTTGGGAGTTGGATTCCTATCTAAACTAGCAGTGCGTAGTGCTCTTAATTACACTTCCAATCATAATTGTTCATTTGTTACGTCTAATTTTATGCTAATGAGATGCTAAATTAAACTAGGAATAAATGCTTTAAAGGTTTTCTAAATGGATAACGAGGCACTAGGAAAGTGACTTTCTCCTATGTGAATATTTGACGGTTTCTAGATCTTAAGGCAAAGTTGTTATGTTGGGATTGCGATATAACCAATGCACAAAACTACTTACTCTACACCACTCCATAGCTTGAGTGACTTTGCCCTAATTGACTTTCTCAAGACCAATTGAGTGTCAGAATTGTGCAAGCAATATAGGCTCAAGTAGGGTATTACTATCTCTAGGTTTAACCCTTTAAATGGCGCCATCAATTCTCTTGAATATACCTCAATTCCTTGTTGGACTAATTTTCCTAGACTCAAGCTCTCTTTCTCAAGAAGAGCCCAAGTCAAAAGGCACAAATTAGTATTTGCAACCACTAGTTCAACATAGAAAACATAAATCAATCCAAATATCAACCTCCCATAAAAATCTAAGCCTTAAAATACAAGACCCATTAAATACTCACACTAGGGTTGAACCACAACCCTAACTATTCATAATAATGGAAGCAAATAGATAATTAGATGAAAAATAACCCATATAATATGTTTACAAGCTAAGAACTAAAGATTCAATGATAAAATAGCCATAAAATTACTCAAAATAGGTCCAAAATGGCCTTCACGTGCTCAGCTAAGATAAAGATGACCGAAAAATCTGAAAAAGAAGTATTTCTACTAGGCCAATTTTTTTTGGACAAAAATACCCCTGACAGAGGCACCGCGAACCGCGAAAAATGCACTGCGTCTATAGTGAGGCTTTTTAGCTTAATTTTTAAGTCTCTGAATGTGGTCACTCTGGACCACATAAAATGCACCACGGTCGCGGTGCGTCTATTGTGGTTGTGGTGAATTTTATACTACAGCAATGCTTTGACTTATTCTTGGTAATTTTGTAGGTTTCACTTCTTTTTGAGCTGGTTTTGACTACTTGTCACTTCTTTCCAAACCCTGTAAACAAGTACAACATTTAAGCCTTTATCACTATTTATATACATTTTTAATCAAAACTCAAGTAAAAATAAGTGTAAAATGAACTAGAATCCCTAGTTATCAACTCCCCTAAACTTAAGCTTTTGCTTGTCCTCAAGCAAAAAAAAATAAGTCTCACCTCCTTAAGAATACAACCAAGAAAATTCAGCTAACCTAAAGTGACCTCATCTAGAATCAATTGGGACTAACAATTGCCCTCAAATCAAATGAATCATTAACAACAATCAACCTTTTAAGCACCATGGTTTTAGTGCGACACAAAAGCATCAAGAATTTACTCAACTCATCAAGGAAAATCTTTCTACAACTTTGGTCATCGTGGAACCCAAACTCATACTCTTCACTCTCCATTAAGCAAGACCTCGCTTTTAGATTGTAGCAATCTGAACGAGGATTGTGGAAACACACTTATCTCTATCAAAGAGAGGTCACAAGTCCGGCTCTAAGTAGCATAAGCTTGCCCCTTATGTAAGTCAACACTAATGTAAGATTCATTCAACTCAAGATCATATAGTGCTTTTATGGGGATACAGATGTTTTTGATATTATTTCCTTGCCTTATTGCTTGTTATTGTTGTTTGGGTGAGTAAGAGTATTAAAGCACGAAGGTGATTCTGTGTATTATTTTGGTGAGCGGGTGTTAAAGCACGAAGGATGATGCCGATACCGATTATATCTAATTTATGGTGAGGATGAGAGTAAAAGTACGATGGCTGATGTCGTACAATTTATATTGATTTTTATGGTGAGGACGTGAGTAAAAGAACGAAGGATGATATCGTGCATTTTTTTGATTTCTGGTTCTTCTTAATAGTTAAGATATGGTGTTCCTCGTAATTACTTGCTTGTCTTTCTATTCTGAATTGATGACCCCCCCCCCCCCCCCCCGCAATATGTTTCCCACTCTCATCCTTAACTGTATACTCCTGCTTTTACTTTCCGATGTATATAATTCAACTACATAGGTTTGTTTGGTAGTCTGGTCCTAGCCTCGTCACTACTTTGCCGATGTAAGGCTAGGCACTTACCAGCACATGGGACGATTGTGCTGATACTATGCAGTGTGTGCAGATCCCAACGCAACAGCTTTTGGATCTTAGCTTGGATGGTTGCCTTCAGTCCATACGGAGATCCAATGTAGTCCTGCAGGCATCCACACACCCTGACGTTTCCCTCTATATTTTCTTCCTGTCTCATTTATGTAATTCAGAAAAAATGTTGCATTTATTGTTCCGACCTTGTTGTTAGAATTCTTATATCGTCTGTGAAATTGTGATACCAGTTCTGGGCACCTTCACATTGGTTAAAGAATTTAAAAGGAAAAAAGGTAAATTTGCTTAAATGGTTGGCTTGCCTAGCTTTCACTAGTATGCACCTTCACGACATCCGAGGGTGAAAAATCCGGGTCGTGACAGTTATATAATAATGGCCTAAAGTGGCCAAGTTTGACTTAAGTAAACACTTTGGGTAAGCGATGTCGGAATTAGAATTTGAAGATCCAATAGGTTCGTGTGATAATTTCAAATTCAGGCATACATTCTGATCGAGTTTCGGACGATCCAGGAGTGATTCAACACTTATTGATGGATATTAGCATTTTGAAGGTTTTACAGTTAAATTTGATTGAAAGTGAATTGTGGTGATATCAGATCTCGAATGGTATTCCGAGCCCGGAGATAAATTCGCATTGTGATATTGGCATGTTTCATTCCTTATCAACGTGATCTTCTTAAACTAGCAAGTTTAGGTCCGCTCGACCTAGCTGAAGATCCATTTGCTTAAGAGGATTCTCATTTGCATGGCAACTAGGAATTTCTGTCATATATGAATCAACTATTTTTTCCTCATTTTTTGAATGATTTTTGTCATCCATATCAATGCTAGAATCCTGTAACGATAGAATTTAGCGGAAAGGTCATATGCGCTTAAGACTATGCTTTGTACCCATAAAAGTCTACCCTTTTTCCAAATTAAAGCTTAACAGTAACTTTTCATTTCAAAACTTTAGATGAGGAAGAAAGAAAATATAAAACACGAAGATTTAATGGGAAAAAAAATCCAAAAAGAAATCGCACAATAGCCTGCGGCAAGGAAGGATTCCCAAAAAATTTCAAGTACGTCGCAGACTGACAACGACAGAGATGTTTTATGTCGTATGGCTGGAAAGGAATGCGAGAATATTTGAAAATACATACTGTACCAGTGACAAACTGCTTAGAAATATTGCTTATAATTGTAATGTTAGAGCTCCTCCTAGACTAAGGATATTACTGAGCAGTATTTGCTATAATGCTAGGATAGCTTTGTTTTTTGCTTTGATAGCTAGTTGAGTTATAAACTGGACTATGGAATTGTAAGGTTAACACTTTGGTGATTAATACTAAGTTTAATTACAAAAAAAAAAGTACGTCGCAGAGAAACTGTAAACCACATCGAATGGGAAAGTGGAAGTGGGCAATCAGCATCATATTGAACAGAGGGTGTTGGGGGGGGGGGGGGGGGGTGAAGCGGGGTAATAAATATTAGATTGGGGTAAATCGGGTCATCTCTAAAAAAGAAAAATATTTTAGCCTTTAAATTTTTAAATGAAACAATGAATGTTTTTTTTCTCTTACTAGTCAATCTCCATAAGTAAACTCTTTATAAAAATCAAACAAACAGTAGTATATTAAAATTATATTTGAATTACAAAATAAAAATTTAAATTGAAGGATGTTGATTAAATATGACAAGAGGGGTTACTCTGATGGTAAGCAACCCTCACTTCCAATCGAGAGGTTGTGAGTTCGAGTCACCCCAAGAGTAAGGTGGGAAGTTCTTGGAGGGAAGGATGTCGGGGGTTTATTTGGAAACAGCCTCTACCCAAGGATAGGGGTAAGGTTTGCGTACATACTATCCTCCCAAACCCCACTAACTGGGATTATACTGGGTTATTGTTGTTGTGATATTGATCAAATATAGACAACTCAATAAATGAAGAGAATTGGACATATTAAATTCCTCGATCGTCAATCTATATATTCAGCTTAAATTCATTGCTAGCTCTACAATTTTATGACCTAATTTTACAAGTTATCATATTTCGTTTTCAGTTTCAATAAGAATACATAACATTTAAGATTTAAGGGTTTTAATTTATTTTTTTTTGAAAAGTTATTTTCAAGTTCATTCTATTTTTTTTTTGTGTGTTGTATGGTTATTTTTACGTCATTCCAATAAATATAAACTGTTAAACTAAGATTTTAAAATATTAAATATAAAGAAAATAATTAAGGATAAACAATGTGTACTGTAAAATTGATTTTCTAAAGGAATCTTTACACAAATAGTCGGATAGATTTGCTTATATTTTTTCCATCTGATATACATATGTTATGCACTAGCTAGTAATTTTTAGTTTAAGTAGTTGGAAAGACGGATATTTAGATTCATTTTTTATTTTTAAAGTTAAAAACGCATATCAATATTAAATTTAGATAAATGTCTTGTGTGGCATAGTTTTATTATAAGTATTCAAAGATTTGTCAATAAAATGGATAAAAAGTGATAATTTTGTTTGTTTGAAATTTTGGAGTAAATGTTGGTTGTACAACTCTTAGAAAATATGGATAATTGACAATTTAGAGCCTAAAAATTACTAATGTTGAACCAATATTATATCACAAATTAGATGATCTATAAAGAATTACAATTAGCACTCAATGGGTTATTGGATTGAAAAGGCAAAAAAAAAGTAATTTAAGAGCCACATCTAATAAAAAACCTTACAACTGATGAAAACTATAAACTTATAAAGTTATGAATGTTAGTTAACAAGAAAATATAAGTGAATTGGGAAGTCTTGTGTGCCAAATGGTTATATATATATATATATATATATATATATATATATATATATATATATATATATATATATATATATATATATACCAACGTTTAACATGATTAATATAGGAATAAGAAAGGAGAAGAGAGAGAAGCTCTAACTTCTCTCTAGAAATTGCTTCATCTTCCTTGCAACCGTCTTCTTCCATGTCTGCTATGTGCATGTAAGTGAACATACACTGAGATCGATGGCAAGAGGAAGAGGAAGAGGTCGAGGAAGAGGTAGACCAAAGAAAATTCTAGTCCCAATCTATGCGAACACAAACCCCTCAACTATAGTGAATTCCCCTGCTAAATCCACTACAGATCTGAAGGTAGCTGGAGATTCCATAACTTCTTCAACTGGAAAGGGTGATAACAGCTCAAAGTATGCTGCTAGTCCATTGAATAATGCTACATTGACAACTATTTCAGCAAACACTATTTCATTGGTACAAATGGAGGAGGGTACTGTTACATTAAGTACTGTACCATCAAATGATGTTGCATTGGCACAATCGGAGAAGAGTACTAAACAAGATGAACATATGGTATCATCCCCATGTCTGGGTGTACCAAATGTTCCCATGCAGAGTCCTAAACAAATAGTAGAGTCAGATCCAACCAAGGAGGTTAAGGATGCCCCTAAGGTTTGGGCAAATTTATTCCAGAAGAACAGATTCTCTTCGAATGGTATGGCATTGGAATATATCCCACCTGTTATGCTGGATGGCAAGCCTTAGGGCAATTGATGAAAGAGGAAGTGGAGGAGGAAGAGAAGAAATGGAAGAATGCTTTAGTAATCTTTGTATTTGGAAATGGACCAGGATTTAATGCTATGAAACGATTTATTAATCAGCACTGGTCACATGTCCCTGAGCCAGAATTATACTATCATGAGGAGGGCTACTATGTAGCCAAGTTTCTGACCATAGAGGATGCTAAAGAAGTAATGTATGCTGGGCCATATACGATAGCTAATAGACCTATGATTTTGAAACACTGGTCTGTAGATTTTGATTTCACACTTGAGTTCCCAAATGAAATCCCACTGTGGGTTAAATTCCCTAACCTGCCCATGTCATGTTGGGGGATTAAGTCACTTAGTAGGATTGCGAGTGTCCTAGGGAAGCCTTTATTTGCAGATGAATGTACTACTAACCAGTCCAGGATTTCCTTTGCTCGCATGCTTATAGAAGTCAATGTTTCCAAGCCATTACCTAGTGAGATTAAACTCATTGATCCGACTGGTAATAGATTCTTTCAGGATGTGGCTTACGACTGGAAACCTATATATTGTGAGAAGTGCCTGAAAGTTGGACATAATTGTCTTGCTATGCCCAAAACTCAACCTGTCAACAAGCCCAAAGTAATACAGCAATGGAGACCAAAAGTGGTGACTGAGAATAATATGCAAGTCCAACATTCTAGTCCTCAAGAGCAGATGATGGCCACAAGTAAGCAAACTCCTCAAGAGCAGATGATGGTACCAAGTAAGACAGCTGATAGTAATGAAGACATAGCAGTGGTGAAGACAGATAATGGGAAGCAAGTGCTGCCAGAGTTCAATATAACCAACTTCCCCCCTCTATCACCTATGGAGCTGAGCAACAGGTTCCAAAGCATGTCAGATGGTAAACTTAGAAACCCTCCTGATAAAGGAGGACCTAGTTATACTAAATGAAGCTGTTAGTATGGAACATTAGAGGTGTAAATAAGAGATACAAACAAAAGGAGGCTAGGGAATATTTTAAACAAAATAAATTTAGTATAGTTAGTATAGTAGAGACAAAGGTTAAAGAACATAATGCAGGGAGAATAGCTAATACTTTATTACCTGGCTGGAAATTGCAAGCTAACTACAGGGATTCTACAAGAGGCAGAATATGGATTCTTTGGGATGAACAGAAGATTATTATCACTGATTGTCAAGAGGGAGATCAATTCATTCACTGCAAAGTCCTTACTCTTACAGGAGAGCTGGTTTGTCTACTCACTATAGTATATGGAAGCAATGCCTTGGATCAAAGAAGGGTGTTATGGCAGCAGCTTCAAAATCTTGCTCTTGGCATAAATGAGCCTTGGTTGGTTGCAGGGGACTTCAATGCTGTGTTGTCCATCACAGATAGGCAATCTTGTAATCAGGTTACACAAGCTGAAATTCAGGATTTCATTCAGTGTATACAAACTGCAGGACTGTCAGAATTACCTTGGAAAGGGTCTTTTTATACATGGTCTAATAAACAAGCTGGATCTAATAGAGTGAATAGTAGATTGGATAGAATTTTTGGGAACTATGAATGGATGATTAAGTGGAGTCATATACAAACTGTATATGGTCTTCCCTTAATATCTGATCATAATCCCATGGTCCTTACTATATATGAAGATTGCAGGCTCAGGAAAGCTCCCTTCAGATTTTACAATGTATGGGCTAATCATGAAGATTTTCAATGCATTGTAAAGGAGAACTGGAAGTCTAATGATCAAGCTACTCTCAGGGAGATATGGCAGAATCTCAAAGCACCCAAGCCTGTCCTTAAATCTCTAAATACTAGAGAATTTAAGTACATTACACAAAGAATTGTAGATAGCAGGGTGGAGCTGACTAGCATTCAAAATCAGATGGGGCTGCACTATACTGATGAACTACAGCTGAAAGAAAAGGAGCTAATAGTACAATTGGAGAAATGGTCACTGATAGAAGAGAGTATACTTCAACAGAAATCAAGGGCTAAATGGATTCAATTAGGAGACTCAAATAACAAATATTTTTCTGCTTTAATGAAAGAAAGGAACCAACACAAGAGTATCACAGAACTAGTTACAACAGAAGGCACAAGAATCACCAATCCAGATGCCATCAGAGAGGAAGTCAAGCAATTTTACAAATCATTGATGGGAACAGCTTCTAACTCATTGCCAGCAATTAACAGGTCTTATATGGATAATGGTCCTAAACTCACTCACAGGCAACAGTTGCAGCTAGTTGCAGATGTATCTAGGGATGAAATTATTGACAGCCTAAAGTCTATAGGTGATCACAAAGCCCCAGGCATTGATGGTTTTAATGCTGTTTTCTTCAAGCAAACATGGAATATTACAGGTGAGCAGATCATATTGGCTGTCCAAGATTTTTTCCAGACCAACTGTATGTATAAACCAGCTAACTGTGCTTCCCTGACCTTACTTCCCAAAGTTGCTAACCCTACATCAGTTAAAGAATTCAGACCAATAGCATGTTGTTCAGTGCTATATAAAATCATCTCCAAGATCTTGGCCAATAGATTGCAGCAGTGCATAGCAAGTATCATATGTGAGACACAGGCAGGCTTCATACCTGGAAGGAGGATAGCTGACAATGTCATCCTTGCTCATGAATTGATCAAAGATTACACAAGGAAGCATATTTCCCCCAGATGTATGATAAAGATTGACTTACAAAAAGCTTATGACTCTGTGGAGTGGATTTTCCTACAACAGGTGATGGAAGCTCTAAATTTTCCATGGAAGTTCATCAGATGGATCATGGAATGTGTTCAAACAGTGAGCTACACAATCATGGTGAATGGGGAAACCACAGAACCTTTTCAAGCAGCCAAAGGTCTGAGGCAGGAGATCCAATGTCTCCATTTCTGTTTACCATGGTGATGGAATACCTCAGCAGAGCTCTATATGAACTTAAGAAGGATTCAAACTTCTCTTTTCATCCTGGTTGCAAAAGGTTGGGTATTACACATCTTAGCTTTGCAGATGATTTGTTATTGTTTGCAAAAGGAGACCTCTTATCTGTATGCACTATGTTCAAATATGTTACTCAATTCACAGAGGCATCTGGTCTGAAGGCAAATCTAAACAAGAGTTCTGTGTATTTTGGTGGAGTCACTAATGAGATCAAACAGCTTATCCTAGCTCAGCTGGGTTTTGCATCTGGTGAGCTACCATTTAAGTACCTGGGAATTCCTTTATCTACAAGGAAGATGTCTCTTCTACAGTGGCAGCCTTTGGTGGATAAAATCACTGCTAAGATAACCTCTTGGACTGCCAGGAAGTTATCTTATGCTGGAAGAATACAGCTTGTCCAAACAGTTACCTTTGGCATACAAGCTTATTGGGCACAAATATTTCTTATTCCTTCAAAGATATTGAAGATGTTAGATGCAATATGTAGATCCTATATTTGGACTGGTAATGCCAGCATCTCAAAAAAGGCATATGTGGCCTGGGAGAAAATGTGTTTACCTAAATCTGCTGGAGGGTTAGGTCTCATGAACCTGCAACTATGGAATAGAGCTGCTATTACTAAGCTAGGGTGGGACTTAGCTAACAAGAAAGATATCTTATGGATCAAGTGGATCCATTCTGTGTACATTAAGCAACAGCAGCTTCATAACATCAAAATTCCTAACCAGGCAAGCTGGATGGTTAGGAAAATAGTTGAAGCCACTGTTACATTGAGCCAAATGCAGCAGTTGCCCCACACTGAATGGTCTGTAAGGAAGCTATATTTGCATCAAATTGGTCAGCTGCCACGAGTCATATGGAGGAACTTAATTATCACAAATCATGCAAGGCCTAAGGCAGTGTTTAACCTTTGGTTAATACTGCAGGATAGGCTGCCTACTAAAGATCGAGTGAAGCAATGGAATCCAAACATTGACAGCCTATGCATTTTGTGTAAAAAAAGTGATGAATCCAGAGATCATCTCTTCTATCAGTGTCTATTCACCACCATAATGATGCATCAAGCAATGAGTTGGATTGGAGTTACTCAGCCTGCTTGTCAATCCTGGGATCAGTACATACAGTGGGTTGTTACCAAGGCTAAGGGAAGGACTGCACGAGCTCACAACTTTAAGCTGTTATTTGCTGAATTATGCTATTGTCTCTGGCTAGAAAGGAACTCCAGAGTGTTCACAAATGTGTCAAATCTTGTTGGGCAATTACTTAGAAACACTGCTTACATCTGTCATGTTAGAAGTCCTATTGAGTTTAGCCTACAATTTCAACAGGTTTCATGTAATTAGATATAGAGGCATAGTATAGAAGTAGGAGAGGAGTTTATTATAGATAATCAGCTGTGTTAGCTGAATTATGGAAATGTAATGACTCTATCTTTGGTGATTAATAAAAGAAAGTTAATTACCAAAAAAAAAAAACATGATTAATATCCCGTATTTTAGATAGATAGCTTAAATTTTCACTTTTAACATATTTTTCTTAACGCAACTATTTAAATAAAGAAAGAATATATTAGTAAAACTTTATTTAATTGTAAATTCTTAAATATTAGAAGATTATATATTGTTCAAATAATGAATGATTTAATAGTCATAATTTTAGTTGACTCCAAACTCCTAAATTTCAGGAAATAATTAAATATGACTATTTTGTCTAGTTTGAAATCAAATTTTAAAGGTTAAAAGAGGAAAACGATATTTTAATAAGGGGATTTATACTTTTAATACATAATATATAGGTATAGATTATAGGGGTTTTGACACAGTTACCTACAAAAATAAAACTATTTATTCTTGTCTACACATTTATTTTTCTACCCATAAACTAATTATATTTCCTACCCATAATAGGTTTTGTGGGAAATTTTTCTTTATTCTCCAATTCTTTTTTATGTCTATACTTCTTTTCCTTTCTTTTTTCTTTTTTTTTCCCCTTTTCTTTTTTCTCATTTTCTTCTTATTTTTTCCTGTTTTCCTTTTCTAATTTCATTTAACCTCTTTTCATATGTTCTTTTTCTCTTCATAATTTAATTTTATTTAATATTTTCACTATTTTTTATTATTCTTTTTATATTATTACTAAAAAAAAATAAATTGTATATCAATTAAATATAACTAATACAACCAAAAAAATATTAACTAATATATGATACTAGTATAGCATATAGCCATACCAACAGGATATATAATTGTATACAAAGAGTTAAAAAAAATTTAATTCAATTATTAAACTGAAATAATAGTTGTCAGTAAAAATTTCTAAAATTCTAAAAGGATCTCATTGTAAAAGTATATGGTTTTATATATATATATATATATATATATGTGTGTGTGTGTGTGTGTGTGTGTGTGTGTGTGTGTGTGTGTGTGTGTGCATTTTTAATTTGCCCTTCACGCTGGGTAAAAACTTAAAGCAAATTAAAAGGGAAAAGACAAGTGATTTACGTGTAATAAATATACTATTATAGTATATTGTATACTACTACAGCATATTGTACAATATATTGCATATTATTGATGTATATTATAATAATATATTGTATTCTATAATAGTATATTGTTACAGTATAACTATATACTCTTATAGTATATGTATATTGTAGTAGTATATTATTTGGCAAATGTGTTCTTCGTTGATTATTACAATATACCATTGCAGTGTAAACTATAATAATATATTATTGCAGTATAGCTATACACCCCTACAACATATTATATACCGTAGCGGTATATTGTAGTTGTGCTCTTCTTTGATTTTCAACTGAAAATTTCGATCTCAATCACCTCAAATCAGCTCCAAATGCTATTAAATTTTAGTATGAACTTTCAGAAGGTACTATAAGCAATATTTAACAACATCCACTTTGAATATAATTAAAATAATAAACAATAATTGCACTGTATAACTTTCTTAGCATAAAAGAATAAAAATAAATTTAAGAATATAAGTTCCATACCACGATTTTTTGTACTAATCAAATACAAAAGAACAAACTTAATAAAAAGAGAGGGGAAAAACAAGAAATGACAAGTAAATAGAGAAGTTTATTTAGAAAAGAGGGTCACAATCGAGGACAAAAATGACAAGAAAAAAAGTGCAGAGCATTTTGCCGGTGGAATTGAGACACATAGTGGTATTCGTCATTTTCTTGTGCAATACGGAGAATTCTTCGATTTTGGGCATAAACTGGACGATAGAAGAAAGAAAGATGGTTGGCAAGGAAAAAACCGTGTGAATAGTCTGGACTCCCTGGACAGTAATAATAAATAATTTAGGTCTAAAAGATAAATAATTTAAAATTAATGAGTATAAAGTGAGATTGTCTCTAAATTGTAACATGGATCGATGCTCTCATCAAAGATGGGCCAAACCATCCATCAACTTTGAGCTGATGGGCCGTATTCATTCTCGATGAATATCTTGGGCCAACCTAGCCCATAAAACCCCTATATGAAAAAGTGAAAAGGTTGGGTTCTTTCACCTTCTGTAAAAGAGCAGTAAGTACAAAGCAGGATCAAGAACTACTGAAGTATGCAAATAGCCTCAAAAGAGCAGTAATTTTTGTGTGTGCTTATTCCAAGGGCAGATTTCAAATTTAACATGTGTTTCCCTTGCTATTCCCTTGAAGTTCTGCTTATGATCAAAGCCGTAAATAAAAGTTACAAGAAGTGTCATATTTTTGAAGATTATGAATCTTCTTAAGCTTCTATGTGAATTCAAAATTTAGAATTAATACGATTAAAATTGGTTTGATTTATTTTAAGCCTTTTGATATATGTAAAGGTAGTTCAAGTCAAAGTATATAGACTGTGGCTGTTCTTAGGCAAATCTTATTTCCATCTTTGTATCCCTACCTCCTTTATTATTATTTTATCATAAATATAATTGGAATGTCTATTGTCCAATTGGGAATTTCAGCTTCCCTGTCAATTGTGTTTCTAAAACACGCAATAAACGGACAAAAACTAATTCAATATAAATTGTTAAAATCTCGATGATTTCCGCAAAATCCCAAAATTAAAACATCAACAACAACCCAGTATAATCCTACTTAGTGGGGTCTGGGAAGGGTAGTATGTACACAAACCTTACCTCTACTCTTAGGTGGAGAAGTTGTTTCCAAATCCCTCCAAGAACTTCCCACCTTGCTTTTGGGAAGACTCGAACTCACAACCTCTCGATTGAAAGTGGGGTTGCTTACCATCAGAGCAACCCCTCTTATCTTAAAATCCCAAAATTACAAATGTTGAAATTGTTATCCACAATCCTATCCCCACTAATCTTTTCAGAAAATTTTAGTCCATTTGCTGTTAAGAAAAACAATGTCCGGCGGAGGAAATAGTATGGCAATACAATATTTTCTTTCTGTACATTTTAGTAAGAACAATAATTTACGTTAATTTGTTCTGCCCAGAACCAAACACAATAATATTTTGACAACGGACACAGAAAAGTTAGACAAGTTCTGTGTAAACACGAATGTTTTGCACGACAGACTTGTTTGGTGGTTAATTAAATTGCTAGATTCTTAACTGCTCTTAATCATCAACATAATCAAAGTGAAATTTCTAATGTCTCCTACCCTTTTCCTAATAATTTTGTGAAGTAAAATATCTGCCTTAACATTTACTTAACACGTACTTTCCTAAGTAAACCATCAATGCATCTAGTTTTGGTGGGGTGGAGTTAAATCTTGCTATAGCAAATTCTCGAGCCAGTTTAAAATAAAAAGCATAAAATTGTAGTGGGTGGAGCAGGATAAAACATAATGATTAAAACCTACATTGGATATTTGGGACATTACTTAGAGGAATTGTTAATTGTTTGTGTGTAATATGAATGATGCACTTGGGATGGGGCGTGCTATGACGCCTGCGTCCTTGCCATCATAATACTAACACCAAACGTGCAATAGTGCATGGTAATATTAATTCGCCTCTATATTAAGTTGATCAACAACAAAACTCTTAGTAGCAAGCTTTCTTTGACAATCTAAAAAATATTATAATTATTTGTTAGTAGCAATAACAACCTAAAAGTTCTGTAGGTTGTCACTGTATCATAACTTAAATCTTTTAGCATTTATAAATGCATTTAATATATGCACAAATATTGTAAAGGGGTCTTTACCCTAGTAGAATAATATATGAATATTGATTTTTTGGATCTCTTTGGGACATCTTGATTAAATTAGAGAGGTATTCAAGCCTAAGACCTTAGCATTTGACTGTGGCCTTCCATGACACCTCGAGTTTCTTTCCTCTAGGTACTTTTCAGTTAATCAATATTTACACTAATTTAGGCAATATTTCATTAGATTATTTAGATGATATTTGATTATCAGTTAATGGAATTGTCCTTAAAATCACCAGTCCATTATCTTTTATTAATTTAAGAGTGAATATGAGGCTTGGGCAATTATTGTCCGTAAATATTAGGCTAAATTATTACAAAATTTGATAATTAAGTATTACGCAATGTTGACACGGTTATTCTTTTATGGCATCTTCAACCTTAAAGCGCTATTTTTTACACCAAAATAATTTATACATTGAAATGGTGAAAATTAAATCCAACTCATTATACTGTTTTCAGAAAAGGTTCATTTTTATATACCTTTGTACTATACGAAATTGAGTACATTTTCCACTTATTAATACTTTAGCCCATATATATTCTTAACGTCACACAATTGGTCATTTATGCCCTTTTTGTAACGGAATTCACCCAAATTAATTTCCTTTTTATTAGTACTTTCTTTTTACCTTTCTCTTTTTTTTGTTCTTATTTTTTCTTCTCTTTTTTTTTTTCTCTCATGTACGAGTTGCTGATGCCTTTTCCATTTTCGTCATTAATTTAACTTGATAAAACTCATAAATGGGTGAAGATAGGATATGGTTATTTAGATTTTGAAGGTCTTGTTCCCTTCAAATTTGAAGCTCCACGGTGAATAACACCTTCAAAATTTAAATAACCATATCCTACATTTACCAAATTAACAACAGCAAAAAAAATTTCTCTGACAATTTTCATCTCCTTCTTTTCAGAACAACCATAACCTTCTCGTTTGGAAGGTTTTAGTGTTGTAGATTTGAGTTTAAGGAATAAAATCATGTGAAATTGGTGATGGAAATAGAGAAGGTGTCAGCAATGGAGGAAATCGGATATGAAAAAAGAAAAAGGAAAAAAAAGTACTAACAAGAAAAGGAGATATTGCTTTTAATACACTTTAATACAATTAAAGAAAGATCTAATTAGTTTGGGTGAACTCCGTTTCGAAAAGGGCATATATGGACCAACTATATGACGGTAAGGGTATGTATGGACCAACTATATGACGGTAAGGGTATGTATGGGATAAACCATTGATGAAGGATAAATATGATTAATTTCGTATAGTACAAAGACATATTTGAACCTTTTTTATAATGTTTTTTACATCGAAAAAGAATATCCCTTTTATATTTTTTCTCTCGCTCTTCTATATTATATTATTTTATAATTAAATTTTTATTTCGTATTTCATAAAACAAACCTTCTCTTTTACATATTCATCCCATATAATTCATATTCCTTTCTTAATTTAATATAATTTATGAAATGTTTATTTTTATGTTATTTAATTAATATCGTATTATTTATTAATAATATATTATATTTTATATTTGCACCTTTTATTCTGTGATAGTTATATTTTTTATACAATTATAAGTTATAAAAAGTTAACTGACAATTTTATATAAAAGTAGTATATACGAAAATTAATTTATATAAATTATACACCAAAATTTAAATGTAAATTTAATTTCTTGAAGATATGACATAAAAATAATTAGGTATATTAGGGATCTAAATGAAAAGAAAAATCTTTAATATATTAAATTAAAAGTATTACTCCATATAATAAAAAATAATAATAAAATATTGATAAATAGTGTTACACCAAATTTGGTATAACACTATTCATACACCAAAATGGTAAAAGAAATGATATTGGGTTGGAGCATCAAATATTACACCAAATTAATTAGGATTTAGTGTAATATTTAGTGCGAGATTGGAGATGGTCTTGAACTCTCTTTTTATTTTGATATGGTAAAAATCATGATGTCATCCTTTGCATATTTATTTGGATATTATATTTGAATTTGATCATTATTTATATTTTATCTTCACGTTTTATAGTAGTTATTATACAACAGTTTTCATCCTTTATTTTTCTTTTCAAGTAAAAAGTGATGTGTTTCCTCCTAGTAAATTTATGTTGATGAAAATCAAATATCATGTAAGCTTAGTATTTTGTTAATAGAAAAGGAAGTTTTAAGGCGGGAATTTCTTATGTCATTATCATCCTTTCGTTTTTCAAGTGGCACATGAGAAAAAACTCTTATCTAATATATATACTTATATTCTCTCTCAAATCTTTTGTTTCGAACGAGAGTTGGGCCACCGGCAGATCAAATGAGCATTGAAATTTTGTCAAAATTGAATATACGCATCTGTTATAGGTTATAAGTACATATATTAAAATAAATTGTTTAATATACGCATTTGTTATGGCTGTTAGTATGGTAGTTTCTGCTTGTTATTATTGCATGCGACTGTATTTATGTTTCTTATGTTTGCATAATTATTTACGTTATTTCTGCGGGATTACTTATGCTTTATTATTTTGTTTTGTCTTGCCTTTGTTTCTAATCTTGTCTTTGTTTTAATGCAGCTTTTCATTTTATCCTATGCGCCGAGGGTCGATTGGAAACAGCCTCTCTGCCCTTTCGGGCAGGGGTAAGGCTCGTCTACATATTACCCTCCCCAGACTCCACCTGGTGGAAATATACTGGATAGTTGTTGTTGTTGATGTTGTTGTTTATATTATATTATTTGGAATGCAGTACTTCTCTAAACCTTACGCGAATGCAAAGAATATTACAAGCACGAAACTGACTTTATCAATATCAGTGAAGCCTTTCAAGTCAAAAATCATGTAGGTATGTTGTGTGCAGATTGGTAAAGTTTCTCGACTCGGAGATGTGAAAACAAATAAGAGACGACACATACGTCACCTCTGAATTGACATTTTTCTTACAAAGATAGTGATGCATACACAATCAACATCCATTAGTTTAGTTTATTAAAGTCAGCCACCTCCCACCTTCCAAACCCCCACAAAAGAAAAGGAGAAAAGAATTCGAATAGATTTGTTGTTTTCACGAATTAAAGAAGGCCATATGTTTGAAAGAAAGTAGTCCACAAAAATGGTTAAATCCGATAAGAAGAAGCTAATATTGTACTCAATACCAAAATAAACGATATGACTAAAGATTAAACAACCATACACTATAAGACATTGCAAAATATTTGGTGCATCTTGTATTTAGATCTATAATACATATGGTAAAGAGAAATTTATTGGCCGCTTAATCGAAACATCATGATGGTGTTGGGATTAATTTTCACATCATCAAGTTAGTGTGCAATTAATACATATTTTTAAAGTAATGGGAATGTAAAAATAAAAAAATTATTTAAAAATCTAGTAACTATCGATATAAAAGAAGAGAAAAGCATTTTTGAAGATAATATTATTTAAACAAGAATAATTAGTTAAGTCGATGACAGAGTCAACGTCGCATGCTTCTCATCTCGACCGAAGAATAAAATATTGAGGTAAAACGTCAATTGCCTATTTAATGTTTGATCATATGACTCAATGTATTGTTAGGATCGAAAAAGTAAAATTTCGTGACAAAGCTAGGAAGCAAATCTTGAACAATGATAAATCTAACAGCAAAGGAGAAATCTACTAAAAGAGATACAAACATTTAACATGGTTTGGTCAATTAACCTACATCTACGACGGAGACGAAAAATTCATTATAATAAAAAATAGTACAAAACATCGAGAACAACCTCACGAAGAGGAAAACACAAGTGATACACTAACACTTGTCCAATAAAGTTTTCCCTCTAAATACGACTCTCAAACCCTATATGGCTACATTGTGGATGCTACTGAATGAGAAGGAAGGATGCTCAATTTATAAAAGTTCAAATATTTTCCTACAAGAAAAAAAGACTAGCCAAATAAAAAGATTTGTAATTTCTTTCTACAAGAAGGAAAATCCAATTAAGATAAATATGTTGCCCTTTCCTTCAGCAAATAGGAAAATCAAATATGGTAAGAAAATTATGGCAAACACCTAACAATTCTTCCCCTTGGCCTGAATTTTCTGAAAAAATAAACTTGATTCGCCTTCTTCACATAGCCTTCAACAGGTCGCATCTCCAAAATCTCCACTACAAAGTTTGTCTCAACGTGCATACCACAGCGGTCAAATTTCTCAGATAAAAATTATGATTATCGTCAAATAGGTTACGATTAGAACTGAACCCACCAAGATTAACATATCTTGAACCTCGCACTGAAACCACTGTTATATCGCGGAAAAGGCAAATCCGAAAATAAAAAAGATAAAGAATAGCAAATTTTAATGTGGCAAATCTTTGAAATCGAAGTTAAAAACTACGAGATCACAAAGATCCAAAAAAGCTCCACTATAACAATAAGAGGGTTACAAAAGTTCTCGAAATTAGCTATACAACAAGTGACAAATACGGAGCAACAATAGTAACAAGAGCAACAACTAATCAATTAAAGAAAGAGGAGAATCCAAAAAAAATGAGGTTCTTGTTCGAGGCTCGAAATAAGATGTTACGAGCCCCCAAATCCGATCTACACTGTTCAAATCCAATACCAAAATGTTACAAATACTCATTCAAAATTTCAGCTCAATCCAATGGTTAACGAATCGAAAAATGTGATTTAAAGTTGGTTGGTCACAATAAAAATCTGCTGCAAAACAAATACTTTTCTTCTCTCTTATTTTTTGATGAAAGCTCTCTCAAAAATCACTCTTATATGCTTAAGTCTTTCAAAGACTTGTGTCAATGAGCATAAAATAATTTTTCAAGGTTGTCTTATTTATATATCATGAGTGGTACTTTCTCTTAAAGATAAAACTCACTCAAAATAGGAATAAACACCGAATCCAATTCTGAATAGGAACGGAAACCAAAATAGAATAGGATTAGGCCATTGGGCCTTTTACTGGACAACATGGACGTGTGTCCAACAAACTTTCCCTCCAGACAAGGAGCCAAATATGTCTTTAAGTAGAGGAACTATTGACAGGCTTCATGCCTGCCAATTTTCTACAAAATTCATGTTTATCTGCAACCACCGCCTTTGTCAGCATATCGAAAGTATTTTCATCAGTGTGTATCTTCTCAACCTCAATAATTTCTCTTCCACTGTCATTCTTATTCAATGAACTTTCTAGTTATATGTTTGGTCTTAGAATAAAAAGTGGAGTGCTTGGTGAGACAGATAGCACTTTGATTATTACAAAATAAGATGTACATTGGCTGCTCAAAGTCAAGATCATTAATAAACTCCTACATCTATAATAGTTCTTTGGCACCTACTATGACAACAATATATTCGGCTTTTGTGGTGGATTGAGCTATCCATTTCTGTAGTCTAGGTTTCCAAGAAACAGCTTCCCCTGCAAAAGTGCTCAAATAATTGGAACTGGATCCTTAATTATCAAGATTTCCTCCTAAATTAGAGTCTGCGTAACAAACAAGTTCAGACTTGCCATTGCCAAAGAACAACTTCAAATCTGCAATACCTTTCAAATACCTTAATATCTATTTTCTGCATTACAATGTTCTTTTCCAAGACTAGAGAAGAATCTACTAACAGTACCAACAACATGTGCAATATCTGGTCTAGTGCAAACCATAACATACATCAAGCTACTAACGGCAAAAGAGTAAGGAATACGAGAAATCTCTGTTTTCTTTTCATCACTAGATGAACCCTAACTAATACTTAATTTAATGTGTTTAGCAAGAGGTGTACCAACCACTTTTACATCTGTTATATTGAATCTCTTGAGTGCATTCTCAATGTATTTCTTTTGAAACAAAAATAACTCTTTTCTATCTCTGCGTCGGCGAAAATGCCCAAGATTTTCTTTTGCTGGCCCCAAGTCCTTCATTGCAAAGGATTTGCTCAATTGCTTCTTAAGGACTGCAATTCTGAATTTATTCTTGCCAATAATAAGCATTTCATCCACATAGACTTGTAAAATAATAAAATCATCATCAGAGAACGTCTGCAAGAATACAAAGTGGTCAGAAGAAGTTTTCTTGTACCCTTGTTCTTCTATGACAGATTCAAATTTCAAATACCATTGCCTTGGAGCTTGTTTCAATCTATACAAGCTCTTTTTCAATTTGCAGACATTATTTTCTCTTCCATTAGTTACAAAACCCTCAGGGTTCTCCATATATATCTGCTCATCTAAATCACCGTGAAAAAAAAGAAGCAATCTTGGCATCCATCTTCTCAACCTCTAAATCTAGACTTGCAGCTAAGCCTAGAACCACACAAATAGAAGACATCTTCAAAATAGGGGAGAAAATTAAATCAAAGTCAATTCCATTCTTCTGGACAAAACCTTTAACAACTAACATCGCCTTGTATTTAGGCGCATATGTATTTTATCTTGCTTTATTCTAAATATCCATTTATTAGATAAAGTTTTCTTACCGTTCAGCAATTTCACTAACTCATATGTGTCATTCTCATAGAGTGATTTCATCTCATCTTCCATGGCTTTAATCTACTAATCTTTGTGAGTATCTTGTATGGCTTCATTATAATTCTCAGGTTCTCCCACGTCAGTCAAAATTACATACTCATTAGGAGGATAACGCGTGGATTTTTTCTTCTCCCTTATAGATCTTCTAAGAGAGGTTTCAGGAGCATTCGAAGTAGTTATTTGTGCAAGAATTGGTTGCTGATTTAACAATAAATTCATCAATCGGAGTGTCCGTAACATCTACACCATGATGATTATTTGATCACTATCTCCATCATTTTCTTGGGTTCCTTCATGTGCAATAGGTGCCTTAGCAATTAAAACTGGATCAATATAAATTAAGCTCTCATTACTCTGAGAATCTATCTTCTCAGCTTTGTTAATATCTTCAATAGTTTGGTCTTCAAAGAATATTGCATCATGACTTCTAATAAGTTTATTGTCAACTGGATCATAAAAATGATACCCAAACTCATCTTGACAATAGTCGATAAAGATACACTGCTTAAATTTGACATCCGATTTCGATCTCTCATCTTTAGGAACATGCACACTAGCTTTACAACCAAACTTTGTCTGGGATATCACCATCAAAAGCAACTATGGGAGACAAATTGATAACATAGACAACAGTATTATGTGCTTCTGCCCAAAATGTATTTGGATGTTTAGCCTTTGAAAATAAGTATCTAACTCTCTCAACTTGAGTTAAATTCATCCGCTCTGCCAAACCATTCAATCGAGGTGTCTTCGGCAAAGTTTTTTAATGATGAATTCCTTTTTCCTTGCGATAGTTATCAAAAGGACCACAATATTCATCACTATTGCCAGTGCAAATGCATTTTAATTTCTTCACCGTTTGTCTCTCAGCTAAGGCCTGAAATTCCATAAACACGCTAAGTGCTTGATCTATAGATTTCAAAGGATACACCCAGATCTTACGAGAATGATCATCAATGAAGGTCACAAAGTAAAGTGCACTACCTTTTGACTTTACTTTAAAAGGACCACACAAATCAGAGTGTACTAAATACAATAAATTAGGCTTTCTTGAGGGATGATGGCTATGAAAGAAAACCCATTTCTTTTTGCTAGCTAAATAATATACACCTTTTAGCTTTACTTGTTTTACTTCAGAAAGCAAACTTTTCTTAGCCAAATACGTAATCCCCCTCTCGCTCATATCACTTAGTCTTCAGTGCCACAATTCTGATAAAGTATCACTTCCACCAGATATAATTAACCAGGCTTAACTCCTCGAGCTACTACTAATGAGCCCTTGGTGAACTTCTATTGGCCATTAAAGAGGGCATTATGGTAATCTTAATTGTCTAATCTTCCTGCTGAGATCAAATTAAAAGAAAAGCATGAGAATGCTTGACATATTGAATAACTAATGTTGAACCATTATTAATTCTCAAACAAACTGTGCCAACACAAAACACCTTAACTTCATTGGCATTACCCGTCTTTAACATTCCGGGATCAACATGAGTATAAGATGAGAAATAATTTTTTCTTGGTGTGACATGTGAGGTAGCCTCAAAATCTACTATCCAGCTCGTCTCAAGGGATACAAAACTGATGATGTTTCATCATAAGCAAAAAGAAGGTCATTTCGAACAATCGCAATAACATTGTTCTCGTTATTTCCAACATTCTTTCCCTCTCTAGTGTCTTGATTCAACTTGCGGCAAAACCTTTTGATGTGTCCTTTCTTTCCGCGGTAGTTCATGTAATATTATAATATTTGGACCTTGACTTACTTCTACTTTTACCTCTATTCCATGAGCCTCTTGTTCTATCCCTCCCCAGTCTCCTGTAACCAAGATATCTGCTTGTGAGGACGAACCCTGAGATTTTTTCCTTACTTCCTCGTTCAACACACCATTTTTGGCATATTCCATGGTTACCTTACCTCCAAGAGTTGAATTTGTCAAAGAAATACGAAGAGTTTCCCAAGAGTCTGGCAGAGTATTAAGAAGCCAAAGTCCTTGTATCTCATTATCAAAATTAACTCCGACTCCAGATAGCTTATCAAGGACGCCCTGAAAATCATTTATATGATCAAGGATATGGCTTCCTTCCTTGTATTTAAATGTCATCAATTATTTTAGCAGAAATAATTTGTTGTTCCAGATTTTTGAAGCATAAAGAGTCTCTAGCTTTTCTCACAATGATCTCGCATGTATCTCGTTCACAATATGATTGCGAATGTTATCTTCAAACCATTTTCGTATTTATCCACATACTTGTTGGTGCTCGAAATTCCAATCTTCATCGGATATACTCTTGGGTTTATGAGCTGAAAAAACAGGTCGATGCATCTTCCTCACGAACAACAAGTCTTTCATCTTGCTTCTCCAAACATTATAATTTCTCTCATTTAAACATATCATCTTACTCATATTCACCTCCATTCCGTAGCAACTCGAATAAATAACCAAAGCTCTATTACCACTTCTTTGGACCGAAAAATTGAGGCGTCATGTGGAAGTTAGCATGCAAACCTTGAATGACGATAAAGCTAACAACAAAAGAGAAATCTACCAAAAGAGACATAAATATTTAACGTGGTTCGGTCAACTGACCTACGTCCACGGTGGAGATGAGCAATCTATTATAATAAAAAGAGAGTACAAAATATCGAGAGAACAACCTCACGAATATGCAAAAATAAGTGATATACTAACACTTGTCCCGTAAAGTTCTCCCCCTAAATACGACTCTCAAACCCCATATGGCTACATTGTGGATACTACTGAATAAGAAGGAAGAATCCTCAATTTATAGAAGTACAAGAAAAAGGACTAGCTAAATATGAAAGATTTATAATTTCCTTCTACAAGAAGGAAAATCCAATTAAAATAAATATGTTATTTTTTTCTTTAACAAATAAAAAAATTAAATTAATAAGAAAATTATGACAAACACATAACATATATGACTATATTCTAAAGCTTAACACGTCACGCAAGCATTGAAAGGGAACTGCAGTAGCTCCTCGTAGCCAGATGTCGCCAGTAGGTTAATGTTAATTACAAGGTCATTATAAAGAGTGAAAAAAGATTACCAACATTTATTTTTTCCTATTGTTTGAAGAAGAAACTGAAAAGAAAAAAAATAATATGGGGTTTTTCTTCTTTAGGCCTCGAGTACTTAAAATAGATCAATTTAGTTAATTCTAATTCAATCGTGTAGCCTTGTTCAAAAGCCAAAACACTCTCATCCTCATAGCCCAAATTCAAAAAACTTATTTCATCTGTTTTAATTTAGATGAATTTTTTTATTATTTTATTCAAAATAGAATAATATATTTTTACAATTGAAAATAATTTAATTTTAAACTCTTTTTTCTAATATTATTTTTAATAACAAGTTTTATAACCATGCAGTTATGATTAAATCAAACTTTTAGCCCTTAAAATTTTAAATCAGAAATTTCAAAAAAAAAAGATTTCTTCCTAAACTTCGTGCCAAGTTAAAAACAACCTCATTTGAATTGAAACGGAGGAAGTACTAGTTAAATGTGAAAGGATTCGCGAAAGAATAGATCTTGGGCCTAATCCAATACCAAAATCTAATTCAAATGATGAGAATTGCTCAAATCATATGGGGAGGGGGAAGGGGAATCAGAAATAGCCTGATTTGGTAATTGAGAAATAGTCACAGTTTCAAAAGTAATCAAAATTTAGTTTTTTTTATTGTAAAGATTAAATTTGAAAAAAAAATACTCTTACAAATCCGAAAAAATTCTACCATAATATGTTGGATTTTAAATTTTTACATATAAGATTACAGCATAATATGCTAAATTTTGTAATGGGCTTGATTTCTAACATAATATGCTAAAAGTTTATATGCAAAAGCTCTATAATTCAACATATTATGCTGGAACTTTTATATTTCAGCTAAAGTATTTTTATCTAGATTTTATCTTTGGATAAAATAGTGATTACTTTTCAATAATTTTATAAACACTAGCGATTTTTTTAATTACCAATTCAAAAACTGACTATCTTATATTATTTTCACTCTAAAGAGTCGATACTGTCTTCGATGTGAGATTTTGTCACTCTCCAACACGTCGGACCTATCATCTGGAGTGTGCACAATCTATCTTGGGGGCCAACATTGAGGCGTGGCTTTTGCATCATAATAAAAGTCGATTTTGAGCTTAACTCAACCATAAAAATTAGATCAAAGGGTGACATTTGAGAATTCCCCAAACAATATTAAGAATCCAAAAATTTATCCATCTCAGACGTGAGACTACACATAAGTGTAGAAATAAGAGGTAAAAGAATTCTTGCACAAAAGTTTGGTAATAGGGAAATCGGCATGCATGACCTATATGATAGATTGGTTGATGCAATCTCTTCCCCTACCTCAACCTAAATCTTAACTTCTACACTATTCCTTTTACGGAAGTGTGATCTATTGACATAATTACATTGTCAATACTTTAAATATATTTAAGGTCAAAAGTTTTAAAAATCTTATAATCACACAGATATTATAGTAATATGTTTAAGATTACAAACCTAAAATTTTTTTTTTATCTATTTTTAAAATTTCATGATTAATCAAACATAATTTTATAAAATATTTTTTAAAAAATGACATGATAATAATAAAAAGAATTTACTAGACAGGCTGGTACATTCCTTCACTCAATTTATTTAATGTCCTGATTCACTTTGTTCCCTACACAATGATACCTTGCAGTGGACAAAGTATTTCATTTTCCATCACTCTTCCCCTTTTGCAATAACTACTGTTTCTTGAAAAAGATAACGTAAAGTGGACGTCTTCATCCTTTAATTCCTCTTTCATTGCTCTAAAAAGTCATATTACAGCCTAAAAAAACCTATACTTATAGTTCATTTCAATTTCCTATACCTCAAACATATTATCTGTCACTTTCTTTTCCTCTCCTTTTAAAGAAAGCCAATATTTTGCAATCAAGAATTCAGAGGCATGAAAGAGAGAGGCAAAGCTGCTGTTGAAACTGATGATAGTTTCTCTGATTTCAACTATTCTGTTTCATCAGATATGCCATGTAAGAAACACCCTTCTTCTTCTTCTATCGGAATATGTGCTTTTTGCCTTAAAGAAAAATTAGTTAACTTAGTTTGCTCAGAATGTGGTGAGCAAAGACTCTCTTCTTGTTCTTGCTCTGATCATTCCTCTTCTTCTAATAATAATAATAATCGAAAATCATGCACTGCTGAAGTTGGCAGTGTTGGTAGAATTTCATTTTTATTGGAAAATGACAAAACTGATCAAATCCCACACCAACCAGAACCAAAGAAACAGACCACCAAAAGGGAGAAAACAGAACAAGTAATTTTCCTAAGGAGAAGCAGCAGCAGTTGTGTGGAAATCAAGAAAAACAGCAATGGATTCTGGAAAATTAAGAGGCTATTTAGGAAGAAAAATAAAAGGGGATGTGAAAATAGTAATAATGAATTGGATGAAAGCAGTGAAATCTGGGTGTCTGATGCTTTAGCAGTTTCAAGATCAAGATCAGTGTGTAGTTTAAGAGGTGGTGGATTTAATGATACAGATGAAGGCAGTGATTACAGATTTTCAAGTGCTAAAATATCTGATGTTACTGGTGGTATATTAATGGATTCTGATGAGCCAAGAAAAAGTGGATTTAAGGGTACATTAGATAGTGTTGTTCAAAATAGAAGTATATTTCCAGTTAAAGAAAGTGATTTGGATGATTCAGCTTTTATTGATTTAAAATTGGATTTATCATCAGAGTCTAAACAAGATTTTCCTGCTGCTATGAGGCTAAGTAATGATTCAGATAATGGGTATGGATTTGTTCATTCTATTGGTAATCTGAGAGGTGGGAATGGTGTTTTTACACACAGTGGTTCATGTAGAATGTCAGTGAATGAATATGATAGAGGGATTAAAAGAAGTGGCAAAGGAAACAAAGTGTGGAAATGGATTTTCAGGCAAAGTTCTGGGAGGAAGAGTGCAAGTAACAGAGAAGATGAAAATGATATTATAAAGTCTTGAGTTGTGGAATGAGAAAGTTTGTATTATTCTCTTTGGTTTTTTGTTTATATGATATTCCTAGCTGCTTTAGAGACTTACTTTGAACAGTAAATATAAAGTTTCATAAGTTCTGCTTTGAATTACTTTAGTTTCTTCTTATATTCTGTACCATTTTCCCAACACACTGTGGCGGTGGATTAAAAAACAACAGAAGCAAAATAAATGGATCTGGCAAGATATATTTCTTTTTGGTTAGTATTTTTCCCTCTCTTTTCTGATTATACATTTATGCCTATACATGTGTCTGAAAAATTTCAGTGCGTCTGTTTCTGTGAAAATTTGGGCTATATGTGTGTGCAAACGATTGACAAAAATCGGAAGCCACATTTAAACATGGCGTCAATGAGAATAAGAAGCTAAAGGATATCAATTACCCTCAATCTAAAATTAGGTCACTTTAATGTGCTTAATTTCCTAATTACTTTAATTTCTTCTTATAATTGCACATGTAATCATCTCATAAATGTATCTTATATGGTATACATGGCTGATGAATATGCTCAAATTTAACTTTTATATTTCCAGCATTCGTGGGATTTAATCCCATTTTTAGTTGGTATATTAATTAATGAGAACAAACATAAGAAAAATCATAAAGAACTTTCTAGTTCTTTAATACTTTTGCATATCATACTTAAATTAATATGGCTAAACCAATTATGCCAACTGGATAAATTACTAATATTGATAAAGTTCAGTTTTACACTATGACATGTGCAATTATCAATAAACTCCAAATTTATTATGATATGAGTTTTTATATCAGTAAACAACTACTATATTATGATATTATTTTATTTTGTGTAGTACAAACGGGAGAATAAAGCGGGTAACTTTTTACATAAATATTACCTTCTACAAATTGTAGTATTAGAAGATATTAAATATTTCCTTTATTTATAGTCTCAATATAACCAACTCTTCCCCGAATACTTTAGAAACCAAATAAGTTTCTTTAAGACTTACTACAACACAATATCTTATTGATAATAAATTTTAGTCCTCCAAAATAGTAATAATTGACTCTTCTAGAGCTCTCAATTAATTTTGTACTATTATATATTCATCAACATCCACATGGTAAATATCTCTTTTAAAGAGAATATTATACCACTATGATAATGATCAAAATTATATGCAACATTTGTTTCTTCCATCACTGTTGTTCTTTAATAATCACATTGCTAAAAATATTTTAACGTACAATAGGTATATGACCGATGATCATTCATGCCATAATAATCACACTATTTTCTTATTTTCTCTGAAACCTCCTTCTAGAGGTTAGTGTTGCAGATTCACTACCACTAGCACATTCATATTCTTGAAGGAATGAATATGTATTTATAAATCAGATGTTATCACATTCACATCATGAATGGATCATAGTCATGTATATGTGCTTTACAAAATCTCATGTAAAATCGATGACAAATATTAATTTCACAGAGTGAAAGATTATTTGAGAATCCTTATTGTTCTTATTATCACAATGATGACGATTATAATTTCGTCTATTGCTACATCCACATTCATTAGTACCTTTATGGTGATAATTTTATCTTCTCTCAGACTTATCAAATACTGATATCATATTCTCTTAAGGGAATGAGAATGAAGCAAATACAATGGGAAAGGTTTTCGCTTCTTGTGACCATAATCATACATGAATTTAATCTTGGCAAGACATACAAATTGTACCACTTTGGGTTGCTATAGTTTCTCACAAATTCATTTAGAATTGTAATCAAAATTTGTTGTCTTTGGTTGTATTTAAAATTAAATTTACAAAATTTCAAGAATATAAAAGAGAAAATAAGGTAAAAATACTTACCTTAAATCCATAATTTATTGGTGAAGGAAGTTCATGGAATAATTGACAATCATTATCATAACGACCCTACTGTTCATTTTATTTTTAGAATCTCATCCCCTAAATAAGACTTCCCGTGCTTGCTTTAACTAATTTACAACCTGCGAAGATGGTTGGTTCAGGATTTGGAAGAGTTTTGGTTGCAATGGGCACACTTGATTCCCTAAGATTTCTTATAATGCTAAGTTTGACTTTTGGCCAACGTTTTTAATAAATGGACCCGGACTTGTATTTTGACGGTCTCAGAGGATCTGTAGGAAAATATGAAACCTGGGAGTATCCCGGAATCGAATTCTGAGGTCCCTATCCAGAGTAATAAATTTTTATTAGAAATTGTTAACTAAAAATTCTAAGGATTTAATGAAATTAAATAATGCTTGATCATATTTGTATCAGACCTGTATGTTGGTTCCGTAGCCCGGTAAAGGTCCAATATAACATTTAAGTCTTTTTTGTGAAATTTGGTGAGAAACGGGACTGATTTGACGTGATTCATATTGTCCGGTTATGAAAATAGAAATTTGAATATTCTTAAGGATTTCATGCGTTTTGGTATTAAATCCATAGTTTTAGATGTTATTTAGGTGATTTGATTCCGAACAAGTTTGTACGATATTGTTGGACTTGTGTGAGTGTTCAGAGTTGAGCCCCGAGGGCTGGGGTGAGTTTCCGGCATAGGTTGGGAGTAGAAAACACACAAAATTTCTGGTGTTTTTGATTGCGGTAGCAGATCTCGCAATTGCAAGGTTCGCAAATGCGAACATCGCATTTTCGAGGAGGGCTTTGCAATTGCTAAAGAGCCCGACCCAGGCAGAGTTCGCATTTGCGATAACTCTGTCGTATTTGCGATCCCATCAGAAGTCGTAGCTGCGACTCCCAGGTCGCATTTGCAACAACTGCAGCATAGCCCAAGCTTCGCATTTGTGAGGTTTTCTCGCAATTGCGATCCCGCATTTGCGAACCCGGTGTCGCAAATACGACATTAGAGGCCTCGACACAACTTTTAAAAATGGGACTTAGGCCATTTATTTCTTTTCACTTCTATATTTGTGCACTTTGGGAGCTTTTAAAGAGGGAATTTCAACCTAGAATTGTGAGGTAAGTTACTTCAACTTAATGTGAGTTTAATACTTGGGTTTTGGGTAGATTAACACACTAAAATTAATTAAAATTATGGGATTAGAGCAAACCCTAGGATTTTGATAAAAATTAAACTTAACCACGAAATTTGTTATGACATGAAATAGAAATCATATACTATTGATCCTTAGGTTATGAAGAACAACTTTCTTCAGAAAATCTTGAAATCCGGGCATGTAGGCTCATGGTCAAATTTTAGAAAACTTGTAATTTTGGTTGGAAAATTACTTGAATATTTAGAACATGATCTTGTGAGCTTGTATTAACTAGTTCTACCTCGTTGAATTAGTTTTGGATCGTTCGGCTCCAAATTTGAAGGTTTGAGCACGTTTTTGGTATTGGAAGTAAGCTTTGGAGCGAGGTGAATCTCCTATCTAACCTTGTAAGAGGGAATTGTTCCCATTGGTATAATAATTGAATAATTTGCCACTAAATGCGAGGGTTACGTACGTACTAGGTGACGAGAGTCCTGCGTAACTCCTATTGTGCTTAAGTCCGGGTTGTCTAGGACCCAAAAGCATGCTTTATGTGATATTCTTGTAACTTTATGGTTAATTTTGATTGCTTAATTCTTGTTGAATGTGGTAAACAAAATTGAATAGGTCACTTTCTTGACCCTTTTAAAGAGAAGTTGATATTTTTGTGAGTAATCGCTCCCCTGATTTATATTCTTGTCTGCCTATTGTTGTGCTTATTTACATTTGACCGCATCGCACGTATGATTCGCGAGCGTATGAAGCCAAGAGGGTTGAATAATACGAACCATAGATGCATGGACTAGATGCTCACATACTTGTGACACCAGGTCTTGGCACATACATTAGTAGACTATTTTTTTGTTGTTGTTGGGATTGTATAACTATTATGGTACGATGTTAATTATCGCTAGTTTTAAATTAGAAACCTAGAGATCTTGGTAACTGTTTTGGAAAAAGTAAAACTAGTACTTATTAATATTTTCGCGTTGGCTTGCCTGACAAAGGTGTTAGGTGCCATCACGACCTGAAATGAAATTGAGTGGTGACAATTATGCTCAATTCCAAAGCTTCTACTCAATTGGTTAGAGTCTCGTACTGATAACGTATTATAAAATAATAAAAGAAGAATAAGAGTATTACAGATAAAAGTAGGGAGAGAGAATTCTTATTGATTTGGGATGAATTACAATTGTTTACCTAAAAAAATACGAGTAAAAATTAAAAATAATTTGTGATTTTAAAGATACGTGATATATTCTAATACGAATGATTATACAAGTAATATTAAGCTCAAGTAAGAAAAATTGGTGAACCAAATCAATGTTGTTGAAGCAATAGGGGCCTCGAGCTTGGTTACCCTGGGGACTTTGAGGCCAGCTAAGAATAATAAACCATGAACAATAAAGTAAAGATAATAAAACTGAAGAATAAATGTTGAACACATTAAACAAGAAAAGTAGAGTAGGACGTTCTATTGCAGTGAATAATGTTAGATGGTCCATAAAAAATGATTGGGGTCCCCTTTCCATCTGAAACCGGGACACGAACTCCCTTAGCATCTCGTCATCCTTTTGTTTTATTTTGAAGACGTCTGATTTTCTTGTGGCTACCTTTATAGCCCCGGCGTGTGCTTTTACGAAGGCGCCCACCAACATAACAAATGAATCTATTGAATTATGAGCTAAGTTATGATACCATATCATAACTTCTTTCGATAGTGTTTCCTCAAACGTTTTTAGTAATACTGAATCGATTTCATCGTCATTCAAGTTATTTCCTTTGATTTCACAAGTGTATGAGGTAATATGTTCGTTAGAGTTAGTTGTTCCATTGTATTTTGGTATATTGGGCATGCAAAATTTCTTGGTAATGGGCATCAGATCCTCACTTGGGGAGAAATATTTTTGTATGAATCTTTTGGTATCTAGACCTTTCAAAACTAAAGGTGCTCCCGATATTTAATCTACCCGGAAGTTATAAGTTTCCGCCTTCTTATCGTTGCCTTCTATCTTCCTTTCTCCCGACTTAATTCTTTTAGTAAGTTCTTCGATCATTTTCATGATTGTGGGGTCAGTCCCCAAGCCGCTTTCATCGGGCCTTTCTTGCGCTGGCTCGTACCGGGCATTTACTGGCTCGGCGATGTTAGGAGATCTGTTCTGACTCTGAAGTTGAGTGATGGAGACTTGCTGAGCTTGCAACATCTGGAATATCACTTGCAGACTAACTCCTCCTTCTTCCATCCCTCATATTTCCTGGCCTTCTACTCGGGATTCCCTATGTGCGTTCCTTATGAGGTCTATGCCTGCATCCATGTTTAGAGTATTGTGCGAACTAATATATACTGGCTCCACATTTGGTACTCCCATAGGGTTTATGGGTGGTATACTAACCCCTATACCGCTGTTTTCTTCAAGACTTTCTTCCTCGTGAATAGTTGCATTCTGTGTGCTAAACATGATTAAGCCTAAAATCAAAGAATTATTGACAAGAAAAAGTGTGAAGAATAACGTTTATTATCAAAAAACTAGCACTAAAATAATCACTATTATCTTTAGCTCCACGGTGGACGTCAAACTGTTTACCTAAAAAAATGTGTGTAGCAGTTAAAGATAATTTATGATTTTAAATATACGTGATATATTTTAATAATAACAATTATACAAGTAATATTAAGCTTAAGTAAAAAAAGTTGGTGAACCAAATCAATGGTGTTGAAACAATACGGGCCTCGAGCTTGATTACCCCAACGACCTCAAGGTCAGCTAAGAACAATAAAGAAACTAATTAGTGTTAAAGTTTATGCGAAATAAATTGAAGAAATAAGAGGCAGAAATTGAAGAAATGTTGCATGAAACTAATTAGTTTCTCAGTTACAACATAAAAGCTTCAGCTCTAGTACTGAAATTTTGTGTGATTGCCTTTGTTACTTTAGTCCATTTGTGTTGAAGTTATGCGAAAAAACTAGTGCACTTGTAATTTTTTTTGCAAAACAGACACAAGTTAAAAAATGACACAAAAAATGAATACAAATGCAAATGACCCGAATTCCAAAATCAATATCATTTTCGAAGAAATGGACTTAACCACAACGGACTTGCGTACGGTTAACCAGTAGAACGCCCACAAAATAAAAATTCCATATCTGTGTCAATTCACATAGCTTTGAGAGTCATTTGTTTTCTGGAAGGTATAATTTATTAGTATTGAGGTTGACTGTAGAGCTACAGATTTTTTCCTTTTGAATAAACGAAGAAAGACAAAGGAATAGGTGAACTACTTGGTGGCCAATTATAGTTCCCTTTATTAAGTTGTTTATCATTCATTTAATTCAGATCGTGGGAATTTAATGTATTGATACAATATGTGGATCAGATAGATCAACAAGGCTTTTTCATGGGTTGAGATGGTTCCAACTTCTTCAGTCCACCACATTTTGATGGTAGATTGACTAGGACTAAAGACGTAACATCCTAATTAATTAAAAGAATCTCAAGTTTCCTTATACCTGTGGCGTCCTAGAAATAAATGCAATTTGTATCCCTACCCATTGATCTCAACACTATAGATAGACTTATAAGAATTGAATCAAGGAAATTACATAATTTCTTTTTTCACGTAAATCAGATAAGGACATTATTCCTCCGATTATAAAAACGAAGACACACACTGACACAAGCCCAAAGCTCTGCTGAGATCTATGATCTACTACTGTGAGACTTCATTGGATAAATGTGCGTTGGGTCTTTTTCTGAAATTGAGCAACTAATTCAACTAAAACACTTCAGCATAATATATTGGAGTTTCAACATATTATAATGGAACTTCAGTCTAATATACTGGTGTTCCAGTATAATATATCGGTCCAGCATAATATACTGGAGTTTGAAGCACCGGTGCTCCAGCCTCTAGTATATTATACTGGAGCCAGTAAAATTTTCTTGTAGCAAAATAATAGCTATTTCTTATTGACTTAGTAAATATTACCTATTTTTTAATGATCAATCTAAAAACTAACTAAACCGTGCTATTTTTACTTGGATAAGTATGCGTTGGGCCTTTTTCTGAAATGCAGCAACTAATTCAACTAAGAAATGGTTCTGGGCTTCAGATTGATAAGAAAGAGGGCCTCCAACAAGCATGTCCATTTTAACAACAAATTCACCACTAAAAACTAGGATTAGCTACAAATTTCGCTCCTAACTGATAGAATATTATATTAATCTATTGCTAATCTGATGCTAAGAGCTTGTTGTGCAAAACTGCAAATAATTTCTTATTTTAAAAAAAGTGATTTTGTTCAAAAATATTTTTTGAAAAAATACTTTTGCAAAATAGCAGTTTGTGTTTGGCCAATTCATTTGAGTAATGTTTTTTTAAGCTCATTACCAAAACCAGGCTTGGGCAGAATAGCAGAGCAAGTACTAGTAGCATAACAAAAAAACCTTCCTTGTAATTAATATCTTTGCTCGCGACAATCGGGACCTCGCGGGAGAATAGATAATTCCATCTTTGGTGCAGTGCTAGTACATATGAGACTTCTTATTTGTCTAGTTATAAATAGCCCTAGGGTTGACGAATATTTTAAAAAGCACTTTTGAGATTAGTATTATTTAGAAAAGAATAATTAATTTAAATATTTATTATAAAATAATTCAATTAAAATATAAATCATAAATTTAAAATTCCTATCAATATAAAATATAATTATTCAAAAGCAATAACATTGAATGTCTGGGAATAAGCAAAGAGTACGTACATGCCTATTCCCAGACAAGCTAGTTGGATGGTTAGAAAGATCATAGCAGCAAGAGATGTGCTGCAACAATGCCAAGGCTTCAATATGCAAGTGTGCTCCATTAGACAGATTTATCGACTACAGATTGGTCAATTGCCGAGAGTCCCTTGGAAGAACTTAACTGTCCAGAACTATGCCAGACCCAAAGCTGTGTTCAACCTATGGTAGTACTCCATGACAGGCTTCCAACCAAGGATAGGCTAACACAATGGGGAATTAATGTAGACCAGAAGTGTGTGCTGTGTCAAAACCATACAGAAACCAGAGAACATTTATTCCTTTCTTGCCCGTATTCAACAAGCCTATGGGAGCAAACAATGACTTGGATTCAAGAGGACCATCCCAGAATACAGAATTGGGACCAAAACCTCCAGTTTAGCAAAGCTAAAGGAAAGTCTTGTAGAGCCAACACTTTCAAAATGGTGACAGCAGCAATATGCTATGCTCTGTGGCTGGAGAGAAACTCGTGGATATTTGAGAATAGTTTTCGTAGCAGTGAATTTTGGTCAGGGAACTAGCCTATATATGTAATGTTAGAGGAACTCCTAAAGTTAGACAACAGATGAAACAATTTCTCTTGTAAATATAGTTAAGGTATAGTTACATGGATAATTGTGGTTAAATAGATACGATGAGATAGTCAGCTATGTATAAACTGGACTATGATAGTGTATTGCAACATCTTTTGTGATTAATAAAATTCTTAATTACCAAAAAAAATATTGAATGTTTGATATTATTTATCTTTTACATGATAATTAAAATATAAATATAAATTTAAAATCTACTAGTAGGAATAGGAGAATGAGAATAAGAATATGATTACATTAAAAAGTGGAGTAAAGTATAGTAAAAAAAGGAAAAACAAAAGAAAATTATTAAATTGTGAGGTATATTTTGGAAACAAAAATTTATTGCAAGATTATTTTTGTGTTGAAAAAGTTAATTTTTTGTTTCTACTTTTGCTTCTTGGAAGAAACTCAAATTTGTAGCTTCTCCCCAAAAGCAGAAATCCTGCTTCTACTACTGCTCAAAGTATTTTTTCATTTTGACCAAAATCTAAAATTTTTCAAAAAACATTTGACAAAAAAATATACTTTTGGCCGCTTAGAAGCGCCAAACGGGCTCTAAGTAAGATTATTGATGGCTTTTGCTATTTAGCTACATTTGTCATTGCTAGTTCCTATTTCTTTAGTAGTGAAAATTCTGTGAAGAAGGAGATGAGCAAATTTTCAAGATGGTCATAATAAGGAGGGATGTGCTTTATAAGAGCACCATGGCATAACACTTCATAAGACCTCATGAGAGAGGCTCAGATACCTGAAAATAATGAGATACAAAGATCTCAATAAGTTACGTCTTTATTGGGTACTGATGGAACTGATATAAATAATCGTCCATGATATTTTTGATATAATGTAGCTCTCATTATTATTAATATTGACATGGATCATGAGCTCAAATCTGTCATGAAATTTGGGCAGATAAATTGGCCAATGAAAAATATGCAATGAAAATTCACTTCACCTGAAAAATATGAAACTGGATGGATAGTCCATTATGCAAAAAGTAAAATAAAAAATAAGGTCGATAAACATAAAGACGACTTGTGCCATAAGATTTTTATAAATATTACGGTATTAGTTATATGAGACATGTTCTACTGTGGTGAACGGAATCATTTAAGATTTTTGTCTGACAATACATTTGATATGCATATAATGAAAATCCTTGAAGGATTTAAATTGTTCTGAAGCATATTAAAGTTCCCAAGAAATTTATTAAATAAAGCTTTGACAAATCCTTATGTAGATTAGAGCAATCATGGTGTACATGATTTGTTTTTGTTTCTAGTGCAATTGATGCACTAATATATCTGGGTAGAACCATGTATGAGTATAATAATATTCTAGGGAGATATAATTTTACTCCTATGTGGATATATTGGAATATAATTATTGTTATATTTGAAAAAAAATACTTGATGTACATTTGTTTATTCCAATAAATATTTCTAGGATTTTGTTGGTTGTGAATGGAGGCATTTTTCTGAAGTTCGTTCTTCAAATAATCTATTTGCATGTGGGAGCATTGCCTTGTTATCATTTTACAAGGTAGTTAATTGTTGATACTTATTCAAATCATGCCAAGATAAGCAGCTGATAAAGCAAGGGACTCAACACACAACAAACATGTAACTTTTTTTTTGAAGAGAAGATTCCAATAATATTGAAGATAATGTTGTTTGCTTATCTCAACTGGAAGAAGGATATATTGAAGGCAACAAAATAAAGCACATTTCACCAAAAGTTCTTTTCAGACATGATCTTCGACAGATTGGTGATATAGACATTCTACAAATTTATTTGATTGATAATTTAGTGGATCTGTCCAATGAATCATTCCCTACCCCAGCATTAGAGAAGCTGGTATACGGGATTGGAATGGGCCACTTCCGAAAGTAAAGTGATGTTTTCATCAAGGGGAGTAAGATACGCATTGCACTCTTTTTTCATAGCTAAGGTTTTATCCCCTGTGATCTTCCACCATAATCTCAAATGTTTAATGACGTATTTATGTAATACTTTTGGTATACCTCTATGTAGTAATAAAAATAAAGGTTGAGAAATCATTTTATAACACAATGAAATATATTAAAGAAGTAGGAATCTCTTATCTTTTGCTCCTTATATTCTTATTTACATATTTATTTATTATTATTACTTTAAACTAAATTTTTAAATAATCTTTAATTTTTGGAAAACTCATTTTCAAAAGATCTCTAGTAACTTACAAATTTTCATGAACAAACGTATTTAAAAAAAAAAAATTGGAGAAACGAGACCTAAGCCATTTCATTCACTTCCATATTCTTGACAAATTTGTGTTGTTCAAGAAAGCGAACTAATGGAGTTTAACCGTGGGTTGGGAAGGTGTTTTAGTTATGTAATATTGACACAGGTGTAGTTATTAATCAAATTAACAGTGTAGTGGACAGATAGACAACAGCTATACTGGAAGGGAGCTGCTTCCCTAAAATCTTATCCATATTTTTGCTATGCCCATTAACTAAAAATTCTTAATTATTCTAGATGCTTCGACGCTTGATTCTCGAATACAATGGGAATCTAACACGTGAGTATTTAGGTGTGGTGTACTTGAAGGTTGAAGATTCACAAAAGGAGTTGTGCACATACACGTACATGAACATACACAATATCTGTACTTTGATTTTTAAAACAGCCTAACTTTAAGTTAATTGTCATGAAATAATATAAAGACAAGAACAATAATGCAAGAACAAGAACAATATAGAGAGAATAGAGAGAGAGAAGTATTCTTATTGATACTTAGAGATTGTTAGGAGTGTATTACAATGGTAGAAGACCCCTTTATTTATAGGGACTGGGATGATTTAGCTACCAATAATAGGACTCTAGAATCTCTCTAATTAAAGACATTCACCTTAAATAGAAGTGTATTTATAACATTAATCATAATGCAAGCAATTATTTACACACATTAATCAAAAGTTAGATCTAATTAGTTTTCACACTAAACGTGTGTTTGGTGTGAAAAAAATATTTTTTGGAAAAATATTTCTAATTTTTTCATATTCAGTGATTTAAATATTTTTCTTATGAACTCATTTTCTTCCATTTGGAGGAAAATGCTTTGCTTCTCAAGAGAAAGGAAAAATATTTTAAAAATACCTTTTCAACCTTTCCTACTCTCACCAACACACCTTACCCCTATCCAAAAAAAAAAATTTCTTTTCAAATTTCAGTTTATCTGGTACCACGCACCCTACTACCTCCCCTCCCCCCCACCCCCCCGAATTTTTTATTTTACCTTAATTTTTTTTTACAATTTTATATTTCTATTTTTTCATTTTTCTACACTACCCACCTCCCACACCAACCCTCCTCCCCTCCCTCTCCAAAAAAAATATTTTTTAAACATAGTTTTCGATTTTAATTTTATTATTTATCAGTTTAAAGACTCAAAATTTTATAAGTTTCAAAATTATGAGTTCAGAGATTTATGTATTTGAAAGTTTATGCGTTTAGAAATTATAAAGTTCACAGGCTCGAAATTTTGTGATTTTGAAAGTTTAGCAGTTCGAAAGTCTATGAAATTTATAGGTCCATAGATTGTTGGTTTGAAAATTTATAGCTTCATGTTTATTATATTTAATCTATTTATGAATACATGAGAAGTCATTTCTCTTAATTTGCGTATCAAATACTGAAAAATAAATAAACTACTACTTTTTTTTAAAAAAAAATTTCACGAAAAATATATTTTGTTATACCAAACGCATCTTAAAGATGGTTTTGATCACTCTCTAAGAAAACATAAAATAACCTACTGGAGTGGGTAGGTCCCATTTCAGGATATAAATGACCTCTAAGAGGCCGTGTTGACCCAATGACCAACGTAATTAACTAGAAGAATTAATTCAAATAGCGGCTCGTTTAAAATTTTTAACTAAAAATAGTATATTGATGTATAATATATATATATATATATATATATATAAAGTTTATGTATAATATATGTATAATTATAAATAATTTATGTATATTAATTAAATAATAAAATATTAAATCGGATCGGCTATTTGTACAACAATCGCCGAGAAATACGAATTTAAAGTTCAAGCGCATTAAAGTAAAGCTGATATCGACGACTATTTACTTTGTATCAGGCCACCGTATAAATGACTAGTTTATGCTCCTAAAACAATAAATTAATTGACAGCTTGAGATGAAATTAAAGGAGTAATAATTATTAGGACTTCGAAAAAGAGCCGTAGTGAGAAATTAAGGTCCAAAACTTATATTTATACCAGCAAAAGTAACGACTATATTCACTTCATCTTTTTCTACCGGCGAAGCTGATTAAATGTTCCGTGATGCTTACTGTTGCTACCTTTTCCTCCTTTCGTGGTAGCTGAATCTCGGGTCCTTCCTCATGACGGATAATATTGATACTTCATACTTCAATATCACACGAGAGAAGAGTGATTTGTATGATACCTAATTTTTGTTTAACTTGATTATAGAAGGACCTGACTCTTTTATGTGTTTCAACTATTACTTTTGCAGAATAATAAATATAGAAAATAAAGAACATAGAGATTTTACGTGGCAAACACCTGACTCAAAAGGTGAAAAGGCCACGACATACCTTTCTGTAGGATTTTCCCAAATTATCCCCTAAAGTCACTGAGCCAAAACCTGTTACAAAAACTCTTTAAACCTAGAATTAACTCAAATTCCGTTGTGGCATACATCCTCAACTGTTGCGACAACTACAAGTTAGATCTTACTTGAAAACTCTAAGTACCTAATAGACTTTCTTTTAAATAAGTTGAAAGATACAATGTAAAATCACCTAATACAATTGAACTAGAATAAAAGATAGACACTTGAAACTGGTCCTTTTATCTGGTTCAAGTAGTTTCAGGTTTGCACGCTTGAATCACGCATAAATTGCTTGCAAAATTCCCTTACTATTTTGCTCTCAATTCACATATAACTTCTGCTTATATGCATTACCTGAAAAAGAGAACAACACTAATATTTACGGAGTTAGCAATTAGAGATTGACTAGGATATTGATGCTACTCTTCCATGGTGGAAGAGTTCTAGTTGATCTCATACTCTAACTCTATCCTTTTCCTAAACCGTATTCTCTCTGTGTAAGGAGTCTTTCTCCTTATCCAATATTCAACATTTTCGATCATGATTAGGACTTATCACTTCTTATAAGTTAGATTTGTCTCCTTCATGTGCATCTCACATATTTGAGTTGATCATATCTGTGCTTCACAAGATGGACCTGGTCGATGTCCGAGTTCCTTTGTCAGTCTTCAAAACATTACTTTTACTTGGGCCAATAAATCTCCATTTTGATGATGACAAACTCACTTTCTGCTTTTGACTCACTTAGGTCATTTCCGAACTCATCTTATTCATCAATACAAAGTTAGATAAATTTATTTATCATCAAGGGCTAGGTTCATTAGATTAAAAACATCACTTATTCAGAATATATAAAACACAATATCTTTTCCCCCTTTTGGCATCATTAAAAAGTTGCATAAACAAAGTGTGAGTCCTAGAAATTTAACAATTACTCATGGCCACATGGGCAACTACAAGTGCAGTCATGCATTAATCATCAGTAATCAAGCAAACATTTCAAATTATCGAGGAAATGTTTACAATCAACAAGAGCAAAAACAATAGATCCCATTGATAAAAGATATGTTGCTACCATAATCAACAAAAAGAAAGCAAATATATTCAAAACATGAGCAAAATAAAGAGAAATACCTAATCTAGGCCACTGGTGGTACTAGACAGGATAAGGAGATAAAGGCTAGAAGTCCTAAGGCACGAAGGAGCTAGAGGGTTGGTTTTGGAATTGGAGAAGTTTCAGCATATTTTGAAGAATGTCATCATTTTCCCCCTTTCCTTGGTGAGCTCAGTTTTGAGATATCACTCTCAGATCCAACCTCTGTTAAGCGAGCCTTCAACATAGCTATCTCATCATCCCTGGTCCCACTTTCCTGAACTAGAGCCCTAAATTTACTATTGATAGGCATCTGCTTGGATTAACAGGTTCATTGGGAATGGCGGTGATTAGATAGTCACAAGCTATCAAAGTATTTATGCCAAAATGGTCCTTGCTTGTGGCCATTTCCCACTTTTTCATAGGCACCTTGCATCGATCCAGAACAATACTCGGAATAAATCCATAAAAGGCATGGGCCTTGGAGCCATTGATATCCATGTCCAGTAGCTTTATGATGAATGCAGGCTAGTTGATTTGTCTTCCACTTTCAAGACATTTCAGCAAAACTAAGTCCATATAGTTAGCAATATGCCTTCTTTCCTGCCTAGACACTAGGCACCTATTGACAAATTCAAAGTTGACTTTATGTTGTGGCTTCATTTCACTCTTGTGCACAAACATGGCCTCATTCATTTCTTTAACATCGTATAATCTTCATGTTAATTCAAGGGCAAGAGGAAGGTAATCCAGACTGGGGCATCTTTGTCTACTGTAGTCATCATATTCCTCAATAGGGATGTCAAGAATCTAACCCAGCTTCTCTGCATCGAAGGTCACCTGAACTCCTTTCACTTTCCTGGTAACTCTGCCATCATTGACCTCTGCATTGGACATGAATTTAATGATTTTAATTCTAGCTAGTCTTCCATCCATCTAAAGGACCAAGTCCTTCCAGCCCTGAGTAGCTAGTGCATCAACAAATTGAACTATTCATGGATCCACCAAGTGTTTCAGCAATCTACCCTTCAGAATTTTTCTTTTGCCAAACTTGGAAAGCTTGTCCTGTTCACCATCAGACCCGCTCTCTTCTTCACCACTCCATTCTTCATCCTCAGCAATTTTAAGTGGTTTGTTTATTACTCCAGACCTTGTCCTTTTGGCTAATGAAGATTCATCAGCCTTAGACCTTGATAGAGACTTCTTGGAAGAAATTTTGGTCTTTTTAGGCTAATGGGTCTGAACCTCCACAGTTGTAAGTTCCTCCTGATGGACTTATTCCATGTGTGCAATATCAGGAGCCTCAAAAGGCTCTGCAACCTTAGCTTTTCCTTTATCTATCTTTTTCTTCTTTCTTTCAGCAAAAGCCTTTTGTAGTTCACACTCACTCTGTTTCACCATACTTCTTGTGGCTCTCCCCTTAGGCAAGGGAGTTTCAACATTTGTACGAGAATTGGCTCTTCATTTAGAATACTCTTGATCATGCCTCAATTTACCAAAATAGAGAAAATTTTGTTAGAGATCAGTGAGTCATATTAACAGTTGTCACAGGTGTATACTATTTATAGTATGATAATGAGTAAAAATTAATCTAAATATTTACCCGAGTTCCAAATTTCCTATAAAAAAACTTTTATTTTTCAAAATCTTCTCTATTTTTTCATTGTGCATATTGAGATGGTCCCATTATGTAATCTTAATTATCCCTAATTCTAATATGTTTCCTTTAAAGCTTTCTCTAATCTGTGCTTTAGTAAAGATGTCAGTAATTTATTTATCAGTTGCACAAAATTCTATAGTAATCAATCCTTTCTCAGAGTTGTCTATTAAGAAGTGATATCTAACATCTATGTGTTTAATCCTCTTATGATGAACTAGGTTCTTAGTTATACTAATACCACTAGTCTTATCAAAAAAAATAGTGATGCAACTAACTTCAATGCCAAAATACATCAACAGTTGGTTGATCTATACTAGTTGAGCACAACAAGAGGTAGAAATAATATACTCACCCTCAGCAACGGATAAGGCCACTGAATTCTACTTTTTAGTGGCCCATGATACCAGACATCAACCAAGAAAATGAGCCATACCAAAGGCTCTTTTTCTATCCACAAAGAAAACCTGCATAGTCAACGTGGTTATATCTTACTAGGTTAACGTTACTACCTTTAGGGTACCAAAGGAAAAGGTCAGTGGTGCCTTTCAAAGATCTCAGTATCTTTTTGGCAGTAGTCAAATGAGATTCCTTAGGATTTTCCTGAAAACGAGCACAAAGCCCTACACAGAAATTAATGTTAGGTCTGCTCACAGTAAGATACAACAGTGAATCAATCATACCCCTATACAACTTCTGATCAACAGATGAACTATTTCCATCTATGTCTAATTTAGTAGTTGTTGCAATGGGCGTGTCTATTTCTTTTGATTCATCCATTTTAAACTTCTTAATTAATTATTTTCCATATTTTTGTTGATGGATCATGGTTCCATTTGGTTTTTTTTTGATCTGTAAGTCCAAGAATAAGTTAAGCTCACCTATCATACCCATTTCAAATTCACTCTCCATTGTTTATCAAATTCCTTACTTAGTTTTTCAGGGGTTTCCCTAAATATTATGTCATCAACATATATTTGTACTACTAGTAGATCCTTACCATTTTCCTTCAAGAATAGAATGATGTCAATCTTACCTCTTTTGTATCCATGTTCAAGTAGAAATTTTGATAGACGTTCATATTATGCTCTAGGAGCCTGCTTGAGTTTATATAGGGCCTTGTCCAATTTGTATACATGATCTGGACACTCGTTACTTTCGAACCCTGAAGGTTATTTGACAAAGACTTCTTCTGTTAAGTATCCATTTAGGAAGTCACTCTTAACGTCTATTTAGTGGAGCGTAAATTCCATGCATGCTACAAAGCCTTTGAGGAGTCTTATTTCCTTCAGCCTTGCAACTGGAGCAAAAGTCTCATCATAATCTATGCCCTCCTCTTGGCTATAACCTTAGACCACCAGCCTTGCCTTATCCTTTGTAACTGTTTCATCTTCTTCAAGTTTGTTTCTGAAGACCTATTTAGTGTCAATTACTGATTTGTCATTGGGTCTTGTGACCAAATGTCACACTTGACTTCTTTTAAACTGATTGAGTTCATCTTGAATTGCATTCACCTAGTCTGCATCCTGCAGAGCTTCAGCAACATTTTATGGTTCAATAAGAGATAAGACTACATTATTAAGATTTGGTTTTAACTCTAGAAGTTGGATTAGTAAGGATGTTCTCAATGGGATGAGAATTTTATACTTGTAAGGTTTCACAGCCAACTAATTTCTATTTGGATTTTCTCCCATGTTCTATTGTCAAGGAATAGGATCATGGATAGGTTCCATTTGGAAATTAGATTCGCTTCTTCTTTGTTCAGTTCCCCCTGTCAGGTTGCCTTAAATGGAAGAACTTGCTCCATCACATGTTCCTTCTTTTGGTGCAGCTTTAGTTTGAGCTGTGACTTCACTCAATACTTCTACAAGCCAAATAGCCTCATCTTCATGTTCTTGTCTCTCAAAAAGAATGCTAGTTTCACCAAAAACTACATGTACACTTTATTTTACATACAAAGGTATTTTGTTGTCCATTTTATAAGCTTTGGTATGTGAAGAATATCTCAAGAATACTCCCTCATCACTTCTGGGATCAAACTTACCTAGGGAGTCTTTTTCATTATTGTGCACAAAGCACTTGCATCCAAATGCCCTAAGATGGAATATATTTGATCTTTTCCCTTTAAGTAACCCATAGGGAGTCTTCTCTACAAGAGGTCTATTCATGCATCGATTGATGATGTAACATGCAGTGTCTACAGCCTCTGCCCAGAAGCTATGGAGTTTACTAGAAAGAAGCATAGTCCTAGCCATATCTTCAAGAGTCTTATTCTTTATTTCAATGACTCCATTTTTTTGAGGAGTCGTAGGGGTAGACAAATTATGATTTATACCATGCTCATAAAAAAATTCATCAAACTTAGCATTTTAGAAATTTAGTTCCATGGTCAGACCGAATTAATACAAGTTGATTACCTAGTTGTTTCTAAGTGTTTTGCTTTATCCTTTTATGTTAAAAACAACACCTACATAAGCCTAGAGTAATCATCAACAAGTACCATATCATATTTCTTACCACCTCTGCTCAATGTTATCGTTGGACCACAGAGATCCATATAAACCAGTTCCATCGACCTTGTAATGTTTACCACTTTCTTGCTTTTAAAATAGGATATTATATTCTTCCCCTTTGCACAAGCCTCACAAACTTTTTCTTCCCTGAACTTGATGTTAATTAACCCTATCACCAGGTCCTTGGAGACCAATTTGTTGAGTTGATTTAGACTTTCATGACCAAGTCTTTTGTGCGATAGGAGGGGATCATTGTCTAACACACTAAAGCAAGTGATTTCGTTTTCTGAAAGAGTAAACAAATCTACAATCTAAATATTGTTAACTCTTTTTCCCAGCAAAACAATCATGTCAGTGGGATTATTAATCACAAAACATTTGGTAGAGGTGAATGCAACCGGGTTATCTTTGTCACATAGTTATGATACACTGATCAATCTATATTTTAAGCCATCAATCAAGTATACATTCTCAGTGGAATGTGAGTCTGTCTTACCTACATTTCCAACCCCAATGATCTTAGCTTTCTTCCCATTTCCAAAGGAGACATGACCTCCTTTTAAGTCCTCAAGTAAAAGGAATTGGTTCTTACTTCAAGTCATATGCTTTGAACAACTACTATCCATGTACCATATTTGTCCACTTCCCTTAACTTTGACCTGCAAAATGAATTCAGGGATTAGTCTTAGGAACCCAAACTAGATTGGGTCCCTTTCTATAGGAAAAAAGGTAAATTAAATTCTTTTTAGCTTATCCAGGCAGCTAATTTTTCTATTGGACGAAGATTTTGTTCTTTTGACTGCCTTTTCTTTTGCATTACATTCACTTTTGTAATGACCAATCTTGCCATAGTGTGTGAAGATTTTGTTCTCAGGAAGGGTGATGTACTTGCTTTTGGGAAACCACTTAGGTGATGGGGTCCCATAGCCAGGCCCTCTCTTATTTCTACTGTGGTGCTCTTGTAGCCAGGATAGTGCTTTAGAGGACTTATTCCATTTGCAAATTCGCTATAGTTCATGTTTCACCTTGCTTGGACCTTCTTTTAGGAATCTTATCTTCTCATCTCTCTTGTACAACTCGTCCTTCATTTTTCCTAGATTTTATTCTAAGGTGAGGTATGTGTGATCATCTTTCCTTTTACCTGTTCCTAATTTTAGTTTTAAATTTTTAGATCTAAGTTCTAAGACAGTGGTGTCAAGTTCAAGTACCTGGTTCTTCAACTCAATATTTTTACTAGACCTGAGTTCTAGATTTTTGCACTTAGCTGGATCACACATTCCCTAGACAACTGTTCCTTCTCATTGTTTATTACATCAGACTCATCAATGAAGCGTAGCAGTAATTCAGATTGCTTTTATTTAGACAAAACTTTAATCTTGTCTTTGAAATTAATCACAATTATCTCTTGTTCATCGTCTGATTCTCCAATGCCCACAAGTGCTTGTTCATATCCTACTTCATCTTCTAAATCCTCATCCGAGCATTCTCCCAAAGCAGCAATCATAGCCTTTGTTGATCCTTTGTTCTTCTTGGATTGATTCTATTCATTCTTTCTGTTTCTTCTTTCATGCCTTTCTTTCTTTCATTCAATTTCCCACCGAGGACAATTCTTGATCATGTGATCAGTCTTACCATATCTTTGGCAACCCTCGCTGGTTTGTTTTTTAAGAGCCCTTTGTTTGTCGAAAGTTGCACTTCTTGAAGAACCCTTTCCTCTTATTAGGTACTTGTTTAAATCCCTTTGATCATAGCCATTTCATCATCCTCTAGGTCTGCACCTTCAGCTATTCTGAGAGCCAGGCTTCTTTCCTTCTTAGGTGAATCCTTCTTCGTGGTTTGCCTTCTCAGTTCATAGGCAGTGAGATTTCCAATCAGCTCATCCAACTTAACAATAACTATGTTTTGATTCTTGAATAATATTGATTTTGCTTTCCCAAGATACTGGCAAGACCCTTGTCAAGATTTTCTCAACCTTGTCTTCTTCAAGGATAATTCTTCCAAGAGACATAAGTCCATTTGTTAGTATTGTGAACCTTGTGTACCTCTCTTGGATGATTTGTCCTTCTTTAATGGTGAAATTCTCATATTGAGAATACAACAATGTTCTTCTTGATCTCTTTACTTGAGAAGTTCCGTCATGAGCCACTTGTAGAGTGTCCTAAATATCCTTAGCAGTAGTACAACTTTGAATTCTACTGTACTCATCTGGACCTAGTTCACACACAAGCCATTTCTTGGCCTTGGCATTCTTTTTCCATTTTTTCAAATCTTCAACAGTATAGTTAGCTCTCATCTTTGGCACGTCCACTCCTTCAACATTCTTCTTTGTAGTAGACAGGAGACCATCAGTAACAATATCCCAAATTTAATAGTGTCCTTACACACATAAATTGCTTGCATAATTGCGTCGCTATTTTACTCTCAATTTATGTTTAACTTCTGCTTATGTGCATTACCTGTAAAATAGAGCAACACTAATATTTAGAGTTAACAATTAGAGATTGACAAGGATAGTAATGCTACTATTCCATGGTGAAAGAGTTCTAGTTGATCTCATACTCTAACTCTATCCTTTTCCTTAACATTGTTCTCTTTGTGTAAGGAGACTTGCTCTTTATCCAATACGCAACCTTTTCGGTAAGATATCATTTATGATACGATAGGTTTGTCTCCTTCACGTGCATCTCACATGTTTGACTAGATCATGGCTATGCTTTACAAGATGGACCTGGTCCATATCTGAGTTCCTTTGATAGTCTTCAAAATTTTACTTTTACTTGGGCCAATAAATACAAAGTTGAAGATCAAATTCTCATGCTCTTGAATTAACTAAATCCGTCAAATTCAAGATTAGCTCAAAATCCCTTAATCATGTTTAAAAGAGGAGAATCAGAGGAAAGATTAGCTCTCTTTAGATTTGAAATGTTGTAGATATTATATTTTCTTAATTATTTCTCGGGCATTAAGATTTATATTTCAAGCACATATCAAGCTACGGAAGAAGAAAAAGAAGAACAATATATGATTACATAAAACTAAGTAAGGATGCATGATCAATTTAGATGTTAAATTAAGGAGTAAATAATCAGTAACTAGCAATAAGAATATGGATTTATATATGTATATAACCTGAGAATTTTATATCACCCTATATTTTAATATGTCGTAATATATTACCCGCCTATTAGAAAGGAGGTTCAGTTGAATCCCTTCGGTCTAAAAATTATACTATACAACTAGAGTGAAATTAATTTTGTTTTTATATATCTCTGCGTTGTTGAATCCCCTTACAAAAGATAAATGTTACACTCAAGCATTTTTGAATCTCCTAGCTAAAATTTCTTGTTCCGCAACTACGTGCCTAATTTTTCAAGTACCAATTCTGTCGTAACAATTGATGCTGATAATGTAAGTATAATTTTCCATAAAGTGAAACATTTGAAATATCAGAAGAAAAACTTTAGGAGTATGTGATACAATATGGGACATCCATATATATACATACATACATACATATATATATATATATATATATATATATATATATATGTGTGTGTGTGTGTGTGTATATATATATAGAACAAAAGGAACAAAGGGAACTTTTTATTCATCGTCTCAGAGTTGTCTTCATGCCATAAATTTCTTCAGAAAAATATAGATAAACACGAAAAGTTTAATCACCGCAACCACCATTGACGGCGATCACTTGATCTTACTTTGAAGAAATCAAACAAGATGACTTCTTGATAGATATCAGTAAAATGATGAGAATAATATGGTGTATTATTGAGATAATTTCTGCATAATGGACAAGTCATACGTCCATAACCAAGCCATCTATCAAGGCAAACTCTGTGAAAAAGATGATTGCATCTCAGCTCTCTGACTTCTTCTCCTTCTTCTATTTTGCACAGACAAACTGCACATTCAGCTGAATCCATTAATGACCCTGATTCAGCTTCTAAAATCCTAACACCAACCTCATCATGTGCACTAGAATTTTCTGAAGTTGTGTTGATGTTATAGGGATGAGAGAAAGATTGAAAGAGGAGGAAATTCCAAATCCAATTTAACTTAGTCGCAGTATAATATACAAAGTTACGTACCTTTGACGGTGGAAACATTGCCACCATTTTCAGGAGATGGGTACAGATGACGAGAATAAGGAAGAAAAACTTGAAAATAATATTGGTTTATGTAAAGGAGGAAGGATGAGCTCTATATATACATATTACTACATAGGGGAGGGATAGCATAGGGACTAGCTGAAAAGAATGTCGAAGTTTAAGAATGTTTATAAAAAGGAAAACGTTTCAGAATAACAAGGTTGAAAGGAAATAGCAGTACATTTTGGGACCACGAGTACTAACTACATTGTAATGTCACTATATTATGTTCCACCGCACTGTATCTTGCAAACAACAACAAAAATTTGTAATTGTCGGCTGACTTGTTAATGTTGAGTGATTATTACTCCTTCCCTCTCAATTCATGAGACTTCCTTTGAGTGAACACTTAACTTTCAAAATTTATGGTGTAAAAAAAGCCATGAATATTTCTATAGCTATGGATAGGAGTGACAAATGGGGCGGATTGGATCGGATATGGTTCGAATCGAAACGGATAATGAATGAATAAACTATCCGACCCGATCTATATTTGATACGAATACAGAAATGGGTTAACGGCGGATAATATAGGTAACCATATTATCCATGACTTCATCACTTTGAAAGAATTCTTAGTCTTCTTAACATGAGGAAGCCCCAATTTGAGGCTTTAAAAATATAAAGTTACTGTTTACCTCGAAAAATGTGAGTAACAATTAAAGATAATTTATTCTTTTAAAGATATGTGATTTATTCCAATAATAGTGAATATACAAGTAATATTAGGTTTTAGTAAAAAGAATTGATGAACCTAACCAGTGTTGTTAGAGCAGCGGGGACCTCTAGCTGAGCTAAGAGCCAATAAAGTATGAAAGATAAAGTAAAAATAATACATCTGAAAAAAAGTTGTTTAGCATGTTAAACGAGAAAAGAAGAAAATAATGTTCTATTACAGTGAATGAGATGTCTTTTACAAAGATTGCGGTCCTCTTTATATAGAAGAGGAAATACCTATTATGGTATATTTTAAACTATGGCAAAGAATTCTATTGGTACAACGATATAACAACCTAGAACGGACTTGTACTATTTCATACAAATATTATTCCTTAATTTATACCATGATCCACGTCTCCTTGAGAAATTTCTGCTCTTTCTTGAGTATCATCGAAATTGTACCACCCTCGACGCAAATCATGCTGGTCTTCGATTTGCTCCCTCAAGGTATACATTTTCCGGTCAGCTCTGGTCTTTACTTCGTGCTACCCGAATTCGAGCCCCGGGGTTCTCTTAAGCCCTCAAAATCGAGCTCTTCCTATTTCGACCTTATAAATTTATACTCATTGGTTATCCATTTTGTAATGGAAAATATGTGTCTTATCCATATTTGATCAATGTTTAAAACGTTCATTATCCAACTCATTTGTAGTGGATAATATAGGTGGTTAACTATTTTCTTTTAATTATTTTGCCATCCTTAAGCCTATGTATAAATTATCTCCTATACGAATTACTCCAAATAGGAGAGGCAGTTGCATAGTGAATACTCGAAAGGAAATTAAAGTTGTACTTTAAGAATGTTTATTGAAAAAAACATTTCAGAATAATGAGTTTTAAAGGATACTCGATGGCCATGAGCCAGTGGTAGTCCTTTAAAATTCCCACTTCCTTGCCCAACTAGTGTCGGAGGGAATGCACATGGAAATGAACAACTATCTCAATCACGTATGTATAAACAACATTCTTCATCCACTTGCACAATCGATAAACTTGGAACAAGTCCAAACCATGAGGCAAAAATGGAACCTACCTCCCCACTTCAGCGCATCCTAAACCACTCCTCCCAACTAGAACTGGGAAAAATTTCAAACATGAATCCAATTTTCATGACATGGTCCCAATCATCGATAAACCCACAAGCCCAGGGAAGCCATAAGTGGCAAGCTCTCCCCCCACCCCAATGCAAACCCAGTACCACAAGAAAATCCACAAGCCGCACCACACCAAATACCTCAAGTTATCCCTCCACCAGTAGTAAACCTAGATCAACTATTCCAAGCCCCTACCAATGCTCCAGGACAAGAAAATATTCTAATAGAAGAGGAAGAAGAGATCAACCTACTAGGGTCAGGTCCAATCCTAGAATTTTCAAGCCTTAACGAAGTAAAAGTTTATCTCTTCAGGGAACTCCTAGAGAAGAGATAGGTGCTCAGTTGCACCCTAGCTCTCTACAAATGCTCAATGGATGTGAGGCCACCTCAGGATCCTACAGTAAGGAATCAAGCAATAATCCTAGTCTCTAGCCTAAGGTGGAATCCAGTGTTTCAAACTGAAACGGACAATGGTAGAACCAACAACCAAGCCATGATATTTAGGCTTACAAACTTTATTATATGGAACATATTTGGGGGAAACAATGATAGATTTTGGGTTAACTTTAGAGTGATGATAGACACACACAGGCCATGCATATTTGCCTTGTTAGAAACTATAATGTAAAGTCACTTTTCTCTCTTAAGTGACTATGCTTTTTTTGAAATGATCGAGGTGCCAAGTGATGGCCAATCTGGAAGTATGATTATACTATAGGATGATTCTTGTTAAAGTCCACAACTTTGTTAGGAGGAATCAAGAGATCCATGCACTGATTGAGGTAACTCCCTTCTACTACACTTGGTTATTCTCTTCTGTTTACGCCAGTACAAAAATTGACTAAAACGAATATCTTGTGGAAAAATTTAGAAATATTAATTCAAACTACAAAGGCCCTTGGTTGGGAGGAAGGGGCAAATTTTAATGATGTTATTAGTTTTAATGATAATTTTAATGATGTCAATATTTTTAATGATAAACTAGAGGGTGGGTAATCCTACTAATCATAGACGTAGGAACTCTATTAACAAGTGTAATCTATTAGACCTAGATTATAAAGGTGCAAAATATACTTGGTCTAACCTTAGGGAAAAAACTAAAGGGCTTATTTTAGAAAGGTTAGATAGAAATATTTTTAATGAGGAATGTCTATCCTTATACCCCCAAAGCTATAGTAGTTCACCTCCCTAAAACTCACTCGGAAAATAACCCCTTACTATTAACTTTTTGCCCTAAAAAAGTTAACCACTTTAATAAACACTTTCGTCTAAAAATAATTTGGTATAGATATCTAGATTTCATTAATCTTGTTAAACAATGTTGGACTAATGATAATCTTGTCAATGCTCAACACACCTTTAGACAAGAAGTATTCGATTGGAAAAATGATACCTTTGGTAACATTTTCAAAAAGAAAAAAAAGGATTCTAGCTAGACTAAGTGGCATCTAATACTCTCCTAATTATCACATGAGCCACTTCTTACAAGACCTAGAATCTAGTTTACAACATGAATACAACTCCATTCTATCAGTGGAACATGATTTCTTGAAACTTAGATCTAGAATAAACTGGATTAACGAAGGTGAGGGTAATACCAAATTTTTTCATGTTGCGGCATCTAATCGTAAGTGTCGTACTGCTATTATGTATTATACTGACAATAAAGATTGAAAGATCTTGGATCTCAATTTAGTTCTTGACCAGTTACTAAGCTTCTTTAAAAGTACTTTTAGAACCTCAAAAATATCCTCCCCTAATAATAGTAATCATTATGAGGCCTCCTTCACTAAAACAATCAATTTATGCTGCCCCGACAATCCTCTTAATAATTATGAAATTACGAAGACCCTTTTTTCCTTAAAACCTTTTAAGGCATCGAGCCCAGATTGTATTCATCCATTTTTCTATCAAAAATACTGGCATTCTATTGGCCTTTCCATTATTAATTATTGTCAAAAAGTATTTGAATCTCAATCACTTCCAAATGGCTTCAATGATACTTTTATGTGTCTAATATAAAGGTGTTAAATGGGTGGGATGGGCCGGGCCGCTATTTTTTGGACCCATACGGGTTACAGTCTAGGACAGTTACAGTTTGTGTCTTAACGAATTAAACAGGTTCGGGTTCATCCAGATAAGAATTGAACCGTAAGGGTTACGAGTTGAAGGCCGGGCCGGGCGGCGTTTAGTGTATTTTTTTTTGAAATTTTGTATACCTATTCTAAGTTATATTAATACAAAATATTAACATAAACAATTCAAGGAGGATGGGAACAAATTATACTTATTGCAACTTCTATATTTATTTCGTAATGCAAACTTACAAATTGAAAGGTTTACATTTTTAATAACTAGTAAATTCATTATCTTAGTAAGTTGTTCATAATAAAGATGAACTGAGCCTTTCTTCTGGAGTGTTAAATTCGAATGGGTTGCCATGTCTCCAACTTCCTCGTCTTTTGGGCTATCAACATCTTCATGTCCTTGATTTATTCATTCCGATCTAATCCACTCTCTGAAACATACTAATACTTCCAAAGTATTGCTTCCCAATGAGTTACGTGTATCTCCAAGTTGTTGTCTTTCTTGGCTAAAAACACTCTCCGAGGCAACAGTAGAAATTGGCATATTCAGCACGTCCCGAGCCATAGCAAAAAGAACAAGAAATTGCTTTCAATTCTCCTGCCACCATCCAAACGGTGAAAATTCCTTTATGCGAGGCTCTTTTTGCTTCTTCAAGTAGAATTAAAGTTCATGAATGTTCCTGCTACTGGTTTAAGTATTAGAAAATGTAGACAAAATATTAAAACTATCAAGGCCTTCTTCATCATACACAGTAGTAGAAGTGGTACAATACATAGTGAGACTAACAGTTCCTACAGCACGAGCAATATCATCAATTAAATTTGCATAATTATATAGTTGATCTAAATGATCATTTAGCTTGTTCATAGAAACATATAAATCTAGGATTTCATTTGGTCAAATCTTCATATAAGTATATAAAGCATTCATTAATTAGTGACAATCAAACATCTTAATAGAAAGATTTGAAATAGCACCAATTAAGTAAATAAGAGGAATTTGAAAGAAATATTTTCTGAATTTGGATTGCATTTTTTCAACGACATCCTTATATTTTTATTTTTTCTTAAATTCGAAGAGTAAAAAAGAAAATTCAACTATATTTACTAAAGATATAGTAACAATAGGATAATATGCTTCAGAAAACTCAGCAGTAGATGTATAAAATTTATATAAAAATTTAACAACATCATTAATGACCTCCCAAGTACTAGCTGTTAACATACGGTTTGGATCATTACAATATGCATTAGCAACTTCAGTTATTGGAATCTATATTTGTAGCAAAATTTTGATAATATAGATGTATATTCCATCTAATAACAGTTTCGTATTGCATGAATCCGAGTTTAATGTTATACTGGACATACTTATTTCTAAATTCCTTTATTCTAGATTGTCTATTATTTCCTTGAATAACACCAAATGCTCTTCTAACATGAGTAAGCTCAGTTGAAAATAAATCAATGCCACTTTTATCAATTAAATTATAAACATGAGATGCACACTTAACATGAAAAATATCATCAAGAGATGGTTGCAAATGCAATTTTATTATTGAAATTGCGCACTATTATTAGAAGCATTATCAAAAGACATACACAATACTTTTTGCTTTAGATTATAAAATTCAACAACTTCACAAATAGTACTACTTATAAATGGAGCAGTATGACTCTGATCTTCATCATATCTAAAAGCGATAATATGTTTTTGCATTCAAGTAGTATCGTCTATCCAATTATATGTAATTGTCAAATAATAATTTTTATTAACAACATGGCCAATATCAAAAGTTAGAGAAAATCTACAAGGAAGGCGGCTAAACAAATAACGTATGTATGTTTGATATTATCCATGAAGTCTAAAGATATCAGCTCTATAAGTCTTCTAGGGATACCTTTAAATAAAGGATTGTAAAGCCTTTGAATATACATAATAAGATATGATGAAGAAGCAAAATAAAAAGGTAGACAATCCAAAGCAATTATTTTTGTTAACTCCATACGATCCTTTATTTTATCATATTTCATTATACCTTCAGTAGTAGGGGTAATAGTTGTTTGATTTCCATCACCATCAACACCCTATTCTATGGGATGCTCAGTTCTCATATATCTACTAAGCATCCTAGTTCCCCTAAATTTCCTCCAATAAAATATTTAAAATCACCATTATAAATTTTGCATTTAACTCTATCAGTACCTTCTGTTATTTCAAAAAAAAAAAAAAAAATTCCAAACCTTACTTCATGTTCTATAATTAGTATTCGGAGCAACATGTGGTCTACTCCTAGTTCCACGACCACCACCCCTTGTAGCAACTCCAGCACTACCAACTCCAACACTAGTAGGTGTACCTGGTATCTCATCTTCCATTTATATTTCATTATCTTCTATTCATAATCTATATTTATATTATCATTAGGCGATTTTTCGGAAATATGTGTACATGATAATGAGTTATTACTATTACTACTAGATGCTGAAAAACTACCTCTTTTTTAATTTTCTTTATCAGTAATCCTTTTATATGCTCTTTTAGCAGCATTAAACATATTGTAAAAATTTATTAATAAGCAAAAATTGAATATTCAATTAGAATAGTAAATAAGAGAAAGATTTGGAGGGACTTCACCGAATTCGATAATAAATTGAGCACTTGATTACGCAATTCTGATGTTATCACGAGGCATGAACAAACGCAAGCAAGTATTTCAATTTTGAACTTCAATTGTTCAAACTTCAAAATTTGAATGATAAAACACAATAAATTAAACTCAAGAAAAGTGAGCCAAATAAAATTATAAGATGAATTGAAGACTTGAAATCTTGAAAGTTGGAGAATGAGAGAATTTTGAGATTGAAAAATGTGTGTTAAGTGATGAAATAAAGAAGAGGAGGGGGGGGGGGGGGGGATGACATTTATAGTTTTACAAAAGGTTAGATTTACAAATTTAAAAAGGGTTAAAATTTTGAAAAGTCTATTTAAGCAATTTTCCCCTTGGCCAATGGACAAATTCAAGTTCTGACTGTTGCCAACGGTCAGTGGGCCCCACATAATTCAAAAATCTAAAAAATAAAAAACAAATCTACTCATTGTACTGGAACGGTCCAGGCGGGTTAACCCAGTAAGGGTTACTGTTCACATGGACCGGGTTTAACCGGTCTGGTTACTCGTTTTAAAAATCAAAGCAGACCAACACCTTCTATCCTTCCTACCTAGCCCCACCGACCCCTCTTTACCAGGCCGGTCTGGTTCAGATTTTTTTCGGTCTGGTCCGGTCCGGTAACAAGTCAACCGGGCCCATTTAACAAGCTTAATCTAATACCTAATTTTTTCAATGCAAACAACCACAAAAAGTTTCGGCCAATTGTCCTTTAAAACACCTCCTATAAAATCATCACTAAAATTATTGCAAATAGGATAAAACCTTACCTTCCTTTCTTAAATAGCCCAATGCAAGCTAGCTTCATTATATATATGAGAGCATGTGAAAATGCTATAATAATCCAAGAAATCATGAACAAGTTACACAAAAATAAAAAATCTAATTTCAACATGACCATCAAGTTAGACTCGGAAATTTTTTTTGATTGGTTGGAATGATCTTTTGTTTATAAAACTTTTAGGTTTTTTTAATTTACCCCCAAAAATATCCCGTTAGTAATGCACTGCATTTGTACAAGCTTCATGAGCATTATAGTAAATGGTGTGAGAACTAGCTTCTTCAACCAAGCCGAGAAATTCATCAAGGTGACCCCCTCTCCCCCTATATTTTCATTCTTATCTGGAGTTATTATCTCATCTCATAAATTATCAAGTAGATACGTTGCAATGGGACCAACCCTATCGATTTTATACATAAAAATTCTAAATTCTCTCATATCTTCTTTGTGGATGATATTACCCTAGTGGGCAAGGCTAACAAAAAAATGAGATTTGTTTCAAATCTTGCCTTGACTTCTTTTGCACTGAATCTGGACTTGTGATCAACAAATCAAAGTCCAAAATTGTGTTAGCTAGCCACTGGCCTCTTGATTTTAGAAAATTTTATCAAATCAACGAAGTATTAAGGCATTATCTAGGCTTTCAAATACTTAGCTACTCTCCCTGAGCTAAGGACTTCCAGTTTCTAATTGATAAAATACAATCTAAATTATCACATTGGAAGTGTTCCTTCTTGAACATGGCAGGAAGAACAACTTTAGCCTCAATTTCTTTGAGTATCATTCTTACTCACTCCATGCAATATACTCTTCTACCTCCTAAAATCATAAAAAGGATTGATAAAATTCAGAGGGACTTTATCTGGTTTCCTTTAGTTCCTGCAAAAAAACTTCATTTTATCAATTGGCAAGTGATTATCAGGTATAAGTATGGGGGAGGATTAGGGATTCATCAAGCAAAGTCCAAAATCTAGCCCTTCCTTTAGGGCTTATTTGGAGACTCCTTAATAATACATCCTCCCCCGGGGGTCAAATTTAGCTATCTGAATATGGCACTAGACCTTACATAACTCCTCCTTTATCAAGAAATTTATTTTACAAGGGTGAAAAATATACAATAAGGGGATTCTATGGCACCCTTGTACCAGCTCCAATATTTACATTTGGATTTTCAATTATAAATCACTTAGAAGACAAATTGAAGGTCCCCTTAACATAAATGACCAACACCTTAGTCTAAAAAACATCATTCACAAGAATGGATGGAATAGCAAAGTCATCTTCTTTGAACTAACTGTCGATATCGTTAACAACATTCTCTTCACTCCTATTCCTGGCAAAGTTTCAGCAGCTGATAAAATAAGTTGGCATCCTAATTCTTCAGGTCATTTCTCGACTAAGTCTTGCTATAAACTAATCCATGATTATGAACCTACCTCAAAACCTTTTAAATGGATTTGGGAGCTCCATTGTGCAGTTCAAATTAAATTATTTTTATGGCAATGCATTCACAACCATATTCCTTGTCGGACCTACTAGATAAGATACCTATCAATATTGATCCTAAATGTACAATGTATAGAGTAGGTGTTGAAGACAGACAACACATCTTTACAAGCTATTCTATTGCAATGCACTTTTGGGATAAAACTGGCTTACCTCCTTTGGATTCTGAGCTCAATAAAAATTGGCTAGCAAACTTAAGAGACTTCTTTATTAAGCATTACAATGACGACGGAAAGTGGAATACTATATTTTCTTATTGTATATGGGAACTATGGAAAAATAGGAACAATAATAACATCAACAACTTTAAGAAAGGTCATACATGCATCTTGGGAATTTAATTTCTTCACTGGTACACATATTTTTGTGGATAAAAGAATCAAGGTAGACATTAGTTGGATAAAGCCTAACAAAAGGCTTTATAAAATTAAAGTGTTATGGTGCTTTTGATAACAATAGTAGCAGAGCAGGTCTTGGAGGAGTTTCAAAATAACAAAGGCGACTGGATTGTAGGATTCCATAAATCACGTAAAGCAATTTCTCCCTTCCATGCAGAACTACAAGCAATATTAGAAGGTTTAAAAATAACAAAAGACATAAAAATCACGAAGATAGAAATTGAAACGGATTCCGTCGAGGTTATTAAGCTTTTTACGAAAATAACTCTAACTATTCAAATGTTGTTTGTGAATGCAAATGGCTAATGCACCAGCTGAAGATCTAAACGCTATAAGCATAATTTCAGAGAAAGAAATATGGTGGCCCATAAACTAGCCAAGCAAGCCACCAAAAATGTTTGAACATCAAAATGTTATCACTATACACATCCATTTTTTTTTGCTGATGAAGAAAATACAAAGGACAAACATAGTGTTTGTAATGACTTTAGAACTTTATATAGTAATGTCTGTAACTATTTGGCATATATATATATATATATATATATATATATATATATAATATCCGTGTGTTATGTTCAAAAAAGCAGTAAATTTAGGATTCACGAGTACTAGATATTGTAATCTCACTATATTTATTTCCTAGTATACAATGTATCTTGCACAACAAACACTACCAAAAAAAGTCAATTTCAAATCGTCAAATCAGTCAGAAATTAGTTGGAGAAAACACGTGATCACAAGTATTTGCGACCGAACTAATTGAAAATTTCCAACGGATCAGCCAAAAAATAAAAAATAAAGGACATATTTTAGATTAAGTCATTGCGACTGAATTGATTGGTTTGGTTATTTCATTGATTCGGTCGCCAATCAAATAAAAAAAATTAAATTAAATGTTCTTATGCCTATTCCTTATGAGTTATAGGCGTCTTCTAGGCTTAGTTTAGGTGAAGGAAGTATGACCGCCTTACCAATAGTTGAAACCCCCCATCCTCGGGTCCTGAAAAAGATACTGATCAGAGACGAATCGATTCCGTCCGAAAATTAAATAATAAAACTAATTTTTAACTAAATATTCAGACGGAAACAGTAGTACATATTGAGTATTAATTATTAAATAAATTCAGAAATTATCAATTTGCGATCGAATCATTCACAAATCTGGATAATATTTGCGACTGATTCAGTCACAAATCAGTCGCAAATCTGAAACTTTTTTAGTAGAATTCTGTTGTATTTTCTATTACACCACATTCCAAATAAAACAACCAAGCAAACACCTAGTATAACAATTCAAATCTAATTTACTACAAAATGAACAGTAATATTTATAACAATCCAACCAACTAATCAAACAACATAAATAAAACATATCTCCAACTTCAACTCTAAAACATTCAAATAGCAATTTTTTGGTCTAAGACTCTCTTCAGACTCAAATACCATTGAAGGTTGACTCCCTTTTTTGCTTTTTTTTTCTAAAAAAAAAATTTGATCAAAGTTTGAGTTGCTTGAAATTCTGGCGATATCTGATCAAATTTTTGACACATAACTTTCATGTCTTCTTGGAAAACTAATGCACCAGTAAATAACGCTACTGCTGAACGACTGGACGATGACTTACTCCAACGTCGTAGACTCGATCTTTATTTATTTTCACAAAAAATAAATAAAATAAAGTAAAAGGAGTAAGAAAACAAACACGCAACTTTCAAAATAATATCGAATAGATAATTACATAATATCTATACCTTTATTTACGTCACCAGCCTCATGTGTCCAAATTGCAAGTCATATCCTCTGGTGCTGGCTGAGTTCCTTCAGGATGAGTTTGTTGCCATGTATCAAGATCAATATGATACTTGTCCTGAAATAAAAAAGAGGAAAAAATAGTATAGTTTCGAAGTTGGTATTATACAATATCTGTAAAGCACGCGGTTCGACCCATCCTTCTCTTGTGTTATCCTTCTTCTTCTTGTGGGCCTCCGCAAAGACCTCAACATAAGTCATATATGGCCAACATACCTTTTTTTAAATTAAAAAGTAATTATATACATACATACATATATATATATACATATATATATGTATGTATATATATACATACATATATATATATATACATACATACATATATATATACATACATACATATATATATACATACATACATATATATATATATATATATATATATATATATATATATATATATATATATATATATATATATATATATATATATATGAAATTACCAATCTCAAATAATGGGCTGCAAAACTAATAGAATCTTCCGCACACAACGCTCCACCTTAGTAGAAGCTCTGTTTAACTTTATTTGTTCACTTTTCTTCTACTCGAGGTTGTTCCACTTTTCGAAGAGTTGATTTCAGATATCTACACGTATCCAATCAGTCCTAGTGCCACCTCTACTAGCAATATGACGTGAATCTGTTATCCACTGGTGTGCTCTCTTCTCAAAGTTTTCATTCACCAAAATTTCTTGTCCATGCTGTTGTACACACCTAACCTGCAAAAAGGAATAAATAATATTAGACAAATGAGAATAAGTATTAATAAAATTAATTTATTCTTTCCTTAAATTGTTGTCACATATTCATTCTGATCTAGTATGGTATTTATCTCCAGAAATTTAGTGGCTCATGAAAAATTGGCTTCATAAATTCCATCACTACTTGTGTGGCCTAATATGATGGCAAAAACCTATATATATTGTCACACCTCCTTTTTACACGACTACCCTGAAGGATAAACGTATAAGGGAGTTTTTTCAATTAAAGTGATATTATTCGAAATGAGATTATTTATTTATTTAGAGTCTCCCCTTGGGATAGGTTTTGCTTTTAGTGTCCCAAGTCACTGGTTTGTTTTGAATCCCAAATCGATGTAATTTTTTAGTGCCCGAAAGGAGTCTGCGAACCAGAAATTTTAAGTAAGGAATTTTGTTGACCCGAGGGAAGGTGTTAGGCACCCTCGGATCTCGTGGTTCTAGCACGATCGCTTAAGTTATTATAAGTGGCTAAAATCTATTTTATACATGTTCATCCTATGGTGCAATTTTAAATTATTTTACTACTTTTAATTGAATTTTTAGGAATATGAACGTCATTTAAAACGTATCTTTGGATCGCGTCACTTGAAATGCACCAGGATCCGAAACACATTTTACCCAATATTTTGGGATTTGGATTTGGGTCACATGAAATGCAAACCCGCATTTAGGAAGGTAAAATTACTAAAGACGCGCCTAAAGTAACTAACATGTCATTATCTTCGCAGGAAGCCGTGAAGTTCTCTAAACGACATGTCCCAAATTTTTTAAGTATTTTTATATTGGAATTTAATGAGGGCCACACAATTTATGGGTTTCATTCGGCGGGACACACCTCATTTTATTATTTAACGTACAATCTAAGCAAACTAGAATTTCCTATAGTGTTTGTCTCTAAAAGGATCTAGTTAATTAGCATTGATATTATTAAAGTATTCAAGGAATTATGGCCTTAAACTCAAGTCCACATTTAAACAAGAGGGAGACCTCTTATTAACGTGAAACTTAGCTTGAGAGGCCCAAAATTAGCCAGTGGTGCCTTCAATTAAGATTGACCTGTAATGGCTATCTATGTTTAGGCCTTGAAGCAAGCCCAAAGCTGAAGCAAGCATGAAGCGGGGTTCACGACACAATTGACTCAAATGACTTAGTGAGATGTTATATTAAATTCACTGCTGTGTGAATGGGTCAACACTAGACTTAATATTGTTTCTAATCAGCCCAAACTAGCGAGATCCTATAGATATGCAAATAGCTCTTAAATTCGAGATTTCAGTGTTACATCACACTTGAGACTCAACTTAATTTTTTTTTTCTTAACATGTAAATGAAAGATAACACAAAGTGATATGCAGAATTAAAATCAAATTTCAGGTTCATACACAATCAGTAATTCTATGCTTTAGTTTTGGCTTGCAAGACTAAACCTAAATGGACCTGTTACAAACGCTCATTAGCCTGAATTTAATATTGCATGAACACATAATCTAACCCATGAATCCTGAATTTAATATTGACACGAACATATTAACTAACCCAGGAATTTAACCATGCCATGCTGATATTATGTCTAAACTACAGTACATGTCTTACCTCTAATTACCCTACCACCTAAAGGAGGTTATGCTACAGCTAGTACTTCACTCTTAGTTTTCTGACTTGTGCCTCAAGTTTGAGGCTGAAGTTATGCCTAAGTCCCTCACTAGAATGTTTTAGGAGTTGTTACAAGATTCTTTCAGTCTCAAATACCCCTTATACCCTTATTTCCTTACCTAATTGACTAACCTAAAGTCTTAACCCTTGGTTTTCAATTGGGATTGATCAAATCTAACCCTGGTCAACTGTGTTCAATTATGGGCCAAATTTGGTCTGGACAACAGGCTTACTATGTGGACTTGGACATTTAAAGAGTTTTAGGACAAAATAATGCACCTCATGGATTCAAGCAAATAATTATCACAACTTTCAGGACTATATTCATGAATACGTCAAGATGAACCATAGCAATAAAGAAGAAACCCAATTGACTAAGCAGGAACAATTGGCAAACTATAATACTTAGTAAAAAACTCAGAAGTAAAAACCAAGAAATTAAAACAAAGCTAATATCAGTAGTTACAATATACAGAAAAGCAATTTATTCTAACATGTGCAAATACTGAAGATCACAATCACTAGGAAAGAAATATGATTGGTATGAAACTCTTAAAAGAGGACACCTACTCAGAATCATGATATAACACAGGTAGGATCAAAAAACCATTCAGAACCTCAGAAGTGAAACCAATGCAAAATAAAGAGATGAGCATCAACAAACCATATAAAAATTTCAGTGGTCATAGTACTGAAGTGTCAAAAGGCTAGACAAGCCATGAAAATTTCAGAATCAGAAGACTAAGATCAGCATGATATCAGACCACTCAAAAGATGAATGAATTCAAATGAGTGACACCCAAAGGAAATAATGCATATAGAAAGTAGAGACGACTACCTAACCTACTTGAGAATGAGATCGTGGAAAACAACTAAAATTTAAAAGAAACAAAACAACTAACATTCAAAAGAAACAAAGCAATTAAATATATACAAGCACCGACAGTGATTAAACATTAAATACTTAACATTTGGTTCATACAGCCTTAAATTTATATTCTTCCAATTCAATAAATTTCTGGTTTCTTTTGGGAGGTTTTTTAACCTTTAAGGCATATTCCTTGAGTGTTTAAAGAAGAACAAGGGTTCAGGAGGGTTTGGTGCTTCTAAGACCCAGCACGGTCTCATATCTAAGTTTTGTTGTGGTTAGCAGGGTTTGAGGGCTGTGGATGGCATGGTTGGGGAGGGGGATGGAAGGGGATTGTCTGAGGTCAGTTTGGCCAGAATCCGGTGGGGTTTAGGTTTTACGGTAGACTTCAAATCGATATTCGAGGCGCTTTACTTAGATTCTAAGGGTGTGATATGGACAGTTGGAAAGAGGAAGATGAGGTGGTTCAGGTGTGTAACTTTTGACGTGTTAGGGGTTGGGTCGCCGGAGACGGTGGTTCCGGCGATGCTTCTTTTGAAGATTAGAGAATCCGAAGGAGAGTTGTTTGAAAGGAACGGATTGCAGGACGGGGAAGGGGAAGTCTAGGTAGTTCTATGGTGTAAAATTGGGGCGGTTTGGTGACCGGCCGCCGCCATGAGGCTATTTCCGGCGGAGGAATTTGGGTGGTTGCTGGGTGATCAAGGGCGGTCAAAGGGCGGAGATGGGGAGGTATTACAGTGGTGTATTTTGTATGAGGAAGATGAAGATTTTGTCTCTATATCTATACAGATATTTGGACATATTTATTTAATTTGGGGTGAGGGTTTCATGGCCATTGAATGGTTTGTTCATCAACAGCTGTGATAGCCTATCCTTAAAGCGGTGTTGTTTTGGGCGTTTGTATGTGGACTGGGTCGGGGGTTTATGTTTGGACTGGGCACAAGTGTGTTGTACAGGGCAAAAATATTTGGGCCACCCAGGTCTAGCCCAATTATGGCTAGCCTGGGTAGTTGTATATATATGTATATTTTTATATTTTTTGGTTTCTTTCCTTTTGTTTTATTCCTTAATTCTTAATTCTATTTTATTTAAAAAAAATTCCTAATTAACACAAACAATAAGAATGTAACAAATTAAAATTGAATAAAAATGATTAAAACGACAGAAATACTACTTGCGTATTTTTGGAATTTTATAGTTGTAAAAATAATACAAATTAACAATTATTTTAGCAAAAATACGAAATTAAATCCTAAATGATTTTAAGCATGCATTAATGAAAAAACATTGGCACATGCAATTAAATTCTAAAATTAATTCCTAAAAACTATAGAAAGAAAAATCCTAAACGTGAGAGTCACGTGGGAGTCGTCTTAGAAGGGAAAAAATCACATGCTCACAAGACCAAGAATCAACAGTTGAAATCGAATAGCAACACAATATTTAGATCAATTAGAAACCCAAATCGACACCATTGCAACCCAAGACATGAGTTCAAACCATTAATATTACTAATAGACCAAAAATAGCCTCGATTGCACTTCAAAACATACTCAAAATTGAACCCAACACCTTCTGAAGATTCAGGACCTCCCACACATGTATTTCAAGTCCTTTTCATCTTAGTCACACTAAAATTCAAATTGATTGCTGTGAATTGGAAATAATCTAAAAAAACTCTAATGAAACAATATTTTTTTTATATTTTTCTGAAGCTTTAAGATCCAAAAGAACTTTCAGAGGCTGGAAATTTTAGATAATTTTTCAGGATTTTCAGATATCAACAAACTTGTGAATGAAGGCATTGGGATGCCTTTTTATAGCCAAAACTTAGGGCAACGCTTTTATTTTGTTTTAACTATTAGTCCCTCTTTTGTACTTCAGATTTTATTAGTTAGTCCCTCAATTCTTAGCTTGTTATCCAAGTTATATCAACCAAAATCTGAATTTCACCTTTGAACCCACTCTAGAAGCTCCTAGATCAGTTACCAAAGATTCCCTGATAAACTGCCCAAATTACCCTTGTATTGTTTCTACAATTACTAACTTATGTTAATTATTACAACCTCTCTAACTTACTGTGGTTAATTTGATAATTCTGAACATTAATCAACTAACAAATTCCAACACAAATCTCAACACTAACTGACTACTGATTTTCAGATTACAAACTACTTATCAGAACAAATTAAGGAATGATTATCATTAGAACAGAAATGAAACCAAACAAACCCTACATAAATCCTAAAAAGAAATGAAACACTGAGATAAACAAGATCAACAGAATCTAAAAACTAATATGTATAAAGGAAAATTATTTAAGAACAAGAAAAATCCATGCACAGGCAAAAATGCTACCCTATCTAACTAAATTAATCGATAAGAAATCAAAAATGAAAAACTTAAGCAAAATTAGTGACATTAAAAAATGCATGATTAAACTGATTTTATAGGAAACAAAACTCAAAATGAAATAAAATAGGAGAAAAACTTATCTATGCAGGTCTTGGAATAGAATTTGGGCTTTGTTTCAAAACTCGAGGAAGGGTATCCAGTTATAAACCTTCTAGGGTTCTTCCAGTCTTTGACTCAAGATTTGAGCACTTCGAGTAATGTTCGAAGGGAACTAATCGGGGATTCGGGAAGAGGGAGGTGAGGAGGGTCAGGGTGTTATTTTGGGCGGGGTTGGATGAAATACTGTTGTACACGGCAGAGACGATGAATATATTTTAGCCTATTTGAGAGGTTCAAAGGGGATTTGACGAAAGTGGGGTTCAGATTTGGGTAGAGGATGCATAGGGGATTATGGGTTGTAAAATTGAGGTCGTTTGGTGGTGGCGCCGCCGTGGGCGGCGAAGACGGCATCCACAATTTTGATTATTCAAAGAGTTGCATTCATATTCAAAGATTGGTTTTTGAGCGGTTGGAAAGATGAGGAAAAGGAGATTCAGGAGTGTAAATTTGGGCGTCATTGGAGACTTGCCGGCGGCGGCAATCACGCGGAGGGTAGTGGTACGAGGAAGACATCCTCTAGTCTCTACGGTTTCTGAATATTTTGGACCGTTTTATATGGAACCCCTAGGTGAATCAAGGCAGTTGGATCGGTATAGATTGACGGCCTGAGTTACGTGCCACAAAACGACGTCGTTTGGGGCGTCTCAGATGGGGCACTAGGTTGGGGAACGGGTTTGGGCCGGTTTGAAGGATTTGGACGGGTAGGGGAGGGTTTTGTGTGGTTTTGGGCTAAGCAATTGGCCCAGACTGATGGCCTGAGTTTGTCATATGTTTTTTTTTTTCAATTTCTCTGTATCAATTTCAAATTCTTTTATTTGATTTCTTCTTTTTCTCTTTTATTTAATCATTTAATTCCTCTGTTTTTTGTTTTCATTTTTTAGGTTTTATTAAATGCAAAATAAAAAGGGCACGACAAAATTTAAACACCACAAGTAAAACTAATTAATTTCTAAAAATAATCTAATTTCCAAGTTTAAAAAGAAAGCTAAGCAAATGTAAAAATGTACACTTTTGTTTTTTTTTCCTTATTTTTATAATATCAAATGCTAATAAACTTAATAAAATGTAAACTTGGGTCCTAAATGCAAATGTATTATTTTTTATTTTTTTATGAATTATATTGATTAAAAATACACAAAAATGTAGACAAACAAAAACTCATGCAATTAATTCCTAAAAATTCCAACAATAAAAGAAAAATCCTAATTTTAATTAATTCTATAGGAATATTTCAAGGGAGGCAAAGCTCACGTGCTCACAACTGTCCCTCTTTGCTCGGAGACACGAACGGGTTTTCGAACATAGATAAATCAGCAAACGAGAGATTGTTGCCTGCTCGGCATTCCATGAGAAGTATTTTTGAAAACTATCTGACCAAACCCTGCTTCAAAGGTTGCCAACATATCCTTGGCTACAAAGGAATGAGGTCGGTGTAGTTCTGGAAGTTTTGGTTGTTGTGACTACCATGAGCTGTGATTTCACTGTTTATGCTGTTGCTACTGCTTGCTGACCTCCTTATTACACCAAAAGGAAAATCAAAAGCTAAGCTAGATATGCCTATCAACTATGAGTTACAAGATTCCTATCTATAAATTTCTTGATACTTGATCTTGAGTCCTAGGTGGATTCGTTGTGGACCCCGATCTGAATCTTGATGCTCGTAATCTATAGGTGCCGGTTCGTTCTTCAGCATTGAAGCCAAACGAGACATGTGCAACTTGTGATTTTGAATCAAATTTGAGCAGTCCGCATCTTTTCTTTTCAATCATTCCAGATTTGTTTCTTTTTGTTCTTTTATACTTTTCCTTTATTATGGATTGAGATTCACTCTTCTGGTCATCTCGAATCTTGTTTCTTGAGGTAAAAGCTGCTCGGACACGAAAACAAATAAACGAATGATATTTTTTTGCCCCAGTTTTCACAAAGAAAATTCGCGAGTTATTTTTTTTTTTATTTAAATTTAGCTTTCATTGATATCAACAAAAATTACAATGAAGAGTTCATAGTAGTAGTATGGACTAACTACTACTTTACAGTTCAATACTATGCTAATACAAGAATTTACACCTAAGGCTAAGGGTAATGGTTAAGTTGTCGCAGTCCCGCTTTCCAACGCTTACAGTTTCTGCCACGAATATGAATGAGCATTGCAACCTCTCGGCAGAACTGGTTTACCTCTAATGGTTTCCCCTTAAATCTAATATAGTTTATATTTCTCCAAATGAGAGCAACTGTGGTCACAAAGGGAGTAGCAGCAACAGCCTTATGCCACACTTTACTTCTAGCTAGGCAGCATATCCATTGGACTTCAGTATCCCAACTACCAATTGATCTGTAATAGCCCAGCCAACAGCAGATTCTTCGCGAGTTATTTGTAACCCAAATCTAAGCTGCTTTTCATTGAATACAGTAAAAGTCAGGATTGTATCTTTTGGAAAGATTGCAGTAAATGCTGGGAAAAGTAACGAGTCGCTGTTGAGGATAAGAGGAAGATCCGCGGGTTATGCCGGGGATTAATAAAGAGTATCTGCTGGGAATGAAAAAGAAAATCCACGAGTTATGCCGGGTAGAAATGAAAAAGATTTCCCGGGTTATGTCGGGGTGATCCGCGGGTTGTGCCGGGATAGGAGGGAAAAGTGTTCCTGGGTTATGCTAGGGGATCCACGGGTTATGCCGGGTTAGGGAGAAAAAGGCTCATGGGTTATGCCACGGGAATCCGCGGGTTATGTCGGGATAGAAAGAAAAAGGCTCCTGGGTTATGCCAGGGGATCCATGGGTTATGCCGGGATAAGAAGAAAAGATCTTGGGTTATGCCAGGCGAATCCGCGGGTTATGCCTGGATTTGGAAAAGAAAAGGCTCCTAGATTATACCAGGGGAATCTACGGGTTACACCGGAATTTGGGAAAAAAAATCTCCTTGAGTTATGCCAGGGAGATCCATGGGTTATGCCGGGATTTGGGAAAGAAAAAGGCTCCTTGGTTTATGCCAGGGAGATCCACGGGTTATGCCGGGATTTGAAAGTAAAAGTCTCCTTAGGTTATTCCATGGATATCCATGGGTTATGACGTGATGGAAGAAAAGACTCCTGGGTTATGCCAGGGGAATCTGCGGGTTATGCCGAGATGGGAAAAGGGGACTCGTGCTGGGGGGAGAAAAGAAAAATCCCCTCAGGTTATGCTGGGGATAGAAGGAAACTGGTCCTCGAGTTATGCCGGGGATAGAGAGAAAAGAACCCTCGTGTAATGTCGGGGAGGTCCACAGGTTATGCTGGGGACAGTTAGGGATTGTGGTCCTAGATTTTGAGGATCGAGTTAAGGATCAGGGGTCCAATGCTACCATGACTTGTGTGATTCTCCTTTTCTTCTTTTCTTTTATGAAAACTATGGGAAATGATTTAAAGAGAACTTCCCTTTTGGTTGATCGTTGTTGCAAGGCTATTCCTAGCTCTTGTGCATTTCCTTTGCTTGCCTATGCTATTTGTCCAATTGCTTAGGATTACAACTGTTTCAGATTTTCAAACAAAGTGTGATTGTTAGTTCGAAATGGTGATTGGTTTTGTGTCCTTGATTACTCGATCCCGGCCTCAATTCTGTTGAGAAGACCTTTGGCTTTCAAGACTTTGCCTTGTTGGTTTGTCGGGAGAACTCATCTTTAAGATTTATTTCACCTTCTTAGGACTTTCGGTTGCGATTTCTTTGCCCCAACTTCCATCGTCAGAATCTATGGGTACCTTGGCTTTTTAAAAATGTGTCTATGCAATTAGACCTCCGGAACTCAACCTTTCTAACTTAATTTTTCCTTCGGGGAATTTTGACATCGATTTTCTTTGTTTCCAACCTTTTGTGCTTCTGAAGCGTCACCATCATGGCCAGCCAAGATCGGCTAGAGGCGCCCGCTGAGACTGGGAATTTTCTTCAGTTCTTTTCAGGCGAGCCCTGTGAAAATAGTCCTGCCACCTTTTCTTTTAGAATGGTCATTGGATCATAGTTAAACCGAAAGGGATTCAAGGAAGCAGTATACAAGAGAAATCATTTGGGTTTAAAGAGAAGAATCAATTTCGGGGAAGAGAGATGGACTTATCTGGGGGTGCATGATGTATTCTAATGGACATGACATGCTTCTCGTACTGGGTGCCTGACTTGTACAATATTTCCAGCTTCTCGTGAACCGTAATTCAATATTTCGAAACTAGGGAACCTTGCCTGGGCTCTTTGATAGTGATATATCTTCTTTTCAGCCGACAACACCCTTTGCGGGTTTTCGCCAATCGACCTCTCTCATTTCTCTTCTCCTGTCACCCGATAGTGCTCTTTTACGAGTTTTCACTAAACGGACTCTCTCATTTTGAATTTCTCTACTTACCATCGCCATATAGTGCTCGAAGTTTTTCAGCGATAAGGCTCTCTCATTTTATTTCTCTAAATTTGAATTCTATCAAATCCCAACAATGGTGTTTGTCGCTTCCCTGCCTTTGGCAATCGATCGGAAGGACTTGGGCCAGGTTTTGGGTAAAAGGAGTTTTTATGGGACTACAACTTTGGAACCGTTTTGGTGGGTTCGTGGCCGAACCATTATATCATCTGCCCCAGTTTTTGATCTTTGGGGAATTGAGGTTTTTTTTTTGGTGTGACTGAACCTCGGGGAGAGGCTGCCTACGTATCCTTTCGGAATCAACTCAGACGTAGTTCAGGAAGTGCTCCCTAAACTAATTTTGTTTTGTTTTGTATATATTTTTTCATTTTTCATCACTTTTCTCTTTTTCTTTTTCTTTGTTTTTTGTCTTTCATTATTTTTCTCTTTTTCTTTTCTTTATTTATTTATTTATTTGAATAGAATTTCCGGGTTCCAAAGAGAGTGATCAAAGAAATGTAACCGACTCAAAGGGTTTGTGAAGGATTGATAGTGTTTAGGGTAGCGGGAAAGAAAAGCCTTCGGCATTTCAACCAGACTGAATCATTGCGGCAGGGAGTCTAAACGTAGTACCTTTTTACTGCATCTACATTCACTGCTGCCTCATAATCTTCTCCTTCGATGTCGCCCACGTACAATTCTCCTTTGGGCAGTATCTTTCTGATAATGTATGGGCCTTTCCAGCTAGGAGCAAATTTCCTTTATCTTCCTGATAGTGTAGGAGAATTCTCCTCGATACAAGCTGCCCAACCTCCAAATTCCTGGGGCGCACCTTCTTGTTGTAAGCGTGGGCCATTTTTTGTTTGTACAACTGCCTGTGACAAACCGTGGCCATTCGTTTTTTGTCGATTAACAACAACTGTTCTAACCGAGCCTTGACTCATTCACTGTCCTCAATCTGCTTCGATGATTATCCGGAGCAAAGGAATTTCTACCTATGCGGGTATAACAACTTCGGTTCCATAGACCAATAAGTATAGGGTTGCTCCTACCGATGTATGCACCGTGGTGCGATATCCAAGTAATCCAAAATACAGCTTTTCATGCCATTGTTTGGAGCTTTGAATCATTTTCCTCAAAATTTTCTTGATGTTCTTGTTAGCTGCTTCAACGGCACCATTGGCTTTGGGCCGGTAGGGAGTTAAGTTTCTATGTATTATGTTGAATTGTTCGCCATATTTTCCCATCAAATGACTATTCAGGTTGGCAACGTTGTCTGTGATGATGGTTGCAAGAATACCGAAGCGGCAAATGAGGTTGGGATGTCTTGGTGACTGACTTAAGCGTGATGTCTTAAACCCACTTAGTGAAGTAGTCAATAACAACAAATATGAATTTATGTCCATTCGAGGCTTTTCGCTCGGTTGGTCCGATGACGTGTGTACCCCAGGCAGCGAATGGCCAAGGTACTAACATAGGATGCAGTTCAGTTGGTGGTGCATAAATCAAGTCACCGTGCACTTGACATTGATGACATTTCCGAACGAAGCTAAATCAGTCTTTGTCTATGGTTATCCAGTAGTACCCTGCTCGAAGTATTTTTTTTGCCAATACATACCTGTTTATATGAGACCCGCACACTCCCACGTGTACTTCATGCATAATCCTTCTGTATTCCTCGGCATCAACACATCTTAGCAAATTGAGATCTGGGCTCCTTTTATACAAAATATCACTGCTCAAGAAGAAACCACTCGCATGACGTCTAATGGTTCTCTTTTGATCTTCGATGGCTTGCTCTGGATAATCTTGTGTCTTCAGAAATCTCTTCATATCATAATTCCATGGCTGAGTGCTGGGTTCTACCTCGGTCGTATTACAATACCCATGCATTTCCCTGATTTGGTTTTCCAAGGGATTGATGTAGGTGCTTCCGTGGTTAGGCAACATCTAAGACAAAATAGTGAGTGCGTCAGCTAACTCATTATGACAACGAGGAATGTACTTGAAGTGTACCGACTTGAACTGTTTCCTAAGATCTAACACATGTTGCCGATAAGGGATGAGTTGACATCTCGAGTTTCCCACTCCCCTTGGGCTTGTCGGATAATTAGATCTGAATCTCCCATGATCAATAGTTCCTCGACGTCTTGATCGATAGCCATATTCATGCCCGTGACGCATGCTTCATATTCAACTGTGTTGTTTGTGCAAAACAACCGACCTCAAGCCGTGGCTAGGTAGTGTTGATCGGTGGGTGAAATTGAGATTGCCCCAATTCCTACACCTTTTGCATTTACCACTCCATCGAAGAACATTTTCCAAGCAGTGATGTCCTAAGACATTACCACTACCGAATTCACCTCTTCGTCCGGGAAATAGGTATTCAGGAGTTGATATTCATCATCAACAGGGTTCTCGGCTAAATGATCTGCTAACACTTGGGCCTTCATTGTTGTGTGGGTGACATAGACTATGTCGAACTCGGTGAGTAGGATTTGCCATTTTTCCAATCTCCATGTGGGCATCGATTTTTGGAATATGTACTTCAAAAGGTCCCACTTAATTATGAGCTAGGTTGTGTGGGCTTGCAGGTAATGCTTCAGTTTCTGAGTCACCCAGGTTAATGCACAACATGGTCTTTATAGCAAGGTGTATTTGGCCTCGTAACTGGAAAACTTCTTGCTCAGGTAATAGATGGCCTATTCCTTCTTACCAGTGACATCATGCTGCCCAATAATTCAAGCAAAAGAGTTTCCTAGGACTATGAGATATTGAAATAATGGCCTTCCCAGCTCCGATGGGACCATGAAGTGCGGATTGGACAGGTAATCTTTAATCTTGTCAAAAGCCTCTTGACACTCATTAGTCCATTTGATTTCTGCATTCATTTTTAGCAATTTGAATATGGGATCGCATGTGGAAGTCAACCGGGCGATGAATCGGCTAATGTTATTTAGTCTCCCGGCAAGCTCATTACCCATTTCTTGGTTTTTGGAGGAGGTAGATCCCGAAGGGATTTTATACCCCTCCGACTGACTATGTTGATATCAATACACCTCCGACTTACTATGAACCGCAGAAGCTTGCCCGACGGGACCCCGAATGCACACTAGGCTGGGTTTAATTTCCATTCATACTTGCAAAGCCTTTCAAAGAACTTCCTTACGTCCCGCACATGATCACGTTGAGTCTTGGACTTGATAATCACATCGTCCATATATACTTCTATCTCCTGATGCATCATCTCGTGGAAGATAGTGGTCATGGCCCTCATATACGTTGTCCTATCATTCTTTAAACCACAAGGCATAACCCTGTAGCAATAAGTACCCCAAGGTGTGGTGAAGGTAGTTTTCTTGGCATCTTCCTCATCAATCAACACATGGTGATTTCCTCTGACTGCGTAGCAGTCCACGAAAGACTGTATCTCATGTTTGGCGTAGTTATAGACGATGAAATATTGATTTCATTTTGTTGAAATTGTAAGATAACAAGCTTTACATTTGGAAAATTAAAAGGACAAAATACTAAAATGAAAACACCGGAGTAATACCCTGAGATAACTCGTGATGCAGAAAAGATGGAAAGACAGAACTACCGGGCCTCCCGCCTGATTGGAAATGGGTAGCCTTCCAATTTTGAAATTTGCATCCGGTCCCATGTATAGAACCTCAGTGGTGTTCGAGCCTTCTCCAAGCTAAACCATGTTGGTTTCATGCAATAGTTTTCTCATGGCCCCATATATTTTCTCGATTTCTTCAACTGTAAAGGTCTCATCATCTTCCTTCTCACTATACTTGGGCTTGACAAATGTTTCATACAAGTGGGGAAAGGGTCGAAGTAAAGCCCATCCATCACGCTTTCTACGGTTCGCCCGTGTTATATCATCCGGTGTCGGGTGAAAGCCTAACCCGAAGAACCTCATGTAGTGGGCAAGGCAATCGGCTCAGCTATCCCTTGTAAAGACCTTCCGATTCTTTTGCCGCATTTGAATCCATGAAGCATTATCTGTCTAGAAACCATGATTGAGGCATTGGAGAGGAAAGGTTGGGCACAGGGTTTACCCTCTTCATTCTGATCAGCCACCACAATTTTAAAAGCCTGATAGAATATATGCTCACTACCTTCTTTAGCCTCGAGGTAGGGGACGGAGGTATCGCGATTAATTGATTGTTCATCTTCAGCATGGACCATGATTTCTTGGTTCTCATTTTTAAGTTTCAACATCTGGTGCAGAGTAGAAGCCACTACTCCCGCCGCGTGAATCCATGGCCTTCCTAGGAGGTAATTGTAGGGTGTGTCCATATCTAGCACTTGAAAGTTACCTCAAAATCAATTGGGCCAATGGTCAAGACAAGATCAATCTCTCCAATTGTGTCTCTTTTAATTACATCAAAAGCTTGAACACATACATTATTGGGGCGACTCCTCTCCGTCTCCATTTCCATTCTCTGTAATGTTGAAAGTAGGCATATGTCCACCCCGTAGCCTCCATCAACCATTACCCTTTTGACATAGTAGCTTTCGCATTTAATAGTTAGATGGAAGGCTTAGTTGTGAGCGTCTCCCTATTGCGGTAAATCATTTTTACTGAATGTGATCTGATTGACAGCGAAGAATCTTTCCGCCATCCCTTCCAATTGTTCCACAGAGGTTTGAGTCGGCACGTAGGCCTCATTGAGAGTTTTAGCTAGCACCTTCTGGTGCTCAGGAGAATCCACCAGCAAGGATAATAAAGAGACTTGTTCAGGGGACTTCTGAAGCTTGTCCACTACTTCATAGTCTAGCATTTTCAACTTTCGAAAGAAAACTTCTGCCTCCTTAGCACTTACTGGCTTCTTGGGTGGGAATCGCCTCTTGGTGGTATTGTTCACTTACTCCAAGTCAGGGTATTTCTTTGTAGGGTAGCTTTCTTGAGTTTCTCTAATGACTTCTTTACCTTTATATGTCACTACCGTTTATTGATAGTTCTAAGAGACTGCAGAGGAGTATGTCATAGGCCTATGAGGTGTGCGACCAACAACCACGGGCTTATTCAGCCTTGGCGGATTAGTTGGTCTCTGCACCACATAGGTTCCTTTGAGCACACATATCTAAGTAGTCCTGTTCAACTCAAATCTCTTTGGGGGACTCAGATTCAACTGTTTTTCCCTACGACCTCGTGGGACACAAAGGACAATTTCCTTGACAGGTGTCTCCTGAGTTTTAACCCTAACATTCTTTTCAATTTCAGGGTGCGTGGTTTTATTCTTCTTTTCCTCTTCAGCTTTCTTGGAGGCATCTCTTGGCTATTTCTATGTCAGCAATAGAATTTATGGCTTTCAAAGCCGAGTCAAATTATTTGTCCTCGTAGATTATCCGAATTACCGGTCTGTTATTTTTGGGCAGGCAACGGGTTGTTAGTCACATTGAGATATCGTTATCCCTAACATTTTCCTTTGCTCTATTAAATCTTACAGAGTTCGCTTCAAAGTCCAACATTTTTTTGTGTCGTGTCCTTCAGCCCTTGAATGATACGCACACCGGGCACCCCGTTGTTAGGAAGGCAGTTTTGGGTTTTACCTGTTCGGAGGCACAGGGCTCCAATAGACCCAACTTGACAAGTTTTGGGAACAGGATGGAATAGGACTCCCTGATTGGCATAAGGTTTTTCCTTCAGGGTGGCTCCCTGGGATGAAAATTGTATTGAGGAGGGCGGGGATTATAGTGGTTTTGATGGGTACGCTGGTTTCTCGGAGTGTGGTTCCTGTTGACCAGCTACTGCGGTTGTGCAAATGGTTGGGCGTTCATAATTGCATAAGGATGTGGAGCATAAGGCATGTCTTGGTGAGGATAATAGTATTAAGGGGTTCTTCCTAGAAACATGGGCCTAGGAGCATGATGCCTTCTCATACCTGACGCTGCCGTCGAGGTTTCTTCTTTCTTTTTGTTCCTTGTGACCCCTCTTGCCCTGCCTTGGATGGCTGGGACGTTTCTCTGATGGCCTACTAACTCAAAATCCTTCCTGTTTTCAAACTATTTTCTGCCATTTCGCCATCTTGATTGCTTGTGAAAAAGGCTTGCACATGGTCGACATCATGTTCTGAAAGTAATCTGCTTCCTGGGCCTGGAGAAAAACAGTTACCATTTCTATTTCATCTATGGGAGGCTTCACCCTCGATTTCTGTTCGCGCCACTTAATGGCATATTCTCTGAAACCTTCTGAAGGCTTCTTCTTAAAATTTGCCAGGGAATTCATGTCAGGAGCGATGTCAATGTTGTATTGAAATTTCCTTACAAAATCTCAGGCAAGATCGTCTCAAATGTGCCATTGTGAGACATCTTAGTCCATATACCACTCTAAAGCAATGCCTACTCAGCTTTCTCCGAAGTACGCCATCAACAACTCTACTTTTCCGCCTGCCCCGCGCCATTGGCTGCAATACTTCTTTAGGTGAGCAATGGGGTCGCCATAACCATCATACTTTTCAAACTTTGGAGTTTTAAATACCATAGGTAGGTGCACGTGCGGGAACATGCACAGATCTATATAAGAAATACTCTTTTGCCTACTCATGCCCTGCATATTCTTTAAGCTCTGCTCAAGACTCCTCATTCTTTTTTCCATCTTATTTTGTTCAAGAAGTTTGGAGTTTAATTTTGTACTGGTGTAAGCTCATATGGAGGTTAGGACAAGTATAGGTGGGGTATGTAGGAGGATCAATTTCGTAAGTGGGGGTTTGGAATGTAAAGGCTGATGGATGAAGTGTGGGTGTTGGCACTGCGGTCTGTGTGGTGGCTGCACATGGGGAGCCGTAAAGATATTGGGGACTGTACCAGATGTGAACACCTGAGGGCGGACTTCAGAAGGTGCTAAAACAAAATTGGCAGATATGGTGGGCTATCCAAATAGGATGTTAGGATGGCTAATTGGAATAGTGGAAGTACCCCCCGATCTTGTGAAGAGCTCAGGGAATCAAGGGATGGCACTTGGAGGCTCTTTTCTATTCGTCCATGCATCCCACATCTTCATGACCCTAAGGCGTAGGATCCTATTTTCATCGGCTGCTGCAGACTCTGAGGCTGGGATACCAGTAAAAGGGCTATCTTCTGAGATGGGAATTGCCGGCAAGGTCATTTCAGAAGACATTTCTGTACTTCCTTTTGATCTGGTAAAATATCGATGTGATGCTAGCTTACCACAAACCAACTACAATTTCTAAAAACCTGAGCTGGATTGGAGAGCAACAAACGGTTAGTTTGAGACAAATAACAGATATGGAATCGCACATTGGGGTGTGATGAACCTATAAAGTTAACAAATGTCTACATGTTTGCAATGGTTGCATGTGTCGTCCCGGTTTATACTCCATTTCCTTTCTTTTGATTTCCATAATTTGTTTTTCTTGCTTTTCCCTCTATTGTTTTTCTTCCTCTCTGGTTCTTCTTTGGTTTTCTTTCCTCTTTCTGTTTAGGTTCTGTCTCTTAGGGATTTTCTTTTCTTTTCTTTTTCGCTCCTCCCATTTTCCTCTTTTGTTCCTTTTTGTTTTTTTTTAAATTGCAGCCGAATCCTATGAAAATTGCCTATGTATGATGCCCCACATGGATCAGACCAAGCGTAGTTCATGCCAATAAAAAGTGATGAATAAAATATTTTGGAATTTTCAATTTTCATAATAATAACCTTTGGTTACAAAGACTCAAAAAACTGGCAGATTTAAATAGGCAACTAGCAGACTCTGGTTAAATACGAACTACAGACTCGAAGAATAACTAACCTTGCGTAAAAGAAAATACAAACTCTAAGACAAACTGATAGACTTTAAGGAAGATACAATCTCAAGAAATCATGAATACACTGGGCTTCAATTGCTCCTGGGACCCGCGAGGCATCATGCCGTCTTGCTCAGGGTCGACTAGATAAATCCACCGTGGAGGTGATGGAAATCTTCCATTACGCGACAAACAAAAAGCATCGCGGTGGAAAAGAAGATAGATCTAGGCATATCCTCACAACCTCTACATTTTATTGCGATGTAGTGGGCGATTCTTTTGATTCTCTCTCGTATGACACCTTTCTCTTGCAATGACCGCCCAATCTACTTAGTTCTTGCTCCCCAATTTTGTTCGGCTACTTAATTATGCACTTAAACTGTTGGAAATCCAATTCTAATTGTGCCACTGGTGTGTAATAATGTTCCCTTTCAATTTTGAACTCTTTTTCCTATTTGAGCATCCTGTTTTCTACAATGATGACCATTTTCTTTAATCCTTCCACCTTACCATCAAACTCTTCTTTTAATTGCTTCACAAGGCATCTTCGTTCTGCCGCATTTTCAACCAATTATTTTTGAGCTCTGACTAGTTCCCGTTCTATTTTGTTCAAATCTACACTGTAGTTTTGCATCCTTAGCACTCCGGACGGGGTTTTCTGATGCTACTTTCATTTTCTGAATTCGGGCCTCATTTTCCTTGACCAGTTTCTTCTTTTGGCCTTCATCTGTGGAGGCTTGCAAATCTTTCTCGAATTGCAAATTCATGACCTGCTTCACCAGTTTACATATCGTAGCATTGTACTCGTGTTCTTTAGCCAACCAGTCCCACTGCTCTTGCGATGCTTCAGCAAATTCCTTGAGATGGGGCTCTTTGGCTAGCCTCTCGAACTCAATTTCTCTCCTCTACCAGTAGGGTATCCTTGCGACATTTCGCCTCTACACTGATGTCGTACACAAGTGTTTGCTGTTTATTGGCATTCATTCCAATTTTTGCGGACCGTTGCTATGGGGAACTGACCATCAGGTCTAATCTCGACTACCCGGATACTAAGATCTTCATCTTTTTGTACTATCTGGCAACTCCGGAGCTGTTTCAACACCCGATACGGGATATAATGATGGATGCTCCTAAGACCTATCAGAAGGAAGTAAGGCTCTGTTGCCGGCATGTATATGATCTCGTCCATAGACAACCATCCCAGCGTCCACTCTATTTGACCGGCAGTGAGGGACTAAAATTAAGATATCCATCCTGTTACTCCTTCGGGCAAACTGAACACTTCAATCCTTGTGTAAAATTCCTCTATGCAAGTTTTCTCCGCTTACCCATAGCTCATAAACTGGGGACGGTGGCATAGATGTTCGTTAATCCACATTTGCAACAACAGATTGCACCCTTCAAAGAAATATTTCCTGGTCCTGCACGTTATTGCAGCACGAAAGATCTCAGCTACTATCATAGGCACGACTGTGTACTTGGCTTGGGTGCGTAGAGTGTTGACAACCCCTGCTATTTTTATATCGATGTTCCCATCTTTCCTCGGAAACACCAAGAGCCCAAGGAAAGCCACTACGAAGGCGAAACGTCTATGTTCTTCCCATTTGATGCGGTTTCCTTTGCCGCAGATTACGTTCTCTGGTTTGTTGAACCCCCCCCCCTATATGACCAAATCTTATATAAAATATTGAAAAGGTACAAAACCGTGCTGCCAAGTTTGAGTCGTGTACCACTCTGCTTATTTTCAGGGTATCTAAGAATTTATGCGCAGCTACAATTCTTGGGGCAACCAAATACATGTGTCTCAAAGGAAGCTCAGCATCCCCAATGTACCCGGCTATATCTTCTAAGGTCGGGGTAAGTACAAAATCTAAGAAGTGGAACACATTGTGCGCTGGGTCCCAGCACGTGACCAATGCTCTTATGATGTCTCCTCGTGGTATAACCTCCAATAGTCCAGAAAGGCCTCCCAAATATTTCTTTACCTCATCTTGCCCTTCTCAACCTAGATCATTCCACCATAGTCGCAACTCAAAATGGAATCTGCTTATGAATGAGCAAGGTTCATTTTGGATTGTGCTCTTCCTGCACATATATTAAGGCGAATTTCTAACTTATGACTTTATTCTGTTTGGCTTCAAAATCAAAATTAACCCCCTTATTTTATGAAATTTTTTTTCTAAAACCAAAAACCCAGCTTTGCAGATATGGCCTTTCAGCACTTTCGGAGGAAGCTTTAAGGTTGTGCTAACTGGCCAAAAATAAAATAAAAAGCCAAAGGTGGTCATTTGTGCAAAGTTAGCCTTCCGGTGTCCCTTTCGGTAACATTCGGCTATTCTTGAAAACAATGGTATCACTCGATTTATTTAAGAAAACAATTAAAATTTGACATTTTCTTTGGCTATTTTTGCAAAAGGGAGGTTGGACCCGATGGGGGTTGCCTACGTTTCTCACGCCTAGTGAGAATCAAACCAGCGTAGTTCGTGCAAAACATTTTGTCAGAACAAAAATTTATTAATAAGGTCACTTTATCTTTATCTTTTCTTTCTTTTTTATTAATTCCGGCAGCATTTCGGTACTGTTTGAACATTAGTTTTTCGAAAAAAGTGGCTACTCTTATTTAGCTCTATTGCTGCTATTTTCTCAATTTTTTTTGTATTTTCAAGCCGGTCAACATGAAAATCTATGGCAAATAAATGCACAAGCAGCACATAAGATGCATCAGGATGATCTTTTCGTTTTAGGTCACCTGTCCTAAACGGACCCAACCCGTGTGTTGAGTCCCCTAAGTCAAATGCACGTGATGCAAACAAAAGTTCCTACTAGGGATTTGGCATGAGGTTTTGTTATAATAGTTTAAGAACCTGAGTATTTGTTCTAGACTGTGTACCCGAGCGGACAACTCGAGTAGAGGACGGGGCTACGTATTGGGGACCTGAAAGATCATTCGGCTTAGTAAATTGTCCGAGCCTTTTTTTTTATTTCAAGGTATGACACTAACAGAATAAGGAATCTCGACCAGCGAGCACATCCCCGAAGATAAGAAGAGAAGGGTTTCGTAACAGTTTATATGTACAATTCATCCAATATCAAAGTGGTAAAGCATTTAGCACTTATAGCATGGAACATGTAATGACATCATATAAAGCCAAATATAACAGTTATACTAAGCTCTAATTCTTGAACCCTTAACCAAAGATTCCAGGTTCGTTCCCCAGCAGAGTCCCAGAGCTGTCACACCTCCTTTTTTTTGTTTTCATTTTTCAGGTTTTATCAAGTGCAAAATAAAAAAGGACAAGACAAAATTTAAACTCTACAATTAAACCAATTAATTTCTAAAAATAATCTAATTCCCAAGTTTAAAAAGAAAGCTAAGCAAATGTAAAAATGACCATTTTTGTTATTTTTTTCCTTATTTTTTATAATGTTAAATGCTAATAAACCTAAGAAAACGTAAAATTGGGTCCTAAATACAAATGTATTATTTTTTGTATTTTTTATGAATTATATTTATTAAAAATGCACAAAACGAAGACAAACACAAAATCATGCAATTAATTCCTAAAAATTCTAATAATAAATAAAAAATCATAATTTTAATAATTCTATAGGAATACTTCAAGCGAGGTAAAACCCATGTGCTCACGTATATATATATATATATATGTATGTATATATATATATACAGTCATTAAATTCACTATATGCAAAATTATATTTAAATATTTTTAAAGGAAATTGAACAAAAACTTACCCTTCGCCATGGGGAACGATAATATGCCGATGAAGAGAATCATATAGTATAGTTCATCCAGTACAATGTCTCACGATACCATCAACTGTAGAAGTACTGTAGATGGGGATGCAGCTATGTGAGCGCCTCCAATATCCAAGTTAGATATACTTGGAGTGAATGATGATATATGTGATAATTAAGTGGATGATGTGAGAGGCACAAATGATGAACCACCATGCTGGATACTATAATGTCTCCGGGATATAATTAGTGGTGAGCCATCAAACTAAATAGCAAGATCATGCAGAGAAAAATTTGGGAAATGAGGCATGTGTATAAAATTAATGGTGGATAAGCTAATCCACCATAATATGACATGGAGTAATATTGAAGTGAGATAGATGGGGAAGGGTGTAACAACCCCACTGGTCATTTTAAGCAATTACATCCGGTTCGTAAGTTTGAGGTCATGAGTAGCTTGACCTAGTGGATTATGGATTGTGTGCATCATAAACTCATGGTTTTTAGTGGTTTAGAAATGATTTTAAGGAGTGACTCTCATTTGAGAAGCTTGAAGTTGAATGAATTGGCAAAGGCTTGACTTTTGAGTTTTTGACTTTGAACCGGAGTTTTGATGGTTCCGGTAGGTCCGACTGGAAATTCTGGACTTAGGAGAATTCCCAAATTTGCATTTGGATGTTTTTAGAGAATTTAACCATCATTTGATGAAAGTTGCAATTTAAAGGTTCAGCATTTTTCTAAGTTTTACAATGGTTTGACTATAAGTGTATCTGGTTTGGATTTTTATTCCAGAACTTGGAATACGTCTGCTTTATTATATAGAAGTTGCTTGCAAAATTCGTTGTCATTTAGGGTTGATTTGGTACGGTTCAGATGTTTGGTTGTTGTTCTTGATGTTCATTATGTTTTTTCATGCATTTTGACGTCTGATTCGTGCTTTTAGAGGTTCTTTTGATATTTTTATCATGCGAGCGAGTTTCATGTTATATTTTTGGACTGATTTTGGAGCTTCGATTGATCGGATGAGCCTTAGATTAGTTTTAGAATGTTTTAGTAAAACATATGTATGCGGGTACTGGTTCCATTGCATTTGCAATGATTTTGCTGCAAATGAGACTATCGCATTTGTGATGCAGCCCTCGTATTTGCGGACCTAGGTTGCTGGGGAAGAATTCGCATTTGCAAATAAATTCTTCCAATTTGCAAAATGTTGTTGTTCGCTTTTTCAATAATTCTTGTAACTTTTGCGAAGCAGCTCTTTTCACATTTGCGACAAATTTGGTCGCAAATGTGACCTTAAGAGAAAGTCTTTTTTTTTTTTTTTGCTTTTGCGATGAAATGCTTGTTTTTGCGAGGTTCGCATTTGCAAACCCCATGTCGCAAATGCGACATCTGCAGCCTAAATATAGATGTGTATTCCGAGACTTAGATTCACTTTGATATATTTTGAACCCTATCCTCGATGGGGACAATACTATGAAGGTATTTTCATACCAAACTATTGGGTAACTAATTCTAATCAATTTTCAATTATATTTCGTGATTATAAAGTGTTAACATCAAATTCATGAAAATCTAAGAGAAAATTTGAAAATTTTGTCAAAATTTTGAAAAATAAATTTATTGGATTTTAGAGTCAAATTGGACTCGGATTTGGAAACAAAACATGTATGTGGACTTGTATGGCTCTGGGTAGTCAGGACTACCCTTGAACCGGGGTATTGACTGGGCATGCCCAGGATTTACTTTTGTTGACATTATTTGATGTATTTATGTTGTCTTTGGCTAGATTGAGCTCCGCGTAGGTGAATTTGTGAAGAATATAAAAATTTGAGTATTGGTTTAGCTAAATTATAGTAACTATCTTTCTCAACCTTATGTGACAGTAACTATCCCTTAGGGTTTGAGATGAATGTGTAATTCGTGTTATGTGAGAGCCTTGTATGCGAGGTGACGAGTTTGTACATGACCTATATGTGATATTTGATGATTTCAAGTATCCAAACATTGTCCATGCATTTAATTGAAATGTCATATCCGTGATATCTTTTATTGTTTATCTACTCTTACATGCTCTAATTAACATTGATAGTACATATTCTTTCTTTTAGATGTTATTTTGCACTTATATGCTTTAGTTGAAGATGTTGCCTTCATTATTATTTTGTGCCCTCATATTGTTGAGTCCCTTCCTTGACTTTGTGCATACCTGTTACTTATTTATTGTAATTGCACACCTTAATTGTGACATGCTTCGTTTATCCTTCTGCTTTTTGTAAAATATGTTGCGTTCCGTGAATTTTATGTGGCTCTTTTATTGTCTTTTACTTATACCCTCTAAGTGTATATATTTTTGTAAATTGAGTGTTGGATTGTTGTTGTTAATATGAATTGCTAGTGGAATAAGGATTTATTGATATTGATACAGTGGGATTGGGTTGCACGTCACAACATATGAAATAAGGAAGAATTGTTATGGTGAAATAAGGGAGGATTATAATACTAACTCTAATTATATGGTAGGATCGGATTGCACTGCTATATATTTATTATTATTGATATATACAAGTTTAATAAGGGATGAATGTATTTGTATGGTAGGATCAGATTGCGTGTCAAAACATATTTTACCTATTATTATTGATATTTACGGGTGAAATAAAGAAGGAATGTGTCTGTACGGTAGGAACATGTTGCACGCTGCAACAAATTGTGTTGTTTTATTCATCGCTGCAATATTTTTGCTTTCGGCATTTAGCATTAGAAATTTTTAGAACTCATATTGTTGGATTTACTGATTTCGAGGATGGGGTTGTTTGCATTAATTTACTACTTTTCCGTCATTCCCTCCTTCTCTTTTCTATTACTATTGTTTCCATTAGTTGATTTTCAAGATGAATTTACTATACTGAGTCATTATCTCATGCCTCATTGAGGTTTTACTTACATAACTCTTTAAAATAAAATAACTCATGCTTACATTATGTGACTCCTATGTTAAAACTCGCCATTTCATTCAGCACTTTACTATTTTTGATAGTCATAATATTACACTTTAATCAATTTATTAGCGTAATCTTCTTAGCTTATATGATGTTTCTATTTACTTAAAAAGGAATTGGTATTATATTTTAGTTTATTAAGTTCTATATTCAATTCAATAGCTTGTCCAGTGCTTTATTTTATTTGAATATGGTTATTTTCTTCAACCGAATGATTTTAAAATAAACTCATTTTCTCATTAATTTCCTACTTAATTCATAAACTGAAATTTTAGTTTATTGTATATGAGTAGATCCCTCGAATATTATTTATTAGTGTTTGACATAGACATTACGTACGTGGTACAGATTTTACCGTGCGAAAGTAATTTTGGAAAATGTGGGCATAAGGTGTCATGTGTGTAAGTTTTGAAGATATGACTTATGACGAGGGATTAAGAGAGTGGTAGCTGGAGTAATTGTTGTTGAAATTCGTGTATTAGAAATAATTTGATTAATTGATTTGTAATTTTCTCATCTACTTAAACACATTCATATTTCAATAGTACTCCGACTATGTTGTTGCTTAATTACTTGGTTATTCCTTGTTGCCATTCTTGCTCTCTTTATGTCACGACCCCAAATGCCGGTCGTGATGGTGCCCAATACATTACTAGGAAAGCTAGACCAAGTTATCAAACTACAACCCTTTCTCATTTAATGAATTATTTGCTACCACGGATAAATTACTCATTATCATATTAAGTGCTTAAGTAGAAAAAATAGATATGCGGAAGTTAACAAAACGTAAAAGACTACACAACCCACACTGATTTGGTGTCACGAGACTAGAGTCTCTAATACAAGTCTGAATAGTCTACTGCATGAATAGTGTAGAAATGCGGAAAAACAATAAGATAGAAGAGAGAAATCTGGGCTGCGGACGCCATGCAGCTACCTCGAAGTCCCTGCTGCTGTATGGAAGACAGCTGAGATCTCTCACTCAGCCTCTCAGGCACCTATATCTACACATAAAGTGCAGGGAGTAACGTAAGTACGCCAACTCAATAAGTATCTAAATCTGTATAATATAAAAAGATCACTTTAACTATATTTTGGTGTAAATATAGGAATAAAATAAAGTATTCACAAAAATTGATGATTTTGGGAATAATTATGGATTATGTACTGTTAAATAGACAATAAATTGATTTTAAAATCTTTTGAAAAAATTAGGAAAAAATACTAAAATACCTGGGTATGCTCATATATGTATATAGATGTTATTTAAAAGTATTTCTCACGTACAAATACATAGAAAAAACATGGGTATCAATAATTACCTCGTTGTCTTTATCTTGATGTTTTATTATCATATCTTGTTCAATTCAATAGACCAGTAGGTGTCCTGACTGTTCCTTATCACTACCCCACCGAGGTAAGTATTGATACTTACTAGGAACCACTGTGGTTTGCTCATACTACACTTCTATAAATTTGTTTTGTGTACGAATCCAGGTGAATTGATATTAGATGTGTAGGAATTCATCATAGAAATAGGTACAAAGAGAATATCATACAGGTTAATCACTGAGCATGAATGGTAAGGCAAACAAGATTGCATAAACTGTAAATAAACTTATTGGTATGATGGTTGAATCAAAATTAGAACACACCAATTGCAGGGGAAACAAACAAGTAAAGCAAAAGTCTTGTAGACCCAAATTGCAACAATCTTCCTGGAGAAGACTTGAACAGGAATTCCTGAGCATGGTTGAAATCAATGTGAAAATCAGAATGTCGAATCCACATTCTTTGGAAATAAAAGACCCCAGGCCTGCGAGTATTACAATCTTCTAAGAATGATACTAGAGGAGAGTGATCAGAGGATACTCTAGTAAAATGGTAAACTCTCGTGGAAGCACGTATAAGTTTCTAGCCTTTCGAAAAACACCAACTCCCTTCGTCTATGCACTTCTGCTTATTATGTCGTTTATATGCTTCTTAATAAGCCAGAGGCCACTCTTTTTCGTTCTTCTTTTGCTTGCGCACCAATCCAGGAGCTAAGGGACCCAATTCTTAAGACTCAAGATGCAACTTGCAGCAGTTTTTGATCTAGCTTGGAACCCTAGTTTTGGAGTTTTCCCCAGCATGTTGACCCGTTTTTCTTTTCTTTGTTGATTCCTCTTAATGAAATTTTCCACTCACATGAGAATAGAGAATTGAAAGAATATTGCCATTGAGAGTGTGTATAAGAATATGTGCATATTGAAGGTTCCAAGTTGTTGTAAGTGAGGTGTTAGGATATATGCCCTTCACTAGAGGGAGGGGGGTGAATAGCGAGGCACGAGAATGTCGGTAAATTTTGCGGAATTAAAATTGCAGGAGTAAAGTAAGTGCAGAAATTAAAAGTTTAAGGAGAGGACACACTGATATATACTGGTTCGCCACAACGTGTGGTTACGTCCAGTCTCTCGAGAGACTCTCTCTAGTTTCAACTAACTCCGTTAAGCTTACGGGTGCTTAACAAACCGTTACACTTGCTCGTAGATGTACGCTCTACAAGACTTCAACTTGCTCGTGGATACCGCACCACAAGACTTCTTGCTCAAGGATACCTCACCTCAAGACTTCACTTTGCTTGTGGATACCGCACCACAAGACTTCCGCTCAAGGATACCTCACCTCAAGACTTCACACACTAAGATAGAGGGTACTCAGCAAACCCAACGCTCAATGAGAAGATTTGGTCCTCTCAAGAACTTCTCTCTTTTACAATAATGACTCACTAAGAAGAGTAGATAAAGAGATACAATATAAGCTCTATGAACAACACAAAGTTGTCTCTCAAATGGCTCAACAAAAGCTCTAAATATGATGCACAAATATTATCAATGTGTTTATGAATAATGAGAGATGTTGTTCTTTTAAAATCAGCTCCAAAGACCTCTATTTATAGGTATGGAGGTGTTATGTCCGTTGCTCAATAGTTAAACAATAATTCTGATTTCTGACAGAATAATCGATTATCATATGTGTATAATCGATTATCTCTTTTAAAACTTTCAAAAAACTAGTCGTTGGATGGCAACGGATAGTAAGATAATCGATTATTATAAAGTGATAATCGATTATCTTGGTAGGATAATCGATTATCACAATAGCATAATCGATTATCTTACCTTTCTGGACTTTCCAGTTTTAAGCTGGAATTGCCAGATAATCGATTATCCTAAAGTGATAATCGATTATCCTGGCCTTCTGGAATTTCCAGTTTTGCTAGAATTTCCAGGATAATCGATTATCATCCTAGGATAATCGATTATCTGGCCAATCTGTCCAGAAATGAAAACTTACTCCAAAAACCATTTTGGTTAAAATGAAAACGTTAAAGATCATTTTGTTTTAAGTATATCAAAAATGTTTATGATATTTATGAATTGATAAAATGATTTTATGCATATTAATGATGACCTATGTTGAGCCAAAAGACGAGATAACTTAAACGTTGCTCTTACATTGGTACTACCTAACGACCTACGCCTTGGGTCTTCGGTCTTGAACTCTTGCGCTCGTCTATGCAATCTCTTCATCAATATGCTTCTTGGCATTCAATCTTGATTGTTTGCTTCATCATCATTGATTTGTCAACCATCTTGATTGTTTGCTAATGCATCTTCATTGTTTGTCATACAATAACATTGTTTGACAGTTGACTTCATTGTTTGTCATTCATCAAAACCTATACCTGGAATCATGGTAATACAACCAAAGTACACATATCAAAGATATCAATGATTTCCAAACGAGGTCTTACAATTTTCCCCTTTTTGATAATGACAAACAATAGGAGATATGCATATCGGATTCCCCCTAAAAACATGCTATATCTCAACATACAAGTCATGCAAACTATTCCCCCTCAAATAAGGCATACTAAAAGGTAGAGACATTTCCCCTTATTAGATGCATATCGCCTAAGCTCTTCCCCCATTTGGCATTAGCAAAAAGAGAGTATACTAAGGCTACTTCCCCCTTTTGACACTTCCCCTTATTGGTCATACAAGTGTCAAAACAAAATAGGAAAGACAATGAGGAATATGCATGATGAAGATTGTCAAATAATTAAAAATCATACCAATTGTTAGAAAAACATAACAAACGATATTTTTATCAAGAAGATACCAATTGTTATTTTTAGCAAAGCGTATTTCCATATCAATTGTTAATTTAACAAACCAAGAGTTGTATTCATCAAAACAAGAACATACCAACTGTTAACATATATCAACTGTTAGGTATTTATCAAAAAAAAAAAGGATAACTAACCGAACTTCCCCCTTGATGCAATAAGGTTTCGTGCTTGGTGCATCTACTACACTATTGTAATCTTCAAGCACACCTGCAAATGTACCTAAAAATAGTTTTTAGGTACCCAAGCACTTTTGGATCCTTGGGGGTTAGGCAAATAATAATCATAGCCAAAAGATAAATCCCTATGTTTTGTAAAACATACGGGTGCTATGTGTCCTACCCGGTTGCAATAATGACATACTACGTTCGGGTTGTGCATGTGCCTAGGTTGAGCCAAAAACGTTCTAGGTAATCTAAAGTCATTATTCCTAGAAGAGTTGAAATTCCTAGAGTCATTTCTAGCTGGTCTAAAATGATTGTTTCTAGACTTATTAACAAAATACCTAGAATTATTTCGAGGTTGTCCAACATCATTTCTAACATAATTCTTATTCTTTTTAGGCCTTTTATTTTTCCTGGGCTTTTTTTTCTTATTTTCTTCAACTGTTTTAGGTTCTTCTACACTACATTTTTCTAGTGTGTTCCTAAGTTCTAAGTTCTCTAATTTCAAAGAATAACAAGATGAATAATTAGAACTTTGATCAATTGAAGAATCTTCATTCATCTCCTTAATTTTATTTTTAAGATCGACATTGTCATTTTCTAAAAATTTATTTTCCTCTTCTAAAACTTTAATTTTAGCCTTGGCCTCTTTGGAGATTTTTGAAGTCTTTTTCAATTCACCATATAATTCTTGAAAAGCTTCTTGTAATTCTTCAAAAGAGTAAGAGTTAGAAGTACTTACCTCTTCTTCCTCGTTGGCCATGAGGCATAGGGAGGCCGTTTCATCACCCGAGTTGTCCGAGTCCCATGTTACACGCCTTTGGTGTTTGTTCTTCTTCTTGTCCTAGGTTTTTGGACAATGTGACTTGGTGTGGCCAAATTTTCCACAATTATGGCATGAAGGACTTGGTTCTTCCTTCTTAATTTCCTTTTTCATGAACTTATAAAATTTTTCGATCAAGTCATTTGAAAGAGTATCGTCATCGCTTTCCGAATCACTTACTTCTACTCTTTTAGAAGATGAGGCTTTGAAGGCAATAGCCGAACTTTTCTTATTTCCAAAAGAAGGTTTAAGAATAGTGCTTTCATAAGTTTTGAGGTTACCTCTTAGTCCATTAATTGTGACGTCGGAGATTCCAATCGACTCTTGGATGGCATTGGCTTTGGAACGCCATTCGGGAGTGAGACTCCGCAGGATTTTTCGAACAAGATCTTTGTTCGAGTATACTTTCCCGAGAGCATGGAGATCGTTAATGATCATTGAGAACCGCTCAAACATTTCATCGATGCTTTTAGGCTCCTTCATTTTGAAGAGTTCATATTCATGTGTTAGAAAATCAACTCTAGCTTCTCGGACTTGAGGCGTACCTTCATAAGTGACCTCAAGCTTGTCCCACATCTCCTTGGCGGTTGTGCAGCAGGAAATCTTCCGATAGTCATCTGGATTTACTGCACAATATAGCATATTAATGGCCTTTGCGTTATTTTCAACCTTCTTGATATCCTCGGCATTATATTCATCTTCCTCCTTTGGAACCATGGCTTCCCCAACTTTCTTTGTCGGCATTTGTTCATCGTTCTTGATGATTTGTCACAAGCGAAAGTTAGTTGATTGGATGAAGATTCTCATCCACTCTTTCCAGTATGTGTAATTTGTTGCATCAAATAGTGGAGGCCTAATGGTGGAGTGTCCTTCGCTCATCATTCCTGCGTTCAACATTCTCAACAAAAATAAATGTAGAAAGTTCTCTCAACCGGTTAAGGCTTTTAGAGAGTTAGGCTCTGATACCAACTGTTTGGATATATGCCCTTCACTAGAGGAGGGGGGGGGGGTGAATAGTGAGGCACGAGAATGTCGGTAAATTTTGCGGAATTAAAATTGCAGGAGTAAAGTAAGTGCAGAAATTAAAAGTGTATGGAGAGGACACACTGATATATACTGGTTCGCCACAACGTGTGGTTACGTCCAGTCTCTCGAGAGACTCTCTCTAGTTTCAACTAACTCCGTTAAGCTTACGGGTGCTTAACAAACCGTTACACTTGCTTGTAGATGTACGCTCTACAAGACTTCAACTTGCTCGTGGATACCGCACCACAAGACTTCTTGCTCAAGGATACCATACCTCAAGACTTCACTTTGCTCGTGGATACCGCACCACAAGACTTCTGCTCAAGGATACCTCACCTCAAGACTTCACGCACTAAGATTGAGGGTACTCAGCAAACCCAACGCTCAATGAGAAGATTTGGTCCTCTCAAGAACTTCTCTCTTTTACAACAATGACTCTCTAAGAAGAGTAGATAAAGAGATACAATATAAGCTCTATGAACAACACAAAGTTGTCTCTCAAATGGCTCAACAAAAGCTCTAAATATGATGCACAAATATTATCAATGTGTTTATGAATAATGAGAGATGTTGTTCTTTTAAAATCAGCTCCAAAGACCTCTATTTGTAGGGTGTGAAGGTGTTATGTTCGTTGCTCAATAGTTAAACAATAATTCTGATTTTTGACAGAATAATCGATTATCATATGTGTATAATCGATTATCTCTTTTAAAACGTTCACAAAACTAGTCGTTGGATGGCAATGGATAGTAAGATAATCGATTATTATAAAGTGATAATCGATTATCTTGGTAGGATAATCGATTATCACAATAGCATAATAGATTATCTTACCTTTCTGGACTTTCCAGTTTTAAGCTGGAATTGCCAGATAATCGATTATCCTAAAGTTATAATCGATTATCCTGGCCTTCTGGAATTTCCAGTTTTGCTAGAATTTCCAGGATAATCGATTATCATCCTAGGATAATCGATTATCTGGCCAATATGTCCAGAAATGAAAACTTACTCCAAAAACCATTTTGGTTAAAATGAAAACGTTAAAGATCATTTTGTTTTAAGTATATCAAAAATGTTTATGATATCAAAAATGTTTATGATATTTATGATTTGATAAAATGATTTTATGCATATTAATGATGACCTATGTTGAGCCAAAAGACGAGATAACTTAAGCGTTGCTCTTACATTGGTTCTACCTAACGACCTACGCCTTGGGTCTTCGGTCTTGAACTCTTGCGCTCGTCTATGCAATCTCTTCATCAATATGCTTCTTGGCATTCAATCTTGATTGTTTGCTTCATCATCATTGATTTGTCAACCATCTTGATTGTTTGCTAATGCATCTTCATTGTTTGTCATACAATAACATTGTTTGACAGTTGACTTCATTGTTTGTCATTCATCAAAACCTATACCTGGAATCATGGTAATATAACCAAAGTACACATATCAAAGATATCAATGATTTCCAAACGAGGTCTTACAATTTCCCCCTTTTTGATAATGACAAACAATAGGAGATATGCATATCGGATTCCCCCTAAAAACATGCTATATCTCAACATACAAGTCATGCAAACTATCCCCCCTCAAATAAGGCATACTAGAAGGTAGAGACATTTCCCCTTATTAGATGCATATCGCCTAAGCTCTTCCCCCTTTTGGCATTAGCAAAAAGAGAGTATATTAAGGCTACTTCCCCCTTTTGACACTTCCCCTTTTTGGTCATACAAGTGTCAAAACAAAATAGGAAAGACAATGAGGAATATGCATGATGAAGATTGTCAAATAATTAAAAATCATACAAATTGTTAGAAAAACATAACAAACGATATTTTTATCAAGAAGATACCAATTGTTATTTTTAGCAAAGAGTATTTCCATATCAATTGTTAATTTAACAAACCAAGAGTTGTATTCATCAAAACAAGAACATACCAACTGTTAACATATATCAACTGTTAGGTATTTATCAAAAAAAAAAAGGATAACTAACCGAACTTCCCCCTTGATGCAATAAGGTTTCGTGCTTGGTGCATCTACTACACTATTGTAATCTTCAAGCACACCTGCAAATGTACCTAAAAATAGTTTTTAGGTACCCAAGCACTTTTGGGTCCTTGGGGGTTAGGCAAATAATAATCATAGCCAAAAGACAAATCCCTATGTTTTGTAAAACATACGGGTGCTATGTGTCCTACCCGGTTGCAATAATGACATACTACGTTCGGGTTGTGCATGTGCCTAGGTTGAGCCAAAAACGTTCTAGGTAATCTAAAGTCATTATTCCTAGAAGAGTTGAAATTCCTAGAGTCATTTCTAGGTGGTCTAAAATGATTGTTTCTAGACTTATTAACAAAATACCTAGAATTATTTCGAGGTTGTCCAACATCATTTCTAACATAATTCTTATTCTTTTTAGGCCTTTTATTTTTCCTGGGCTTTTTTTTCTTATTTTCTTCAACTGTTTTAGGTTCTTCTACACTACATTTTTCTAGTGTGTTCCTAAGTTCTAAGTTCTCTAATTTCAAAGAATAACAAGATGAACAATTAGAACTTTGATCAATTGAAGAATCTTCATTCATCTCCTTAATTTTATTTTTAAGATCGACATTGTCATTTTCTAAAAATTTATTTTCCTCTTCTAAAACTTTAATTTTAGCCTTGGCCTCTTTGGAGATTTTTGAAGTCTTTTTCAATTCACCATATAATTCTTGAAAAGCTTCTTGTAATTCTTCAAAAGAGTAAGAGTTAGAAGTACTTACCCCTTCTTCCTCGTTGGCCATGAGGCATAGGGAGGCCGTTTCATCACCCGAGCTGTCAGAGTCCCATGTTACACGTCTTTGGTGTTTGTTCTTCTTCTTGTCCTATGTTTTTGGACAATGTGACTTGGTGTGGCCAAATTTTCCACAATTATGGCATGAAGGACTTGGTTCTTCCTTCTTAATTTCCTTTTTCATGAACTTATAAAATTTTTCGATCAAGTCATTTGAAAGAGTATCGTCATCGCTTTCCGAATCACTTACTTCTACTCTTTTAGAAGATGAGGCTTTGAAGGCAATACCCGAACTTTTCTTATTACCAAAAGAAGGTTTAAGAATAGTGCTTTCATAAGTTTTGAGGTTACCACTTAGTCCATTAATTGTGACGTCGGAGATTCCAATCGACTCTTGGATGGCATTGGCTTTGGAACGCCATTCGGGAGTGAGACTCCGCAGGATTTTTCAAACAAGATCTTTGTTCGAGTATACTTTCCCGAGAGCATGGAGATCGTTAATGATCATTGAGAACCGCTCAAACATTTCATCGATGCTTTCAGGCTCCTTCATTTTGAAGAGTTCATATTCATGTGTTAGAAAATCAATTCTAGCTTCTCGGACTTGAGGCGTACCTTCAAAAGTGACCTCAAGCTTGTCCCACATCTCCTTGGCGGTTGTGCAGCAGGAAATCTTCCGATAGTCATCTGGATTTACTGCACAATATAGCATATTAATGGCCTTTGCGTTATTTTCAACCTTCTTGATATCCTCGGCATTATATTCATCTTCCTCCTTTGGAACCATGGCTTCCCCAACTTTCTTTGTCGGCATTTGTTCATCGTTCTTGATGATTTGCCACAAGCGAAAGTTAGTTGATTGGATGAAGATTCTCATCCACTCTTTCCAGTATGTGTAATTTGTTGCATCAAATAGTGGAGGCCTAATGGTGGAGTGTCCTTCGCTCATCATTCCTGCGTTCAACATTCTCAACAAAAATAAATGTAGAAAGTTCTCTCAACCGGTTAAGGCTTTTAGAGAGTTCGGCTCTGATACCAACTGTTTGGATATATGCCCTTCACTAGAGGAGGGGGGGGTGAATAGTGAGGCACGAGAATGTCGGTAAATTTTGCGGAATTAAAATTGCAGGAGTAAAGTAATTGCAGAAATTAAAAGTGTATGGAGAGGACACACTGATATATACTGGTTCGCCACAACGTGTGGTTACGTCCAGTCTCTCGAGAGACTCTCTCGAGTTTCAACTAACTCCGTTAAGCTTACGGGTGCTTAACAAACCGTTACACTTGCTTGTAGATGTACGCTCTACAAGACTTCAACTTGCTCGTGGATACCGCACCACAAGACTTCTTGCTCAAGGATACCATACCTCAAGACTTCACTTTGCTCGTGGATACCGCACCACAAGACTTCTGCTCAAGGATACCTCACCTCAAGACTTCACGCACTAAGATTGAGGGTACTCAGCAAACCCAACGCTCAATGAGAAGATTTGGTCCTCTCAAGAACTTCTCTCTTTTACAACAATGACTCTCTAAGAAGAGTAGATAAAGAGATACAATATAAGCTCTATGAACAACACAAAGTTGTCTCTCAAATGGCTCAACAAAAGCTCTAAATATGATGCACAAATATTATCAATGTGTTTATGAATAATGAGAGATGTTGTTCTTTTAAAATCAGCTCCAAAGACCTCTATTTATAGTGTGTGGAGGTGTTATGTCCGTTGCTCAATAGTTAAACAATAATTCTGATTTCTGACAGAATAATCGATTATCATATGTGTATAATCGATTATCTCTTTTAAAACGTTCAAAAAACTAGTCGTTGGATGGCAACGGATAGTAAGATAATCGATTATTATAAAGTGATAATCGATTATCTTGGTAGGATAATCGATTATCACAATAGCATAATCGATTATCTTACCTTTCTGGACTTTCCAGTTTTAAGCTGGAATTGCCAGATAATCGATTATCCTAAAGTGATAATCGATTATCCTGGCCTTCTGGAATTTCCAGTTTTGCTAGAATTTCCAGGATAATCAATTATCATCCTAGGATAATCGATTATCTGGCCAATCTGTCCAGAAATGAAAACTTACTCCAAAAACCATTTTGGTTAAAATGAAAACGTTAAAGATCATTTTGTTTTAAGTATATCAACAATGTTTATGATATTTATGATTTGATAAAATGATTTTATGCATATTAATGATGACCTATGTTGAGCCAAAGGACGAGATAACTTAAACGTTGCTCTTACATTAGTTCTACCTAACGACCTACGCCTTGGGTCTTCGGTCTTGACCTCTTGAGCTCGTCTATGCAATCTCTTCATCAATATGCTTCTTGGCATTCAATATTGATTGTTTGATTCATCATCAATGATTTGTCAACCATCTTGATTGTTTGCTAATGCATCTTCATTGTTTGTCATACAATAACATTGTTTGACAGTTGACTTCATTGTTTGTCATTCATCAAAACCTATACCTGAAAATCATACTAATACAACCAAAGCACACATATCAAAGATATCAATGATTTCCAAACGAGGTCTTACATGAGGAAGGGTCGTGCCCCTTTTATAGTGCAAAGGAAAAGTAAGAAAATAACTTGCAATCAATCATATAAAGTCTCCCTCTAGTTAAGGGATTTTGATTTCCAATGGGTAGAAGACTTTAAAGGAAAGAGTTTGATTAAAATCTTTTCCAAAGTAATAAAGGAAGGATAAATACATAGGGGTTAATTAGGTCAACATCTAATGGTACACGGTTGGTAAAAAGAAAAAGGAAAGGGGATCAATCAAACGGCTAGTAAAAATCAAACTTATAAGCTTTACTCGAATGGACCAAGTCAGGAATAGGTAAAGATGATTAATTAGGGAAAATTAGTAGCAAGCAATCAATCAAACCCCTACTAGAGGATTTCAGAATCAATTGATTAGTTGGTAAAACCTTTTAAAAGAGGAGTTCTCATATATAAAGCACACAAATATGTGAATCAAGAAGAGACTATCATGCTAATTAGAAAAGACAAGCATGTAAAAAAAGGAAATAGAAAAATTTAGAGACACAACAAAAAGACTCATAATAAGTTCATAGACTAAGAATGAGTATGATAGTCCAATGTAGAACCCTAACACAAAATAAAACTTGCCAAAAGAAAACCCTCAAATCCTTGGGTTTCCACTTGAATCGGATAAAGATACAAGAAGGCAAGCCACTGATAAATGCTCAGAAGTCTCTTTTAGAGACATATGAGAAATAAACTGACATGGTAGCATCTTTGAAACAACAAAGGGAAAGAGTCATTTTAAGTGCATAAGAACAAGTTTAAGAAAAGCTTGAGACTTAAGCAAAATTCAGAAAGGAGGAGAGGTAATAGAAACTTAAGATCGCACGTGTTTGGCAAGAAATCGAACAAAATCCAATGAAGCAAAAAAAATTAAAGAACTCCACAAGGGACAAATACAATAGAATAATACCGGAAAGCACAGGAAGGAACATGTAGGAAAATATAACAAAGATTAGCATGTGAGCCTAGTCTAGAGGCACAGTAGAATACCAAGCACAAGGGTATCACGTACAATAGAAAAAGAAAAGCAGAAGAACAACACATGCGTGGTAAAAAAAAACACACGAGCATAGTATAGTCAAACACTCATAAAGATAAGAAAAGGAAGAATCAAAAGATGTTTTGAAAATCTTTCAGAAACCCTAATTTGAAGACAAACGATTTTAAAAGGAAAATTTTGGGGAAAACACTTTAAAAGTCTTGTAAAGAACAAACACATAATAGATCTTAAGAAAAAATAAACGGAGAAAAAACCTCGAACATCTTGGGGTTCCAAAGACACCCGAAAAATGAGAAAGGCTAGGAAAAGTAAGATCCTAGGGTCGGATGAGCGAGAATCGGGCTCTTGAGGCTTTAATATGCCGAAGCAAAGACCAGAGAGGCCATAGCATCATAGATCTAAGAAGATCTGAAAGGGAATCGTCGAGGTCAAGGCCTTGATTCTTCAATATCGAATACACAGGAATAGTCGGGGGTGAGTATAAGGTTATCAAGGCTGGAGGAGCCATGATTTCCGGTGAGCTTGAGGTAGGAGTCGGTAAGAGAGACTAGGTTTTGGGCTGGCCCATTTAGAAATTGAAATTCGACTGATTGGAATGGTTAATTTAGGCTATAATTGAGACGAAATAGGTGCTAGTATTTAAATAATCAATTTTTCTTTCTTATTTTATAAAAATATTAAAATAATTTTAAAAGTAAATTAAAAGTACGGAGCTAATTAATAATACATATATATTAATTAAATATATTAAAACCAATTTTACAATTATAAAAATGCTATTAATCTTAACATAGGCTAAAATTGCAAGTATATGCATTTTCGATTTAAAAAATCCAAATGAATTTATATAAATATAAAAATTCACTTTAACTATATTTTGGTTTAAATATTGAAATAAAATAAAGTATTCACCAAAATTAATGATTTTGGGAATAATTATGGATTTTGTACTATTAAATAGACAATAAATTGATTTTAAAATCTTTTGAAAAAAATTAGGAAAAAAACTAATACACCTGGGTATGCTATATAATTATATATATGTTATTTAAAAGTATTTCGTACGTATAAATACATAAAAAATAATTGGGTATCAATAATTACCTCGTTGTCTTTATCTTGATGCTTTATTATCATATCTTATTCAATTCATTTGACCAGTAGGTGTCCTGACTATTCCTGGTCACTGCCCCCACCAAGGTTAGTCTTGATACTTATTTGGCACCACCGTTGTGTGCTCATACTACACTTCTATATATTGTGTTTGTGTACAGATCCGGATGAATTGATAGTAGATGTGTAGGAATTCATCATAGAAATAGGTACAAAGAGAATATCGTACAGGTTAATCACTGAGCATGAATGGTAAGGCAACCAAGATAGCATTAACTGTAAACAAACATATTGGGATGATGGTTGAAGCTAAATTATAACATACCAGTTGAATGGCAAACAAAAAAGTAAAGCAAAAGTCTTGTAGACCCTAATTGCAACAATCTTAGCGGAGAAGACTTGAAAAGGATTTCCCGAGCATGGTTGAGATCAATGTGAAAATCAGAATGTATAATCCACATTCTTTGGAAATGAAAGACCCCAGGCCTGCAAGTATTATAATCTTCTAAGAATATTACTAGAGGAGAGTGATCAGAGGATACTCTAGGCAAATGGTCAACTCTGGTGGAAGCACGTATAAGTTTCTAGTCTTTCGAAAAGCCCCACTCCCTTCGTCAATGCGGTTCTACTTAGTATGTCGTTTATATGCTTCTTATTAAGCCAGAGACCCCTCTTTTTTGTTCTTCTTTTGCTTGCGCACCAATACAGGGGCTAAGGGACCCAATTCTTAAAACTCAAGATGCAACTTACGGCAGTCTTTAATCTTGCTTGGAACCCTTGTTTTGGAGTTTTCCCCAACCTGTTGACCCGTTTTTGTTTTCTTTGCTAATTTCTCGTAATGAAATTTTCCACTCAGATCAGAATAGAGAATTGAAATATTATTGCCATTGAGAGTGTGTATAAGAATATGTGCATATTGAAGGTTAAAAGTTGTTCTAAGTGCAGAAGGGTCGTGCCCCTTTTATAGTGCGAAGGACAAGTAAGAAAATAACTTGCAATCAATCATATAAGGTCTCCCTCTAGTTAAGAGATTTTGATTTCAAATGGGTAGAAGACTTTTAAGGAAAGAGTTTGATTAAAATCTTTTCCAAAGTAACACAAGAAGGGTAAATACATAGGGGTTAATTTGGTCAACATCCAATGGTACACGGTTGGTAAAAAGAAAAAGGAAAGGGGATCAATCAAACAACTAGTAAAAATCAAAATTATAAGCTTTACTCGAATGGACCAAGTCAGGAATAGGTAAAGAGGAATCAATTAGGGAATATTAGTAGCAATCAATCAAACCCCCACTAGAGGATTTCAGAATCAATTGATTAGTTGGTAAAACCTTTTGAAAAAGGAGTTCTCATATATAAAGCACACAAATATGTGAATCAAGAAGAGACTATCATGCTAATTAGAAAAGACAAGCATGAAAAAATAGGAAAAAGAAAATTTAGAGACACAACAAAAAGACTCACAATAAGTTCATAGACTAAGAATGAGTCTGATAATCCAAAGTAGAACCCAAACACGAAATAAAACTTGCCAAAATAAAACCCTCAAATCCTTGGGTTTCCACTTGAATCGAATAAAGATACAAGAAGGCAAGCCACTAATAAATTCTCAAAAGTCTCTTTTAGACACATATGAGAAATAAACAGACGTGGTAGCATCTTTGAAACAATAAAGGGAAAGAGTCATTTTAAGAGCATAAAGAACAAGTTTAAGAAAAGCTCGAGACTTAAACAAAATTCAGAAAGTAGGAGAGGTAATAGAAACTTAAGATGGCACAGGTTTTGCAAGAACTCGAACAAAATCAAGTAAAGCAAAAAAAAATAAAGAACTCCACAAGGGACACATACAATAGAATAATATCGGAAAGCACAGGAAGGAACATGTAGGAAAATATAACAAAAATTAGCATGTGAGCCTAGTCTAGGGGCACAGTAGAATACCAAGCACAAGGGTATCACATACAGTAGAAAAAGAAGAGCAGAAGAACAACAAACGTGTGGTAAAAAGAAAACACACGAGCATGGTATAGCCAAACACTCATAAAGATAAGAAAAGGAAGAATCAAAAGATGTTTTGAAAACCTTTCGGAAACACTAATTTGAAGACAAACGGTTTAAAAGGAAAATTTTGGGGAAAACACTTTAAAAGTCAAATAAAGAACAAACATATTATAGATCTTAAGAAAAAATAAACAGAGAAAAAACCTCGAACAGCTTGGGGTTCCGAGACACCCTAAAAATGAGAAAGACTAGGAAAAGTCAGATCCTGGGGTCGGATGAGCGAGAATTGGGCTCTTTAGGCTTAAATATGCCGAAGAAAAGACCAGAGAGGCCATAGAATCATTGATCTAAGAAGATCTGAAAGGGAATCGTCGAGGTCAAGGCCTTGATTCTTCAATATCGAATACACAGGAATAATCAGGGGTGAGTATAAGGTTATCAGGGCCGGAGTATCCATGATTTTCGGTGAGTTTGAGGTAGGAGTCGGTAAGACAGGCTAGGTTTTGGGCTGTCACATTTAGAAATTGAAATTGGGTTGATTGGGATGCTTAATTTAGGCTATAATTGAGACGAAATGGGTGCTAGTATTTAAATAATCAGTTTTTCCTTCTTATTTTATAAAAATATAAATATAATTTTAAAAGTAAATTAATAAAACGGATCCAATTATTAATACATAAATATGAATTCAAAAAAATTGAAACCAATTTTACAATTATAAAAATGCTATTAATCTTAACATAGGCTAAAATTGCAATTATATGCAATTTCGATTAAAAAATGCCAAATAAATTTACTTAAAAATAAAAAATCACTTTAGCTGTATTTTGGTGTAAATATGGAAATAAAATAGAGTATTCACCAAAATTGATGATTTTGGGAATAATTATGGATTTTGTACTATTAAATAGACAATAAATTGATTTTAAAATCGTTTGAAAAAAACTAGGAAAAAAAACTATAATACATGGGTATGCTATATAATTATATATATGTTATTTAAAAGTATTTTGTATGCAAAAATACATAGAAAATAATTGGGAATCAATAATTACCTCGTTGTATTTATCTTGATGCTTTATTATCATATCTTATTTAATTCATTTGACCAGTAGGTGTCCTGACTGTTCCTTGTCACTACCCCACCGAGGTTAGTCTTGATACTTATTAGGCACCACCGTTGTGTGCTCATACTACACTTCTATATATTTTGTTTGTGTACTGATCCAGGTGAATTGATAGTAGATATGTAGGAATTCATCATAGAAATAGGTACAAAGAGAATATCGTACAGGTTAATCACTGAGCATGAATGGTAAGGCAAACAAGATTGCATAAACTGTAAATAAACATATTGGGATGGTGGTTAAAGCTAAATTAGAACATACCAGTTGCAAGGCAAACAAACAAGTAAAGCAAAAGTCTTGTAGACCCATATTGCAACAATCTTCCTGGAGAAGACTTGAACAGCATTTTTTGAGCATGGTTGAGATCAATGTGAAAATCAGAATGTCGAATCCACATTCTTGGGAAATAAAAGACCTGAGGCCTGCAAGTATTATAATCTTCTAAGAATATTACTAGAGGAGTGTGATCAGAGGATACTCTAGGCAAATGGTAAACTCGCGTGGAAGCACGTATAAGTTTCTAGCCTTTCGAAAAAGCCCAACTCCCTTCATCTATGCACTTCTGCTTAGTATGTCGTTTATATGCTTCTTAATAAGCCAGAGGCCACTCTTTTTTATTCTTTCTTTTGCTTGTGCACCAATCCAGGGGCTAAGGAACCCAATTCTTAAGACTCAAGATGCAACTTACAGCAGTCTTTGATCTAGCTTGGAACCCTAGTTTTGGAGTTTTCCCTAACCTGTTGACCAGTTTTTCTTTTCTTTGTTGATTCCTCTTAATGAAATTTTCCACTCATGTGAGAATAGAGAATTGAAAGAATATTGCCATTGAGAGTGTGTATAAGAATATGTGCATATTGAAGGTTCCAAGTTGTTGTAAGTGCAGAAGGGTCGTGCCCCTTTTATAGTGCAAAGGACAAGTAAGAAAATAACTTCCAATCAATCATATAAGATCTCCCTCTAGTTAAGGGATTTTGATTTCAAATGGGTAGAAGACTTTTAAGGAAGGAGTTTGATTAAAATATTTTCCAAAGTAACACAGGACGGGTAAATACATAAGGGTTAATTAAGGCAACATCCAATGGTACACGGTTGGTAAAAACAAAAAGGAAAGGGGATCAATCAAACGACTAGTAAAAATCAAAATTATAAGATTTATTCTAATAGACCAAGTGAGGAATAGGTAAAGAGGATTCAATTATGGAAAATTAGTAGCAATCAATCAAACCCCCACTAGAGGATTTCAGAATCAATTGATTAGTTGGTAAAACCTTTTGAAAGAGGAGTTCTCATATATAAAGCACACAAATATGTGAATTGAGAAGAGACTATCATGCTAATTAGAAAAGACAAGCATGAAAAAAAAGGAAAAAGAAAATTTAGAGACACAAAAAAAAGACTCACAATAAGTTCAGAGACTAAGAATGAGTCTGATAGTCCAAAGTAGAACCCAAACATGAAATAAAACTTGCCAAAAGAAAACCCTCAAATCCTTGGGTTTCCACTTGAATCGGATAAAGATACATGAAGGCAAGCCACTGATAAATGCTCAGAAGTCTCACTTAGAGACATATGAGAAATAAACAGACATGGTAGCATCTTTGAATCAACAAAGGGAAAGAGTCATTTTAAGAGCATAAAGAACAAGTTTAAGAAAAGCTCGAGACTTAAAAAAAATTCAGAAAGGAGGAGAGGTAATAGAAACTTAAGATGGCACATGTTTTGCAAGAACTCGAAAAAAATCCAGTAAAGCAAAAAAAATTAAAGAACTCCACAAGGGACACATACAATAGAATAATACCGGAAAGCACTGGAATGAACATGTAGGAAAATATAACAAAAATTAGCATGTGAGCCTAGTCTAGAGGCACAGTAGAATACCAAGCACAAGGGTATCACGTACAGTAGAAAAGGAAGAGAAGAACAACAACAAACGCGTGGTAAATAGAAAACACACGAGCATAGTATAGCCAAACACTCATAAAGATAAGAAAAGGAAGAATCAAAAGATGTTTTGAAAACCTTTCAGAAACCCTAATTTGAAGACAACCGATTTCAAAAGGAATTTTAGGGAAAACACTTTAAAAGTCAAGTAAAGAACAAACACATTATAGATCTTAAGAAAAAATAAACGAAGAAAAAACGTCGCAAAGCTTGGGGTTACAGAGACACCCTAAAAATGAGAAAGGCTAGGAAAAGTCAGATCCTGGGGTCGGATGAGCGAGAATCGGGCGCTTGAGGCTTGAATATGCCGAAGCAAAGACCAGAGAGGCCATAGAATCATAGATCTAAGAAGATCTGAAAGGGAATCATCGAGGTCAAGGCCTTGATTCTTCAATATCGAATACACAGGAATAATCGGGGGTGAGTATAAGGTTATCAGGGCCGGAGGAGCCATGATTTCCGGTGAGCTTGAGGTAGGAGTCGGGAAGAGAGACTAGGTTTTGGGCTGGCCCATTTAGAAATTGAAATTGGGTTGATTGGGATGGTTAATTTAGGCTATAATTGAGACAAAATGGGTGCTAGTATTTAAATAATCAGTTTTTCCTTCTTATTTTATAAAAATATTAAAATAATTTTAAAAGTAAATTAAAAGTACGGAGCCAATTAATAATACATAAATATTAAATAAAAATATTGAAACCAATTTTACAATTATAAAAATGCTATTAATCTTAACATATGCTAAAATTGCAATTATATGCAGTTTCGATTTAAAAATGCCAAATGAATTTATATAAATATAAAAAACCATTTTATCTATATTTTGGGGTAAATATGGAAATAAAATAAAGTATTCGCCATAATTGAGGATTTTGGAAATAATTATGGATTTTGTACTATTAAATAGACAATAAATTAAAATCTTTTGAAAAAAATAAAGAAGAAAAAACTAAAATACCTGGGTATGCTATATAATTATATATATGTTATTTAAAAGTATTTTGTACGTAAAAATACATAGAAAATAATTGGGTATCAATAATTACCTCGTTGACTTTATCTTAATGCTTTATTATCATATCTTATTCAATTCATTTGACTAGTAGGTGTCCTGACTGTTTCTTGTCACTACCCCACCGAGGTTAGTCTTGATACTTATTAGGCATCACCGTTGTGTGCTCATACTACACTTCTATATATTTTGTTTGTGTACAGATCCAGGTGAATTGATAGTAGATGTGTAGGAATTCATCATAGAAATAGGTACAAAGAGAATATCGTACGGGATAATCATTGAGCATGAATGGTAAGGCAAACAAGATTGTATAAAGTGTAAATAAACATATTGGGATGATGGTTGAAGCTAAATTAGAACATACAAGTTGCAAGACAAACAAAAAACTAAAGCAAAAGTCTTGTATACCTAAATTGCAAAAATCTTCGTGGAGAAGACTTGAAAAGGATTTTCCGTCCATGTTTGAGATCAATGTGAAAATCAAAATGTATAGTCCACATTCTTTGGAAATGAAAGACCTCAGGCCAGCGAGTATTATAATCTTCTAAGATCTTACTAGAGGAGAGTGATCGGGGATACTCTAGGGATATGGTCAACTCTGGTGGAAACACGTATAAGTTTCTAGTCTTTCGAGAAAGCCCCACTCCCTTCGTCTATGCGGTTTTACTTAGTATGTCGTTATATGCTTCTTATTAAGTCAGAGGCCCCTATTTTTTGTTCTTCTTTTGCTTGCGCATAGATCCAGGGGCTAAGGGACCCAATTCTTAAGACTCAAGATGCAACTTATGGCAGTCTTTAATCTAGCTTGGAACCCTAGTTTTGGAGTTTTCCCCAACCTATTGACCCGTTTTTCTTTTCTTTGCTAATTTCTCTTAATGAAATTTTCCACTCATATGAGAATAGAGAGTTGAAATATTAATTCCATTGAGAGTGTGTATAAGAATAAGTGCATATTGAAGGTTCCAAGTTATTGTAAGTGCAGAAGGGTCGTGCCCCTTTTATAGTGCGAAGGACAAGTAAGAAAATAACTTGCAATCAATCATATAAGGTCTCCCTTTAGTTAACGGATTTTGATTTCAAATGGGTAGAAGACTTTTAAGGAAAGAGTTTGATTAAAATCTTTTCCAAAGTAACACAGGAAGGATAAATACATAGGGGTTAATTTTGTCAACATCCAATGGTACACGGTTGGTATAAAGAAAAACGAAAGGGGATCAATCAAACAACTAGTAAAAATCAAAATTATAAGCTTTACTCGAATGGACTAAGTCAGGAATAGGTAAAGAGGATTCAATTAGGGAATATTAGTAGCAATCAATCAAACCCCCACTAGAGGATTTCAGAATCAATTGATTAGTTTGTAAAACCTTTTGAAGAAGGAGTTCTCATATATAAAGCACACAAATATGTGAATCAAGAAGAGACTATTGTGCTAATTAGAAAAGACAAGCATGAAAAAAAAGGAAAAAGAAAATTTAGAGACACAACAAAAAGACTCACAATAAGTTCATTGACTAAGAATGAGTGTGATAGTCCAACGTAGAACCCAAACACGAAATAAAACTTGCCTAAGGAAAACCCTGAAATCCTTGGGTTTCCACTTGAATTGATAAAGACATAGGAAGGCAAGCCCTTGATAAATGTTCAGAAGTCTCTTTTAGAGACATATGAGAAATAAACAGACATGGTAGCATCTTTGAAACAACAAAGGGAAAGAGTCATTTTTTGAGGATAAAGAACAAGTTTAAGAAAATCTCGAGACATAAACAAAATTCAGAAAGGAGGAGAGGTAATGGAAACTTAAGATGGCACATGTTTTGCAAGAACTCGAACAAAATCCTGTAAAGCAAAAAAAATTAAAGAACTCCACAAGGGACACATACAATAGAATAATACCGGAAAGCACATGAATGAACATGTAGGAAAATATAACAAAAATTAGGATGTGAGCCTAGTCTAGAGGCACAGTAGAATACCAAGCACAAGGGTATCACGTACAGTAGAAAAAGAAGAGCACAAGAACAACAAACGCGTGGTAAAAAGAAAACACACGAGCATAATATAGCCAAACACTCATAAAGATAAGAAAAGGAAGAATCAAAAGATGTTTTGAAAACCTTTCAGAAACCTAATTTGAAGACAAACGATTTCAAAAGGAAAATATTGGGGAAAACACTTTAAAAGTCAAGTAAAGAACAAACAAATTATAGATCTAAAGAAAAAATAAACGGATAAAAAACCTCGAACGACTTGGGGTTCCAGAGACACCCTAAAAATGAGAAAGGCTGGGAAAAGTTAGATCCTGGAGTCGGATGAGCGAGAATCGGGCTCTTGAGGCTTGAATATGCCGAAGCAAAGACCATAGAATCATAGATCTAAGAAGATCTGAAAGGGAATCGTCGAGGTCAAGGCCTTGATTCTTCAATATCGAATACACAGGAATAATCGAGGGTGAGTATAAGGTTATCAGGGCCAGAGGAGCCATGACTTCCGGTGAGCTTGAGGTAGGAGTCGGTAAGAGAGACTAGGTTTTGGGCTGGCCCGTTTAGAAATTGAAATTGGGTTGATTGGGATGGTTAATTTAGGTTATAATTGAGACAAAATGGGTGCTAGTATTTAAATAATCAGTTTTTCCTTCTTATTTTATAAAAATACTAAAATAATTTTAAAAGTAAATTAATAGTTCGGAGCCAATTAAAAATACATAAATATTAATTAAAAAATATTGAAACCAATTTTACAATTATAAAAATGCTATTAATCTTAACATAGGCTAAAATTGCAATTATATGCAATTTCGATTTAAAAATGCCAAATAAATTTATATAAATATAAAAAATCACATTAACTATATTTTGGCGTAAATATGGAAATAAAATAAAGTATTCGCCAAAATTGATGATTTTGGGAATAATTATGGATTTTGTATTATTAAATAGACAACAAATTGATTTTAAAATGTTTTGAAAACAATTAGGAAAAAACAACTAAAATACCTGGGTATGATAATACTTATATATATGTAATTTAAAAGTATTTCTTACGTAATAATACATAGTAAATATTTGGGTATCAATAATTACCTCGTTATCGTTATCTTGATTCTTTATTATCATATCTTATTCAATTTATTTGACCAGTAGATGTCCTGACTGTTCCTTGTCACTACCCCACCGAGGTTAGTCTTGATACTTATTAGGCACGACCGTTGAGTGCTCATACTACACTTCTATATATTTTGTTTGTGTACATATCTAGGTGAATTGATAGTATATGTGTAGGAATTCATCATAGAAATAGGTACAAAGAAAATATCGTACAGGTTAATCACTGAGCATGAATGGTAAGGAAAACAAGATTGCATAAACTGTAAATAAACATATTGGGATGATGGTTGAAGCTAAATTAGAACATACAAGTTGCAAGGCAAACAAACAAGTAAAGCAAAAGGCTTGCATACCCTAATTGCAACAATCTTCGTGGAGAAGTCTTGGAAAGGATTTCCCGAGCATGGTTGAGATCAATGTGAAAATCAGAATGTATAATCCACATTTTTTGGAAATGAAAGACCCCAGGCCTGCGAGTATTATAATCTTCTAAGAATATTACTAGAGGAGAGTGATCAGAGGATACCCTAGGCAAATGGTCAACTCTGGTGGAAGCACGTATAAGTTTCTAGTCTTTCGAGAAAGCCCCACTCCTTTCGTCTATGCGGTTCTACTTAGTTTGTCGTTTATATGCTTCTTATTAAGTCAGAGGCCCCTCTTTTTTGTTCTTCTTTTGCTTGCGCACCAGTCCAGGGGCTAAGGGACCCAATTCTTAAGACTCAAGATGCAACTTACGGCAGACTTTAATCTAGCTTGGAACCCTAGTTTTGGAGTTTTCCCCAACCTGTTTACCCCTTTTTTTCTTTGCTAATTTCTCTTAATGAAATTTTCCACTCAGATGATAATAGAGAATTGAAATATTATTGCCATTGAGAGTGTGTATAAGAATATGTGCATATTGAAGGTTCCAAGTTGTTCTAAGTGCAGAAGGGTCGTGCCCCTTTATAGTGCGAAGGATAAGTAAGAAAATAACTTGCAATCAATCATATAAAGTCTCCCTCTAGTTAAGGGATTTTGATTTCAAATGGGTACAAGACTATTAAGGAAAGAGCTTGATTAAAATCTTTTCCAAAGTAACACAGGAAGGGTAAATACATAGGGGTTAATTAAGGCAACATCCAATGGTACACGGTTGGTAAAACAAAAAGGAAGGGGGATCAATCAAACGACTGGTAAAAGTCAAAATTATAAGATTTATTCAAATGGACCAAGTGAGGAATAGGTAAAGAGGATTCAATTATGGAAAATTAGTAGCAATCATCAAACCCCCATTAAAGGATTTCAGAATCAATTGATTAGTTGGTAAAACTTTTTGAAAGAGGAGTTCTCATATATAAAGCATACAAATATATGAATTAAGAAAAGACTATCATGTTAATTAGAAAAAACAAACATGAAAAAATGGAAAAGGAAAATTTAGAGTCACAACAAAAAGACTCACAATAAGTTCATTGACTAAGAAAGAGTCTGGTAGTCCAAAGTAGAGCCCAAACACGAAATCAAACTTGCCAAAAGAAAACCCTCAAATCCTAGGGTTTCCACTTGAATCGGATAAAGATACAAGAAGGCAAGACACTGATAAATGCTCAGAAGTCTCTTTTAGAGACATGATAAACAAACAGACATGATAGCAGCCTTGAAACAACAAAGGGAAAGAGTCGTTTTAAGAGCATAAAAACAGGTTTAAGAAAAGATCCAGACTTAAACGAAATTCAGAAAGGAGGAGAGGAAATAGAAACTTAAGATGGCACATGTTTGGCAAGAACTCAAACAAAATCCAGTAAAGTGAACAAAATTAAAGAACTCCACAGAGGACACATACAATAGAATAATACCGGAATGCACAGGAAGGAACATGTAGGAAAACATAGCAGAGATTAGCATGTGATCCTAGTCTAGAGGCACAGTAGAATAACAAGCACAAGGGTATCATGTATAGTAGAAGGAGCAGAAGAACAACACATGCGTGGTAAAAAGAAAACACACGAGCAATGTATAGACAAACACTCATAAAGAAAAGAAAAGGAAGAATCAAAAGATGTTTTGAAAACCTTTCAGAAACCCTAATTTGGAGACAAACGATTTTAAAAGGAAAATTTTGGGGAAAACACTTTAAAAGTCAAGTAAAGAACAAACACATTACAGATCTTGAGAAAAAATTAACGTAGAAAAAACCTCGAACAGCTTGGGGTTCCGAGACACCCTAAAAATGAGAAAGGTTAGGAAAAGTCAGATCCTGGGGTCGGATGAGTGAGAATCAGGCTCTTGAGGCTTGAATATGCCGGAGCAAAGACTGGAGAGGCCATAGAACCATAGATCTAAGAAGATCTTAAAGGGAATCCTCGAGGTCAAGGCCTTGATTCTTCAAATATCAAAGACACAGGAATAATAGGGGGTGAGTGTAAGGTTATCACGACCGGAGGAGCCATGATTTTCGGTGAGCTTGAGGTAGGAGACAGTAAGAGAGGCTAGGGTTTCGAGAGGTTACGAGAGAGTTTGGAGGGGGGAGGGATTTCAGAGGTGGCGGACCAAATGGAAATATGGGTATTAGGGTGCGGTTGGGAATAAAAAAAGGAAGGGGGTAATCGTGGCCGTTAATCAAAAGGATCAGTGGCCTGGATTAAAGGAAACCGGGCGGGTGAGAAAGATGGGTTAAATTGGGTTTTGGGCTGACCCGTTTAGAAATTGAAATTGGGTTGATTGGGATGGTTAATTTAGGCTATAATTGAGACGAAATGGGGGCTAGTATTTAAATAGTTAGTTTTTCCTTCTTATTTTTAAAAATATTAAAATACTTTTAAACGTAATTAAAAGTACCGAGCCAATTAATAATAAATAAATAGTAATTAAAAATATTGAAACCAATTTTGCAATTATAAAAATGCTATTAATCTTAACATAGGCTAAAATTGTAATTATATGCAAATACGCTTTAAAAATGCCAAATGAATTTGTATAAATATAAGAAAATCACTTTAACTATATTTTGGTGTAAATATGGAAATAAAATAAAGTATTCACCAAAATTGATGATTTTGGGAATAATTATAGATTCTGTACTGTTAAATAGACTATAAATTGATTTTAAAATCTTTTGAAAAAATTAGAAAAAAATACTAAAATACATGGGTGTGCTCATATATGTATATAGATGTTATTTTAATATTATTTCGCACGTAAAAATACATAGAAAAAACATGGGTATCAATAATTACCTCGTTGTATTTATCTTGATGCTTTATTATCGTATCTTATTCAATTCATTTGACCAGTAGGTGTCCTGACTGTTATTTGTCACTACCTCACCGAGGTTAGTCTTGATACTTACTAGGCACCACCGTGGTGTGCTCATACTACACTTCTATATATTTTTTGTGTACAGATCCAGGTGAATTGATAGTAGAAGTGTAGGTTGTCACGGTGGAGTCTCAAGGTAAACCTGCTATAGCGTTCGCGGGTCTCGGAGTCACCTTTAGTTGTATTTAGTTCCATTGGCTCCTTTGTTTCAGAGCAGTGATGTATTAAGTTGTGTAATTACTCTTGGATAGGCTTTTGACTTGTACTATCGAATTTTGGGAAGTCGTTCATTGTATAAGAGATTCATCTCAAAAGAATTCCAGCTGTTATTAGTGTAGACATGTGGTTTTGACCCTCCCCAAAAATTTTCATATTTTTAGCACGTAAAAATTTAATTTAGGCCTAATATAGCTATTTTAACTAATGTTGATGCCTTTTATTTTATTTTATTACAAAAAAATAAAAATTACAAAAAATAGTTTAATTAAGATTTTGCAATCATTTTTAATTTTTTTAAAAACCAAGAATAAAAATAATTTTGTTTTAATGGTTAGTTTTATTTTAATAATTTTTTTTATTAAGTAGGGCTAATTAATATTTTGGTAATAGTTTTATATAGATAGATTTTTGGTTAATTAAGCTAATTTTAAGCAAAGTAATCATGAAAGCTTAAGTTCCAAGCCCATAATTCTTAGGCAAATATGCTAACATGATCTCTACCCCTATATAATATTACCAAATGCCTAAATAATGATGTACACCAAACACACCTAAAAAATCAGCCGCAGTACAAAAAGGAGAACCCTCCTCTCTTGAGAAGAACGAGCCCCATCCCTAATCCTCTAATCTTATTCTTCTCTAAACAGATAGCCACAAAAGTTACTTTGAAATAATCATATTCTCTTTGAATTTCTTTTTTTTTTTATAGCTATGTAAACTCACCATGGCAACATCATCTTCCCCGTTGAGCATTACTTCATTTTTCCTTCATTATTAAAGCCATTTGCATCTCTAGAAGTTAAAAGTCTCAATGCAGATTTGCTCTCCAAAAGCCACCATCGGTTTCCTTTATTCCACTAACACAGCTGAATTTTTATCATCCTGTTACCACAAGACCCAGCAGAAAACAGAAAAGAAAAAAGAAAATTTAAGATCAGGGTCTGAAGCTTCGTCCGAGGTCTCCGTGCGATTCATGTGTGCCGATTTCACTTCACATTGAAGGTCCTTGTGATTTTTCTCTTTGTAAGTTGTCGAAGCTCTAATTGTAGTTGTCTTGCTGCGATTGTTGTTTGTTATGGATGGAAATTGTTGCTGAGCTTCGTGTCACTTTCCTTCGTTTCTTTTAAAATACAAGGTAGGTGCACTTCTAATTTTCTGATTGTTGCTAGTTTCGAATAATTAAAATACTGATTTGATTTGTCTCAAGTTTTTCCATGTCATTTTGTTAAATCTGTTATTTTACTTTGGACAAGCAAATGAAAACTTTTATTATCATTTGAAACTATAGGAATTTGATAATTGAGAAAAGAGGACTTTAACGATTTTGATCTCATTTCGCGACGATTCTATTTTGATGTTAGTAGGAATGTTCTTTTTGTTGGACTGTTATTGGCTCTTCAATGTTGTTGTCTTTCATTATTCACCTAATTTCATGGAAAAATGTTGCTTTACTATGTTTTATCTGTTTACCAAGTTTAGTTTTCACTACATGAAGTAATTGAGGTTTACAAGTAAAAATAGATCTAATGGCTAAGAATATGTTCTTATGTTCTGCACGTTCTTATAGGCATATATGCAAAGTTTTGTTTTTTTTATGCATTCTGTCCCTTGGTCAAATTTGATTAGCAAGATTTGCTTGCTTTGGATGGACCTCTTAAAAAATATGCTCAAAAGCAATTCAATCTCGATAAGTGCCCGAAGCAGTACAATAAGGCTAAACCTTCTCCTTAAATGTGACCTCGCCTTCCCCCACCTTAATTTATTTAATTTCATTCGCAATAATCTTAAAGTAGTTTAGGAAATAAACCTTTGAACATCCGTAGTTTGTTTTAGTTGAGTACAATCATTTGAAATTAGAATCGATGTGTGTCATTAGTTAAATTTTCTATGACATCGCAAACTTGAAAATGCGTAGTTGCTTTAGGCGTGTTATTTTAATAATCTATCTTCCTAAATTCGGGTGTGCATTTATGTGACCCAAATTCAAATCTCAACAATGTTAGATAAAATATGACGAGGATCGCGGGTGTATTTATGTGACGTAGTTTAAGACGTATTTTAGATGACGTTGAATTTTCCTAAAATTAATTAAATAAAGCAGTTAAGTTAAAATTGAACCATATGCTAAAACATGTTTTAAAATCAGATATAAACAGGCCAATAATAACAATTGAGCGACCGTACTAGAACCACGGAACTCGCAAATGCCCAACACCTTCTCCAGGGTTAGTAGAATTTCCTACCCAGATTTCTGTGTTCGCGGACTGTAAACAGAGTCAATCTTTTCCTCGATTCAGGATTTGAACTAGTGACTTGGGACACCATAAAATTATTCCAAGTAGCGACTCTGAATCTTTGAATAAATAAATCCCGTTTTGATTGACACTTTAAGTTGGAAAAAACTTCATTTATACCTTCTCTTCCAATGGTGTATGTAAAAATGAGGTGTGACAGCTTTGGCTACTCTGTTGGGGAAAAGAACCTAGAATCTCTGGTTCAGGGTTCAAGAATTGAGCTTATAATAATTTTTATATTTGGCTTTATTTATTATGTGGTTTTAAATACATTTTTGAGCCTAATGTGCTAAATGTTTCTTTTTACCATTTTGATATTATCGGAACTGTATATAAACTACTATGAAACCCTTCTCTTCTCATCTTCGGGGATGTGCACGCTGGCGTGACTCCCTATTCTGTTTGTTTCATACCTTGAAATAAGAAAGATGCTCGGACAAGTTACAAAACGAGATGGCCTTTTGGTTCCCCGTACGTAGCCCCTTTCTCGACTCGAGTTGTCTGCTCTGGTGTACAAGTCTAGAACAGTATACCCAGGTTTTATACTTAGAATATGTCTGCCTCTTGTCGGATCCCTAGTGGGAACATTTGTATGCATCATGTGCATTTGACTTTGGGGACTCAACAAAGGGGTTGGGTCTTTCTAGGACATGTGTACAAAATTAAAAGACCATTCTGATGCATCTTACGTGCTACTTGTGTATCTATCTGTTCATACTTGCATGTTGACTGGCTTATAGAATAAAAAAAAATACAACCCAGTATAATCTCACTTAGTGGGGTCTGGGGAGGGTAGTATGTACGCAGACCTTACCCCTACCCTGGGGTAGAGAGGCTGTTTCCAAATAGACCCCCGGCATCCTTCCCTCCAGGAACTACCCACCTTTGCTCTTGGGGAGACTCGAACTCACAACCTCTCGGTTGGAAGTGGGTGTTGCTTACCATCAGAGAATAGAGAAAGAAAATGAATAAAAAAGAAAAAAAAAAGTCAAAAAAAAAAGAAAGAAGAAAAGAAAAGAGTGAGATGCAGGTATTTGAAATATCATGAAACTCTGTCGAACTTTTGAAAAATATATTTTTTTTAAAAAGTCAATTCAACATAAGTCATGTTCTTCTTAATCCATCAAAACTAGCATAACAATGCGGGTATGATTTTCATCGGATGTGAGATACTTAGGCAAACCCCATTGGTTCCGGCCCCCAATTTTCAAAAAATTCAAAAAATTTCTTTTACTTCCTTCTTAAGAAAAGTTTTTCTTTGAGACCTCATTTTTTTTCTAAAAATTACAAGAAAAAAATTTTTAGTTGCTTCTCAAAATCAAAAAATACAAAAATGTTTTCATTCTTCCATGGAAAATTGAAAAGAAAATTCAAGATTCAAAAATACTTTCTTTTTCTTTAGAAGTAATTCTTTCCTAACTTCAGAATTAAAACTTATAAATGTAAAAATATTTTTCTTTCTTATTTAGAAGTTTTTCTTTCAAAACTTTAAAAAAAAAGTCAAAATTGAAAAAAAAAATCTTTCAAAAAATGCTGAAGAAAAATCAAAATCCAAAACTATTCTTTTTCTTCTTTATAAGTTTTTCTTTTGAAAAAAAAGGTGAAAAAAAGAGAAGAAAATTCGAAATCCAAAAAACATAAATTTAGTTTATTTCCTTCATTCCTAATCTTCCCGAACTATGCAAGATCTAATTCATGCTGTCACATGATACGTAGGCAACCCACATATGGTTCGATCACCATTAAAAGAAATGAAAAAATGAAAAAATGTTAATAATAATAAGGACGACTGAGTTCATTCTAGCATGTTCTATTTTGAATTGTGAAGAAAGTTGAAGTGGTCAGTTTGTGGTAAGCTGGAAAAACAATATCCAAGGAAAAATGATAACTGGCATCGAAACTGTTACAAGTGCTCAAGAGACTCAGGGTCAGAGTGTTCAACAAGAGTCTACTCTGTTTGACAAAAATAGAATACAAACATCAAATGACCGAAATGTATCAAGCATGAGCAGTTGTCAAGGACAGACTCATCATGAATCACAATTTGCTACACAGCGAGAGCAGTACCACTCTCCTAAGTACCACTTGTACTCGTTTGATCTTTCTGCAAACATTGAGAAGCCCTCCCGAAAGATGGCGCAGGAAGAAATGACCCAAAGAGTGAAAAGCTTAGAATAACGGTTGAAAAACATGCAAGGGTTGGCAAGTCAAAAGAGTGTTGCCTTCAAAGACCTATGTAGGTTCCCCGATGTCCACTAGCCGTCTGGTTTCAAGACTCTCACATTTGAAAAGTATGATGGACATGGAGACCCCATAGCCCACCTAAAAAGGTATTGCAATCAACTGAGAGTTGCGAGAAGAAATGAAGAATTGCTGATGGCTTATCTTGAGGAAAGCCTCACGGGAGTAGCCTCCGAATGGTTTACGGATCAAGACACATCTCACTAGTATGTTTGGAATGACATAGCACATGCCTTTGTCAAACAGTTCCAATACAATATTGACATCACCCCAGACTGTAATTCCCTTTTAAAATTGAAGAAGAAACAAACTGAAGGTTTTAGGGAATATGCCATTAAATGGAGAGAACAAGTAGCTAGAGTTAAGCCACCCATGGATGACCATGAGCTAATCACTGTCTTTCTTCAGGCTCAAGAGCCAGAATATTTTAAAAATATGATGTCCGCTATAGGTAAATCCTTCTCGGAAGCAATCAAAATGGGGTAAATGGTTGAGAATAGTCTTAAGATAGGCAGAATTATAAGTCAAGCAGTTCTCAAAGCCACAACTCAGGTTTTCCAGATTGAATCCGATAATTTTGGTGACACGAATGAGAAGGTTGAAGGAATCATGATGACATTAGGTCAAGAAGAGGTCCCAGGAAAATATCTAGAAGGTATGAGCAACCTTCTTAGATTTTCCATGACTCCCCTGAGCAGTATTATCCACCTCAGAACCCTCAATACTCTGTTGTTGCACCATAGTATGATGCTCAGCCACCAAGACACCCTACAAGGCGAGCACGAGCACCGTAAAATCTCCACCAACCTCCATAAAATTTTCAATTGCCCTATAACCCATATTTATTTGTCAAACCCTTCCATTCTTATTCAATAAAATACAGTTTGTCCTTTTATGTATTTTATTCCGAGTTCCTTTCTCTCTTGTTCTAATGACATGACATGTATGCAGAAATTTTGGCCAGATCCTAGAAACTAAATTAATCTGGAATTGGATAACTGAAAAAACACTTTAGAGGTTGAATAAAGAGTTGAAATACATTGGCATTAAGGTTATAATGACCCGACCGGTCGTTCTGAGTCCTAACACATCGTTTAACAGTCTGAAGCCATGAACAACTTTATTTCAGGTATTATGACTTGTACGGATGGTCGGAATTGAATTTCAGGAAGTTCAGGGTTGATTTGGGAAGAGAATTCTCATTTCGGAAGCTTTAAGTTGAAAGAATTGACTAAGATTGGATTTTTGAGTAAAGGACCTCGAATCAGAATTTGAAGGTTCCAACAAGTTCGTATGATGATTTTGGAGCCATTTGGCTAAAGATAGAAAATTGAAGCTTTTTGGAGACGTTTGACTGGAAGTGGACTTTTTGATATCGGGTTCAGATTCAGATTTTGGAAATTGGAGTAGGTCCGTAACGTCAAATATGACTTAAGTGCAAAATTTGAAGTCAATCGGACGTGATTTGATAGGTTTATGCATCAAAAATAGAATTGTGAAGTTCTAAAGTTCATAAAGCTTGAATTGGAGGTCGATTCATGATTTTAGCATTGTTTGTTATGATTTGAGGCCTCAAGCAGGTCCATCTTATGTTATGGAGTGGGTTTGGTGTGATTGGACGGGGTCCCAGGGTCTCGGGTGTGTTTCGGGTTATATCGTGCTGTTATTTGATGTTTCAATGTTATTTATTTGGATATAAAGGGTATCGTATTAAGGAAATGAGCTCCAAATTAAGTTTTTATTGAACCATTAAATCCATATCGTAATTATAGAGCCATAGCAAAAAGAATCCTCGACATTGGATGTTGTATGAGGGATGCTCATTTCCGCATCGGGAACAATTGCTAGTTGATATCATAACCGCAGATGCGGTCATTTTAGGTTGCATATTTATTTGTCAAACCCTTCCATTCTTATTCAATAAAATACAATTTGTCCTTTTATGTCATTTTATTCCAAGTTCCTTTCTCTCTTGTTTTAGTGACATGACATGTATGCGGAAATTTTGGCCAGATCTTAGAAACTAATTTAATCTGGAATTGGATAGCTGAAAAAACACTTTTGAGGATGAATAAAGAGTTGAAATACATAGGAATTAAGGTTATAACAACCCGACCGGTCGTTCTGAGTCCTAGCACTTCGTTTAGCAGTCTGAGGCCATGAACAACTTTATTTCAGGTATTATGACTTGTACGGATAGTCGAAATTGAATTTCAGGAAGTTCAGGGTTGATTTGGGAAGAGAATTCTCATTTCGGAAGCTTTAAGTTGAAAGAATTGACTAGGATTGGATTTTTCAGTAAAGGACCTCCGAATCAGAATTTGAAGGTTCCGACAAGTTTGTATGATGATTTTGGAGACATTTGGCTAAAGATAGAAAAGAAGGTTTTTGGAGAAGTTTGACTGGAAGTGGACTTTTTGATATCGTGTTCAGATTCAAATTTTGGAAGTTGGAGTAGGCCCCTAATGTCAAATATGACTTAAGTGCAAAATTTGAAGTCAATCGGACGTGATTTGATATGTTTATGCATCGAAAATAGAAGTGTGAAGTTCTATTGTTCATAATGCTTGAATTTGAGGTCGATTCATGATTTTAGCATTGTTTGGTATGATTTGAGACCTCAAGCAGGTCCATCTTATGTTATGGAGTGGGTTTGGTGTGATTGGACGGGGTCCCGGAGTCTCGGGTGTGTTTCGGGTTGTATCGTGCTCTTATTTGATGTTTCAATGTCATTTATTTGGATATAAAGGGTACCGTATTAAGGAAATGAGCTCCAAATTAAGTTTTTATTGAACCATTAAATCTATATCGTAATTATAGAGCCATAGCGAAAAGAATCCTCGACTTTGGACATTGTATGAGGGATGCTCATTTCCGCGTCGGGAACAATTGCTGGTTGATGTCATAACCGCATATGCGGTCATTTTTACACATATACGGTCAGTTTTTCGTAGATGCGGTCATTTTTACGCAGATGCGAGAATGAAGATGCAGTCATTTTTTCGCAGATGCAGAAAGTGCTGGAGGCAGTAGGGTTCTTTTAAAAAATCGAAGTTTGTCTCATTTTCACTTTACTTCTTCCACGGGAGCCGATTTTGGAGAATCTTTGGAGTGTCATTTACATCACCAAGCATGAGGTAAGTAATATCTACTAGTTTTGAATGTATACAAGGTTTATATAGGGATTTAGACATGGAAAATTGTAGAAAACTTAGGGTTTGAGTGAAAACTTAGAAAACTAGTATTATTGGATTTTGACCACAATTTTGGGTATGGAATTTAGAGAAAATCAGATATTTGAGTTCTTGAGGCTATGGGTAAACTTTATCTTAGAGAAATTTCGTATTCCAGTCACATATGCCCGAGGGCATTTTTGTCAACTTTTCAATCAGGGTTAGGAATTGTTATCAATTGGATTATAATGAGTATCTTAGCATATACTAACGGGTTTACATAATTATTGGCTAGTTTTGGAGCGTTGTGCATTGATTCGAGTCCTTGGAAGGGCATGAAATGCCGGTTATGAATCTTCGGAGCGAGGTGAGTCTCCTTTCTAACCTTGTAAGAGGGAATTGTTCCCATAGGTGAGTTAATTGGTTATATGCTCATATTTGTGGGGGATACATACGCACTAGGTGATGAGAGTCCGTGTGTAGCTACTATTACGCTATTGTCCGGGTAGTTTAGGACCCAAAAGCATGTAATTTTTCTATTATTTGTGAACTTATTGACAACTTGAATTTCTTAAATAACATCAAATTAGTAAATGAATTTCTAAACCTATAAAACTTCATATTCTCTCAAATGATTAAAAGAGGATATTTTTTCCTTTGGTAATTGTTCCGCGTGGACTTCTTGGTTAACTGTTTGTGTGTGTTTATTTTTGGAACGGGCCAAACACCTCGGCAAATTAAATAGATACATCTATGGTTCGCGTTGTTCGACCCTCTGCAGTGTACAATTTATTTTCTGTTGGAGTGGTCGCACGCCTCCGCATGATTTGGGCATGCTTATATTGCTGCCTTTGAACTTATTAGAGTTGTTACTGCCTCTTCATGGCTTGAGAATATTTGGATAAATAATAAAAAAGGAAAATTTTGAAATCTCCTATAAAAGAAATAATTGTTTACTTGTTTCCTTATATTGGATTAAAAATCATGATTATAGAAACCCATGATTTAATGTATTATTGATATCACATTACTGGACCTTTAGCAAATGTCGAAGTCGACCTCTCGTTTCTACTTCTTCGAGATTAGTGGGGATACTTACCGAGTACCTATTGTTTTTGTACTCATACTACACTTTTGTGCATTTTGTTGCATAGGAACATCTCTAGTGGCCTACTGAGCATAGCAGCATGGTTGATACAGAGACTCGGGTGAGATGCACTTCTCGAGGTGACCCGCAGCCATCAGAGTCTCTTTCAATTATCTGTATCTATTTTCTGTCCACTATTGTATTCCGGACGGTTATTGCATTTTATTATCTTCTTAGTAAATGCTCATGCACTTATGACACCGTATTCTGGGATGATTATTGGATATCTTGTATTTACTTCTAAACATTCTCTTATTTATATTGTAAAGATTGTCTTTTACTGTTAAAATTGAAGCAAAGGCTTAGTATTCAAAAACTGTTAAAATGAGAACTTAATCGAGTAATTTGGTTGGCTTGCCGGACAGCTGTATCCGGCACCACCATGACCTTTAGCAAATTTTGGGTCGTGAAGACATGGTATCAGAGCTCAAGGTTCCAAGGGTCTCACAAGTCATGAGCAAGTCTAGTAGAGTCTCGCGGATCAGTACGGAGACGTCTGTACTTATCCTCGGGAGGCTATAGGACTATTAGGAGTACTACCCTTCTTGATTCCTTATCGTGCGATTTTATCCTTGGAGGAGTATGCCTTTAATTCATTGCTACTCTTTCTTTCGCAACACGAACCGTATCTTATAAATCGAGAATTGACGAACTGTTATGGTACGATCGATGCAGTGCGTAGTGTTTCTCCCTATATAGTTGTCTAGGCTATTATCGTCGCGTTGTGAAAAGATATTCTATTATTTTAGCCAATTATCGATGCTTCTGAGAGCTCTGAGGCTAGGCACAAGTTGCCATGATGCTTACGATTGATCATTCTACAATATTGATATGATGGTGAGATGTTTGTCTACGTGTCGGTGTAGTGAATGACCTGAAGGGAGGTTTACTCAGTGCATGATCTAGAGATTCGGTAATTATTCCCAGCAAGAGAAAAGTAATCGGCCTATGAATTTTCAGAATTGGGTTATAGGAGTAGCGAGGCTGGGTGTAATCTTTATCTACGACGTGGTATCATCGTCTTCAATTGTACATGTTATGTTCGCGGTGTTATGGTCTTTTGCAATTCGTCCTTGGGGCAAGCTATTGTGAAATAGTACCAAAAATGTGGCTGGATATCGTAGGGTGCGGAAGTTCAGGATTGAATCGGTGTTTCTAATGTCGACAGTATGAGAAAGATGATCTTCCGCTAGGTGTAAAGTTAGCAGCAATTGTAGGTTCAAAGGCCACAAAGATAGATTTTATTTAAAGCAACAATTGAGCAACAAAGAATGAGGATAGACATGTGGGAAGTGTCAGGCGGTGGCTAAAAAATCTCTAGAAGGCCGGGTCTAAGAAGCCAATGGTCGAATAGTCAATTAAAGGGATGAGTTCCGCCATAGTGGGAGAGTGGCGGATGTTGCATATGGGCTTGGTAGTAGGATGACTACGTACCTTAAGAATAGTTTGGATGGATTTGGGAATTTTAGTGATTGGTGATCGGGGTCTACTAGTCTAATTTGAAGTATGGGTTATTATGTGGTAGGAGAGTTGATGTAACGAAAAAGAGCCTACTTAAAAGGAAGAAGGATGCAACATAACTTTGAATTCGAAGGTTGTTGCCACACATTTAAGTGATGTCCACGAGGTATGAATGGACTTGTGCAACTAGAGAGTGAGCTCCGACTCATGATGAGTTATTGATGTCATAGTGAATGTATCCCATGCAGCAGCATGGGAAGATGTCGGGAAGTGATTTCCACAGGTAGGTTATTTCCTGTGAGCAGGTTAGCAATCGCGTGGTTGGCGAGGCTTCTGCGAAGGTTCTATTGGTAATACAACAAAGATATAGGTTGTACAAATGTATTTGATGATTCAAAATATAAAAATAGGGTTTAACAGAAAGATTTCAAGAATTTAGGCGGTTGATTACGCAAGGTTATGTCAATAAGAGATTAAGAATCCTGGTGAATTCCATAGTTGTATAATAAACGGCTTCAAGTCGAGTGGGAGAGTCTCACCGCCTATGATTGGGTTGTATGGTTATCTTCTTGTGAGGTTTCGGGTTATCGACGTATTGGTAAGGTTTTTTAGCAATGGGAAAGGAGCATAAGTGGTAGTTTGAGCAAAGGGATTGTTAAAGGTGTGCTGTGGTTGGACTTGTCGCCTCATGTTCAGACTTGGGGAGTAATTTTGTCGGGTGTTCCTTCAAGAGGGTATTCTTATGCTAGAAGAATCATGGAGTTGATTATATTTGATCCAAGCCAGAGTGGGTGTCTCTCAATAATGGTCCTAGAGAATTTAAAGATAAGGTGTGATGCCTAATAATTTCGAGCATATAGGTACGGTTAAGAATCAAGCTTGATAGCAACCTATGAGAAGTGGTACAAAATGTTTTACGATGTGTTGACTTTGATGTGGCAATTGGGAGGTATAAAATGATTCGTGGGATTTGAGATAGCATGGTCTCGTGATTCAAAGTCACTCTAGATGAGTACCAGTGGAGGATGTTATGTGCTGAATGGATTTATTATTATTTCTAATGTAATCAGGGATAAATTGGAAGGAGATAGATTGGTTAGCCATACTTGAATTGGAATATGTGTGGTAGTGATCAATGCTTTGCGATGGTGCGTGCTTGTCAGCCACCATAAGTGGTATCAATCTAAAGTATTCAACTGTTGTGGCCTGTTATGCCAAAGTGGGTCCCGGAAGGGCTATGGTGGCTTAGACCATTACATAGAGATTTGCGTATTTCCATGGTTATGAGAATTCACCTGTGTATTGCTATAGTTATCCTGAAGTGAGTTAAGCAAGAAGCTTTATATGATGAAGTGTTAGTCTTTTGGTGGTTCCGGAGTTATGATGAAGATCCTATTCTATCATATATTGGCATATTGGGTGCAGCGAGTGGTACGGAAATTGAAGTGAGGATCAAGGTTACGGTTCGATAATGACAAGGAGGTCATGGGCTCGAATGACCAGGAAGGAGTTTTGATGTTTTAAGTAAGCTGGTATTATCCTCAGCGTCGCATGCGATCGGTGTATTCTAAAAAGGCTTTGCATCCGCATTAATGATTCTTAGCCGTTTCTCAATGATAGTGCGGCCGGTGGTTTGGGGGGTATGACCCAGTTAATTGTTATGATGGGTTGTGGAAGTACATTCCATAGGAAGATTGTATAAGTGTGGCACGTAGTCACTTGATTGATTAAAGACATAGACCAAGTATAAAGGTTATGTTAATATCGTTGTTATGAGAAAAGTTGCCTGGAGGGCACTCAATCTATTGAGTGGTGGATTGCATATGATTTCTCCGACTATGATGGATGTTCATATGTGTTATAAGCGAAAGAGGAGTTATTATGGACCTTTGGAAGGTCATTAGCCTAGTTTAGTGCATTTAGAATCAGCTTGAAGTCGATGGATGGATTCAAATGTGAATATGGGCTCTATATCAGGTTATACGTGTTCATTTCAGTAATGTGCTCCTTATGAAGGAGTATTCAGGTGTTATTTCGATGTCAGATATTTTATGCAGTGATATATTGCACACAGTGAGTTGTGAGACGGCTTGAGAAATTGCTTATGCATTGAGGGTCCACATAGAAATGATATTATATGAGCAAAATGGCTCTTGAGATTTAGATTGTTATCGAACCTTAGTTGTGCTTGAGTTTTGTAGCTTATGGTATATATGCTCCCCCACGAACGATATTATGCACTTAGCGTGCTTGTGACTGATATTTGGTATTTTGTTTTAATAAGCAATCTAGCTCGGTGTGCATCTCCTTATATGAGTTCTATTTGTGGATCGGGTGGCACGCCTCCATGGGTATTTTATTTGGATCAGGTGGCGCGCCGCCATGGTTATGTTAGTTAGATGGGGTTGCACGCCGCAACAGTGTGATATTCAGTACAGTTCTCCATATCTGTTTTATGTGTTTTGTTTCCTTTTTTTCTAAGGCAAGATCATATTAGTTTTGTGCCCGTCGCATGCATGATTCGTGATCGGCGAAATTGAATTTCCCTTTCGAAGTATGTTTTCCCTTTTGTATTTCATTCTAATTGGTAGCATATTGGCACATTGTGGCATCATATAAGACTTCTGATCAAGTTCGGAACGGTTTATTGCCGGAGCAGTTCGTACTGGGTTAGATGAGATTATTGAATTCGAGATCATTGCAATCGGAGTATATGAACTATGTTAAGGAGCTAAGACCATTGTTTGGATAAAAATAAAGTGATCTTTCTTGCTATGAGTATAGACCCAATGAATTGTTGTTTTGGTAGTGGTTATGAATTTCTACACATCTCCTCTATCGTGGAGGTATTGTAAGAGATAGAGAAAGACCTATGTATGTCATGTGGTGCGATGGGAGCATCAAGTTTGTGGAATTTCAACAATTGTGTTTAGAGGATATTATTGTGGTCTTGTGAGTAAAACAGTGAAAGTTGTGAATTCAGTAAAGGTATGCAGTCATATTCTGGTGCATCATGTGTTGATTGATATGGTGTTCGTATGTTGGAAACAGGCCTGGCAAAAAATTCTGGATGTTGGAATTGGGCTCTAAGGCTTAGTTGCTTCAATAAAAGGGGATATCTTCAGAATTGATCAAGTTGATGTGCTCAACAGAGTTGTGGTAGCACGGGGAGGTGCACGATGTGTTAAACAGTGATTTCAGACTATTTCGGTGTAGGTCTCAGCATGTTCGAGGACGAACGTATATTTAACTAGGAGAGAATGTAATGACCCGATCGGTCATTTTGATCCCTAGCGTGTCGTTCAGCAGTCTGAGGCCATGAGTAGCTTCATTTCAGGTGTTATGACTTGTCGCGTGGTCGGAATTGAATTTCGGGAAGTTCAGGGTTGATTTGGGGAAATAATTATCATTTCGAAAGTTTTAAGTTGAAAGGATTGATTAAGATTGGATTTTTTATCTCATTTCGCGACGATTCTATTTTGATGTTAGTAGGAATGTTCTTTTTGTTGGACTGTTATTGGCTCTTCAAAGTTGTTGTGATTCACCTAGTTTCATGGAATAATGTTTCTTTACTATGTTTTATCTGTTTATCAAGTTTAATTTCATTAAATAAAGTAATTGAAGGTTTACAAGTAAAATATATCTAATGGCTAAGAATATGTCCTTATGTTCTGCACGTTCTAATATGCATATATGCAAAGTTTTGTTTTATGCATTCTGTCCCTTGGTCAAATTTGATTAGCAAGATTTTCTTGCTCTGGACGGGGCCTCTTATAACATCTGCTCAAAAGCAATTCAATCTCGATAAGTGCCCGAAGCAGTACAATAAGGCTAAACCTTCTCCTTAAATGCGAGCACGCCTTTCCCCACTTTAATTTATTTAGTTTCATTCACAATAAACTCAAAGTAGTTTAGAAAATAAATCTTTAAACATACGTAGTTTGTTTTAGTTGAGTACAATCATTTGAAATTAGAATCGCGGTGTGCCATTAGTTGAATTTTATTTGGCCTCACAAACTTGAAAATACGTAGTTGCTTTAGGACGCGTTATTTTAATAATTTTCCTTCCTGAACTCGTGTATGCATTTATGTTACCCAAATCCAAATCTCAACAATGTAAGATAAAATATGACGAGGACCGCGGATGCATTTATGTGATGTGGTTCAAGACGTATTTTAGATGACGTTAAATTTTTCCTAAAATTAATTAAATAAAGCGGTTAAGTTAAAATTGAACCATATGTTAAAACATGTTTTAAAAAAATTAGATATAAATAGGTCAATAATAACAGTTGAGTGACCGTGCTAGAACCACGGAACTCGTGAATGCCTAGCACCTTCTCTTAGGTTAATAGATTTCCTTACCCGAATTTTTGTGTTCGCGTACTGTAAAATAGAGTCAATCTTTTCCTCAGTTCGAGATTCGAACGGGTGACTTGGGACACCATAAAATTATTCCAAGTGGCGGCTCTGAATTTTTGAATAAATAAATCTCATTTCAGTTGTTACTTTAAGTTGAAAAAAACTCTTTTTATACCTTCCCTTCCAGGGGTGTAGGTAAAAATGAGGTGAGACAATTAGTTATTGTTGTTATTCCACATTTTAGTAGGCTTACATATTCTTCAAGACTAGATGTCATCACGAAACCCAACAGAGAACAATGGATTGTGACAAGTTGATATTAGAGCTCTAGGTTCATGGGTGGTACAAGTCACAAGCAAGTTTATTAGAGTCTTTTAGGTCGCTACGGAGATGTCTGTACTTATATTCGAGAGACTACAAAACTTTTAGGAAATTCTCCTTATTTCATTCCTTATCATGCGATATTTATTCAGCTCGATGTATGTAATTTGTGTTCCTTTACATCCACTCGTGTATAGTATTATGCTCTCAGCGTTCGCCATGCGCCAGTGGTTCGTGATGCCACAGAGAGGCTACGAATGAGTCAGGGATGCTCAGTCATTGCCTCAACGTGTTGTTCAGGCTGAAGACTCAAGGGTATTGAGAGACTATTAAGTTGATCATATAGAGCCATAGCGGTTTTCGACATCTGGTTTATGAGTGCGAGCTGGGAAGGTTTACTTGGTTGACAAATTGTCGCAATTTTGGTAGGGTCACGAGGTGAGTGTTCATTGGGAGCAGTTAGTGGTATTAGAGTACCTTGTGAATTGTTATATGTGATCTGTGAAGAGTAATTTTGTGGATTATCAAACTTTGTTTCCCATAGCTTTGGTGCAAGTGGAGGAGTCCAATGGTGGCATTCAGATTGTCGAGTTAGACTTATATCAGTTTGGGCTGGAGGCATGTATATATGTAATATTGGTGGATTCCTGGATGTTGCATTTGACCAAGGATTGATAATTTACATGAGATGATATTGAGGCTTGCAATATTTCTACGTCAATAATGGATCTACACTTCAGCATCAAGGGGAGTCGAATGAGCAACTTCAGATTCATAGAAGGTCTATTCATCGTAGGTGTTGTAGTTGCGGCAAAACAGGGTGCTTCAGAGGACATGCAGTGGTTTATGAGCATCTAGTGACGTGGTTTGCGTTGGGACTATTTATATCCGGGACTTTGATTGGGATTATTGCATATCGACAATCTGAAGAAATGAGTCAGTTCAGTAGTATTGGGTCAGCATAGCAATTGAAGTAAATGGTCCTTTTGAATGAGAATTCTCTACTTGCACTTGTGCTAGCATTCTTGTATTGTACGGTTTATGTTACTCGTCCAAGTTGGGGAGGTGCAGTCCCGATGGCTTAGTTGCGTGCATTCAGATCTCGGAGGGTTCTCAATCGTTTGACTATGGCTTGAGCTGGGTGTTTTCTATAAGCATAAAGAATATGTGGTACATTGCAGTTTTCTCCTGAATCGGTATCTGTAATTAATAGAGAGTTGGCATAACTTGCTATCATATGTGAAGAGTGTGTATTTTAGAAAGGAACTTGAGTTTTGGTTTGCGGGTGCGCGGCTAGTAGCATGGTGATTATTGGGTTTTGAGGCTTTTTAGGTTCACATTTTATTGCGCGGCTGGAATCTTATATGGGTGCTTAGACAGGATGATGGAAGGTGAGTGATGTATCAGTCATTTGATCTACATGGTTGAGTCTGGGTATGGATTTTTAGTATTCTTGAGGTTTTGGGACTAGGTGTCCCCGTATGTGGGCTATTTCTTGTTAGTGGATTGTGAAGAAATGTTGACAATGGGGTAATTAATGGCATGCATTATCATTAGGTTAGTGTTGATTTTCGAAGAATATTTACCTAATTGGGAAGGATCCGGATTTGGTTTGGGCCTATTTGGAAGGTCAGTGAGAATATGTGTTTTGTATCAGGTTCAGTTTGCGTGCTCCTATGAGTTTGTCATTTTGATCATGTTACTAGGCAGGATGGATATTATTTGTGCCCCTAGCCAATGTTATCTGTTGCTCTCCTTTGTTGTGATGAGCTGTGAGGCGCTAAATTATTCTCTACGTATGTTGTGATTATGTCCATGCCTTATAGCGATGTCGGTGAGATAGTCCTCGTGATATAATTCGCCCTCACTGAACATGTCGTGACGGCACCTAGTCCCTACAACTAGGTAAGCTTAACAATGTAGGAAAAAAACAAATAATTTGCGAAAATTATAACTCAAAACCAAGATTTAACAAAATGAAAAGCGGAATGTAAAATGTCGCTCGACAAATACATCATAATATATCAACTACTACAATACTATTCCGAAACCCAGAAACTCATGGAACACAAGCTAATAGAATGTAATACATTGCTCTAACTGCAGAATGTCTAAAACAACAGTACAAAAGAAAAGCTAACTACTAAAGCTAGAATAATATAGAGCTTCCTGATCTGCGGACGTGACAGATATACCTCGAAGTCTCTGCTAGATCTCTCCACCTTTAGGATAATATTCCTAGGTGGAGGTACCTAGATCTGCACATAAAAAACCTGCGCAGAAGGGGCATGAGTACACCACAGTGGTGCTCAGTAAGTGCCAAACCTAACATCGCTAGGGTAGTGACGAAGAAGGTCGGGGCCTTAATGATAATAAACGTAATAAGTCTTGCAACAATATGAAATAAACAGAAACAATGAGTACAACTATGAAGGAAGATAGGTTAAACAAGGCAACAAATAACACCCACCGAATAAGGTAACATGGAGTAAAATAGCTCAATATCAATACCAACAATGAGGATCTCCCAAGATATTGCCTGTAGTCCATTTCATCAACTGTCCAAGGAGCTCCCAGGATACCGTCCCATAGTCCATCATATGAGTATATTCGAAGGATCTCTCGAGATATCATCCTTTGGTCCAACTTTCAATGTGCAATAGGATCGACCGGGAATCTAACCCGTAGTCCCAAAGTGGAGGCACGGGGGGATCTACCAGGAATCTGACCCGTAGTCCCAAATTAAATGTACAGGGGGGTCTATCGAAAATCTACCTACGGTCCCAAAGTAAATGTGCAGGAGGATATATCAGAAATCTAACCTGCAGTCCCAAAGTAAGCAAACAAGGGGGAAGGGAGCTACCGAAATCCTACATCCGTAGTCCCAATGTAAATACGCAGTCACAACAAGAAGATATTCAGAATTGGTGTGCAAAAATACAAGGCAACAGGTAGTCCTTGTCTAACATGCTTCACGTAATACAACCAAAACAACTTAAGCAAATAGGCAATTTAGATCAACTAGGCATGATTATCTAAACTAACACAAATTATATTTGCAAGTATAATAACACAGGTAAGAAATAAACTTAGTCTAAATATCTAAATGATAAATCGAATTTTCAACAATTAGCTCAAGTATGCGCGTACAAGGCATTCAATTACCAAAAATCATATCCTAGGGGAAAGGTCCCCCCACACAAGCTTAGACATGCCACTTACCTCGAACCGGCTCAAAATTTAACTCGAAATCACACATTTGCCATGAGTATCTGAATCTAAATGGCCCAAATCTATTCAATTCAATTATATATTGGAAATAACACCTCAAACAATTGATTTTACTATTTAGTTCAAAGCTAACGCGCGAAATTATGTCAAATGATCAAAATGCTTCTCAGACCAACGTATCGGGATCGGATGGAATTAACAATTTCAGAACACTCGTACTCTCACGAGTCCACCCATTTATAAATCTCTCAAATCGGAGTTCAAACACACACTCAAAACTCAAAAATTCGGTCAATGAAGTTTTATCAATTTTTCATCTAAAAACTGAAATTAAAGGGAGAAATTGTGATTAGATTAGTGGGTTATGAGCAAAAAAATGTTTAGAATTGTTACCCAATCAATGCCTCTAAAAACCCCTCAAAATCACCCTCAAATCTGAGCTCTCTAGCTTGAGTCTTGGTAAAAAAAAGGCTAAACCCTCGTTTTGAAATATTTATATCTGCCCAATTATTTAATGAATTGCAAACGCGGAGGAAGTCACGTGTTTGAGAAGAAAGAAAATTAAAGGCTGACGAATTGCCCTTCGCGAACGCGATGAGCAGTACACAAACATGAAGGCCTGGGCTGACAAGGCTAAACGAATGCAACACTGGTAGTGCGAACGCGATGAATAAAATAGGCTCAACCCTCAGAGCCACATAGAACTACGTGAACGTGATGAATTAGCTGCAAATGTGAAGGAGGAAAAAGGATAATCTTTGCAAACTCGAAAAGCTCCATGCAAATGTGAAGGGGGAAAGGTCAGAGCTTCGCGAATGCGAAAGATGCGACGTGAACGCACAGAAAAATTGTTTGCAACTGCAAAAGGATTTTCTGCAATTTTTCACAACTCCAAAATGCCGTTGAGCATCTGAAACACACCCGAGGACCCCCAGACCTAAACCAAACCTGCGGACGCATCCCATAATATCATTCAAACTTGGACCAATCCTTAAATCACCTACAACAACGTCGGAAACTCGAATTAATCACTGATTTAAGCCTAAGAACTTCAAATTCTCTCAAAACACACTTTCGATCAAAAACCTAATCAAACCATGTACGAATGACCTAAAATTTTACAAACACATCCGAAAAGACATGATTGAGAAACTTCCAAAATTCCATTCCAACTCTTGGATCAAAATGTCACTATCAGACTGGAAACTTCAAAAATATAAATTTTGGCATTTCAAGCCTAAATTAGCTATGGACCTCCAAAACATATTTCAAACATGCTCCCAACTCGGAAATCACCTATCGGAGCTAAGGGAACGATCATATTTCTATTCCAAGGCCGTCTTCACACTGTTCTAACTCGGGTAACTTTCTAACACTAAGCTCTCATTTAGGGACTAAGTATCCAAAAAATCTCAGAAATTTAAAGTCGAACATCCCGACAATTCAATTTAGTAGAAATATACTTGAGGAAAGCATTTAATAAGGTATCAGGACATAAATTCTTAAGACGATCGGCCGGATCGTCACATAATTGCTCATTGCACCTCAGTTGTACTTGTTTCTTTTATGTCGTATTACTTCTATTCATTTTTTCCCACAGTTCTGTTTTACCACTCTGTTGTACTTGATATCAGTGTTCATATGATCAGTGAGCCCAAGTATTTTGGCTCGATGAGTATTTTGTAGTGGGTTGCACGCCACATATGATGTTGCGTGGTATATTGGATTGATGAGTATTTGGGAGCGGGCTGCAGGCCGCAGCAGATGTTATATGAGATACCTTTTCCTTTTGTTTATTTGGGGTTCTACTTTTTCTCTATGGAACAATTTTATGAAAACTATATTTTCGTTGTTGCACATGTTACACTTGTTAGAAAATTCTTCTACTTTGCTTTTCCTTATTTGTGTTACGTAATTGAGGTATTGTTGGTTCATTGTACGAGCTGTGTAGTGTGAGTATTTTTATGTTTCCATGATGAGTCATCAATTAGGAAGCTTTTATTGGTCGAGATGTGGTTCTTAGACCTAGGAGTGGTATTATGGTATTGAGGGTGAGGAGTGTTTGGAAGTTTGTGGGTATTTTATGCTAAGATTTGAATAATAGCCCTAACGGGCGAGAGGGTTTCTTGACTTGTTGACTTCATAGGCGGCGATGAGTTCCCGCATATTTCTTTATCATGGATAGTGATGCGGAGGTCCGGAATAAGGTTATGTCCAATGTGAGGTGTATTGCCGGCATTCAGGGTATTATTTGAACAACTATGGTGGTCATAGGTTGTTGCTTCGGGCATCGAGTTGTGTGGAGCAGATGTGATTGTAATCGAGATTGAAATTTTTGGCTCGATTCAGCTTGTTTGGGCGTGTTCAGTGTGATGATGTGGAATTCGGGTCCTATGACGAAATTCAGATGTTGAGGTTCAGTCATGTGCTAAGGATACAGGCTAAGGAGGAGGTGAGGTCTTCAGCTAAATTGCATTGTCAGTTCTTCTTAGGTTGGGTGGGGAGAATCACCCTTGGGTGTATGTAAGGTAAACTCACGCAGTGGTTCAATGGCTTGGAGCGACTCCGGGCATGTTCGAGGACGAATGTATGTTTAAGTGGGGGTGGATGTAATGACCCGACTGTTTGTTTTGAGTAATTACACTCGATTCGGTAGTTTGAGGACTCGAGCATATTCGCATTAGGAGTATAGACTTGTGTTCATGGTTGGATCCATTTTTCGGATGAATCATAATTGAACTGGAATAAGGAACCTAGTTTTTGAACTTTAAACAGTAAAAAATGACCTGAATTGGACTTTTGAGTAAACGGCCCCGGAATGGGTCGTGGGTGATCCAACAGCTTCGTATGGTAATTTTGAATTTAGGCATGCGTTCGTATTCAGATTTGGAGTTCCGTAGAGTAAATTGAGGCATCTTGGCGAACGTTGGAAAAGTTGAAGTAAGGAAAATGGAGAAATTTAACTCATAGTTGACTTTTGTGATATCGGGGTCAGAATGCTATTTCAAGAATTTGAGCAGCTCCGTCATGTCATTTTGGACTTGTCTGCAAAATTTGACATCATTCCGAGTTGATTTTATCGGTTTTGGCACATGTTTTCGTATTTGGAAGTTCATAGTTAGATTCTTGGTGTGGTTCATCATTTTGGCGTTGTTTGATGTAATTTGAGACCTCGAGAGAATCCGTGTTAGGTTATGTGGCTTGTTTGTGTGTTTGGACGGGGTCCCAGGAGTCTCGGGTGTGTTCCGGATGGGCTATAGGTCATTTTCCTTTATTTTTGAACGAATGTTTCTTCTTCTGGTATCCTCTTTTGCATTCGCGAACAGCCTTTGCATTCATGAAGCTTTATTGCGGACCACCTAAAATCCTTCTTCACGTTTGTGTGTAGAGCCTTGTATTTGCGAAGCTCTATCTCTCCCCACATCGCGTTCGCGTTCCCCTCTCGCGTTTGCGTAGTTATGTCGTTCCACTCTTCGGGTTCGTGAAGAGTAGTCCTTGGGCCATCAGATTTCCCTTCTTTGCATTCAAGGATACATTGTCACATTCGCAATGAGTAACATTAGTTCCTTCACTTTTTCTTCTTTGCGAACGGGGTCCTCCATTCGCGTTCATGATACACAAAAATCTGGGTAGATAGAATATATCCAAAGTCAAGGGTTTTACCATTTTCATCATATTTTGACTTCTCGAGCTCGGTTCTTGGCAGTTCTTGGTGGTTCTTGGTGTATTTTTCACATAATTCGATTGATTAAATGTTATTCAACTATAATTAAATATATTCCATAAATTTATTTTATCTTTATCATTTAGTGTTTGAGGTCGGGGATGGAGTTTGTTTTTGAAGAAAAAATTCTAAATTGAAAAATCGTGACTTGAGGGACCAAATGAAATTGGAATTTGATAAAATTTGTATGGTTGTACTCATATCGGAATGGGTATTCAGTTTTGTAAAATTTGTTGTGTTCTGAGGTGCGGGCGGGGGTCGACTTTTGGATCGATTTTTAAAATTTTATTAAGATTGAAACTTTGTGATATGGAATAGTCACTTATGTGTTTTATTTGTACTTTGAGGTTAATTTGGTTAGATTTGAGCCATTTGGAGGTCTTTTCAATCGAGAAATGCATTTTAGAGTATTGGTTTGTCATCTTTGAGATAAGTATCTTGCCTAACCTTGTGTGGGGGACTCCCCCATAGGAATTGAGTCCTCTATGCTAATTTTAGCATGTGCATGCGAGGTGACAAGTGTGTGCTCGGACTTATTGGTGGAAAACATGCTCAAGGAGTCTTAGGAACTTATGTTAAAAATGCGGGGAGTATTTCATTATGATTGAGTTTAATAATTTCTTAAGTTGTCTCTATATGTTTCATATGATGTTGCTAGCTTTTCCTTGAATTCCTACGTGTTGTATTGACCCTTAATTGACTTAATTATAGTGGTCTCCTTCTTTATTTTTTTTAATACTCTTAATTGTGAGTTCCTCTATGACTTTGTACAAATAGGTTACATGTCCAATTGTTGTAATTACCAGTGTAGTTCACATGTTTGTTATGTTTTGTTGTTTACTTGAGGTTTCATTGTGAAATTAATTATCGGAACAAGTTTGGTTATTGTTGACTCCCTTGCCGGGATATGGTTGTTTCCTTATTGTTCCCTTGCCGAGATTCTTTTGTGATTAGTGTTGGTTTAAATATTAAATGGATCGGGTTGCACGTTGTAATAATAGTAAATAGATCATGTTGCATGCCGTAATAATACACTACAAAAAAAAATTGAATTAGCTATGAACGTTGTTGCTAATCTGTCGCTAAAATGCTCGTCGCTAGGAGAATTTCTTGATAATCCGTTGCTAATTCGTCTCTAAATGAGATTAGCAATGGATTTTCTCTGTTTAGCTATAGAATTTGTCCATCGTTAAAATTTGATTTGTTAGTAGTGATATTAAACTGATCGAATTTCACGCCGCAACAATATTAAATGGATCGGGTTGCCCACCTCAACAATAATAAATGATTTGGATCGGGTTGCACACCACAAAAGTAATATATTGTTGGGATCGGGTTGTACGCTGCAACAAGAAAGAATAAAAGTGAATTTTGATTCTTCTGGTGAGGACGTGAGTAAATGGCCGAAGGGTGATGCCGTGCACTTTCTGCTGTTGTTATTTATTTGTTGTTATCAGTTCAAATGTAAACTGTATAATTCCTTTAATGTTCTGATCCTTTATGTTAGGACCCATAATGTTTTCAATACTTCAAAATATATATATATGTATATATATATGCATTTATACGTTTCAATACTTCAAACATCAATAATTGTTACATCTTTAATTCAATTAGTTCCTCCATTATATCCCTTCAAACCGTTAGAGTTTATATTTTTCATAAAAAGAAATTTCTACTAAGTTTTAAGATATCAACTCCTCCGTTAAAGGTAATAATTCTGCCGATGTTATATCTTAAATTTAAAGGGGTACTCTCTTACTCGAATGATTTCTAACACAACTTTATCTTTTCTCGCTGATTTTCCGAACTTATTTAATAATTAAAATTTAATTTATATTATATAAATAGGACTTCTCGAACATCTCCAGTGCATTTGTAAGGACATTTTGTATTGTATATCATGTGGATTTTGTTGTTAAGAGTGATATGGAAGATATTTGGGCACGAAGTGCTATATGTGCTAAAAGTTTGAAAGTTGATTATGATACGAGGAACAGATTATCAAAAAGTTGGGATGGTTTATTAAACATGATGTGATTGATTGAGTTGACATTGTTTCTTTAATTGGATACATTCTTACTTGTCTACGTCTCTATTATGTCAGTGCTGAATTGCTTGGGTTATCTACTTTACTTGGTTTGTGTGTTATTATTCGTGCTCTCCCTTTCATTGATTATATTGTTTGTACTTGGATTTTCTCCCCGCGATTGATATTACCTCATTGTCTTTATCGTGATGTTTTATTATCATATCCTGTTCAATTCATTTGACCAGTAGGTGTCCTGACTATTCCTTGTCACTGCCCCACCGAGGTTAGTCTTAATACTTACTAGGCACCGCCGTGCTATGCTCATACTACACTTCTGTACATTTGTTTTTGTACAGATCCATGTGAATTGATAGTAGCTGTGCGGGTCGTCGCGGTGGAGACTCAAGGTAATCGTGCTACAGTGTTCACAGGTCTCGGAGTCATCTTCGATTGTATTTAGTTTCATTGGCTCCTTTGTTTCGGGACAACGATGTATTAAGTTGTGTAATTTCTCTTTGATATGCTTGTGACTTGTACTACCTGATTTTGGAAAGTTGTTCATTCTATAAAGGATTCATGTAAGAAGAATTCTAGCTGTTATTACTTATTGTTGTTGTTCCGCATTTTAGCGGCTTTCCTAGTCCTTAAGACTAAATGCCATTAAGAAATCTAAAGGAGGTAAAATTGGGTCGTGACATAATGAGAAGCTTTTATAACCACACAAATAGTCTGGAACTCTTTTTGACTAATTTAGGACCATAAATTCTAAAAAAAAAAAATTTAAATTTTGTGTCCAGTCAATCATATTTACATAAATTAAAACGGAATGAGTAATTATCTTGGGATAAGACTAGTGCACGTAAATAAAGAGTGTAGTATCTTTAAAATGAAATCCCAATAAGTTATGAAAATTTCCCAATGAATAACTGTAAAAAAAGAGAATATGTTAGATATCTTGCTATGATAATAATATTAGAGAAAACTAACCTGTAATGAATGTTAAAATTTTCTACAAATTCCTCTAACCCATATCCCTACTCCCCCTCACCTTCATTCCTTCACTAATTCTTGTTTTCTTCTGTTTTCTTTTACCGTTTCTCTTTTTTCTTTCCTCCATCGAATCCACCCCCCTCCCCCGCCCCCCACACAACCCCCAGCACGGGCAAAAAAACGTCTCCATAACAGAAAACTTCCACCATTTCATTCCTTCTCTTTCTTCCTCCTTTCCATAATGATGACTACTCTAAAATCTGATCAACTCAAACAGCTAAAAGACATATTCATGCGTTTCGACCTTGACGGCGACGGCAGCCAAACACAACTAGAACTCGTCGCCCTCCTCCACTCTCTCGGCCTCAAACCCAGCGGCGATCAACTCCACGCATTACTCGCCAAAATAGACCACAATGGCAACGGATCCATCGAATTCGACGAACTCGTAAATGCCATAATGCCTGATATGAATGAAGATATTTTGATGAATCAAGATCAGCTCATGGAGCTTTTCAAAGGTCGTTTGATCGCAACGGTAATGGCTACATTACCGCCGCTGAACTCGCCGGACAAATGGCCAAAATGGGTCATCCTTTAACGTACCATGAATTGTCAAATCTCATGCAAGAAGCTGATACGAATGGAGATGGTGTAATAAGTTTCAACGAGTTTGCTAATATTTTTGGAAAATCTGCTACTGATTTTCTTGGCCTAACTGTCTCTTAACTGATGGTTTAATTAATTTCGGTATGTTTATAAGGTGGTCTTTCGTGTCATTTCATCCAACATGGCATCATTAACTTTCAAAAAAAAACTGAATCTTTTGTTGATGGATTGTAGACAGAGTTGGATGATATTGACTCGGTTTAATAGACCTTTGTTGTATTGTATTTTTATGCTTACGATTTTTAAATTTTAGCTTTTGTGTTTTTTAAGGTTAGATTATAGGATTCTGTGTGTACCCCTTTACATCTAAATGAAAATATACTGACAAGTTTAAGGGACTGTCGATATATTTGGCGTAGAAAGAATGTTGTATTGAGGTTACGCGTGTTGGGATATATATTATTAATTATGAGTTTGGTTTAGATATAGTATTTATTATGAAATAACTGTTTATTCAATTATAATAATATTTTAAATAGATCATATATTAGTTTGTGTCATTTGTTATATAGTAGATGATTTAGTGTATAGAGTTTAGCTTATACACAGAAGATTAAATCAACAGTTCTTATAAGTATAAAGTTTGAGTTCACAATCTAATCATGGAGTTGGACAAACCATCAGGAATGATTGTAGCACAAGATTAAATATAATTTATCTTGATTATGGGAATGGTTTAATTCCAACTTCTTGTGCTAGTACATTTTATATGTATTGAACAGACCAAGTAGAGATAAATATTTTATACTGACTTAATAAAATAAACTCTCTAGCCATTAAATGTACTTATACTCTTAATCTTGATATAATTATTATTAGCTGTGTATATTATTATTGTTTTGATTTATTAAAAGGCGAGATTCTTTCGTGGGTCAATATGCCTGGTAAATTGGATAATAATAATGTACATTGGCGAAGTAATAATTAGTTGATGGAATCCATGTCTCGGTTTAGAGATTGATGATACACCTTTAAGAAAGCTTATAAGTTTTCATGTGTAAACCCGGCCGGTGGATTTTGTATCCGACACATGAAATAAGTTAAGCGAAAGTCTAAAGGAAATAATCAATAAATTAAATTGTCAGAAATTTAATTTTTATTTGATTAGTATCTGAGTCTTAACATGGAGAATTAAATAAGATTTAATGGATGGATTTCGAAATTGGATAAGGAGTGCAGTTACGGATTTTTAGTGGAATAATCCGTAATTAATTATGGTAGATATTAATTTCGAAAATTAGAAATTAATTTCATAATTGGAGCCTTGTTAGTTAAATTATGTGGTCCTTATTGTGCCTAAATAATAGAAAATAAAGGAATCTTTTTTCTAGTGGAAGAGAAAACCCAACAGGTTTTGGAAAAGGGTCTTAACCCTTAAAAATTGTGCTATAAATACATAAGGTTTTCCATTTAGGGAGAGAAGAAGATGGTGGCTGAAATTTTCAGCCAAGTTTTCCTAGAAATTTCGCCCACATGAAATTGCTATTTTCGGTATTATTTGGGTAATACAGTAGAAGACCGTGGAACGTTCGAGGATCACGATTGTACGGGTGATGGAGATTCCATTGAGAAGTTATGGAACTGAAGGCTCGCGTGGTAGAAGAGATATGTTCACGCTTCAAGAGGTAACCCGTAAAATCTCGTTTATATTAGTTGTCTATAATACATATGATTTTGATACTGGGATTGCTTTCGCTGCTTATTATAATCCATCAACGCGACCCTCGGTGTATTTGAATTAAGGAGGAGAAGGACAATTGATGAAGTTGTAATGTCTTTTTAAACTCTTGTAACTATTATATTGGCATGTTATGTCTTCATACTCTTGTCATATATGAAAGGGACTTCTTTTTATTGGGAATTAAATGATACTATGCATGAGAAGTACAAGACATTTTTTTCTTCGTTGACTGTAGGATTAGGATCTTTTTGGGTCAGTTTTGTACCAGACGAGAAATTCTGCTTTTCTAGATGATGCCAAAACTAGCTTAAAAGTTTAGATGTTAATGAGATGAAGTTAAAAAGGTTCTTTTTTTTTGGTACTAGAAATATTTCGAACCATTGTTCGATTTCAAACATAGTATTGTGTTTCAACTTGTTTGGAATTAAGGTATGGATATATTATTGTTCAGTGCAAAGCATTGTCCGCGGAAACTTGTTTTTCTTTTGGTGTCCTGTGTGCAATTTTAGAAGAACTCGGCCATAACTTCACTTAGTTTTTATTAGAATCAGTGTTGACCAAAAAAAGTTTATGTTGTCCAGGAGGTCACGGGTTCGAGCTGTGGAAATAGCCTTTTGCAAAAATGCAAGATAAGGCTTAATACGATCGACCCTTGTGGTTCGGTCCTTCCCCAGACCCCGCGCATAGCCGGAGCTTGGTGCACCGGGCTGCCTTTTTTCTGCAGTTTTTTTGAAATTTACTTGACATTTCATCTGCAGTTTTACCTTTTCATTTTTTTTGCAAAAAGCTGATTGAAGCAAAACAACTAGCTGGAAATGTTGCAGCTTTGATTGTATTAATGTACAACTCCCAGAGAATGCATATAGGCAAATTTCTTATATTGAAGTGTACAAATACATGATTCCGAATCGAAAATTTGATCATTCTGTACTGCTTGCTACAAAAATGCACACATGATAATTTCTTAAAAGAGAATCCTAATCTGATCTTTCCTGTGGCAACACTTCATCTGCCACGCGTCTTCCAGTATTCAACAAAGACGATCTTATAATTCTACCAAGATATAAAAAAATTATATACACATGTAACCTGTGGGAGAAATTTACAAACATCTGGAGCAAATTCCAGTTCAAAAAACTGTCTTTTGTAGGTCTAAAGTCTTATCTTCCTGAGAGTACTCTAATCAGATGGTATCTGTGGTTACTCTTTTTGTCTTTTAGATTTGAATTACTACTTGCTATGGAACGAGCAGTGACGCCCACAGTTGTCAGTGTTATCGACCTCTGCCTCACATCATTGCAGTATTCCGGGTCATTTGAGTTCCCCTCGTACCTTATCCATTGAATCATCCCATGGTACATTGGAAAGAACCGAAACTGAATTGCCTCGTATGCAAAGTAGGGGACTAAAGCTGAAATAACCACTAACATTGTGACTAACCAGTATAATGGGGAGGGAACAAGAGTTTCTGCGAAGACTTGGTACGCGTTGGTGGAAAATGTTGTAGGCATGGCTCCATATATTAGAAGGAAAATATACCAGAGAGCAATTCCACCCCAGATAAGAATGTGTTGGATTAAGGTGAAATAACTAACAGCAAGCGCCATTTGACAGTTCACGACCCAAACCACACTTGTGTACATTGTTGCTCCCAGAATTGCATGGTCACCGGTTTTACCATCCTTATTGAAAGCTTGAGGATCTAGTACTCTTATGCAGATAAAGAAGATAATGACTGCACTGCAGATACCGTTTAACATCCATCCAATTATACGACGCCAACTGAAAAGGACATTCTGTATACCTTCTTGATACAGCATAGGAAACTGCCATAAAATACCCGAAAATAATTAGGATCGACATGAAAGCAACTTAAAGTTGCTTCGTGCTGTCGCTGACACAGCTATATTAAAGCCATGTACAATAGCTAAAAGAGTTAAATAAAGTATCAGCACAGGGTGAAGTCGGAATTACGTTAAGACAATATCGAGCAGATACATCTTGATCGAAAACTCCCAAAGCAATCACTGGTAGTGATGTGAAGAAGACATTGTAACATGCCAGAAACCAATCATTATATGCAAGTTGCCCAGAAAATGATGCATACGACTCGTATAAGAAGAGAGTAAAACCAAAGGCAATGTTTTTGTAGAAGAAGTAGCATATCTGCAAGGAAAAGAAAAGCCAGTTACAGGACCCCTCCACAAAGACTAGAAATAGTTTCTTTACGCTGGAAGCAATTCCATAGAAGGAAACAAGTTAGTTTTCGAGCAATATATATGAGGAAGAAATGAAGTAGCAAATAGATTACCATCGAAGAGATCCTTCTATAACACCAATGGCCATGTACTAAAAGCAAGCGCTCCAAAAAATGGAACTGAGCAATTGCAATATCACTTGACATAACAGCCTAAGTGTGAAAACACGAAAAAACAAGATTAAGACACAATAGTTTAGGACTGATGCAAGAAGTAGAAATGTGTATTGCTGGAAAGGGAAAGAGAAATGTGTAAGCTCTAACCTGCATTCCTTCAACACCACTGATTCCAATTCCAATATCAGCTTCTTGAAGCATTCCTACATCATTAGCTCCGTCTCCGATGGCCAAAGTTGTCTTTTTAGTCCCAAATTTAACAAGTCTTGTTACCTGTATATTCCAAAGAGAGGTATGCTTAGGGAAGATCAAACTAAGAACAGGAAAAATGAGACATTAAATTGCAGAAAACATACAAGAGAGAAGGCCAAACGCCTTAAAATTTAATACTAGCAACTTTTTTTGGCTGTGAAGACAAGCTATACTCACCAATGCCTTCTGTTTAGGTGATGATCGACAGCATATAACAGCAGCACATCTAATTGCAAGATCTAAAAACAATCTTTTTGTGTCATCTTCTAGAGCATATGTAAGAGATTTCCCATCAATGATCAAAGCAAATGCTTCTGTGCTTGAAGACGTAAGTAGAACCTTTCCTTCTATAATTTGCCGTAGCACACTTTCCCTTGATGCCTATTATAAATCGTGTAGCAAAAGAACATCTATTATCTGATATTGCAAGGTAAGATCTCAAACAATTAACTTCTAGTCTTCTACTAAGGAATGTGACCCAAAAAGTATGTTTTTACCCTCGCAATAGCATCTTTTTCTCCTGCTTTCTCTATTGCTATAATATCAGGGTTTTCCAAGTTCACAATAATTTGCTTCATTCCTTGTCTAAGCAAACTACAGGCATAGCTGCAGAAGATATTATGGATAAAAGAAGATTAGACAAGCAATGCTTGAATCAAATAAAAACCGAAAACTCATAACCAAATACTATACCCGATATTAATGGCTGTTTCCATCTTATCCCCAGTCAAAACCCATATCTTGATACCTGCTTGAGCAAGTTTGTCGATGCATTCAGGAACCTATCAGTGAACGACAGGAAAAAAGTCAGTAACACATCCAAATGGTGATAGGTGGGAAGCAAACTATGACTTAATAAAACTTACCCCTTGTTGTAGTTTGTCCTCAACAGCAGTGGCGCCTAAAAGAATCAACTCCTTTTCAATCTTTTCAGTTGCTTCATCGATCAATGCATCACGGTCTGCAGTGACTGAATTCTTGGCCTCTAAAAATTGCTTATTGAATACTTGGTATTCTTCCTCACTGATTTCGCGATAGGCCAGTATTAAGGTTCTCAAGCCTGCGTCAGCATACTTATGTACATGTTCCCTTGTTTCCTCTTCAAATTCCCTTCCACTTTTAGCGAGCCTTTCAAATATGACACTACATAAAGTAACCATAAGCAGAAAGATAAGACAGAAATGAAATATAAACAAAGTCAGCAACTAATGTAGGAATTAAGGAATTTATGGTGCTTGTGAGGTTGCAATTGAACTTACCTATCAGCACCTTTGCAAAGTAACAATATCTTTCCCTCCTCATCCTTTACTATTACAGACATCCTTTTTCTTGTACTATTAAACTCCAAAACATTCAAAATTCTATATGACCTGCAAACAAAGAAATCTACGATTACTCTTGATATCCAAAATCTTGTGCTGCTTATAGCAAAAATTCAATATCAGGACAGTTTTATTTGCATTAAGACCTCAAAACGGCTTCACTCTAAGATCAGGCAAAGCTTTCATATAGGTAAAATATCATTTTAGCAGATCCACAAAATTAGAATGTCATTTACACTAGGCTGTTTATGTTAAACATAAAATATCTCCCGGCTATGTATTCAAGTGTCAACGCGATGGAGAAACAGGTAAAAGACACATGCAATAAGTGAGATAAATGAAAGAACAAAATAAACAGAACAAAGAGCTGCGCTATGTTCTCACTTGTCACAGTCTAACATATAAATATAAAGATCTTGTTCTAGGAGTATACTTTTCATTATATATAAAGTACTTACAGAGACATATTTAACATAAACTAACCTCTCAACTTTCTTGCCAGATGCTAGATCCAACTCATGCACTGACACGCTTGTTTGTGTCCTTTTGCATAATTCAAAGCCTATTTCTCTAGCTGCAATTACAAAGGCCTCCTCATCTGGAGATTCAGCTTCATATGAAATCTCCCTTGTACCTTCATCCACTTCTGGTATGACTGTATGGCACACTGCTAATAAACGGAAGAATTTCTGTATGACATCTAAATGAGGTTCATGCACCCAACTCCCATTCATTATTCGTTCGTCAACAAAATTGAAGCCTTTAATTGTAGACTTCCTTGTACTAACAGCAGAATCCTCAACCAACTTCTGATCATTTACCATCAATGGAGAACCATTTCTTTTAGCCAAAGCCCTCTCGACTTCTGTAATACCACGTCCATAAGCAGTTCCAGCCACTGAGCACTTGACAAACTCCATTGAATTACATGTCAATGTGCCGGTTTTATCTGAAAGTATAGTGTCAACCTGGCCAAGTTCCTCATTTAAATTTGAGGTGCGGGCATGTGCTGGTTTATCAGTTTCTTCATGATACATATGAATGTCCTGATTAATGAAGATAGTCTGAAGAACTTTAACAAGTTCTATGGACACATATAAAGATATCGGAATCAAGTAGCTATACAACATCACGGCTGTCAGAAAATGGTAAATGGCAGCAGCAGTAGCTCCATTGGGATCGAAATATATGTCAGATTCATCAGGTCGTAGATACCACCTTTTACGTCCACCATTTAAGTCCTCTTTAGTCAGAATTCCAAAGCAAACTGATCCAACAAAGGACATAGTGAACAAAACTCCAAATAAGAAGTAAACGATTTTATCCATTTTCCTCTCAATTCTGCTTCTTTTTGAAGGAGGATTTGTCGCATTCTGCATTACCTTTGTGTCGTGACCAGTGAAGATAACAGCACCATATATGTAATCTGTGTTCCGCAATTTAGAGCCTCTGAGTAGTAATTGCTGGGGAGAAAGAGGATAATGTTTTTCTTCATATTCCATAGTTCCAACAAAAGTATATAAATTAGCATTAGGATCTTCACACTTAACAAAAGCCTTGAAGTCTTCGAAGTGGGAATCTTCGTGCAATGATGAAGTCCCCCCCAATGCTTGTTTCAGCTTCAAATTAGTCTCCCCGTCAAGATTCATAGTTTCAACATAACAGACTGCATCTTCATAACTAGATGAAAGCAGCAGTAAATCTGCTGGAAAGAACTCATCCTTCTCCACCTTAACAATATTGCCAACTCTCAAATTTTTCCATTCTATATGATCAAAAACTCCATTTTCTTGATGTATTTTAACCTTCCTATTATTTACCTCAACATCCTGAAAGGAAAAAAATGGAAAGACAAATGATAATCCGTAATCGTATAAACTACCCGTATCAACATACTAAGAAGGAGACTCCAGTGGTAACAATAAAATATATATATATATCATATTTGGCAGCACCACATGAAATGCCAAAGCCTGAAACTAGACTTAATATTCTAAGACATAACAGTGTTATTGCAAAAAGATACTTTTGCAATATTTGAACTGCTAAGCAATTACTACCTAAATAACAGTAAATATCCTAGAATATACAGATATATGAAGAACAGAACTCAACAACAACAATCCAGTATAATTACACAAGTGGAGTCTGGCGAGGGTAGCGCGTACGAAGACCTTACCCCGACCCTACGCTGTTTCTGAAGGACCCTCACTGATGAAGACGAAATGAAACAATAGAACAGTAACATAAACAAAGGCAAAAAAGATAGTACTAGCAACCTAAGTACTAGAAAAATAGATGAAAAAAACAATAGCTGAAGAGCAGAACTCATTGGCTCTAAATACCTGTTGCTTTCGACGACCATCTTCGACGCCTTCTTTAACCATGGTGGCTCCAATGACAATAACAAGAGGAACAACAACAGCACTAGCAGCAGAATAAGGAGTCAATGGTGTAAAGGACAATATAGCAATGACAAGAAAATAAAAGTTGGCCACCCTCCTAAACTGCTCAAACAATGACTTTGGGAAGAATGTTGCAGCTGTATACTTTGTAGTTCTTACATAATTTCCTGCATAATCTCTAATTCCAGCCTCAAAACTATTTGGTTCATTGCAATACACCACTCTTGAATATCCTGGCCCTCCAATCTGTGAATGATCATCACCTAAAAATGATGCTTCCCCACATTTAAATGTGTAAATCTTGCTAAACTGTATCCTTTTCCTTCTGCCTGTCTTCATTTTTATCCTTTTGTCTATCACCCAAATTCCAATCAGAATAAGGTACCAAATTACGGTGAAAAAAGAAGAAATTATTTAGTTTCTCCAGCAAGGCAATGGAGTTTTTCAAGAAGAACCCTTTATCAATTGCCCAGAAACAGAACTCCTCCTAGAAAATCAAAACTTTCTCACACCCACCAAAGACTAAATGAATAGTATATTCAAATATCAGAACCCCAGATAAATGCTTCCAAAAAAATAGCTTTAAAACCCAACCACTATAACTTTCACAAACAATGGTAAGAGAAAAATTAATCTACCCTCAAAAAGCTCTAGTCTTTGTAACGACCAAGATACAAACATACACTGTTGAATTCAAAAGGTGAAATGAAGAAAGAAGTGTTGACTTCAAATTTATGTATGGTAAAAAGTGGAACAGTGGAATGAAAAACAACGTGGGAAGAAATGTTAGCTTATAATTTGGTTGATCTCCCTCGGCCTTAAAGACTTTGAACAATGACTTGGAACATCCTTCTCTCTCTCTCTCTCTCTCTCTCTAATGGAGTAAGTTGACTTTACTCAAATTTTGATTAACTTTAAAATCCCAGATTAATTATTCCTTAAAAGAATATAAACTGACATCAGATAATGTCCTACAAAAACTGGCAAATTGCTCTCATCATATATAGTTGCAAATCCAAAGAAGAAAATATACAATAAGAAGATTGATGGAAAAAGAAGCTTTTCGCGGGAAAATTTCTAAAGAATATAACGGGTGGATTCCTCCATTTATGGGTCTTGGTCTACTCTCTGTACTTGTCAGGAAGTTTCATCGAAAGTGAATAACCAAAAAAAAAAAAAGTACTGTATACTTTATTTATTATTTAAATGTGTATATAATTAAACACCATTAAAGGTTGTGATCAATTGGTAACTACTTCTATATTATTAACGAGAAACCTCGAATTTGAGCCATGTATCTAATACGGGATGAGAAACAAAGTAACAATTGCAGCTCTAAGTTTTACAGAGGTGAAGACAATGTTAGAATACGATTAATGTTAATCTGTATATGAAGATATGAGTATAGTTTAATTAATCGAATTTGTACATAAGCATATATCATTGTATAGTAGTAGTATTATTAGAAAAGAAATTCCATATAGCTAGATGACAAAAATATAACATTATATACTTTGTATTAACTTAAGACGTCGCTCTTGGAACATTATACTTAAGCTTCACGAAAGTGAGGACAAAATAATTACATACTCTCTCGTTTCAAATTATCTATCGTGGTTCTCTTTTACTCGTCCATTAAAAAATATTAATTAGGAGAAATTTTAGATTATTTTACCTTTACTTATGTTTTAAGATATGATCTTTCTTCATTGAATTTTTACTCTATTTATGTATTATTTCCATTTTCAAAGATGGTAAAATAGAAAAAATATAATTCATTTTATCTTATTCTTCTAAAATGGTAAATAATTTTAAATAATTATTTTTAAAAAATACAACAGATAATTTGAAATGTATATAATACTATCTTAGGCGACATAATTGTAGCAGTATATTAATATGTGAAGTGTCCCTGGGGTAAAGACAAAAACATAAATATTTTATCTTAATCTGGATATAGTTAACAAATCAATATAGAAATAGACAATAAAAGAAGTTCCACAGAGATGAAGTCTAAAATACAGTAGAAATAGTTATTATAGTTGGTGTAACATATACTGTAGATTTATTTAAATTTAAAATATAAACTCATAAAGTCGAAGACAAAATAATGTCTCTTACTTTGAATACAAAAACAGATTATTGCAACATTATATTTAAAACAGAATCTTCATGGATGCAGGTGAAGACAAAATGTAGTAAAATAATTAAAATATATGCTAGCGCGCAGTACATAAATACGGATCTTTGTAGCAACATAAGGTAGAAATTAAGTTTCATAAAAGTGAAGGCGATAAATTAAAACAGGGTACTATAATTTATTTTAATTTGTATATAAACATAGATGTATATCATCATAGGAGTATACTTGAAAAAGGAAGTTTCACATAGATGAATAAAAAATACAGTACAATTTATATGTACCAACACAGATCAAGATTAAGGCAAAAAAATGGTGCTTATAATTTATGTTAACCTCTATAAAAACAACCATGAATCTTGGTCTGAAATAAGCACATTAAGTCACTATTGTAGAATATCAATACCAAAAACATAGGCTAGTATATTTACATTTGTCTGCATACAAACATACGGCTTGAAAAGAAGACACAGAGGTGAAGACAACAAACGAGAAGCATAATTTAAGTCATAAATATGTTCAATTTATTTAAATTTTGTTAACTTAAAATTGTGTAGTCAAAATTTAATTTTGACACGGCGGATTCTTGTATTTTTTTTAATATATTTATAGAGTAGTAAAATGCGTGGCAAATGACATGTTACAATCCGGTCCGAATATTTAACATTTTAATCATTTGTATTTTCGAAGCAATTCACAAAAAAATTAATTATAGATTTATAACTTTACTGTTATAGTTGTGAGTAATGTTCAATTACTTTGAAATTAATAAACATAAATATTAATAAAACATGTATAAAAAGAGCAGTTTCACATGGGCCAAGATATAAATACAATATAATTTATCTTAGTCCATACATATGCATTATATATTTGTATCTGTATATTTAAAAAACAAAAATAATCGTATAAAAGGCTAAAAGATGCGCAAACATGGCGAGGAGGGCGCGACATGTTAATGAAGAGTCAAAACTCCATTACCACTATTTACTACTATATTAGCATTAAATTCCACGTACCTCACATGCATGATTAAATATTGTTTTACGTGTCTTTTTCCGTTTAGTTGTTCGGATGTACGTTTGTAAACAAGAGAATGTATTTACACAATTAACATAAATGCAGTGTGTACTATATATATATCTTTTTAATTTGACAGCACACATCACATTTATGTTAATTTACACATCACATTTATGTTAATTCATACATCATGGCTTCACCAAATTACTGATTACTCCCTCCAGTTTATAATAAGTGTCCAATTTGCTTTTTTATTTTGGTTCAAAATAAGTATCCAGTTATGTAACAAGAAAAAATTTAATTTGTTTTTTTACAAAATAATCACTATGTACATATTTTAAAAAAAAATTTCTTACCCCTTACATTAAATAATTAAGTATGGGTAGTTTTGTCATAGAAGATATTTTTATATAAAATTTAATATTTTTTAATGGATGTACTAAAAGCAAATTGAACATTTATTGTAAACTGAAGAGAATGCTGAATACCATTCCCTTTAGTCTTAATTTATGTGATGATGATGCTTTTTTTTTTTGGTCGAACAGAAAATTTTTATTCCAACAAGTTGTCAATTTACATAATCTGTTCTTTGGACTATAGAACAGATCTCAAAGTACAATCAACTAAATACTCTACAACTAATTGTTGTTTAGCTAAATCCTAACACACAAAGACTCTTTTCACAAGTGTTAAGGATTACATGAATGATAGCAGTTGATATTCTGATGAATGGGTAACCATTTAGGTTTCTTCAGTCCAGTAATGTGCACTTGAAGTGTAATCTCCTTTGCTCTATCTTTGGCTTCTTTGCTCAACTGTCGAAACCTTCTGTCATTCATTTCCATCCAAATATTGTAGACTACTGCTGTAAACACCACTCCTAGTATAGCTTTTCTTGGATTCCTGCTGTTAACATTAGTAGTTAACCATTGCACTTCTGATTCCTAGTTGCTTGTCATTCTTTGATACTTCAACCATTGTAACAACCCTTGCCATAGACTTTGTGAATATGAACATTCAAAATAAAAATGGTCATGTGTCTCTTCAATATCTCTCCCACTCATGTGCTATCAGTAGCCCACCAGTTCCTTGCTCTAAATAACTTCCTTACTAGCCAGCTAGCTTTCTTTGGGATCTCCATTGAAGCAATGTCCTTCTTCTTTATGTAGTGACAATGGATCCATTTGATCCAGAGTTTGTCCTTTTAGATATTAAGGCCCAGAGAAGTTTAGTTAAAGCTGCTTTATTCCACCTTTCATAGGAAATAATGTTCAACCCTCCAGCTGCCTCTGGTTTACATAATGTATCTTATGGTATCGGAGCCCTATGGCTAGTCTCATGACTGCCAGTCCATAGGTAATTCCTTCAAATTTCATTTACCAGCTTTATAATTTTTTTTGTAATGAGGAAAAGCTGAGCCCAATAAGTTTGCATTTCAAACAATACACTTTTGATGAGTTGAATTCTTCCAGCATAAGATAAGAATTTGGAATTCCAGCTTCTAATTCTGTCCACTATCTTCTCTACTAGAGGCATACATTGTGCAATTGTGTTGTTTCTTGTAGATAAGGGTACTCCAAGGTATTTGAAAGGAAACTTTTCCTCTGCTAGGTGATGTTCTACAAGGAGTTTCTCTCTGAATTCCCTTGAAACACCTGCTATATATAAACAGCTTTTACCCAAATTTGCTTGAAGGCTTGATACCTTTGGGAACTGTTCAAATTCTTCCATCAGTAACTTCATTGAGATCTCATCAGCCCTACAGCACATCAAAAGGTCAACTGCAAAGCAGATATGTGTGATTTGTAGTTTGGTGCATTTGGGGTGGAAATTAAAATCTAGATTCCCACTTAGCTTCTTCAATGATCTAGATAGATACTCCATGGCAAGAACAAACAAGTAGGGAGACATTGGGTCCCCCTGTCTTAGCCCTTTCCTTGCTTCAAACTCGTTGGTCAGTCCTTCATTTATTAAAAGAGAGTAACTTACTGTGGAGACACATTCCATGATTAGTACTACCATTTTGTAAGGTACTCCAAATTCAAGAAGTACTGCCTTCAGAAACTCTCATTCAACAAATTCATAAGCTTTCCTAATGTCTACTTTGATCATGCATCTAGGAGACACTGCCTTTTGAGTATAACCTTTGATCAGTTCATGTGCCATAATAACATTATCAAGTATGTTTCTCCCTTCTATGAAAGCAGACTGTGAATGCCCAATCAAATAATTCACAACCAGTTTAAGCCTATTTGTAAGAACCTAAGCAATGATTTTGTACAATGTTGAGCAGCAAGCAATTGGTCTAAATTCTTTATCATAGTTGGGAATTTTCACTTTTAGAATCAATGTAACAGTTGTGCAGTTAATCTCTTTCAAGAGTTTGCCATTTTGAAAGAATTGTTGCACTGCCTCTGTAACTTCCTCCCCCGCAATTGGCCAAAACTCTTTAAAAAATTCTACAGGATAACCATCAATTCCTAGAGATAATTAGACTCATATAGCAGTTCGGGAGCATCGGCATCTATTTGGTAGAGTATAACAACCTGATCTCTTTGCTTTCGATGGCTGCTCGGGGCTGAAACATAGTGGAAATGCGAATATGATCGATCCTGTCTCATAAGAAGTACGGAGGTTCTTGTAAGTTTTCATCCTCTACTTATGGGAATGTTACTTCGAGAAATGCTGCTTCGGGATAAAGAGCGCAGACTAGCCACGGGGCTGTCACTCCGACAGGATCGGGATACTTTTTTCTGTATTACGAGAAGGTCGTTAAAGTAGGATCGCTAGTGATGATGATGCTTTATTATGCACTGAGTTTAATAATCAAATAATGTCTTTTAAATCTAATGATCTAAAATAAATAATAAATATATGGCTATAAGCTAAGTCATCTTACTAATAGTTAAAAAAAGTTTAAAGTTTAATATTTATTAAATATGAGGAGTTGTTTTTTTTTTATTTTGAGAATGTCGAAAAAAAATTACATAAATTGAACAGAAAAAGTATAACATAGTTTGAATTTGAGTGTCAAATTCTTAATTTTAATTATGAATTCGAATATAAAAGCTTTAAAATTTTTAAAATAAAATTTACTTGCTTGATAAAGTTTTGTAAAAAATATTATAAGTTATAATGATTATAAATGATTAAAAATATTTAAAGGTCGGAGAAAAATACGTTTCACCCTAAAAAATTAAACAACGGCATATAAATTAGGACGGAGGAGTAATTAGTTACGTATATGCCACTAAGGAGTATTTTGTAGACTATAATCTAATTGACCTAAGTCAATCATTTACTTTAAACGCCACTCGTTTTCCTGCCACATTCCTTAATCATCTCCCAAAAGCTTCCTTTATAATTTATTCCCTTTTAGTTTCTTGTGCTTCCCGCACCCTTCCTTGATTGGTCATAAAACTGAATCTTATATAATTTTGCAATTAATAACTCATAGCACTATATAATGATCAAGTAGATTTTAATTAACAACTGATTTACAATTGTAAAAGTTTATGGCATGATTAGAAATTTAATTACATTTCTCTTAAAATGGTGAAGATTTAAGCTATATACTTTTCACTTAGCTGTATGACTCAATTGACTTGCGTTTTGAACCGATCGAACAGTCAAAGTAAATATTGATTTATTTTATTTGTCATGTAAAATGTATGGCAATTAATTAATCTCGAGCCTGCTCGAAATAATTAGAATACAGGCATGATTAACGTTCCATCGTGAAAAGCAATATGAATATAAACAACAACAACAAAAGCAATATGAATATCTAAACTTGAATTTTCAACCAAGTAATGCTAATCCTATGTTTCACGTTTGTGTGTGAATATATATAATAATGAATACTTTATAGGTGAACTGAATTAATTGTGAAGTATGAATGCTTTAAAATATATGCGCCAACATTGGCGAGGAGGGTGCGACGTTAGTCAAAACTCCATTATTAATTATTACTTACTCTGTTAGCATCAAATTCCACGTGGTTCACATTTATGGTTAAATACTATTTTACGTGTGTTTTTTCCATTTAGTCGTTCGCCCGATACGTGTTTGTTTGGACAAGAGAAAGTTAAAACTTATATTTTTCTTAATTTGATAAGCGTGTACATAGCCAACGTAAATATATCCGCGAGAATAAATTACGTTAACTGTATAAATATTAGTTTTATTTTGTCAATGTATAAAATTTAAATTCTTATCTATTACTCCCTGTGTTTATTTTCTATGACATGTTTTTCTTTTTAGTCAATTTTTTTGAAAACTATAACTAGTATCTTTGTTTAATTTTAACCTTGATCCATAGGGATCCACTTAATATAAACTTTCATTCTTTTATATTAGGAGAGTGCATATTATTTAGGAAAAGAATATAAGTTGCATTTAATAGGTGTCCGAAAATGTCATTACACGCTTAACCTTTAGAGATGACCTATCAATCTTATATTCTTAATTTTAGTGAAGCTAAAATGCTATGACCGAAATTTTTATCGTCGAAATCATAATAGCACCTAATATTTCACTTGTTAGACAAGTTAATATTAGAATAATGTATCCATTTTCAACAATTTAAATTAAATAATGAGAAAGAGCACGATCTACTAGAGTAATACAACAATTAAAATATCTAATACAATCCTGGAACCGATGACATAATTGCACGGGCTTTTAAAGTAGTATTATTAATGATCTGAATAAAATATAAAGTTGTCTGAAAGAAAGTATACATCTAAATAAAAAGAAAGAGGACTCCAGGACGCTAAGCAATTGTACCTCGAGTCTCCGCAAAGATGATTAATCCAAACACGCTAATAGCCGTCGCTGGGACAGATTTTGAAATCAGCACAAGAAGTGCAGAGTGTAGCATCAGTACAATTGGCCTTATGTAATCTGTAATGCGAGCTTAACCTCAATGAAGTAGTGACGAAGCTAAGGCGGATCACCTACACTTTAACCTATACAAGAAAAGAAAAATAAAGAACTAAATAAGGCTATTAAATGAAGAGAATAGCTAAATCCTCATCGAAAACCAGTGTGAATAAAAATTACAAATCCTTAAAGACAATAAATAAATATGGAAAATCAACACAACTCCGAGAAATAGAAACATAAAGCTTGTTGAGGCGTGTAACCTAATACTCAATTCATTTCTTGTCATTACACTTTAAAAAAAAGGCTTCAAAGTTGGACTTGCCTAATTTTGGTCGGGGTGGTAGATCAAGGGCCGACCTCAGTTATATCGGATCATGGTATAGATATGGATTGGTAATCTTGTGGATCAAAGGCCGATCAAGATCGAGTCCGAAACAAGAAATAGATGGAACGAGTTCGAAGGAAGCATGCCATGTCGGATAACAGAAAGTCTAGATATCCGCAATCGAGCAAGGATCGTGGCGAAAATCTCGGCTCTTATCAAGTCAGAACCGGTTATTTATCTCATCATAGAATTTAATTTCGTAATTAGAATAATTCCATAAATAGGATTCCTCTACTATATAAAGAGGGTCTTAATCATCTTGTAAGGGAAGGACATACATACACATCATGGAAATATAATATTTCTTTCTTCTGCTCAACAGCTTACTGCTCTTTACTTATTATTCTTCAGTTGTTGCTATTTAATTATTCTTGATTTATTACTATTGAAGGTTCATCACCTCGAAGATATTGTCTAAATGTCGGTTTGTTCTATATTTTTATCAATTTTATTACTTACCTCTAAATTAACTAATTAGTATTAAGTTAAATTATGTATTCTTAAAATTATATTATAAATTTAATGATTACTCAATTTTTAGGGTAAACAACCTTGTTCATGACGGCTACTATAGATTTCTTTTACTTGTCATATGAAATGAATTACAATTCATTAGTTTCGAGACTGCTTCAACTATTTATGCGATTATAGGAGCCTAATTACCACTATTACTAATATAATAGCAATATTTTTCCAATTATAGAAATTTAAGCAAAAAAAAGAAAATCCTTTTTATTTTTACCAAACAAATACAATATTTAGGTAAAAATGATTGACTTTAGTTAAATTTGCACCTAATAGACTAGCTCCATCCCGAGTGACATTAATTTAGCGATGGTTCCTAGTTTCAACTTACATATTATTTATAGAATATAAACCCAAAAAAAGGTCCAAATCTCGACATGCAATACATGTTGCTATAAAGAAAAAAATCGTCTTCTATTGATTTTGGAGCGAATAGTCAAAGTTAAAGATGCACGAAATTCCTCTAGTGATCCTCACCTTATTCGTGAGAGCTAAAAATTCCTTTTATTTGCCATGTGAAATGAATTGCACTTAATTACTCTCCAGCCTGCTCAAAATTAAGGATATGATCGCTGTTCCATCGTGCAAAGCTGTCAAAACTTGAATTTTCGACCAAGATTTCTTTATGTAGTTGTTGATCCTTCGAATCTTCTTTATTTATAGCACTTGGCAAAAACAATGTTGTCTTTGCAACAAAATTACTAGGTTAGCACCTTTTAAATCCTATATTATTAGGTCTAATTTCCATAAATCAAGGAACTTGATTCAGTCCACATATATAACATAATTTTACGTATGAATTAATTAACTTCTGATTTGGATGTTACCAAATGTAGAAGTGGGACAGTTTGCAAAAGAATTTTAAGGATACAATTCAAAAGTTTATTCAAGAGATGATAACCTCATTAATGAATATGATTTACTTATGAAATTAATTACTTTCTAATTAATTAGTTACCTAATGTGGAAGTGCGACAATTTGAAAAGGAATATTAAGGAGTCATTTCACAAATTTCTACGTACGAGCTCCTTTGAGTTATTCTTTCAAGGAAAATTTACCTAGCTATGCGATTTTACGAGCCTAATTACCATTTTTAGGAATAGTTGCACCTAATTAAGCTAACATATCAACATTTTACCAATTATAGCAATTTAAGCAAAAAAATAACAAAGATAATCCTTTAAATTTATTCACTTAAAAATTGGTAAAACAGACTACCCAAAAAAAACCATCAACCCTACCCCACGTCTCTCATCACGTTTTGCTACTTTCTTCCATTTTGAGAAATTCGTTTCTTTTTATCTTTAAATTCATCACAATTTCCAGCCCTCTGTACCTATTTTTCATCTTATCTCTCTAAACCTAACATTGACAGTGTGTTTTGGTTCCTATAAACTTCATTATTCTGTTTCATAGTCCCCATCTTAGAGTAACAGTGTCTAAAGCATGCTGCTTTACAGAAGAGGAACCCAAAAACATGTCTAAAGCCCGACAGTTACTATAGAGAGACGAAAAAATATCAATTTCTACGAACCCCACTACTGATTTTGGACCTAATAGTCAAAGTCAAAAAGATACACAAACTTCCTCTACTGATCCCTACCTTGCTTATTGTGAGGTGAGTTCTTTTATTAGTCATGTCATGTTACTGGGTTAACCGACGGATAATAGTAATATTTATATGATCCATGACTTTTTGAACTGATCATTTTTTGAGAATTTCTAGTATTCCAATTTAAGGAAATTTCTAATTTGAGACTTTACAAATATAAAAATTATACTCGTTAGTTAGCCATTGATTACCCACTTTTTAAGTGGATAATATGGTTATTTATATTTAATCCGTTTTTCGAATATTTATTATTCAAGATATTTTTAATGAATAATATAAGTGGATAATTGTTTTCTTTTATCCATTTTGTCACTACTATTCATGTGAAATGAATTGCATTTAGCATGTTCCAATTAAATTAACATGCAAGCATATGATTGTCGTTTTATTGATAGTTGTTTGTCTTGATTTTCTAATCATATTTTATTTTTCTAATTTTTAAAAAAAGGACAATATATTTAATATAATTAGTTTTTTTTCCGAAAAGAGAATTATATTTGTCTAATTCTTATATATATATATATATATATATATATATATATATATATATATATATATATATATATAATTATTTTATTTTCCTAAAAGAAAATTATGTTTGACTAATCTTTTTGTTGGAGAAAAAGTATTAGACTCATGTAATTAATGATCCTTCTGTAACATCAACAATGTAGTCATAAGTGATTTGAGAGTATTGTTTAAGGAAATAACCTTTTAGATAACTATTATATCCTGCTACTTTTGTGTGTCTCTTTTGTCAGGTTGTTATCTCCGTTTGTAGATATAGGTCAGTTGATCGAATCACGTTAAATATTTATTTAATATATATATATATATATATATATATATATATATATATATATATATATATATATATATATATATATATATATATATATATATATATATATATATATTAATCATCTAATTTATCATCATTAAAGATATATATTGATAACTTAAGCATAACACTTAGTTATTTCAATCCTAGCAGTATCGTGCAAAGTAATATGAATGTCCAAAGTTGAAGTTTCAACCATGTTACGATGATTCTGTACTTACACATCTGTGTGTGATAATATGACTTTATATATAGTTGTTGATTTGTCGAATCTTCTTCACAGTACTTGGTTATAAGAAATAATTAATAGTGGTATATGTCCGATGCGCGATTAATGTTAAAAAATTATAAATTAAATTTTAATTGAATTTGATTGATTTAATTAGACTTTATTATTTTAATAAATTTTAATTATCATTTTATTTTTCAATATAATATACTTAACCCTCAACGATATTTGAGTAATTAAGTTAGATAGTTAATTTTTTTATTAATTTTCAATAAATAATTTTTTTTATTAACTAATTACACCATGTGACTTTTTTTAGGCTACCACTTAGATTCATGTGGTATCTTTCTCTTTTACTTTTAATAATATATAGATAGATTATAAACATATTACTTATCTAATATTTTTGTTTGCTGTGTTTGTGTAATATAATAGAAGATATATATTTGTATTTTAAATTTTATTATATTTTTCTCAATAATATTATTTAAATTTTAATGAATATATATACTTTTTATTTCAAAAATAAAATAATTTTAAAAAATAAAATAGAGAAATTAACCTACCTAAACCAACTCTCACCCATGTTTTAGTAGTTAATTTTTTTGTTATTAACTAACTATTCCATAAAATCTTTTTTAGGCTACTACTTAGCTTAAGGAGAGGGCCTTATCCTTTCATTTTAATCATATATAGAAGATATATAGAACATAGAATATTGTAAATAAACTATTACACAATTTGAATCAAAAGTTTATTTATTGCTTTATTTTTATTTTAATTTTAAAATAATTATAAAACTCCAACTTAAAACTATGTCCCAATTTGAAATAGTAATTTTTATTTTTTATTTTAAAACTCCAACTCCAACTTGAAACTACTTCCCGATTTGACTGGTTAGTTTCTTCTTTTAAATGGGTAGTTTTCCTCCTTCTTTATTCACTTTTTTACTATAGTTAATTTTATTTTTCTTTTTTTGTTTTTTAATTTTAAAATTCCAACTCCAACTTAAAACTACTTCCCGATTTGAGTGGTTAGTTTTTCTTCTTTTTTCTCGTTTTTTATTATATTTAATTTAATATTTTTTAAATAATATGAAAACTCCAACTTGAAACTACTTAAATGTCTATATTTTACTAAAGGAGAGGATAAAACACTTTCCTTAAGCCAAGTTGCAGCATAAAAAAACCACATAGTATGATTAATTAATAATTAATTATTAGTTATTATATTTAAATTTAAATATCTATAAAAATTAATAATAAATAAAAAACTACCATACACACACACACACACACACACACATATATATATATATATATATTTGTTTTTTATTATTTTCACTTTTATAAATATTTAAGTTTATATATAATAACTAATAACTAATTATTAACTAAAAAACTAAGTTAGCACCTTTTAAATCCTATATTATTAGGTTTAATGTCCATCAATCAATGATTTAATTTGATTGAGTATGATTTTACCTATGAATGAACGACCTTCTAATTGGGGTGCTACCTAATGTGGTGGGACAATTTGAAAAAGAATATTAAGGAGACAGTTCAAATAATCCCGAGACAAAGCTGGAACGAGATTCACGAGGTCATAAGTTTTAACTTCATTCCTTGCAATAATATAAATTAGAGAAAAGTTAGAATGCCAAGACATATTTAATTTCTACGTGCTTCTTTGAGACATTTTTCTAACCTCGAAGTACATAATAGATAATTAGTTTACTTTTGATATACCAATTAAAAAAATATCAAATTTTATATACAAATATCTAGTATAACTAAATTATTATTGATTAAATATTTAATATAAGAAATAAGAATTTTTTTTTAGAAATATGTATATAAGGATAACTTTGTAAAAATAAATTAAATTTTTTCTTGACTATATAAATAAATACTTATTTTGAACCAAAATAAAAAATAAATTGATCACTTATTGTGAACCGAAGGGAATAAAGCTTCTTTTTTCTTCAAAAAAGGTTAAAAATGAGAAGAAAATTTTAGTTTTAAACATAAAATGTCACCTTTGAAGAGAAATTCTACTCCCTAATGCGAACAAACATTAAAAAAAGTGACGAAAACTATTCAAAACCTAAATGTGTGGTGCTAGATTGGTATTCTAGAAACTCCTTTTAATACCATATTAACTTAAGAATTCTGTAGAAATTATGTCAAAAAGAAGAGATTAGTGATCAGATTTTGAGAAAATGCATTCTAATAGGTTTTTAAAAAAAAATATCTGGCAATAACAATTTTGTCCAACCATTATCCAACAAACAAACCGGACATAGTCTTGAATATGGTTAAAAAAGCGTGAATAACATGGTAGGATGTGTGACACGTCCTTATTTTTATATATGGTCATATCTGACCAATATTTTTATGTGGCTGTTGCAAATTCATTACAGAATGATGCGAACACTTCGCGAAGTATATGCCAAATCTTACATATATATAGACAAGAGGATTGTTCTGATAGTAAATAATCCCCATTTCTAGTTGAGAGCTTGTGAGTTTGAGTCTCCCCAAGAGTAAGGTTGGAAGTTCTTGGAAGGAAGCATGTCGGAGGTCTATTTGGAAACACCCTCTCTACCCAAAGGTAGGGTAACGTCTGCGTACACACTACCCTCCCCAGACCCCACTAAGTGAGATTATATAGTTAATAGAAATTAAAAGCTTAATTTAATGAGAGCATGGAAAATTAATATAGAGAAACCTATCCTTCAAATACCCTGCTACTTCCATTTTCATTCTCACTCTCACACACATACACATATAATAGAAATGGGTTCGGTATTTATTCCTATTTTGAGTGGGTTTTGACTTTAAAAGAAAGCATCACTTATAATCTAAAAATAGGATAACTTTGGAGAATTATTCTATATAACTTTGGAGAATTATTCTATACTCAGTGATACAAGTGTTTGAAAGATTTAAGCACATAAGAGTGATTTTTGAGAGAACTTTTATCAAGAGAGTAGAGAGAAGAAAAGTATTTGTTTTTGTTGCAGATTTTATTCCGGCCAGCCAATTTCAAATTATATTTTTGGATTCGTTAACCGTTGGATCGGGTTAACATTTTGAGTGAATGTTTGTAACACCGTGTTCTTTGATTTGAATGGTGGCGATAGGATTTGGAGGCCTGTAGAATATGATTTCGAGCCTCGAACAATAGCTTCATTTTTGTAGATTCTCCTCATTCTTCAATTGATTAGTTGTTGCTCTTGTTTCTATTATTGTTCCGTGTTTGGCACTTGTTGTATAGCCAATTTGGAGAATTTTTGTAACCCTCTTATTGTTATAGTGGAGCTTTTTGGTTTCTTGTGATCCCGTGGGTTTTACCTTCGATTTGAAGGGTTTTCCATGTTAAAATTTGGTATTCTTTATCTTCTTTATTTTCGGGTTTGCCTCTTTCTCGACATAACAATGGTATTATAGCCTTGGTTATTTATCTGGGTTGTTACGGAATGGAGGCGAATATGAGCAAGATGGTATGTTCAAATGGGAGAAATTATAATGTTTGGAGAAGCAAGATGAAAGATTTGTTGTTCATCAAAAAGATACATCTACCTGTTTTTGTAGCTAATAAACCCGAGAGTATATTTTATGAAGATTGGGATTTCGAACACCAATAAGTACGTGGATATATACTACAATTGGTGGAAGATAATATTTGTAACTATATTGTGAACGAGACACATGCAAGATCATTGTGGTAAAAGCGATAGACATTTCATGCTTCAAAAACTAGGAACAACAAATTGTTCCTAGTAAAGCAATTGATGACCTTTAAATATAAGGAAGGCAACCCTATCCTTGACCACATAAATGGTTTTCAAGGAATCACTAATAAGCTATCTGGAATGGGAGTTAATTTTGATGATGAGATACAAGGACTTTGGCTTCTTAATACTCTGCTTGACTCTTGGGAAACTCTTCGTATTTCTTTGACATATTCAACTCCTGGAGGTAAGGTGACCATAGAATATTCCAGGAGTGGTGTGTCTAACGAAGAAAGTAAGGGAAAAATCTCAGAGTTCGTCCTCACAAGCAGATATCTTGGTTACAAAAGACCGGGGGAGAGATAGAACAACATGTCCATGGAATAGAGGTAAAAATACAAGTAAGTCAAGGTCCAAATACTATAATATTACATGCAACCATTGTGGCAAGAAAGGACATATCAAAAGGTTTTGCGACAAGTTGTTGCAAGACATTAGAGAAGGAAAGAAAATTGAAACTAATGAGAATAATGTTATTGCTATTGTTCGAGATGACCTTCTTTTTGCCTATGGTGAAAATGTCATCAATTTTATATCCCATGAGGCGAGCTGGATAGTAATTCTGGAGCTACCTCACATGCCACATGAAGAAAAGATTTTTTCTCATCTTATACTCTTGCTGATTTTAGAGTGTTAATGATGGGCAATGCTAGTAAAGTTAAGGTGTTTGGTATTGGCAAAGTTTGTTTAAAACTAATAATGGTTCAACGTTAGGTTATAGAGATGTCAAGCATGCTCTAGACTTTCTTTTAAATTTAATCTGCGCATAAAGATTAGATGATAAAGGTTATCATAATGCCCTCTTTAACGGCCAATTGAAGCCCAGTAAGGGCTCGTTAGTAGTGGCTCAAGAAGTCAAATGTGGTCATTTATATGTGACGAAGGTCTCGATTCTTAATGATTGAATAAATCTGGTGAAAAATGATACTTTATCAGAATTGTAGCACAAAATATTGATTCATATGAGCGAGAGAGAGATTATGTGTTTGGCTAAGAAAAGTTTGCAATCTGGAGTGAGACAAGCAAAGCTGAAAAGGTCTATCTATTACTTATCTCCCAAACAAATATGATTTTCTTTCATAGTCATTCTCCCACAAGGAAGTCCGATTTATTGGAGCTAGTACACTCTGATATTTGTGATCCTTCATAGTAAAGTCAAAAGGTTGTGCACTTTACTTTGTGACCTTCATTGATGATCTTTCTCGTAAGCTTTGGGTGTATCCTTTGAAATCTAAAAAACAAGCATTTGGCATGTTTAAGGAATTTTAGGCCTTAGCTGAGTGACAGACGGGAAAGAAATTAAGATGTATTCTTACTGACAATGGTGGTAAATATTGTGATCCCTTTAATAATTATTGCATGAACAAGGAATTCGTCATCAGAAAACTTTTCCCAAGACGCCTAAATTGAATGGTTTGTTAGAGAGGATGAATAGAACTCTAGTTGAAAGACTTAGACGCCTACTTTAAGAGGCTAAACATCCAAATACATTTTGGGAGGAAGCACCTAACACTTTTGCCTATGTTATCAATCGGTCTCCTGCTGTTTCTTTGGATGGTGATGTCCAGACAGAGTTTGGTCTGCCAAAGATGTTTCTTATGATATCCTAAGAAACTTGTGTGCATGTTCCTAAAGATGAGATACCGAAATTGGATGTCAAAACTAAGTAGTACATATTTATCTGTTATGGCAAATATGAATTTGGGTATTGTTTTATGATCGAGTTGACAATAAACTTATTAGAAGTCGTATTTCAATATTCTTTGAAGACCGGACTATTCAATATATTCGCAAAACTGAGAAGATATATTCTCATAATAATTAGAGCTTAGTTAATATTGATTCAGTTTCTATTGCTAAGGCACCTATTGCACATGAAGGAACCCAAGACAATAATGAACATAGTGATCAAGAGCAAAATGATCATCATGGTGTAGATGTTATTGATGCTCCAGTTGATGAAGTTGTGGTTGATTAGCAATTAATTCCTGCTTAGGTAACTACTTTGAATGCTCCTGAAACTTCTCTTACAAGTTCTACAGAAAAAATCTGTGTGTTATCCTCCTAATCAGTATGTACTTTTGACTGACATGGGAGAACTTGAGAATTATAATGAATCTATACAAGATACTCACAAAGACCAGTGGATCAAAGCCATGGTAGATGAGATGAAGTCACTCCATGAGAATGTCACATATGAGTTAATGAAATTGTCGAAAGGTAAGAAAGCTTTATCTAACAAATGGATACTCAGAGTAAAGCAAGATAACCATACCTCTACACCTAAAATGCAAGGTTAGTTGTTAAAGGTTTTGGCCAGAAGAAGAGAGTTGACTTTGATGAAATTTCTCCCATATTGTGAAGTTGCCTTCTATTCGTGTAGTTCTAGGCTTAGCCGCAAGTCTAGATTATAAGTTGAGCAGATGGATGTCATGACTTCTTTTCTTCATGGTGACCTAGATGAGGATAATTATATGGAGCAACATAAGAACTTCTAATTAAGCTTGTAGATAAGCATGCGTTGTGCAGAAAATTGGCAAGTATAAAACTTGTCAATAGTTCTCTACTTGAAGACATATTTGGCCCCTTGGCTGGAGGGGGAGTTTGTTAGGCACATTCCCATATTGTCCAGTTAAAGGACCAATGGCCTAATCCTATTCTCTTTTGGTTTTCATTCCTATTCGGAATTGGATTCGGGTTTATTTCTATTTTGAGTGGGTTTTGGCTTTAAGAGAAAGCACCACTCATGATCTGTAAAGAATGAATTTATGTTTGAAGCTTTAAGTTAGGAAGAGTTGGTCAAGTTTATTTTTTGTGTATTTTAGCCCTGATGGAAGTTTCAATGGTTCCGTTAGGTACGGATAGTGATTTTGTACTTGGGAGTATGCCCGTAATTTCATTTACATATTTCTAGAAGGTTTTGGCACTAATTGGCAAAAGTTGGAAATCTAAAGATTAAAAAAGTTTATAAGTTTGATGGAAAAATAAATTTGATAATATTAGGTTTTGATTTTGGTTTTGGATATCGAAATAGGTCTTTTATGTCATTTATGACTTGTGGGGAAAATTTGAGTTCATTCCAAGTTGATTTGATATGGTTTAACACGAGTTTTGAAAATGAAAAATTCAAAGTTCATTTAAGTTTGAATTGAAGTGCGATTCATCGGTTCGATATTGTTATGTGTGATTTAAGACCTCATGTAGGTTTGTCTTATGTTACGAAACTTGTTAGTATATCCGAACAGGGTTTCGAGTGGCTCGGATGAGTTTTGGACGAGGTTCAAATCATTTTGGACTATTTTGGCTAAGGGTTTGACAGGAGTCCTGGTGTAACCGCAAATGTGGAGCTACGGACTTAGGTGCAAAATCACAAAATTGACAGTAGCATCACAGAAGCGGAGAGTGTGTTGGGTGTAAGTGTCTGCAAATGTGGAATTTTCATCGCATCTGTGAAGGCACACATGTGGTGCATGTGGGCATAGAAGCGACAGGCAGCGCAGATACATGAATTGTGTTTGCACATGCATTTGCGCAGGAGCGGAGCCTTCTACGCAAGTGCGATGGGCGTGTTCTAGTGGTTCTCAAAAGAAGCAGCCTTTTGTCGCAAAAGCGACGCCACAAAAGCCTCCCTTTTGTTCGCAAATGCTAAAATGGCTGGGCGGAAGTAATAATTTTGAGGGTTGGTCAATTTATTCATTATTGGGATTTTGGAGCTCGGTTTGGGCAATGTTCTTGACTCACTTTGATAATATTTTATGAATTAATCTATTTTTTCAGTGTTTGGTTATTGATTTTAAAGAGAAATTGGAGGAATTGTCGATATTTTTATAAAATAAATTTTTGAGTTTTGAATATCGATTCAGAGTCGGATTTGAGTGAAACTAGTAAAATGAACTTTATTCGGGGAATTTTTCCTGCTAATTGTCATTGTTTTCTATATACGGTGATGATACATATATGAGGTGACGAGCGTATATGCATGTACCGAGTTAATCATGCTCGGGGATAAAATATACAATAAAGAGTGCCTTGTACAATTTCCTGACTTTCTTGCTTTACGTCTTACTTGACTTCTAGATTACTAAGTATATGAAATTGAATGTTAGGAACCAAGATTTAGCTTATTATAATTTGTTTAAAATTTGGCGAATTTTTAAGAAACAATTGATGTATCTAATTCGGTCATCATTATGCTTAATCACTAATATATTGTTACGACTGTTATTCTTGAGATATTATATTCTATACTTGATCTAAGGATCATTTTTTAGACTTGTTGAAATACTTGAACAATAAGGTTCTTGAGAGTTTATTGAGCTATTATTGGCTTGAAAGCTGTGATTAAGGTTAATTGGGAATACTAGTTTAATCACTCTCCTCGATGTTATTCATGCTTCCTGCATTGGTTGTCATTGATATATATATGCTTGGTGAGGAAGAGCGTAAAGCATGAAGGGTGATGTCGTGCCATTATATATACATTATCATATGAGAAAGAGTGTAAAATACGAAGGGTGACACCGTGCCAGTTTATTTACATTATTATATAAGGATGAAAGTAAAAGAACGAAGGGTGATGCGTGCCATTTCACTTACATTATCAAGTAAAAATGAGAGTAAAAGCATGAAAGGTGGTGACGTGCCATTTCTTTTATATTATCACGATTTCATGGCAGAACGGTATTTTCGTGTGTCACGACCCAGATTTTCCACCATCGGGATAATGATGGCGCCTAGTCTTGAAAGCTAGGCAAGCCAGTTGATACAACTTTACCACATTTACTACTAACCAAAATAGAAATAAATAATAGCTAGACTAAATAGATATAAAGTGTGGAAGTGATATAACAGTTCAACAACTCTAATACATGACTACCCAATGATCTGGTGTCATAATCCATGAACGTCTAAGAAATTCTACAAATATTGGTTTCAAAGAAGTACACCTGTTCTCAAAATAGAAAGATCGGGAAAAGCTAAAATATAGGAAAGAGGATCCAGGTTTTGCGAATGCTTCTGCCTTGGGTCTCCCCATAGACTGAAGGCAGCAACCTCAACTCTACTCACGAGGTCCGGCACCGAAATCTGTACAGAAAGTACAGAGTGAAGTATAAAGACAATCAGCCGTATGTACTGGTAAGTGTTGAACCTAACCTCGACGAAGTAGTGACGAGTCTAGGACACGACAACAACATAAACCTGGTGCAGTTATATCATATACGAGAAAAGCAGTAATAACAGAAATTTAACAGATTAAGACGGGAAGGGGAAACATGTTGCGAGGAATATCAAATTCTGACAGTAATTCAATAGACAAATAGAGTAAACACCATATTTGAACCAACATGAATAATGAAATAGTAACACGTGCATGGCATCACCCTTCGTTCTTTTACTCGTCCTCACTATAAGACACAATAGAAATGGCACGGCATCACTATTCGTGCATTAACTCTCATAATCATGGCACAACATTACCCTATGTGCATTAACTCTCAAATAATGGTACGACATCACCCTTCATGCATTAACACTCACCCACAATATCATGCACGACATCAACCTTCGTGGATTAATACTCACTCACAAAATCGTGCACGACATCACCCTTCGTGCTTTACACTCTTACTCGCCCAAACAAAAATAATAATAACATCCCAGCAACGGAATCAACAATAACCAATCTTATTTCAACAGTTAACTTCACAATATAAGTCTTAACTTGAGTCAATACTCAACAATTATTCAATACCAAGAAAATATCATAGACTTGTTCAACATGGGCAATCATCAGTTTAAGCATGAACTGAACGTAATAAGAGACACAACGATCGCAGTATAAGACTCACTTCCATGCTCAAAATCAATGTATATATACTCGTGACCACACCTATACATCATACTCAAAACTAGCACGTAGCAAATAAGACAACAACACATAGTTTCTCAAGCTAAGGTTAGACCAAACACTTACCTCGATTCCACGACCGAACTCAAGCCTCAAATACTGTTTTCCCTTTAGTTTCCACTTCCAAACCGCCTGAATCTATGCATAATTAACTAATTAACATTAATTAACGCTGAATAAACCAATTCTAATGCATAAGTATAGACATTCTAACATTTTTATTAAGAATTCAAAAATCGACCCCTTCCCGCTTGGTCAAAATCCAAAGTTCGAACCAGAGCCCGATTACCCATTCACCTACGAACCCAAATATGCAATTGGTTTTGAAACCCGATCTTAATTTGAGATCTAAATTCCCAAATTTAAAAATTCCTAAATTCTACCCAAAAACACCCAAATTTCCATGAAAACCCCTAGATTTATGTGATGAAATCTTGTAAAAGGATAAAATAGATTGAAGGAAATGAGTAAGAAAGCATTTAGCTTTGATTTGGGGAAGAACTCTTCTTTGGAAGATCACATATGGGCGCTTAGGGTTTGAAAAACTTAGAGAATGAGTTGAATTTCCATCTAAATTGGATTTTGATTAGTTGCATATGTCGTATTTGCAACCAGAGCTTCGCAATTGTGAAGCTCACAAATGGAAGCCTGATCTCCCAATTGCGAGATCAGAGGCCTGTAACAAATATGAGATGCAATAGCAGATTTTCTAAGTCCAAACTCGCTCCGTGGTCTATCCAAAACTCACGCGAGCCCTCGGGGCTCTAAATAAAACATTCATACAAGTCTTAATATCATACGAAATTGCTCATGCGATTCAATTACCAAAATAATATCACAAAAAACGAGTTTAACACCAAAAATGATTTTCTTAAGAACACTTGAAATTTCTATTTTCGCAGCCGGGTGTCCAAATCACATCAAATCAGTTTCTTTTCTCACAAAATTTCACATACACGACTTTAGTATTATATCAATCCTATACCAGATTTTGAATCTAAAATACTGGTCTGATACCAATGAGGTCACACACTATTCTATTCCTAAAAATCCTTATATTTTTCAGCAAATAGTTTTCTTCAAAAATTCATTTCTCGGGGTAGGGACCTCGGAATTCGATTCCGAGTATACACTAAAGTCCTATATTTTACTACAAACCTTACGGGACCATCCAATCATTGATCAAGGTCCGTTAACCAAAAATATTGACCGAAGTCAACTTTAATCAATTTAAAAAAAAATTCAATATTTTTCTTAAATTTCATATAAATGCTTTTTGGAAATGCATCCGGGCTATGCACACAAATTGAGTAGAAATAAAATTAGGTTTTAAGGCATCAGAATCCGAATTCAGGTTCTAAAATAAAAGATGACCTTTTGGGTTATCACATTGTGTACGCGAGGACGAGGGACATGCATTATATTGTGATATCTTTTCGTTGTGCATACGTTCAAGCCCTTACATTGAGTTGTTACTGTTGTATCGATGTTTCCTATGTGACTTGTCTTTATTGTTCTATTTTTGTTCGTTATCTCAATTATTGTTGTGTTGTCCATGCCTTCTATTTGTTTAACTTGCAAATATCATGCCTCTTTTCTTACTGATATATTTATATTTATGTTATTTTTACTTTGTTTCACTTTAGTATAAGTCTTCTACCATGTTAGTCACTCATGCCTTCTATTTGTTAGCTCATAAAAATCATATTTTTCTCTCTTATTTGTTATATCTACCTTTAGGCCTTCTACTATGCTGGTTAGGTGAAGTTTATGTTCCTCTTTCCTAGTTTCTTTCATTACTCCTATGATTTAACCTAGATATTACTGTTTTCGTAGTATTTCCTACTTTGTTATTACTCATCGGTATTTCTGCCACCTAGCTGGTATTGCTATAAACATATTTGGTGAGGATGAGATAAATGCACGAATGATGTTTTCATGCCATTTGATTTGATGTTTTGAGTATGTTTCTAACACTGTGAAAGTATGAATTTACTATTGTGTTTTGCTGGTTATCACTTTAAGGAAAGGATTGGTCGTGATATTGAGGAATACTAATCATGATTTCTTCTAGTAATTATTTACTACTTCATATATTTATTTCCTTGTACCCTATTCTGTTATATTCTAGTATTGTTCTGTTTTTAGTCTAATACACAGGTTATATCAGTGAGTATCTTTTAACAAAAAAATCTCGTCACTACTTCACCGAGGTTAGTCAAGATACATATTGATTACATGGGATCGGTTATACTCATACTACACTTCTGCACCTTGCGTGCAGATTTTGGAGCGGTGTTGCGGTGGATGGGGGTGACTCTAAACATGTTCGTGCCTTTTGGATGTGGCTACCACTTGTCCCTGGGTAGTTCTGGAGTTGAATTATGTTCATGTGCATTTCAAACAGAACTTGTATTTATTTCATATCCGTTTTTGCAATAATCCAATATTAGTAGCTCATGCCTTGTACTACCAGTCCTTAGATTATCGTATGGAATCCGGACATATCATTTGTTGATAACCTTTATTTTATTACAATTGTCTTAACTTTTAATTGACTGACCAAACTGATTACGTTAGGTATCATCACAATAAGTGGATTGAAATTTACCTCACATATATAACAAGCATTATTCAAAGAGAAATTTTCACAAATCACTATTACTGAGTGGTTATCAGCTAGTTGTAGCTAACATTTACTATATTACTTTCTATAGCTATGTTTTAATTCTTTTAAGAGTGTATTCGATGCATTAAGCTATTGTATTCATGAATACAGTAGCAAAACTCGACGTGAATCGGGAAATTCCAGCTAGACAATTATTATATTCGACTATATACGTGATATGTATTTGTGAATATAGTAAAGTAAATAGCACAAATCATGGTCTATTCAATTGTTTTTAAATGGAAAGTGAATCAATCAACATAATAGACTCCTAATATAACTCAACTAACTCAATTACATCACCCATAATCTGTTTTTGACGCAAAATATGCTGAATATTTTTTCCAGCCGATAAATACAACAAAATAGAGCAATCGCCGAGTTTCTAATCCTTCACTTTTCTGTTAATATCTTTCGTGGGTGTTTCTGCTTTCAGCCAATAAAATTCGAGATTCATCTATAGTGCAAAAATATATGAATACATACTGCATATACATTTGAATACATATACACATCTGAATACATAAATTATATTAATTAAAAAAATGTATGAATACATTCATGGAATATATCAAGACAATGAATACAATAAAAAATATAAAATACAGCGAGATAAATTGAGATACAATTCAAAAAAATATAATGAATAAAATGAAATATATAAAAATACAGCGAGATACATTGAAATATGATTAAAGCAAAAAAAATTTTAGAGACTCCTTAGAGCAAGCATTTAGGGCCCGTTTGGATATTCAAATTTGATGTCACTAGCCTACACAACCCCCCTTTATTCTTTCCTCTCTTTCACCATGTCTGTTGTGGTCTCCTTATGACCACATTCAGCTATGACTCAACCCAACAACAACACTCCTCCACTTTGTAACTTATCCCACAACATCTTAATGAGCTCTTCTCAATGTTATTATCCTCGGTTTCACCACTCGAAATGTTGAAGACCCTTAAACCCAAGCGTTTTTCTTATTTGGGCCGTCTTCAATTTTCTTTAATACCCGGAATTTTTGCTTCACTAGGCAAGATTTTTTGGAACCTAACTTGCTATTGAATTTCCTTCATGGAGCAGGAGAGAACTCGTTGGTTATTATATAAAGCGTTGAGAAAGAGATGGTGGAGAAAAATCTGGAAAAATGAGAGAGAAAAATAATACAAAACGTAGTTTATGGTTTAAGGATAAGGGGTGACCATAAATAAATATTTGATTATAAAAATAAAAAAGTAGCTATGGAATATAATTTTATAAAAGAATATATTTAAAATAAATAAAATATCAACATTTGCTATATGGGGTAAAAATTCCTTATTTAAAAGCTAAGTCTTTTCATCATGAGGTTGAAATAAGAAGTTCTAATTTGTCATTGTCCAAAACATCTAAAACAAAACAAAAGAGTTTGAATTGAAGACTGCGTCTTTTCTTTCATATTTCTTATTACATTGGTTCCCCCTGTCTTGTTTTGTTTTGTTTTGTGAAATTATGCTCGATCAAGAAATCTCCAAGCTGGTTGAGCATGGAGTTGCAAATCATGGATAATATTAAAACAGTCTAAATTATCGTTGTGAATCGGATTTGTTATCTCTTTTGAGCGCAGAGAAAAATTTCCAACAGTTGGACTTAGGTACCACGCATGGTACTAGGGGTAGAAAATGGGCGGGTCGAATCGGATTTTAGAAATGAATAATAGGATTTTTTTCTCCCATAGCAAAAGTTAACACCTTATTTATTTTAAATAAATATTATTTAAAAAATTATATTCTATAGATACTTTTTAAGGTTTGTAGAAAAATATAATTTTGATTACCTCCTAGCCCTAAGCCACTAAGTACGCTATTTAATTGTACTATTTTTTTCTCTCTACTTTAATACAATCTCATTCTCTTCCCCTATCCCATTAAAATTTCTGCTATCCTCCTCCTTCTAACGGCATCTTCTCAGATGGACAGACGATATTGCAACAAATACACTAGTCTCTCCAACATGAACATTCCCTAAGCAGTGGGCAACTGCAATCGAGTGTATATCCCATGATCCTCGGGCAGAATAACAAAGGGATTTACTATGAAAATAAAATTGTAGAGAAATCAAGAATTCAACAAATTGATCAAGAAAAGTTGAATCTTTTATTTTCATCAAAAGTGTAGAGAAATCAAGAATGACAAGTCATGGGTCAGAGAGACTGACTTTGAGTCCGATGGATCGAACGCCTATTTGCCTTTAGGTAGGGTTTTAAGTTCAAGCACCCCTTTGACGGATGAAGTCATATGGAAGCGACTACGTGAAGTTGGGTTTGACGAGGACTCTATTAAATGCATAGATAAAGCAGAGTTAATATATTTCAATGTATTTTTATGCATTTCATTATATTTATTATTTTTTTTGTAATTCAATGTATCTCGCTGTATTTCATGTATTTCATTGTATTCAGTGTCTTTTTCCCATTGTATTTCAATATATCCCATTGTATTCTATGTATTTCATTGTATTAACTGTCTCGCTATATGTCATGAATGTATTCATATATATATTTTTTAATTAATATAATTTATGTATCCAGATGTATTATATAATTTCTCTAAATATTATGATATTTTTGGGTATTTTTCGGTTGAGAATCTTTTTTATAAGTGAAATACAAAATTTGTGTGTTATAGTTGAGTTATATTAGCAGTCTATTATGTTAATTGATTCACTTTCCGTTTTAATATAGTGCAATCCCCTATTTCACGCCGTGAATACAGTCGAATACAATAATCTGTCCAGCTGTAACCCCATATTTGACTCCATGAATACAGTCGAATACACTCGAATACAACAAATGATTAGCTGGACTTTCCTGATTCACGCTTATTTTTGCTAATGTGTTCATGAATATAATAGTTTAAATACATCAAATACATCTTATAACCACATAAAAAGTATCTATAATCCATAATATAGCAAATGGTACCTATAGATAGCTAATTGCTACAAAAAGATAGTGCTTTATGAAAATTTTTCTAATACAAAATAAGATAAATTATCCGACCCAATATATATTTAATACTGATAGAAAATGGGTTAATCGACGGATAATATGGATATGGATATCTATATTATCCATGACTTTTTAAATATGATCACTTTTGGGAACATTTTTAGTTCAGCCAACTTGAGGAACCTTCAATTTTTGTCTTTGCATATATAAAACTTAAACCTACTTAGTTATTCATTTTTATGTGGTTAATATAATTTTTATTTATATAACCTATTTCAAAAAAGTTTATTATCTAAATTATTTCTAAGCAAATAATATGAATGAATAAATATTTTTTATTACAGTTGCCACCACTGCGTGGTACTATAGTAGACGTTAAATAAAGTTCAAATTCCACTCGGCTGGACTCCTAATTAAGTCTTAGATGGACTCCGTCGGCAGGCATCTGCCTGCAATTGGAAAATGACATCCTGGAAATGTTCCACTATCCTATATATATATATATATAAGAGACTAAACATCTTGGAGTAAGTCATTTAATGAGTTGGTTTCATGTTCGTATCCTTTTGAAATATATATGGAGTGGTGGAGATATAATTAATTATCACTAAGAGGGTTTAATAACAACAACATCAACAACAAAAATGACCCAGTAAAATTCTGTTAGTGAAGTTTGAAGAAGGTAGTGTATATGTAGACCTTACTCCTACCCCTAGAAAATAAAGAGATCATTTCCGAAAGACCACTGGCTCAAGAAGACGAAAATAGATAATATCAATACCACCAATAAAAAATTATATATTTGATTTCAAAGTAGACGCTCTGGCGGAATATTTTATGCATTGTATGAACAAAAATTGTAACTTAATTTGCTACGCCATTCCTCAGCATTGGGAAAAAGTTAGATGAACAAACTCCATTTGCACTGTCTCTACTCCCTTGTTTTGTTTAGTGATGAAAGTTTTTTAGTGAATATATGATCCATTTGCAGGCAAATAAACTCACCTAAATATGTCAAATATCAAACATACGTGTGCAATAGAAGGCCAAAGTTGTTGATAAGCTTTGGTGACCTAATAGCGAAATGCTATTGGAATATAAGGTTAAGTTAGTGACGTGAAACTCGCAAATTAATGGGTTAGTTGCATTATCGACAACTTGGTTGCTACTTTTGGTTAGGTAATTACGGCTATCAATTTCCTAATTCAGTATTTGAGTGATTGATTGAGAAAAGAAAAATGTTTTATTTGATGATGCCATAGAAGAAGAGACAATAATGAAAAAAAATATATATCAATAAAGATTCAGTAATTATTGTTTCATTAGTATGTCCAAATAACAAGTGACCACTTGGATGTGCTTGAGTTTGCTGCTTTGGCTAGAACATTCCATTGATTAAAATACTCCTTATGATTCATAATAAGTGATTAATTTATTTTTTTATTTTAATTCAAAATAAGTGTTCAATTATGTAATAAAAAAAGAATTCAATTTATTTTTACAAAATAACCTCTACGTACATATTCCTAAAAAATTTCTTAATACTTACATTACATGTTTAGTTTGGAATAATTTAATCATAATAAATATTTTTACATAAAATTTAATATTTTTTAATGAACATACTAAAAAGAGTCACTTATTGAACCGAAGTTAGTAACAACTTAAGATTTTGTGGTCATTAACTAATAAACTTTTTGCTCCAAGTTCTGTGTCACTTCACTTTTTTTTTTCGGGATATACTCCTTCGGTTGAATCTATTTTTTTTTCCGATCGTTTCAAAAAGAATAATTTTTTTAAAAAATTTAAAAATAATTTAATTTAAATTTTGAATTTTATTTTTAGTAAAAAGCTTTTAGAGCCACACAAATACTCTAACATATCTAATATCATAAGTTAAAATAATTACAACTACATAAATATTATGACTTGTTTATAATTATAAATTTTAAAGGTCTTTAATTCTTTTTCAGAATTTTACATAAATTGAAAAAAAATAATATGAAAATATGATTAAGTACATATCGTTACCTTCTTTTCTTTCTCTTTCTATTATATATTAATGATTGGTGGACTCGTGATATACGAGGGAGAAATAGTTTTCACTTTAATATGGATATATGCACCACTTGTTGTAAGTTTGTGAAAATATAAATGATATTAATTGCACCCTGCAACAAATTAGCTTTGACCCTAAGCGTTGGTTGTTAGTAACCATCATCAATCAGAAATATCTTTAAGAGTTCAAGTCAAAATTTTGGTCCAAAAGTTTAACGAAATCTCGACTTTTATATGAAATAGACCTTAATATTTTGATAATGGTTGGAACAATAAATTAGTATCTGATTCGTTTAATATCATTTCTCGGTATATTGTATCAGAGAGAGTTGATCCAAATACTGGTGGACGCCAAGGCAATGTTTGCTATTGATATTTCTTTGCAATTTTCAAATGTCATTGTTTTGTCCTGTAACAAACATTTCATTTTACAAATTTTAGTTGTTTTTTACACCTTAAAGTGTGCCAAGTTTTCGTGTCGTTATTCCCAAATATTTGTTAATTTACCAAATAAAGAATTAATGAGTTTCTTTCAACTTTGTCCTTAGCATTAACTGTTCTACAGTTAAGAGGTACGTAAATAGATAACGACTAAAGAAATAATAAGGGCTAAATTAGTCAAATTAGTTACACCCAACTAATTTTTCCTTAAATATTGTACAAAATCTTATCCCAACTAATAAATGAGAATAAAAAAAGTACTACATTTCCTTTTCTACTATTCACGTCGGCCTTCTTTGGATAGTTATTATGTATCGTTGAAACGTATCATTGTTATAAATAGAATTCTAATTATAGTGAATGTCTATCTTATAGAAGAGTTTTGCTTTGAGGCTAAATCTTTTCTATGCCTATAAATAGAGGGGTCTTACCCCATTGTAAATCATCCCAAAGTATCAATAAGAATACTCTTCTCTCTACTTCTCTCTATATTGTTCTTGTTCTTGTATTATTGTTGTTGTTCTTATATTATTTCATAACACGTTATCAGCACGAGACTCTACCGTCTCAAGAAGCACTTTGAGAAGATTAAGGAGAAATTCGCCCACACGAATTTCGCTAATTCCGGGCATTATCCGGGTCACGCTTCAAGAGATAAGTATCGATTTTATGTTCGATTAAAATCTATAATTATGTGTTGTCTATATTACATACAAGTGATCCTAGCTATTTACTTCCGCTATTCCTTTCTTTGTTACAATTGAATTGATGACTGGTTTAATTTAGTTGTACAGTGGAACGTTTCTGTTCAATTATGCAAACAATGGGTTTTTGGATTTTTAAAGTTTGCTGATAGTTTGGAGGTCCAATGGCAATCTTGAATTTCTATACGGAAAATATGTCGCGTTCTCCGGCATCAAATTGGCCGCGGGAGTCGACCAAAGTTGCCGGAATTTGTTGCCACGGGATGGAAACTCAAGAGGTATATTTGATATCACAATATTGATTGGTATACCTTAAAGGTAAGTAATTTACTGTTCCCTTTCAAAATCTTGAAATTCTACGATTTGATTTTATATACAAACAAAGACAATAAAGTTTGATTATAACTCTAATGGAGTTCGTAAGAAATTACACTCACATGAAGTGGTAAAAAAAAAAAAATTCTATGCCTTGCCATGATCAAATTCATGTATGATTGTGGGCAAAGAATTAAAATTCCGTCCAATTGAATTTGCTCCATTCCCTTTAGAGAATGTGATAGCAGTATGTGATAAGTCTGAAAGAAGACAAAATTATCACCGTGAAGGTATCAATGAATGTGGACGTGGCAAATAATTAAAATTCCGTCCAATTGAATTTGCTCCATTCCCTTTAGAGAATGTGCTAGCAGTATGTGATAAGTCTGAAAGAAGACAAAATTATCACCGTGAAGGTATCAATGGATGTGGACGTGGCAATAGATGAAATTATAATCGTCATTATTTTGATAATGTGAATAATACACGTTCAGATAATTATGTTAGATCTCCTGAAGGAAGAGAACTTTTGATAATATTAATCCATTCCCTGAAGTGAATGTGATAATTGTAATAAAGCCCGTAAGTATGAACGCGCTCTTGATGTAATTTGTTTTATGGCTGACATTATGAAAGGAAAGTTCGTTGCCCTTGAAATTCCGGGCAAGAACTATATGACATGGGTGTTGGTGCTGAAATCCATTTGGATGCAATGGGTCTTGGAGACGCCATTAAAGACAGAAATAATGCATCCACCCAAGACTATGCTAAGGCCTTGATTTACTTGCGCCATCGCCTTGATGAAGGTTTGAAACTGTACTAAGGCCTTGATTTACTTGCGCCATCACCTTGATGAAGGTTTGAAAATTGAATATATCACAGTCAAAGATCCACTTATCTTGTGGAATGGCTTAAAGGAGAGATATGACAACCTGAAGTTGGTCACTCTGCCACAAGCACGATATGATCCAAAGCAAATAGTTCATAAACTATATGTACTTGCGGTGGAAAAGGGCACTGGGCGAAAATTTGCCGTGTACCAAGACATTTGGTTGGGCTTTATCAAGCATCTCTAAAAGGTAAATGCCCTGAAACCAATTCTGTCTCTGACGACAGTTTTGACATCATCCACTTGGATGTGGCAGACTTCTTTGAGCAACCCGGGGGGAAAATAGACCACTTAATCGGTGATGGATCTGTGATGAAGGATGATGGAATTGTTTTTATTTGTATTAGTTAGTGAATAAACTAATAATCATTAGTATCAACTCGTATTAGTTATTTTATGATATAATGTTAGTATTAGTTCTTTAGAATGTTTCAATATGCTCAAATTTCAATGATATTTTTATTTTCCAGTAGAGTTAATCGACTAACCTAACAGTTAGTCGATTATCTAATATTTCGCAATAAAACTGGATTTTTCCGCAAGCTAAGTTCGACTATCTGATTTAGATAGTCGACTATCCTGATGACTGTTTACTAAGATAGTCGACTATCAACTTAGTTAGTCGACTATCTAATATTTCGCATTAAAACTGGACTTTTCCGCAAGGCATGATAGTCGACTATCTGACTTAGTTAGTCGAATAACCTCAGCAGATTTTAAAAATATTGTTTAAATATGAAGCAAACAGATTTGTATATTCTCATGTTCATATATTTTCTTTTGTATGTCAAACCATGGGAACTAAATTGATTGAAGGCTCCTGAAGAGCAACTATAACTCTGCCTAAAGGAACAATATTTTAGAGAATGCAATGTTCTCCTCCAAGTCTAAGAGGAACTTGTTGAGTTTTAATGATATCAGTCAAAATGTTCTCCTCCAAGTCTAAAAGGAACTTGTTGAGTCTTAAAGATATCAGTCAAAATGGATATCATGTTGAGACAATATATGAGAAGAATCTTGAATACCTCATTTACTCATGAAAACGAGGCTGCCCACTTCGGTTTGCGGTCACGCCATTTTGCATGCAGCAATGCTAGTTCGTCGGCTGCCCACTTCGGGTTGGGGGCAAGCCATTTTGAATACTGCAATGCTAGTTCGTCTCAGACCGACGAATTATCACAAATATTCCCCGTTGCAATTAGTTTTGGGTCATGAACCTAATATATCCCATTTAAGAATCTTTTGATGTGCAGTATATGTGCCTGTAGCACCGCCATACCGCACCAAAATGGGTCTGCAAAGAAGGTTAGGAATATATGTTGAGTTTGAATCGTCCTCCAATATTCGCTACCTCGAAACATTGACAGGGGATTTGTACACTGCACGATTTGCAGACTGTCAATTTGATGAGACACTTTTCCAAAATTAGGGGGAGAAGTTGGTGAAACCAAACGGGAAATTTTGTGGAAAAATGCATCATTATCTCATCTTGATCCACATACCTCTATTTGTGAAAATGAGGTGCAAAAGATTGTCCATTTGCAAAGAATAGCAAATCAAATTCCTGACGCATTTACGGACTTGAAAAGGATAACAAAATCACATATCCCCGAAGTGAATGTGACAACATCTGATTCACGAATACATATTCATTATTGGAAGAATATGAACATGAAATTGGTATTGAATATACCACACTCACCCCTAGAAGGAGGTTTGAGATGATACCACACTCACCCCTAGAAGGAGGTTTGAGATAAAACCACACTCACCCCTAGAAGGAGGTTTGAGATGATGTCATTATTATGGCATGAATGGTCATTGGTCACGTACCTATTGTACGCCAAAATAATTTGTCAATGTGATTATCAAAGGACAAAAATAATGCAAGAAACATATCTTGCATATAAGTTTGACATGACCATAATGGTATAACTTTCTCTTTAAGAAAGATATTCACCACATGGATGTTGATGAATTTGTGGTAGTACAAAATTAATTGAGAGCTCTAGAAGAGCCAATTATTACTATGTTGGAGAAACACAATTGAGTATTGTGCTGTAGTAAGTCTCAAAGAAACTTATTCAGTTTCCAAAGTACACGCGAAAGCGCTGATTATATTGAGACTATAAATAAAGGAAAGATTTGATATCTTCTATTACTACAACTTGTAGCGGGATAATTTGTATATGAAAAGCTACCCGCTTTATTCTCCAGTTTGTACTACACAAATAAAAGAATGCCACAATAAAGTGGATATCTATTGGTATAAAAACCAATGTCATAATAAACCTGAAGTTTATTGATAAGTACACATGTCATGGTGTAAATTTGAAGTTTACCAATATTGATAATTTATTCAGTTGGCATTCGGGTTAGCCATCTCATTTTAAGTATGATGTGCAATAATAGAGAATTCACATGGGTGAATATTAAAGAACTAGAAAGTTCTTTACGAATTCTCTTGTATCACTTGTTCTCATTAATGAACTGACCAACTAAAGAGTTCGGGTTGAAGACCATAAATTCTGGAAATATCAAAGGTGAATATGGGCCCATTCACCTGCCATGTATACCACATATGATGCATCTATGAAATGGTTACATGCGCAATTGTTATTGACCCGCAGCCTGGCCAGTGCTTGCGAGGTAAATTGCTCAGTAATATAACTTCGAGCATAATTTCCAGATTTTCTATTCAAGATAGTTCATCTTGATAAGTCGGTTTATATCATAGTTGGTTTAGCAAGATAATTATTGAGTGCCTCCACTTAATAGCTAAACTGTTTCTTATGAGAACAAAGTTATATATATATTTATATATATATATATATATATATATATATATATATATATATATATATATATATATATATATCAGTTTGATATACGTTGTATACGAGAGTATATTATATTCCCCCCTCACAAGTGGTTCAGGGTCAGGAACCAAACAACTCCATCTTATTATTGATGTGCGGTGTATATTTTCATTAACACCATAATGCACAAAGATGGACTCTCAAAGTTGAGGAAACAAGTTAGCTTTTCTAACATGAGGGGGAGACATGATAAACGCTTGAGAAAAGGTTACATGAGATGAATTATCATTTGTAGATCCTCGAATATCATGATATGAACCTGAAGTTCATAAAAGGATAATTCAATTGCAACATATTGCAAAGCATGCCATACGCATTTGCTGACCCAAAGAATGTAACTATATTCTCACTGCAATTGCTCATATTAAGTCCTAAAAGGACAAAGTCGTGGATACGCTTGAAGCGTATAGACAAATCGGTGTCAAAAGGAACTTCTTAGTAAAAAAGATGAGCAAATGATCAAAGTGATCATAAATGGAAGAGATACAATTCAAGCAGAATTGATTCCATATGAAAGACATGTAGTTTTGGACATGTAGTTCAAATACATTAAAGTATAAAGTCAATGGTATGTGTAATCAGTTTTCGATATCTTATTTGTTTAGCATGGCATGAAAACTTGATATGCATCTAAAGTCTATTATATGGCTTATATGACTTAACTTATATGTCAATCCATGAAAGATTGAAGTTGCTTGAAGCATATACAATTCTTGGTCCTGAAGTACCACATCCTAAGTGCAACTTGTGTACATATGTATCTTGCTATAACTATAAGCATGATGGCATCGAGAATACCTCTATGGAGATATTGAAGAGTCATTCCACGACATTACATGAAGATGTTCATATCTATCAAGAATGATAATTTCAAGGTGCGGAATATTTATTCAAATCAATATGGCTGATTTATTTATCAAATCTCTACAAAAGATCGTTTTGAAGATGGTGCACAAGATTGGAATGCAAATGCTCAAGGATGTGAATTGATACTCTTTTCAGGGGGAGTTAACGCGCGTTGCACTCTTTTTCCCTTACAAGGTTTTGTCCCACTGGATTTTCCTTGCAAGGTTTTTAACGAGGCAACCAATAGGCGCATATTCAAATATGTGTACTCTTTTTCCTTTTCTTTAAATTTTTTCCCATTGGGTTTTGTTTTAGTTAAGGTTTTAACGAGGCACATCATTGAATAGACATTCAAGGGGGAGTGTTATAAATAGAACTCTAATTAGAGTGAATGTCTATCTTATAGAAGAGTTTTGCTTTGAGGCTAAGTCTTTTCTATGCCTATAAATAGAGGGGTCTTACCCCATTGTAAATCATCCCAAAGTATCAATAAGAATACTCCTCTCTCTACTTCTCTCTATATTGTTCTTGTTCTTGTATTATTGTTCTTGTTCTTATATTATTTCATAACAATCATATAATATTATATTGCATTATTTGATGCAATCTGATAGATTGTATTATTTTTTGTTATTTCATGATATGATATACCTACCGTATGAAGCACAAACTTATAATATTATAAAGGTATGAAGTATAATTATTGTATAAAAAGCAGGATAAGGGATAAAATAAAATTATTTAATAATATGGAAGGACAAGACGAGAGAAAATATAGAGAACGGCGCGATTGCAGCAAATAATATTTCATAAATTGATACGTTTTATTGTTACGTAACAATAAATTTAAAGATACGATAATAAAATTTAAATAACAATTAAAATAAATAATATATTTAAAAAAATAACAATACGATATAATAAAACATATAACCACCATCCAAACAAGGTGAGAAAAATAGTAACAGGCTCGTAGTATGCATAGTAGGTTTAGAATATCTTATAAAATCTCTAAGAATATAAGGAATGGACGCCAAATACTTAGTACTCAACATATAGAAAAAGGATCTAAGTATATGCTGTGATCACTTATCCAATTATTTGAAGGCGATTGGTGTTGCAGTCGTAATTAATTTTGGTCCATTTGAGAGTAGTTGATCTGTTACACTACCAACGATGAATCTTCTTTGCATATTTAATATGTTACTATCGAACACCACCCTACGCTTAGCTTTCTTTATTTCCTTTTCTTAAAAATAAAAATTTATTCCTATTACATAGGATATGGGAGAAAGAAAGGAAAACAAACAATAAGAATTGAATGAACATTTAAGATTTTAAATGTTTTTCACATATTTTTGTAAAATTATAATTTCTATCTCTCGTGCCTCAAAAATAGTAGATTGTCAACTCAATAAATAATTTATCACATTTTTTCTATATTAATATACATGCAGCTCTTTGGATGATATCTCTTGTTTTTAAAGAAACAATTTAACCAATATAATAGAGGTAGAAATAAAATTCTAAACATTTTTTCATTTGGGAGTCACATTTTTCATAGGCTTGGTTGGATTGCAATTTATCCTGAAACAACTCATGTTCGAGTGGAGATTAGTGAGAGTGTTAGTTCGGTCACAATGAAAAAATAATGCAAAAAAATGTGCTAACCAAAAAAAAAAATATACCAAACCAAGTTAAACCACGGCAAAATAATACTGTATAGTCGCTGTAAAAATAACAGTCAAAAAAATATATACATTTTATATTTTTCTGTATATTATACAATTTGTATGTTGTATATAAAAATTATACAATTCTATATATTTTTCTATCAAATATAAATAATTTCTGACGAGCCAAAAATTATAATATCCCTAATACCAACGGGAGATTGCCCCAACGATCGGGCGGAGATTGTCGTTGTGCTGATCATATATGGCTTATATAAGAATAATCTTACTGTTGATTTGGTAATTTGGTACTCCCTGGTAAACAAATACTACGTTTGAGTTTATGTTTTAGATTTTGTTAAGAATTAGTTTAGTGTCAAAAAGTTTTTTAAGGCAGAATACATAATTTATCCTTAGAATTATGGACAAAATACATGTGATATTCCTACTAATCACAAAAATTATTTTACAAACTCAATCTTTTTAGTGTAGAAAAGGATATTTGATCACATTCTCGCAGTGTATTTCACGCACCATTCATGTTGTAATACGTGTCTTTAATTAATAAAATAATAAACTACTTGAAAGATGTATAATATATTCCTATCACCAACCTTTATTATCACAAAATCTATTAGCCTCTATTTTCAACCACCGAAAAAAAATAAACACAAGAAAAAGCGTTTAATCTTAACTCAAAAGCACTAAATTTCTCTAGCCCAGCACCTTAAAACTATGCTTTTCTTTTCTTATAAATTTCATACCCTACAAAAAGACTATTCACTATAATTCCTATTATTACACACAAATCTGTCTCTTCAACTTTTAATTTTCCCCACACAGAAAAAAAATATAAATTTGACCCACACCAATCTTTTTCTATGAGAGTGATGAAGAGGGTGACGGGGGGGGGGGGGGGGGGTCAAGGTTATTATAGGTCTAAGTCTTGATTCTTGGAGTAAGTCCCACGAGTCCAAATTTCATTTTAGGTGATTCTAGGTCTAAGTCCAAAATTCCATCTTCAAATCCGTGGTTAGTATTAAAAATTAGTGGGCAATCAAGATGCAAGCTCAAACCAGTGTGAATATCGTCCAAGATCAAGCTCCATATATATACCAAAATGATCAAATAAAAATAAATTACTTAAAACTTGGCATTTTACACTCCAAGTATTTGTTCATTACGACATAATCCATGCGATCATGCTCAACACGTACCCTAAAACTATTCTTATTCCCTAAACTAATAATCAATCTTTAAAAAAATTATTAAAATAAAATTTCTTTTCCTTTTGTATAACAATATAGTACAATTTCATTTAGGTTATTTAAATTTTCTAAAGAAAAATTAATTCATAACTAGTAAAATCATGGGGCCTTCATAATTGTAGAGCCTAATACCTTTGCTTTAACTGATTTATGTTAGAACCGGCCCTATGTTTTGACTAGAGATATAAAGGTACTGGAAGTCCAGTTAGTACAAGGAAATCACAAAATATGGCAAAAACTTGTGAACAAAAAATAAGTTGATCGTCCCCAAAACATAATCCCCTGTTGACCTTGTGGATTATATGTGGTGCATCAGAAGAAAAAAAAAAGTATCAATAACCAAGGGCCAAATTTTGGAGGAATATTGAATCCATTTCAAATTAGGCCCAACTTATAGAGCAAATAAGTGAAGTATGTGAAAGTCCAATGGACACATAAATAATTAAGAAAATTATCCTGTATAATCCTTCAAAATTTTAATAATTCATGGTTTTCTCTTTGGACTCGAAATGTCTCTCTAGCCCAAACTAATTACATCTAATAGCCCATAATTCATAAACCACCCACGCCTTTTAACTCGCTCAGTTATTTTCCTATTGCACTCGACTCTCTCAAAACACCTTTCTTCTCAAACACAGCTTCTCCATTTTTAGTCTTCGTCTCAATGTAAGTCAAAATTTTAGTAGGTTTTCTGATTTTTGTTCATAGTCGACTCTATAATGGGGGAAAAGAAGTCTTTGAAGAAAAAAAGGAAGTTGAGGACATCTCCAAATTCTCCGAAATTAGCTGGTAAATTAGTGAAATATAATCCCAATTTTGTTAGTAAGGATGATGACGATTTTAAAGATTTACTCGAATTTGGGTGCGATTTGGGCATGAAACCCTTAAATCTATAGAAGGAATGCAAAATACCCCTACTGAAGGAATGCAAAGTACCCTTGTTGATGAAGGACTCATTCTCATAACTAGAACCCAAGCGATAGAGTAACGACGTCGCGAACTACTCAGCGTGTAGTTGTTGAAAATAGAACAAGTTCAAAAAGAAAGATTAAAATTGTGGAAAAGGATGTTGTAAAAGATAAGGGTAAAAGTTCTAAATGGAAGGCTGAAGGGACGGGGATGATGTCCTATCAAAAAAGAGAAAAGTTCATGTTGATAAAAAATGTTCTAGCTCATCTGATTTGAAGGCATTTTCTAATGATATAACTTTGACTTGTGTGCACTTATTTTATTTTAGTATATAGTAAATTTATCCAAAATAGCATTTATCTTCCAGATTTGTATATAAAATGTATCATTCTTTTTCATATTGTATATAATTTGTATCAAGTCAATAAGTTATTTTTAACTTTTTTTTATAAAGTATATCATCTATTCACATAGTGTATAAGTAATATTTAAAGTGTGTATTTGTAATTGTTATGAAGCTTATATATATTTATATTTTTGCGTTGCTTGTAGCTTTAGAATTACTATGTTCCTTTGGGTGATCATTATAGTACTCGTATCAGCGTGCATACAATTGCACTATAGTAAAACATTTGAAAGATAGTTTGGATGATCAGCATATTGAGATATTTAGTACATGTTTTGGTTATTTTGTGGACTTGCTCGATTTTTTATACAGAACCAACTTATCGATTAACTATTGCTTAGGGAAGTAGTGTCACCTAAAGATAATGAGTTTTGGATTAAAGTGAATAGTGCCAAGCTGGACTTGCAGAGTTTCGTATTATCACAGGTTTAAAGTGTAATGGTGATCCCAATAAGGATTATGAATCTGTCCAGTCGAGTCGGTTTATGGAATTGTACTTTCCAAGCATGCCAAAAATTTCTAAGAAATTGTTAATTGAGTATTTCTTAAAAATGATGTGAAAATCTGACGAGGATGCATTATAGTATTGTATTTCATTCACAGTTTTCTATTTTCTATTATGAATGATAATTTGATAACAAAGAATGATTTTCTATTGATTGAATCCGGTGATTTTTAGACTTTTCCTTGGGGAAAAATGGTTTTGAATGCTACATTGGAGTCAATGAAGGATAAGGTTCGTAGCAGGAGAGATGTACTGATATGGTGGTTTGGCGTTGACATTCCAGTGTTGGTTTTATGAACACGGCCCCTATACTCGCAAAAACCTCGCTAACCGGATTGAAAATCTTGTGCCACGCATACTTAACTGGCATGTAAAGAAGAAGGTGATTTTTAAGAGGTTGAGGAAAGAATTTTTTTAAGTCAGGAGCAGGCAAAAAATATACGTTTTTGATACATAAATTATATATTTTTTATACATATATTATAATTTTTGATACATATATTATAATTTTTCTGATACATAAATTATACATTTATGATACATAAATTATACATTTCTAATACATAAATTATATATTTCTGATGCCTAAGTTGTCATTTATTTTTTTAATGTCATGATTGCCAAGTTTTTATTTATTTATTTGTAGTTAGTATTTGGTAACACTGCCCCAACAAATGATGAACAAACAAGGCTTGAATTGCATGACTTTGTTCCAATGTGTGAAGATAAAAATGAGATGCATATTGAATATGGAGTCGTGGCTCAAGTTCAAAACAAATGTTAAGAAGCACTCTAAAAATAAGCTGGAATCATAATCTATCAACAATGAGAATCCGGATCCACAACCCAATGCCTTGAATTGAAGCGAGAAAGAGCTAAAACTTCTGAGAAGTGAAATCAACATAGTACAGTTCTATGTTGTCTTTGCGCAGTTCAGACAACTTAATTGATATTCGGTTTCACTTTTTCTTTTATAGGTAAACGGCAAGGTTTCATCTTTGGAGCAGTTAATTATTTTCTTATTTTTTAAAGCTCTAGGTGAACGCGATGCTTCAAAGGTATTCTCATGAGTATGCTTATTTGTTATTTTTACCGGTTACTATAATTTTGCAACATTTTGTATATTTTTTTGAATAGGGCAATTGAAAAGATGACGACCATCATGATAATCCTGGCCATAATAAAGATTATTTAGGTGATAAGGAATTTGTAGATAATAACTTTTGTAAGGAAGTTATGATGAAAAATATCGGCATTGAAGAAGTTGTAAAAATAATATTAACAATGAGGTAAGTCTAGAGCAAACTGTTGATGTTATGGAATGTGTGGTGAAGGATTCTGTGATGACCCAAAAGGTCATCACTTATTTTTAAAATGAATTCTACATTCTAAAGCCTTAAAAGTCTCTTTTAGCTTCACCCTAATTTGCGTATACAATCCGAACGCGTAGCCAGAAAGCTATTATTAGAACGAGTGCTTAACGCTAGAAAAGGTGTGAATAGCGTTTACAAAAATTATGCGGAATTAAAACTTATTTGCGGAATTGAAATACTGCAGGAATTAAATAAGTGCGGAAAGAACACACCGATGTATCCTGGTTCGCCACAACCCTGTGGTTAGTCCAGTCCCCGAGAGACTCTCTCGAGATTTCCACTAAACCCTGTCGAGCTTACGGGTGCTCAACAAACCGTTGCACTTGAGACTTGAATCCAACAAATCTCAAACACCTGTTTGAGGATACCTCACCCCAAGACTTCCCTGTTAAGCTTACGGGTGCCTAACGAACCGTTACAACTTGAGAACTTGAATCACACAAGCCTCAAACAACCTTGCTTAAGGAAACCTATCCCTAAGACTTCTCAAGAAGAAATTAAGTATTTCTTCTTGCAACAAGTGTATACAAAACACTCAATACTCACTTATACAATTACTCTCTCAAAGAGTGGATATGAGTACAAAATATTCAACTCAAGATTACAACAACTTAATCAATATTTGGCTCTCAAAAATAATGTGTATGATATGAAATTGAAGATCAATAATGTAATGTAAACTTTTCAATCTTTCTGGTGTGTTGTTATTATTCAAAAACGAGTTTCAGACAGGTTTTAATACTGTCAAAAGAGAATCTGACCGTTGCTTAATTGTCAAACAAAATCCCTGAAATTTTGCACTGACAATCGATTGTTAAGTCCTCACAATCGATTGTTAAACCATTTTTCAAAAGACAAATCTTGACTTTTCAGACAAAATCGGTTCTAATAAATATGGTTTGAAATTAGCAAGTCAACAATCGATTGTTAGCCACCACAATCGATTGTGGTTCATAAATTCAAAATAATTCGGTCAAGATATTTGAAAATGGCAGATTTTATGTAATCAAAATTCAACAACTAAATCCTTGATTGAAGGAATGATATTCTGAGCAATGATTTAGTTTGGACTTTGTAAAACGAATTTGTAAATAATTTTCAACTACCAAATCTTGACTTTAAGAAGATTGAAAATATGTTTTTGGAAATCTGACACTTAACAATCGATTGTTAACTCTGACAATCGATTGTGGTTCATTTTTAAAACTTTTGGAAACACACTGCCTCACTGACAATCGATTGTTGAACCTTGACAATCGATTGTTGCCTTAAAAACAATTTTTGGAAACTCTGCCTTACTGACAATCGATTGTTGGTCACTGACAATCGATTGTTGAAGTTAAAAATCACAAGACGTGTTTAAAAATCATTTTGGCTAATATGCAACTTATTTATTTAAACTTAAAAGATACATGATATGATGAAAACTAATTTTATCCGAGAGCCAATATTTAGATTATGTTGTTGAATCAAGATCACAAAATAAAACGACTCAACAATAAACGCAACAATAATCTTCTTTGCGATTCTTGGTCTTGCACTGTTTCTCTTGTACTTGACTGTTAATGTTCCATCCTCGTTGGTTGGTTTGGCATTTATCAAAACCTACATAGATCAACACACGTTTAGTTTGAGAACGTGTTTTCAACAGCTATTATGTGAAAATCTGTGAAAATATTGAAATTTTGACTTAAAATGCATTTATGTTATCTTCGGACAAAATTTTGGGTAAACGGACTCCGACCCATGATTTGACAGTCCTGAATGGTCCGTGGAAATATAAAACTTGGGCGTATGCCCGGAATCGAATTTCAAGGCCCCAAACCCGAGAAATAAACTTTTAAAGAAAATTATTTTCTGAAAATTTCTATGAGTTTTGGAAATGAAATGCATCTAGAATTTGATGGTATTTGAACTGTATTCTTATTTTGGAGCCCGGTACAAGTCTTATATGTGAAATAAGATGAGTCTGCGAAATTTGGTAAGAAACAAAAGTCATTTGAGGTAATTTCTATGCTAAAATCGTTGTTTAAGAGGTTGTTTTGGCGATTTGATCACATGGATAAGTTCATACGAGTTTTTGAGTTGGTACATATGTTTGATTTGGAGCCCCGACGGCTCGGGTGAGTTTCGAAAGGTTTTTGAACTCATAAAAGTTGCAAGTTTTTCAGTTTCTGGTGTTCTGGTATTTTCTTCTTTGCGTTCGCTGAAGGACTCTTGCGAACGCGATGAGATAGTCAGGCAGAAGGAAACGCAAGACCCATGTTGATTAATGCGAAGCTTTAGGGTTTCTCTCTTCACAAATACGAGCCTAGTATCGCGAATGCGAAGGCTTATGAGCCTGGGCAGGGGAGGGTATTTCCCTACGCGAACGCTGCTACTGGACCGCGAATGCGAAGGCTCGAGGAGTTAAAGCTTCACGAATGAGATCCCAATGTCGCAAATGCGAAGGTCACTTAGGCCTAATTCGTCGCAAATGCGACAGGCCTATCGCGAACGCGATGAAGGCCTGTCGAGTGATTTTAAAACAGAACCAAAAATGGGATTTAGCCAAAATTTCATGACTTCTTCTTTCAAACTCCAAATTGGCCGACTTTTGAAAGGGGATTTCACCACCAATTCATATATATGTAATCTTAGGCTCATTTTATTCAATTTCCATTAATACCCGTTAGATTTCTAGGCTTAAATTATGTTCTTAAGGGTAGAAATTTAGGGATTTGAGTAGAGTTAGAGCTTTTTAAATATTTGAGATTTAGACCTCGTTTTGGGGTCAATTTTTAGAACTAATTATATATTCGGGCTCGTGGGTGAATGGGTGATCGGGGTTTGGTCTGAACCTTGTATTTTGACCAAGCGGGCTTGGGGTCAATTTTTGACTTTTTGGGAAGAATGATTGGAAAGCTATAATTAAGCATCGCAATTGGATTATTTAGCATTTATTGATGTTATTAAGTCGATTATGTTTAGATACAATTGATTTGGGGACGAATTCAAAAGGAAAAATGGTGTTTGAGGCTTGAGTTGACCGTGGAAGTTCAAGGAAAGTGTTTGGTCTAACCCTAGCTTGAGGGATTAGGAGTTGCGTCTTATTTGCTACATGCTACTTGTTGTGTATGACATATAGGCATGGTGGCGAGTATTCAAGCATGACCTTGAGTCTTAAATTGGAATTTGATGTGTTTCTAAATAGTTCTATGGATGTTTAAGTTGATGATTTTTTGTGTTGAGCAAAGATTATGAATATACACGTGGAAACAACTTATGATTGAGTATTAGTGTTAGCCGAGGTAGTAGAATGTTTGGACAATTTTGATTATAGTTGTTTCTCCTTTGCCAGAATGTACTTACTTATACTGTCGATTCCCTTGCCGGGATAGACTTGTTTCTTTAATTAGTCCCTTGTCGGGACTCTATTTGTGAATTGGTATTGAATTGTATATGTGGATCAGGTTGCACGCCGCAATAGAGATATAAATGGATCGGGTTACACGCCACAATAATGATATAAATGAATCAGGTTGCACGCTGCAATAGTGATAGAAATGGATCGGGTTGCACGCCGCAACAATGATATAAATGGATTGGGTTGCACACTGCAACGGTGATATAAATGGATTGGATTGGATGCTGCAACAATGATATAAATTGATTGGGTTGCACGCTGCAACAATGATACAGTTGGATCGAGTTGCACGCCGCAACAATGTTCTTATTGTTTTGTTATATATTGTAAATTGTTCTCATGTATTTCTCTTAAATTACTACTGGTGTTGATATTCCCCCGCAGCATATACTCCATCCCATCTTTATTCGTTTATTCTTGTTTTATGTTTTGATACATATTATATAATTACATAGGTTTATTTGGTAGTCTGGTCCTAGCCTCGTCACTACTTTGCCGGGGTTAGACCAGGACTTACCAACACATGGGGTCGGTTGTGCTGATACTACACTCTGCACTATGTATAGATCGCAGAGCAGCTTTTGGACAGTAGCATTTGGGTGGCTATCTTCATTCCAGTTAGAGAAATCCCGAGGTAGTCCTGCAGGCATCTACAGGCCTGACGTTCTCTGCTATCTTATTATGTATTCTATTTTTAGTTGTTCCGAGAAAGATTTTACTTTCTTTTCAGACATTTTATTGTAGCATTCATATACAATCCGTGTTATTGTGACACCAGATTTTGGGTAGAAACATATGTTGGCATTGTCATACTGGCCTTAGTTATTTTATCAAACTAAGTCTTCTGCTTGATTTTCATTTATCGTTAATATTTCAATGTTGATTATCTATTAACCCAAATTGTTAAAAATGGCTAAAATGAGATAGTTAGTGATTCTTTATTCCACGGCTTGCCTAGCTTCCATGAGTAGGATCTATCACGACTCCCGAGGGTGGAAAATTCGGATAGTGACAAGTTGGTATCAGAGCTCTAGGTTACATAGGTCTCACAATTCACGAACAAGCTTAGTAGAGTCTGAGGGATTGGTACAGAGACATCTGTATTTATCTCCCAAAGGCTACAAAGTTAGGAAATACTTCACATTTATTCTTCCTTGTCGTGCGGTTTGGTTTCTCAATGCTAATTGAATTTCTACTCTGTTCTTTCGCCGATCGCGAGAACACGTGCTTCCTCGTCCATCGATCAGCAACTCGAGCCCCTAGCCGTAGCTCCCATGAGGGGCAGAGGGCGAGGCCAAAGCTATGCTAGAGGCCGAAGTAGGGACAGAGCTTAACCTAGAGTAAAAGCACCAGCAGTGGAGCCTCAGGCTGACTATGATGATCAGGTTCCGGCCCAAACAGTTCCGATGGGCCCAGCTCAGGTCCAGAGGGGTTTAGTGCAACCTCGGTACTCCAGGATGCTCTGGTCCGTCTAGAGGTCCTTATGGAGAGTGTCACACGGGCAGGCTTGCTTCCTGTACCACCAGGCATCTCTTAGGTTGGAGGAGGAGCCCAGACTCCTGCTACTCGCACTCCAGAGAAGATGGCTCCCCAGTTTTAGACTCCAGCAGCTTAGCCAGTTGGAGTAGTTCAGCTGGGTGTGGTGGCTCAGACCAGTGATAAAGCAACTATGTCTGCCGATGATTTGTGAAGATTGGACAAGTTTACCAAGCTCTTCACTAGTACTTTCAGGGTGCATCTTCTAAAGATCCCTAAGATTTTCTAGACAGCTATCATGAGGTTCTCAGGAACATGGGGATAGTGGAGACAAATAGGGTCAATTTTGCTACTTTTTTCTTATTTGGATCCCCCTAAGACTTGGCAGAGATGTTATTGTGCGGCTAGACCAACCATATCACCAGCTTTGACTTGGGAGTAGTTTACTCAGCTATTCTAGAGAGGTTTACCCCCATCACTGAGAGAGGCTTATTAGAGGCAGTTTGAGCATCTCCAGCAAGGTTCTGTGACCGTTACTCAGTATGAGATCAGACTCATCGACTTGGCTCATCATGATCTTGTCATACTTTCCACCGAGAGAGAGAGAGAGAGAGAGAGAGAGAGAGAGAGAGAGAGAGAGAGAGAGAGAGAGAGGGTAAGGAGGTTTATTGAGGGACTTATTCAGCCGATTCGACTTCAGATGGCTAGGGAGACTAGGAGTGAGATTACTTTCCAGGAGGTGGCCAATGTAGCTAGGAGAGTGGAGATGGTTCTGTCATAGGGAACTGGTCATGGTCCGGACAAGAGGCCTCGTCATTCAGGCAGATTCAGTGGTGCCTCGTCTGGAGTCAGGGATTCGTATCGTAGGGGCCATCCTCCTTGGGCCTTTCAGTCAGCACTTTAGGTTTCTTACGGTGTTTCAAGTGGCCGTGGTTCTCATATACAGTGTTCTGATCAGCAGTTCTACAGTGTACCACTAGCTCCAATCAGTGCATCACTGCTCCACAGTTTTCGGGATGGTCATTCGGGTCGCCAGGGCCAGTCTCAGTTTCCTCAGTCACGACACTAAGGTGGATACTATGAGTGTGGTGGGTATGGTCATATCCGGAGAGCTTGTCCGAGATTGGTGGGCACTTAGTAGTCGTAGTAGGGTTCCCGTTCTATGGTTCCGGAACCAAGTATTCCACCGCCCGCTCCGCAAGCTAGGTGTAGGGGTAGAGTTGCTAGAGGTGGGGGTAGAGGTGTTAGAGGTGGTGCTCAGACCACTAAAGGTGGAGTCCAGCCAGCTACAGACCGTCCTATAGATGTAGTCCAGGGTGGTTAGGCCCAACCTCAATGTTATGCTCTTCTAGTAAGGCTTGAGGATGAGGCTTTCGATGTAGTTATCACAAGTACCGCTCTTGTGTGTGACAGAGATACTTCAATTTTATTTGATCCAGGGTCTACCTAATCTTATATGTCATCTTATTTTGCACCATATCTGGTCATGCCTAGTGATCCTTGAGTGCCCCTGTATATGTATCTACACTGGTAGGTGATTTTATTAGGTAGATCGAGTCTATCATTCGTGTATTGTGGTGATTAGGGGTCTTGAGACTCATGCTGATTTATTTCTTCTTGACATGGTTGACTTTGATGTTATATTAGGGGTGGAATGGTTATCACCTTACCCACGCTATCTTGGATTGTCATGCAAAGACTTTAACCTTACCCTTTCCAGGTTTACCTCGTTTAAAGTGGAGAGGGACTCCTGGTCATTCTACCCATAGTGGTATCTCCTATGTGAAGGCTCGGCGTATGGTCGAGAAGGGGTGTTTGGCCTATTTGGCATATGTTCGTGATTCTAGTGTTGAGGCTCCTTCTATTGATCATATGCCTGTTATTCGTGAGTTCCTTGAGGTATTTCCTTCAGACTTACCGGGTATGCCACCCGACAGGGATATTGATTTCTACATTAGTTTGGCTCCTGTCACTTAGCCTATTTCTATCTCGTCATATCGTATGGCCCCGCCTGAGTTGAAAAAGTTGAAGGAGCAGTTGCAAGACTTTCTTGAGAAGGGTTTCATTAGACCTAGAGTTTCACCTTAGGGTACACCGGTGTTGTTTGTTAAGAAGAAGGATGGGTCGATGAGAATGTGTATTGATTACCAACAATTGAACAAGGTTATGATCAAGAATAAGTATCCGCTGTCGAGGATTGATGATTTGTTTGATCAGCTTCAGGGTGCCAAGGTATTTTCAAATATTGACTTGAGATCTGGCTACCATCAGTTGAGGATTAGGGAATCCGATGTCTCTAAGACTTCTTTCCGCACATGATACGAGCATTATGAGTTCTTGGTGATGCTATTCAAATTGATAAATGCCTCAGAAACCTTTATAGATTTGATGAACCGAGTGTTCAGGCCTTACTTGGATTTGTTCGTAATAGTCTTCATTGATGATACTTTGATCTATTCTCGTAGTCGGAAGAATCATAATCCAGCATCTTAGAGTGGTTCTTCAGACTATGAGGGACAATCCGTCATACGCTAAGTTTTCGAAGTGTGGGTTTTGGTTGGGTAAGTTGCATTCCTAGGTCGTGTCGTATCCGCAGAGAGTGTTTAGATTGATCAGAAGAACATTGAGGCAGTCAAGAACTGGCCTAGACCAGCATCAGCTACAGAGATCTGGAGTTTCTTGGGTTTGGCAGGCTACTATCATTCAGGTTGTGGAGGGTTTTCATCCATCACAGCCCATATGACCAGGTTGACCTAGAAGGATGCCTCATTCTGGTGGTCAGACGAGTGTGAGGTGAGCTTTCAGAAGCTCAAGACAGCTTTTACTATGGCACTGGTGTTAGTTTTGCCCATAGGTTCAGGGCCATATACAGTTTACTGTGATTCATCTCGTATTGGGCTTGGTGCAATATTGATATAGACGGCAAGGTCATTGCTTATGCTTTACGGCAGTTGAAGATTCATAAGAAGAACTATCCAGTTCATGATTTGGAGTTAGCTGTTATCGTTCACGTTTTGAAGATTTGGAGGCATTATTTGTATGGCGTGGCATATGAGGTGTTCACCGATTACAAGAGTCTACTGTATTTGTTCATGTAAAAGGAGTTGAATTTGAGGCAGAGAAAGTGGTTGGAGCTATTGAAAGACTACAATATCACCATCTTATATCATCGGGGAAAGGGCAATATGGTGGTCGATGTGTCATGATCCAAAACCCAATAAGGTTCGTGATGGCTTCGGACACCCCTGTCAAGAAAGCCAACCAAAAATACTAAATTAAATTCTCGTTTTAAATATTTTCAAAACCACTTCTTTTATACGTTTAATCAATATATAATACATTCCACTGAAGAAATAATGAGATATTTGACAACATTTTTAATATTTTTGAATAAACCCATAAACATTCCTAGAATCCAGTGTCACAAGTACATGGGCGATTTCTAAGAAAATCGAATAAAGTACAACAACTGTCCGGAATACAATTGGACAGAAAATAAAAAGAATCTTGAGAGAGACTATACTAGCTGCGGGTGGCCTCGAGGAAATACAGTTCACTTAGTCTCCGTGTCAACCGTACTGCTAATCCCACTAGGCCACTAGAGGTGCATGAGCCTGTGCAACAGAAATGCACAAAAGTGTAGCATGCATACAAAAATAACGTGTACTCAGTAAGTATCCCGTCTAATCTCGAAGAAGTAGAGACAAGAGGTCGACTTCAACACTTGCTAAATGTCCAATAATGTTATATCAATGATATATTAATTCGTAGATTTTTATAAGCGTAATTTTAATTCGATACAGTGAAGTAAGTAAATAATTATTTCTTTTATAGGAAATTTCAAAATTCCTTTTCATCATTTAAACAAATATTCTGAAGCCGGGAAGAGGCTATAACAACTTTAACAAGTTTAAGGCAAGCAATACAAGCATGCGCAAATCATGCCAAGGTCGTACGGCCCGATCCAACAGAAAATAAACTATGCACTGTTGAGGTCGAACGACGCGAACCATCGATGCATCTATTTAATCTGCCGAGGCTCTCGTCCCGTTCCAAAAATTAACACACAAAAAGTCAGTCAAAAAGTCCACACGGAGCAATTATCCAAAGAAAGCCAATCCTCTTTTGACCATTTAAGAAAAATGAAGTTTAATGTGTTTAGAAATTCATTTACTAATTTCGATGTGATTTAACCAATTCAAGATGTCACTAAGTTCACAAATAATCCAAGTATAACATGTTTTTGGGTCCTAAATTACATGGACAATAGCATAATAGTAGCTACGCCCAGACTCTCGTCACCTCTTGCTTACGTAGCCCCCACAAACAGTAACACATAACCAATTATTTTACATATGGGGACAATTCCCTCTGACAAAGTTAGAAGGGAACTCACCTCGCACTGAAGATCAATAACCGGCATTCGACGCCCTTCTGAAAACTTGAATCGATGCTAAATACTCCCAAATGAAAATTCATCAATATACGATAAACTACTCATATTAATTTAATTTATAACAATTCCTAACCCCGATCGAAAAGTTGACAAAAAAGGCCCTCGGGCCTACGTGCCCGAATTTCCAAATTTTTTGAAGAATAATTTTACCCATAGCTTTCATGAACTCAAATATATAATTTTCTCTAAATTCCATACCCAAAATCTTGGCCAAATTCCAAGAATATAAATTTCAAGGTCTTTCTACCAAAACCCCAAATTTTTAACAATTTACATGCTAAAATCCATACATAATCGATGTATTTAACTCAAGATGGACGAGCTTAGCTTACCTTATTGTTGATGATTAAAAATCCCACTTGAAGCTCTCCAAAATCGCCCACACCAAAAGAAAAATAAGGGCAAATGACCAAACCTTCGATTTATAAAAGAACCACTGCCTCCAGTACTTTCCGCACCTGCGGTCCTATGACTGCTTATGCGGTTTCGCAGGTACGGGCCAACCTTCCGCTTCTGGGGATATTATAACCAGGCCTCCCAATCGCTTCTGCGCATTGTCTGCCATAGGTGCGGTCCCGCTTCTATGGCACTACAATCGCATCTGCGGTCTCTTCACTCCTGACCCCAAAATCGCATTTGTGCCCTCCTACGGCCAAACCCTCGCAGGTGTAGTTAAACCAGATACCAGCAATTCAACCTTTCTAAAATTCCATTTTCGATCCGTTAACCAGCCCGAAATCCACATAAGGACCTCGAGACCCCAACCAATCATACCAACCAGTCCCATAATACATTATGAACTTGCTCGAGGCCACAAATCACATCAAACATCGCTAAACCCATGAATCGACCTCCAATCCAAGCTTTATGAAATTTAGAACTTCAACTTCTACATCTATGCTTAAACCTATCAAATTACGTCCGATTAACCCCAAATTTTGCACACAAGTCATATTTCACATTACGGACCTACTTCAACTTCCGGAATCGAAATTTAACCCCAATATCAAAAAGTAAACTTCTGGTCAAACTCTTTAAAAACCTTTAACTTTTATCTTTAGCCAAGTGACTCCAAAATGACCCACGGAGCTACGAATTCACTTCCGATCACACTCCTAACTCCAAAATCACCATATGGAGCTACTCCCTGACTCAGAATCTCAAACGGATATCGATAACACTTAAATGCACTTCAACCCAATCTTATAAAATTTCTTCCAAAATGTTAACTTCCACAATATGCGCCAAAACACTCCTGGGTCATCCAAAACTTGATACGGACATACGCTCGAGTTTGAGATCATCATACGAACCTACTGGAACCTGTTGATTCCGAGGTTGTTTACTCATAAAATCGATCTTAGCTAATTCTTTCAACTTCAAGCTTCTAAAATGAGAATTGTTTCTCCAAATCAATTCCGAACATCTTGAAATTTAATTTCGACCACGCGTATAAGTCATAATGCCTGATATGAAGATGCTCATGGTCTCAAACTGTTGAACGGCACACTAGAGTTCAAAACGACCGGTCGGGTTGTTACATTCTCTCCCACTTAAACATACGTTCGTCCTCGAACGTGCTAGGAACTACGCTGGAGTTGTATGGAATCACTGCTTAATACCTCGTGCACCTACTTATGCTACCACAACTCAGTTGGGAACGTTAGCTCGATCAATTCTAAAGATATTCCCTTTTATTCAAGAAAAATAAGCATGGAGCTCAATTCCAACATCCAAAATTCTCTGTCAGGCCTGCTTCCAATATTTGAACACCGTACCAATAATTACACGCATCACCAAAACATGGTTGCATATCTTAGCTGAATTCATAGCTTGCACCACTTTTAATCACATCACCAAAATAATGTTCTACGATTGAATAAATCAAAACTCCTCGAGTCTGATGCTCCCATTCACCTTATTACCTACATAGGACTTGCTCTAACTCTTACAACATCTTTGCGACGAAAGAGATGTGTAGAAATTCGTAACTAACTGTTGAACCAACAAATCATTGGTTCTATACTCTTGATAAGAACCATCACCTCATTCTGAACCAAATAATGGTCTTAGCTCCTCAATATACTCCATATAATCATATTGCACTTATTCTAAATCTAATGATCTCGTCTCGTCCGGTACAAACTGCTCAGGCAATCAGCCACCCCGGACATGATCATAAGTCTCATACGATGCCATAATGTGCCAATAGACTACCAATCTGAACGTGATACAAAGCAAACGAACTCTGGAAGGAACTACTGAACTCATGCAACTAATATGAGTTTTTCCTCAGAAAAATAAGAAATAAAACACACATAAGATGAAGTATGAAAACTGTATTCAACATCACACTGTTGTGGCATGAAACCTGATCCAGACAACATACCCATGGCGGCGTGCCACTCGATCCACACATAAAATTCACCTAAGGATATGCGCATCGACCTAAATTGCTCATTACAACAAAATACAGAATATCGGTCACAAGTACGCTAAGTGCATAATGCCATCCCTAAGGGACATATAGTGCCATAATCTACAAAGCTCGAGCACAACTGAGGTGCGACATATGATATGAATCTCAAGAGCCATTTCGCTCATATAACATCATCTCTACGTGGAACCTCAACACATAAGAAATTCACCAAGCCATCTCACAATTCGCACAATGAAATATATCATTACATGAAATAACTGACGACGAAATATCACCCTGACTACTCTTCCATAAGGAACGCATTACTGAAATGAACACATCTAGCCTGATGTAGAGCCCATATTCACATTTGAATATATCCATAGACCTCAGTTGATTCTGATCACATTGAACTTGGATGATAACCTTTTAAGGGTCCATAGTAACTCTCCTCTTTCTCACAACACATAAGAACAACCATTATAACTGGAGTAATCCTCCACAGTCCATAACGCAAGAAACCGAGTGCCCTCCAAGCATCAAATTCTTAATTCAATGACATCACCACTCTTCATACTTGGTTTAACTCTTCAACCAATCAAGTGACTATATGCCACACTTATACAACCTTCCCATGGGGCAGGCTCCCATAACCTTCCACAACAGATAACAGGTCTATACATCCAAACCATCGACCGCACTAACGCTAAAAGCGATCAAGAATCATTAACAAGGATGCAAGGTCTTCTTCACAAAACATCGATCTCAGGTGGCGCTGAAAGCGATACCAACTTACTTTAAACTTCAAAGCTACTTCCCTGCTTACCCAAGCTCGCGACATCCTTGTTATCACTAAACGGCAATCTTGATCCTTACTTCTAATTCCATACTGCTCACTACACCCAACATGCCAATATTCAATAGAACACGATTAATGTCATAACTGCTGAACCACTGATAGATTAACACTTCATCATATAAACACCATTAACTTAACTTATTTCAGGAGAACCATCGCCATACGCAGGTGAATTCTCATTACCGCAGAATATGCAAATATCTAAGTTGTGGTCTAAACCACCATAACCCTTCCAGGATCCGGCTACACGTAACATGGCGTAACAGCATAATACTCTTGAATAACACCAATTGCCGCGGCCGACAGGCATCACACATACCGCTACAAATCACTTGCATAATTTGCTGAAGGAACTAATTATTACCACCAATATGCCAAATTCAACTATGGCTAACCAGTCTATCCTCTTCTAATCTATCCTTGATTGCCTTAGAAATAATAACTCCATTCAACAAATAACACACTCCACCCACACTTATCCCGAGTGACCGTGAATCATGAGACCATACTGTCTCAAATCCAACATACCATTTCATACCTCCTATTTGCTACACTACAGGTCAAAACATCATAGAACATTCTGGGCACCTTCTCATTAGCTGCTACAAAGCTTGATTCTTAACTATACCTATAGGCTCGAAATCATTAGGCACCACGCTTTACCCCTTTAGATCAACTAGGACTGTTGTTGAGAGCCACCTGCTCTGACTTGGCCCCAAATATAATCAACTCCACGAATATTCTAGTACATGCATACCTTCTTAACGAAGCATGCAGACGAGTCACTTTCTTTGAAACCCGCATCTATACAAGGTGTAAATCTTGAATCCTTCCCAAATATGAACATGAGCCAATAAGGCCAACTATGCAACCTCTTTGCCTATTCCTTTGTTCATATACCACTTACGTGTTTTTCCCAGAGCTTAACTAACCCATCAATATGCTAATAACTAGAAACCTTGCAAGTAGTTAACTATGCAACCCAATCATAGGCGGTGGGACTCTCCCACTTAGCTTGAAGCCACTGTTACACAACTCTGGAATTCACCAAGATTCTTTATCTCTTATTGACATAACCTTACACAATCAACCACAAAAATTCTCAGAATCTTTCTGTAAAACCCTCTTTTTGTACTCCGAATCATCAATTACATTTGCATGGCCAATATCTTTGCTGTATAACCAATGTAATTCTTTGCAGAAGCTTCGCCAATCATGCAACCACTAACTTGCTCAGAGGGAATAGCCCACTTGTGGAAATCACTTCCCGATATCTTCCGGTGCTGTACAGAGTACAATCACTACAACATCAATGACCCATCCTGAGTCCGAGCTCACTCTCTAGCTGCACCAGTCCATTCACTCCTTATGGACATCAATTAAGTGTGCTACAACATCCTTCCTATTCAAAGTTAGGTTGTACCTTCTTCATCTCAAGCAGCTCATTTCTGTTATATCGAATCTCCTGCCGCATAATAGTCCACAATTAATAATCCGCAGGCCCAAATCACTAATCATTAGAATTTTCAAATCACTCCAACTCTCCTCAAGGTGTGTAGTCATCTTACCACCAGACCCATATGTGACTCCGAAACTCTCCCACCTTGGCAAAACCCACCCTTTTATCGAATACTCGACCTTTGCTTCTTATATCTGGCCTTTTAGAAATTTAAACCACCACTTGACACTCCCAACATGTCCTTCCTTAGCCTTTGCTGCTCAGTTGTTATCTTAATTAGAATCTATCTTCGTGGCACTTGGACCCACAATTGTTGCTAACTTTAAATCTTTTCGAAGTTCATCCTTCTGAAACCGCCAAAATTAGAAATACTGATTCAAACATAAACGACCGCACCCTGCGATTTGACAGTTGTATCTCCAATACTATTTCACAATATCTTTCCCCAAAGGAGAATTGTAGAAGGTCATAACACCGACGAACTTAGTACGTTCAATTAGGACAATGACACCCAATCATAGAAGAAAGCTCCACCATGCTCACAAATACCAAGTCTCATTACCTCACCAGCCCATATTTGACTTGCGGTGTTTTATGTGGAACAATATTTGGACAGGATCGCGCATTGCAGCGAAGTTATGTGGAGATATGACCTTGCGGGCTATATACATGTGTTTTATTTCAAAATGATTTAAGATAGGTTCTCAGCCTTGTGTTGTGGTGGTATTGGTGAGCTTGAGGTATAGCTCTTTCATTTGAGTCATTTTCATGATTTGAGTATGTTCATGTTGTTGCTTATTGGTGCACAGGTTGCACGAGTTACGGTTTTAGATTATTTTGATGTGTCATATCACTAGAGTAGTGGTGTTGTGTTATACGAGATCTTTGGGATCTAGAATGGATACAAACGGATATGGTTTCAGTACGTTGGAAGGATAATATTGATGTTCGAATCAGAAATTTGATATGGTCCTTGCCGACGGAGAGAGAGTCCCATGATTGATTGATCTGACGAATGGTTATGACTTTCTGCATATTTTATTCATCATTGGCGGTATAAAAAAGTGTTAGAATGAGGATTTATTTGATGAGAGGTTTATGATCGATATTTAGTTGTTATGAGCAATTGTTGTGATCAAAAGTTATCACTACAAGAGTTTGAGCTATGTGGTATACCAAGTAATTGCATCCAAGGTTGGAGGTATGGCTTGTTACAGCTTGTTCGGGCTTATTTAGAGTATAAATATGAGATTCTAATCTTGTTGATGATTTATTGAGAAGTGGAAATCTGGTTATAAGGTATATGGGCTAGGTTGGATTACAAAATTTCAGTTACATTGCGTTGTTGGACCTATATGAGATAGGATGACGTTGTATCACCCCCGGGTATATGCATGGTAAGGTTATTCAACGAATGGTTGGCTTTTGTAACAACTCTGGGCACATTCGAGGACGAACGTATGTTTAAGTGGGGAAGGATGTAACGACACGACCAGTTGTTTTGAGCTTTTGCACTTTGCTCGCCAGTTCTCAAGCACGACTAGCCCTGTGTGATATATTATGACTTATGTAAACCGTTGGTTTTGGTTTCCAGGGTAATCAGAACGAACTTGGAAGAGCAATTCTTAGTTTGAAACTTGAAATTTGCAAGGATTTGACCAACATTTGACTTGTTTGTATATGATCTCGGATAAAAAATTTTATGATTTGATTAGCTCTGTTAGGTAATTTATGACTTAGTGTGATCGGATTGTGTTTTGGAGGCCGTAGCTAATTTAGGCTTGAAATGCTAAAAGTCGTCGAATGTTTGAAGTTTCTGGTCCGATAATTAGATTTTTATCTAAGGGTTGGAATGGAATTTCGAAAATGGAGTAGCTCCGTGGTGTTGAATATGACATGCTTGCAAAATTTCAGGTCATTCGGACATGATTTGATAGACTTTTTGATCGAAAGCATAATTTAAGAGTTGTTGGAGTTCTTAGGCTTGAATCATATGTTTAATTGGTGATTTGATATTGTTGTGAGTGTTTCAAAGTTTGAACAATGACATGGGATGTGTTGGTAAAATTGGTTTGAAGTTCCAGGGTTCTGGGTAGGTTCCAAGCAGGTTCCGAGATATTTTAGGCCAAAAATCATAGTTGTAGCATGTCCAGACGGGTTGCAGGCCTTGGAACCTACTAGCGCAGTCCGCACAAAATGAAGTGTGTCCGCGGTAGGTGCTGTGCGGACTGCACAATATGCAGTGCGGCTGCAGTGAGGAACATTTCATTGGTCCAACTTTGGAAGCTCATATCTTTTGATCTATAAGGAATTTTGAGATTATTCAAAAACAAAAGTTGTAGTCCTTCGTGCCTAGTTTCCAAAAAGTAAAGATATAGCAATTTGGACATTTGTAGAGATAGTTATGGCAAAAATACTAAAGTCTATCACTGTAGTTAAAAACCTGTACAGCCGCAATCGTTTTTATGCGGACCGCGGTCATTTTTGGGCGGTCCGCATAGGTGGAAATCCGCAGGGTACTCTATAAATACGAGATTTTGGGTTTTATTTGATATTTTGAGCTAGAGATCTCAAATGTTGGCGATTTTCGAAGATTTTTCAAGAAATTCATTGGGGCAAGTGATTCTAACTCTGATTTGGCTAGAGTACATGAATCTATCATAGAATTCATCATTATCGTGATTTGGGATATAATTTGGGAAGAAAATTTGTGAAATATTCCAAAAATATAAAATAATGATTTGAAGGACCAAATAGTATCGGAATTGGATAATTTTTGTATGCTTAGACTCGTAAGGGTATGAGGATTCTGAAAATGTAAATTTTATCCGATTCCGAGACGTTGGCCCAGGGCTCCGATTTTGGTAATTTTAGGAATTGTGTCATATTTTGATTGTTTTCACTTGGGATTTGTTCTCATAGCATATTTTGACGTCCTCAATCTGATTTTGGATAGTTTCGATGTGCGAGGAGGCTGATTTGAGGTTCAAAGGCGCCGCGAGCTAGAGATTTAGTTGGTTCGAGGTAAGTAATGGTTGTAAATGATGTCTGAGGGTTTGAAACCCTGAATTGCACATCATAGTACTATATTGAGGTGAGCCACACGCTTGATGACGAGCGTGGGGTCGTGCACTATTGGGGACTGCGACATGGTCCGTCCCAATTGATCATTTTTGCCGCGTATTTGACTGAGATTTATTTGTTATCATTATAATTTGGGCTGAATACCATATTTGGGCTTCATGCCATCTATCTGAACCCTTTGGGGATTTTTGTTGATATTTCCTCACTTTTTTGATTTTATACTTGAACTCGGTCATGTTATTTTCCACTGTTTTAAAATATCATCCATGTTCACTCATTTTAATGCTCAAATGATATTTAAGTGATATTTTGGGCCGAGAAACACTTTTTTACTGTTGCCCGAGAGGCTTATGTGATTTTTGACTAAGTAAGGCCGAGGGCCAGTGTTGTGAGGATATATTTTGGGTCGGGCTACACGCCGCAGCGGTGACACATTGATCTGATTATGAGGTGGAAGGCCTGAGATATGTACGCTACGATGTGGCTTATTGATATTGATATGAGGCCGAAAGCCTTTTTATGATGCCACAAGGTGGCTTCATATTGCTCTTGGGCCGTAAGGGGTCCGTCCCGGAGTCTGCACACCCCTAGTGAGCGCGGGTACCCATTGTGATGTGAGATATAACTCGAGGGGCTGGTATTGTTCTATGTGTTTGCCCGAGGCGCTACCATTCTGTGTGATTGTCCGAGGGACTGGTATTGATATGAGATATTGCCCGAGGGGCGGAGTTATTGACATTGTGCCCGGCGGCGAACCTTTATGTGTTTATCATTCATATTTACCTGTTATTTACCTATTTAATTGTGTATTTGTGCCTGAGGGGCAAATTTGTGTGCTTATCTGCACTAGTTGTTCTGTATTCATTTGCGTACCTGTTGAAAAAGTCATTTTTAAGAATTTTAAGCTGAGCAAAGATGTTTTAAGTGATTTTACATATTCATCGCTTTCTTACTGGTTTTTGAACTGCTTCTATACATCATGTTGATGCACCTTTCATGATTTCTTACCATTCAGACTTTAGTTATGATTATTACTCACTGATTTGGAGAACTCACTTTACTCCTGGCACATTGTGTGAAGATTCAGGTACTTTAGTACCCGGTAGCGGGTATTGGCTGAGCTGAGGCAGAGTTATTGGAGTTTTAGCACGGTAGCTACCCGACGTCTGCAGCACAACTTTACTCCATATTGATGTCATTGGATTATTCTAGTATATTTTCCAAACTGATGTCATATTTTAGACCTTAGTAGATGCTCGTGACTCATAACACCCCGATGTCGGGCTGTATTCATTTTCGCATTCGTTGGATTTCATTAAATATGTACTTGTTGGGGATCTATTCTTATATATGAATTTAATTGATTTATTAAAATGTTAAAAACTGAATATGAGAATTGTGTCGGTTGGTCTTGTCTTCACAAGAGGTGTCATCACAACCGCATCGAATTTGGGTTTGTGACAATGGCATCCAGTCTGTGGCTATGCTCCTTTGGTAGGGATACAAAAATAAATAGGCCAAGTAACAAATTTTTCACTATATACTTCTCGGCATTTATATGAGGAATGTAATTTTTTTCTATCTGGCACGACAAATGCAAGAATGTAAGCTCATGTTCCTCTTCCATTGACTCCTCCAAAGGCTTAGATGACTCGATTTGCATGTTATCATCCAAACACAACGTTGAAAAATGTTTAAAATGAGGACCAACATGCCCAACTTTGGAATTGTATTACTATTTATATTCTGATAAATACGAGGAACGTCGTTATCTTACTAACCTTTACTCTTATATTCAAATTCAGACCTCCTAGAAATCAGGTTATGACAAGCCTAAAAAGACGGAAAAGTCTTCCGTCAACTAAGCGTCTTCATCAATAACCTTACCTCAGGATATTTCCCCAGATGTCATGTTGAGAGAACTAGAAACAGACTAGGAGAACGATCAAAATTGTTATAAAAAAAAAAATTTACTAAAGGAGAAGAGAAAAATCAAAACTTGTAAAGATAAAGGTAAAAGTCTAATATCGAAAAATAGTTAATTTCTAGGTCCTCGGCAACGGCGTCAAAAATTTATTGCAGCCAAAAGCACACACAAGTATACGCGATCGTCAAGTAATAAAGGGACTAAAATTCGGATGTCGATCCCACGAGGACTTGTGATTAGTATTACGAAATTAGACTATCCTAATTATCTAAATAATGATTAAACCCAAAAGAAGTGATCCTAAAGTAATTAAATTTTAAAAAAATAATTAATGAACTTTAAAAAGGGAAAGAATAGATTTTTATATTATCAATGTGATGAAAATGATCTAAGGTTATGGGCTAGCTAACAATCATATTTTATTCTTTAATTTAATTGACTAATTAATTTATCTGGATTGTTGGTTAACATGGTTAATATTGCTCAAAAGAATTTGTCGAGTTCTTACTCGCCTATTCAAGCTAATGCAACGCCTATATGTCTATGGAATTAAAACTAACAAGAATGCATTTATAATTCCTGTAAATCAACCAAGCAAGGTAATTAGGTATATGTCAATCCTGACCGCGAATCTGTTCCCCAATGCCAAGGTTCAAGAACTTGTTCTACTCAATCTTATATACAATCTAGAATTTCCAATTTCAAGTTCAATTCTAGATTCGTGGATAGTATTCAATTGGTGATCAAGCAATCAAAGAATTAAGTGCAGGATTGAATAAATAAATCAATATGATAAACTAAGTAATTAGAATCAATATTCGAATAACAATAGCCATGAAAGAACCACAACCCTAGAATGTGAAGTTTAGCTCCACATAGACATGGTAACCAAACACTAATTCATACAAAAAACATAAAAATTATAAAGTTTGGTGGAAGAAATATGAAACCCGGCCTCCACGGCGGCTCTTTGCTCTCCCTAGGTTGAATTCCCTTCAAAAAATGTGTTAGATCCCCTAAAAGAGGTATTTTTGGCTTATATATTGCGCATAAAAGTCGTGGCCCAAAATTTTCCTTTACTTAATCTGACTCAATTTAAGGATTGTTGCTGGGGTAGATGCTTCGCGTCCACCCATCCTCCGCTTCTCAGCTTCGCATCCACCCTTTGTTCAACCATCTCAGCTTTGCCCAGGTGCGGAGGCTATGGGGATGCTATGGGCCGACTTCACTGCTAAGGGTGCATCAAGTAACCTTCTTTCCAAGGATGGATGCGATGCACACACCCTCTTCTCCTCTAGTTGGAGCATATTTCTTTCATATTTTTGCTCTCGAAACACTTAAATCATCACACATGACTCAATTAGTCATAAAATCAATAACTAAACTATGTTGGGCATTTTAAACATCAAATAGCAACAAAAAACGATTAAAACATGGGTAAAATAATATCAAAAACATATAAAAATATGTCCAACATTAGTAATTCAATTAATTTACACCTTTAGGTTCGTGACCCCCAACAACCACCTACCTCAACTAACTCAAGATACTTTATCAACATATATGCCATGCACGTATATTGTAGTCCTTGACCTTTTTAAACTTTTGGTTCTAACATTTTAGTATTTGAAATTTACTAATCCAACTAATTTATGTTTGCATCAGAAAGCTCTCCTCATCAAGAATTTTGCCATTATGCGTTTAGGGGCGGAGCTAGAAGCCCGAGTATGAGTTCGGTCGAACCTAATAATTTTTGCTTCAAATAGTATATATTTGTGTCAAACAATTAGAAATACTAAATTTGAAACTTAGATAATAATACTTGAAGTTGTTATTCTAAAATCCAAAATACATGAAATTAAAATTTTGACTCCGCATTTGTATATCACATAGACATGAAATTTCTGATCAAGGATGAAAGAATATTATCTATCCTGCCACATCTTTCTTTATATAACATATAAGTTCCCAATTTAAGAAATAATTTCCGAAAATACTTTTTGCAAATTTAGCACCACATAAGGTTTATTGTCCCTGGTCGAAGAATTCTTTATCTAGTAGTAAAGCCTTAAAATGAAAGTAAGCAAAAACAACCAACAGGTTCAATAAGCAAGCCAAATTAAACACGTACCAACACTATACATGTGGCATGTCCCATGTTCCCCTGTCCCCACTATTTCTTTTTGTGCATATCTTTCTTTCCCTTGAACTCAAACTCTCTCTCCAGATTGGACTTGCAATTTATAAAATTCAGCTAAAAATCCATCTTCTACCGCAATCGTTCACATTGAGAGGCAAATCTTGAATTTAGATTTTATGGGGTTAAAATTTTAACAGATTTTTTTTACATAAATTTATGTTAAACGTTCAAAGCCCGCCTCTGCCAATACTCTACTCCTACCAACTTGACAGTCACGTACGCAACAAAAAACCAACTCATATTATCATCTTTTTATTGCTCTGCACATGAAATCAGTTATACTTTGCTGAATTCAGTTAGCACAATGGCTAAGAGAAAGAACCACTTTTTCATCATTCCCAATACTTTACTCAACTAACGTCTTAACAATCACGTACACAACAAAAAAACCCAACTCAGTTCACCTCATCATCAAACAACTATTTCTATATCAATCTTGATTTCTTCAGATAACATTGTTTTTCCCCCCTCAATGCAATCATTGCATCTTCTTCCTATTTCTAGCCCCTTTACACTCCCATTAACAGTGATCCCAACAAGCTCAGCTCAGCTATTGTTACTCACATCACAGCCGAATATGGCCTCCACAATGGTTCTTGATCCTTGTACATTTGATGATGATTCCAAAATTGAGACCATACCCTTCATTTCTCTTAACCTATTGCGGTATCTTGGGTTATCTTTTTCTCCTTGTGCTCTTATTTTGTTGTTGTGTTATTCGTCTCAAGTACTTTCCGTGGGTTTATGTATTTAATTTGTTTTCTTGAACATGCAAAAAGTTTGAACTTTCTTCTTATTTCATTGTGTTAAATATTTTGTAGGAATAGTGAATGCCTAACTTGCCATTTATAGAGAACCTCTAATTTGCCATGTAAGACAAATTATTGAGGATTAGAATGTAATGAATGCGAAAAGAGCAAAAGACATATATAGAGAATTTATATAGCCGATTCCAATTAGTTCAAGAACGAAAATAATTTCTCTATTCGGGGATGTGAGGAGCAGGCAAATGAAAGAAGAGCAGCGCATAGAATGAGAAGTTGCATTTATCTGAAAGTGTAATCTTGACCAAAAGTTCCATATGTCATTCATTCATTTTGTTCATGTAATAAGCGCAAGCTTGCAATTTGCCATTTAACCAAACAATATAGTTCTCTAAGGTAGGTTTCCTTTTTAATTTAGAGGGTAGCATCGTACGTACTGTCTGTATACCTTGAGAAACCTTCAGCAGACGTCAAATCTTTTCTTACATATCAGGGAACTTGTAAAAGACATATGAGGAAGAACATTAGAGCTACATTTTTTATGGATCAGAAAGAAAATTATGACTAGTTGTACGACAAGGAAATAATGTGGACAACTAATATTCAGTTTTGCAAATTGTTATTGCATTGTGTTTGTGAAAAGTTGCATGTGGAAAGAGTTTCGAAAACAGAATTAAGGAAGGGAGAAGAAAGTATGTTGATCGTATTTATACAAAAAGAGTTGAAGACTGTTTCTCATTTACTGTCTTACTTTATTCCTTTCTATAAATTGGCTTAAGAACCTGTCCACTGTCGAATGGCTGCTACAAGTTGACTGAACTAATCTTCACTTGAGCTGTTGTAGAGATTGTTTCAGGCTGCTTTTTAATATGTAAAGCCCCTAAAAGAGCAAATGCACTCATTAATGCGGAGAGATGACGCTATTAGCTAACTGTTATGCTATGATGATTGCTTGGACTTTTTGTTTGTGTATTATTTTTCTTCTACTTAAGTTAGATGTTTAATTTCTTGTGATTGGAATATTTTCTTGATATAGAATGGAAAGGCTATTTTCTGTGTTGGTTTCTCACAATTAAGCAAAAGATGAACTTTGAACAAAAACAGAAATCAAGAATGTCCTAGAGATACTTTTACCACAAATCTTGATATTGTTACCGAGTACATGTAAAGTTTCTAAATCAATTCTGGTCCTCTATCTTTATTCAGGGTAGGCTACAGATGGATCACCATGTTTCTTGCTCTTGGATGTTATGCTTTCCTACTTATACCCGGTTTTATTCAAGGTCCGGAACTTTTATCAATATGTTGCTGTTTGAAAAACCTCACTTAAGATCTTTAATGATATCAAAATGGACATAATCATCTTTTTGGCGTCAGTCTTCTTTCAGAATTTCTGGATGTTTAGAATATAATATCAGTAATAAGTCATGACTAAGGCATGTCTTTATCTATTGCAGTCGGATATCACTATTTTTCTTCCAGTCAAGTATGTCGAGACATTGTTTATGGTTATCAACCAAGAAATAGGTACATTATATATTTTAACGCTCGTGCACTTTTATTGGCTATGCGCTCTTGTATTTGTCTTCATGTATTTATAACTAGGTGACGTCTCATGTTGCAGGCTTGATCTGTACCTACCGAAAAACAACAATGGGCCAAAGCCGGTTGTTGCATTTGTAACAGGTGGAGCCTGGATCATTGGGTGCGTAATTAAGTCAATTGCTTCTTATTTGTCCTTAAATGCTATGAATAACTTGAATAGCGTTCTTGTTTGTGCTTTCTCTTTTGGTTCACAGTAACAAAGCTTGGGGTTCTCTTCTAGGTCAACAGTTGTCTGAAAGAGACATTATAGTGGCATGCATCGACTACAGGTAATCGCTGTTTCATCTTATGAGCTAAGTAGAGTGTTACTAATTGGTGACTTGATGTCCTCTCTCTTAATTTGCATTATGCATGGTGAATATTTTTGTTGTAAAAGTATCAAATAAGGAATAAGAATATAAGATGTTCACTGTTTCATATACATTTGTGAGCTACAGAATTGTTGTTTAGACGTGAAAAGAGGAGAATCATTCATGACTACATGATACACAAGTCATCTTCTTACTTCTAACTGTAGCGCGTCAACTGTTCTCAGAAATTTCCCTCAAGGAACTATTAGTGATATGGTTAAGGATGTTTCTCAAGGAATATCTTACATTTGTAACAACATAGCTAAATATGGAGGTGATCCTAGCAGGTATAGTCAAGTTCTCTTTCCACTTTCATTTTCTCATGAATTATTTACTTTCATTCAACGTTTTAGTTTTTCGTGATCTACTTGTAGAATTTACTTAATGGGACAATCAGCTGGTGCACATATTGCTGCTTGTGTTCTTTTGGAGCAGGCAATCAAGGAAGCTTCCGAGAAAGAGAGAGATTCTTGGAGTGTCTCTCAAATAAAGGCTTATTTTGGTTTATCCGGTGGGTGAGTTCTTGTTCTAGTTCCCATTACTACAAAGCCTTAGTCTGGAACACTTCTTTCTTCAGGTCATTTTCTTAATTTTTTTGATGAAGTTCATAGAACTACTAAGATTTTTGTTTTTCAACACTTGTGGACAGGTATAATCTGTTTAACCTAGTGGATCACATCCATTGTCGAGGTCTATACCGTTCAATTTTTCTAAGGTATGTATTCGCGTCTTCTGGTATTACATATATTTCTTCCATTCAACATTTTATGGCTTTGATGATGCATTTTCTTGGCACGTATACAGCATAATGGAAGGGCATCAAGGTCTGGGACGATATTCACCTGAAATAATGGTACAAGATCCAAACATTAGGAATGCAGTTCCTCTCATTCCTCCTATTATCCTTTTTCATGGAACTGCAGATTATTCCATTCCTTGTGGCTCCAGGTTTGAACCTACACTTTATGCAACTTTTTACTTTTAATTATTGTTAACATCACAGCTGCTGCAGTTTCCATTGTATTATACTATACTTAATAGCGATTGGATTGTTTATCTCCAGCTTATCTTTTACTTATTAACATACCTGAAATTTACAAATGAAGTCTTAATTCTTTATGCTGATGAAACCGTTGCCAAAAGTGTGAATACAGTATTTGTAACATATTTGCTGAGGGTGCTAGCAGGAACGGATCAGGGCTTCTTTTCTGTAATTTTGTGTACTAATTATTTTCAGATATCCTCAGCAGATAGTATAGTTATTGTTTTCATATAGTCTAAAATGAAGATTATGCAGATTGCTTACTAGTTTTTCTTATTCCAGCCAAAGTTTTGTCGACACTCTAAGAGCTCTGGGTATCGAAGCTGAATGCATCTTATTAGAAGGAAAGACACATACAGATTTGTTTCTTCAGGTAATTATTGGCTTATTTTTATCAATGCCTCTCTTTGTTTCTTTCCAGAGGAAATTTCATGCACGTGCTCTGGACCGATAAATGCCCTTAAATTAGATGCTATCTTTGCTTTGTTTGTGGTCATTGCCAAGTATTTTTATAGTTTCACCTGAATTGTGTGATAAATGCATTTGCCTATGGTGCTGTAGTCAATAGTTGCAGCAGTTAATCTTTCCCCTTCACATGTTTAATCTTTTTCTTATTACGACTTTTTCTTCTGTAGGATCCAATGAGAGGCGGCATAGATGATATGTTAGAAGATTTAACTTTGATGATTCATGACGAAGACTCTGAAACCATTAAAGCATATGCACCTTCAAGAAAACGCCTTGTTCCTGAATTCATGCTGAAGTTAGCTCGTCATGTGAGCCCTTTTTAGCTATCGCTATTCTTTTAGATGAATCGTTCCTTTTCTCTTAGATCATTGTAACATGCAAATGAGAAGAACAAGAGCTAGCTGGTATTAGTTATTATTTATGATGTTTTGATCAGTTAGACTTGATGATTTGATTAATTGTTTCGAGTTCTGTTTGAAACAGACTAATAAGAAAAGTATGTCACATAAATTGAAATGGAGAGAGTATTTATGAGTAGGCAAAGGAAAGAATACAAATACGAGTATGAGATTATTCCATTAATAGGAAACCAAAGAGAAGAAAATATACAAGCCAGTGCCTTAACAACTATATCACTCATAAGTTTAAACAGCAGGCATGCATTTCATGATTAGTAGTTCTGCATGCCATATTCTTCATCATACTCTTGTAATTACTCGTCCTTCTTATTTTCTTGGAGCTGGCTTGCTACCTGATGCCTAAAAAGAAGATTAATCATATTTAAATCAGATTATATGCAGGAAACAATAAACAAAAATATATATTGTCGACATCTGATAGAATTGGAGCGCTATAGAGAAGATACTATCCAAGGACATGCACAAATAAAAAATATATAGAAAAAAAATTAGATACTACCTTTGTTAACAAATATTACTAGTCATCTTGAATACTGGATTTGTTTCGGAATAGTTAACGTTTTAGAAAAACATAGGTCATCTATTATTTTCTTGTTTCCAGATCTTTCTTAGTGTTCCAATATTAGTAGAGTATCAATTGAGACGTTTAAGAAGAGATAACGCGTAATTTAGACAGATAAAATTCAGATAATATGGACAGGAGGGCGATGTTAATTGACCTTCTTCTTAGGCTCACGAGGCTTTTTCTGAGCCGATTTGGATGCATGAGGAGCCTTAGCAGATGCTTTCTTTGTTGGCGCAGATGGTTGAGTTCCAACAGGTTTCTCAGCTTTGAGTGATGCCATTTTTCTCTGTATTAATTCTCTCCTTGCACTAAAGTTAAGAACAACTAAGATTTTATACTAATGGCTCTGAGTTGCGTCAAACCACTTATATTTATAGCTTTGTTGGAACTGGTAAGATCATGTCATCCTGTGAAATGGGAATAATAATATATCAGACGCAGAAGCCCAATTTGAAAGATGCTGCATCAGATGCTTAGACAAGGCATCTAATTTATTTCATTTTTTAAGGACCAATGCTAACAAATTTCTATATGTACGTAGTACTTCTTTTCGATGGTAAGCAAGCCCCACTTCCAACCAAGAGGTTGTGAGTTTGAGTCTCCCCACCAGCAAGGTGGGAAGTTCTTGGAGGGAAGGATGCCGGGGGCTTATTTGAAAATAACCTCTCTACCCCAGGGAAGAGGTAAGGTCTGCGTACATACTACCCTCCCCAGACCCCAATATGTGGGATTATACTGGGTTGTTGTTGTTGTTGTAGTAGTAGTACTTCTTTTCGATATTTTGGTATAAAATTCGCAGTATGATATACGCTAAGCAATTGGAACTACAAGAAAGAACGAGGAAAAATTCTGTGTTGAGTTCCAAGTAGTAGGAATATTTGGAATAATATCATCAGTTGGCAAATTACAGATGCTATTTACTCTTATTGATGTGATGGAATGTCTTAATATGAAACCTGCGCCAACAAGTTGGTGAAGCATCTTGAGCGATGGCTATTCATTTAAGTCTCGGCGTAGCATCAGTTTGTAGATTTGTAGATTTTTAAATAAACCTGCATTATTATTTAAAGTTTAATAATGTAGTACATGTCATATCATAATTCTACAGCCGCACTGCCACTTTCTGAGATAACTATCTAGTCAGTTCTATTCTTTTTTGAACAAAATGCATTTTTTGCAGGGTGTTATGCCAAATTGAATGATGTGTGTTGAGTCCTACTCCTGCATATAAAGTCCAGTACATTACATTATGAATTTCAAATTCATATGTAAAAAAAAAAAATAATCAAACTCCACCACATTAATAAGGGCATTTTTGTTTAGATCTTCTATCCTCATATAGCTAATTTTTGATTAATTTTGACACGATGATTAATTTTCAATTAACAACTGTAAATTAAGTTAATCATTAATTATCAAAAAATGATTCAATTATAGGTTAACGAGCGTATTGGCTAAGGAAAGTGGGATAAATTCAAAAATAGCCAGATTTACAAGTGGTCATTCAAAAATAGCCTCAATTTCAAAAGTAATTGAAATTTAGCCAATTTTCATGTAAAGATAAATCTTAATGAAAATACTATTCAAAATCCGAAAAATACTCCAGTATACTAGAGTTCCAGTATAATATACTGGTCCAGCATAATATACTGGAGATGCTCCAATCTCCTGTATATTATACTAGAACTCTCCGAGTGTTGGAGTTCCAACATAATATGCTAGAATTTCATACATCGGTGCACGATCTCCAGTATATTATGCTGAAATTTTCGTGTTGCAGCAAAATAATAGCTATTTTTAATGACTTTGTAAACACTGAATATTTTTAAATGACTAGTTCGAAAACTGATTAGCCCGTGCTATTTTTACAAGAAAGCCCATTAAAGTAGCAGCCCAAATTCAACTCATGAGCATTATATTCCCAAACTTGACCTTCTATCCCTATATACTACTTTGCAGGTTGATCAATTTGGGAAGACTGGGCTGTGATCCATAGTTTAATCCATCTGTACCTGCTCATTTAGCCCAAATAAATTTAAATAAGGGATTTTTATATAAAAAGCCGTATTAATTATTTACTTTTTTTAGTTATATACATAGATAATACATTGATTCAAATATTATACAAGCATAATATATAAAATATGCATACATATATATATATATATATATATATATATATATATATATATATATATATATATATATATATATATATATATTTGTCAGATATTTTCAATTTAAATGGTAGAGTAAACAACTATTTGAGTTAACTCTTCTTTTAAAACCGCCCATTTATTTGCTAATAGTAGTAATAGTGGTGGCTAGCCACTTTGCAGCCCTGTAACTCAAAATACTAGTAACTTCTATAGAATTTCAAATTTCACAACATGAAAATGGTTATTTTTCAATTAGAGGACCGAAAAGTGGCTTATTTATAAATTTTATTCCATTTGCCACCATATGAGTGTCCATTCCTCCTGTCAGTTTTTAAGAATTTTTCTTATTCTCCACTTGGAACTTTTGACAAGTAAGATCTGAAATTTTTCTTTTTAATCTTCATATGCTTCATCTAGACAACCTTCTTTCCCCCCATCAATAAAATTTCTTATTCGAATTTTATTTTTGCAAACCAATAATAAAAAAGTCAAATTTTCCTTTGAATAAGGAATTCAAATAAAAAATAATTTGGAATACCCAAAAAATCAATTCTAAGTAACAATAAAATAATCCATATTTCAACATTGTCACTTTAATTGGAAAAAATTCTTAAACCCACAACAATCCATAACATACTAACACATGATATTCTTTTTGGGGGTAGGTAAAAGGGGATGTAAGAGCTCTGGCGACTCTACTGGGGATCGCTAGAATTCGAGCTTGTACATGTTGACTTTTATTTGGCTTTATTAATTTTGTATATATTGTGATCTATTTGTGTAATGTGCTACCTGTTTGATTTTTACCGTTTTGATATTGTTAAACTGTATGTATAAACTGTTTTCTCACGCACCCCCTCTGAGTCTTCTTGAAATAAAAATTCGGCATTTGCTTAACATATCGCGCTTTCTTTGAGATAGCCGAGGTGCTTGTCACCCGGTGAAGAATTTTAGTCACACATATTTTAGGCGGGGAGCACCACCAGTTAAGCCGAAAAACAATGCTACCAGTACACTGACCCTCCTCGACTCGAGTTATCTGCTCGAGTAAGCAGTCGAGATACCTTCACCACCATGATTCCAACCTAGAAGAACAAATCTCATGTTGGACATCCCTAGTAGGTTAGCTTTATTTGCACTTAGCGAAGCTCGGCACAAGGGTCAGGCCTGTATAAGACAAGTATCCTCTTTGAGACCATCATGTTCACATATGTGCTACTTGGTACATCATTACTTGCATTTTCAATCGACTTTTATTTTTTTATGTTTATTAAAAAATTAGTGTAATTATTAAAAATAAAAAAAGATTAATTCTCCAAGATTAGTGCAAATAAATCTCTTTTCAAAATAAAAAAATATATATTTTGTAGTAGTCTGGTGTGAGTTGTAAAGATTAATTTTTATTAAAAAAAACGTAAAAAGTACCATGTTTTACCGAACTACGCGAATATTCTCACCGAATATAAGATACACAAAACTCATCGGTTCCCATCCCAATTTTCAAAAATACCAAAATATTTTCCATTAGTTCCTTTTTAGAAATATTTTCTTAGAAAATTCAAAAAAAAAAGAAGAAAAAAAAGAAGTTTATTTTTTAAAACTCAAAAATAATTTCATTCTTTCTAATGTCTTTCATAAAAAAAAAATCAATAAAACTCAAAACCCAAAATATAGGTTTCCTTTATTTTGAAGTATTTTTTCAAAAAAGAAAAACCAGAAACAAAAATTCAAAAAAATACTCCTTAGTATCTTTCTTTCACAAATGTCAATAAAAGAAATTTGAAAAATTAAAGTCCAAAAAGTATTTTCGTTTTTCGTTAGAAGTGCTTCGTAAATAAATAAAAACCCAAAAGTCCAAGACATTTTCTTAAGTCCATCTTTTGAAATTAAAAGACAACATCCATAATTCAAAAATATTTTCTTTATACTTTAGAAAAAGAGATTTAAATGAAAAATTCAGACAAAAAATAAATACTTTCTTTTTTGCTTTTAAAATTTCCAAAGTTCAAATCAAAAGCAAATGAATTTTTAGAAGTATTTCTTTCAAAAATAAAATAAAAGAAATCCAAAAAAAAAAATATTTCCTTTCTTATTTTAGAGCATTTTTTCCGAAAATTCCAAAAGAATAAAAAAAAAGCAAATATCAAAAAATATTTTTCTTTGGTGTTAAAACTTTCATGGTCTGAGTTTTATAAAAAGGTAAAAAAGAGTTAGCTTATTTACTCTATTCTCAATCTTCCTGAACTACACAAGATCTAATTCATGTGGCGTCATGATACGTAGGAAATCCCCATCGGATTCTATCATATTTTTTTTTAAAAAAAATAGAGCGAAAAAAAGGAAAAAAAGCGACAAAAAGTAAAAGATTGACAAACAAAAAGAGAAAAAGAGAGTGCCAAAAAATAAAAAGGGCGGCAAAAAATAAAAACTCAATTCCATGTGGCGACTGTGAACAATAAAATAATCTCTATTTCAAAATTATCCCTTTAATTGGAAAAACTCTTTAATCCACAACAATCTATAACATAATAACACTTGATATTCTTTCTGGGGATGAGAAAAAGGGGTGTGACAGGTATTAGTAATAAACGCGGAACACTAAGTTATGGTTAGATAAAAAAATAGAAATGCATCAATAATGACACCATGATTTTACGTGAAAATCCTTTTGAATAAGGGAAAAATCAAGGCCAAGAAGAGCAACTAATATCACTATAGCGAGAAATTTTACACGGTATAGTAACGAGTACAAATACTCCTAAGACTAATGCACTTTCAAAAGAAAAAATACTCTTTTACTTTTTTTTTACCTCACTACAATATCTCTCCCACAGTATTTATCTTCACAAACTAATTTCTTATAGTATATGAGATACCTTGCTCTCTTTCTCTCTTACTCAGATGTATTGTCTGAGATTTTTGATATGTAAGTAATGAGAGCCGAAGCTCTCCTTCTATAGGTAGAACCTCACTCTCTCACGCCTACTACATTTTTCATTTTTCTCTCATGCAGATTTGCTATGCCTACTAATCTTGACATTTGCTCTTGTGCGGCGTACCTTATTTGACGGTGCAAAAGAAAAGAGTGGCTGCCAATTTAGAAGACCAACAAAGGAAGAAAGTTTTTCTTAATTTATGATATGGACTCTACAGATCTCCCGTCCAATTTAGTTCACTTGAAGGAGGTAACACCAGAGGTTCTAATTTGAGCGCATGCCGACAAGTTCTTTGCAAAGCTCGAACTTGTCTCTTGTTACTACCTTGGATAGCATATCCGCATGATTTTTACTCGTGTGAATCTTTTTGACCCGTAAAGATTCGTTCTCCACGTTTTCACAAATCCAATGTTATCTCACATCTATATTCTTTATTCTTCATAGTACATGGGGTTCTTGTTAAAGTCTATTGCATTTTTACTATCACAATGGATGACATACTCCTTTTGATGTAATTTCAGCTGTTGAAGAAATCGCTTGAGCTATATCTCCTACTTTCCAGCTTCTGTAGCGGCAACGTACTCTACTTCAGTTGTTGAAAGTGCAATACACTTTTGTAACTTAGACTGCCATGATATAGCTCATCCTGAAAAAGTAAACAAATATTCATTGGTGGATTTTCTGTTATTAATGTCTTTCCATATCAACGTCTGTATATCCCTTCAAGATTGGATCAGATCCTCCAAAACACAAGCAATCTCATATAGTATCTCTTAGGTACCTGAGTATCCACTTGACTGCTTCTGAATGTTCCTTTCCAGGATTTTCAAGAAATCTACTAACAACACCGACTGCATGAGCAATATCTGGTCAAATGCATATCATTGCATACATCAAACTCCCGGTGGCAGATGAGTAAAAAATCTTTGCCATTCTCTCTTGTTCCTCCATTGTTGTATGACACATCTTCTTGCTCAACTTCAGATGACCAGGAAGGGATGTGCGAACCAACTTAGCACTCTTCATATTGAAGCACTCCAGCAAACTTTCTATTCATATTGAAGCACTCCAGTAAGCGTCCTATGTACTTCTCCCTTGACAAGTTCTTCATTTCGTTTCTCCAATGAGTAATTCTCATGCCCAAAATCTGCTTAGCATGTCCCAAGTCTTTTATTGCAAAATACTTATTCAACTGTTTCTTCAACTTATCAATCTTGGAAGCATTCCTTTTGACTTGAAGCCCTCAGGTAATTTCATATAAATCTCTTCTTCTAAGTTATCATGAAGAAAAATAGGCTTTACATCCATCGACTGAATTTCCAAATCAAGACTAGCAGTCGAACTAAGAACTATTTGAATGGGGGATATTTTCACGATAGGAGAAAATATTTCGTCAAAGTCAATACCTTTCCTTTGATCAAATCCATTGATAACCAGTCTAGCTTTGAATCTGGGCTGTAAACAGTGTTCTTCAGCTTTAACTTTGAACACCCACTTGTTCTTCAAAGCTATCATGCCCTTAGGAAATTTCACCAACTCGTAAGTATGGTTCTCATGCAGAGATTTCATCTCATCTTGCATGGCTTCAATCATTTGATCCTTTTGCTCATCTTATATAGCCTTCACATAACACTGAGGTTCTCCCCATCAGTGAGTAATGCATACTCATTGGGTGAATAACGGGAGGAAGGAGTACGTGGTCTAGAAGACCTCTTGAGTGGAATATCTAACTCGTCCACAACTTCATGAGTTGGAGCATCTGCTCATCAGCATTAGCATTATTATCACCATCACTATCAATATGCTGATCTGGCATATGGTTCTAGGAATCACCATCATCATTGAGCCCACCAACGGCATCCGCATTTGTTTGAGGAACTTGATTAAGATTAATTAAACCTTACGAACTTGGATATTTTAGCTTCTTTGCTTTGTTAATATCTTCAATGGTTTGATCCTCCAAAACTATAATATCACGACCTCTCAAGACCTTCTTCTCAATTGGATCATGTATCCTGTAACCAAACTCATCAAGGCCATAACTAATGAAGATGCACTTCTTTGTCTTGGCAGTTAATTTGGCCTCTCATTTTTAGGCATATGTACAAAACTTTGCAACCAAACACTTTCAAGTGGTCATAGGAAATATTTTTTCCATACCAAACTCTGTTTGGGACATCACTTTGCAAAGCAACCGCAAGGGATAGATTAATAACATGTTCGTCGGTCAACAAAGCCTCACCCCAAAAGGAATTCGGTAACTTTGCTTCAGAAAGAAAATATGTGACTCTTTCTATCAAGGTCCTGTTCATCCTTTCTGCTAAACCATTGAGCTAAGGAGTCGGAGGAGTCTTCTAGTGTCTAATACCCTGTTGCTTGCAGTATTCGTCGAACGGTCAACAATATTCACCACCATTATCAGTACGAATACACTTCAGATTCTTTCCAATTTCTTTTTCAACTGAAGCCTGAAACTGCTTAAAGACACCCAACACTTGGTCTTTAGTCTTCAAGATGTTGACCCAAAGTTTCCTTGAGCAATTATCAATAAAGATATCAAAATAAAGTGCACCACCCAAAGTCCTTGTCTTCTTTAGATCACATAAATCTGAATGCACCAACTTAAGCAACCCTGTCTTTCTTGAGGGAGGATGAGACCGGAAGGAAACTCTTTTTATTGATTTCCAGCCAAGTAGTGCTCACATTTTTCTAACTTCGAACTTTTAAAATTAGACAACAATTTCTTCTTGGCCAAAACATTTAGTCCTTTCTTGATAATGTGGCTAAGTCTCTTATGCGATAACGTTGAAGAGTTATTGCTCTCAACGACATTCACCATATCAACACAGGTAGAGGCATAGTCCAGCATAGACCACGACGCTTTTCCCCATGAGCCATAATTATAAAACCCTTAGTGAGCTTTCACTTTCCATCGCCATTGGTACTGATATATCCTTCATCATCCAAAATATCAATAGAGATCAAGTGCAAACGAACATCAAATGCATGCTTTACATTGTTTAAAACTAGTTTAGTTCCAATATTAGTTTCCAAATAAATCGTTCCAACACCAGCCACCCAGATACAGTCTCATCACCCATACTCAAAGTTGCAAAGTCACCCTGAGTATAGGATGAGAAGAATTCCCTCCTTGATGCCACATGAGATGCGGCACCATAGTCCACAACCCAGCTTGACTCATCACAAGCAATATTTATCATATCCGTAACAAGGACAGTAACAAAATCTTCTGTAGTGATATTGATCACACAATTGTCATCTTCTTTCTATTCTTCCTTGTCTCTATTATCCTTTTTCAAAACTCGGCAGAACTTCTTTGTGTACCATTTCTTCCCACAATGATAGCACTCAATATCTTTAAGTCTGCTTCTGGATTTGCTTTTATTATGTTCTCTATTTTGAGAACCCTGTTTCTTGCTTCTCCCCTAGAGTTAGTCACCAATAAAACATATGATGAGGAGGAACCCTGAGATTTTCTTCTCATCTCTTCATTTAAAAGGCTGCTTTTGGCAAGATCTATAGAGATCACACCATCTGGAGCAGAATTTGATAATGAAGTTCTAAGAACTTCCCAAGAATCTGGTAGGGAACCAAGTAGAAACAAGCCTTGAATTTTTTCATCAAATTTAATGCCCATAGCAGATAATTGGTTCATGGTCCTCAGAAAATTATTCAGATGATCTTTCATGGGAGAACCATCATGGTATTTTAAACCCAACATCTGCTTTATCAGAAATATCTTGATATTTTCAATTTTTCGAGCATACAAACTTTCAAGGTGCTCCCATAGGGTTGGGGCATGTGTCTCCCTAGAAATATGGTTCAAAACATTATCGTCAACCCACTCTCTAATAAAGCCGTAAACCTGCCTATGTATCAAATTTCATTATTCATCTGATTTATCATCAGACTTTTTAATGGTAAAGATAGCTTGATGGAAATTCTTGACATAGAGAAAATCTTCCATTTTGCCCTTCCAAATGGTATAATTTGTGCCACTCAAAGTAACTATTCTACTAGTGTTGACTTCCATCGTTTATCACATACAAATGCTATGTATTAGGAAACCAAAGTTATTCTTTTCTGATGTGGAAGTTCAGGCTGTGCTGCAACCACGGAGCATCCTCCGACAGAACCTTGGCTCTGATACTACTTGTCGAGAATAAAATAGACTCGCAAAAATAATATTTACGGTATTAGTGATAAATGCAGAACACTAAGTTATTTTTAAATAAAAAAGAATAAAAATGCATCAATAATTATATCATGATTTTACGTGAAAATCTTTCTGAATAAGAGAAAAACCACGTCTAGAAAAGCAAAACTTTCGTTTACCAAAATTATGTCTACATATCAAACCAAAAACAGAAGAAATTTCTTTTAAAAAAATACAATGTTAAGTTTTCTTATGGGTCAACCCCGTCGTTTGGACGGTTCACTAACGATCAAAATATTCATTGTACTGCACTACGTAAACAATACAGAACTAAAATAAGATATTATTCTAATCCCAACTTTATCTTCCAAGATCTTCAATGTTCCATGAAAAAAGTTAATTAAGCCTGCTGGAAGAAAAAAATTGTGGTAATCCTTGTTTGATGTGAAATGATGTACTAAAGAAATTTGATACTATTGTATTTCTTCTTTTCTCAACTTTCTAAGAAGACATCAAAGTTGGTTCTACTCATGTCATTCAAGAATAAGATACTTTGCCATCTCTTTTTCTATCACATAAATTAGGGAAATAATAGCACGATTGAAATTCTTTTAAATCAATAAATACAATAGCAACAAAGACCTTTTTTGAGAAACCTTCAACTACAAATAGTTGTTGGTAGAACAATAAGTAGATAGTATAATTTACAATAATTCATAACAAAGTTTCTTGTCAAGGTTACTTAATTCAGCTGAATATCTCAATAAATTTATTTAACTTGAAGAAATTAATACAAATTTCGTCCTAAAGTCTCCCCTCCTATAGTTATTGATGCCACAACCTCAAAGCAACATAAGCTAAAAGCCTGTATACCACCAACATAACAACCAAAGCCACCACATCCAACACCAAATTATCAATGCCAAGAACCTTAATAGCTGGAAATTCCACTACTTCACAGTATTTACCAATTGCACATTCATAAACCTCATTTCTTGAATACTGAACTCCAAGTAGAAGTTTGTAACAATAGTGGCTGAATGAGATGTACTTCAACCAATTAATGAAAATAGGAATGTGTTGAATGTAGTATCCACTGGCTAGTAAAAACACAAGCATTAGGACAGAGGATAATGTTGTGGCTTGTTTCACATCCATTAGTATTGCACCAAGTGCTAGGCCAAGTCCTTGAGAAACTAGTACATTCAATAGGATGATTAAAAGAGTTAGCATAAAAGTGAGAAATGAAGGCTTTAAGCCACCCATCCAATATGTTACTGTCACAAAAATAGTTGGAAGTACTAGCTCCATTGGTAAATCACCCACGATTCGGGCAAAGTAGTAAGACGAAAGGCGATACATGCCAGATGAACGCTCTCTTATAAGCATTGGCCTCTCTTGTGGGAATGCAAATATGGCATTGAACAGAGGAAAGAATCCCCAGAATATTGAGAAGAAAAATAGTAATCCCACCTGTTGGACACAACATTATTTAGGAACTCTTTTTGCTAAGTTATAAAAGAGCAATTAGAATGGGCAGTCAAAAGAGTAGTCCAAATACTCTATATGACATTAAAGGTACTCATTTCTCGGATAATTTGGAAAATAAAGTTTTATCAAAGGATAAAATTGAGAAAGTCTTAACTTGTATACCAGTGTAAACAAGTTTCTACACTACAAGATCAATTAGCAGATAGCTATAAGTAATCGTTTATAAAAAGTCATATTAGTAAAATATAAGCCGGTTCAAGTACATGGATAGTATGAAATTCATTATATAGTCAGTATATATAACTTAAATCTTCAACTATATATCCTCTAGCTTTAGATAGTTTTTGAAAGACATAGGCCTCAGTGCTTAAAAAAGTGCAACCCAGTATAATCCCACTTAGTGGGGTCTGGCGAGGGTAGTATGTACGCAGACCTTACCGCTTAGTTTTCGTTTTTTTGTTTTTTGTAAGTTGTAGTCCTAGAGTCTAAAGGACTAGTCTATGTATATTGCTTATTTGGTTGAGTAAAATTCTTTCATTTGTCCTTTAAAAAAAATTATTTGCATATAGAACAAAAGAAATTAAAGTTTCAGTCCGAAGCACGAAGTGTCTTGCGTTCACGTAGGATTTGGACAAGGATTCATCCCAAAGAGTGTTGTAGACAGCTATTCAGTGGCTGATTCGAACCTATAACCTATAGATGACAAGTTGTTAACTAATGCATATTGAAGAGAAGGAAAAATGACCTGATCCATTATATGGTTAGTATCGCAATGCCACCAGAGGAGTCCGGACAGAACTGAAACAGACATGACTTGGAAAATTCGTAGTCCTGAGTAGGCCTCATGCTTTCGTTCTTTAAGTCCTCTACCAAGCAATACTTTAAATTGCAACCACCAACTTGTCGTCCATTGATCTTCAGCACCTGACAAATTACAAAAAATAACGATATTTTACGTGAACTGTTTCAATCATCAAATATACTGATAGTGTAAAAAAAATTTCGCACTAGTAATACGTATTTATTAAATCCTAACAGAAAAAAGATTTAATTTTGCATACTTTTTGATGGTAGTCGTCCTCCTAAGTGCCTGTAACTTTGGTTCAAATCCTCTTTCAAAGATGGATAGATATTCTTTTTGTAAGAGGTAATTAAGGACTGCTTAATTGCACTTTGATTATCAGATTGATCTGGCTTCACTACAATTTCATGTTGATCATCGTGTCTTGTATCAGGGGTAATACCTGCGTCATTTTTTGAGTAAAAAATTAGTAGGATAAGCATTAACAGAAATTGCATTTGGCAAATCATGAAAGGAGAACTTTGTACTGTTAACTATATTATATGGACATGGAAAACAAGTATCGTACTGGCAATCTTAATGTAATTTGCGAATATTTAACTTGTTTTTTAAGGAGATTTTTTTCACTTGACGACAAAGGACAATGGGACCGAGAAAAGGTAAAAAAGAAAATGATAGCACACATCCTTAATTAAAGGGCTAAAGGATAAAATTATAATATGATCAGATACTAATTGTTTCACTTTGACTGGGATAATTAATTAGCTAAATTAATATAACCATGTAACATATCACAAACTTGAAATTTAAACATGTAATGAGTGTGCTCAAATATAATAGAAAGCTCTGAATTGCTTAACCAAAGATCTCAAGTTTGAGTTATGGGTATGGAATCACCTTTCTTATGAAGCACTTTATTTCTAATGTAAGATTTTTTCGACGCGAATTCGAATTCAGTCGGGCTCCAGCATAGATATTGGGCACCAAGCAAAAAACTAAAAAAAAAATCTGAGGATTGGCTGCAATTTTTGACAGGTCAAATCTCAACTACTTTTACCAATTTTCTGGACATTTTCGATTGTTTTCTTATTATACATTTTCTTTTTCTTTCTAATGTGTTTCTTCGACCTGATATAATAGACGCGAAAATAATGTGAAGAAAAAGAAAAGAAACATGTACGTAAAACAAAAAGTATGGAGTGACATAATATTTGAGTAGATAAGAACTCACTGAAAATAAAAGTACACAGTTAACTGTAGGAAAAAGTTTGTAGATTAGATTTACCTTATAAGGCAAAAACTTAGGTAATTTTTCCTGTCATGACCTAGTTTTGTTCTTGGTTTCTTTTTTTGACAGTAACTCATCGAGTTCTGGTACTTAGCCATACATGAGTTAATCTTCGTTCCAATTTTATTGGATGTCTCCAAAAGATAGCAATATATAAGCTTGAACCTTGATTTACTTCCATTAGGAAAAGCTCACACAAAATAAATCATGGTGTATTTTGGATTCCCACACCACAATACAACAACAACAACTCAATATAATCCCATTTAATAGGGTCTGGGAAGGATAGTGTATACGCAGACTTTGGCCCTACCCTGAGATAGGGAGACTGTTTCCAAATAGACCGTCGGCATCCTTCCCTCCAAAAACTTCCCACCTTATTCTTTGACCCACACCACAATAGTGTAGGCCAAATATCCCTGAGTAATTATATGAGTTCACCTATTTTGGTGAATACATTATAAGTAGTACTTTATACACTAACAAAAAAAGGAATAATCAAAAGTAGTAACAAAAAGAAAAATTACATACCATTAGCAAGATCAAGCAGAAAATCAGCAGGGTTCATGAAATTGAATCCAGGAGCATAACCAATAGATGTAAAATACTCCATAACAGGGCTGCTTTTTCCACTATAAATTGGACAACCTTCGGTTAACACAATAATCTTGTCAAACATTCTGAACAACCTGCTCGAAGGTTGATGTATAGTTGTAATAACGGTCCGACCACCTCGAGCCAGCCAACGTAACGTCGCAACGATATGTTGAGCCGTGGTCGAGTCGAGCCCAGAAGTAGGCTCATCAAGCAACAATAAGCTTGGATTTACTAACATTTCTTGTCCAATACTAACCCTCTTTCTTTCTCCCCCTGAAATTCCTCTAAATAATTGGCCACCAATCATACTATTTTTGCACCTTGTTAATCCTAGTTCCATGATAACCAACTCTGCCTGCTCTTTTTTCTCCTGATTCGTTAACTTATTAGGCAATCTTAATAAAGCAGCATATGTTAGTATCTCAAGGACAGTTAAATGAGGATATAGCACATCATCTTGTGTAACGAAGCCAATTTTTCGTTTCATTGAGCTCGAAAATTGTTGTCCATTGTATGTTATGGTACCGGAGAATTTCCCCGGTAGTCTTCCTGATAAAGCTGTTAGGAGAGTTGTTTTGCCACTTCCAGATGGACCAAGCATGGCTAGAATTTCACCAGGTTTAACTATTCCTGTCACACCTTGGAGTAACATGCGAGTTTGCTTTTGTTGAGTTGAAGAAAAACAACCTCCCTTATTGCTTTCCAACTTTATTGTATATGAAACATCTTCAAACTGCAAATATAAAAATCATAACATTAATGAATTACAAACTATGTAATCCATAGCAACGATTATACATGACATTGAACTTTTAGGTCAAACGAGAACAAAAATAATCAATCTTGTTAAACTGTCAGTATAAATAGAAAGTTAAATTTAATAAGGTCAAAGGGACTAAATGGTGGCACCTTAAGTGTCACGGGGCGTAATGATTCACGAAGAACCGATAACTTAGCCTGGTTTAATTGTTGTTGATGATCTGGGACTTCATCATTTACACGAGGGCTAACATTACTTGTTGGACCAGTTGGTTCAATTTGAAGTGAAATGCTATCCATTCGGGTACGTACAAGAACATTACTCGAACCACTATTAATGTTATTCTCTTGATCATGAGGCAACATTATTGCTAATTACTCTGAAAATTTGAAAGAATGTATTTTCAAGGCTTGATAGAAATGAGGAAGAAGATGAAAAGAGATCAAGAGAAAAGGAAAAAGAAAATGGTAGTGAATCAGAAAAGAGAGTTAAATGGGTTAGCTAGAGAAGAGAAAGAAAGAAAGAAATCACATGCAAATGAAGAAAAGAAAAGGGAACTTTAAAGTGAAAATTGCACGAGAAGAAGCAGAGTATGTTTGTGTCATGATATAGGAGTTTAATTAAGTACTAAAGAGGAGAAGGAGTTGTCAATTTGGAAGTGTAGGGGTGATGTATTGAATTTTGCCGAATTATAATGGATGTCTCTTTCTATAGTTTCCTCTTTGTTTAATGTATGTGCTTCTTTATATATCCACGGGATAAAGTTTAATAGTAGATGCTAACAATTTTTTCTTTCCTTACTAGTTATTATTAAAAGAGATTAAATGGTATTTCGGTGCATAAAGTATTCTGCGTTCACATAAAATTAGGGGGAGTACTGCATTTCAAGGAGTTATGATGTTGACAATCTATTCGAATACTAATTTTACGTCTCGAATACATAACCTATAGGTCAAATAAAATTATTTTATTGTTGCTCCAAGGATCTTCTTGTTTACTACTCCGAAATTATTAATATCGTAGCAATTAATTTCAAGGGAAAAGGCTGTAGGTTTGAGTTCTATTTATCTGTATATGTCACGTGTTACTAATTGGTGAATATTAATTATTTATTGAATTTCAATTTAATGCGATTACAATATAATTAAATATTATTATAATTAAATTATGTTATTAAAATATAATTGCATGTAACTCTGTAATCAAATGACAAGCAATATACTTACTATGTGAAAGATTCTTTAAATATCTTGGGGTATAACTTAAATTCACATTTATTTTACATTTACCAAAACAAAAGGAAATTAAAATGTGTTGTTCAAAAAAAGAAGAACATGAAGGGTAATTTTTCTTGTGTCTAAACAGCATTAAGCAGAAATAAACATAGTAATAGTGAATAACTCATACTATATAGGATTGTGCAATTTGTAGTAGAAAGCACAATCTCTTTGATTTTGTCCGTATATTCACATAAGACGGCCATGGCAATTTGTTCCATAGCCAGCCTGGAAAAAAGGAAACTGTATATTTGTGTAGTTTAGAATTAGAACACCTTTGGTAGTTTTTTTTTCTTTTTTCTTTTTACATTACGTGTTTTCACTAACTCAACAAATACATAGAATACTCACTCGATTTCAATTTATATGAACATATTTCCATTTTAATCTGTGCTAAAAAAATGTCCTTTTCCCTATTTGAAAAACAGTTTACCTTTATGAAATGCTTTATAGCCACACAAAATGTATGTGCTTCATTTTACACCATAAATTAAAAAATCTTCTTTTTTTACTTAAACTCTGTGTCCGGTCAAATGGGCTCGTATAAATTAAAATGGGAGGAGTATATGTTTTAATATAAACTGCTATCAAAGTTAACTGTACTAGTTAATTAATGGAGTACATATTATCATCTTATTTTGATCACTCCACAATAAACTAGAAGTATAACTCAGTATAAATATAGAATGCAGATAAGATAAGTTCTGTGCAAATTTCAATAATGACCCTTTAACTTTGTAGAACAAAATATTTCTACGTAGGCCAACAAATAAATATGTTTATGGGGCCACAAAATCTTCGTACTAACTGTTACAATAAGCCAACTCCCTTTCCTCAATAAAATTTAAAAAAATATAAGCAGGAAAAGAAGAAAAAGGAGAAAGTAAAAAAGAAAATCTTATGCAAAATGATTTCTGCTTTTGGGGTCTTATTTATTTATTTAATTAATTAATTACAAAATCTTATTGTGAAGTTTGGTCTTTTTCTTTTTTCTTCTATGCAAAGCAAAATGTAAGATATGTATGACACAAAATTAAAGACCACCTCATTACCAGGAAAAATATACCCAAAATCTTAAAGTTGGACTCAGGAAAACTAGAACCAACGTCATAAAGTTTCCTTTTTTTTTTTTGAGTTTAAGTTATATATCGGTAGTAGAAAAAAGATTTACGCTATATTACGTCACTCAAAGGATATCTTCAAATAAGTCTCCTTAAAATATAAGATTTGTAAGTTAAACAATAAGCTTGATTATATTTGCTACAACAGATAAAAATAATTAACTTGATCGTTTTTTTTACCGTAATGATGTACAACTTAAACTTATCTTTTAGTTTTTATTGTTATTTTTATAATGATTGATAGATGAGAGGAGGATAGCTAATTTGGTATCTCCTTTATGGAGTGTCTAAAGAAAAAAAGCAATGTGGGTACAAGGTTCTTTGATACTTTTTATGTGGCAAATTTCCATTCAATAGGAAAGATAGTGGAAGAGATTGCAGTGCCGTGCTTTCTTTGTAAAGAAGAACTCTTCCTTTGCTTTTTTCTCTTATGAGAATCACAATCTAGTTTGCTGTTGTTTGATCCCTTTTCATTTTTATACAGTAATGATTTACCAGACTTTGCCAGGTAAAAAGATTAGGTTAAAAGGTTTGTAGAAAGGGGAAACAAGAAAAAACACACTCATGTGTGTGTGGGATTTATTTTTATTGTTGTTGGTGTTATGGAGGAGAAGCTATTTGGTGACTAAATTATAACTACGTTACAACATTATGATAGAAGTGCACATAGAATGATCCCGATCGATTATGTCATAATAATGTTGTACATAGGTCGGATTGATTTGAATATTATAATTATCAAATCAAATTAATTATGTCGGGTTATTAAATCTAACGACCATACCAAAACAATCAAACTCGAATTTTTCAATTTCGATTTTTCTCGAATTTTCGGATTTTTTTCCGATAAAATCTTCGTAGAACAAAACATATACCTAAAATATTTCTTTAAATATTGTAGTAAGATACAATTATATAAAGTATCTTCTAAGAAAATGATATAAAATATGTGATGTGTCATGGCATTATCCTAAAATATTCAATAATAAATACAATAAAATTATATTATATAAATATTGCTAATTAAAAAGTCATAATCAAAATAAACATAATCTAAAAGTACTAAGTCATGCTAAAATATGTAGACTAGTAAAGGAGTATTAATAACATGACTAAACGCCAAAGAAAAAATAAAAATAGATTATGTATTTTATCCAAATTATTGCAAAACAAAAAATAGATATTCAATGCATTCTCATTCGGAGTGGTGAATCAAATATCATAGCATTAGTATTGATTTTTGATTTTAATTTAATTTTTAGTAGCATTATTTAGTTTACTAGTTAATGGCTATAAAACTTATTGGAACATTCAAAAGTTCTAAGTCCAACTTTGAATAATACCTTAAAAGATAAAATTATGAAAATTTTAAGAAATATTTATAAATTACAGCACAATAAGTATATTTATATATTAAAAATATCTAAAAATTTCTATATATTTAATGTCGGGTTGATTTGGTTTCGATTTGACTTTCTTTAGTTAAAACCGAATCAAATCAATTATGGTCGAGTTTTTTCTCCAACACCAAACCAAATCAAACCAAACCATAGTTGAGTTTTTTTTTTTTTTTGGTTAGTTTTTTTCCTCGGTTTGATTCAGATTATTGGGTTGGTGCGGTTTGTCGGTTTTCTTTGTACATCCTTACATAATATTGCTTGTGGTCTCATTAATTAAATTATTTTGGATAATCCCCACCATATGAATTAAGAGGCGGAACTAAAATTTGAAGGTGGCGAGGGTACATGAGTAAATTGATCAACCCTCAAGAAAATAAGAAAATAATACATAATCCCTCAAGATAAGGTTAACCACGATGCTCACCTCACGCCAACGGCCAAACTCAAAGCTCAACCACAACATTTCCCTTCTATTAAGCCTTCAGACCAATAGAATCTAGAAAATTACCAACCAAACGATTCAATTTAAGCCTTATGAACTACCCACGATTAGAAGGAATTCAATTTAGGTCATTTTTTTAAAAAGCCAATACCGGGGTCCACTTGGTCCAAACATATAATTCAGACCAAAACACGATTACCCATTCACCCTCGAGCCCATGTATATAATTGATTTTGGAATCTGACCTCAAGTTGAGCTCTAAATCCCAAAATTTTGAAATACCTAGTTTAACCCAAAAATCCCCAATTCCACCATGAAAACATTAGATTTTATGTTACAATCTAGTAAAATATAGTACAATATTGAAAGAAACCAGTTTAGAATCACTTACCTATAATTTTGGGAAGAAAAGTTCTTTGAAATATCGCCTCTTGTATTTTAGGTTTAGAAAATTTGAAGAATGGGAAAAAAATCCTGCCTAAGTTAAGTTTTGTTGAGCTGCAGATGCCGCATTTGCAACCTGAGTTTGGCAAATGCAAAGCTCGCAAATGCGAGGGGACTATCGCAAATGGGAAGTCCTTCGCACCTTTGCCGCCTTCGCAAATGCAAAGGATAGTTCGCAAATGCAAAACATCCCATTTCGTAATTGCGATAGAAATGATCGTGTTTGCGATTATGTCTTCCCCAGACTCACTTCCAAATGCGAATCTTTTATGCTCGCAAATGCGGACTCTGATCTCGCAAATGCGAGATCAGAGGCCAACACCATAACTGGAACACCAGAAATATCTCTAAGTTCAAATTTCACTTTGTAGCCTATCAAAAACTCACCCGAGCCCTCAGAGCTCCTAACCAAATATGCACACAAGTTTTAAAATATTGTACGAACTTGCTCGACCTACTGATGTACCATTCCCGACTTTTAAAGGGTTGGTAGGCTTCAAGCCGGGTCAGTTAGACCTAAGTAAGTAGGCATCACGCAAGACTTTATTCTTTTCTACCGCTCTTTGTTTACTTTTGGACTTCCCGATAAAGCTGCTAGTATCAGGTAAATTTATATTGGTTAAAGTGAAAAAAAAAATAGTAGAGAGATTCGGCATAGTGCTCACTGAACCTCCGTAATATCTAACAAGTCGAGTGACCCCATTTCGAAAATCACTTTTGTCTTCAGCTCTGTGGCTCCGCGCTTCTTTCATTATTATCTCTCACAATCTTGAATTAATATGGCTTCGCAACAGGGTCCATTTTTGCCTATTGAGATTATTCTCCGATAATAATAAACTCAGGCGCAGTCTTTTGCCTATTGAGCCTGATCTCTCTCCTAAATTGGATCCACTCCTTAACCTAATCTTTTTCCTACATTATACGTGCGAGTTGTGTTAGAAAATATTTGTGTACGAGTTTTCAAAGATATTAATAATGTCCTTAGTCAGTTCAATATTTATTCAGAAATTCTGAGTTAAATTCGTAAATTCTCACACTATTCATATGCTGTTTCAACTGTGATACTACAAGACGTGCTGTCCCTACCTCCACCTTTTCTAGCTAGCAGCTATTTAATAATATTCCAATTTCGGTTTTAGTTAGCAATGATTCAAAGACTAGTGGTGTTTCTTCCGTGTACAAGTGTTTTTTTATTTTTTATTCAGTGTCCGATACTCGTGTTAATTTGAATTTGGGATAGGGCCCCATTTCAGGAATAATGCTCCATACTAAGATTTTTTCTATATTTAAGTCTCGAGTCTGATCTGAGACCTCCGATCAAGAAAGGAACAGTCTCATCCATTGCATCCCTACACCAATGGTCGATCTACAAGTTTTACCGCACGGAAACATCCCCAAATACATGGTAAAGTTTTACGATTAGATTTAATCAAGCATAGACAGCGTAATAATTATTCTATAATTGATGTTCTTTAATTTGCTATTGTAGGTACGTATATTATCACTTATTATAGATGTTTATTTGAAAAATTTTCTCTATTTTTCCTCGAAAGAATCCAACCACTGGAATCTCTTGTTAATAATCTCTTGACAAATAAATTAATCTTAAAGGTTAAATTAAATGGGAAAGCGGGAAGGAATATGTTTGTCCTAATACCACTAATTATTGGCCTTCACTAACTTTAGGCATATCTCTCAATGCCGGGTCTTATGCCAAGTGTTAAAATGCTTTGTTTCTAAGCTTTTCGACATTATTTTTATGCTTCTTTCTCTCTATTTGGTCAAACTTCCTATTCAAGGTGCTTTTGACATAATATAAGCTCTAATTACTAAAAGCATTATTATCTTCTTTCCGTGTCACGTTTTGATGTGATTGACTTTAAATGATTCTGTACTTAATTTGGAAAAAGCTTTGATATTAGAATGTGATTCTTATTTCTTTACAAAAAAAATCCTGAATACACTATTTATTACATAAAATGTATAATTTATTATAATTTCTCAACCTTTTTGGCGACAGCACAAGATTCACCTTATAATGGACTTAATATAACTAATAAAATATTGGTCAGAAAGCGTGATTCTATATTTTTATTTAGGGAAATTCAACCTCTTATTACGTAAAAGTAGCAAAAAAGCCTTTGCACTAAAGCTCAAAAGAATGATATGTTTGTTTTTGCCTGCCAATAAAGAAAGATTAAACTAAAGTATAAAAGAAGGAAAACTATAATTGTGGTAAATATTTATAAGAAAAAAAATGTTTAGTAGAAAAAGTGTCAGAATATGAAACCTGTGATACCTTTAAGGATGTAACCAATTATTCGTTCAATGCATCACTCAATTCAATCCTGCAGTTCATTTTACTTTGTGTATTTATGACAAATTCGTTGCATTCTTCTAAATTGAAATAATGGTCCTTAGAGATTTATTCTGTTTGAACGGCATGCAATACTTCCTTATGTCCTGATATATGTTGAATTTCTAGAGGGAGAATTTCTGTAAATGGTTGAAATTGCATTTTTGTTTAAGAGAAATAAAAGTGTACTGTATAAGCTATATAATACTCACGTCCAACATCAACTAACTTCTAGCTACTTTGTAGGGGTGTACAAAGAAAACCGATAAACCGCACCAACCCGATAATCCGAGTCAAACCGAGAAAAAAAACCCGACTATGGTTTGGTTTGACTTGGTTTGGTGTTGGAAAAAAAAACCCGACCATAATTGGTTTGGTTTGGTTTTAACTAAAGAAAGTCAAACCGAAACCAAACCAACCCGACAATACATATATAGCAATTTTAGATATATTTAATATATAAATATACTTATTGTAATGTAATTTATAAATGTTACTTAAAAAAATTTATAATTTTATCTTTTAAGGTATTATTTCAAGGTTTGATTTAGAACTTTTGAATGCTCTAATAAGTTTTATAGCCATTAATACTAGTAAATTAAATAATGCCAGCAATCAATACTAATGCTAACAAAAGACATTCAATTCAATATTATGAACGAGAATGTATTAAATGTCTGTTTTGTATTTTGCAATAATTTAGATAAAAATACATAACCTATTTTTATTTTTCTTTAGCTTTTAGGCATATAATTAATACTCCCTTATTAGTCTATCTAGTTTAGCATGAATTAGTGCTTTTAGATTATGTTTATTTTTATTATGACTTTGTAATTAGCAATATTTATAGTACATAATTTTATTATTTTTTTATTGTTGAATATTTTAGGATAAAGTCATGAGTCATGACATGTCTCATATTTTGTATTATTTTCTTGAAAAATACTTTATATAGTTGTATCTTACTAGAATTAAAGAAATATTTTGAGCATACATTATATATACGAAGATTTTACCGAAAAAAAATCCGAAAAATCCGAAAAACCCGTAAACCCGAACAAACCCGAGAAAAACCGATATTGAAAAACCCGAATTTATTGGTTTGGTTTGGTCTTTAGATTTAATAAACCGACACAATTGGTTTGGTTTGGTAATTGTAAAATCCGAACCAACCCGGTCTATGTACACCCCTACTACTTTGTACATCTGTGTTGTTATGGACGGCTTTTCAATCATGCCCTATGACCTTTTGATCGTAACTCTTGGTGTCCTAGTAAGTCTCTCAATGTCTAGTGCCACGGACTGTTCCATGGTCTTGGTCACGCCAAGTAACAAGCGCACATGTGCTTCTGACGCTCCACCGATATTCCTCGCTAGCACCCAGCCGCAGGCAGACGCCAACAATGTTTAAGGCTATTTTAATGAAAAATAGGATTTTCAACACCTAGCACATGTACGTGCTCGTCACCTCAGGTACAAGGCATTTCAATTACCACAATAATAATCCTAAGGGGAGAGTCCCCCACGCAAGATTAGATAAGACACTTACCTCGAACCAGCTCAAAATTAACCCAACACCACGTCTTTGCCACGAGTTTTTGACTCCAAATGGTTCAAATCTATTAAATTCATTTGAATAATATAAATAACACTTCAAATAACCGATTCTACAATTAAATTCTAAACTAATACACGAAATTGTGTAAATGGACCAAACGGCCCCTCGAGCCCATGTCTCGGAATCGAGTAAAATTTATATATTTCGAATACTTATTCACTCATGACTCTAACCATATATGAATCTCTCAAATCGGATGTCAAAACCCCAAACAAAACTCAATAATTCGGGCTATGAAGTTTACTAACTTTTTTCCCAAAATTTCCACCAATATTCGAAATTTAAAGACTAAATTTAAGTGAGGAATCATGAAAATTGATCTAAGTTGGATAGAGATCACTTACCCAAGTCACCCACGTGCAAAAGTCTTCAAAAATTATCCCTCCCGAGCTCTCAAGTTCGAAAATATGAAAATAGGCTTAAACCCTCGAATTGGGATTTTAAGAAATCAGCCCAGGTATTTTGTACATCGCGATACCGAAAGGGGACCCCCAATCGCGAAGAGTAAAATTTGATGGCTCCTGAACTGGGCTACACAAATGGGAGATGGGTCACGCGATTGCGAAGAATTAAAAGGGCAGGTTTATGCGTTAGCGAACAATGCCACGCGAGCACGAAGGGTAAAAGGCCACTGGGGCATATCTCTACTACACGAATGCGAAAGAGGTAATGCGAACGCGAAGGAGGAAGGGACAAGCTTCTGTGATTGTGAACCAAGTCATGCGATCGCAAAGAACAAATTAGACCCCTTCGAAAATACACTACGCGAACGCGAAGGAACGATCGCGAACGCGATGAAGGAAACAAGATACCAGATTTTTCTGCAATTCTACAAGTTCCAAAATGACCCATTGAGCATCTGAGACACACCCAAAGCCCTCAGGACCTCAACCAAACCTTCCAAGCAATCCTAAAACATCATTCAAACTTGTTCTATCTGATTCAAGCTTAAAATTTTTAAAAACTCTAAAAACACATTTTCGATTAACAAGTTTATCAAACCTCGTCTGAAACACCTGAAATATTTCACACACGTCATATTAAACACTACAGAGCTATTCCAACTTCTGGAAATCTATTCCGACCCTCGGACCAAAATCTCAATGTCGAATTGGAAACTTCAAACATTCGACATTTCAAGCCTAAATTATCTACGTTCCTTTAAAAATTTTAAAGCACAACCCGAACACATTTCTAAGCCCGAAATCACCCAACGAAGCTAACAGAACCGTCGGATTTTCATTACCGGGCCGTCTTTATACTGTTCCGATTACGGTCAACTTTCGAACAATTAAGCTCTCATTTGGGGACTAAGTGTCCCAAAACTTACCGAAACTTAAAACCGAATAACCCGACAAATCAAATAGTAGAAAAAAATTTGGGGAGAACAATTAATAGGGAATTGGGGTGTATATTCTTAAGACGACATGCCGGCTTGTCACACCCACCTTAGCGACGATTACATCTTACAACAACAACAACCACAATCAAGTATAATCCCACATAGTGGGGTCTGGGGAGGGTAGTATGTACGCAGACCTTACCCCTACCATTGGGTAGAGAGGCTGTTTCCAAATAGACCCCCGGCTTCCTTCCCTCCAAGAACTTCCCACCTTGCTCTTGGGGAGACGATTACATCTTACGTAGGCTACAAATACCTTGCAGTGTTCACTTGTAACATACATGGAAAATACACGAATATTCACTTCAGTGGATCTTCTAAAAAGTTATCATTTCATTTATATCTTTGAAAGATTGTAGTCCGCTCTTGTAAATCCATATCAAAGGTCGACATTCAATAAGAATTCTTCTCTCTAATTCTGCTTTATTTATCACTGTACTTTGGACAAAATTTTTTGTTAATGGCTTATATATAAATATAATTTGATTATTTCTTCTAAAATAAATTTTTGGGATAGACAATATATACAATGAATCAATTTAAGAAACCCAAGCAACGATAACAATATTTCCTCCTGTCCAAATTAAGCAATTTTTTAATCTTTTTTTTTGTCTAAAATAAGTAATTTTTTTATATTTCAAGAATGAATTAATTATTTTTTTCCTACATTGTCCTTGGACTTTATTGGTAATTAATGCTAAAAAATGAATTTTTTAATCTGTACGAAAACATCCAAAAAATTAATTATTTTGGATCGAAGGAAGTAAAGTGTAAGCCTTAATTTCATTCCATGATAAGCATTCGCCAACTTCAACTTTGCCTGGAGGTACAACAAAGGCCACATCTTAGTACCACAAACGTGCAATTACTTTGTTTTCATCAGAAAAATCCAAGGGAATATGTGGGGAAACTTAAAATGATATGGAAAACTAAGATTCATATCCTATGCTATTTTTAGCTATCTCACTTTTTCCATATGATGTTTCTAACTAACATTTGTCGATCTATATACATGCTTAAAGTTCATAGCTTCCAACACTAAGTCAGCACAAATTATAAATAGAGGCCATGTGCATTACGTACCAAGTTTTTTCTGTTAAAATGTTGTCCTTCAAAAGCATAGATTCATGAACGCATTGATTGAGAAACATTCTTTTTTATAATCTTACATGAAGTTATATCAATGGTAGTGTCCCTTATTTTATAACTTTCGCTTTTATGTAATAGATACATTAATCTGAACTGGAATCTGGATATATACCACGAACCAATATTATATACTCAAATACATATCCGTTTTTTTTTTCATCTTATTTTGTCCATTTATCAATACTCTTATCATTTGAAAATTAAAAAAGAATGATTTTCATAGATTCTAGATAATATATATATATATATATATAACACTATTTGCCTCAATATTACCTATAAACAAACGAGTGAACACATCTCCATATTATTATGTGTATATATTATATGATGAATCCCCTTAACTACTTCATATATTAACTTTTTTCATGTATTAGCAGAATAAATTTTTTACCTCCGCTACTTATATTGTAACAAAAGACCTCTACTTATCCTTGAAGGTTAAATGTTTTGAAACTGTTATCTTCGTGATCCTTGGAAGATGTTCCTATTTTAGTCTATATTTTTTTTTTGAGCAAATAAGAATATATATATTAATAACTAGTTGTTACGTACATAGCCTTCATAGTTTTTGTTACTAAGGATACTTTAATTTCCTAAGCTTTCTAGAATATTAGAGGCTTCGAAAGATAAGGTTTTAGTACAAACACATAGTTCATTTTTTCACTTTCTACCAGATGATTTACATAGTCTGGAGGTAATATAAAAACTCCCTTTCTTTCTTTCTGTCTTGCCTTCTTCGCCAAGTTATGCACAATTCTATTCCCTTTTCTGAACGTGTGCTGGAGGATCACCTTCTGCTAGTGCATGAACAACCTGCATTGATCAATAATGTTGTCATAAAGTCTATTTCCTTGATGGATCGAATGAATGGCATCTGTGGAGTTTGTTTCTATCTATAGTGAGAACATGCTCCATTCTCGTGCTATTTTTAACCCCTCCATGAGTGTCTTTATTTCTGCATGTAATGATCTAGAAGCCTGGGTAGTCTTTGCAAATCCAACTAGTCAATTCTCATGCGTTTCTCTGATTATCCCTCCAATGCCAATAATTTCATTGTGATTTTTGAAACTAGCATCAATTTTTAAATTTAAATCTCCCTCTAGGTGGTTTACTCCATTTAATATGGATAGGGAATTTCGTACAACCAGTAGGGGATTTTTCAGTTAGTAAAAAGAATTCAGTTACTTTTTGGATGACATGATTAGTATTGATAGGCAAATTCATGTTATTATGATTGTTATTATTCCTATTGGCCCAAATTTGCCAAATGGTAAATGGAAATATGAATTTTCATTTAGGGGTGTTTTTGGGAAGACTGTTATCTAGGCTTTGTATTTGCAGTAGCCAATACCTATTAGTATTATTATCCAAATTAAAACATCCTATATTTTCCCAAAAGTATTTGACTGCTTGGCAATTCAGAAAAATGTGACTTATAGTCTCTTTTTTTGGGACTTGCAAATAGGGCACAAGGGATCTATATTCATGCCAATACGTGATAAGTATTTTTTGCATGGAAGTTTATTATGGAAGCATTGCCATAGGAAAAATTAATCTTATAGGGGCAATTAAGGTTCCACACCCAGGAGAAGTCTAGTCCGTTTGTTATTGGAGTTTCAATTAAAGCATAACAAGACTTATAAATGAGGAAACCTTCTGTGGTTAACGACCATATGGAGATATCATTGTTAGGGACTTTCATGCGAATCTTTGTATTAAGGATATTAGTCTTGATGTCGGAGGGAGGATCTATGCTTAACTTATCAAATACCAGTACATTTCATCCAAAATGTCTCTTATTTTTATAGAGAGGCCAGTTACGGATAAAGGACCCATTATGTCCCTTCTAAGGCTTCCCAATTAGAAATCCAGTTAGTGTCCTAAATTTTCATATTGGTATAGTAGTGAGGAGACCAAGTAATATCTTTAGAACAAATTTTCCATCCTTTCTGGATACTTTTATAAATAGAGGAGTTTTTTTAATGTTCTTATTAAGACAATAGGTGGATATAATGAAACGAGCCCAAGGGATTGTAAGATTGGATAGTAGTCTCCATGAAAGAGATGCTAGCATGCATAAGATCTTCGATTGGGCCGAATGAATGCCCAAGCCACCATTTTTTTTGGTTGACACACAGTGGACCAATTAACAAGGTGAATTTTTCTTTTTTCAATGGTGCTACCCCATATAAAGTCCCTTTGAGTTTTTTCACTTACGGAGTGTATTCTTTGGTAGAAAAGAGTATTGCATATAGTGGTAAGGAATTAAATTAAGGTATGAGTTAGTTAAGGTAGTCCTACCTGCGAAGTTAAGGAATTTTAATTTCCACGAAGCTAGCTTAGATCTCATTTTATCAATGATGAATTGAAAATCCCTAGGTCTTGGACAATTTTTAAGAATTGGGAAGCCTAAGTAAGTAATGAATTGGCTACAATTCTTTATACCTAGTGTATTAGAGGTGGATTTAATGAGGAAAAGGATGTAATTTTTTGAAAAGAGAATTTTCGATTTTGTGTTATTGATGCATTGCTCGGAAATATTACAAAACAGATCTAAACCATTTTTAATTGCATGGCAAGATTTGTTGTTGACCTTAGCCATTAGAATAAGGTTGTTAGCAAAACAAGGTGTGAGAAGCTAAGATTGTTTTTTCCAAAGGTGATTGGCTCCCAATATCTAGTGTCAACTTGGTGGTTGATATATTTAGTAAGCATTTCTAGGCATAGGATGAAAATGTAAGGTGAAATAGGATCACCTTGTCTAATGCCACGACTAGGTTCAAAGTACATAGTGACAGAACCATTTACTAGAATAGCTATCTACTTGTTGAAATGCAACTAAGTAAACGCTTACAGAATTTAGGGAAAAATTCAAAGTATAATGAACATATGACCATTATAATCGATCAAAAGCTTTTTCTAGGTTGATATTTAGAATTATACGGCCTTGTTTTCCTTTCATTTTATTGAGCTTAGAAATTATTTCCCGAATGTTAATAGCATTGTCAACAGCTCTTCTGTTTCTTATGAAGCTGGCTTCAAAGGGGCTTGTTAAAAGATCTTGGAAGGGCTTTAGTCTATTAGAAAGGATTTTAGTAATAATTTTGTAAAGGTGTTATGAAGACCAATTCGTCGAAATTTTCTAACATTATTAGCATTAGGAATTTTCGGTATAAGGCATAGGTAGGTCCTATTGATCTAATTGGGAAAACTTGAGTACCAAAAATACTATGACAAAGCTTTCTTACCGAATGGCCTACACTTTTCTAATATTTTTGGAAAAAAATGGTGTAGACCATCCGGTCCAGGAACTTTGAAAAGTTTGATGAGATGAGGTGCTTCCTAAGGGGTTATTCCATCTATCACAGGAGTGAGTAGTTGTAAAGGAGCATGTAAAACAGTTTAGGACATGAGACGTAGTTTGTGCATGGTCATTGATCCAACTACCATTGTCGTCTTTAAAGAAATTAATCTTGTTTTTTTTTCTATTGGTAGGAGTGATATGAAAAAATTCGGTGTTTGCGTCTCCTTCATTTAACCATGAAATCCTAGATCTTACTTTCCAATAGTCTTCCTCAATTTTTAGTATATCATTATATTCCCTAGTTAAGTCTTTTTCTAATTGTTGAAGAAAAGAACTAGTAATATATTTGGAGGAATTCTGGATCCCTTGTAGTCTAGCTAGTAGCTTCCTTTTTCCTCCTATTATGTTGCCAAAAGTACTATTTCCAAGGCTTAATATTGCCAATAAAATTTTGACTGCCTTTCAAATAGTCATTCCTTATCCAATTTTTAACAACAAAGTTTTGAATGTCTGGGTGCTTGCACCCGAATATTTATAATCTAAACGGAGAATTATGATGAATCCTATTTTTGGAATTAACTCAATAAGAATGGGGTTGTGATCCGAGTGTGTTTTGGGTAGATGGATCACAGAGCTTTTAGGAAACAATTCTATCCACTTATCATTACGTAGGATTTTATCCAAACGTTCCATAATAAGACCATTATTTCTATATTTACGATTGCACCAAGTATACTTACATCATTTAAAACCTAAATCTAGTAGGTTACAAGAATTTATTTTAGACCAAATAAATTTAGTCCTACTCTCTCTGATAGGTCTACCGCCATATTTCTCATTAGAAGTAGTGACATCGTTGAAGTCACCTCCAACAATCCAAGGACCTTTGTAGGTTTTTCTAATATGTTCTAATTTTTCCCACATTAAGTTCCTATAGTGAACATTAGTGCTATCTAAAATCGATGAGAAAAGCCATTTTTTCGAATAGGACTTACCTCAATTGTTGCATGTATCTCCTAGTTCCTACGAATAACATTATGCATACTAACAATCTCATGGTTTCGCATCATCACCATGCCAGCAGATTGCCCTACTGTTGGACTTCTATCAACTCCGAAAAGCCAAATTCATTGAGTAGACCAGCATGATTCTCCATTTTTGTTTCAAGAAGAGTAACTAGACAGGGTCTATGGGTATCAATCATCTCCCTAAAGTTTCTTCTAAAGTTATCATTGTTTCCACATCTTATATTCCATATAATGATATTGGTTTGGTGATTCATCAATTGATTAATGGCTAAGTTAGTTGGCTCCTCATTCTCTCTAATTCCTCCTGGAAACACAGGATTCATTCTTAGTGATAGCACTAGAATCATGGCTCTGTTGCCCGCTGTTGGATTCTGGGGGAGGGGGAGGAGAAGGGGTCTGATATCCATAAAGCATTTGAAAAGTGTCGGTGGGCAACTGAATACCTGCCTATTTTCTTGCATCTCCCTAAAGAGTAAGACATTTATCCCGTCTAGACTTGAGAAGTCTAGGACTCGCTCTAAGACTAGGTTGATAGGAACTTCCTCTTCCTCCATTACTACCTATATTGGACCTGGTACTTGGTTTTCATGTTCCTGGGGAGGGGGTACACGTTGCTGCATGGGTGGGTGAGGCTGTTTTGGAGGGAGGGTTGTGTTGACCTCTTATGGTAGAAAAATAGGGTTCAGGTAAGTGTACATCTCCATTGGAAAGAAGGGCATCTCCATTGGAGCATTTTGAAGGTGAATTGGGTTGAACTGTGGGGGCATGTTCCATTGATGCATCATTGCATACACCATTTGAGGGTTCATTGAGGGCGTCAGAGGTTGGAGGATATTGTTTAACCACATTTGGTTTAGGTAATTGCTCATAGCAAGCCTCATTCCCTCTGCCACTAGCTGAGCTAGGTACTGAGTCTTGTGAAGGATCACAATTGCTTACTGTCTATTGATTAGGACATTGAATGAGATTGCATTGCCCCTTAAGCCTAGTTCCATCCACGAGGAAGGTTAGGGGTCCTATGCTAGTGGTTGTTGTGCATATATGATTTGAGGCTTTTCTAGTTACGGAAAGGATAGAAGGTTTTTCATGGAGTTTGGTATGTGTTGTCGTAAATTTTGGATTAGTCTGTTTCTCCTTCTTAGGATTGATGGGAGTCTTGGCATTTTTAATGGTGGTTTGAGAGTGTATGGGAGTTGAAGAAGGCATGGCTCGAGGCTACTGCTAGCAACCAAGTAAATGGGTATTAGGGAAAAGGTAAGTGATGATTGCAAGTCTTTTGGCTGCCCAATATCTTATATTATATGGATATTCTCCTTTGGTTGCCCAATATCCTCTATTATATGGATATCCTCCATAGTTGCAGTATCAAGATCTTCTCAAGGGCATAGGACATTTGTCCATTATTATGAGTAATCTTTTCTATTTGGCTTGCATGCCTAGGGGAGGATATACTATCATATCCAAGGGAAATATTTTGTTCTTGGTTTTTGTCTAAAGAAAGATCATTACCAGAATATGGTTTAGTGTCTTAAGAGTGTTTGTAGAATGATCATTAGTAGAAGAGGTATCTTTTGTCCGTTGAATGTTATTTTGCATGGCAGGTTTTCTATTATTTCTTTCTTTAATAAAATTTCTTTTCACATTTGAATCCAGCATGGCTAGTGTCTCGTAATGTAAGGAAAACTGTGCAGGTTTATTGAGATTAATAATTTTTAGTTTATTGTTTAATGGAAGATTATTGGTATCTTATAAAACCATTTGCTCTTCTTGTAGGATGGAAAACTGGTTTTCCATGGTTAGAGTGGTTTGCTCAGTATTAATAGCAATCTTGGTGTTGCTAGGGAGATGAATACTCGTGGATTCTTTTGGTTTGTAATGAAATATTTGATTGTTTAAGAACTTACAAATATTGGCATTAAAGAGATTTACCGAGATACCTGGGCTCTTTGGGTGGTTGTTTGGATTTGTAAGGAGTGGTCATGAGTTTTTTTCCATATATTTCCTTCCTTTGCAAAAAGATATTGTTTCATCCTCCATGTTCTCCTTTTATTGAATAGGTTTATCATTAGATGGGCTTGTATTTTTCTGAGATTTTCGAGCACAGCTACAACTTATTATTGTGAGACTAAGTCTTCCATATTTTTTTTATAAAAAGTTTTCCCCTTCATAGTAAATGTGTTATTTGTGTAGGCCAATGTAAGGAAATGGTTGTACTGGAATATCCAATGTGATTTCTGCACAAATTCTTTCATTACGTCCCCATAAAGTGTTTGATGTACAAACATCAATTTTTAGTAGTCGTCCAATGGCATTCCCAATCTTTTCTAAAATTTTTGAATCATAAAATTCTGTTGGGAGATGAGGCAGTTTGATCCATACTGTTAAGGTTGTTATTTTTTTCTTTGTGGCCACAAAGTTTGGGTTTCATTTGGTAATTGGGAGGAAGTGGCCATTCATGAACTAAGGCTCTTGGTTGATAGCCTTTTCCATATTTTTCCTTCGACGAAATTTTATGATGTAGTATTCTTCTCCAATATCTACAAAGAAAAGATCTTCTGATGGATGCCAAAGTTGTTGAATTTTTTAAAATATAGGTGTAACATTCTTTTCCCAGCCAACAACAACAACAACTAGGGGTGTACAAAGAAGACCGATAAACCGCACCTACCCGATAATTCGAGTCAAACCGAGAAAAAAAAAACCGACTATGGTTTGGTGTTGGAATAAAAAACCCGACCATAATTGGTTTGGTTTGGTTTTAACTAAAGAAAGTCAAACCGAAACCAAACCAACCCGACATTACATATATAGCAATTTTAGATATATTTAATATATAAATATACTTATTATAATGTAATTTATAAATATTTTTTACAAAATTTCATAATTTTGTCTTTTAAGGTATTATTTCAAGGTTTGATTTAGAACTTTTGAATGCTCCAATAAGTTTTATAGCCATTAATATTAGTAAATTAAATAATGCTAGCAATCAATACTAATGCCAACAAAAGACATTCAATTCAATATTACGAACGGGAATGCATTAAATGTCTGTATTTTATTTTTCAATAATTTAGATAAAATACATAACCTATTTTTGTATCTCTTTGCCTTTAGGCATATAATTAATACTCCCTCATTAGTCTATCTAGTTTAGCATGAATTAGTGCTTTTAGATTATGTTTATTTTTATTATGACTTTTTAATTAGCAATATTTATAGTACATAATTTTATTATTTTTTATTATTGAATATTTTAGGATAATGTCATGAGTCATGTCATATCTAATATTTTGTATTATTTTCTTGAAAAATACTTTATAAAGTTGTATCTTACTAGGATTAAAGAAATATTTTGAGCATACGTTATTTATTTTGTTCTACGAAGATTTTAGCGGAAAAAAATTCGAAAAAACCCGAATAACCCGAGAAAAACCGATATTGAAAAACCCAAATTTATTGGTTTGGTTTGGTCTTTAGATTTAATAACCTGACACAATTGGTTTGGTAATTGTAAAATTCGAACCAACCCGGTCTATGTACACCCCTAACAACAACAACAACTACCCAGTATAGTCCCACAAAGTGGGGTCTGGGGTCTTTTCCCAACCACTTAACAATAATTGAACATTTTCAAGGCTCATAAATACGCTGCATATCTTTTTCTGTTAAACCAATTTGCTTAATTCCTCGTGTAGTAGAGTTTGTTAGGTGCATGGATGATTCCTTTTTCCATAGCTATGCTTGTGAGATCCATGTCTTCCAGTCCTAGATTTGGAACAAATTTCATTGGATCAGAGGCAACAAGCATGTCCTTAAGTGAGGTTTTGATCATTGAATCGTTCGGAAGGAATTTACTAATGTTAATATATGTGGGTTTTGGTGGTATTGTGGATTGAGGTTCATAGGTTGAGGATTCATGGAGAGTTTGTTTTCAGAGAGAGAAACTAAAAGCAATATGTTATCCCTATATTTTTTCAGCTAAAGGAACAAATAATATTTTGAAGTTTTTAACTGCAAGAATTATTACTTTGAGGAAAATATATTAGCATCTAGTTAAAATATGAAGGATTGAAAATACCCCAAGAACGATTTAGGCACAAATAAAAAATTCAGCAAACACTATATAGAAGAAATTTATTAAACTAGGGAAAGAAACTTTCATAAACTCTTGAATCTCTCTACGTCATAGTTGTCTCCCCCCACAATCAGAAATATGTATCATGACCTCCATTTATAATACTACAATAACAAAAATATATTCCAATATAAAATTGGTAAATAAATTCTAATTAGACATGAATTAATAAACTACCAAATATCAAATCCTATACAACTTAGTAATACTAATTAATCTTGATTTAATTTCCAACAACCTCTACCAAGATCTTCAAACTTGATCATGTCATGAGTAACATCAAGCCTTGTTGAAGTCAAGTACTTTTGATTCTCCACAAATTCTCTAAAATATGTTGCATCGATAAAGTCACGAGTATCATCTTTAGCTAACATCAGTATCCCTTCAATATTGGTCATATATGATTTGTCTTTTATCATGGTAAATTCCTTCAAAATATCATCAACATTTTTTTCTTTACTTTGAAATCATCTACTTCTCCAGCTGCCTTGTAGTTGGATTTGTACAACCATTCAACTCCAATTTTTCATTCTATAAGTTGTTGAGCAATGCCACCAATAGATATATCGCCTTGTTCCTTGAACCATGTAATCTACAACAATGAAACAAAATTTATTTCATCTTCAATATCTATAATCATGTATTGTAGTTCTGATCCCAAGCTGTTTTTGCCTCAATCTTGTGCAAATCATCAGAGACTTTCTCTTGATGAACCATCTTGCTTTTTTCGGTTAAAGGTTCATCTTCAACACTATCAAATAATTTTTCAAATAAAACACCAACCTCTTTTGGACTGATATCTCTTGCAATTATATCATCTTTTTTAACAACCAGAGAAATGTTTTGCAGAATATTATTTGACTTCCCTTTGTATTCAATAGAATCTCTATCACAACAAAAATTATATGTTCCTTCTCTTCTTTTCTCGTCGGTTTCTGAATTTTGGCCTTCTTGATTTATCTCTGCCAGATTTGATGTGTCTTCTTTTTTTTTGGTTGATCCTCCTTTTCTCGTGATGCCTCCGCCAATGTCTCATCTTTTTATTGATTTAGTGATCTCTCATATGTCACTAATTCACCTTCTAAATCGTCAAGCTCGAGAGTGCTAAGATCTTTAATAGCCTCAAGAATAACTTTCTTGTTGCTAAACTTTAAACTTAGAGTCTGCAATACTTTTTCAATGATTTTAACTTTTTCCAATAATGCTCTATTGATCATCAGACCGTTAACTATTTTTTCAATACCCATAAAAATTCTTTGACAGACTTTGTTAGTCCCATATGTGTCAACTCAAATTGACTCTTAAACTCTTGCAGTTTCTCCTTCTTTACGTCAATAACTTTCTAATATAACTTTACCAAGAGTGTCCAATCATCCTTTGATGATTTTGCATACAAATATTTTTTAGATATATACAAGTTGAAATTGATGGCGAAATAGAAGCATTCCTTATAATCTAAATATATTTTCTTCTCCAATTGTGTAACTGCATCACCCGTCAGTATTGTGTCTTCTAGGGGTTCCTCAAATCCTTCAGCAATAATGGACCATGTACCAAAATTCTTTATTTGTTGATACCAAATTTCAAAATTATTTTTGCCCTCAAACACAAGAATAGGACAATTAGGTAATAAAGTATATAATTTTTGGATCTCCTTTCGGCTATGATAAGATCTCATGCAGGCTCTGATACCAATTTGAAGGATTGAAATTCCCCCAAGAACAATTTAGGCACAAGAAAAAAAATCAACAAAAGGTCTATAGAAAAATTTATTAAATAAGGGAGAGAACTGGGTAGGAGAATTTTTAACAACTCATAAACTCTTGAATCTCTCTACGCCGTAGCTACCTCTCCACAATCGAAAATATGTATCAAGACCACTATTTATTATTAATAAACACCTATTCTAATATAAAATTTGTAAAAAATCCTAATTAGACATGAATTAGATAAACTACCAAATATCAAATCCTAGACAACTTAGGTATACTAATTAATCTTGATTTAATTTCCAACCGCCACCCTTAAACAAAAATCTTCAAACTTTATCATGCCATGAGTAGCATCAAGCCTTGTAGAAGTCAAGTAATTTAGAAATATATTTCTTCATTTTGGTATCAGAGCTTCTACGATCTTTGGAGATAATCAAGTAGCTTCCGCTACCGGCGAGCGGCGCCAGGCAATGTGTACCACCCGTCTGGCTGAAAAAATATTTTTGCAAAATCATAGATAGTTGTCAACAAAATTAGGTTATTCGATGAAAAGTTTCATGATAGATATAAGAACAAAAATAGTTTGAAGAGGTGCAACAAATATATCACAAGATGAAGAAACTCGTCTCTAAAAATTGAAGAGGTTTAACAAAGGTTGGAAGCAAATTATGTGTTTCAACAAAATTGATTGTTGGTGACAAAGTGCATCAATGTGAGTTGGAGATAGCTGCTTCAACAAAATTTGGTGTTTGTGACGAAGTACATCAACGTGAGTTGGAGACATGGGCTTCAACAAAATTGGGTGTTGTGACAAAGTAGTGCATCAACGGTTGGTGGTAAAGTGTCAGGACCCTAAACCCGAGCACGATCCTGATGGAGCCTCTCTTGAATACAAGGCCAAGAAGTTAAACCCAATTTACTTTATAAATAGTTAAACAACATAAAGCTATCTAAAATATGATTTAATAATACTAAGTAGCGGATAATATCAACAAAGTGCATAAGTACAACCTAACACAACCGTAACCGAGGTGTCACAAGTCACGAGAATCTACTAAGGTGTAAAAATACAACTAAGTTCTGAAATAGGCTAAATACAGTCCAAGGACATCAAGAGGGAGAAAAGTAGTGCGGTGGACATTGGCAGCTTCCACCCAAACTCTACTGACTCTACCTCTACTCAACCAATACCCGATACCGGGTGTAAAATACCTGAATCTGCACACATAATGCAGGGAGTAAAGTGAGTACTCCAACTTAGTGAGTAATAAAGGTAAATAAAATCTGAGCAGCAAGAAACCGTGAAGCATATCAACATGCTCTATAGAAGTAGTATAAAATCATTTAAGAAGGCAATGAAAATGTGAAGTCTCTTAAAAGCATTAGCTCAGTTGAAACTAGTCTTAAAATGACATTCTCAATATTTACGCAAATGAATGCAAAAAAATTAGTGCAGATAGGCACAGAAAAGCTGCTCCTCGGACACAATACACAATTGAATAGGTAAATGACAGATAAATATGAAAGATAAACACATAAAGGTTCGCCCCTCGGGTACAATGTCAACAATTTCGCTCCCTCGGGCAATATCTCAGAACAATACCAGCCCCTCGGTAAATCACATAGAACAGTACCAACCCCTCGTCCAAACACATAGAACAATACCAGCCCATCGGGCTATATCTCACATCACAATAGGTACACGTACTATTGGGTGTGTGCAGACTCTTGGTGGGGCCCCATACGACCCAAGCGGAACAACAAGTCATCTCGCGGTACCAAAACTAGGCCCCCGGCCTCATATCAATCAAGCCACCTTGTGCCGTACGTATCTCAGGCTCTCGGCCTTGAATCAGTATCAGTGTTTCCTCACAATATAGACCCTCAGCGTTACTTAGTCAAAAATCCTCACAAGCCACTCGAGCCATAGAAAAATAGTGTTTCTCATTCGAAACATCATTTAAAAATATCATTTAAGTATTAAAACTGGGTCAACATGGCTGAGTATAAAAGAAGTGGAAATAGCATGACTGAGTTCAAGTATAAAGTCAAAACGGTGAGGAAATATCTACAGAAATCCCTAGAGGGTTCAAATAGCTGGCACGAATCCCAAATATGGCATTCAACCCAAATAATAATAATAACAATTAGATTTCAATAAAAATATGCGATAAAATCATCAATTGGGACGGACCAAGTCATAGTCTCCAATAGTGCACGACCCTAAGCTCGTCATACATCGTGTGCCTCACCTCAATATAGCACTACAATGTGCAATTCGGGGTTTCAAACCTTTAGGACAATATTTACAATCATTACTCACCTCGCACCGGTCCAATCTCTAGCTCGTGATACCTTGCACGCTAGCCACAATTACTACATAATCATTAAATATACAAAAGGAACGAAGCCCACTCAAAAATATCTAATTTACATCAAAATTCCAAAATTGCTCCAACCTGCCACACCCCTGGCCCATGTCTCGTAATTCGACAAAATTAACATCAATGGAGTCCTCATCCTCACACGAGTCTATACATATTAAGAATATCAAAATCGGACCTCGAATGGCCCCACAAATCCCCACTCAAAGGTCTCTTAATCTCAAGGCCTAATTACCTATTTTTCCTACTGATTTTTCCAAGGATTCATAAAATTCATCATAAAAGCAAGTTTAGGATCCAAAAGTATTACCTCCATGAGATCCTCTTGTCCCTCTTCAATTAGCTCTCCCAAGCTTCAAAATCGCCCAATAATGGAGGTTCTTAGCCTCAAAATCGAGGAATAGCCATTTATAAAACATTCTGCCTAGCATTTAAAATTCCTCAATCGCGATCACGGAAATTGCCTCGCGATCGCGAAGCACCACTAAGACTGCCCCTCAACATACCATACGCGATCATGGAACAACACAAGTGATCACGAAGCACTGCCAAGCCAACTCACGCGATTGTGACCATCACCACGCAATTGCATTGAACAAAGTTCTCCACTTCTCACCAGCCATCTTTCCTTAACGCAAACGCAGCCTTGCCCATGCGTTCACGAAGCAATAACTCTCAAAACATAGCTATCGCGACCCTGATTTTGTTATTGCATAGAGAAATTCTTCACCCATGCCTAACTGAGCCTATGCTATCGTGAATGCTTATACGCGATCGCGAAGAACAAAAATGGCCGCAACTAAAACCAAAAAATCTGCAACTTTCAAAACATAAAACTGATTCGTTTAACCACCCGAAACTCACCCGAGTCGCTCGGGACCTCAACCAAACATGTCAACATATCCCATAACATCATTCGAACTTGTTCCAACCTTCGGAACGCTCAAAACAACATTAAAACACTGAATCTCATTGGATTTAAGCCTAAGAATTTCAAGAACTTCAAAATTATGCTTTTGATTAAAAACACAACCAAACCATGTCCGAATGACTCAAAAGTTTGCACACACATCCCAAATGACACCATGAAACTACTACAACTTCTGAAAATCTCACTTTCGCCAATTCAAGCCTAAACCTTTCACGAACTTCTAAAATACATTCCGATCACGCTCTTAAGTCTCAAATCACCTAACAGAGCTAATCAAATCATAAAAATTCTGATCCGAGATCATATACAAATAAGTCAAATCTTGGTCAAACCTTTCAAATTTTAAGCATTAAACTGAGAATTGTTCTTCCATATTCATTCTGTTTCACTTGAAGCCAAAGCCAATGATTTACATAAGTCAGACTACACCATACAGGGCAAATCAAGCCCGAGAGCTGGCGATCAAAGTGCAAAAGATCTAAACGACCGGTTGGTCATTACACGAAGTGCATCAACGTGAAATGGAGACACGAGTTTTTTGGTGACAACGTGCATCAACGTGAGTTGAAGACAAGTGCATCAACAAATTGAGGGATGAAGATATGTGCTTCATCAAAAGTGGAAGTTGGAGAGAATTGCTCCAACATAACTACACAACGAACAAGTCAGACGTATACAACTTTGAATTACGGAAGAATGTTGGAATACTGATTCAAAGTTGTAGCAGGAAACCTTAGTTATTTAGGATTCAATTTATTCAATTCATGTCTAAATAGGAGTTGTAGTTAGAATAAACATAGCAATAAATTTTCCAATTTCTTGTTGAAATAGGTTTCATACTATTGTAAATGGAGATATTGATAGTTTATTTTATGTGTGAAGAAGTGCGAAGAAAATAATAAATTGTAGAGATCACTCAGAAATTTATAAATAAAATATTTTTGTTCAAAATGTAAGTATGTTTAAAGATTTTGAACTGCACAAATTTGTGTATACGAAATGTCATTCTTAATGAATGACTTTATATATTAATTAGCTAATAAAAATAATTAATAAAATGTCTTGTCTTATAAATACTTTAAGGTGGTCTAGTGTACTTCATATTGTGGGGTTCCTATCTTCCATGTCTTCTTCAATAAATCAACAGCCTCTGTTACTTAGCCAACTAACCAATTTTTTAAATCCATAAAAATCAAGTGTTCCATATTGCAGAAGCGTTTTCAATGCTCATTGCAGTAACGTTTCTCGATCATTTTTTTTAAATAATTAAACTGACATAACCTTTAGCAAAAGAAAAAAAATTATTATTATGACCTCTCAAATTTGTTCATGTAACTTTCAATCACGGCCGCAAAATTGACCGACTTATCTGCTTTAAAAGTACCAATAAATACAACTCGTTTTTTAATTTGGATTTTCCTTTGCATTTAGGGTTTTTCTTTTCTGGAGTAACTAAACAGAATGGAAGAAAAGCTTAAAGTTGAAGATCAAAGCGAATATATATATATATATATATATATATATATATATATATATATATAAAAGAGGGAAGTAAAAAGATAACTTGGTACCTCTATTTGGCCAAGAAACTCATTTTTTTTTCCTTTTTTTTTTGACTTTTTCCTCTCATTTCTCTATTTATTTAAGTTTTAAAGAAAGTCTTTAAATACAATTACTCAACTTTTTCCCTTCCTCATAATTGTATCTTTAATTAAATATCTTAATATTTATTTACTATATTCCGTTGTTACATTTTATAATTTGTGATTATGCCAATAACTCCAAAGTCCTAAATACTGTTTAATGAGTGATTTTATGGTATTCTTTTGTATTCCCCATATATGCCTATATAAGTTTACATCTACATTAGAATGACTAAATTTTACAAGCGGTCATAAATATTACTCTTTCTAGGTGTGAGAAACAAGGGTGACAGTATCTCAATATCTCCTTCATATATCTAAGGTTTTTAGGTTTTCTGGCTTTTACTTTTTAGTTTGTACTTCCGATGATGCAACTAATCTAAAAGCAAATAATTTCAAACAGAGTATGTTACGCATTTTATTGTATATTTCAACTCTAGTCGAATGATTTCTATGCTATACACTTTCATTGTATACATCAATTTTAGTTGAATTATTTCATTACTATTAGTATTCATGTTCTTTTGTTTAGAAAAAATGAGTATTTTCTATGATAAATTATTGTTTGAGAGATGAGATGGCTTTACTTAGTTTTTATTCTCTCTCTCATTTTTTTTTCAATTATTTTATCTTTTCTTTTATATATATGGATGTTTCATATTATTTTCCATATGTCATATTATATTAACTTTTATGCTATGTTTTATTGTTTGGATTATGCTCGCCCCACAGATCAATTTTTATAGAAACAGTCCTGGAGTGTTAAATCCGGAAGAGGGAGGAGCATTTGGTCACCTTCAAGAGTGCGGCGGCGAGGACTCAAATTGATTACATCCTCATCAGAAGGAGCGACAGGGGTCTGTGCAAGGATTGCAAAGTTATCCCGGGAGAGTCTCTTTCAACTCTTCATAGGCTCCTAGTGATGGATGTTGATCTCTGGGTGAAGAAGAAGAGGAGGGGCGCCCGGGGTCAACCGAGGATTAGATGGGGAGCTTTGTCCAAGGAGAAAGCTCAGGAGATGGAAAGGAGGTTAGAGGAGGGCGGAGCTTGGAGAAGTTATGGGGAAGCGGACGCTATGTGGTCAGCGACAGCTAACTTGGTTAGGGGGGTAGCACGGGACGTGCTCGGGGTTTCTAAGGGATATTCAGGTAGGCATCAGGGTGATTGGTGGTGGAACGATGCAGTCAAAGGAAAAGTGGAGGCGAAGAAGGCGGCGTTCGCAAGGTTGGCAGGGAGCACAAGCGAGGAGGAGCGGAGAGTGAACAGGTTGTCCTACAGGGAGGCGAGAAGAGAAGCTAAGATGGCAGTCACGGAAGCTAAAAACGCGGCGTTCGGTCGCATGTATGAGGAACTAGGGGAGAAAGGTGGGGAAAAGAAGCTATTTCGGCTGGCTAAAGCAAGGGAAAGGAAAGCCCGTGACCTAGACCAGGTCAAGTGTATCAAGGACGAGGATGGTAGAGTTTTGATGGGGGAATCGCAAGTCAAACAGAGGTGGCAGGCGTACTTTCGGGACTTTCTTAACGAGGAGGGGGATCGGAGCATAGAGCTAGGGGAGCTGGGGCATTCAGAGCGTCATAGAGACCTTGGGTACTGCAGGCGCATTAGGGTGGAGGAGGTCTTAGGGGCGTTGCGCAGGATGAGTAGGGGTCGAGCAACCGGGCCTGACGAGATCCCGGTGGAGTTTTGGAAGTGCATGGGTAAACCTGGAGGGGAGTGGCTCTCTAGGCTATTCAACGTGATATTCAAGACTAAGAGGATGCCGGATGAGTGGCGGTGGAGTACAGTAGTGCCCTTGTACAAGAACAAGGGGGACATCCAGTGCTGCAACAACTATAGGGGTATTAAACTAATGAGCCACACGATGAAGGTTTGGGAGAGGGTGATTGAGGCGCGAATGAGGGGGGCGACGAATATATCGGGGAACCAGTTCGGTTTCATGCCGGGCCGCTCCACCACTGAGGCTATTCACCTAGTCAGGCGGCTGGCGGAACAATTCAGGGATAAGAAGAAGGACCTGCATATGGTGCTTATCGACTTGGAGAAGGCGTATGACAAGGTTCCGAAGGAGGTGCTATGGAGGTGCTTGGAGGCGAAGAGTGTGCCAGAAGCCTATATCAGAGTTATCAAGGACATGTACGATGGGGCTAAGACTAGGGTGAGGACGGTGGGTGGCGATTCAGACCATTTTCCTGTGGTAATGGGGCTCCATCAAGGATCGGCGCTGAGTCCCATGTTGTTCGCCTTAGTGATAGATGCTCTAACCCGTCATATCCAGGGGGATGTGCCCTGGTGTATGCTCTTTGCTGATGATATAATATTGATAGACGAGACGAGGGCCGGTGTTAGTGAGAAGTTAGAGGTATGGAGACAGACCCTCGAGTCTAAAGGTTTCAAGATAAGCAGATCTAAGACAGAATATCTGGAGTGCAAGTTCAGTGACGAGCCGAGTGGGGTGGGCAGGGATGTGATGCTTGGTTCTCAGGCCATCGCCAAGAGGGACAGTGTCCGATATCTTGGGTCTGTGATTCAGGGGGATGGAGAGATTGACGGGGACGTCACCCATCGGATAGGAGCAGGGTGGTCGAAGTGGAGGCTTGCTTCTAGGGTCCTGTGTGACAAGAAAATCCCACACAAACTCAAAGGGAAATTCTACAGAGCCGTGGTTAGACCTGCGATGTTGTACGGGGCAGAGTGCTGGCCCGTGAAGAACTCCCATGTCCAGAGAATGAAGGTTGCTGAGATGAGGATGCTTAGGTAGATGTGTGGGCACACCAGGCTGGATAAGATTAGGAATGAAGTTATTCGACAGAAGGTAGAGGTGGCCCCAGTGGACGAGAAGATGCGGGAAGCGAGGCTGAGGTGGTTCGGGCATGTACGGAGGAGGGGTCCCGATGCCCCGGTGAGGAGCTGCGAGCGGCTGGAGATTGCTGGTGGTCGGCGGGGTAGAGGGAGGCCTAAGAAGCATTGGGGAGAGGTGATTAGGCAGGACATGACTAAAATGCAGGTTACCGAGGACATGACCCTCGATAGGGGAGTCTGGAGGTCTAGAATCAGGGTTGCAGGATAGGGGCTCTTAGAGTCCTTCGTTCGCCTCACCCGGGGTTGGGTGTGGGATAGTAGGGTTACCCATCGATGTCTAGTGTTTTAGCCTAGGTCCCCTCTTGGTTGCGACGGTATTTATGTTCCTTATGTTTACATAACCATTTACGTTATTTCTGCAGGATTACTTATGCTTTGTTTTGTTATTTTGTTTTGTCTTGTCTTGGTTACTAATTTTGTCTTTGTTTTCCAATGCAGCTTTTCATTCTGTCCTATGCGCCGAGGGTCGCATGGAAGCAGCCTCTCTGCCCTTTTGGGTAGGGGTAAGACTGCCTACATATTACCCTCCCCAGACCCCACCTGGTGGGAGTATACTGGGTAGTTGTTGTTGTTGTTGTTGTAGTCCTGGAGTGTTAAAACGGTAAATGAAGAAACAAAATTTTGAGAATTTTGCAAAAATTTGAAGATGAAATGGGAGTTACATTTTTTGGATAATGTTATCTCCTTCTAAAAGACTCTTCTCTCGATTTTTTATATGGAACTCCATTTAAATGGATGGGGTATTGAAATTATAAAAAATTAATTAGGGAAAAGAAAAGGAGAAAAAGAATAGGAGCTGATAGTACTTTTATTTTTAAAGGTATGTTACTGCGTAAGGAATTTGATAAATTTTTGAAAATAAATGGTTTCCAAAGAGTAGCTTGCTACTATAAAAATCCATGCGGACCAAGTTAAGTTTTTACGTAATGCTTAATTTGCTCATACCTATATTACATGAGAGAGTCATTAGATGTGCAACTACAACTTTGAATATTCTCAAGAAATTAAACTAAATCAATATTACAAATACTTCTAAGAAAGTATCGGTTCTTGATATAATGAATTGAATATTTATTTATTTGTCAATTTTTTATAGTTATTATAGACCCAATACTCCTCTCCGCTCCATTAAGAACTTTTCCCTTAAAATAACGCTATATATATTGAGTATTAACTAGGGAACAATGAAAGAGCAAGAAAAAAAATATAAAAAAAGGTAATAAAAATAACAACAATCAAGTAATTGTGCTGGCCTATGATGGGTTCAGATTTATTTTCTTATCTTTCTTTCTCTCTTTTTATTTCATATATCCTCTCCCTTCTTTTTCCAAAGAAACTTTCAAAATTATTCTAAAGAATTTAACTTAATTATGCATAAAATATAAATTAGAGAAATGTATATTATTTCTGAAAATAATATTACAATTTCTCTTGAAACTTTCTTTTCACTTTTTAGTAACAGAAGAGCTAATTTAATTTGAAAATACATATCAACTTTAAATACATGGTTTGACGAATGCCCTCAAAATCAGATGTAACAACATGTATGCTGCTTGAAGTCACTGAAAGTTGAGAGACTAATGTCTAACCCAGTTGACAAGTGGTAGTTTGTTTTTTTTTCTTTTTTTTTGAGCTGTAAATATGCTTTTTGATAAATAAAGTTTATAGCTATCAAAAAAAAAAAGTATGTATACTGCTTGAAGTATCGAATTGCACTATGGATATCATTAAAAATATTTATGAGCGATTTAAACAACTCTAAAATTAATTTTTTTTTTGGTAATTAAAAATTTCATTAATCACCAATGAAAGAACATTCCAAAACCATAGTCTAGCTTTAACTCAGCTGACCATCTCTAATATAACAATTTAACTGTATCTAATGTCCTAACTACCTAACAATACTAGATTTGAAGCTGTTGTAAGTGGTTTCTAGTTCGATGACTACCTCTAACATTACAAGTGTATACTATGTCTCTCAAAAGGGCTTCATTGCAACGAAATGTGTTGTTGAAGATTCTTGAGTTCCTTTCCAGCCAGATAGTATATGCAAACTCAGCAACTACCATTTTGGAGATTGCTGCTCGACATGTTCTACCCTTGGCTTTGCTTGTGAGCCAATGCAGTTTCTGGCTCCAGACAGTAAGGTGAGGATAAGTCTCCTGCAGCCAGTGCATTGTTTTCTCCCATAGTTCAACAGTGGCTGGGCGGGATAGTAGCAAGTGATCTCTGGTCTCTGGATGGTTTTGGCATAAAATACAATGTTGATCAACACTCATTCCCCATCTGTGCAATCTATCTTTTGTTGGTAATCTATCTTGTAAGAACAGCCATAGATTGAATGTTGCCTTTGGTCTTGCATAGTTCTGTATGATCAAATTCTTCCATGGGACTCTCGGCAGGTCTTGAAGCTGTAAATGGTATAGTTGTCTAACTGAGCAGACCTGCTCCTTCCAGTGTTGGAACCTCTGCAAAACTTCTCTAGACTGGATGATCTTTCTGACCATCCAGCTTGCCTGTGCAGGAATTGGCATGGTTTCAATAAGTTTGTTTTTGATGTAGTACACAGTGATCCGCCTTATCCACATTTTGTCCTTTTTATGAGCTAGATCCCAGCATGTCTTTGCAATGGAAGCTTTATTCCAGAGCTTGAGATTAGTAAGATTCATCCCTCCTGCTGATTTTGGGGTACACATTCTGTCCCAGGAGATATATGCTTTCCTAGTGATAGAATTCAACCAGACCAAATGAAGCTCCTACAAATGGCTTCTATCATCTTCAGGACTTTAATAGGGAATATGAACAGTTATGCCCAGTAAGCTTGGATACCAAAAATGACAGATTGAACCAGTTGGATTCTCCCAGTATAAGACAATGTCTTGGCAGTCCATGAGGTGATCTTGGCGGTGATCCTCTCCACCAGAGGTTGCCATTGGAGCAATGTGATCTTCTTGGTGGACAGGGGGACACCTAGGTACTTGAATGGTAACTCACCTTGCTCATAGCCAAGGTGGTCGATAATCTGTTTCTGGACATCCAATGCAACACCACCAAAGTAAACAGAGCTCTAGTTCAGGTTAGCTTGTAAACCAGATGCTTCACAGAATTGAGAGAAGCATCTGGATAAGGCTATGACAGAGGTAGTGTCACATTTGGCAAACAGCAGCAAATCATCAACAAAACACATGTGAGTAATACCTAGTTTTTTACATCTAGAATGGAAATGATATTCTGGATTTCCCTTTAGTGAGTTACATGATCTGCTCAAGTACTCCATGACCAGAGCAAATAGGAAGGGGGAAATAGGGTCCCCTTGCCTAAGTCCCCTAGCAGCAACAAAGGGTTCAGTTGCCTCTCCATTGACTAGCACAGAGAAGCTCACTGTTGAGATGCATTCCATTATCCATTTGGTGAATTTGCTGGGAAAACCAATTTGCTCCATAACCTGCTGTAAGAATGTCCATTCTACTGAGTCATAGGCTTTCTGGAGGTCAATTTTAATCATGCATCTAGGTGACACTTGTTGTCTGGTATAGCTTTTGACTAGTTCATGTGCCAGAATGATATTGTCTGTTATCTTTTTGCCTGGAATAAACCCTGCTTGAGCCTCACTAATAATGCTTGCCATCACCTTCTGCATCCTATTGGCCAGTATTTTTGAGATCATTTTATAGAGGACAGATCAGCAAGCAATTGGCCTATACTCTTTGACTCTAGTTGGTTTGGACACTTAAGGAATTAGGGTGATAGTGGCACAGTTGATGGGTTTGTACATCTTGGTTGAGGAGAAAAACTGCTTGATGCCACTGGTAACGTGCCTGCCAATGATTCTCCAGCTCTTTTAAAAAAAAACAGCGTTGTAACCATCTATCCCTGGTGCTTTGTCATCTCCAATAGCTTTGAGACTCTCCACAATTTCCATATCAGTTACATCAGCACACTGATCCCTTCTTTGTTGTTGTGTTAGTTGTGGTCCATTTTTCATGTACATTTGATTTATAGCTGGAAGGGTGGATACAGAAGTTCCCATCAGAGCCTAATAGAATCTGATGATCTCCTTTTTGATATCTTCAGCTGTAGTGATTTTGGTACCCATTGCATTTGTAAGCTCAGTAATCTGGTTATGTTGAGTTCTCTCTTTCATGACTGTAGAGAAATATATAGTGTTGGAATCTCCAAGCTGTATCCATTTTGCTCTGTCCTTTTGCTGCAGAACATTTTCCTCAATCATTGACCATTTTTCCAGTTTCAGCACGAGCTCTTTCTCCTTCTGCTGCAAGACATCAGAGTATGCCTTTGTCATCTGATCTTGTATTGTCCCCAGTTCCTGTCTGCTAAGGTCTATTCTCTGTGGGATAGTCTTGAACTCCTTAATATTTAGGTCTTTCAGAGGATTTTTCAGAGCTTTGAGCTAAGACCATATGGCTTTCATAGTGCCTGAATTGCCAGTATGCCAAACACTTGCCACAATCTGATGAAAATCTTCATGATCATCCCATACTAGGGGTGTTCAAAACCGATTCGAAACCGAAAACCAATCCAAACCGAAGCTTAACGGCTTACTGGTAACGGCTTAACGGACGGGGAACAGATTGAATTTTTTTTATTAACGGCTTATCGGTTTGGGGATGGATTATTCAATTTTCTTAACAGCTAATCCGTTAACCCGTTAAGAGTATAAATATATATTATGTATATATATATATATACAATTTATTTTTATATATATATATTAAATATAAAAAAATTAAAACCCTTAAAAATGATTAACAAAAGTTTATTTCTACTTCTAAGCATTTTTTATCTCGGGATCTAGATGATTTGCAGGTACTCACCCAACATAAAGGAGATGAAGGTGATGGACAAGAAAAAAGTGCGGAGGGCAAAGCTATACTACCTCAAGGATAAAATGAATGCCCTGAAAAGACCTTAACAAGTTAGCTCATATGAAGGTATACTGGAATAGGTGTTTGATCTATAATTGCCTGAAGAGATCTATCAAATTCTAGTAAACATCTATGTTAGGCCGATAAGCCGCCCAATAACCGCCCTATAAGATCTAACCCGATACCAATCCGCCCGATATCTTATCGGGTGGCTAACGGATTAATACATTTAAAAGCCGATAACCGTTAAGCCAAACCGTTAAGAGTAAAAGCAGCCCAATCCGCCCGATGAACACCCCTATCCCATACATTAAAGAACTTGAAAGGTTTTTTCCCATTCCAGGAAGATGATGTCAATTTCACTATCATGGGATTATGATCTGAGATTAGAGGAAGATCATATTCAGCTACCACTTGGCTCCACTTGATCATCCATTCATAGTTACTAAATACCCTATCCAGTCTGCTGCATACTTTGTCCACTCTAGTCTACTTATTTGTCCAGGTGTAGTATTCACCCCTCCAAGGCAATTCTGACAATCCAGCTTGTTGAGTACATTTACTGAAGTCTTGGGTTTTAGGGAGTCTTACAGGTTTGCAAGACTACCTATCTTTGTCACATAAGATAGCATTAAAATCTCCAGCTACTACCCATGGATCTTGCATCCCTAATGACAGTGTTTGGAGGCTGCTCCATAGTGATCTTCTTTGCTCCAATCCATTGAAGCCATACACCACAGTGAGGAAGCATGTGAAGTCCTCTGTCTTGCTTCTAACCGTGCTATGTATCAATTGATTTTCCTCCAGAATACTAGTGACTTCAAACAATTTTGGGTTCCATAGAATTCACACTCTGCCCTTTTCACCAGAGACATAGTTTGTCAGGATGCCCCATCCTGGTGCTAGTAGGTTAGCAATTCTACTAGCATGCATTTGTTGTACCTTAGTTTCTACTAATCCAACTAGGCTAATTTTATTTTTCCTAATATACTCCCGAACTTCTTTTTGCTTGTATCTTTTATTTACACATCTTATATTCCAAAATAACCACTTCATTGTTGAGAAGTTGATCCCCCTTGCTCCCCTGGAGGATCTTTTTTACTACCAAAAACTACCTCAAACCTATTACTAACAGTGATGGGGGACAAAGGTGGGAAATTAGTGATGTTGAAAACTGGGCTCTAAGGTTGCTTCCCTTTATCTTTTTGGCTTCCTTTGTCGACCATCTGGTCTGGACTATCTTGGTTTCAGCAGGGACTCCCTTTGGTTCATTATGCTGCACTGGTAACTGTTTCTGTATTGGTACATTTTGCACATGGCCCTTAGTTCTCCACTCCTGGAGTACCTTTGGCTTCCACTCTTGTGTGTACTGTTTTGTGTTTTGCTTTGTCTGCACTGCACAGTTGTATCCTATTGTTTGGCATTTATCACAATTGGAGGGCTTCCACTCGTACACCACCTCTTGTGGGAACTTTTTCCCATTCGGATACATAACCCATATCTCTTTTGGTAGTTCTTTAGTGACAGTCATCTCTATATGCATTCTGGCGTAGGAAATCCTTGTCTGTTTGACTGTACATTCATCTGCAAATATTGGTTTACCTAATACGTTAGCAATTTTGCTTAGAGATCTCATACCCCAGCAAGACATTGGAAGTTTCGAAAACTTTACCCATAATGGAATATTAGTCGGGAACTCTTTTGAAAAGTCGAAGTCACGTGTCCATTGCTTAAGTATCATTGGCCTATTAGCTATTGAGTAAGGCCCTGCACATAGAATCTCTTTGGTGTTAGAAATTGTATTGAATTTCACTATGTAATATCCTTCTTCATGGTAGAACAAATCTGGCTCTGGGACATGCGACCAGTGATGATTGATGAATCTCTTCATTGCATTGAAGCCAGGCGCGTCTCCTAGGATGTATACAACTAAGGGACACTTCCATTTTGCCTCTTCCTCTTCCACCTCCGATTTATTCAGCTGTACTATAGGTTGCCCATCACATCATAACAGGGGGTATGTAGTCAAGAGCCATTCCATGGGTCGCAAATTGATACTTCTGGAATAGGGTTGTCCAGCTCTTCTTAGGCTCCATTAAGGTGTTTGTGCTAGTCTCTGGGTTTTCCTCTGCCACTGTTGCTGGTTGCATGGTCATCTCCTTTGATGGATCTGGAACTGCTGGAATCGGAGGATTTATAGCCATTTCGACAACTGTTGCAGTCGGAATTTCTAGATTCGTGTCATCCGTACCTACCGTTGCATCTTGCTGTACGATCACTACATTTGCAGCTTGCTCATCTTCTTCCATGGAGTCTAGGTTTTGTACAGAGGGATTCTGCACAACGTTGATATCCTTCTTCTCCAAAATCAGTTGGTTCAACTTTTCAAAGGTTTCGATCGGTATCTTCCGAGGTCGACCTCTGCCGCGACTTCCGTCTTTCGCCATTTCTACGAGCTCAGCGTACGTTATCCTAACGTGCGCCGAGAGGAAAGGAGGTAACTGTTTTTTAAGCAAAGTAAAAAATAAAATAAAATTATTTATGTGTATGTAAGAAATTATTTATCTTTTCTATCCCAACTACATTTTCAAAAAAAGTTCATTTTAGTATATCATTATATTTTATGACCGTACGAAATGCGAATAAATTCACTAATCGTAAAAATAAATTTGAAAAATAAAGAAATTGAAAAGGTGACCCTTTAGTATTTGAATGGCTAATGAACTTGTGGAGACATGCGATAAGGATCACTTCTTTAATCATTCAACATTAAAATCTAAGACAGATTATTTGCCTCGGTTCATGTGGCGTATTTTTTAATTATTTTCAAAAAGAATAATATCTTTTTATATATAAAAATTATTTAATTTTAAAATTAATATTTTTCCTTTAATAAAATTATTTATAAATACACTAATATTATGATTTATTTTTAACACTAATTTCAGTTGTACTTTCTAAATACTGTGTCCAGTCAACTAGGCAACAAAAAATAAAATAGAGAGGAGTAAATAACATATAAAATACTATAGTGGTAGCTTCTAAAATTTTACTCATCTTATCTTAGTTTATGTGACACTTTTCTCCTTTATTTTGACAAGAGGAGTTGCTCTGATGGTAAGCATTCTCCACTTCTAATCAAGAGGTTGTGAGTTCGAGTCTCCCCAAAAGCAAGGTGGGAAGTTCTTGGAGGGAAGGATGCTGGGGGTCTATTTGGAAACAGCCTCTCTACCCAAGGGTAGGGGTAAGGTCTGCGTACACACTACTCTCTCCAGACCCCACTAAGTAGGATTATACTGGATTGTTGTTGTTGTTTTCTCCTTTATTATGTAAAAAATATTTTATATTTAAAATAATTTACCTTAAGACTTTTCGTTTGACCTCTAAGGAAATGATTTATAGCCACAAAAATATTAATCGCTTGATTTAGATGAGTTTCGAATATCTTTCTTTCTTAAACTTTGTGTCTATTCAAATACTCCCATATTAATCGGATATATGATAATTAAATTTGCGACAACGATTATTTTGAAGAGATTTTAGGAATTTTATTTGGTGTCTAAGTCACTCTTCGCTATAAATGGAGAGGTCTTATTTTATTGTAATTCCTCCCAAATCAGTAAGAATTTTCTCTCTCTCTCTCTCTCTCTCTCTCTCTCTCTTTGCAATATTCTTTTTCATTGTTCATTATACGTTATCATCATGAAACTCTACTGTCTCGATAAAATCTTTGAGAAGACTAAGATATAACTTTTCTCCTACTTTAGTTATGACTGATATTATGAAAAGAAAAATTGTTGCCCTGAAATTTTGGCAAGCATTATATGACATAGGTGTTGGATTCTGAAATCTATTTAGATGCAATGGTCTTGGAGACACTATTAAGTATAAAAATAAAGCATCTACCCAACATTGTGCTAAGGCCTTGATTTTGCCGTCACCTTGATGAATGTTTGGAAGTAGAATATCTTAATCTAATTATTTTGTGCAATACATTAAAGAAAAGATATGACAACTTAAAGTAGGTCACTCTTCCACAAGCGCGATATGATTGGGCTCATGGATGCTCCGCGACTTTAAGTTTGTTTTTGAATATAATGCTACGATATTCAGAATTATTTCTAAATTAAAATTCCATGGAGATAGTATCACTGACTATGATATGCTTGAAAAAACGTTCACAATATTTCATGCTTCCAATATGGTCTTGCAACAGCAGTACGGAGAGAAAGGTTTCAAGAAGTACTCTCAGTTGATTTTTCTTCTTCTTGTGGCTGAACGAAATAATAACTTGTTCATGAGAAATTACAAAACAAGTGGATAAGGTGTATTCCCATTATGCTAAGCGTGAAAAAGGTCATGTCCCTGTTCATGGTCATCGTCATCGTCGTAGAGAAGGAAAAAGTTTTCCATATGTGAATTGATCATGTCCAAATGCAAGCCTCTAAAGAGGTATGATATGATCATTTGCAATAATAAAAACCTAACAATGACTTGGGGTCGAATCCACAGGGAGCTAAGGTGGGAGTTAGAAGTATATATTCAGAATAAGCAAGTGTTGCACTTCCACAAATAGGTTTTTATTTCTACTTCTCAAATTAAGCTAATGATTCCAAATCTAAAAATATAAAACTAGAGATGATTATTTTCAAGTGTTTTCCAAATATATAAAAAGGCCTAGAGTTGTGACCGTGACCTAGGTGTTTGCCTAATGGGATAAATATGTTTATGCTCGTTTTATTAACTGGATTGTATTATAGCTCGCAACACTACATTGCCCACTTAATACCTCTCAGTCAAAGAGTGGTTTCGCCCAATTTGCCTTTCTCAAGCCCAAATGGATTTCTACTAAAATAGTTGATAAGAGCTCAAGTAGGGTTATTACTATCTCTAGGTTGACCCCTTTAATTGGGTTAATCAATCTTTTAATTATCCTAATTCCTTGTTAGCTAAGTTAACCTAGATTTGATCCCTCTTTCTCAAGAAGAGACTAAGTCAAATAGGCATGAATTAATGCTTGCAACTATTAATTCTACAATTTAAGAATGAACTAAACTAAATAATAAACACTCATTCATAAATGATCATAATATAATCACCCATAAGGTTTACACATTAGGGTTAGGTCATAACCCTAATATAAATCTAGCTACTCATAGTTGGTCTAGAAGAAAATAAAGAAGAAAAGATAATAAAACTCACATTGAAGGATTAAAATAGAGAAATCCAATGTTAAATCACCAAAATAAGCTAATTTGGCTAAAGAAGCAAAGAAAACCGGCTACAGAACTTACTGATGTTAAAACTTAACCTAATTTTGTGAAATTCTTCTATTTATACAAAGATAAAAATTTCGGACAAAAATATCTCTTGGGAGGTTTTGCGGTCGCACAATTCCATGTGCGGTCCATAGGTTTCTTCATCTTATCAAGAACCGAAGGTCTGCGACCGCAAAATTCTTAACTACGACCACGAGGCACTATTTCTACGGTCTACGGATTTAGCATCGCGGTCGCACGGCACCCTTTTGCGATCCCTAATAGTATGATTGCCGCTGCAAGATAATCTTCTGCGGCCACACAGATCTTTTGCGGGCGCAATTTGAGGAAGCTCTGTACTAGGCTCTTTGACATTTCTCTGATCTTTGTTCCAAGCGTATCTTTTGCAGCCACACATTTCATGTGCGGTCTGTAATTTGCTCAAAAGTCTGCTGAGTTTTCTTTCTTTAATTGCGGTCGCAAATATGCAGACCGCACATTGTAGGCTTCTATGCCTTTTACATCCTTGTGTTTAGACTACTCTTTTTTTAGTCGGATTTCATCTTGGGAGTTTAACTTCCAACATTCCTGCAATTTTGAATATTTCATTAGTTTCAGGAACATAATTCAATGCTTCTAAACTAAAACAAAATCTAAAAGGCGCTAATAGTTGCCAATATCCCCACTTATCAGTAATCATCCCCTAAAGAAAAAATCATCAAAAGTGGAAAGTGAAAGATGAGAAGCCAAAGGCAAAGGGCTCAGAAACTGAATGCTATTGCTGCGGTGGAAAAGGGAATTGGGAAAATATTTATCATACACAAGACATTTTATTGAGCTTTATCAAGAATCCTTAAAAAATAAAGGAGCCGAAGTTAGTTTTGACTCTGACAATGAATTTGATATCATCCACTTGGATGTGTCATACTTCTTTGAGCATCCTGATGAAAAAATAGATTATTTGATAGGAGATGGATCTGTGGTTAAAGATGATTGAGTAGTTTGATTTTTATTTTTGCACATTCGCTGTAGCTAATAAACATCATGTAATCACGGTTTTTTACATGAGTAGTAGTTATTAGTATCAATTAGTACCATTTATCTTATGAAATAGTGTTAGTTCATTTTGATTAAAGAAGTATTTAAGAACTTGATGACTTGACATCATACGTATGATGAATTTCCTTGCATTCAATGATATTCCTTATGAACTTAAAGTACCGTAACACATATATGAACTTAACACACACACAATATCTTTGTCCAACAAAGCTAATACTACATTCATGGCAACAGAAGTACACAACATTTGCACATGCTAATTTTCAGGAAAATGGGTCTTTCTACACTCTGATGTTTAGACTATGTAATTGCTTGTAGCATAATCAGAGCTGCTCGAAATTACATTCAAAGGTTATTATTGGAACATTAATTTAACTTTGTTTATTTTCTCATTTTATCTGGATGTTTATTTGTATACTTTTTGTATGTCAAAACATGGGAAGCAAATATGGAGACCTTACAAAGCAAATTTGGATCAAAATTCAATTTTTGATAATAGTACTCTAATTGAAGGCTCTGGAAGAGCTACTATAACTATGCTTAGGAGAACAATATCTATCATAGATAATGCAATATTCTCCTCCAAGTCCAAGAGGAACTTGTTGAGTTCTAAAGATGATGTTCTTAACGTCAATACCACACAAGGGGACGGGGTGATTTGTATGGTACCCAATTTTTCGATCTAGAAGAACCTGGTTCTTCTAGGTGTTCTAACTACTACTGTTGTGGAATTAAAAGTATAGAAAATAAAGAACATAGAGATTTTACGTAAAAAACACCTGGCTCAAAAGGTAAAAAAATCACGACCTAATACTCAGTAAGATTTTCCCAAATATCCACTAAAATCACTGAGCCAAAATAGCATTTACAAAAACTCTTTGTAATCCTAAGGATACTGTAATCCCAGTGTGGCACACAACCTTAACTGCTGCGACACTTTCAAGTTAACTCTAACTTGAATACTCAATGTACCTAATACAATTCCTTCTATGAAAGCTGGAAAGGTACAACATTAAACCACCTAGTATAATTGAACTAGAGTAAGAATAAATACAATGGAATTGATTCTTCTATCTTGTCCAAGTAGTTTTAGGATCATATAAATTGCTCGCAAAATTGCCTTGCCTTTTTGCTCTCAATTTAATTTTACTTCTAGTTTATGCAATACCTGTAAAACAGAACAATTACGATTATTTAATGTGTTAGTAATTAGAGTTTAATTAAGACTCAATTGATGATCCTCCATCGAAGTTGAGTCCTTGAACAATACAAACTACAACCCTATCTTTTATCTGGATTGTGTCCTCTTCCTATAAAGAGACTTCCTCTCCTCATCTAATATGCAACATTTTCAATCAGTTTAGAAGATATTGATGCTTGATCCTTGAGACTTATCTTCTTAACGTGCAACTCACATGAATAGGTTTATAAACATTGTGTCTCACATGATGGACCCGGTCCATGACTGAGTTCATTTGTCATTCTTCAAAATTTCACCTGAACTTGGGCCGAGAAATTCCCCCTTTTTGATTATGACAAACTCTATGCTTTTACTTCTCAAACAACCTGTAGGAACTCAGGTTAACCATCAACACTTTAACTTAGAATTTTAACTTATCATCAAGGACCAGGTTTAATTAGGTTATAAATATCACATTATTTAGAATAAAGAGTAAAGCACAATATCTCATCTCCCTTTTGGAATCATTGAAAAGTTGCATACACATTGTGAATCCCAAATTTATATAATTACTCATAGCCATTGGGGCAACTGTAAGTGAAAACATGGTTTAATTAATCAACAATCAACAAATAAAATTAACTATTAAGATCATAATCATCATAGAACGAGAGAGAAGCAATTTTCATTGATAAGGATATGTTTCCATCAACAAACCACAGAAAGAAAGAAAAACTTCAAAACACGAGCAATAAAAATAGAAAAAATACCGTATCGGGGTCACTAGGGGTTCTAGGTGGGTGCAGATGACAAGAACTAGACGTCCTAAGGCTTGGAAGAACTAGAGAGCTGGGTTTGGAGAAGGCTGAGCATATTCTGAAGCATTTCATCACTCTTCTCCTTTTCCTCTGCTCAGCTCTAAGGCTATCTCTCTCAATTTCCAATTCAGCAACACGAGCCTGCAGCCTAGCAATTTCAGCATCCTTATTTCCACATTCTTGAACCAAAGCCCTAACCATGCTATTTATAAGAGTCTTTAAAGATGAACCAGGTTCAACTTGGGTGGCATTTACTGGATAGTCACAAGCCATAAGAGTCCTGACACCAAAGTTTTCCTTGCTTAATGCCATCTCCCATTTCTTCAACGATACATTTATCCTTTCCAGAACAGTAGTCAATAGGAACTCATATGGTATGGCATGAGGCGTGGAGCCATTAATGACCCTATCCAGCAGTTTGACAATGAAAGCAGGCCAATTTATCTGCATTCCTCTCACAAGGCACTCCACAAGAACCCGGTCCATGTAGTTGGAAGTGTGCCTCTTTTCCTACCTGGGCAGCAAGCACTTGTTAACAAACTCAACCAGGACCTTTTGCTCAGCCATCATCTCACTTTTCTGCACCAATCTGGCTTCAAGCACATCTTCAGCATTTGTAGTATCACAAAAATTTATGGTGATTTAGAGAGTAGTAGGGAGAGAATCCAGACAACGCCACCTCTGCCTAATATATTCATCATATCTCACACTGGGTATGTCAAGAATCTCACCAAATTTGGGTATATCAAACTGCACCTTCACTCCTTTCACCATGCTGGTGACAACCCCATTCTTCACAGTGGCATTGGCCATAAACTTAATCAACTCCCTAGCTAGCTTCCTATCCATTTCAAGGACCATATCCTTCAACCCTTGTGCACCTAGGGCATCCACAGTCTTCTTATTCCTGGCTCACCAATGTCTTTTAACAATCTTCTTTTCAAAATATTTCTTCTGCCAAATATGGAAAACCTATCTTTCTCCTTCTCAGATTCCTCCCCCTCTTCTTCTCCACTCCATTCTTCTTTTTCTTCAGAAATTTTTACTTGCTTTCTTTTTACTGCAGATCTAGTTCTTTTGGCTAAAGAGGATTCAGCAGATACATGCTCAGAGAAAGACTTCTTGGATCTTTTTGGTTTGGGTGTAGGAACCTACACAGTTGTCCCTCTTTCTTAATGGACCAGTTCCATCTCCTCCTATTCTTCTTCTGCAACCATAAAACTTGCCACAACCTTTGCTTTTCCCTTCTCCTTCTTCTTTTTCCTGCTTTCTTCCAAGGCATTTTGTAGCTCTGTTTCACTTTGTTTGATCCTGCTTCTAATAGCTCTTCCCTTTTGTACTGAGGGCACAATAGGCTTTGGAGATGCCACTTTGCTTTTCTTTGTTGACTTGGAAGCAGTTTGAGCCTTTTGTGATGGAAATTTACGCTTCTTTGGATCATAACTGGCTCCAACCCTTTTCATAATGTAAGCTAGAGTTTCCTCAATTTATGAATCGGGTGCATCTTGTTGCCTGCTCAGATGAACAAGCCCTTCAGTAGCCTTCCCAGAACCACTTCCCCCTGACTTGTTGCCACTCTCTTCAACTTCTCCATGGATAGCAAGAACTTTTTCTTTCTTTTTACCTCTCCTCCTACTTGACTCAGCCCCTTTACATCTTTCACAGAACCAACCAAAACAAAACTATTATCTACATTTTCAACTACATTAGAAAATACAGAACAAGTATTTACCTCACCAGGAATTTCTTGATTTTTGTCAGTGTCAGAAGACCCACGTTGTTCACCTTCGCTCGCAGAAATAAAGGCATCAGACTCAGAGCCGGAGTCAGATTCTCGATCAGGACTTTCCTTCTTCTGGCTAGCCCTCAATTTCTCATTTACGACTTTTCTTAGAGACCTAGAAGCCACAGTTTTTCTAGCCAGCATTTTCTGTCTACAAAACCTAGGTATTGGGAAAACACTAGAAGATGAAGACGTATTAGAAGGGGATATTGTTGGGGGAATGCCTGGATTATCTTGGGGATTAGTCATGTTGAATTATTTTTGGAGAGAATTTGGAAACTTTGGAGAGAAAAAGATATGGTTAGAAATGGAGAGGGGTTTTTTACGGTTATAAAATAGTGAATAAGGGTGTGGTGAGTATTTAGAGGTGATTAGAATTAATATAGGTAACGAAAAATTTATTAGAAGTCTATCAGAAGTCTATTCAAAGTAAAATTCTGGTCTCATTAGTGATTATTAGGCATCGCTAGTTTTTAGGCAAAAATCTCGTTTTTAGAGTTTTAGGAGAACGGAACCGGTTCAATGCTCAATGGATAAAATTTCTGGGAGCTTGATGAAAGTAGTACTTCTGCTCATGATTGGAAAATTAGTCTTTCTAATTATGCAAAGTATAGAAAACATACCTAAACTTTCTCATGAGCATATACTGATGAACCAGGTTCTTCAAGTAGAACTTCTTGAACATGCCTCAAATGTCATAATAGAAAAAATTTGTAAGATATCAGTGATTCATATATACACATGTCACTAGAGTATACTGAATAAAGTATGAGACTGAGAAAAAATTGATCTAGATATTTACACAAAGTTAGAACTCCTAACCAAAAGAAAAAAAATTTCTTCCATTGTGCATTCTGAATTGGACCTTTTAGGTGATCTTAATCATCGGTAATTTTACGTTCCTCTCAAAGTTTTCTCTACTTAGTGCTTTATTAAAGATGTCACCTATTTGTTTATCAGTAGCACAAAATTCTATTGAAATCAATCCTTTTTCATAGTTATCTCTTAAGAAGTAGTGTCTAACATCTATGTGTTTGGTACTTTTATGATGAACAGGGTTCTTTGTTATACTTCTAGCACAAGTGTTATCACAGAATATTGAAATACATTCCACTTCAATTCCAAAATCTACCAGCTATTGTTTAATCCATAGCAATTGAGCACAACAAGAAGCAGCAGCAACATACTCAGCTTCAGCATTAGATAGAGCTACTGAATTTTTCTTTTTGTAGCCCATGACACAAGACATGAACCAAGGAAGTGTGTCATACCTGAGGTGCTCTTCCTATCCACTAGGAAACCTACATAATCAGCATCAGCATATCCTACTTGATTGAAATCACTATCTTTTGGATACCAAAGACACAGATCAGTGGTGCCTTTCAAATATCTTAGTATCCTCTTGAGAGCCGTCAAGTAAGACTCTTTAGGATTTGCCTGAAAATGAGCACAAAGTCTTACCCTGAAAACAATGTAAGGTCTGCTGGCAATACGATACAAAAGTGCAGTTTTTTCAGAAGCAATTCACCATGGAATCCAGAATGGTGATGGTACATGGATTGAAGATTAGGAGAATTATCTGATGCAGCAGTGTAGTTTTTTTCAGAAGCAATTCACCATGGAAGGAGGTCCTACAGGCTTTGATATGTTGAATAATGTGTCTTCAATGGTGACAATGGAGAAGAACCTGGAATTATGTAGACTACGAACTATTGAAGAAGTGAAGAATGTTGTCTTTGCTTTGAGTAGTGAAAGTGCAAGTGGTCCAGATGATTTTTCTGGCATTTTCTTCCAAGCATGTTGGGATATTGTGAAGGTGGATATTCATACATTGGTAGTGCTTTTCTTTGAAGGGTATCCATCACCTAATTCCATAACACACTCAAACCTTGTATTACTACCCAAAAAAACACAATTACAAACATTCTCTGATCTTAGACCAATAAGTTTGAGTTACTTCATCAACAAAGTCTTCTCAAGAATGGTGCGTGATAGACTGGAAAGGATTCTTCCTACACTAATCTCAGCAAATCAGTCAGTATTTGTTAAAGGAAGAAGTATATTTGAGAACATTTTGTTGACTCAGGAGATTGTTACAAATATACGATTGAGAGGGAAGCCTGCTAATGTAGTGATCAAGTTAGACATGGTTAAGGCATATAATAGGGTGTCATCAAAATATTTGTTGCATGTGTTAAGGAAAATTGGGTTTGCTGAGTGTTTTATCAATATGGTTTGGAACCCGATCTCTAACAACTGGTATTCAATCATAGTGATAGACAGGCTGCTGGATTTTTTCATTCTACAAGGGGTGGGAAGCAAGGGGATCTCTGTCACCAGCATTGTTTATATTATCAGCAGAAGTATTATCAAGGGCATTGAACAGATTATTTGAAGATAGGCAGTTTAGAGGATTTGGTATGCCTAAATGGTCTGATCCTTTAAATTACTTGGCCTATGCAAATGACACCATTATATTTGCATCAGCAGAACCTTATTCACATCAGAAGATAATAGAGGTGTTGACATTATATGAAAATACATCTGGACAGAGGATCAACAAGACAAAGAGCTCCTTCTATATGCATTCAAAGGTGTCGACTGCATTGGTGAATTCAGTTGCTGCAATCACATGCTTTTCAAAAGGAAGTTTTCCATTTACTTATCTTGGATGTCCTATATTTTATACAAGAAGAAGGAAGAACTATTATAATGATTTGATTCAAAAGGTTAAGTCAAAGCATCACTTATGGAAAGGCAATCTACTTTCTTATGGAGGCAAGGCAACATTGATATCAAGTGTTTGCAAAGCATTCCTACACACATTTTATCAGTATTAGATCCTCCTGGTAATGTGTTGGAACACCTTCATAAAACATTTGCAAGATTTTTCTGGAGTAATAAAGAAGAGGGGAGAAGCAGACATTGGACAAAGTGGCTGAATCGATGTTTACCTAAGGAGGAAGGCGGAATAGGTTTAGATCATTGTTTGATGTGTCCAAGGCCTTATTTGCAAAGCTATAGTGGAGATTCAGAACTAATAAATCTCTATGGTCTAATTATATGTGGAACAAGTACTGCAAAAAGGAATTACTTACTGTGGTTCAATTTAGAAATGGCTCTCATGTTTGGAGGAGAAAGCTGGAAGCTAGAGAAGAAGTGGAAAATGAAATTCTGTGGGAAATGAATAAAGGCTCTACCAATGTGTGGCATGAAAATTGGACTGTTTTGGGAGATTTGTATCATGTATTACCTCCTGACTTCCTTATAAATGAAGAGCTGCAAGAAGTGGTAGAGTTGAGAACTGAAGATCATTGGGATGATGCAATGTTGGAGCAAACTTTCCCTGAGGATATTGCTGATCATATTAGACAGGAAATTCAATTATATAATGCAGATAACTATTGGAACACTCCTAGGTGGATGCCTACATCCTCGTGTAAATTTATTGTGAATAGTGCATAGAGAATAATGAGGCATAGGGAAGCTAGCAATCCTGAACTTGCAAAGGTGTGGAATAAAGGATTGCCTTTCAAAATCTCCTTCTTTTTGCGAAGAGTGTGGAGAGGAAAGGTACCTACAGATGATATATGTAGTAGAGGAGGTTACATGGTTGTGTCAAAGTGTTGGTGTTGCATACCACCAGAAGAGGAATCATTCCAACATCTGTTTTAACAAGTGAGACAGCAACCAAGGTATGGAAAACATTTTCACAGGCAGGGTTGATAAATACAATGTTGTAGGTTCATCAAGTTGAAACAGAATGGTGGAATGTCAAATGTTGTTAAAAACTAAAGCAATTGTTTTAGGCAGTCCCTGCAGTAATTCTATGGGAGCTGTGGAAGAGAAGGAACAGAATAAAGCATGGGGGATCAATGTCTTGTAGTAGAGTGATTCATGAGGTAAACAAAACATTTTATTACTTGGCAAAAGTGAGATACCCCTGGCTACCTAGGATACCATTGCTATGGCTAGACATGATCAAATTCTTTGAAAATTATAAGCCAGTTGTGATTACTAGGAGAGTCACATGGAAACTACCAAATGAAGGATGGTTCAAGTGTAACACAGATGGAGCTTCAAAAGGAAATCCGGGTCCTAGCTCTTTTCGATTTTGTGTTAGGGATCATAAGGGGGACTTGATGTTTGCAAAAGCAAGGAAGTTGGAGAGGCAACAAATATTATAGCTGAGGCAAAAGCACTTGTAGAAGGATTGGTCTACTGTGTAGAGAAACAACTACACCCTTTGATCATGGAGACTGATTCTTTGGAAATGAAGAAGATAATTGAGGATGAGTCAGAAATACCATGGTGTATATGGGCCGAAGTAATGAGGATAAAGGAAATTAAGAAGACATGCAATGCGTTGTTCCAACATGTATTGAGGGAGGGCAACAATGTGGCAGATCTTTTAGCTAATCATGTTTTCTCTTTTGCAGGTACAATCACATTTCAATCATTCCAAGGAGTTACCAACTGATAGAAAGATGCTAATCAACATGGATAAAGATCAGATTCCTAACCTTAGAGTTAGGATAGCAAAAATAAAAGCTCCAGACTGAGGAGTACAACATCAGTAAAGAGGCATCAACCTCATATGAAGTAGCTCTGGATGTTGTTGAATAGTTACTAAGTGGTATTAGTATGGTTTCATGCTCAACCTGGGGACTATTTGGCAGGGTACATAATGCTTTATATATATGTTGTATGATGGAATTGGGAAGCTATGCTCATTGAACACAATTGGAACTTTGGAGGAGCAGTAGCTCGTTGTCTTGCACAGCAATTCTGGCTTATTCTGCTTGTCCTGGGCAGTCTAAGCAAAGAAAATACTACATTGTTGTAAGCTGATTTGCATAATAGAGGGCAGCTTGTGCTTTGCACGTCTAAAATTTATGGTGCTCATCTTGAAAATATAGCTATACGATGTAGAAAATGGGATATCAATATGCAAGATGGAAGAAAAATCTCTGCAATGGAATCTACAGTCAAGACAACTGAATATCCTTATAGCTAATTGTGTCAAAGCCTAGAAAATGGTTTGATCAGTAGAGACTAGACAACAATCTTTTGTGTTATGGTTTGATATTCAATTTGGTCGTTGGTACTTTGGCGCCTGGTGAGAGTTGTATAGGCGTTGCTTTGTACTCGCCATTGCCAGTTAGATTCACATACATGGACAGGAGATGGACTCATGTACTAGTTAGAGCTTCTTTTATCTTTCTACTTTTAGTTGTACGAAGTAGCTTCGATCATTTTATATGGTCATTTAGACTAATTGTACGTACTGGACCTATTTTGGGAATTATTTATATATTTGGTACTAGGCAGCCAACCTAGTGGAATATTTGCTTAAAAAAACATTTCAACTTTGAAAAAAAATAATAACATACAAAAGTGAACCAATCATACCCCTATACAACATTTGATCAACTGATGAACCAGGTCCATTAACATCTAATTTAGTGGCAGTTCCAATAGGTGCTTCTATTTCTTTAGAATCCTCAATTTTAAACTTTTTTGATTAATTCTTTTGTATACTTCTACTGATGGATCATGGTTCCATTTGGACTTTGTTTGATCTGCAAGCCTAAGAAAAAGTTAAGCTCACCCATCATGCTTATTTCAAACTCACTCCCCATTAGTTTTGCAAAGTCCTTACTCAACCTATCTATAGTGGCCCCAAATATTATTTCATCAACATATATTTGCACAACAAGAAGATCTTTACCTTTTTCCCTTAAGAACAAGGTACTGCCAGTTTACCTCCTTTGTAACCATGCTCCAGTAGGAATTTATATAGCCTTTCACCAAGCTCTTAGGGTCTGCTTGAGGCCATATAGAGCCTTGCCTAACTTGTACACATGCTCAGAATATTCCTTGCTTTCAAACCTTGAGGGTTGTTTCACAAACACTTCTTCCTTTAGGTAGCCATTCAGGAAGGCACTTTTGACATCCATCTGATGGAGAGTGAATTCCATGTGTGCTGCAAAGGCTATAAGGAGTATGATTGCCTCTAGTCTTGCAACTGGAGCAAATGTCTCATCATAGTCAATGCCCTCCTCTTGGCTGTAACCTTGAACTACCAGCCTTGCTTTGTTTTTGGTAATTGTTCCATATTCATCAAGCTTGTTCCTGAAGACTCATTTTGTGCCAATAACTGATATGTCCTTGGGTCTTGGAACTAGATGTCAAACTTTACTTCTTTCAAATTGGTTAAGTTCATCCTGCATTGCATTCACCCAATCTGCATCCTGCAAAGTTTCAACAACAATTTTAGGTTCAATAAGAGATAGGAAAGCATCAAAAGCACACAGATTCTTCAGTTGTGATCTTCTTTTGACTCCAGATGTTGGATCAGTGATAATATTCTCAATGGGAGGAGAACTTTGATACTTGTTAAGTTTCATAACCAACTGGTTTCTTCTAGATGTCTCTCTCATGTTCTGTTGCTGAGGAACAGGTTTATGAACAGGTTCCTCTTAGAGGTTTGATTCAATTTCTCCTTGATTAGTTCCTTTTGTCGGGTTGACCTTCTTAGAACAACTTGTTCTTTCACATGTTCCTTCTTTTGATGCCACTTTGACTTGTGCTGGGGATTTAGTTAATTCCTTCATCAGTCCAATGGCTTCATCTTCATGTTCCTATCTCTCAAAAAGAATGTTAGTTTCATCAAATACAACATGTACACTTTCCTCTACACATAGAGTTCTTTTATTGAACACTTTATACGCTTAGATATGTGAAGAATATCCCAAGAATAGTCCCTCATAACTTCTAGGATCAAACTTACCTAGGGAGTCCTTTCCATTATTATGTATATAGCCTCTGCCCAGAAGCTGTGGGGCATTATACTAGAAAGCAGCACGGTTCTAGCCATGTCCTCAAGAGTCTTATTGTTTCTTTCAATTACTCCATTTTGTTGAGGAGTCCTACGGGCATTGAAATTATCATATATACCATTTTCATCACAGAATTCAACTAACTTGGAATTTTCAAATTCAGTTCCATGGTCATACCTAATGGATGCTAATTGATTTCCTAATTGTTTCTGAGTTTTTCTAACAAATGCAGTAAACATGTCAAATGTTTCGTCTTTGGAAGTTAGAAATAGAACCCAGGTAAATCTAGAGTAATCATCAATAAGCACCATTACATATTTCTTTCCACCTCTGCTCATGATTCGCATTGGACCACATAGATCCATATGGACCAGTTCCAACGACTTGGTTGTACTTACCATTTTCTTGTTTTTTAAGGATGATCTTACCTGCTTCCCCCTTGCACATGCCTCACAAACTTTGTCTTCCTTGAACATGATATTAGGTAATCCTATCACCAAGTCCTTAGAGACTAATTTGCTTAGCTGATTTAGAATTGCATGACCAAGTCTTTTGTGCCATAGGAGGGGATCATTATCCTGCACACTTAGACAAGTTAGTTTATTTTCTGAGAGAGTGGACAAGTCTACAATGTAAATATTGTTAGCTCTCTTTCCCTGCAAAATAATCTTGTCAGTGGTAAGGTCAATCACAAAGCATTTTGTGGAGGTAAAAGCCACAAGGTTACCTCTGTCACACAGTTGTGACACACTGATCAGGCTATATTTTAAGCCATCTATTAAGTAGACATTCTTAATGGAATTAGAGCATGTCTTACCTACCTTTCCAACCCTAATAATCTCATCTCTCTTCCCATTCTCAAAGGACACATTGCCTCTTTTGAAGTACTCAAGTGAAAGGAACTAGTCCTTGCTTCCAGTCATATGTTTTGCGTAGCCACTATCCATATATCATATTTGGCTACATCCTTTCACATGGACCTGTAAAAAGAAATTAGGGGTTAGTCTTAGGAACCCAAACAAGTTTGAGTCCCTTTCTACAGTCAAAAGGATGAAACAGATTCATTCTTGCCCACCCAGGTAGCTTACTTTTCTTTTTGAACAAAGGCTTTGTTCTTTCGACTAGCCTTTTCTTTGGCATTACACTCACTCTTGTAACAGCCAGTCTTGCCACAATGTGTGTAGATTTTATTTAGTGTGAGGTACTTTCTTTTAGGGTCCCACTTTTGTGCTTGAGTCCCATAGCCAAGTCCTCTCTTGTTGCTACTGTGATGCTCTTGAAGCCAAGAGAGTGCATTAGAAGCCTTGTTCCACTTGTATGTTCTGTTTAGTTCATGTTTCACCTTTCCTAGATCTTCCTTTAGGACTTTGAAGAATTCATCTTTATTATTCAATTCCTCTTTCATTATTCCCAAGTTTTCTTGTAGAGTGAGATATGTATGATCAACTTTCTTCTTTCATGTTCCTAGTTTCAGTTTTAAGTTTTTAGACCTAAGTTCTAAGACACAGTTATCAAGTTCAAGAACCTGGTTCTTAAACTCAGCATTTGTGTTATCACTCTCATTAGCACTAGACTCTAGACTCTTGCATTTTGCTTTTAGGATCACACATTCCCTAGACAGAACTTCCTTCTCATTGTTAATTATCTCAGACTCATCAATGAAGTCTAGTAATAGCTCAGGCAACCTTTCTTTAGACAAAAATTTAATCTTGTCTTTGAGATGTAGAATACTTAACTCTAGTTTGTCATATGATTCTCCAATGGCCATCAGCGCTTGCTCTTCTTCAGCTTCATCATTTGAGTTCATCTGTGGTTTCTCCCAAAGCAACAACCATACCCTTGGTTGAACCTTTGTTCCTTTTTTGGTTGAACAATTTCCTTCTTCGTGTTCCTTCGTTCATCCCTCTCTTTCTTCCACTCAATTTCCCATTAAGGGCAGTTCTTGATCATGTGATCAATATTACCACACTTGTAGCAACCCTCATTGGTCTGTTTCTCAGGAGCTCTTAACTTGTTGAAGGTTGTACTTCTTGAAGAACCCTTTCCTCTCATCCGGTACTTTTTGAAATCTCTAGTGATCATAGCCATCTCATCATCTTCCAGAACTGAACCTTCAGCAATTCTGAGAGCTAAGCTTCTCTCCTTCTTGTGCGTTCCCATCTTCATGGTTTTCCTTCTCATTTCATATGAAGTAAGATTTCCAATCAGTTCATCCAGTCTAAGAGTTGAAATATTCTTGGATTCCTGAATGGCAGTAATTTTGCTTTCCCATGTGACTGGCAAAAACCTAGTAAAAACTTTCTTAACATTGTCTTCTTCAAGAATGACCCTTCTAAGAGACTTAAGTTCATTTGTCACTATAGTGAACCTAGTATACATCTCTTGGATATTATCTCCTTCTTTCATAGTAAAATTCTCATATTGAGAATATAATAGTATTCCTCTTGATATTTTCACTTGAGGTGTTCCTTCATAGGCTACTTTCAAAGTGTCCCATATCTCTGTAGCAGTAGTACAGCTTTCCTACTGTATTCATCTGGATTTAATCCACACACAAGCCATTTCTTGGCCTTAGCATTTTTCTCCCACTTTTTCAGGTCTTCAGCAATGCAATCAGTTCTTGTCTTTGGTACTTCCACTCCTTTCTCATTCTTCTTTGTAGTTGCCAAGGGGCCATCAGTGACTATGTCCCATAGTTCATAGTCATCTCCAATGATATGATCTATCATCCTGTTTTTCCACTAAGAATAGTTCTATCCATAGAAAAGTGGAGGTCTGACAATGGATTGCCCTTCCCAATTCACAGGTGGTGCACTCATGTTGATCTTTTCCTAAGCTATTAGCCTCTTCAAGCATAACCCACACTGATACCAATTGATGTTCTTAACTTCAATACCACACAAGAGGGGGGAGGGTGATTTGTATGGTACATAATTTTTCGATCTAGAAGAACCTGGTTCTTCTAGGTGTTCTAACTACTACTGTTGTGGAATTAAAAGTACAAAAAATAAAGAACGCAGAGATTTTAACGTGGAAAACACCTGGCTCAGAAGGTGAAAAAACACTAACCTACTACTCAATAGGATTTTCCCAAATATCCACTAAAATCACTGAGCCAAAACAACATTTACAAAAACTCTTTTTAAACCTAAGGATGAACTCTAATCCCAGTGTGGCACACAGCCTCAACTGTTGCGACACTTTAAAATGAATTCTAACTTAAATACTCAAAGTACCTAACATAATTGGTTCTATGAAACCTGGAAAGGTACAACTTTAAACCACCGACTTAAATTGAACTAGAATAAGAATAAACACAATGGAATTGGTTCTTCTATCTTATCCAAGTAGCTTCAGGAATACACACTCAAATCTCACATAAATTTCTCGCAAAATTGCCTCACCTTTTTGCTATCAATTTAATTTCACTTCTGCGTTTGTGCAATACCCATAAAAGAGAACAATCATAGTTATCTAATGAGTTAGTAATTGGAGTTATACTGTGACTCAATTGCTGATATTCTATTGAAGTTGAGTCCTTGAACAATACAAACTCCAACTCTATCCTTTATCGGAGTTGTGTCCTTTTCCTATAAGGAGACTTCCTCTCCTCATCCAATATGCAACCTTTTCGATTAGTTCAAAAGATATAATTGCTTGATCTTTGAGACTTATCTTCTTCACGTGCAACTCACATGTATAGGTTTATAAACACTGTGTCTCACATGATGGACCTGGTCCATGACTGAGTTCATTTGTTATTCATCAAAAATTCACCTAAACTTGGGCCAACAAACGATATCCGCCGAAATAGATATTGTATTGAGATAATAGATGAGAATAATCTTGAATATCTAACTATTACCAAAAATGTCTCTGCCCATAAGGGTATTATTGATAAGTTCCCATCTTTCTCATGTGGCATGTATTGGACAAGAATTAGTGCAATCAAGACACACTCAGTTGTAAACCAAAGGTACTGATTCTAATACTTCTGTACTTTGGCATGATCGATTGGGACATCCTAGATCAATTATGACGAGATGAATTATTAAAAACTCAAATGGGCACCCATTAAATCATTTAAAGATTCTTTTAATTAATAAATTTTCTTGCACTTCTTGTTACCAAGGCAAATTAGTTATTTGACCATCGCCAACAAAGGCCGGGATTGAGTCCCCTACATTTTTGGAACGTATACAAGGGGACATTTGTGGGCCTATTCACCCACCTAGTGGGTCGTTTAGATATTTTATGGTCTTAAAATATGCATCTTCTAAATGGTCTCATGTGTGTCTATTATCATCTCACAACCTCGCGTTTGCAAAATTAATGGCATAATAATTCGATTATGACCCAGTTTCTTGATAATCCAATTAAATCTGTTCGACATGATAATGCTGCTAAGTTTTCATCTCAAGCATTAAGTTATTATTTCTTATCCATTGGGATAAAAGAAGAACATCATGTAGCTCATGTTCACACTCAAAATGGCCTTGCAGAGTCTTTAATTAAACGTCTGCAATTGATAGTAAGACCGTTACTCATCAAATGAGGTTCCCACTTCTGTTTGAGGTCGCGACATTTTGCATGTAGTAATGCTAGTTTATCTCAGGCCAACAAATTATCATAAATATTTCCTATTTGCGAGTAGTTTTTGGTCATGAACCTAATATATCCCATTTAAGAATTTTTGGATGAATAGTATATGTGCATGTAGCACACCATATTGAACAAAAATGGGTCACCAAAGAAGGTTAGGAATATATGTTATGTTTGAATTGCACTCCATTATTCACTACCTCGAAATATTAACGGGGATTTGTTCACTGCTCGATTTGCAGATTATTGATTTGATGAGACACTTTTCCCAAAAGTAGGAGGTAAATGATGAAACCAAATGCGAAATTTTGTGAAAAAATCAATTATTATATCATCTTGATCCACTTGTCTCTATTTGTAAAATAGATATGTAAAAGATTATTCATCGTAGAAAATAAAAATCAACTGTAAGATGCATTTATGAATATGAAAAGGATAAAAAAATTACATATCCCTGTAGAAAATGTTCTAATCCATATTGATGTACTGGTTGATAATCCTCTAGTATCATAGCTAATGAGTCAAAAGCACGCCTAAAACTCGGCAGACCATTGGGTTCTAAGGATCAAAATCTTAGAAAAAGAAAAAGAAAAAGAAATGAGCAAGATGATACTACGAAAAATATTATGTAGAAATCCACAATTTAACCAATTCTGATATTTAAGAGGAAATCAATAAGCATGAGACTCGAGAAAATAAGGAACTACTAATAAATTCAATCGATATTGAGACAAATTTAAATTGATTGGATATAGTGGTGGATTATGTTGTTGCATATAATGTTGCATCTAGCATTATGCAAGATACTGAGGATCTTGTACCTCAATATGTTGGGGAATGTCGACAAAGACGTGATTGGTTAAAATGATAAGAAGCAATCCAACAAGAGTTGAATTCACTTGCAAACATGAAGTTTTTGGGCCTGTAGTCCAAACTCCTAATGGTGTTAAGCCTATTGGCTATAAATAAATCTTTGTACGTAAGACAAATGAGAAAAATGAGGTACAAAGATATAAGTCATGCCTTTTTGCACAAGGATTTTCACAAAGGTCTGGTGTCGATTATAAAGAGACATATTCACCTGATATGGATGCAATAACATTTCATTATCCCAGGAGTTTTGATGTCCATGAAAAGCTTGACATGCATTTAATGGATGTGGTTGCACCCTACCTTTATGGCTCACTTTATAATTAGATATACATGAAAATTCCAAAGGGATTTAAAATTCCTGACGCATATAATTCAAAGTCCTGAAAAATATTTTCAATCAAATAACAATGATCATTGTATAGCCTAAAGAAATCAGAACGAATATGGTATAACCGTCGTTGAGGGAATTTATTAAAGGAATTTTATATCAATGATGCCATTTGTCTATTTTTTAATAAAGAAAACAACATCAAGATGTAACGACCCCATCGGTTGTTTTAAGCTTTTGTACTTTGCTCGCCAAATCTCGGGCATGACTTGACCCATGTAATGTATTATGTCTTATGTAAATTGTTGGTTTTGATTTTCAGATTAATCAGAATGAATTTTGAAGAACAATTCTAAGTTTGAAGCTTGAAATTGAAAGGTTTGACCAAGATTTGACTTTTTAGTAAACAACCTTGGAATGCGGATTTTATGGCTTGGATAGCATCTTTACGTGATTTGGGACTTAGAACTATGACCAGAATATTTTTCTGAGGTACGGTGAAGAATTAGGCTTGAATTCGCAAAAGTTGGTTTTTGGCAATTTCTGATCGGCAGTTGAAAATAGGCTATCAGGGTCAAAATCTAATTACGACAATTAGAATAGGTTCATAATGTCACTTGGATATGTCTTCAAAATTTCAGGTCAATAGGAGTTGTTTTGGATAGTTTCAGCGTCATTTAGGAAATTCAAAGTTCATATGTGTGAATTTGATGTGATTTTGGTATTATGATGTTGTTTTTGGTGTTTCGAAGGACCGACTAAGTTCGAATGATGTTATGGGACGTGTTGGTATATTTGTTGAGATTATCGAGGGGGTGGATCTCGAAAGGTTAACAGATCAATTTAGACTAGACGAAAAGCCGCTGCATTTAGCATAAACAGTAACTCGGGTGAACAGTAACGGGGGTGAACAGTACTTGGGTGAATAGTAACTCGGGTGAATAGTAAAAGCGTGAACCATATTTACATGAACTCTCTGCGACCATTAAACCTTTTTACACCATTTTTGAACGGGAAAAGAGCTTTGAGAATATATTGAAGAGAGAAAATAATTTTTTTTTCATTGAGGTTAGCATTTTAGACCCTAAAACTCGATTATTTGTGATTGAAGAACAAAATGTAAATGTTTAATTCATGAAAATTAGTAGAAAAAAATGGAGTTAGAGATTGAGATTATGAGATCTTCTAGGGATGATTTGAGGGGACAAACGAACTCCGAGTTTTGAGTTCTTTATATGTACGGCCTCTTGAGATGATGAAGAACATTTTGGTATAACGTTTCTCCAGTTTTAGGATGTGAGCCCAAGGGTCGGGTTTTGGCGGGTTTCAGGTTTTGTGCTTAAAATAGATATTTTTTAATTGGAATTCATTCGTTTAGCATAGTATGATGATAAAAATCTGAACTTGGTAGATTTGGACCACTCGGAAGTTGGTTCGAGAGCCAAGCGTGTTGAAGAGTAGCTTTTTCGGGCTAGTTCGAGATGAATAATGATTTTAAATGTTGTCCTGAGGGTATAAAACCCTGGATTTCACAATGTTCGGCTGTATTGAGGTGACACACATGCTAGATGACAAGAGTGGAGTCGTGCACTGTTGGGGATTATAACTTAGTCCATCCCGAATTACTATTTTTTTGTATGTGTGGTAGCTAATTGTTTGATATTATTATACTTTAAGCTAAATGTCATATTTCGGCTTCGTGCCAACTGTTTTGAACCCTTAGGGGATCGTTAATGGTATTTTCCTCACTATTTGATTTCATACTTGTGCTTAGCCACGCCAGATCTTTCACTATTTTCAAAACTCAGCTATGTTAATATGTTTTAAAAACCTTAAATGATGTTTTAAAGATATTTTGAGCTAAGCTGCATATTTTTTCTATTGCCTGAGGGGCTTATGAGATTTTTACTGAATAAGGCCAAAGATCTGTATTGTGAGGATACTTTTGGGTCGGGTTGCACGTTGCAGCAGTGATAAACTGATTATGATAATGAGGTCGAGAGCCTGAGATTGTACGCCACGAGGTGGCTTGATATAGATATAGGGCCGAGAGCCTGTTTATGATGCCACGAGATGGATTGATATTGCGCTTGGATCGTAAGTCGTTCAGGAGTCTCCACACCCCCCCTCCAATGGGCGTGGGTACCCATTGTGCTATGAAATATAGCCCGAGAGGCTGGTATTGTCATGTGATATTGCCCGAGGGACTGATTTTAATGTTATTATTCCCGAGGTGCAGTTCTTATGTGTTTACCTTTCTAGTTATTTTTCCTATATATTATTGACTGCTTAAAGGCGTTTATGAGATTCCCTACTTAATTATATTTATTGACTGTTGTTATGCCTCTTGTAGCTTGATGTTGTGTTTAACATGATTTTATATCTCTCAGTCTTCATTTATTTTTATTACTCACTATGTTGGAAGTACTCACTTTACTCCCTGCACCTTGTGTGCAGATTCAGGTATTTCTAAACCCGATCGCAGCTATTGGTTGCTTAGCGGCAAAGTCATCGGAGTTTAGCAAGGTAGCTGCCCGACGTTCGCAGCACTGTTGTTCTCCCTCTCGATTTCATTATACTGTATCCAGTATATTTTACTCTTTTTTTATCGCGGACCTTAATATATGCTCATGACTAGTGATACCCCGATATCGAACTGTGTTGGGTTTGTTTTACGCAAATTATACTGTTAATTGCTTATTTTTGAGGTTTTATCATATTTAAGACTTAATACTTATTATTTTATTGCTTAAGCTTGAAATGAGAATGTGCTGGCTGGCCTTGTCTTCATGAGATGCGCCATCACGACTGGATTTAGGTTTAGGATCATGACAAGTTGGTATCAGATCCTAGGTTACATAGGTCTCATTGTGAGCACGTGATTTTTGCCCTATATGAATTACTCCCATAAATTCAAAATAAAATAACTTCTTCAGTATTTATAATTTTGTGTATTTTTGTGGCATTTTATGTTAATTTTTTACATTTTTTCCTGTGCATTTAAATTCATTTTAAAAAAAGAGATCTTGAATTTTTGCATTTAGGATTTATTCTTGCATTTTAGGATTAATTAGAAAATCGATTGTTTTATACCATGGAAAAGTCAAAAATATATAGTTTAATTTGCACTTTTAATTGTAGTTTTGATTTTTGAGTGATTTTTTGTTAATTTGTTAACTGGTTAATTGTCATTTTAATTAAGTTCTAAGAATTAATTTTGAGTTTAATCTAATTTGAAAATAAAAAAAAAAGTAAAAGAGAAGAAAAGAGTGTTGAAGAAGTGAATGATTTGGTCTCCTTATTAAAAAGAATCAATTTGGGCCAAGTCTTTTTCCGCGAAATTCGGGCCCAAATGCAAAGACCCACCCAATCCAAACTCCTCTGACCCAGTTTGCCCCTCCCACTAAATCAAAACGACCCCGTTTAATTAAGGGGATCGATGTGGATCGTCGAGGTTTTCTTAATCAAACGGTCAGGAACTGATGAAGCCTTACTATAAAAGTGTTCGAAGGCCACCCCCACCCCCTTCGTCTCCTGTCTTTCAACGCGGAAAACCCTAGAGAAGCTCAGGCTCCCTAATATTCTCCGTCAAACCTGTCGGCAGCGACGACCAAAACTACCTCAATGGCCACCAAATTTACACTCTAGCTCCCTCTCCTTATCCTCATTCCAATTCCACGCCCTTTTTCCCTCGAATCGCACCTAAATCTCTCGAATCTTACTTAGAAGCTGCGAACCCTAGAGCCACCATAGTTCCTCCTGTAGCGGTGCCACTACCAAATCAATCAAAAAATATAAACCCTATAAATACTTTGTCCCCCCCCCCTCCAAAATCCACACTCAAATCCTCTCAAAGGCCTCCAAAACCATTTGAATTTCAAATCTGGGGCCCAAGGTCCAAATCCTAAACGGATGTCTTGGGGTTTCTGTCTCGAGATTCGCTTGGTCTTCTTCATCAAATAATGTTGTTCATCTGTCCCGGCCAAAGTAAATGGGGTTTAAGTCAGAGTTTCAAGTCTGGGGTGTGAGGCGGTTCAGTTGAGTAAGAACTTCTTCGTCCCCCTTTTAAGTTCTCGTTAATCAATTCATCCTCCTCCTCATCCCTTTTCTTTTAATTCAGTTTCATGTTTAATTCTGAGTTTCAAATTAAGTCATGTTTGTCCTGTTAAGTCAAACTGTATAGATTGTCTCGGGTCGGGTAGCCTAGATGCAAATTCATTTTAGTTCTTGTTTAGTTTTAATCGCGACAAGTTTGTTATCGAGTCTTTGTTTGCCTATTAGTTTAAGTGATATTGGGAATACTATTTGTTATTCATATTATGTTTGTTCTAATTTTCAGAAGTTTTTGCATTTTTGCTGAAGAAGTCCATCTTGATCCATTTGAACCTCTTAGTATTTGATTAGGTTTGGTTTTGCTTTAGGCAATGGGAATACTATTTGTTTTTGCTTTAGGCAATTAATATCTAGATTTAAAATAAATTATTTTTATATTTCCTTTAGTATATTAAGACTACAAATCCAAAAAAAAAGAGAATTTTCTTTTAGTACCTCTTTAAAAGGTTTTCAAGGTATTAATTCCAAAAATCCAAAAGATTTTCCTTTGAGGTTATTCTTTGGGAAATTAATGAAAAATGAATGAAAAAATTCTTTTTATCTTACAAGAACGTTAGGACATTATACATAGAAGAAATAACATACCTTATCTTCTCTTTATATTTTAAAATTTCTCCTTTAGGTAATTAAATATTGAAATCCAAAGACGGTTTTTTTGTTTATCTTTTTCATTTCTCATTTTGAAATATTTCTTAAAGGATACCAAATGAAATTCTCAAAATATTTTTCTATGGTTTATTGTTTAGACTTCCTTCCTAAAAATAAATAAAGAATAAAAAATGTTTGTCTCTTGTTAGGTCTTTCATTAATAATTTCCCATAGAGTGTTCATTTCACAAAGAAAAAAAAAAGAAGCAAAAAACTACATGCTCGTTAAGCTTGATTTGGATAGATCATTAAGTTTACAAAATTCAAAAAGAAAGGTGAGATTTTGCTTTTTTTAATTTTCTTTGCTCATCAGAGTAGCCATTAAGGTAACAAAAAGAAAAATAAAAAGAAAATGAGAATGTTATTTTGTTTACTTTATACGATCTTCCAGAACTACGCAAAGATCTTATTCATGCGGGGTCATGATACATAGGCAACCTACGTAGGGTTCAATCGAATCATTTTTTTATTAATAAAAGGGATAAAAGGAAAAATAAAGAAAAAGGGTGATATTATGGGATGTGAGAAATAAAAAGAAAGAAAAATAGTGATAATCACAAAGAAAAAAGGGAAGGAAAATGAGCAAGCCAAGAAGTGCTAGGAAAGGAAAGAAAAGAGAGGATCGAAATGAACAAATTAGGATGATGCTAGATGACTTCCATACCCTCGAAGTCATATTAGAACCGATAACTGTGACTAGGAGCATTGCACACAATGTAATATTTTAGCTGTTTAATGCCCTAATGCTAACATGATGTCTTAATTTTTTAATATTCGTAGCAGAAGTGCGGTTGGTTTGTGGTTATTGAAGTGGTAACTCTTCTCTACAACATAAAGTCAAAAGACAATGGCAGACAACAATAGAACTGAGTTGGTTGATACAGGTGCTCAAAAGCAGTTGGTTGAATGGGACAATGGGTTGGCTGAAGAGGTAAATATGTAAAGACAACACATGGTGGACATGTATCAGGTTTGGATGACTGAGAAGGCACCACCCCCACCACCACCTGGCTTCTTAGATGCTACCTTTACCCAAAATTTGGCACTTCCTAATCACCTCAGTAGTTCCACCACTCATCCTCCAATTACCTCTCCCAAAATTGCCCTCATAACCCTAACAATGAATGCCCCATCAAAGCTCATAATGTCTAATATTATCCCTCAGGGGTTGCCCACAAAAAAAACCCTCGAGATAAGCATCATGCTGAAAATGAAAAGATTACAGAAAAAGAAGGGCGAGATGAGATATTCTGGAAGCTGGAAAGCACAGAGCAGTCATTAAAGAACATGCAAGGGACGAGAGACCAGGGTAACATATCTTACAAGGAATTGTCTGTGTCCCCTAACATTCACCTGTCTACGGGGGTTTAAAGTGCCAAAATTTAACTTGCATGATAGGTGTAGAGATCCTGTAGCCCACTTGAAGGTTTATTGCAATGGAATGAGAAGCGTTGGAGGGCAAGACGACCTGTTGATGGCCTATTTCTGTAGGAGCTTGACTGGGGTATCTTTGGAATGGCATAATCGTCAAGATATCGGTAAGTGGCCTACATTGGGCCACATGGCTCAAGGTTTTGTGTGACATTTTCATTACAATATAGATATTGTCCCAAACTCCTCCTCCCTATCTCAAATGGAAAGAAACCCAAGGAAAGTTTTAGGGACTTTTGGCTTAGATGGAACGAACAAGTTGTTCGGGATAGTCGTCCCATTGATAGAAAAGATGTTGTTGAGCCGCGTCAACGACAGCATCCGGTGAGCATTCTTGCTAAACGCTTTCAGCCTCAATATTGACCCCGCGAATACCCTTGTCATCCTCTCCGTTGCTACTTCTCTCCACAGAACCCCCAAAATCGTACATCACCTTCCAGATGCCCCGTCCCCAATGCGCCACAATATGCTCCATATCCACGAGGCCCACAGTGCCCCACACCACATCCACATCCACAAATGTCTTACCCTTTCCCACGAGCCTACCGAAACTCTCCTGGATAAGGTTTCCGGCCCAATCAAGCATTTGAGAACTAGAGGTGGCAGAGAAAGAAAAAATTCACTCCATTGGAAGACTCATATGCCAGTCTGTTCCAGAGGCTAAGGAAATTGGACATGTTGAAGCCGATTCATATAAAAAAGCCAAACCCTCTTCCAAAGAAGTTTGATTTTTCTCAAATATGCGTATATTGCTCAGAGAGGCATGACAAAGAGAAGTGTTGGCATCTGAAAGGAGCAGTATATAAGCTTATTGATGCAGGTGAAATTACCGTGCAAAATCGAAATGCAGCAGATACAAACCAAAATCCATTGCCTGTTCACAATGAGACGCATATGGAGGACATGATTTGTCTGGAAAAGGAATATAAGAACAACAAAGGGTGTGAGGACCAGATCGGGTATTTGGGATATGGGCTGGGTATTTTAATCAAGATATTGGGTTGGGTATTGGGATTGGGTTGTGTTGAATAGGGGCTAAAATTGAAATATAATTAGGCTATATTTTAAATAGGCATATATCACTAATAATTTATAATAAATAATAAATGATCTTTGAAAAAAATATATTCGTGCTGTAAAATAATTTAAAAAAGTTATTTAATATTTTAAAAATATAAAAGATCATTTTATGCATTATCAGTGTAATTATGCATTAATAGGGCTAGTACTATAAATATATGCAAATTAGCTCTAAAATGTAAATGCAATTATAAAAAATACACTAAAATATTTAAGCAATATTCTGCCGTAAATATAGAATTTAGATGGCTAAATTACCATAAAAATAATTTGAAGGATGATTATTGAAAATTTTATATTAAAAAGGGAAGAAATAAACAAAATTGAATTAGAAAAATTATAAAAATGCTTATGCATGCTTATATATATATATATGTTAAATCGAAAGTATATATATGAGTTAAAAATATATAGGGAAAAATTGAATATCAACACCATGCATACCCTCTATCCAGTGATAGTCCTAGTTGGGATCAACTCATTTTGCTCATTTGTGACCACAGTCATACCCCCCCCCCCCCATCTTCGACATACATTGTACTGGCAAAGTCCATGAACTATTAGAAATGGGTACACAACCCATGCATCTAGCCACTTGATAACTTCCTTCTTGACGACCTCTTGTATAACCTCGTTCAACCTTCTTTGATGTTCCATGGAGGGTTAGGAATCATCCTAAAGTATAATCTCGTGCATGAAAAAGGCTAGGCTTATCCCCCCCGAATATCAGCTAAAGTCCATCCAATTGACTTCTTCATTCTTTGGTGCACCACAAGGGTGCACCTTCATGTTAGTAAAGCACGAAGAAAGAATAACAGGTAAAGTTTAACAAGGGTCTAAGAATTCATACCTTAGGTGTGAAGGCAAAGGCTTCAACTCCAATATGGGAGGTTACTCGATTGATGGCTTTGTTAGTGAAGTCTTTCTGTTCTCAAGATCCAAGGAAAGTATTTGAGGCTCATATGTGTAAGAACCCATTCATTTCAAAGCATTAACATATTCCACCAAGCCATCATCCGCAGTCACATCATGTTTAACAACACACCTTCTAAAGGGTCCTCCACGTTTATCACAGCACTGGTATCTTCAACAATCACCTCGGTCACAAGATCTACAAAGTAACATACTTTGTTGCTATTGGTCTGCCACATTGATTTACAGATATGGAACACAACGTTTTCATCACCCACCCGGCAGGTCAGTTCCCCTACTTCCACATCAACCAAATCCTTCCATGTAGCTAGGAAAGGTCTCATCAATATGATCGGCACCTCATAGTCAACCTTGCAGTCCAGAATCACAAAATCAGGGGGAAGTATGAACTTATCGACCCGCACAAGCACATCATCTATAATCCACAATGGCCTCTTCATTGACCTATCTGCCATCTGCAACTTCACGGATATTGGCCTTGGTTGCCCAATCCCCAATATCTTAACCACAGAATATGGCATCAAGTTAATGTTTTCCCTTAAATCACACAAAGCTTTGGCAAAATCAGCATTACCAATAGTGCACAGGATTGTAAAGGCACCGGGGTCTTCTAGCTTTAGGACCTTGGAATATACAATAGCATTCACTTGGAGTGTCCTCTTGATCATTTCACAATTTATGGATCCCTTCTTTGTTACCAAGTCTTTCATAAACTTGGCATATCCTGGCATTTGTTCTAGAGATTACACCAAAGGTATATTTATCTGCAAACTATTCATCATATCAATAAATTTCTTAAACTGGTTCTCATTATTCTGTTCTGCAAGCCTCTAAGGGTATGGTGGAGGATGCATTGGCAAAGCATCCTTGGCTTTAGGCACTATCATTTCTGGTATGTCTATCACGTGTTCCCTAGACGAGTTCACATCATTTTGAGTCCCCTCCACGCTTTCATTAATTTCATTTCTCACTTCTTCATTTATAATATCATCACTCACTTGCACATCATCGCTTATCATCATTCTCTTGAACCAACACATAATCACTCCCAAGCTTTCTTGTATTAGAGATACTATCAACACCACCTCCACCACTCCTTGTAGTCACCGCCATAGCATGGCCCATATTGTTCCCTTCCTTCGAATTTATTACTGTGTCACTAGGTAGTGCCCCCTTAGGGTGAGTATTCAAATATTGCAAAATCTTGCCAAGTTGGACCTCCCAGTTGCGGATAGAAGTATTATGGGATGTTATTTGGGTATCGGAGTTGGCATTTTTCTATATCATTTGCTCAAACATTGACTCAATCTGTCCCAACTCATTGCTGGACGATCTAGGACCTTGAGAAGGAAATGGAGGCGAGTTGTTTGGTTGTTGATACATTTGAGGCCTTTGAAATCTTGGCCCCTGATTCCCTTGGTTACCATTATTCCAACCCCTTGGTTGTTGTTGCCTCCCCAATTGCTATTTTTATTGCCACCTCATTTTCTATGGTTACCCTAGTTTCCCCAATTTTGATTGTTGTTCCTCCGGTGTCTTTGGTTGTTGTTGTATCCATTGCTCTAATTTCCTTGTTGGTTTTTATTCCTCCAGTTTCCTTGGGTCTCCACCATTGTTGCTGATTTGGAGCATTTCCCCGTTGTCCTTGGTAATTGTTCATATACTGAACTTTTTACTTTGCTTATCATATACATCATCTTGGATGTAACCACTATTTCCTTGCTCATATTGTATCTAGATTTTCTCGACTTTGTTGACCTCTTTGCCGCCTCTTGTTAACTATATAATTTACCTCGTCCATGGAATTCACTTGTCTTGGCGCTTGAACTTGCTGCAATTGAGATTTGGACAACGGTTCATAGTTGTAGTAAAATTGGCTATTGCCTGGCCGTGGTCATAGAGCTTTTTGTTTAAGTAAATGACATTGGGATAACCTTGTGGCACATTAGCTTGCCTTTGACATGCCGAGGAAGTATCTACCATCTCATTAAGTATATCATATGACTCGGCATAAGGCGTGTTCATAAAGTTTCCATCGGCGAGTTTGTTAACTACACACTGGTTGGTAGTGTTGATGCCACGGTACAATGTTTGCAGTATCATTGCTTCGGTCATGTCATTGTTCGGACATTGTTTCACCATCGTCCGATACCTTTCCTAGATCTCATGAAGTGGCTCATTTGGCTCTTGTTTAAAGGCAAGGATCTCATCTCTCAGCGTCTCCATATGACTCGACAAGAAGAACTTTGTTATGAATGTTTCGGCCAACTCATTCCAAGTAGTGATAGAATAGTTGGCAACCTCTCAAGCCAATCCAAAGCTTTCTCCCTTAGAGATAATGGGAAAAGCCTTAGTCTCAATGCATCCTCAGAAATGTTAGTTTTATTGCTCTACCACCATGTACCTACAAAACACTTGAGATGCTTGTAGGTATTTTTAAGTGGCGCTCCGGTGAAGAAATCTCGTTGTTCCAAGAGATTAAGCATCACGCTAGTTATCTAGAAACTGCCCGCACTAATTCGGGGCGGGACTATTGCACTTGTGTATCCTTCATTGGCCAACACTCGGTGTGCTGCGCTTGCTGGAGGTGGGGGAGGATTTGGGATATTATCATGAGACGGCCAACCACTCCTTTGTGGTTGTGGTTGTGGTTAGGGTTAAAGCTCATCCAAATTATCATCGTCTACCTCCTCCCCCAATGGCAAATTTCTGTGAGCATCATTGTTAAGAGACATATTGTACTTGAGAGAAATTTACAAATAGATTGAAAATATCAAAAGGAAAGAAAACAAAACACACAAATACTCGGAGATATAGCTAAAAATAATTAACTACCCGGCAACAGCGCCAAAAATTGATCGTCTCAACCTGCACAACTATAGAGTAGCAACGATGGTCGATGCAATTTTACCCAAAAATAGTCGGGATCGAATCCACAGTAAGTTAATTAGTTTGGAGTTAAGTTTATTTTCGAGTAGAGATGCAGGTTTTTGTCTGAATTGCACTTACACAAATGGTTGATTTTATTATCTACTTCTAATTCTACTTCTATTGCATGTAATAGGTAAAGCTAAGTACAGTAATTTTATTGGTTGTTTTCAAGAATTAAAAGGGACTAGGGTAGTGACTTCTAGTTGGATATCTAACGGGTATCGAGAATTCAGGGCAAGCTTCTTATGATTGGGGATCGTTATAACCATCACACATAAATTCTCACTCTATACCTCTCGGTAGTTTAAGTGACTTTTTCCAATTTGGCTTTTTCAAGTCCAAATGGGTGTTCATGCATAACAAATGATATTGGCTCAAGTCAGGTATTACTGTCTCTCGGTTTAACCCTTTAATTGGGCTACCAATCTCTTGAATGCACCTCAATTCCTTGTTAGCTTAATTTTCCTAGACTTAATCCTTCTTTCTCAAGAAGAGTCTAAGTCATAAAGGCACGAATCAGTATTTACACCCATCAATTATGTAATTAAAGCATGAATCAAGCTAAATATCACTAACCCACAAACAACTAATCCCTAAAATTGAAGACCCATTAAATACCCACACTAGGGTTTGGACACAACCCTAGCTATGGGTTTAGCTAGGGGTGTGCATTCGATTTATCAATTCGATTTTGACCCTTATTGATAATATCTTATCGATTATCGATTTGTATATATGCTTATCGTTATCGTTTCAATAAGGTTTCGATTTTTCCGATTTCGATTTATCGATTTTGGGGTCTTATCGATTCGGTTATCGATTACACCAATAAGAAAATTTGCGGGATTTTACGGAAAGTATATCGCTATAAACGCGCCTAACTTATATGGATAAAAAGAAGCTAAAGTAAGATGAAACCATTTATAACATAAAATTTGTATTAACAAGCACATGCAAGAAAACTAAAGTAAGGAATCAAATGTATGCCACCAACACTCCAACGGTATAAAAAATAAAACAAGACAAAATACATCATCATGACTAATTTTATTCTCCATTAATTTGAACTTCATTCCCTTGATCTTTAAATATAATTATTCCTTAAATGTGGTAGAGAAAATAATAGGGTAATGGACTTAGAGTAAATGAAATGGTATACATTAGGGAAAATGATATTGTATAGCCGCTTTCAAAATAGTAGCGGAATATATATACATTCTGTATGTTATATTAATCTACACAAATAGGTAATTATTCATTTTATAAGTGTCTACAGTGATAGGGGTGTGCATTCGACTTATCGATTCGATTTTTACCCTTATCGATAATTGCTTATCGATTATCGATTTGTACATATGCTTATCGTTATCGTTTCAATAAGGTTTCGATTTTTTCGATTTTGGTTTTCTCGATTTCGATAACAGATAATCGATTCGATTTATCGATAAACCGATTCGAATGCACACCCCTAGGTTTAGCTACTCATAATAATAGCATAAATCAAAGATAAAGATGAAATATAAGCCATAAGATTCAAATACAAGATGAAAATATAAAGATTAAAGATGAATCTACTTTAAAATTATTCAAAAGGGTAAAAACCCACCATTAGCGTGTTCTCCTCAACAAAACATAACCTAAAAATGTCAAAAAGGTCTATTTATACACAACTGAAAATTCCTGACAAAAATGATCCGGTGGAGAATTCACAGACGCTTAAAATTAAGCGCGTTCACGCTTGCACCTCCGCGGCCGTGTAGTAGCGAGCGCAGTCTGCTTTTCTTCAATTCTAGGCATGATTTGTAGTTGGTTTCACGGATAGTATATTTTATCCACGTCCATGTGTGCTACAATCGCGCCCACGTAATTTGGATGTTGACCACGTTCTTGTATTTATCCAGACTTGTAGAGTCTCTGAATCTTCAACCATAGCTCTCAGTGGAAATGCCACCGCATCCGCGTCTGATATTCCATAGCCGCGATTTTCCATCACGGTATGCGGTAGCACTTGTGCTCAATTTAGCCTCTCTGAAATTTACTTTTGCATGTCGTGTATTTGTGAACGCCTCAGAGGTTGTCCTCACGCGGCCGTTTCTTTTCCATCGCGGTCAATAGTCTAGTCCCAGCCTTTGATTTGTGCAAGATTGACTCCTTCATAAGTTGATTATGACTTATTTGCTCATTCTGACAAAAGCCTGCAGACAAGCACATTAAATAAGGTTCGAGAATACTTTTACACATTTTTTATCCAAAATATAAGCAAAAGAGAGCATAAGATAGGCTAAAATCCATAGTTATTATACAGCAGTCACCCAGGTTCGTAATACAGTCCTCAACTTCAAGGATTGGATCGAGGAGATCTGCAAAACAAATGTATTCGACCGCGAATAGCGCAAGCTCTCAAAGGGTAAGTAGGAGGCTTGTTCACATAGTAAGACTTCCTCCCAAATAATTATACTTATATACTTGACTTGTCTTTTTTCTAAGTTCCTTTCCTTCTCACGGGTTTGCCCAAGACCATCGAGCTTAGGACGTTAGATGAGGAAAGGCCCCGTCTTCGCTTGCTAAACCCTCTGCCTTGAAATAGCGTGTAGCTACCGTAAAGGAAGAGAAAAAGAAGAAAAAATAAAAACATTAGGCTCCTTGGATGCCGAGGTGAAGAAGAAGGGGTTAGTTGTCCAGTTCAGGAGAAGCAGCAAAAAGAACAGCAAATCAAAGATACCGGACCCTGATTCCCTCCTCAAGCTCAGGGATTACCTCGAGGATGGCGACCTTGAGTTCATTACTCACGGGTCAATTATCAACAAGGGGAGCAGGTTGCAACCAAAAAGATATGGCCAAGAGGTCGATCCTCCTCTAACTTGGGAGCCAGAAGGAGAGTTGGAGGCCACAGCCTCCTGAGAAGCCGTTTCGCCTGGAAAGGAGGGAGCTGGTGTCATTGACATCATAGGGATGTCATTCAATATAGAGTCCATGTTTGAAGAGGATCAAGATGAAAAAGTGAAATCAAATGAGACAGCACCGATCCCAGATGATGCCCTCAACATGTTCTTTGACGGCATGGATATGAGCGTGTTGGAGGACTACACCGGGCTTGGCCACTTGAAGGTCCCAAAAAGGAACGTGACATCAATAGCAGGTAAGCCGAACTCGAGCCCAAAGCTAGTGAAGCAGTTCCCTACCCTGAGTGTGGATCCAAACCATAAGAGAAATGTTATTCTTACTATCCCAGCGTACCCTCGGGCGTCGTCGACTCTGGTGGGTATGACGAACAACCTTTATTGTCGGGTGATCGAGGAGCACCAGGTAAAGATGAATGAATTAGGCACATCGAGCCTCATAAATGAGGAACAACAGGAACTGAACCGGGTAAGACGTATACCCTTTGTATCCTTTGTGAATTTTTCTTAGTTTAACATATTCTAATGACCTTATTGTTTTTCAGGCTTTAGTGCTTCATCATAAAAGTTTCCTTCAGTCCCTCTTGGAAATCAACCCGCTTAACTTCAAGCTCAAAGAGCAGGTCTAAGGACATGAACAGGGCTCTCAGTGAATAAGAAGATGAGGCTCTTAAGTATCTCCCAACTCTCAGGGCAGAGCTAGAAAAGGCATAGAAGCAGTCCTCATATGTGAAGCGGGAGCATGCTGATCTGGTTGATAAAGTAAGGATCTTTGAGGCTAAAAATGAAAAGCTACTCATGATGACTAATGACGTAGATTCGTATATCCAAGAAAACATAGACTTGATTGAACAGACTCAAGCCAAGAGGGATGAGATCAAGGCCACGGCTGAGGCGATGAGGGGCAAGATGGACCTGCTGGCTTCAAGAAAAAAGGCTACAAAAGAGGAGATGGATTTGGTCAAGGACTAGCTCTGGGTGGCAAAGGGAAAGGCTGACAAGTGGTCTCGGTTGAATGATGAACTCGGGGTGCAACTGAACTCAACTGTCACGAAAAGAGATGCCCTCGGCCAAGAATACACTACACTGAGGTAAAAATTGGAGGCAACTTCGACCAATGTCTCTTATTTCGAGGAAATCCTGGCCCAGTACAGGCTAATGTAGAGATAGCCAATGCCCTCTTAAAGACGAAGATCGAGTATGTAAAGTGTCTATCCCAAAGGGAGACGCTCGAGGAGATTCATGCTAGAGGATTTGACATGTCGGCCGAGATCGGAGAATCCAAGAGGCTCCAAACCAAAGCAAAGGGACTCTATGAGCCTGAAGTTCTTGAAGGATGTGAAGTTTCTGAGGGTTCTAGTGGCGTTTGAGCCCCAATGAAGGCTAGACATAGATGCCTTAGTTCTTTCTTGGTTTTCCCTTGCATATTTTTTTTATTTATCTTTAGGCCATTTTATCGCGCCTTTGTAAATATATTTTGAAATATATAAAAGTTTCCCTTTGGCAATACCATATCTCTACTTTTCACCATTTGCAATTCTTTATTTGCGTAACACTTTTAATGCCTTACCATAGAATCACATGTAATCTAGAACATTCATTGTCCAGAGGCCCGAATAAGGCCCTATTTTGATGGAAAATCCGAATGACTCGTGGCTTTGATAATTAGATAAAATCGAAAGCCTTCAATATTCTTAAGTGTTATAGTCATATATGACGATGTTTTTGCCAAAGGTAACCTTTTAATATGTTTTGATTATACATGAGGGCCTTACTTTTTGGGTACGGACATCAGACGTCTCTGATCCGTTTTAGGTTAGCCATAGCCTTTCATATTTGGCAACTGCCTAACAGGCTTGGTGCCTCGATGATTCAATATCCCGAGCAATCCGATTTTTTTATCGGATGATGGTCCCAAAGTTGGTGTAGCCTGTGGACTTTATGACCCAGGATCTGTTGTGAAGTATCAAAGAAGCAAAATGCATAATAATAATTTATGAGGGAAGGCAAGATTTGTTTCATTATCTTATATGTAGGATACATGATCGGAGGCGCGTTAGCGCTGTGACATGGCTGAGTGGGCTATATGGGCATGGTTCGTTTGACTGTTTGACCCTTACAATGAATCCTAATCACCAAGCCTTCGCATTTGACAGATAAAAAAAATTCTAAGGATCTTAACCTAGGGGTAATGGCCTCCAGTATTTGAAGTTGAAATTATGAGGGCTCAAATTTCGTTGAGTTGGTGCAAATGATCATCAATTCTAGTTTAAGGCCAATCTTCAAATAAGATAACACGTTTTACTATTGCCTCGTTAATACTACCGAAAACCCTGCTTTTGGATAAAATTAGTTTAAGGGAAAAAGAGTACAACATGTGCTCTTAGACCTAATTATCACATTTGCCCCTAACTAAGTACATGCATACATTAGTTCGTAATGTAACTAAATTAAAAAAGTAATTAAGTTCATACCTTAGAAGTAGTATCGCTTTAAGGGTGCTATGTTCCAGTTGTTAGGTAGTTGTAAATTGTTTCCTTATTCAAGTTTATACCAGACTTTACTCATTTTTCGATGACTCTATATGGTCCTTCCAAATTAGGGCCCAGTTTATCTTCGTTTGGGTTCCTTACCTTTCTGAATACAAAGTCCCTGACTTGAAAATATTGGAGGTTGGATCTTCAGATATAGTACATTCCTACTCGTTGCTTTTGGGAGGCCAACCAGACAAGGGAGACTTCCCATCTTTCGTTAAAGAATTCTAGACTTATGGTCATGGCCTTACCATTTGACGATTTGGTAGCATACTGGAACCTGAGGCTTGATTCCCCTACCTCGACTGGTATTAAGGCTTGTGCTCCATAGACTAGAGAGAACGGGGTCGCCCCGGTAATTGACTTCCAATTTTCTTCCTAATCGGTCAATGTGTTTTCATGTTTTAGATTATAGTTTTTTTCATTGATTATACTTACCCATTCCCACTAGGGTGGTAAGACATTGATAATATCTTCTTGATCTTGTGGTCTTCGAAAAACTTACTTACCTTGTTACCGACGAATTATATTTTATTGTTGCAAACAATCTCAGCCGATATCCCAAACTGAAAGATTATGTGGTCCCACATGAATTTGATAACTTCTTTATCCCAGACCTTCTCAAACGTCTGAGCCTCAACCCATTTGGAAAAGTAATCGGTCATAAGTAGTTTATATGGGACTTTACCGAGTGCCCATGGTAGGGGAATGACTATGTCAATTGCCCACTTCATAAACAGCCATGGTAATAGGATAGGGTGGAGCATCTCTCCCGGTTGATGAATCATCGGGGAATTTCTTTATCACTCATTGCATTTTCACCCGAAGTCTTTTGCATCCTTCTCCATTTCATTCTAATAGTAGCCGGATCTGATTAGCTTCCAAACTAAGGATTCTATCCCTGAATGGTTGCCTCAAGTGCCCTTGTGGACTTCTCTCATGGTGTATTCGATCTCTCCTGGACCCAAGCATCTAGCGAGTGGGCAAAAGAAGGATCTCCCAAACAATGCCCTTTGAATAGGCCAAATCTGGCAAGCTTTAGTGTGCAAGGCTCTCGTTCCTTGGGATCTGATGGCAATTTTCCTATCTTCTGGTAGTCTATTATTTTTTTCTCCAATCCCAAGTCAAACTTGTCGAGTTTACTTTAGTGTAACCTTTTTCTACAACCGAGTTCATCAGCAGCTCTACTGCCCCCGAGCTGAATTCATCAGAGTTAATAGACGACCCCAAGTTATCTAGTGCATCAGCCTCACAGTTTTAATCTTGAGAAACACATTACAGAGTCCATTCCTTGAAGTGTTACCTGCAATTTGTCCAAGTATCTCCGCATCAGTTCCTTTTTTACATCAAACATTTCATTGACTTGATTATGACGATGAGGGTGTCACATTTGGCTTCGATCACTTCGGACTTGAGGCTCTTAACCAGCTCTAGGCCTACAATCATAGATTCATACTAGGCTTTATTGCTAGTTAACTTTATAGTTCTAATAGATTGTCTAATTACGCTTCCTACATGTGGTCTTCACACGATACCAAGCCCAGAACCCTTTGGTTGGAGGCACCATCCATGAATAGGGTCTAGATTCCTGAATTAGCCCCTAAAGTGAGTAATAATTCCATTTCGACTTCGGGTATCAAGGTCAACGTAAAGTTGGCCACAAAGTCTTCCAAATCTGAGATTTTATGGAAGTTTGAGGTTGGTACTCAAAACCGTACCTGCTAATCTCCACAAACCATTTGGCTAGCCAACCCGAGAGCTCAGGCTTGTTCATGATATTCTTCGGCAGGTAAGAGGTTACGGCATATATATCCTGGCATTGAAAGTACAGTTTCAGGATACCTTTTTTGGCACAACCTAGGTTTCTACTAATATAATAAATAGGAAATTGTGTACCTTCTTTCTCCTGGACTAAGATGCCACTTACTGCCACATCGGAAACCGCCAAGTAGAGGTTCAGTTATTCGTCTGCCTTCAGAGTGTGCAGCCAAGGGGGGGCTCGATAGGTATCTCTTGAGTTCTTCCAAATCATGCTAGTATTCTGGAGTCCAAGAAAAATTGTTCTTCTTTTTAAATAGTGAGAATAACAAATGGCTCTTATCTGACGGCCTCGAGATGAACCGGCCCAATACGACTATATGCCCAGTCTGTCTTTGAACCACCTTGATGTTGTCGACTGTGGTGATGTCCTCTATGGCCTTTATTTTATCGGGGTTGATCTCTATACGCTGATTAGAAACCATGAACCAAGGAATTTGCTCAAACCGACCCTAAATACACACTTCTCCAGGTTTTAGCTTTGTGTTGTACTTCCTTAGTATGTCGAAAGTTTCCTGTAAATGTTTCAAATGGTCCTCTGCTCATAAGGACTTGACCAACATATCATCGATATAAACGTCCTTTAATTTCCCTATTCGTTCTTCGAACATCCGATTTACTAGGCATTGGTAGGTGGCATCGGCACTCTATAATCCAAACAGCACTATGTTATAACAGTAGGTGCCAAAAACTTTTATGAAAGAAGTCTTTTCTTGATCATCCGGGTCTATCCGAATTTGATTATACCTGGAGTAGGCATCGGAAAAATTGAGTATCTCGTGCCTAACCGTCACGTTGATCATTTGGTCGATGTTAGGCAAAGGGAAATAATGCTTTGGGTATCTTTCTTTAGATCTTTATAATCCACACACATCCTTAGTTTATTTCCTCTTTTAGATACTACTACTACATTGGCTAACTAATCTGGGTATTTAACTTCTCGGATAGATCCTATTTTTAGGAGTTTGGATACCTCATTATTGATGAGCGTGTGTTTGACCTCAGACTGTAGCCTTCTCTTGAACTTAACCGGATGGAACTTCGGGTCCGAACACATCATGTGAGTGGTTACCTCCAGTGTGATCCCTGTCATGTCAAAAAGGGACCAAACAAAATAGTTAATGTTAGCTTTAAGAATAAGTTTTTTCCTGAGCTGGGGGGTTAACCCCATGCTCGGTATACTATTTTATCTAGTAGATGCTCGATTAGTATAACTTTCTCCTATCTTCAACCGTTGATTTGATGGCGACGCTGTCATCGGGAGTAATGAATGATCTTGGGATGTTGTAATTCTCCTCATCATTCACTCCTTGTTTTTCCTGTTTCTTTGGTTCGGTTGAGGCCAGTAGCATTCATTGCTACTTAATCTCTTTGTTTTTGGCGGGTTCCGTACTCCTCGATGTCGAAACCGCAGGCACCAGGATACTTTACCGATAGAAAACATTTCCCTTATGTATGGTTATTCTTCATAGACCATTTTGACTCCCCGGGATTGGGAATTTTAGCAGCTGGTGTAAGGTCGAAGGTACCGCCCACATTTTTATGGACCTATGGCCTTCTGAATAAAGTGTTATGCCTCACATCCCCTTTGATCATGTAGAACTTTGTTTCTTGGATTGTCCCAGTAGTGTTTATTGGCAAAGTTATCTCTCCTTTCTTAGTCTCACACACCATGTTGAATCTATTTAATACCTGGACTGTCGGTATGATTTGATCCAGTAACCCCATTTGCTCTACGATCTTTGATCTGATGATGTTGGCCAAGCTTCCTGGATCAATCAGCACACGTTTAACCTGAGATTTTTGACAAGTACATATATTACGAGTGCATCATTATGAGGCTATATGATGCCCTCGACATCTTTATCGCTAAACGAAATAGCTCCTTCTAGAATGTAATCTCGAGTGCATTTTCCCATCGTAATAGATATTTTAGTGTGTTTTATCATTGGCCCTTGGGGGACTTCGACTCCCCAATGATCATGTTGATCACATGGTGAGGCTCCTCATGCTCGACCTGTTTGTTGGCATCCCAATTTCTGAAGTGGGTTTTGGATCGCTCATTTAGGAACTCTCGGAGGTGCCCATTGTTGAACAGTCAAGCAACTTCTCCCTTTAGATATCAGCAATCATTGGTCATATTACCATGAGTGCCATGATACTTACAGATCTAGTTAGGTTCTCTCTGTTCTAGGTCGAGCTGCAACGGTTGGGGCACTTGGTCTCTTTGATGTGCCCTATGGCCCACACGATTCTTGCAGCGTATACGTTGAATTTATACTCTGATAATCTTGTTGCCTCCCTACTCCTGAGCGACCTATCGAACATCTTCTTCCTTATCAAAACCCCGGCCACTAGGCCCTCGATCGCTTCTCTTCTCAATCCTTACCAGGTGACGCTCGGATCTGTTTTCCCTTCAATCTGCATTGCATGGTTTATATCAATCTCGTACCGATCTTGGATCATGATCAATGTCTATCTTAGATCTATCATTGGTCCTAATAGGGTAAATTGATCCATAAGGTACCCCGAGTTGTCTCCTTAATCCTGATATTCAATTGGTACTTGTTGTGGTCATCGGCCCTGGTTAGTGCTGAGTATTCCACCAATTTTTATTTAGTTGTTGAGAGGCCATGAAAATTCGAGGGTTGATCCCCCGAGTGAATGCTTGAACAGTCCAATAATTTGCAGGTGGTGGTAGGTCCATCCGCTTCATCTGGAATCTTGACACGAACTCCCTAAGCATCATTTATCCTTTTGTTTGACCTTGAAATGATTTAACTTTCAGGTCTCGACCTTGATAGCTTCGGCACAGGCCTTTACGAAAGCATTGCAAGCATAGCAAACGAGTCAATGAAATTTGGAGGCAAGTTGTGATATCATATTATTTCTCCCTTGGACAAAGTTTTCCCAAACTTTTTCAGAAACACCAACTCGATTTCATCATCTTCGAAATTTTTCCCTTTGATCGCTCATGTATAGGAGGTTACATGCTCATTTGGATCGGTGCTCCCATTATATATGGGAATATCGGGCATAGGAAACCTCTTTGGGATCAAATTTGGTTCCGCGCTTTGATAAGAGGGTTTCTGGATACATTTTTTGGAGTTCGAACCTTTCAATCCCAAAGGTTCTCCTAGGATTTGATCGACCTCGGAGTTGTATGTTTCCACATTATTGTCATTGGCCCCAATCTTTTTCTCACCTGACTTCACCTTTTTTGAAGACTTCGAGTATCTTCATCGCCTTTGAAGTTTCTTCGGGCTCGGCTTCACCCATTCTCACGACAATTTGTTCAGCCATTTGAGTACTTTCCCGAGATTTTTCAGGCTCGGCCCTGCTAAGGCGTGGCTTCAATTCTGCAGCTGTGCTATTGACGCTTGTTAAGCTTGCAACATTTGAAAAATCAATCGTAGGCTCACCTCCCCCCCCCCACCTTCACCTTCGGATGCTTCTCGACTCGTTGATCGGGGTCCCCACGAATACTATTTTCGGGATCAGTAGGCAAATTGATGTTGATGGTCACCTGCGAGTTAGCATCGACCAGGTCGGCGGCTGGGACACCATTGAATCAGCAGGGAGAACATAATCACTAGGCACCACATTATTATTTTCACCATGATGGCCTGACTAAGCATCAATATTCAAGTGAGCAGACTGATAGTTTGACCTTTCTATGATGACTTGAAATTAAGACTTCAAAGAACAAGCGTAAATTAGGATGTATTATGGAGATTCGTACTAAATCACCACTATTATCCTTAGCTCCACAGTAGACACCAAACTATTTACCACAAAAATGAGTAGCAATTGAATTTGTACGCAGTTTAAAGGATACGTGATTTAAGTTAATACAAGTAATTAAGAATAACAGATAGATGAACTAAAGACAAAGCAAATTATCAAAAAAATTGCAAAGCGACAACCAAGCCCGATCTTATATTGAACAGGGAATTCATCTTCGATCGGACCATTGGTGCAAGCTCGGTCGTGAATAAAGAAAATGGCAAACAAGTAATTCCTTGAACAGTAGCTAGAAGACAAAAGTAAAAAATTTTATTGCTTTGAATTACGTGTTACAATATGTTACACTCAAGAAAAACTTTTCCGTTATATAGTAACAGTATTTCTGTCCTAGTATAAGTCTAAAAAAGTTAAAATCTTCTTTTCCGATAATTGTTGATCTATAAATGATATTAAATGGGGTTCGCGTCATAATATCTAGTTGATGGCTAATATTACAGTCCCCAATCCGCCATGCGTAATCGTTCACCGCATTTCCAAGGTCCAGAAGTTGTACTCGATCAAAAGTGCGTCACTTTACCGTGTTCAGTCTTAGATTCATCATTCACTTCCTATGCTTCGATACGAGGGATTTTTCGCTTCAATTAAAATCACATCGATCTTTGATTCCCCTTTGTCCCTGGTTTTACTCCTACACACTTCTCTTTAACTTTTAAAATGTTGTAGAGTCAGGAAAAATTATTTTGTGTCTTATACAACTGATACTAGTTGTATCAGGCATCTTTTTTGTCTCACAATATTGTAAATTCAGATTTTTATGGACCCAAAAGTATAGGATTAGAGTTCATAAATTTGTATAATAAAAATAAATCTTATATAACTAATATAAATTGTGTGAGACACATAATAAAACTTCTCCGTGACTTCGGGCAGACTAATTAAGAATGCAGCGGTCAGATCCTAGCTAAGACTTACTATTGAGTGTACTGTCCTTTCCTTTTTCTTTCTTAACTACGTGTCATAATTATCGTTTTGCTCCAAAAGAAAATAAAAGAATCAAAAGCTTTATTTCTTTCAAACAAATGGACCCATGTTGGGAGATTTTGTAAAAGCGCCACCTCCAATTATTATAGGGAGAAAAAACTAGGGGCAAGGAAGTGATTAAAACAGTACAGACACGTGTCCAATAATGAGCTCAGCAAAGTTTGTCTAACGTTAATGTTGCATATTAAGGTTCTCGAATTGTTAATTTGTTTTGACTACTCTCTTTAAGGTTCCCTTTGGTGGTTGTCATTTTCATGCTTGGCTAGCTAAACGAACAATTAATTTAATTGAGTTTACCTAATCGTTTAAATTAAAGTATAATATATGTATAATTTATACTCCTTCGATCTTATATAATGTGTCATAATTTTCTTGTGTACAGCTTTAAAAAATATTAATTAAGATAAAATTTTGACTACTTTATCATTATTCATATCTTAATATTTATTCTTTCTTCATTGAATATTTTCTCAGTTTATGTGTCATTTCCATTAATGACATTATTAATATTTTTATTAAATATGAATGCAATTGATTTGCTTTATAGAAAATATAAAGAGACACCTAGGATAAAAGTAACAAATCAATAAAATCAACTCTTCCTATAGATATTGCATGAAATGGAAATCATCTTTCTATCAAAATATTTTCAAACGAGTACAACAATAACAATAAGAAATTCAATTTGATCCCAACAAGTGAAAACAACAACAACACATGAGTGATTTGAAACGAGTGATTTGAAAATTTTCTTTCATTATCATGTATTGTAGCAGAATTTTGGTTTGAATAGACTTTATAAAGAATTTCGGTATTTACAGTATCGATTGCATTAGTATAAACATGATTAAAGTACTTAAGATAACAAGGTTGACTTCTTGGTATTTAATTTGAATAAAAGTATCCATAATTAAGGTGTTTGTAGTCTTCTAGACTTATTACTAAGAGTTAAAAAGAAAAAATATAATTAATTTTGTCTTGAACTTTTAAAATGATAAATTTGAGATAACTTTTAGTAACCACAATTGTTAATATGAGACAGAAAAAGTATATATATATATATATATATATATATATATATATATATATATATATATATATATATATATATATATATATATCTGCTAAGGACTGACTAACTATTTATATAAAGATCCCTTGCTAAAACTTAATGGTACTATAAGCTGTCCAATGTCACCCTTTTCTTGTTCTTCATCAATAGCACATAGTTACCCATCTTTTAATCATTAAAATTTTAACTATTTGTTTCATTAATTTAATTTGTTATTACAGGTTTTGTAAGTAATAAATTTCACTGATTATGAACAACTAGCTGTACTTTTCAAAACTCTAAAAATAATGCTTCTCATAGTGCTAGATAGTTGACTCTAACATGCTTTTCCACTAATGTTGGCTAGTTATCCACACGTAAATTATGGGTTTGTGCCTTAGACTTTGGTCTTAAACATAAAAAATCACGTATCCACTTTAAATATCACTAACTTTCTTTGTGCTCATTTATACATATTTTTAAGAAGAAGAGTATCCAGGGTTTGACTATAAATGCCGAAAGATATTTAAAAGAATAATTAAAATAAAAATTTATTGTAACATTCCCTATAACGTATGAATGATATTTAAGAATATTGGATTAAAGTAGTACACACTAGGAGAAAAAATAGAGAAGAAATGAATTAATCTGACGTCACTTATCCACGCACCTAATTTTTTTTCGCACATAATTAAATTAAGTATTCAGGTGTTATATATTTAATTCGCTGGTTCAAACTACTACCCCTTCGCATACTACATCAATTAATTTAAGCTCAAATTGTAACGTTCTCGATATTTTCTTGGGTCCTACCTAGAATATCATAGCCTAGCCAGTTGTAGGGATGTTCAAAATCGATCCGAAACTGAAAACCGATTCGAAATCGAAGCTTAATGGCTTAGTGGTAACGGCTTAACGGCTTAACGGACGGGGAACGGATTAAAATTTTTTTATTAACGGCTTATCGGATTGGGGGCGGATTATTCAATTTTCTTAACGGGTAATCCCTTAATCCATTAAGAATATATATATAATTTATTTTTATTTATATAATTATATATATTAAATATAAAAAACTAAAAACCTTAAAAATGAATAAGTATAAGTGTATAATAAAAATACCAAATTACAAAAATAATTAAACAAACACCCTCGCCCCCTCGTATGTTCTGTACAGTGTACTGTCTCCACTCGACCACAAAACTAATTATCAAATATTCTAATTCCTAATTACCTATTCCTCATTCTAGAGAAAGACAGAAAGTGAGACTGAGAACAGAGAACTGAAAGTCTGAAACCCTAACACTTAAAGCAGCAGCCAGTACCCAGTAGCCACCAATCCTTTCCGCCTCCGCTCGTCGTCGTCTACTTCCACCAGTCGTCGGTCTCCCTCCTCTCGCCATCTCGTCTCTCCACTTCTCCTGGTACTCTTCTTATCCTCGTCTAAATGATTTAGAGATGGATGACAGGATGAGGTATGTCGGTCGTCGGAAATGTCCAGGTACTCTCTCGAAATAATTTTTTCACCTGATAATCATTATAAGAAATAAATGTGAAGGCAAATAAATATCAAGTTAAACATCGGATGGAAAATAAAAAAAATGCCGAGATAATTTAGGTTCAATGTAGATTTTAACTTTTTTGAGATATAAATAAGTTATTTCAAGGAGTTGGGGACTTTAGTGCTAATAGATTATAAGCTAAACCTCAATTTTTTTTCTGCAATAACTTTAATTTCTATGAAAAACGCGAAAAAATGACAATATTTTTGTAATATAAACCTCAATAACCTTATGGCTAGATAAATCTCTCCAACACTTTGACACTTTTCTGTCTTTACTTGCTTTAATTTATTGATATCTATACTAATTTTGGAATTATCCAAGCTCTCATTCGATATGTCCAATAGCCATTTCAGCTCCTTGTGTGTGTTCCACCTGTCTTTAATAACCAATGTCTTTATTCGCATTCCTTTTCTTTTGTTATTGCAGTGATTCATACATGGCTGAAAATATACAAAGTGATAAGGTGATGATGGGTGAAAGTGGGGCTTCTATTCAAATGCAATAAGTGAAGCTCAATCAAATATATCCAAAAAAAGAAGAAAAAGGTCTGTTGTGTGGGATCATTTTACAGAATTTATTACTTCTGAAGGGAATGCAAAAGCAAAATGTGACTATTGCTTTACTAAGTATGTATTTAAGACCAAAGACGGTACGTCGACACTTCTTTCTCATATGCTTAAGTGTCCTAAGCGCCCTGATATTGTTGATAAAAACAATCAAATTTAGTCTTTCAATCTGCCCGGGGGGGTAGTCAGGGTGACGTAGCTGTTGTTACTTGGAAATTTGAACAAGAAGAATGTAGGAAGGCATTATGTCGTATGGTAATAGTTGATGAGCTTCCTTTTAGCTTTATTGAGAAAGAAGGTTTTAGAGACTTTATGAAAGTGGCGCAACCTTATTGAGTAACGAAATTGTATCATTTCTGGATCTTAATATTTGTGTAACTGTTGTATTTGATGAAGTACGATATAATTAATTGTTGATGGCTAATTGTTTGTCACACTGAGTTGAGTTTTGAAATATTTCGTTGAGCATTTGTATGACCTGCTGTTTGGGAATAATATTGTTTATATGACATGCGTCCTGCTGTTTGGGAATATTGTTTATATGACCTGCTGTTTGGGAATATTGCCCTGCAGGTTATCCGGACTATAAGTCGTTGGATGCCACTTGCGCTTCCTAAGGCCTGTAATATCCCCGGCGATGTTAGCGCTTGTAAAGCTGCTGCTCCAAAAAGATCAGGTTCTTCTGCTTCTGCCTTCTGGTTCTGGGACAACGCCAGTCACACCAGCTGCAAAAGATAAAAATGGAGTGAGCAGGATTGCATGGACCGGAATCTCAAGCTTATTCATGCTTTGCGCTTCTATCGTGCTTGCTTAAATCATTGATTTTGTCTTCTAATATTGGAGAAATCTTGATGAATTTCTTTATATCGGTATTATTTAGAGAATAGGCAGATTGCACTCCAAGTCTTTATCTCTTGTATAAGTTTTGCATCCTGTTGACTGTTGAGGTACTAAATTGATGTATGAGATAATTAATTGTTTTACTATTTGCATACGTTGTGTTTACAAAAAAAAAAATGGACAGTGAGCTACTGAGCTTGCATTATAAATTGAATGTAGTGTGCGGACAGAATACATTTGAGCCCTTAGGTATTAAACCGATAAACCGCCCAGTAACCGCCCGATAAGAGCTAACCCGATACCAATCCGCCCGATATCATATTGGGTAGCTAACGGATGAATACATTTAAAAGCCGATGACCGTTAAGCCATACCGTTAGAGTAAAATGCCGCACATGAACACCCCTGGCCAGTTGTGAGGACAATATTTGTGTGTTAACACAGATTAGACGTCTATGAGACAGCAAAGCTATAAGGGCATTTGTGCTTTTCCATCCTACTTCACTAACCTTGGTTGCTCTTTTATATGCCTCACTACCCAAAAGCATTTTGTATGTGTTTTAACTGCAAATATTTTATTGTTAAACTGGAAAACCCCTCCTATGTTAGTGGCTGTGTTTCATACGGGGAAAAATACTTCTGAAAAATTTATTTATAATATTTATATGTTTGGTCGACTTATATTTTAAAAAAAATTATTATAAAATTATTTTCCTCCAATTTCAAAAATGACTGAAAATATTTTTCGAAACTCTCTATCAACAATTCCCATCTACCCTACCCCAACTCCACCCCCTAACCACCACCACCACCCCAATGCGCTATCGCGCTCCACCGGCCCTTGCTTCCCTAGCCAATTCACACACCAGACACCCTTGCCCCTGGCCCAGCTTCCCTACCCCCCGCTCGCGGTGGGGTAGTAGGTTCAAGAGTCAAGGATCAAATTCGAAGTCAGAATTAGGTTGGGGTCGGGGTCGAGGTCAGGTGTGGGCATCTTAGTTGGGGTCGTGGTCTATGTCGGGTCCAGGGTCAGGGTTCGGACAGATATCGAGTCTCGAGGTTGATTCGAGATCGGGAGTCAAGGCCGATGTCAATTTGTGATTGATGGCCGGAGTCGATGGCCGAGGTAGTGGTAGTGGGGAGCCCCCAACCCACTCTTCCATCTTAGTGATTGCTTAAATTATATATATAAATGATACTAACCAATGCTTCAAGTGTTGGAATAATAATTTTCTGCATACTAACTAAACATAAAAAAATACGTACGAAAATTACTTATTTTTCAGAAAAACATTTAAAATAAAACATTTATATCCAAACACACCCCATATGTCATGATTTACATGTATGTTTGTTAAAGTTTTATTAACGGCTTCTGGTTTAAACTAAACATGTTTAAGGATGATTTGATTTCTGTGCTTTTGACTATATCCTATAGTTAGTGGCAGTTTATTTAGTCTTAATGCTTGTACGGAAGATATTTAAGTTAAATAGTCATGATGTAGTTTGACCAAAAAAGAACAGTGTCTAATGAATCACTAAGAGGCACACGAAGAGGTGCAATTCTAGCACTTCACTCCCAATGCACTCCTCGTGAATCTTTGATACGAGGTACAAGAAGGTATAAGAGTGATATAAAAATTTAATATTATCTTAATAATTTATTTGGTTAGAAAATTAGGTATAAGTTATTTCGATGTTAATTTTTAACACCGAGATAACTTATACCTTATAAAAGATGGAGTAATTATAATTGATATAACTTATATTTTCTTCTTAAAAATTATGCAATTGTCATTTTTAATACAATATACCAAACAATAAATAAACAACAATTTCAATATAATTTATCTCAATATGATTTATACGGACATAATTTATATAATCATATTTCAACCAAACGACTCTTAGAGTAATGATAGTAATTATGTGAGCTCATCTTCATTCTTCACTTTTCCCAAATCCATCTCCCAATTAATACTTCATTTTTCTTACTCCTATTTTCTTCTTTTTGTGAAAGATTTTGGTCGATTCAGAATTATACTCATTAAACTTCTTATACGCGTTGTCCATTAACTGTTCCCAACTTGAAATTCAATGAAGGCAATGACTATAGCATAAAATTAAGATGTTCTTTTGATCTTATCTTATTTGTAGCGGTTAGGTATTGTCCTGATTTTTTTGTTGTCATAATAAGGTTTAAAGAAACTCTTAACAAGGTATGATATTGTCCGTTTTTTGTTAAGCTCATACGGTTTCCCCTAAAATGCTTCACATTATTAAAAGTATTCAACTCTCTATATGCAGCTTATTTTCTTTTCTACTTTTCATGTGGGGCTTTGTTCAGACTCTCCAAGAATCACCTACTTGAACTAAGTTTTACATGATCCATCACCGTTTATAGGCTAATTTGGAAATTAAATGTGTTCAATCCACATGATCCGAGCATTTATGGTCACCGAATCCCAAGGAGAGGTTGTGTATGCGTCTTTGAAGCTATGAGCCGGGTAAAGGTCGTAAACTTCGTAGACAGGCAAAGGCACTAAGTTAGGCCCCACGCCGCACTCTACTATCTCCGTAGTTTTTCCCCCAAACTATTAGCTCTGATACCAGTAGTTGGGATAAAATGGCCCAAAGATACTCTTAATATGGTGTAATATTATCCGTATTGGACTAAGCCCACACGCTTTTTCCCAAAAGGCCTTACATTATTAGGAGTATCCAACTTCTTATAAGTAGCTTATTTTTCTTTTCTACTTTCCATGTGGGCTTTGTGTACACACTCCCAAAAGTACCATCATGACATAGATCACAAGATTTCAATTAATCAAAGAATAACATTCACAATTACAATTGTGACGATCCAACTGGTCGTTTTGAGCATTTGTATTTGCTCGCCAATTTTCGGGCATGACTAGCCCCTTATGATGTATCATTACTTATGTAAATCATTGATTTTGGTTTTCAGGATAATCGGAATAGATTTGGAAGAACAATTCTCAACTTGAAGCTTTAAATTTGAAAATTTTGATCAAATTTTGACTTTTTAGCATTCGATCTCGGATTTGAATTTTTATGATTTGGCTAGCTCCTTTAGGTAGCTTTGCACTTGGCAGTGCATCCGGAATGTATTTTGGGGGTCCGTGGTAGATTTAGGTTTGAATTGGCGAAAATGAAAATTTGATGTTTCTCGATCCGCAATGGAAATTTGAATATCGGGGTTGGAATGAAATTTCGAAAGTTAGAGTAGGTTCGTAGTGCAATTTATGACACGTGTGTAAAATTTCAAGTCATTGTGAGGTAATTTGATAGGTTTCGGCATCATTTGTGGAATCTGAAAGTTTATAAGTTTTTACGCTTGACTCCAAGATTACTTCGGTGTTTGGTGTTGTTTTGAGTGATTAGAAGGCTCGACTAAGTTCAAATGATGTTATGGATGTTTTCTCATGTTTGGTTAAGATCCCAGGGATTTTGGGTAAGTTTCGGGTGGTTAATAGATCATTTTGGACTTTGTAAAGGTGGCAGATTTTCTGGTGTGTTTGTTGCAGTGATTTGTTTTTCGCGTTCGCAAAGGAGAGCTCGTGTTCTCGAAGGTGTGGCCAATGGAAGGATCCTGAACGTGATGAGTTGGACGCATTCGCAAAGAGGAAAGATGGAACAGCTGGACCCCAAGGATTTCTTCTACGTGTTCGCAACGGATCTGGCAGGTGAATCTACGCGTTCGCGAAAAAGAAAAATTGAGCAATGGATTTTTGTGCTTCGCGAATACGAGGCTTTGATCGCATTCGCGAAGAATGACACAGCTGAGCAAAATGTTTAAGTTAAAAAGTGAGGGTTTTGATCCATAATCTCAAAATTCATTAGAGTGCTCGGGAGAAGGCAATTTTGGAAGGGATCTTCTTAGGATTGATTGGGATAAATATTCTCCACTCAGATTTGGTTAACTCCCATGATTATGTATTGATTTTTATCATTTAATTTGAAAATTTTGGGTGAAAATTGGGGTGGGGGGGAATAGAAGAAAATTTGGAGAGTTAAATTAGGGAGGGGCCAATTGAGGTCTGATTTTGATGTTCTTGGTATGTATAGACTCGTGGGAGTATGGGGATTCTTGTGATCTGATTTCTATTAAATTTCAAGACGTGGGCACAGGGACCAAGTTTGAGCGAATATCGCGATTTTGAATTATTAATTTAATATTTTTCGTATGGGTTTCATTTCTTTAGCATATATTGATGATAATATACTAATTTTTGTTTGATTCGGGGAATTTGGAGGCCGAATCGAGAGGCAAGGCCGTCGCGGGCTAGAGTTTGGCTTGGCTTGAGGTAAGTAAGGCGTCTAAACTTGGTTATGATGGTTCGAAATCGTGAACTATGTGTTTTATTATTACTTTTGACGCGATACAAATGACAAGTGGCGGGCGTGTGGGCGTGCACCGTGAGAATTGCGGCCTGGATCATTCCAGGGCATTGCTCAGTGGCTCTTCTTGCTGATATATGTGTTGCGATTATATGACTAAGTTATGAGTTGCAAATCATGCTAATTATCAAGTTAAGGTTTTATTCCCATACTGTTGAGACCCGAGAGGTTGTTTCTTGCTATCATATCATTAGCTTCATTGATATTATGTACTCAGTCATGTTCATGCATATTATATCATATCGTAGTCTCGGTTATTGTTATTTGGCATATCTTATCATTGTTTTGGGCTAGTATCATGGCATTTTGAACCTGTGTGTATGAGACTGAAGAGTGATGACTGAGTGAATCCGAGAGCCTGATATCGGATAACAGTTATGGGATCGGGATGCATACCGCAGCGGTTATGTTGATGATCATGATTGTCACAACCCAAATCGATGGGCCGCGACGGGTACCCGGTACCAACTGAGTACCAATATAATGTATCTTTCATAGCATTCTATCATAGGTAAATGAACCGGAGTAAAGTATGAGGGAATACAAACTTATACATATGCAGTATGGGCCTAGAAGACCAAAATGATCACTCGTATACAAAACATAGGCCGACGAGGCCATTTAATATTTTAAGTACATGACATATGTCTACAAGCCTCTAAGAATACATAATTTTCATAAAGGTTAGGACAAATTCTTTCCATAAAAACAATACGCACTTAACTCATACTAACTAAACAAGTAACTCTGAACCAAATGGAGCACATTAACATCTTTCAATGAGCTGATAGCCTACTTAGAGCGCTCTCAACCTGTCTATCGGGACATGCATGCATGAAACGCAGCGTCCCCAGGAAAAAGAGACATCAGTACAAAAAATGTACCGAGTAAGTAAGGCACATAAATAAATACATAAGAGACATGAAAGAAATATAGAGCACATGACTCAACCTATAGGTTTGAATAACTTTATAAATCATGAATAATTATAGTATCATGCATATGCATATGAATGTTATGTCATGCATATGTACATGTTTCATAACATCATCAGCATTTGAGGGCATCCCATCATATCATCTTGGCCACTGTGGGCAAAATCATCAACATATACCAGCTGATCAGGTGGTGATGTGTATATAACGCCATAATCTTTTCTCATATTCCATATACACATATTTACATATATATGCGTATATAACATCATCTGGTCATGGGTCAATACACATGTATAAATGGGTAAAATGCATGAAAAATACGTAATAATCTAATATTCCTTACGGATAAACTTTTTTATCTGTGTATTATTCTGAGACATGAACATAAGATTATAATAATTCACATGGTAAAATTATATGTTTGCTCATTTCTTCGGTATAATTTGGACCATACCAAAAAAAGAGGAAATGGCCTTAACATACGTAGAGTAGGAAAAATTTCGTATAATATTGCGTTAGAAACTTTTATGGATTGAACATAGAACCCCAAAAATCGAATTAAGCTTCTGCTAGTTTAATTAAAATATTGAACGATTTAACTTGTGCTTGTTTGAACAATTTGAACGAAAATTTCAAACATCTTGCATTTGAAGTGAGGGACGATGTTTTGATTAAGCTTCTATTCTCCAACCTTTTAAACCAAGAAAGTAAGCTTTCTTGCTTTTGTTGGAATGACTAACGTTATTTATTCTCATTTTTGTTCCATAATGGATTGCAACAAGACTTGTATAAGTCTTGTTTTGGATAATCATCCATTTCCTCTTAAGCCTAGGTTGCCATATAGGCATAAGTGACTACTTAGTCACTTATTAATTCGTGGCTTCTTCCCGTGTAAGGAGGATAATTTATAAATTTTTATTTATTTATTAATTAATTGAGTGATGTCCCTATTATTTGGTAATTAACCAATTACCCATATAATTAAAGAATTATTTTTATTTACTTAAAATATTAATCACCTTTCGCATACCCTACTATCATGACCATATGATACCTTATATGGTACTAGTCCATAAATATCCGATATTTTAGCTCAGGCCGTATTTTACTAAAATTCCCAACTTTGACGAAAATTTATTTTCTTTTACTTGCTTCCCCTTTCACCTTCACAAATTTACTTATCACTTGTGAACTAGCATAATCCTTATAATCTTCAAATAATATTTTACTTGGTCTTATCTTAATTACCTTACGATAAATATTATAGGGTGCAACATCGTCGTAACTTAGTGTTGTGAAGCGTAACATCACCGTAACGTAATACTGCAGGATGCAACATTATCATAATTTAATACTGAAAAGTGTAACATCATCGTAATATAATACCGCAAGGCGCAACATCATCTTAATATAATACTGCAATACATAACATCATCATAATATTGTGGGGTGTAACATCATTTCCCCCTTTGGAACATTCGTCCTCGAATGTTGATTGATGCTCTTATAATTTGCATAACTTATAACTCTTGTGATTACCTTAATACTCTCTTTTCTATTTAAGCAGCTTCTATGTGAATAAATTCAAAGTCTAGGGTATTACTCCCTTTAGTCTTTTTGCTCATACTTGTCGAAATCTTTCTAATCTCGCAACTGCTGCTACCTCCTGTCATGTAGCCTATATGACCCCGGCTTTGTAAGCGTGCTTATGCGACTCATCTTTCCTTTTTCCTTTTAGCTTTTAGTCAGTCTCTAGGTTTTACTTTGTAAATATATACAAGGCTTAATAGGATGCCTCTCTGGGAATATATAGGTATACTGAAGTTTCTTGCTCGATACTTTGTAGAACTTGTGAATATGGTCATATCTTATATCTTAGATCAGGTTATCCATTCGTATAGCTTTACTGCATCTACATGAGTCATACTATACAAAAAATTTTACTTCAATTTATTGTTACTGGGGTATACTTATCAAGCTCCAATCACTTTTGATGTCTATCCTTTAGGTATAAATCTCAGTCCTTTAATGCTCCTTCATTACTGGTCGTCTTAAGAAGGATGTCATAATCTCATGTCATACTTTGTAACCTGTATACGTCCATTGTTGATTCACCTAATTGTTGATCTACAATCCTCCACTTGAAGACTTGAAACTTCTTTCATAATACATTGCTGCTAGGGCTTACGTTGCATTGATGAGCATTTGAAGTGATTTCCATAATCGTATTTCATAGTTTCACAATATGATTCACCTTATAGGGGGATATCCTAATCTCGTGTAGTCAGTGAAATCTTTTCTCCTTCTCTTCATCTCTCTTTTTTATTTCAAATCATTATTGAAACTAAGTCCCAAACGTCATCCTTTATCTGTCACAATTACACCCTAATTATATTACCAGTTCATCATTTCATTATTTCTAAATGACATTAATCTTAGACTCATTTGAGTTCATTAAGGTTATACTGAACTTTCAATAACTTAGAGAAACCATTATCTCTCTTGTTTTCATGGGCTTAATCTTGAGGACTTATCCATTCTCATCATCTTTTTACTTTCCTTTCCTTATCCTTACTCACATTTTCTTAAAACTTTGTCACTCTACCATACTTTAGCTTGCGACCTATACATATCCATTTATACTACTCGCAACTTTCCTTCAACTTGCTTGCGCCATGGATTTTCTTATGTTATTCTGGAACATCAAGTGAGACATCATATCGTCTCCAATTCTTCTCTACTTTCCTAACTAGATCTCTCAGTACTTAGAAATCATAGGCTGGAAGACACGATGCTGATGATGCCGCTATCATTCCCGGTTATTGGATTCTCGTGCATATAGCCTTCTATCCAAATTATGGACTATCCACAACTTTCTGTGCGCATGTGATTTTTTCCTCATTGAAAAGTTCCTATAAATTCGTTAAACTAGAATTTTTCTTTTATTATTTGAATTTTTAGGAACAAATTGTGCGTATTTACATTCATCTTTTATTATTTGAATTCTTAGGGGTTAATTGTGTGATTTCGTGTTTATTTGCATTTTACTTATTAATGGTGTGATTTTGTGTTTATTTACGTCTTTCTTTTATTATTTGAATATTTAGAATTTAATTGCATAATTGTGTGTTTGCATGTTGAGTGCATTTTAATTCATAAAAATACAAAAAAAGTATATTATTTAATTAGCCCAATTTTGGATTTAAAGTAGGTTTTTGCTATTTTAATGTTAATTTGGTTTTAATAAAATAATTTTGAAATTAAAAGAAATAAGAAAAAAAAAGATTTGGAAATGTGGTCTTGTTTTAAAAGGCCAACTTAGCCATTTTTGTAATTTTTAACTAGCCCAAAACCATGCCTAGACCCGGTCCAATCCCACCCCTCATTAAAACGACACCATTTTGGCGCACTCAATCTCAACCATCCATACCCCTCAATCTAACGGCTCAGATTGAGCCTTACATTTTAAATAAAGCTGTCTGAACACATGTAACACTTCAAGAGACCAAAATTCACCATCCTCGTACCATCCTCAGCCAGTGTAACGCTGCCGCCAATCCACCGTACCACCGTCCTCCGGCGGCGGCGCAACTTCAATAACCTCCAAATTTACAACCCAGAATCCCCGTTGTCTCCTCTTGCCAACCCTCCTAAGATCACCCTTCAAAACCCACCCCAACCCGCTGAATATCCATTCAAAACTAGGAAGCTCCGCCGTCCACGGCGGCGCCCGGTAGCTCCGCCATGCAAGGTGGTGGCCGACCTCCAATTGCTCCTAGGCCATCACCACCCACCCCTCTAGCCCTCATATACCCAAAAATACACCCCAAGCCTTCTCAAAGAACCCCAGACCCCTCCAATCTTGAAACCAACCATGTCTTAGGTCTGAGATTGACCATTGGAAGGACGTTTGAGTGCCGCTTGGAGGCTCGAATTTGTTTCCACTAAGATTAATTGAAGAAAACTGGTAAGCTCACCTCAATCTTAATTTGTTTTTCTCTTTTTGTATCTATTGCCTGGTTTAACAATTCAGTCTGACATTATTTAGTTTAAAACTGAAAATGACATCTTTTAAGATTTCAATTCTGCTATTCCTATTCTGATGATTGTGTGAATGATTTGTTGGCTTTATTTTAGTTGTGAAACTAGACACTAGGTTTTGGTTGTTCTCAGCGCAATAGTTCCCATGATTTCTGCAATTTCGTTAGTATTCTTGACATATGAATTTGAGTGTTGGTTAGTGGTTCACATGCAATCAGAATTCGGTCACAGTATAACAGCCCCATGTTTGTCTTTAATTTCAAATAATTTCTTTATTTTTGAGTTGAATGTTGATTAATAGCTCATATGGTTTAAGCTTGATTTCCGAGTGTGAGTGTTCAATTGTGTTAACGGCATGATAAATTGTAGTTTTCCATGTTCTTCTTTTTGATTTTAGTATTTGACTTGATTTTGATTCAATTGTGTTTTGATTTCTGAGGATGGTTGGCAATTTTTCTTGATTAATAATTCAATAGCCTTAGGATTGCCTGTAGTTGTTAGCAGTGTTAGGTGTTAGTAATTAGTTACAAGTTAGTAAAACACTTTTTTAACATCTAAGGGGTGATGTAGATCCTTAGTTTAGTTCTGATAATCTTAGAGTAAAATAGGGGTAATGTATATCCTTAGTTTAGTTTTGGTGATTTTAGGATAAAATAGGGGTAATAGAGAATGTTAGTTTAGTTTTGGTATTTTCAGAATTAAATAGGGTAATATAGAGTTTTTAACCTGGCTTTAGTAATTTTAGGAACAGAATAAGGGTAGTATAGGTAGTCTATAAATGGAAGACAATGGTAGAAGCCTTTAAACCCTTCTAGAAGGGATCTTTAATATAACATCAGTAGTTTTGGTGAAGTAACATGGGAAACAAGTCAAAAAACGAGGGTCCAAATAGGTAAATCTGAAAATTGAAAGATAGACCTTTAGTTAAAACAAAACAAAAGTGGTGCCCTAGCCTTTGGCTATAAAAAGGGGCTCTAAATCATTCAAACGGAGGGTTGGACACTCTGAAAAATTTACTGAAAATTTCCAGCCATAGTTAAAATTAATTCTCCAATTCCTGCAACTATAACAAAAATCCAAAAATACATTAGTCTAGTTGGAGCAATTAGAAGCTTCTCCCTCAAATCTGGGAATTTTGAGACTCCACAATCAGCTGAAAATCGGCAAATATTGTTCCATTAAAGGTCCAGCTATTTCAGGGTCTATTTTGGATTTTGTTTTGGGATTTGCCTCACCTATTTGGTTTTTATTTGTTCCTGGAGTTCCTGGGTCTGACTGCATTTTGTTTAGGGTTAATTCAAGTTATTTGGATTGTTTGATGGGTCTTATTGGGTGTTAAATCCTCTTGGTTCATTTGATGTTGTGGATGGGTTCATAATGAAATTGAGCTATGGATTTTGTCCTTATATTGCTGATTAACTTTGCTGGTTTCTGGCTGACTCCTCTCCTTCCTATTTCCTTTGTAACTCCAGGTATGCCCTTGCTTTCAAATGTATGAGGAATCAGAACTATTGTTGCACCTGATCTACTGCATGAATAACTAATTTCTCTTATCAATTTCTGTGTTCAGTTTTGTTCTCCAGACTTGTAATTTTTATGAGAACGAAATAGTAGTGCTATGTATGAATTGTATAATAGGACTGTTAAAATTGTACTGTATATATTTTTGTTAGGATTTATGCCCGTAACTAGAGGGGGGGTGAATAGTGCGGCACGAGAATATTGATAAATATTGTGGAATTAAAAAATGCAGGAATAAAATAAATTCGATAATAAAAATAGCAAGGAAAGAACACACCGAATTTATCCTGGTTCACCACAACTTGTGGTTAGTCCAGTCCCCGAGAGACTCTCTCGAGATTCTACTAACTCCGTTAAGCTTTCGGGTGCCTAACAAACCGTTACACTTGCTCGTAGATGTACACTCTACAAGACTTCAACTTGCTCGAGGATACCGCACCTCAAGACTTCAACCTTGCTCGTGGATACCGCACCACAAGACTTCACACACTAAGACTTAGGGTACTTAGCGAACCCGACAATCAATGAGAAGATATGTTCTTCTCAAACACCTTTCTCTTTTACAACAAAAACTCTCTCAAAAGAGTAGATAAAGAGATACAAATTTAGCTCTATGAATAACTCAAAGTTGTCTCGCAAATGGCTCAACAAAAGCTCTAAAATGATGCTCAAATAATGTCAATATGTATATCAATATTGGGAGGTGTTGTGTTTTTAAAAACATCTCAAAAGACCTCTTTTTATAGGGGTTAAAGGGTGGATGTCCGTTGCTTAATTGGGAATCAATTATGCTGATTTTATGCAAGGATAATCGATTATTTGATTTGCATAATCGATTATCCTTTTACCATTACGAAATTGGAAGAGATTCTGCCCAAGAATAATCGATTATTTGGATGGCATAATCGATTATTTTGTTCCAGTGTTCAAAACTTTGGCAACGGATGCAAGATAATCGATTATTTAATAATTATAATCGATTATATACCATTGATATACACTGTGTATACCACAGTATACTAGAATTGAAAACTTACTTCAAAAACCATTTTGGTTAAAATGAAAACATTAAAATCATTTTGTTTGAAGTATATTAAAAATATTTATGATATATATGATTTAATAACATGATTTTATGCATATTAATGATGACCTATGTAATATACCAGAATATACCAGAATTGAAAACTTACTTCAAAAACCATTTTGGTTAAAATGAAAACGTTAAAATCATTTTGTTTGAAGTATTTAAAATATGTTTATGATAAATATGATTTGGTAAAATGATTTTATGCATATTTATGATGACCTATGTTGAGCCAAAAGACGAGATAACTTTAAACGTTGCTCTTACATTTGTTCTACCTAACGACCTACGCCTTGGGTCTTTGGTCTTGAACTTTTGAACTCGTCTTTGGCTTGTCTATGCAATTCCGTCATCAATATGCTTCTTGGCATTCACTCTTGATTGTTTGTCATATAATATCGTTGTTTGACACTTGACTTTATTGTTTTTCATTCATCAAAATCTATACCTGAAAATCATGCTAATACAACCAAAGCGCACATATCATAGATAGAATGATTTTCTACAATTTTCACTTGTGCTGTTACGATTTTTGTTCTAATAGGATTCATATGTGTAGGTTTGAATTGTCTTTCCATTTGGAGGAGTAATTCGTATGATGGCTTATCAGTGTAAAGTTATTAGGTTAATTTGCAATGTCGAAATCATGATGTGAATACATTTAGAGTTAGTCTTATAGAATTTGTAAACTCAACATGAGAGTGATAGGCTCATTTCAAAATTTCAAAGTCTGAAACTGCAGAATAATGCTTTAGTATGTTAATACAGGTCGTTTCAAGTTTAATATTTCAGAATCTCCAGTGTTTGTATTAGTTTAACCCATGTTTTTATCCTTATATATATAGTGGTTTGCTGGAAGTAATTGTTTCTTTTATATCGAATCCCCTTATCACTACACATGTTTGGACTCATCCATTATAAGGTCCAATGGCCTTAGGACTTAGTTGAGGTTCATTGTTTCCTTGGGGTTGCAGTCGGCCCAAGGATTCGACTGAAACCCCTCCCTTTGGGCTGGTTGGAAGCCCAAAGACTCAATAAGTGCCACATTGGTTTAGATTTAGAAGTTGAGACTGGAAGTTCATGACAATGAATTAAGACCTATCAGGGACATGTACATAAAAATCCTAGTTTGCTGTAGAACGGGCTGTAAATAATAAATAGAACGAGGTGTCGCGCCAAATAGAATCCGAAATTGCGTGGCCCTCACTAATTGTTTAAACTAAAGTGCTTAGAAAATTCGGGATACACCGTTTGGAGAATTTCACGGTCTTCTCACAAAGATAACAACACGATAGTTGCTTTTAGGCACGTCTTTAATAATTTTATCTTCTTAAATATGGGTGCACATTTATGTGATCCAAATCCAAATCTCAACGAAGTTGGAATGTGTCAAAATCTACGGGTGCATTTATGTGACGTGGTTCGAGGCATGTTTCAATGACGTTGCAATACTTTTTTTAAAAAAAACAATAATAAAAGTGGTTAAAAGATTTAAAAAATGCACATAGGTTCATAATTGTACGAAATCAGATAAATTAAGCCAAATATAACAATTGAGTGACCGTGCTAGAACCACGGAACCCGGGGATGCCTAACACTTTCTCCCGGGTTAACAGAATTCCTTACTCGGATTTCTGGTTCGCAGACTGTTAAACAGAGTCATTCTTTCCTCGATTGGGGATTCTAAACGGTGACTTGGGACACCATAAATCTCCCAAGTGACGACTCTAAAATTCTCTTAAATAATTGAATCTCGTTTCGATTGTCCTTTAATTGGAAAAACTCCCTTATCTACGCCCTTCGCCGTGTTGTGGATAGTCAAAATGAGGTGTGACACTTTCTACATTTGAGTATCTCGTACGTTGTTTGCCTTTAACTTACTTAAAATTTCTCATCATATATTCTATCTCTTTCATAACCTCCCTTCTACATATGTATGATTCACACTACAACTTGAAGCTCTATTATAATACTACAATCTGGTGGGAGCTTTGAAACGACTTCTTATGAGGCTGCTACTTTTTTTATCTAGATTTATTGTAAAGCTATTATCGAATATGGCTTCTGTACTATTTGTCGTATACATCTAATATCTAAAAGGTAATCCTGCAATGTTCTCAATCACGAGATCTATAATTTTCTAGGCCCAGTAGTCAGATTCCTGATTTACTTCGTTGATGCAACTCTTTAGTTTCCCCCTTCTTCTGATTGGCCTTTACGTCGGCTTAAGGTATCTCCTGATATGTGGTTCATGGTATTAGTTATTATTTTTAGCCTTTCATAAGCAATGAGAAATATGCATGATACAATCTTTTAACAATTTAATCCCTCATTTATGACAGAGGCTCAATTCCTTCCTTTAACGTATACCGAAATCTTCTACGTTGTATATGCTGCATATATAAAACTTTGAACCCTTAAGTGCATTAATAATGCAATTGACTCTGGATCATTGATCGAATAATGTCTTTCGTTCCATCGTAGCTCTCCTTCAGCATAAGCTATTACTTTTCCTAGTATTTCTGCCCCTTTTGTTGCGTGCATACTTAGCTTATCTTAGTGCCCACACATATTGGAATTCCATACAAATATGATCTTGAATATCATCCGTTGATTCTTTTATTCTTCCATTTTATTAGCCACGATAGGTGCCACTTTCTTGTAGAGTGCATACAATGTTGTTGAGGGATTGTTATTATAAGACCATTTTCTTTTTAGGTCGTTATGCTTAGGTTGAAGCCTTCTTCCTTATTTCCTCAGCTTAGTCTTCCATTGTAGTATTTAGGGAGGATCCTCTAACTCTTGTATAACTGTGAGCTTATTACATTGAATATGTGACGAACCTTCTGATGTCTTTTCTTGCCTATACTTATCCATAGTTACTTATCTCTATGCCCTTGTGCTTGTGGGGTTGCTTTTGAACTGGTACTTTGATTGCTTTCCTAGTGGCACTTTCTTTTATCCTCATAAAACTTATATGGTACCTTTAACTACCCCGATTCCTATTTGAATATATCTCAAATATTATAATGATATTACCGCGATGCTGAATTCTTCATGTTGGGGTTTACTACATTCATCATGTATGATCTCTTGATTTGTCCGTAACTTCTTGTCTAGTCATGACTAGGCTCTTCTTGAATCAACTGCTAATTAATCGTTGGCCCATTCTTATATCCATATTCTGTATAATCTTTCTTGGGTTATTTCCTTGTCTTAACTTACTTTATGTGCTGGCTCCTTATCTATCAATAACGTTCCGGGCAGGAACACCTACTTCCCTTTATTTATTTTTTTGACTTTGTGCTTATATAACGTCCTGAATTCATAGTATATATGTAACATTTGGATAAGTGCAACCTCATCATTTTCTCATTTTTATCGCATTCTTCCTTTATTATTCTATATTCCCCTCTTTAGGGTGTACTAAGACTTGGAGCTATGACAACCTGCCTATAGATGTTTATCCTATTTATCTTTGGCGTCCTTCACATCATCGATGACCCTTACTAACTTGCGGTAATCCTTTTGTACCAAGGATAACAATATTCCCCACTCGCGATGGTGACACTTAGTGTAACTGGCACACATAGTCGCTTAAGATTAACTTTACTCTCATTGCTTGCGTTAGGGAAGCATCTTCTTGAATGACTATTCTCTAAATTTCTCATTAATCTTCTTCTGTTGTCCATTCTATTACTGCTGGAAAGCAATCTAAAATTCTCATGATGCCGACCGTTATCAAATCACTTAGTCCCTAATTTTATGTTTAGTTTATCTTGTTCACCAGCCCATACTGATTTTATTATTCTAGGTTTAGTTCTGACTTCAGGTAATCACGTTAGAGTCACGAACTAATTCTTTGAGATGAGGATATGACTTTATGGCATATACGTTTTTGTTGTCCTAAGGCATGTTACCTCTCGTCTTTTCATTCACTTGACTAGACTTTGTAATATTGTCATTTTTTTCTTTTTTTCCTACCAGTTTTATCCGTGTATCACACTTTATTGATAATACTTTATTATCTCTCTTCTCATTACTTTACTAACATTTCTACATATCTCTTTTTTTGTGAAAACTTTAATACGTCATTCTTTCATTTTTAGCTCTCCTTTCTTCATTCACCTGCTCTTCGGGTTGCTCAACGTCATCGCTCTAATAGGGACGAAAGTAACACTAAAGTAATATTTATCCCTTCCAGGCTTCAGTTCCTATCATTTGAATTTTTTTATCATGCTAGTATTCACTTCTAACTGTAACATTCTAGAGCAAAACATCTAGATGTCTCACAAGGAGATCTATTAGCACATTTGCAATATCCTTAGACAGTGTCAACTAACACGGCAATCTATTCACCAATTTGGGTTATCCTAGCCCCAGCAAGATTTTGATATCCCGTCCTTCTCTTAACTATGCATGTTAGCCCTACAGGGCATAACTGGAATGGGTATGGCCAGTTGTACATACCTCAGTTACTGTTGAATATAAATCAAAAATCCTATGTTTCTCTGCCTCAATTATAAATATTGTTAACTTTCATTAATTGGGAGCCTCGTACCCGTCTTCATCTTGTTTCTTTTGCTTGTTGAAACTTGTATTTATCTTCTTAATCTCTCATTTTCCTTCACCATAAAGATAGATAGGATTCTTCCCTTAAGGCTTCTTATTAGGAATCTTACACCTTTCAGTGCACTCATGATCTGCTAAATACCTCATATTTACTTATCGTAGGCATCATACAAAAATTCAATTCCTATGATTTAGCTCTTCCACAACTACCTCTCTTTCCATCCTTCTTTCTGGATGCAGGTTCGTCTTATTACGAATAAAATAGAATTTCAGAATTTGAACTCTTATAAGTAAGCTCTACCACATGATCTAGAGTAAGAAGAAATAGTGACAATCTTAAATACTCTGTAGCCTCCTGCTTATAAGTGTGGTGCACGACACACCCATGAACAAGACTCTACTAGACACGGCTTGCAGATTCCCTAGGACATAACTTTTTAGATATCACTTTTGTCACGACCCAAACCGATGGGCTATGATGGGCACCCGGTACCTTACTTAATCGAGTACCAACATAATGTATCTTTCATATCATTCTATCATAAGTAAATGAACCACAGTAAATCATGAGGGAATACAAACTTATACATATGCACTATGGGCCTAGAAAATCAAAATGATCACTCGTATACTAAACATAGGCCGACGAGGCCGTTTAATCTTTCACGTACATGACATATGTCTACAAGTCTCTAAGAATACATAATTTTGCATAAAGGTTGGGACAGAGTCCCACATACCAAACAATACGCATCTAACTCATAGTAACCAAACAAGCAACTCCGAAGCAAATGTAGCGTACCAACATCTTCCGCTGAGCTGATAGCCTACTTGGAGGGCTCTCGACCTGCAGGCATGAAGCACAGCGTCCCCAAGCAAAAGAGATATTAGTACGAAAAATGTACTGAGTATGCAAGGCACATAAATTAGTACATAAGAGACATGGAAGAAATATAGAGTACATGAATCAACCTGTAGGTCTGAATAACTTTGCAAATCATGAATAATTATAGTACCATGCATATGAGTATGAATGTCATATCATGCATAGGTACATGTTTCATAATAGCATCACCCTCTGAGGGAATCTCATCATGTCATCTTGGCCATTGTGGGCAAAATCATTAACGTATACCAGCTGATCAAGTGGTGGTGCGTGTATAACACTGCAACCTTTTTCCATATATGTATATATAAACATACATAACTCCGTCTGGTCATGAGTTAATGCACATATATAAATGGGTGAAATGCATGAAAAATATGTAATAATCTCAATATTCCTTCCGGATAAACTTTTCAACTGCATATTATTTTGAGACTCATGAACATAAGATAATAATAATAATTCACATGGGGAATCAAGAATATAGACACCCCTAATATTTTTATGAATAGAATAATTTATGAAAACTATGTGTTTGTTCGTTTTTTCGGTATAATTTACACCATGCCAAAGAAAGAGGAGATGACCTTAATAGATCTGAAATAAAGAAAATATTGTATAATATTCCGTTGCAAACCTTCATAGATGGAACTTAGAACCTCAAAAATCAAATTAAGCTTCTGCTTTTTGAAATATTTGAACGATTTAACTTTTGCTTCTTTGAACAATTTGAATGAAAATGTCAAGCTTCTTGCTTGTTGAAGTGAGGAGCGACTTTTTGTTTAAGCTTCCGTTCTCCAACCTTTCAAACCAAGAAAGGAAGCCTTCTTGCTTTTGTTGGAATGATTAACGTTATTTGTTCTCATTTTTGTTCCAAATTGAATTGTAACAAGAGTTGTATAAGTCTTGTTTTGGATAATCATCCATTCCCTCTTAAGCCTAGGTTGCCACCTAAGCATAAGTGACTACTTAGTTACTTCTTGATTTATGGCTTCTTATCATATGTTGGGGGATAATTTATAAAAGTTTATCCACTTATTAGTTAATTAGGCAATGTCCTTATTACCTAGTAATTAACTAATTACTCGTATAATTAAGAATTATTTATACTTAGTTAAAATATTACTCACTTTTCATATACCTTACTATCATGACCATATGGTAACTTATATAGTACTAGTCCATAAATACCGAGTATTTTAGCTCGAGCTATATTTTACTCCCAAAATGCCCAACTTTGACGAAAAATTCATTTTCTTTGATTTGTTTCCTCTTTCACCATCACAAATTTACTCATTACTTGTGAAATAGAATAATCCTTATAATCTCCAAATAATATTTTACTTGGTCCGATGTCAAATACCTTACGATAAATTTAACATATAATACTATAGGATTCAACATCGTCGTAACTTAATACTGCGAAGCATAACATCACCATAATGTAATACTGCAGGGTGAAACATTGTCATAACTTAATACTACAAAGAGTAACATCATCGTAATGTAATACTGCAAGGTGTAAAATCATTTTAATATAATACTGCATGACGTACGTCATTATAATATTGTGAGGTGTAACAATGATAGCGCTTGGTTATAGGAACCCTCCGGAGTCTGGTATACACCCCTAATGAATGCAGTTGATGATATTAAGGGATGGATCTTCCCTTGGTATGGAGACGGATCTTCTCTATGAGGTTGGTTGGCATGTTCCTCTATACTGGAAGACTGTTGTCAGTGATGTGTATATAATCCAGGATGGATCTTCCCTGGGCCTTATGAGCTATATACAGTACTGAGTTTTTGTGAGGTTGTTATTGTTATTATCTGGAGATGGATCTTCTCCATAGGCTGGAATGGCCTTCCTTAGTATTGGGTGACTGCTGTCGAAGATGTATATATTTCAGGATAGATCTTTCAACAGTACAAAGTGGACAAGCATTTGAGATTGTGGGTACATGAGCGTTGCAGCATTGGTACATTTCATATAGCATATGCGTTGGCATGCAAACGTAGTAGAGTTACACTTTCTTATCTTGTATTTACCTGCTATGTTTTACTGTTCGAGGTCTTTATTTAACTGAAAGCATGCCTACATTTCTGTACATTATTTATGGTATCTTTGATGAGGTTGAGTTCGTCAATACCTATCAGTGCAAAGGTTAGATTTGTTACTTATTGAGTTGGTATATTCAAGTTACCCCATGCACCTCGTGTGCAGATACAGGCACCTTGGATCCAGTGGCGGTGGTTGATCGAGGCTCCTGACATAAGAGATTATTGAGGTATCTGCACGGTGTTCGCAGGCCTTGGCTCTCCACCTTACTTTCCAGTTGTATTTTAGCTGTTCCTTTAAACATTATATTAGACTATATATTTTTCTTTGACACTCATACACTAAGTGACACCTTGATTTTTGGATGGATTGTATTTACTATTGAAATTTTTTATGTTTCAAAGAGTTCTTTAAGTGTTAAAAGCTTCGGTAAATATTTTCAAACTTATTATTATCATGTTGAACAGTGATTTGAATCTGGCCTAGTTTCACAATAGGCGTCATCACGACGGGTCAATTTTTGGGTCGTGACATGTTGATATCAGAGCCTGGGTTACATAGGTCTCACAAGCCATAAGCAGGTTTAGAAGAGTCTCGTGGATCAGTACGAAAACATATGTACTTATTTTCGAGAGGCTGCAAAACCTTTAGGAAAAACTTCACATTCTTGAATTCTTATCATACGATATTGATTCAGCTCAAAACTTAACTTTTTGAATTTCTTCCGCGCATTCGTGTGCGCACATGAGCGTTCGGTTAGTTTTGCATCCACGGCTTGTGATTCCTTGAATGGGGGTAGAAATGTGATTTATGTAAGTTGATAATTGGCCAGTCTGAAGGACTTGAGGCTAGGCCTTGCTTGTAGCTTGAGCACAAAGGTGTTGAGTGTATGAGCAGGTGCTTTTGGATTTATATGTTCAGTAGTGTCTCTATTAGTGGGAGTGATGGATGGATGGCTACGTGAGGAGCATGATGAGACTGATATGTTCATATGATTTGAATGTAACGAGAAGGGTCTTCTTGAGGATAGAATAACTAGATGGTGCTTGATTTCCATCTTGATTTTATCTATAGCCCGAGTTAGGGTAAGTTGAAGGATCTTTTCATGTCTTTTAGATGGGGAGTGAGGTAGATTTTATGTCATGATATGAATTCAAACACAGAAAGATTTAGCGATTGCATGATGTTTATAGTAGTGGAAAGGGTATAAAGAGAAGTTAGTTTGAAGCATTGTAGGTGGGTTATCTCTTGCGGAGTGTTCTGAAGTTTGTGTGATCCCTATGTTGTTTGTTGAAAGTCCTCTTTTACCGATGAATTATATGTGCTGCAGTTTGAGTTTGGATCGTGTATGAGAGTTGTCTTGATTGTTATGAGGGTAAATGCGAGACTAATAGATGAGTTGAATATACTAGATGGTTTGTGTTGCACGAGCTTATTAAGGATTTAGTTAAACCTCACTATGGTATTATGATAGTAATAAAGTATGAGCATTTTGGGTGTTTGGGTGTTGTGGCCTATGGCTTTGAGCTAAGTGGGGAGTTTGCTATTGATAATTTGACCTCATGGCTAAATGTCGTATCAGTTTTAGTTTGAGGTATGCTGGCGAATCAGTTGTGGCTTACATGGGTTGAGATCGAGGATGGCTCGAGAAAAGAATAAATTTGGATAAGGGTTGTGTCATTCTTTATGGGTATATAAGAAACGATGGATGAATTAGTTGTTACTATAAAGGATGTAATGGGTATGGAGTAGGATATCACTCAGTTGCTTAGAAGGATGGGTTACTTCTTTAGGTGTTAACAATGGGGCACAGGTCCTTCGGCTCGTTTGATCAGTGTAATTGAAACTGGAGTATAGTGGATGACTCCCAAGAATGGTTTTAATGGATTCAAGACTTATATGTAATAATTGGAGATCTTCAGGATGTGTATTTAGTTGGGGATTGAGGTTTACGTTGGAGGGTGCCAAGACTTGTGTCATTTCTATATCATTATGGATGCTACACATCAATATCAGGAAAGTGAAGGTAATGGCTTAGAATCGCAGGAACTCTCTTCCAGGTAAGTATTTTGAATGTGGTATTTTTGGGAATATTCAAAAGAGCGTATTAGCAGCTTATGAGCATTAGATGGTGTAGTTTCATATGTGAGTCTCTTGTGGTGAGTCTAGGTTGAGGATTGTGGTATTATGGCAAGGGAAAGTACTAATTTGAAGGTAATTTAGAAGGAACTTGGATAAATAAGAATCTTTGGTAGTAGGGCCGATCGGCATGGTAAGGGATATGATTAGTTATTTGGTGTGCTTCTGAGGTAATGAGTTTCTAAATGGTTCATGGTAATGCTCTTGGGTTTTGGTGACCTGCATAGCTTGCTTGAGTTAGAAGGATTCAGTCCTGGCACTTTGGTTTTGTGAAAATGGAAGTCGGAGAGTTCTTGATGGTTTCTACCACGGTTAGAGATATATATTTTCTACTGGCATGAGGAGCATGTGATGTATAGAAATTTTCTTCTAGATTGGATAAATGGAAAGTTCTTGGCTAGTGGAGTATGTAGCTGCTTATGGCTAGGAATGGATTATGAAGTTCTCATATTTGTCATATGATGGAATGGTATACGCAGGATGTTGTGTAGGGTTGAGATTTTCATGTGTAAGGTCACAGTTCAGTTATGAAAGGAAGGTCATAAATTCTTAGGCAGCATGTACAATTTTAGATGACTTGGTTGTGGATCGCGCATATCATCCTTGTGTGGTGACTATCTAGGGTTTGGAGACTCGGGTGGACCCTTTGTGCTTAGTATATTTGATTTTGATGTGATATAAGGTATGGGATGGTCGTCTCCATGTCGTGTTATTCTGGATTGTTTCGTTAAGATGGCGATGTTGGCTATGTTGGGGATGCTACTGATTGAGCTGCGAGATACGATGGATTTGTTTCCAGTAAGGTGAATTTTATTTTTGAATACCTGACGAATGGTTGGGAAGGGTTGCCTTTCTTATTTGGTCTTCGTGACGGATGTCAGTATAGAGACTCCTACCAACGATTTAGTTCTGGTGGTGAGGGATTTTTCGGATGTCTTTCCTACTGTCGGGTATGCCGCCTGACAAGGTTGTTGATTTCGGTATTGATTTGGTGTCGGGCACCATATCGTCTGACACCGGTGGATTTAAACGAGTTGAAGGAGCAGATTCATAACTCCTTAATAAGGGGTTCATTGGTAGGCCAACATGGATGTGTATTCTGCATTGAGTTGACTTTGTTGACTCTGAGTTGTTATTATTAAGGGATGTGTTGATTCGATTTTTATTGAGCTTATTAGTATTCTGGGTTGATCTATGAGTTACCTTTCCATATTGCGAGGCGTCATAATTTATTGGTTATAGGCATATATGTTGTGATTCTATTGGGGTCTCATAGTGGAGTTCGAGGGGGGAAGAGTATTGGGTATTGCTTGGTCGATGGCGTATTAGTTGTATCCTTTCGGTTTGTATGGTGTTATGTCATTTGCTTCATCATGGTTATGAAAATTTTCTTTCGGTTCTAGACATCAAAGGATTTTGAGCATAGTGACTTGAGGTGTTTCATGTGGACCAGCGCTTGAATGGGGTCGCACATTGGAGTCAGTGATGTGGAGGTATGAACCTTCGGGTTAGATTCGTGTGTTCTGGTTCTACGATGTATGATAGGTTCTCAGCATTTTGTTGTGGAGGTACTAGTGAGCTTGCACTACAGCTCTCTTATTTGAGTCATTTTCCATGATTTGAGTACATTTGGGTTATTACTTTTTGGTGCACAGATTTCACGAATTGTGTCTTTAGATCGTATTGACGTGTCATGTCACTAGAGCGGTTGTGATTGATAAGATGAGGTCACTAGAGTAAGTACTATTAGATTCGAGTTCAGCATGTTGGAAGGTTAACATTGAAATTCGGCTTAGAAATTTACTATGGTCCTTGCCGAACGAGAGAGAGCTCCATGACTGGTTAATCTGAGGAATGGTTATGTGTGTGTTTTATTCATCGAAAGCAGTACGAAAGTTCTAGAATGATGCTTTATTTTGATAAGAGGTTTATTATCGATTTTCGGTTATTTCGAGCAGTTACTGTGATTTAAAGTTTTCACTATGAGTGTTTGAATCGTATGGTATATCATGTGATATCCATCTTGGATTGTGGTTATGGCTTGATTTAGCGTGTTCAAATTTATTCGATGTGTAGATGCGAGATTCTGATCTTACAAATAATTTCGGAAGTGGAAATTTGGTTCTAAGATTTATGGGCTACATTGGATTGTGAAATTTCAGTTACATTATGCTATCGCACCTATATGAGATAGGGTGACATGGGATCACCCTCGAGTATATGCATGGTACGGCTACATAGGGCTGTGATGGTTTTCAGAATAACTCTGGGCACGTACGAGGACAAATGTGTGTTGAAGTGGGGGAGGATGTAACGACCCGATAGGTAATTTTGAGCATTTGCACTTTGCTCGCCAGTTCTCAACACGACTAGCCATGTATGATGTATTATGACTTATGTAAATCGTCAGTTTTGGTTTTCAGGATAATCGAAATAGATTTGGAAGAACAATTCTCGGCTTAAACCTTTAAATTTGAAAGTTTTGACTTTTTAGTATTCGATCTCGGATTTGGATTTTATGATTTGGTTAGCTCTGTTAGGTGATTTTGGACTTAGGAGCGCATCCGGAATGTATTTTGGAGGTCTGTGGAAGGTTTAGGCTTGAATTGGCAAAATTGAAATTTTGGTGTTTCTTGGTCAGCAGCAGAAATCTGGATATCGGGGTCGGAATGAAATTTTGGAAGTTGGAGTAGGTTTTTAGTTTCATTAGTGACGTGTGTGCAAAATTTAGGACATTCGGAGGTGATTTGATAGGTTTCGGTATTATTTGTGGAATTTGAAAGTTTATAAGTTCGTAGGCTTGAATCCGAGGTCAATTCGAGTTTTGGTGTTATTTTGAGTTATTCGAAGGCTCGACTAAGTTTGAATGATGTTATGGGATGTGTTGGGATGTTTGGTTGAGGTCCCGAGGACCTCGGGTGAGTTTCAAGTGGTTAACAAAATCATTTTGGACTTTGGAATGGTAGCAGATATTTTGGTACTTTTGTTGCAAAGATTTGTTCTTCGCATTCGTGAAGGTCTAGCCAGCGGAAGAATCGCGAACTCGAGGAGTTGAACGCGTCCGCGAAGAGGAAAGATGGAGTAGCTGGACCCCAAGGATTTTTTATACGCGTTTTTTGTAGAGGTCAACGCGTTCGTGAAGGGTCTGGCAGGTGTAGCTATGCATTTGCGGGAGAGTAATCACGTTCGCGGAAGAAGAAAAATTGAGCAATGGATTTTTGTGCTTCGCGAACATGCGGCTTTAACCACTTTCACGTAGAAGGGCACACCTGGGCAGAATGTTTAGGTAATAATCGAGGATTTTGGTCCATAATCTCAAGATTCATTAGAGAGCTCGGGAGAAGTTGATTTTGGAAGGGAATTCTGAGGATTGATTAGGTTAAGTGTTCTCCACTCATATTTGGGTAAATCCAATGATTATGTCTTGCTTTGCATCATTTAATTTGAAATTTGGGGTGAAAATTTGGGGGGGGGGGGGGGGGGGGGAGGGGATAGAAGAAAATTTGGAGAGTTGAATTGAGGATTTGAGGGGTCAATTGAGGTTCGATTTTGATGTTATTGGTATGTATAGACTCGTGGGAGTATGAGCATTCTTGTGATGTGATTTCTATAAAATTTTGAGATGTGGACCCCGGGGCATGGTTTGAGCAAATTTCGGAATTTTTTAATTAATTTGATAATTTTTGTATGGGTTTCATTCCTTTAGCATATATTGAAGATAATATACTATTTTTTATTTGATTCGGAGCATTTGGAGACCGAATTGAAAGGTAAGGCCATCGTGGCTAGAGTTTGGCATAGTTTGAGGTAAGTAACGCTTCCAAACTTGGTTCAGAGGGTTTGAAACTCCGAACAATATGTTCCATGATTATTATTGAGGTGACATAAATGCCAAGTGACAGGCGTGTGGGCGTGTACCATAAGAATTGAAGCCTGGGTCATTCCATGGCAACGCTTAGTGGCTCTTATTGTTTATATATATGTTGTGATTATGTGACTAAGTTAATGAGCTGTAAATCATGTTAAGGCTTCACAATGATACTATTGAGACCCGAGAGGTCATTTCTTGTTGTCATATCATTAGCTTTATTGATATTCTGTACTCAGCCATGTTCATGCATATTATATTATGTCTCAATCTCGGTTATTATTATTTGGCATATCATATCATTGTTTTGGGATAGTATCATGGCATTTTGAGCCCATGTGTGAGAGACTGGAAAGTGATGATTGAGTGAGGCTGAGAGCCTGATATTGAGTGACAGTTATGGGATCAGGATGCACGCCGCAACGGTTATATTCATGATTATGATAGCACTTGGGCTATAAGAGCCCCTCTGGAGTCTGTAACATACCATCAGTGAGCGCAGGTGATTATATTCAGGGATGGATTTTCCCTTGGTATGGAGATGATCTTCTTTATGAGGCTGGTTGTCCTGTTCCTCGGTATTGGATGACTGTTGTTAGTGAAGTGTAAATATTCCAAGATATATCTTCCCTGGGCTTTGTGAGCCATATGTAGTACCGAGTGGTTCTGAGATTGTAATTTTTGTTATCTGGAGATGGATCTTCTCCATAGGCTAGAATGGCCTTCCTCAGTACTGAGTGACTGCTGTCAGAGATGTATATATTTCAGGATGGATCTTCCCTAGGTTATATGAGCCATATATAGTACTCAGTGGACAAGCATTTGAGACTGTGGGCACACGAGGCATGCAGCATTGGTACATTTCATACAACATATGCATTGGCATGTAGACGTAGTAGAGTTACACTTCCTTATCCTGTATTTACTTGCTCAGTTTTACTGTTTGAGCTGTTTATTTAACCGAAAGCAAGACTACATTTCTGTACATTATTTCTGTTATCTTTGATGAGGTTGAGTTCGTCATTATCTATCAGTCCAAAGGTTTGAATTGTTACTTACTGTGTTGGTGTACTCATGTTATCCCCTGCACCTCGTGTGCAGATTCACGCACTTTGGATCTAGTGGCGGTGGTTGAGTGAGGCTCCTGATTTAGGAGATCATTGAGGTATTTGCACGTCGTTTGCAGGCCTTGGCTCTTCGCCTTACTTTCCAGTTGTATTTCAGTTGTTCCCTTAGACATTATATTAGATTATGTATTTTCCTTAGACACTCATGAACGCAGTTGCGCCCTGATTTGGGCTAGATTGTATTTATTCTTGGAATTTCTTATATTTCAAAGAGTTCTTTAACTGTTAAAAGCTTTCATAAATATTTTCAAAATTATTATTGTGTTGAATATTGAGTTGAGACTAGCTTAGTTTTACAATAGGCGCCATCACGGCGGTCGAATTTTGGGTCGTGACAATAATTTACAAGCTTAATTAAAAGTAGGAGTACTCTTGGAAGACCAAAAAACTGAACCAAATCGGAAAAAAATCGATATTTTTTATTTTGATTTTAATTTTAAAAAACGATCAAATTTAATTTCATTTTTACTTTTAATTTTAATCGATCAAATTTTGTAATATAGTTCTTTATCTTTATAGTAATTTAGTTATTTGTCGTTACTTTCTAGTTTGATTTTGTAGCCTTTATTTTGATAAGTCCAAAAATATATTTCTTGTTAAAAATAATTTGTCTTTAATTGAGTTTTTAAAATTATTTATTATTTTTTGATTCAGATCTCATTAAGATATCTTAGTAAATGATAAATTATCTTAAAGAGTAAGTGGTCTGGTAGTATTATTCTAGAATATAGTCGGTGGAATATATGTTTGACTGTATTTGTAAAAAATTTAACAAAAATCGATAAAAAGTTAAAACCCAAATAAAATCGATCAAAACCTAAACTGATAAGAAATTTGAGCTAATTGATTTTGGTTTAGTTTTTATATTTGGTAAAATTGATTTAATTAGTTTGGTTTTATTTTAGAGAAAACTCAGCTAAATCGAACTGTGAATAACCCTAATTATAAGAGAAAAAGATACAACAACAATAATGACAACAACAACAACGACGGCGACAATGATGACGATGATGACGATGATGACGACGACAACAACAACAACGATGGCAATGATGACCACCACCACCACCACAACAACAACAATAACAATAACAATCCAGTAAAATCCCACCAGTTAGGGTCTGGAGAGAGTAGAGTGTACGCATACCTTACCCCTACCATAGAGGGGGTAGAGATGTTGTTTCCGGGAGACCCTCAGCTCTAATACAATAGATTTGTAACAATAAAATCCAAAAAAAAATCAGCAACGTGAGAGACAACAAATAAATGGAAAAGTAGTAACACAAATATTTTGTAAAGGTGTAAAACATAACATAAATCACTAGCAGTGCTAGACAAAACACTATCTTACTCATCGGTACAAAGAGGAAAACCCGAACAAAGAGGAAAACCGCTCGACTACCCTTTAATCTACAACCCTAATGCTTGACCTCCATACCTTCTTATCAAGAGCCATGTCCTCGGAAATTTGGAGTCGCGCCATGTCCTGTCAGATTACCTCGCCCTAATACTTCTCGAGCCGCCATATACCTCTTCTCGTACATGTCAAAGCCAACCGCTCACACCTCCTAACCGGGGCATCCAGACTTTTCCTTTGCACGTGTCCGAACCATCTAAGTCGTGCTTCCTGCATCTTGGCATCCACTGGAGCCTTGTCCATTCTCTCCCGAATATCTTCATTCCTAATCTTATCCAGCCTAGTGTGCCCACATACCCATCTCAGCATCCTCATTTCTATTACTTTCATTTTCTGAATATGTGAATTCTTAATTGGCCAACACTTAGCCCCATACAACATGGCCAATCTAACTACCGCTCTATCGAATTTATCTTTGGGTTGTGATAGTATATTTTTGTCATACAAGACTCTAAACACTAAAATTTATTCGTCCGAAACATCTGTCACCTTTTTATCTTTTTTATTATTACTTTCTATGTTAGTTTTTCTGTTGTTTTTTAGTAGAATTCCTCAGCTAACACTTTACCGCTTTCTTCCACTTTATTTATTTATATATATATCTATATATATATATACATCTATATATATATATACATATATATATATATATATATGTATATATATATATATATATGTGTGTATATATATATATATATATATATATATATATATATATATATATATATATATATATATATATATATATATATATATATATATATATATATATCCAGTCTTAAAATTAGTAATGGGATACTTTCTTCACACATATTGATCGTTATAATTACCAAGAGTTACTGTATCATTCTTTTTTATTTTATTTGAATTGTTTATTTTGTATTATAGATGATATTTTTCTATTTTCTAAGAAAATTTAGGTTTTCTTTATAATGAAGAATTTGTCACTCTTCACATTTCTTTGTTCTTTACATTTAAATCGGCTAATCCTAGAATTTGGTATGCTACACTAACCATGGTATATCAATATGTAGTACACAAAAAATATTATGTATACTGTTATCATACTCAAATAAACTATACCGCGATTCAACAGTAATTAAGGTATACTACTATTTTATATATCAATAAATATTTAATATACCATTTTACATACTCAAACAAAGTATACCGTGATTCAGCATTAATTGTGATATATTAATGTGTAATATATCAAGAATATTGAGTATACCACGTAATAGACTCAAACAAAACAAACTGCAGCATGATTCAATATTAATCATGTTATACTTTATAGTATACTAAGAATATTAGGTATACTATTTAACATACTCAAGCAAAGTATACCATGATTCAATACTAGCCATGGTATACTAATGTATAGTATACTAAGAATATTAGTTATACTATTTAATATACTCAAAGAAAGCATATCATGATAACAATAACTATGATACACTTTGTAATATATCAAAAAATTTGAGAATACCATTTGACATATTCAAACGAAGTACACCATGATTACCATCTAACATACTCAAACAAAGTATACCATGGAGATTTATTAAATAGAAGTATACTAGAATGCTGATAGTTATTTGTTTAATTTGGACAACTTTCTGTAAATTTGAATATTTTTTATACTAATAAATATATATATTGTGTATTATCATATTATACTATGTATATATAATTTTTATTCTTAAAAATGAAAATAATTTCGCATTTGGAATTGAGTTAAAGGTTATTGTTCGGATCCTTTTGTACAATCTTTTCCTTTTCATATTTTGAATTCTATAAACGGAAACTAAAAAAGGAAAAAAAAAAAAGAACTCTCAAATTTGTAATATAGATAATTAAAACAGAAAAAATGTATCAGCTAATATTCGAGTAATTATCACCAATAATCTCCAGTTTCTTGGAGGTCACATTATACACCCCTGTCGTGACCTGAAAAATGTGTTTCAAAGTAATGACTATGGACATTACACACTAACATCTTATCATATAATATGGAAGGCTGACGATGCTCTAAGACCCTACTCTTAGCATTGGACAATAAACACAAGATTATACATACTTCAACTACGACCTGTTGAACCCTAGTGTGATATATTGGCCCCTCCCTCCCCTAAGCTTATTCCTTTACCCCTTTTAGATTACAATATTATTAATTAACTGAAAAAAGCATAATGTTAATGGGAATTATAATTTTTGTCATGGTTATGTCATTGTTTTGTTTCTTTTATTCTCTTTCTTCTGTGAACGATAAGGATTTGTCACCTCTCCAACAACCCATGAGGGCCTCGAGTACTTGACACACACACACATTAAATACTCCTATTTTTGTACTTTATTGATGCTTCTGAGTATAAGCTGATAAAGAACGAGTTAAATTGATCACAAATAGAAGTATACATACACAATCTTACATGTGATTTCGATTTGTAGTGGAGAATATAAGAGCTTGTAGCTTAAAAAATATTATTCCAATTAAGGGGAGCGATCCTTTTTCGAACTCTACGTAAATATGATATGCTAGCGCTTCATGCACCGAATTGCCTTTTTCACCTATCGAAAGAGATTTTCATGATAATATTGGTGACCATAATGTCACGAGAAAAATCTTCTCCACTTAAGATGTAGGTTTATAGATCAGTTATGGATCTCATGATCCCCATTTCTTTCTTTTTCCAGAAAGTGAATGACTGAATGGTGGAAAGTTAATTGCCTGTTGGGGTTCAAGAAATGAAATGAAATGACTTTTCCCACAACTCTATAATGTAAAGCACGTCTGTAATTTTATCGTATATATGTACATGCATGAAAGATGAAACACTTGGAAGAATAAACGAAGAAACACCATAATAAGAAGGAGAAGAATTTATGGCCAGATTTAGAGTATTATCTACGAGTTTACGTTAATTCAGTAATTTTTTATGTATATTAAAAAATTCACTAAAAACTATAAATATTTTACAATAAACCTAATTATTATTATATACTTATTAACTTAAAATCAACTAATAAACTTGAAGTTTTGGATCCGCCTATTCAAAGACAAGAGAGGTTGCTCTGATGTTGAGCAACCCCTACTTCCAACCGAGAGGTTGTGAGTTCGAGTCTCACTACGAGCTAAGTGGGAAGTTCTTGGAGGGAAGGATGACGAGGGTCTATTTGGAAACAGCCTTTCTACCCAAGAGTAGGGGTAAGGTCTGCGTACACACTAACCTCCCCAGACCCTATTAAGTGGGATTATACTGGATTGTTGTTGTTGTTATTAGTTGTCACCCTATGAGTAGGGTACATTGCTTGAGGAAAGACTGGAAAGACAACGCTGGACAGCACCAAGTCTTTTACCAAAATGAAAGCGTTAAAATGCTGCTTGACAATTTCTCAATTATACGTTATTTTTTAAAAGATGATTGAACCTCACTCATTTTTGCTGGAGATAGAATCTTTTTTAAAGAAGATATAGAGAATCCTATTTATTTAAAGAAAAAAAAATGGCCAAAGGAACGGGATAGTTGTGTATTGTGATTTGTACATGAGAACATCTTAGATTCCACTCGCGGTGGTGGAGGGAAACACTTGCATTTTATGGATTTTTCTTCTCAGAAGATCAACCTTGGTCTCTACATTCGAGGCATTTATATATATACCCAGCTTTAAGGTCACTATCAAAGTGTACTCGTTTTGTAAAAAAAATACAAGTTTGCCCATTTTTTGATAACTTAAGACATAAGGGTTTAAAGTAGCAAAAAATTATATCTTAAGTTTGAACTTCAGAATTTTTTACCTAAAATGTGATCTTATCAAAGTAAAACTTCATAAATTTTCGCCTAAAGTTTGGTCTGACTTAGAGAGTCAATCGAAAAACTTTAAGTCATAGTGCAAACTTCAGACAAATTAGTCTGAAGTTCTTCGATTTGCAATACAAACTTCAGACCCGAAAAAGAACTTCAGACTTGGAATTAGCTTAAGAACACAACCAAATTAGATAAAAGATCAAGAACTTTTCTTAATCCCTTGAAAACTCCTTCATTTTCTTATTGTAATACTACAAAATAATTATACAAAGGAATACAAATTCGGTATCTTTCACCTTAAATAGCTTCATAAATATTCCTCTGTACAGCCAAACACTACCACTTCTTTCAAAGCATATCTCTTTCTCTCCAAGCAAAAGTATTGGTCTTAGTTTGTTCTTCATCAAGAAAAGATAGATAAAATCGTCTCAAGTGAGATTGAACCGAACTCGATACATAGTATCAATTTCTTTCTTAATTTCGCTCTTAATCTCGCTCTGAGTTTCAGTGCCTCCTCCAATGCGCAGAGGAAAAAATTGGCTTTGATCATGACATAGGCATCATACAATGTACTTAAACGCAAATCATGTTCATATACATAATTTCATAACAGAATTCACTTAAATTGCAGCTAAAACAATTAAAACAATGTTCAAACTACCATATGATACCAATATGACATATAACTATACCAACATGGTATACGACTTTACTGGTTAATTCCCGACAACTTTATAACTATACTACTATTACATAAGACACATGCATAAAGAGAAAAAAATAATATACCACATATTAATATAATAAAGTATTTCAAGAAATTGTACTATATTGTTATTACTAAAAGAAAATCAAATATTGTACCAATTAAATGCAACTAATATAATCAAAAAAATGATTCAACTAGCATGATATCAATATAGTATATAGCTATACTAACAGTATATATATAATTGGAATGAATTGTATACCAAAATGGTATATTTGTATAATATTTGGGTATACAATACAAACATCTTCTCTAGTTCAACTATATTTCAACCCAAATTTATAAAATGTATTACAAAATCTCCATCAAATTGACTAAAACTTTAGCTACAACCTCTAATCAACTTTTCAAATAAATCCATATAGAATCGGATCAAAACAATTAAAAGATCAAATAAACCATGTTATGAATTTCAAGTTTCAAGATTCTTCAATGATGGATTTAATTTTCTCACAATAAAATCTTTGAAAATTAGCATTAACATCATAATCAAAGAACAATACCGAATAAATTCTAACAGCAAACACTTCAACACACATGAAAATTCAAATTTTAGTTAGATAGTACATATTAATTTTGTTTTACTTTTAGAAGATAAAATAAATTGTGGAGCGCAAATAAAAAAAGGTGTGATGATAGTAGAAAAAGGTACAATACTAATAACACTGCCCATTATTAAAAAAGCTAAGTATTATTTGACTTCTTTTAGGATTCACACTTTTACTGCTTAAATTAGATATGTCCATCGCAAGTGAGAATTGGGTCGGGCGGATAATTAGTTACAATGGAACAGGTATTTGATGTAATTACTTTTAAAATGAATAATTACAGGTAATTAATTTTGATTAGGTGGGTATATAAGGAAGTCTTCCCATCTAAATTCACATTGCGAGTTGGCCATGTAAGGGCAAGACTCGGACCAAGAACTTCATAATGATAAAGGGCAAAACTCGAACTAAGAACTTCATAATGATTAAGGGAAATATATCAAGGGAGTGCATTAGAGGCAAGTGAAATTGGTGAGTAATTATTGTCACACCTCCTTTTTTACTACACCCCGCGAAGGGCGTAGATGAGAGTTTTTTCCAATTTAAGTGGCAATCGAAATGAGGTTAATTTATTAAAGATTCAGAATCGCCACTTGAAATAATTTTATGGTGTCCCAAGTTACCGGTTCAAAATCCCGAATCGAGAAAAGATTGACTCTATATTATAGTCCACGAACACATAAATTCGGGTAAAGAATTATGTTAACCAAGAAGAAGGTGTGAGACATTCCCGGGTTCCGTGGTTCTAGCACGGTCTCTTGGATAATAATTGGTTTTTCAAAAGTGTTTAATTACTAATTTTGGAATCTATGCACATTTTTCCGCTTTTAATTAGAAAATTGTCTTGAAACGGGTTACGTGTACGTATATCATTTGTTTGGCGCGTCAAAATCGTGTCATGCGAATGTGTCCACAATAAATAATGCTATATTATTTTATTAAGAAAATTTGGCCGAAGTTACGCGAACGCATATTCCGAGTTACCTTTTAAAATCGTAATTATGTTAAGGGAATGTATACACAATCAAAATGGTGTTTTAAATGCATTTAAAGGCTTCTCTACGAGTATTCCTTTTAAAATAACTAGTTATAATATTTATGAGGGCCATGGATGAAATAATTAAATGGCACATCTCAATCTATTTGTAGTGGACTACACTTAACTAAAACAACCGACTAACATACTTATTTGTTAAGAAAAGTTTTGAGCCTAAACGGGCTTCACGGGCCGGGCTTACGGTCCCGGGCTTCGTGGGCCTGGGCTCTGGCGGTCCCGGGCTTCGTGGGTCTGGCAGGTGAGACCAGCCCGTGACGGGCCTAAGCCCACAGTGGTCCTGGGCTTAGCAGGCCGGGCCTGGCGGGTATTTTTTTAAGGCAATATCTTGTATAGTAGTTATTAGTATAGTATAGAATATATTTTATATAGTATTCTAGTTATTAGTATAATATATATATATATATATATATATATATATATATATATATATATATATATATATATATATATATATATAATATATATATTTCATTGTATATTGTATTGTAGTAATTAGTATATATTGTATATTATGTATATATTGTGTTGTACTAATTAGTATATAGTGTATATTATATATATATTATTATCCAAAATGGCATATCTTTCTTAGTCTTCCTTTCCCCAATGAAATGAGCACAACAAGGTACTAATACCACCATTAAAAGGAAAAAAAACTAAAAGAAGATGTGCCAATGGTGGTACTAGTAATTAGTATATTGTGTTGTAGTAATTAGTATATATTGTATATTTTGTCTATATATATATATATATATATATATTTTCTTATAGTATATATTGCATGTTATGCATATATATTCTCTTATATATTTTCATGTAGTATATATATTGTATATTATGTATATATATTATAATGTATATAGTTATATGTTTTGTTGTAGTATATATATTGTATCTCTTTTTCGTATAATGTATATATATTTTTCTATATATATATATTATCGTATGTATATATGTTTTTACTTATATATATATAGCTTATAAATAATTCGAAGTAAAGACAAATATTGAGAAAAAAGATATTCAAGGATATGTCTTATAATTTTTATTACCAAAAATGGCATATCATTCTTAGTCTTCCTTCCCCCAATGGAATGAGCACAACAAGGTACTAACACCACCATCAAAAGGAAAAAAAAAACTAAAAGAAGATGTGCCAATGTATAAGTTACATCATAATCTACATTGTATCTCTAACAATTCTCATAAATGTGTCAAGGTTGGGAGGAGATTGTGTTGGTGGTGGTGGAAACGAAGCTTGTTCATCACCACTTCCGGGCGAAGCCGAATCCTCCGAAAGTTCCGCTATCATTTCTTCATTAGCTTCATCTATCGCCGGTTGTGATTCTGCAATTCCAAAGTTTCTTCTTTCCACGCGGATCCAATCTCTAAAAAGTACCGATTTTTCCAAGCTATCCCTCATCGCCGCTCTATGATCACCTATTTGTAGTCTTGTTTGACTGAAAGCACTCTCCGAAAAAACAGTTGAAGCTTTAATTGATAAAACATCTCGAGCCATCCTTGCAAGGACCGGAAAATTTTTTTCACTTGACTTCCACCATTCCAAAAGATCGAAAGAGCCGTCTGGATTCTCCTTTTCAAGTCCCTGAGACAAGTAAACTTGAAGCTCATTTAGATGTGAAATTTCATCATATTATCACCTTGAGAACCCCGGAACTCCGTCTAAGATTTAATAATTGTTCAGCTCGCAGCTCTTTTAGACAATTATGAGCTAGACGAAGTAGGGGTTGGAATATTTGGCCTAGCATGCTCTAAGGCAACTTGATAAGCATTATAAAACAATTTGAGCATTAATTTTAATTGATGCTTTGCATCTGCAAGTGTAGCAACTTCCTCGTTTGAAAGATCTAAAGCCTTATAAATATTTGAATACCAAAAATGAGGATCTCCAATATCATTGTAGGATTTAACATTGCAACAACACCAAAAATAGGAGGGATAGGGAAAAAATATTTTGAAAATTTTTCTTTCATTTCATTTATAGCAAGTTCATAAATATCCCCACCCTCGCCAAATTCAACAAATAAATCAGCTAGTGCGGCAATATAAACTAAACAATTTGAAATAGTAGGATAATATTGCCCAGAAAATGCATTTGTAGCAACTTGAAAATGTTCTAAAAAATCTAAAAGAATTTTAACATTCGTCCAATCTTGGGTAGTAAGCATTTCATCATCATACTCACCACCTACCCGAGAATTAAACGTTGCATTAACTGGGTTTCTATATTCATATGCAACTACTAAACTTTCGTACATACAATTCCATCTAGTCGGGCAAGGTTTAGGAACCTTTCTTTCTCTAAGGCCATATTTATCACATTTTTAAAAATACTCTCTAAGTCTAGTTCTACGGTTTGAATAAAAAGTCAATTAAGAGCCATTCGAACCTTTTCAATTTCTATGTTTAAAATTCGCATACCATCACCGACAATTAAATGATAAATATGACAAATACATCTAACATGGAAAATATTAGTAAATGCAGGATTTAGTGTTTTTGTAAGAATGCCTATAGTACTAGTGTTACTAGAAGCATTATCCGTAGAAATTGCCATTATTTTATCGCTAAAGCAAAATATCAACAAATATCTGAAATAGTTTTAGCTATAAACTTACCAGTGTGACGTTAATTAATTATTCTATACGCAATTATACGTCTTTGCATTGTCCAGTCCTCATCTATCCAATGACTTGTAACAGTTAGATAATCACAATCATTACCACTTCTACCAATATCAGTAGTAGTAGAAATCTGATTAGGTATATGAGTAAATAAATAGCGCAAATATTGTCCATATTCATGTTTGAATTTATAAAGATCGGCCTTAACTGTTGCGCGAGGCCAACCTTTATATGTAGGATTAAAAACTCTTCTAATATAATGAACCCAATCAGGATTAGACGCAAAAGTATAAGGTAAGAACATAACAGTAATCATCTTTGCTAATTCTTCACGATTTCTATTTGGATCGTAATATAAAATACCTCCGGTGACAGTGTTAATTCCTGGTTGAACTAGATCTGAACTTGTACTAGGGTTAACCGCAGAATCTACACTTGTCTCCTCTTGCTGCGCTTGCATTTGAAAAAATCTAGCACTATCTGTAGGGTGTGTTTTTATGTGCCTAGTCAAACTACCTGTGCCACTACGGTCTCCAGTAAATATATGAACCAGTAATTTCCCACAAGTTTTACACTTAGCCTTATTTAGTTCTCTTACTTGAGTAAAACAATTCCAAACTAATGATGTTTCTGGACGATTAGAAGGTTGTCTACTAAAAGTTGGAGTTTCTACATGTGGATGGGCTGGTGCATTACTTGAGTTATGAACAGGACTAGTAGGTGTATCATCTAAATCAGGTGCTTGGGTTTCATCATCATCATCCTCATTTCCTCTAAGATAGGTTCATTAGGATTAAGAGCATTCATAATTTCATCATCTAATCTATCATCTACTGCAACATCATGTAGAAATTCACTATCGGTAAATTGAAAACAAGGGTGATCACTATCAAGCATTACGGGAGGCGGAGGAGGACGTCTAGGTTGGCGACTACTTTCAACTTGCTTATCTTTTGTAGGTCGTAGAGCCGGGGGAAGGGTAGTATTATGGCACTACTTTCACCGGTTTTACCTTTTTCTTTACCGAATATTTTTTTCAAAGAAAATTCCATACTAATTATAATTATGCAAACTAAACCACACAAAAATATATTATTAAAACGTAAGAGTTGAAACGCGTTTACGGGATTGCCGAACAATTTCTTGAAAATTAAAAATCCTTGAACACTTGAAAACTTCAATTCAACAACTTCACAATTTTTCACGAATTTTTAACAATAAATTAAACAATTGTAGTAGAAAGATTGAGAGAGTTTGAGAGATATTGACGAATTGGTGAATAAAAATGAAAGAATGAGGGGGTATTTATAGTTGAGATATGGGAAAAGGTGTAATTATATAAAGTTTGAGAGACAAATGACTATTTTATAAAGTTTCAAACGGCTATATTTGAAATTGAGCCGTTACTGATTTTTTAAAAAAAATTAAAAAGAGTCGTTGGGCCCGTATGGGCCCGCCAGGCCTGGCCCAGGCCCGGCTGGCGGTCTCGGGCTTGGTTGTCCCGGGCTCACGGTCTTTCATTCTTGGACCGGCCCGTCGCTGGCCTGTAGGTACCACCAAGCCCAGGACCACCAAGCCTGCCAGGACTGCGGGCCCCGTCCGGTCCAATTCAGGCCCGGGCCACAGTACACCCTTAGAAAAACCTGGGGTACACGTGCTAGTCCTTGAATTATTTTGGGGTGAAAGTGGGTCAACTTTAAGCCCAAACTATTGCGAAAACGGCGAGGCCAAATTGGACTAATTGGGCTTGGGCTCAAACAAAATCGAACGGGAGATAGGGATGGCAAAGCCCAACTGACTTGGCCGATAATTGGGCCAGCCTTAAGCCTAGCCCTTTCATAATGAACTTCCAATAAAGAAGAGGCACTTCCCATTGTCAGCATATAAAAACTTAACTAATTGGGGCTGATTAACTTAATAGAAAATCGACTTCAAGCCTAGATAAGGCCAAAAGAGACAATAAAATTCATTAATATATAACTCCAAGCGGGCCACATGATATGGGCCAAAGCTTAAGACCCTTGGGCCTGAGATTGGGCCCAAAATCCAAAGAGAACTGAATCTGATCGTCATGGGCCTCGTATTAGACAAGCTAACTCAACAGGCCCAATTATAAATTGAATGCCTCCTGATACTTTATTGCCTTAAACATACACACACAATGCTAAACATGGAGATCAACTTGCTAAAATTAACTATAGGCCACATGTATTTGAAGGTTGAAACTACTATTAAGCTGCTATCGAACTCATACATGTAGTGATTCTAATAATAGAGATACTCCAGACATTTAATCCAGGTATTACAATGCAACAGTAGTGCGTGTGTGCGTCACTAGTCTCCATAGTCGGTTGGAGGGATAGTAGCCGCGGCGGGGGATGGTAGTGTAAGGTCATGTCCTCGGGGGGTAGGGGCGGTGGCGGGGGTGAGTAGGGGGGCAGGGAGTGGTCACGCGGGTAGAGCGGGAGGTAAGAGTTGGAAGAGGGTAGCAGATGCTCATAGATTAAGGACTGGGTCATGGAACATAGGCACTCTGACGGGTAAGTCCATTGAGTTGGCAAAGGTTCTTCAGAAGAGGAGGATTAACATAGCATGTGTCCAGGAGACTAGGTGGAAAAGGTCGAAGGTGAGGAATGTAGACGGGTTTAAGCTATGGTATTCTGGGGTCGTGAGAGGTAAGAATGAAGTGGGCATCTTGGTAGATAGGGATCTAAGGGAGTCTGTGGTCGAGGTTAGGCGAATGAATGATAGGTTAATGTTTATTAAGTTGGTCATTGGGGGTAGCGTCCTCAACGTCATCAGCGCTTACGCGCCGCAAGCGGGCTTAGACGAGGAGGCTAAGAGGTGCTTTTGGGAGGGCTTGGATGATTTGGTAAGTAGTATTCCCCAATCTGAGAAGCTAGTTATTAGAGGAGACTTTAATGGCCATATTGGGGCTGATGCTGGTGGTTATGGTGAGGTGCACGGTGGCTACGGCTTTGGGGTTAGGAACGGAGGAAGCACGTCACTGCTTGATTTCGCCAGGGCTTCCGAGCTTCTGATTGCGAACTCGACATTTCAGAAGAGGGAGGAGAATTTAGTCACCTTCAAGAGTTCGGCGGCGAGGACTCAGATTGATTACCTTCTCCTCAGAAGGAGCGATAGGGGTATGTGCAAGGACCGCAAGGTTATTCCGGGAGAGTCCCTTTCGACTCTTCATAGACTCCTAGTGATGGATGTCGCTCTCTGGGTGAAGAGGAAGAGGAGAGGTGCTCGGGGACAGCCGCGGATTAGATGGGGTGTTTTGACTAAGGAGAAAGCACAGGAGTTGGAGAGGAGGTTAGCTGAGGGCGGAGCTTGGAGAAGTTCTTGGGCAGCGGACGCTATGTGGTCAGAGACGGCAAACTTGGTTAGGGAAGTAGCACGGGACGTGCTCGGGGTAGCCAAGGCTATTCAGGCAGACATCAGGGTGACTGGTGGTGGAACGATGTAGTCGAAAGAAAGGTGGAGGTGAAGAAGCCGGCGTTTGCTAAGTTAGCAGGGAGCACAAGCGAGGAAGAAAGGAGAGCGAACAGGGAGATCTACAAGGTGGTGAAGAAAGAAGCAAAGCTGGCAGTTACGGAAGCTAAAAACGCGGCGTTTGGTCGCATGTACGAGGAACTAGGGGAGAGAGGCAGGGACAGGAAGTTATTCCGGCTAGCTAAAGCAAGGGAAAGGAAGACGCGTGATCTTGACCAAGTTAGGTGCATCAAGGGCGAGGATGGTAGAGTTTTGATAGGGGAATCTCAAGTCAAGCAGAGGTGTCAGGCGTACTTTCGAGACTTACTTAATGAGGAGGGGGATAGTAACATAGAGCTAGGGGAGTTGGGGCATTCAGAGCAACATAGAGACCTTGGGTACTGCAGGCGCATTAGGGCGGAGGAGGTCATGGGGTCTTTCCGTAGGATGCGTAGGGGTCGAGCGACCGGGCCTGATGAGATCCCGGTGGAGTTCTGGAAGTGCATGGGTAGGTCAGGAGTGGAGTGGCTCTGCAGGTTGTTCAATGCGATCTTCAGGACCAAAAGGATGCCGAATGAGTGGAGGTGGAGTACAGTGGTGCCCTTATATAAGAACAAAGGGGACATCCAGTGCTGCAACAACTATTGGGGTATCAAATTAATAAGTCACACCATGAAGGTCTGGGAACGGGTGATCGAGGAGAGGGTGAGGGATATGACATCTATATCTGTGAACCAGTTCGGGTTCATGCCGGGTCGCTCCACTGCAGAAGCTATCCACCTTGTTAGGCGGCTTATGGAGCAGTTCAGGGATAAGAAGAAGGACCAGCACATGGTGCTCATCGACTTGGAGAAGGCGTATGACAAGGTTCCAATGGAGGTGCTATGGAGGTGCTTGGAGGCGAAGAGCGTGCCGAAAGCCTACATCAGAGTAATCAAGGAAATGTACGATGGAGCTAAGACTAGGGTTAGGACGGTGGGTGGCGACTCAGACCATTTTCCAGTGGTTATGGGGCTCCATCAAGAATCGGCGCTTTGCCCTCTCTTGTTTGCCTTGGCGATGGATGCTCTTACCCGACATATTCAAGGGAATGTGCCTAGGTGTATGCTATTTGCTGATGACATAGTCTTGATAGACGAGACGAGGGTCGGTGTTAATGAGAGGTTAGAGGTATGGAGACAGACTCTCGAGTCTAAGGGTTTCAAAATAAGCAGATCTAAGACTGAATACCTGAAGTGCAAGTTTAGCGCTGAGCCGAGTGAAGTAGGCAGGGACGTGATGATTGGATCTCAGGTCATCGCCAAGAGGGATAGTGTCAGATATCTTGGGTCGGTGATTCAGGGGGACGGAGAGATTGACGGGGACATCACTCATGGTATAGGAGCGGGGTGGTCAAAGTGGAGGCTTGCATCAGGAGTCCTATGTGACAAGAAAATTCCACAGAAACTCAAGGGAAAATTTTTTAGAGCTGTGGTTAGACCTGTAATGTTGTATGGCGCGGAGTGCTGGCCAGTGAAGAACTCTCATGTTCAGAGAATGCAGGTTGCAGAGATGAGGATGCTCAGGTGGATGTGCGGGCTCACCTGGTTAGATAAGATTAAGAATGAAGTTATTCGAGAGAAGGTGGGGGTGGCCCCGGTGGATGAGAAGATGCGTGAGGCGAGGCTGAGGTGGTTCGGGCATGTGCGGAGGAGAAGTCCTGATGCCCCGGTGAGGAGTTGTGAGCGCCTTGCGATTGTCGGCATTCAGCGAGGAAGAGGGAGGCCCAAGAGGTATTGGGAAGAAGTGATTAGGCATGACATGGCTAGAATGCGGGTTTCCGAGGACATGACGCTTGACAGGAATGTCTGGAGGTCTAGTATCAGTCTTGTTGGATAGGGGCTCCTAGAGTATTTTGTACTCCTCACCCGGGGTTGGGTGAGGCTTGGCAGGACTATCCATAGATGATTTGTGTTTTGGAGTGTCTCCCTTATGGTAGTCATTTATGGTAGTTACTGTATGATATTATTGCATGCTATTTTATTTATGGCTCTTATGTTTATATAATTATTTACGCTATTTCTACTGGAGATAATAATGCTCTTTTGTTTTTGTTTTTGTTTTTTGTTTTTCCTTTCCTTCACTGAGCCGAGGGTCGATTGGAAACAGCCTCTCTGCCCTTTCGGGTAGGGATAAGGCTCGTCTACATATTACCCTCCCCATACCCCACTTTGTGGGACTATACTGAGTAGTTATTGTTGTTGGGAATTGCTTCCATGACTAACCAATTTAGCTGAGCTAGTGGGCTTTTATGTTCGAACCTCAAATTCAGACCTGTTCGACAAGACCAGATCCATCAACGAACCTAGGTCTAATATTTGAGTATGCATAAAATTTCCATAAGACCCTCTCTAAAAATAGCTAATCGAAAGGGGTAAATTTTTCCATTTTATTATTTTTGGAAAATAATTTCCGCTTCCTTGCTTTATTATATTATGGGAGTACAATGTTTATGGATAGTATACTGCATTCGTTAAAACTTTAACCTTACATAATTGTCTAAGGCCTACAAATATCACGGGCGCCAGGGCCATCACCCCCATACTAGGGAAGAAATTAAAGGATAGCCAGCTTTACAAGTGGTCATTTAAAAATAGCTACAGTTTTAAAGTAATTGAAATTTAGCCACTTTTCATATAAAGATAAATTTGAACGAAAATACTTTTCAAAATCCGAAAAAATATTCCAGCATAATATACTCAATATATTATGCTCAATATATTATGGTGGATCCAGCAAAGTATACCGATCCAGCATAATATGCTGGAAGTTCATATACAAGTGCACCGAACTTTAATATATTATGCTAAGTCGGTCTCTGTTGCAATAAAATAATGGCTATTTTTTCCTGACTGACTATTTTTGAATGACCAGTCCAAAAACTAGTTAGACCGTGCTTATTTTGCCCATACTAGCTTGCGTACCTAACATGTGAAAGCCTTGCTTCTCGCAACACGTTCTTGAAAATATATTGAATCCTACACTTCGGTTCTGCCCAAACCTGGTTGAAGACGAGCTATGGGATGTAAAACAAGTAGATACACCAACCGCTTGTAAACTTCATTCGTAAATAATAAATATAAACATTGAAGAAAAAGAAAAGCCATTTCATTTGAGAAAAAGCCCCTCTATTTAATCATTCAAATGCTTAACCACAGCATATACCATAGAGAATCTTCAGGTAGCGAAAACAAAACTACTGTGCTTAATATTCAAATTAAGCACAGATTTTATCTACATTTTCCATAAGGACTGTATGCATTCTGTATCAATCACTTAAAGGGGAGGTCTATAGCTAAACCTTTTGGCCTTTAGCCAGTGTTCCTCATCCCTGCAGCAATACCATTTATCGTAATGAGCAAGGCATCTCTAAGCTTAGTGTTGTCTTCATCACGCCTCAACCTTTTTAGTATCTCCACCTGCAGGATATTCATTGGATTCAGATATGGAAGCCTGCTCTCGATCAACCTCCTCAGACTACGGTTGTTTGCTGATAGCTTCTCATGACCAGTAACCAATAGGACATAGTTTCCTGTCGTTAATAGCTCCCTCCGCAGGTCTGCACCAAGTTCTCTTCGTGTTTCAGATACTAGAACATCATCATAATGCTTCGCTATAGGAATATCAGCTTTCCCTAAAACCATCTCTATAAGATCAACAGTGGACTGGAAGAAAGGCCATTCTCTGTACATAGCTCGTAAGTCTTCTGTATGTCCCTTGTCACAAACACCCTTCAAGCCTGCTCCAACTCCAAGCCATGCAGGGAGGACAAATCTTGTTTGGGTCCATGCAAATACCCATGGAATTGCACGGAGTTGCCCAATTCCTCCTGTACTCTTTCTCCTTGTTGGACGACTACCAATGTTGAGAAATCCTAGCTCAGCCTGAGGTGTTGCTTCGTGGAAGTACGCGAGGAACTCAGGGTTTTCATATACTGTGCTTCTATAACTCCTGCAACTCAAATTTGATATGTCGTCCATCAGATTACGCCATTTTTGTTCCCTTGGAGGTTGGGGGGGACGTAATGTAGCAAGTAGAACGGCCGTGGTGTAAATCTCTAGCTGACGCACAGCCATTTGGGGTAGTCCAAACTTTGCCTGCACCATTTCTCCTTGTTCTGTAGATCTAAGAGTACCCTGATAATTTCAGAAAAAAATTAATTAGAAACTGAGTGCATGCAGAGAGGTCAATATTTTGGCTATTCTGATAACAAATGCTGAGTATTACTTATCATTCTCAAACTGTTTTATTATTTGAGGAACAAAAACTTCAACTGATTAGAGTTTAAGAATCAGCAGAAAATGTCCATAAGTTGTGACCATCTTTTTAATAATCCAATCAAATTATTGTTATGCATGATAGGTTGGAGAGCAGATTGGCCAGTTAAAAAGGAAGTCATTAGATGAAGAGAAAGCAAGACAGGCACCAAAGAAATTTGTTGCAATTCTGACTAGAAGGTATCATCCAGAAAAGTTCAATGAATTTTGTTATAGGGCGGTGAACACATACACATCTGCCTTTTGCTCTCGCTTCATTATGAAAATACTAGATGATTCAGATTAAAACCAATTTCTATCCAAATACACTCTCCTTATTATGACATTAAGGTGGAGTAGCCAGTTGCTGCCAGCCTGCCACAGTTGGTGACAGGACCTATATAAGTATGACAATCCCGATTTTGAATGCACCCAAAATATAATTCAGAGACACCTTCAGGTATTGAACGTGAAAAATGTAAACAAAATATACATGCCAGTAACATATTAGGAGTTTCAAGACGGTTTAATTGAAAACAAACCATAACAGAGCCAGGTGGCTGGGACTGAATTGCAAGGTATGTAGGACCACCACCACGACCAATGCTTCCTCCACGCCCATGGAACAGAGTGACTTTAATGCCATATTCAGTACATGCAGCTACCACATCTTCTTGAGCTTTGTAAAGCTCCCATGCTGCAGTGAAACGGCCAGCATCTTTGCCAGAGTCAGAATAACCAACCATCACCTGTGCACATCAACCATGAGCTGAAGCCAAAAGTGAAACTTTTTTGGATAGTGTAATGCGTCATGGCATACATACCTCCTGATGTCCATCGTGGTTCTTTATGATGTGCTCCCTATACCAGTCGATTGAGAGTAATCTTCTGATCACCGAGCCAGCTTCTCTCAGGTCCTTCACAGTCTCAAACAGAGGAACCACTCGCAGTCTGTTGAAATACATGAAATATTTAGCATTATGTTCATAATCATATAAGCATTACCTCTTTTGAATTGGTATTTACCCTTAGAACGGTCTGGTTGCGTGAGCTACAATTATATTTTGCAAACTCATCTCAACTGTTCTCAATGCAGAAGTGTTACTAGGTACTTGGATATTAATTTAGCAAGATGCCTTAGATGAAAACAACAATAACAACAACAACAACAACAACAACCCAGTATAATCCCACTTAGTGGGGACTGGGGAGGGTAGTGTGTAATAATTGTACCCTGCAGTCATGGTTGCATAAGCAGCATTTCAAGTATGACAACAGCATTTGTGGAAACTGGGATCCTTCACACTTTCTAGGCATGATTTCCACAAATAACTATGAGGTGCGTGAGAAAATATCTACGAACATAATTTGTTGATGTAGCACCCCCACAATAAATTTATTTCCTTGGAACCTGATCACACAATTTTCATGGAACCACACAATAGGAGAACCGCTGAAACTAGCTCTCGTGAAGCATTAAGCCTATGATGCAAGAAAGAATTAGATGACAGGACATAAAATCTTACCTAACCATCTAAAGGGCAAAAGAGGTGGCCTTGTAGACATGTGTACTTGTCTGAATGCAGTTGAAAAATAGGAATTGAAAAATTACCACCTTCTATGAGATGGAAATTATGCAAGCATCAAAAAGATGACCAAAGTGCGATGACAATTCATTGGCTTAACATTAGCCAGACTGGATTAATCTAGGTCATAAATAGCCATACACAAGCACATAAGTTTTTGGGTAAGTTAAGAAGAAAGTTCTCTTATTGCATCTGCAACAGAAAAGATATTAGACTTACGTTCCACCGGGACAAGGTCTGCCAAGCTCCCCAGCAACAGCAAGGCGTGCATCCTTCTGTAAAAGCTCTACAGCTAGGACATCGCTGGCCTGCCAAATGAAGATAAATCAAAATATTACTAGTAGATAATAGATAATGGAAACAAGACAGTAATTCAAAACTTAATATCAAGTATCCTTTATGCAGATTTAGCTGAACCATCCACCACTGTGAAATGTAGTATACTCTATGTAATCCATGAGGAATATGATCATACATTTGAAGCCATGGAAATAACATAAGCTCCAAGTGAATCACTTCCTAATTCAGCTGCCACTTTGAACGTGTCCAAGACTTCTTTGACATCAGGCGGAACCTATAAAAGAAAAATTAAAAGAAAACATCAAATCCAAGACGAAGAATAGGAACCAGCAACCTAATAAAGGAACTCAGGCCACTGGACTTTGGCAGCTAATTGAATTGAAAAAGAAGCCAATTTCAAAAATAGTTTGGAAAACAATTAACGGCCTCCTACAACATTTAATCAGAAAAAATGATAATTCATGATGTATATAGAGGAACATACGCATTTTATGGATGTTATCAGTTGTGGCTTGAAGGTTCCTATATTAATTGAAGATAGAGGGATGCAGAGCTTTCAGCAATTGACAGGGTAGAATTACGGCTGTCAGCACTAACCAGTCATAAAGGTACTTCCCTTGCCTAGATGTTTGAGCAGGTGAGCTATCTCTAGTATTAAATGGGTTCGACTGAATCTCATTCTTTTCCTCTTGTGAATGGACAGAAGGTTAGATCAATTAAACAAACATGAAGATAACTAAGCAATACAGTTAAAATAGGATAGAAGTACATTATCTTACCTCTATAGTAGGAGGAACCAAAGGCCTTTTCCCCTTTAGCTCTTTAATCAGAAAGTCCAGCTTTCGTTCTTCATCCCACTCACTGTATGTACCCATGTCTAAGTATTTCGTGATTGCATCAAGTGCCTCAGAGTGCCTACCAGATTCCTGATCCATTGAATTGAATATAAGCATATATTTCACTAGAGCTCACCAATGACATGTAAAATCATATACCTGACGAAGATCAAGCTTCATTAAGACCATCCCAAATGTAGCAACTCGCCTGATTAGGTCAGCAAGCCGCCCATCAGCTAGAACCCCAGACCCACATGATTGCTGCAGTGCAAGCAGTGTTTACATTTATTAGAACTAAACGGAGTTGTCCTGATTATAAATAGTTTTTTTCTTCTTCTAGAATTTTAAATAATAATTAAAAGGTGCAGAAACAGATTGTGGAACTAAGAGGAAGGACATGTACCAGTGAATCATAGCACAATAGTAGTGGTTCCAAAAGCTGATCTGACGTTTCATAATAATCCCAAGGATCATGGTCACACGGAAGATCTTCAAGAAGAAGCTCCAGCCGCTTCCGTGACTTGAGGAGCTGAATTTAGAAAAGACAAGTTTACACCACCAAACATTATGGCATAAAGAACAAAAAGAAAAGCACTAGTTGAACATTCAATTTTGAGGTCTATATAATAACTGCAAAACTTCAAACTTTTCCATGTGGCACATGGAAAAGGCACATTGATATAATTCCTCATTGTGAATTCATCAATCAGCTTTCTTCCCACCAATTATTCATTAAACAATGAAGTTATTACATTTCAAGAAAAGAAAACTGTCAAACCCCACAATTTTCTTCTTATGTATAAGCAGTATTCTGTGCTATAATTTATGAGATATATTCCATCACCTATCAATATTTCCTGAATCTGCCTATAATCATCCTAGTTTTGAAACCAAATTTTAAGTACTCCAGTTAAGAGAAAATTATCTGTATTAATACATACTTCAACACAATATAGCTACAACAATATGTAAAAGCATTCGGAAAAAGGACTGAGAACTATTATCCATGCACACAGAATCATGTTAAAAGACAACATTTTATTTTCTGTTATTTCTCCAACATCGTCAAGCCATCACATTAGTCAGTAGCTTTATCTGTTTCCCTTTTCTTGACTTGAAGTGTTCTTAGACCATCAGAACAGAACCATCATCTACCATATTGTAGACAAATGTGCCAGAAGATGTACGAGAGGAAAACACTTATTATTTTTAAATATCCATGAATCAAGTTCCAATAAAAGCTTTGATGTCTAAGGCAAGATAACATAGACCTGACTAGTGTTACAGAAGAAAAGAGGATACCTTTTCTTTTACATCCCCGAGGACAATTCTATAGGGAGCTATCCCAGGTCTCTGCGATGAGCTTGGTTCCAATAGCTTTTGGAAGCTGGCCCTTCCTACCTGAGACTCCGCAAAAAATTTCCTCTGAGCCAGAAGCTGACTTGAAGCACGTGCTGTTATATTTCCATTTCCATTTCCATATGCCTTTTCAGCATTTTTGATAGAATCACCAGCGAGGGGACTCACTTTTGAAGTACTCTGACTATCCTGTAAAGATTTATAAAACATGAGATACATAGTATTTCACTTAGAGTTACAAACAATAAGCAAGATATAGTTTGTGAAGATAGAGGGGCATAGACAGACAAGAATGACAACTACAGTGAAATCATAAAACCAGCTTAACCTGATTTTTGAGGGGTATGAATTCTGTCCCAGGAAGAGCCAGTCTAGGATAGTGGGACTCGACATTTTCTGTAAAAGAGCATTTGTTGTCTTTATCAGTAACTATATTGTTTTATAAAAAAAACAACTTAGGAAAGAAAATACAGAATATGTGGCAAATAGCTTAAACAAACTTTAGAAACCATAATAAGCAGATGTAAGTTTGAGGCATTGATAATGTATTATTACAACATTGACCATATTGTGGGATCTGCTTTTACAGCGATTGGATCTTCAAGGATCTTATTACAGTGACACCTAAGAAATTGCTAACTTGAAATAAAAGAAGATATGAAACATTTTGTATTTCTATAGTATTAGATTAGAGATATCCAATATTCCAATTTATTGCAGCCAAAACGATGAAGCCCCTTGAAGGCACCGCAAAGAACCAACCTCATAAGTACATGTTCATGATTTTCCAAACCCCATTTGCCAATCAAGAGGAAATCAACATAAATTTCACCTATTTAGTACGGCAAAAGAAAAATAAACATAAAGGAGAAGTCACGAGAAGACTAAAGAGAAATTATGCACATGAAGTATCGAAATAATGAATTTTAACTTGAACACCGTGAATAATAACCCAGCCAGGTATGAAGGTATTCGAACATTTTGAAGGCATTATTAAATCAGATGATGTAAGTTAACGTTGTCAGTATGACATCAAATGGAAAATGAATCTGCTAAAGTAAGACTGTTGAGTTAGAGACGAAAATAAATAGAGCAAAGGCCTGACCAGACAGACATAACTAAAGTGCAGATATCCAACCAGCAAAATGCTACCTGTGCAAGAGGGCAGATCAGCTCCGGTTGGAAGCTGTGTAGGGAAAGGTGGAGCATGTTGTCCTTGATGTTTTGATTGACTCCAATTTGAGGAATGATTCCAAGACTCAAGGTGATCCTCAGAAGTATTTCCTGGAAGGGATTCCAAGAGAGCATCAGAAAAGATATATAGCTGGATGCTAATTCAGTAATACTCCTAGTTTGTAGGTGGCCTAATTGCTTGAGAATGTCACAAAAATAAGGTGAATAGCCATTTGAAAAGGCCTCCAACTGTTCTAAAACTTAAGCTAGAATATACTGTATCTGGCATACAGCTAGTTTTATGATTGATAACGCATCCCTTGTCAAGAAATTTTATTTTATTTTTTGGATTGATAGCAAATGGCAAGTAATTAAATATTTGACCGGGAGATACAAGTTCTACAGTAAGATTAGCATATTAACAAACATGAAAAGCAATAAAGAGCTAACCCATAAACAATAGGAATAAGATAGTATCCATGCTAAATAAATAAAGAACATATTGTTGTGGACTAGTTATTACAATGATTCTGTTATATAGTACACATTTGGTAGGAAAAATAGACTTCAATCAACAGGGAACATTTAGAACTTTATGTAGAATTAAAAAGGAAAAAAGAAAAGAGAGTACCATCAGGTACCTTCCCTTTCTTGATAATTTGAATCGAGCTTTCTATGATATATATAGCTGATAAAAACTCTTTTACCAACCAATCAAGTAAAACAATCATTTCCCTGAGGGAGAAGATTCCAGAACATCAACTTCCAAGAAAATGATTCCAAATAAATGGAATAATTCACAAGTATTAGATCCCTTCAAGAAGAGGCCAGACTTATACAACTGTAGGTCACAACTGATTAAAGATTACCAAATTCATTTGTCACTCGCTGACATAATCATATGGTTGCAAACCAAATGTCCTAGCAAGAGGCATGATCCACGGAGCAAAGCACCAAAAGAATTTTGAGATAACAAACCTTTTTCTAAAATTTCATGCGCCAATCTTGCAAATCTTTCACTGCATTGATTCATGGAAAGTTCAAATCTGAGGCTATCAATTTCTCGTACATAAAGATCAATAGCCATCCACCTGGAGAGAAGAGAGACATCTTTTGTGACCTGAAACAACAGAAAATATCTGTTAATTTTACAGATGGAATCAGTACAAGTGATGGCTTTGCTTACACAAACAATGGAGTGAAGGATTAAAAAAACTCTTACTTCGTATAAAAAAAAATTATCCTTTGCTGAAATTTTACTAGGAAGTTTGTCACTGTTTATGAGAAAGGAAACATAATGCAAGTGAAAGCATGACTTTACGGAGACATAGATTCTATTTAAAGTGGATCTTGAACCAAAAAATAAACAAATAAAGAAAGAAAGAAATGTACCCAACTCCATATTCACCAGAGTATATAGAAATAATTGAGTTCACGAAAGACAGAAAAAAGTCTTGTGCATGGATAAGCATATTAAAACGTAACCTTTGCTGTGACATTTGGATTTCCATCTCGATCACCCCCCATCCAAGATCCAAATCTTATTGGTGTGCATGTCAATGGTAGAGGCCTTCCAGTATGCTAAAAGGAGGAGGCACAACCAATTATAACATGTTGTATAGCTTCATTATGATGGTGTGAAAGATCAGATGATAGAAAACCTTTTTTAAAGCATTGCTGACTCGACGTAAATAATGGGGTACAGCTTTCCACAGTGTCTGTTCCACAATATGTAAACCTGAAAAGTTTTAACTTGTTGTCACTTGTTATACTAGAACGAAAAGGTGTTGAAATCAGGATCTTTACAAATCTCCAAAAATTACCAGCCCTAGCTTCATCAACTGGAGTAGGTTTGTGCCGTCTGAGCTCATCTGTTTGCCATATAGAAGTCATCTCTCTCACCTACAAAACCCCCAAACACTATCGGATCAGTGAAGGAGTTCAATATGTGGCTTCAATATCCAAAACATGCAATCGAACTCACCAGATCTTCAATTAGCATCTCTCTATCTTCAATCCCAAGATCAGGCCTGTCATTATATTCCAGAAGGTGCTGCAAAACAATAAAGATTCACAGAGCAACAACAGTCAAAGTTGGTTTAATATAATATACCATTGTACTTTTTTCATGAAAAATTTTTGGAAAAGAAAACGCACAGCAATTCTGATGTGTTTGTATTGTAAGGTACGACGGTTGATTTGTGTCGGATGTGCAGTGAGAACAATCTCAACAGCCTGCGATAGGGAGAAAACTTATGTAATCAAAAGAATGCCTGATCAAGACTTGTACATGAAGTACTCCGATAAATTGGATAAACAAGCAGACCTGCTTGCAGACAGTGTCATAAAGCTGATCTGGAGGAACACCACTCTGCAAGAGGTGGTTGAAAATGTCATCACAAGATTTTGACAACTGTGCTTCTCCTCGCGCCTTGCGTACCCTACAAGCATGAGTCAGTTATTTAATAGATTTAAGTGGTTTCTACACCTACCCATTGAAAGGCAAAAGACAAGCAGTTAAAGCTATCGGAATTTGCAACATTCAACATTCAGAATAATAACATAACTACTGGAACTATGATATGCAACCCATAGATCACTTGCTAGGAGAACACCTACACTGAAGTAACTGAACAAAAGGGAAATGACGGCTGCGCACCTATGATGTGTTTCTGCAATTCCCATCAAATTAAGATAATGGCTAAATGTACGCGCAATGGCAAGAGCTTCCTCTAGCGTCATTTTTGACAACTCTGATGCCAGTTGTTTTTCCAGAAGCTCTGCTGTATCCTCAATTCCCGCCATTCTCATGTTACAGGCACCCTAAAGTTACAATAAAACTTCTAATTAGTTTGATATCTGAACACCAGAAATTGTAGATTCCACACTTAGCACAGCTGAATAAAGAAACAAACCCTTTGAGACATCAAAAAGGAACCACAAAAAGATGTTCAAAACCAAGCAAATGTTTGGAAAATATACCCACATTTCAGGAAACTTCCATTGTGTTAATTGTTTAATATAGGTCTTAAAAAGGATTTCAAAAGCTGGGGTGGATTTAGTTTACAAATTATGGGTTCATCTGAACCTGGTAGGTTTGGTTTAAACTCTAAATATATCTTAGAAAATCTACTAAATAAGTACAAATGATAGATTTTGAACCCAGTAAATCAAATGTCACTGTGCTGGAATCTCAAACTTGAACCCGTCATATAAAAAATCTTGGATCTGCCTCTATTCAAAAGATCAGCTATAGGTACTAAAACTTGACATAACAACACATACAAATCATTCAAAATGTATCAACTCTGACTCAGATACAGAAAACAGACGCATCAAGGAGCATGAAGCACTAAACCAACACGATTTTGACCACATGCATATACAAGGCCACAACTGCAAACAGAGAAGAAGCAAACCCAGATAACTTTATACACCTAACTATCAATCCATGCAGGGAACAGAGTAAAAACAACACATGAACTTTTTTTGATAATTCGAAAATCTCGAGGGCCAATAGCATATGGTTCGAAACTCCATGGACAATAGTTAAGCAGGCAGAGCCCGGATTTGAAGCTTACTGGTTTAGCCCTTTTAAGATACTGGATTTTCATTTAATAATTTATAAGATTTTTTAAGACAAATACATAGTATAAACCAAGGTTACCGGGTACCTTGGTTTCCACCTCCGTCCCACTACCGTTCTCCACTTAAATTCCAAGAGAAAAATTCAGGTCATGGCTGAGAAAATTTTTGTCGTCGTAAAAGTAAATAAATACCGATTTTCAATGAACACCTTACAAACAAAAAAAAAGTGAGCAGAGGGCAGCGGAAAATGTGAAATCTAACACTAAGGATGGGACCTGAGCAAGGACGCGAGTACGTTCAACTTTTTCCATGAATTGAGGACCAACTTCCCTGTTAAGAACATCGTTAAGAAGGCTCTGAAGGAGCCTACAATCATCTTCAAATCCCTGAAATGATATCTCCTCTGCTATATCATCAGTTACGTCCGTCATTGTTAAGGTTTGAGCTTAAGCACAGAGAAAAACAGAGAAACGTTAATGGCGGAGATTAAGATGGAAAATGGAGATATTTGGAAGGAGAGTGTGTGTGTGTGTGTGTGTGTGTGAGGAAAAGAGTTTGAGAAGGAAAAAGAAGAGACCCTTGCTTTATGAGAGGATCTGACATTTCTCTTTTTACCTACCTCAACCTCAACCCCTGATGATCGGAAAATGTGGATGTTTGACAAGTGGCGTTTTCCGAGGAATATTCTACAAACAAATTCTTTTCCACTTCACTTATTTTCACATTTTTTTTATTTTTTTCGAAAAAGTAAAAGTGGAGTAACTTTTTGTTATTTGTGGTCAATTTGTGTATTTGACTATTTTATTGGGTATTATTTCTCATCACCATAAGTATGAGTAAATTCATCCACTAAAAAATTATAATCCGTCTGTCCTTGAATTTAAACCTAGCCTTCAAGACTATCTACTTTATTGACCAATAAAATATACTCATTCCGATTCATAATAAGTGTTCAATTTACTTTAAATATGCCTATTAAAAAAATACTAAATTTTATACAAAAATACATAATATGACTAAATTACCCATAATTGAACATTTAATGTGAGTAGAAACAAAATATTTTAGAAATATGTACATAGGTGTTATTTTGTAAAAGTAAATAGAATTTTTTCTTGATTACATAACTAAACACTTATTTTAAACCAAAATAAAAAAACAAATTGGATACTTATTGTGAATTGTATGGAGTATCACATAATTTTTTGGTGCACAAATAACTTTACACTAATTATATCAGTATATTTGATAGGAGTGATAAACGGACGGGTCAGATTGGATCAGATATGGTTTGGGTCGAAAATGGGTAATGAAAAAAAGAATTAATTATCCGATCCGACCCATATTTAATACAAATAAAATGGATTAACCGGTGAATAATATAGGTTACCCACATTATTCATGACTTCTTGTATATGATCACTTTTGGGAAAATTATTAGTCTCTCTAACTTGAGGAACCCCTAATTTGAGACGTTACACAGGTAAAAGTTAGACCCATTAGTTACTCATTGGTTATCTATTTTCTAAAGGGATAATATGGTTCTTATCCATATTTAACCCGTTTTTAAGAAGTTCATTATCCAACTCATTTTTCAATGAATAATATATTTTCTTTGAACTATTTTGCCACCCCTAATTTGAGATAACTCATCATGTTTATGTCATTAATTTACATTTTTTAAAAGTTGTTATTATTATTTTTTTAGGTGATTTAAAAATGTTGAACTTTTTTTATACAAGTTAAAATATATATAATATCTCCCCAAATAAATTTTCTCGAATCCCAAATTAAAATTTGAATTATGAGGATCAGAAAATTAAAAAAAGTAGATGGGGTGGTGGGGTTGGAGTGGGTGGATGGCGAAAAAAATGAAAAATTAAAGCTAGAGAAGATTGAGATTAGATGTGAGGAGAAGTTTTATTTTTGTGTCTTATATAACTAACACTAGTTGTATCAGGTTCCTTTTTGTCTCATAAAATTATAAATCATAATTTTATATTTCTGGGTCCATAAAATTCGGGGTCCATAAAATTCGGGGTCCACAAAACTATGAGACAAAATGTTGCTTCATCAACTAATGTAAGTTGTATAAGACACGAAATAAAATTTTCCAAATGTAGGGGCATATGGAGTTATTGGGAAATATTTTCCTAACTTTTTTTAGGAAAATCATTTTCTTCTAATTCAAAAAATATATGATAACTAGAAAATATTTTTTTAATTATTTTGTGCAACCAAACAATAGAAAATGAGAAAACATTCTCCATCATACCCTATATGTTAGGTGTTTTTTTTTTCTTTTCTTTTCCTTTTTGGGCCTTTTGGGAAAATGGAAAATCACTTTTAATTTGTATATTTGTTGTATAAACGAGTAAGACACCAAAAGAGAAACATATGTGAAAAATAGTTGGCTTTTCATTTAATTTAATGGGCAGACGCAAACCCTTTTACTTGTGCCAGACCTAAAAGCAAACTTCTGAAAACAATGGTTTGAAAGCTGCCTATCTTGTCTACTAGTTTGATGTGGAAACTGAGGAATCTACTCATATTCACTGATACCTAGGGGACCATTTCACTACCAACTAATATTACGAAATTTTTTTTTTTTTTTTGGTAAAATTTGTTTAATAAATCAAAGAAAAGAAGTAATTCTCAAAAGTACTAATACTGCTATTTTTTCGTTAACTCCTCAACCTCTCTCTGCTGCTCGCTTGACCAGCTCTTCTGTTAAGGCTGAGCAGAGACATACTTTAGTAAGAGCTTCATACGAAAATATTGTAAATAGCAAAAATTTTTATATACAAATGATATTTTCTAAAAGTTTGTATTATACGGATATACAATATGTAGGCACTGCTTGGAAATAACATAAAATATAAACGTCAAACTTGGAAATAAAGCATTAAGACCACTAGTAGTATCAATAGTGTTTGGCTGATGACGCCAAAGTGAAAATTACTACTACTCCAATTAGTTTATATTGAAGTTGCCTCGTCATATAAGTTTTCAAAAAGGCATAACAATTTACTTAAAAGAATGTCCTAAAGAAAAAGACAAGCAATCTTTTTCATAAAAGAACACCTCATTGGGCAAAATTCACATCACTTGTAGTGAGTGGCGTCTTTGCCCCACTGATAGCAATAGTGTCGGAAGTTCCGCATAATGTACGACTCATTTTGACCATATCTATAAAGGTTTTCAAAAGTTGCATCATTTGCAGGTTGCAAGGGGCCGGGATCGGAGGTTCGGCGGGGACAGATCGAATCGGTCATGGTTCGGAAAAAAATTTTAATTTTATTTCAATCCGATATAGTTAGTTTGATTTGATTAGAATAAAGATTTATAAGAAAAATTTTATTTTGTATCATATACAACTGACATTAGTTATATGAGATACTTTTTCGTCTCATAATTTTGTGGACCCAAGAGTATAGGATTAAAATTCACAAATATATGAGACAAAAAGTAATATCACACAATTAATATTAATTATATTGTGTGAGACACACAATAAAACTACTCAGTGAATAATATGAGCTTAAGAGATCGTTTGGTCGGAATACGATTAATATCGGTATAAGTTATGCAGGTATAAGTTATGTTGAGATTGTTGGTTATTCATTGTTTGGTATGTTGTATTAAGAATGACAATTGCATAATTTCTAAAAAGAAAATATAAGTTATACTAGTGCTAATTACCTCATATTCTATAAGGTATAAGTTATCTTAGTAATTAAATTAACACTGGAATAATTTATACCTAATTTATTAACCAAAAAAAATATTAAAGTAATATTAAATTATTATACTATCATTATACATTTTTATACCTCATGCCAAACAAACTAAGAGTGACACGGCTGCTACGGCTGCGTGCCTTGCATTTACCCACTTTTGATGATTCTCGTGTATGATATACTAGTCGCAGTGGGCAAAGCAAGGCTCAATAATTTGAAGCTCAAATTAAACTCTTAGAGTTTGTTTGAAAAGTTTTATGTAATTGAATTTGTGTGCAAGTTAATATAATTACGGAATTTGATATATTTGTCTATATATTTAATTACTCGATTCACATAAAATTATGTATAACTAAAATGAAGTAACTATATTTTACAGTTATCAAAGACGATAAAGAATTAATGCTAATGATATTTCAAATTCTCTTTTTCTTTTTAATTTTTTTTAAAAAACTCTTTTCCTCCTCAAATTTGTCTCTCATAACGTACTTCTTGCTCCTAATTCTAGCCCCACGCTCCGTCTACCTTCTTTTGCTGTGTATTCCATACTTTTTCTTACTGTGAATCTTTTTTACTCTTTTATTATTTATCTAAAGAGTTTTCCTGCCGCTAATGCAATTGCGTGTACTCCTTCTTCCCCTTTTCCCCTTCTTATTGCATGCTTTCCTACTTTTATTTTTCTTAATGCATACGTATATCGTAGTAATTTGTGATTTATTTTATATTTTTTTCTTTATTCTTTGTAATGATGTCATTATTAATAAAAAGAATGCTTTATTATAAATTTTAATGCTCTTTTTATGTCTTCTAGATAGACTAATAAATAAGGTTCATTTTTTTAACTGCTTGATCATGTAAGATTTTAAGAATGAACTAAAAATTATAATGTTGACAGATAATATATATGCAATGTAAGAGATAACTCAATAAAATTGATGCCGATAACTTTAATAGGAATTTTTTTAATGAGAAATATATTATAAAAATAAATTATTAGCAAAAATAATTATAATTTCACAAGTTACCTCAGTTTTTATTAAACTATAAAAAAATTTATAAATTTTTGTGAAAGAAAATTAAATATTTTAATTGTCAGGAAAGAACTAACAAAAGAAGTACGCTTTTGAGATAATTGAAGTAAAAAATTCACGTTTAGATATTAAAAGGTGCATTATTAAACTATTAGGAAGAAAGTTGAGTAGGGTTCGACGTGGGGCTCACGTGAGGGAGTAGAGCGTGGAAAAGTGTGATGATGGTTTATGACATGAGCCCAAGTGCAATTTAGTGCAAACGCTTGTTGAAGCTACAGTAAGATTCCTTTTTAAGCAATTATATTGCTCCATGATAATTAGCAACGACAACAACTCAGTATAATCTCACATAGTGAGGTCTGAGAAAGATAGTTTGTACGTAAATCTTACTCCTACCCTTGAATAAAGATACTATTTCCAAATAGACCCCCGACATTTTTCCTTCCAAAAACTTCTCACATTGCTCCATGATAACTGAATTTATCAAAATGCCTTTTAGGTGCTTAACAATCATGTTGACCATCAGTTGCTTATCCTTTCTTTTATATACAAGCAAAATTGGTACAAGTCAGATATATTTGCCTTCATTTGTTAATTTTTCTTTTCTAGTCCATATTTGTAGTTTCCTTTTTTAATTTATTCATATCTCAAATGCTTTGTCAGTAGAGGCAGATAACAAAGGAAATACTTCTTCTTCTTTTTTGTTATAATGTGTCCATTTAAAATATAATGTATAGTCGAGTTTATGTTATCGATTGTCCGTGTTCAAAGCAACGAGAAACTGGAAACCAGTAAGAAGAAGAGACACAAAAAAAAAAAAATCACAGAAATGAAGAAATCCGAGACCACAGAATTCACTGTGTGTCCTTAAGGAATTTAACCCCCTCACTGTACCCGAGGTTGTGGATTATTTCCTCCCAGGATATAACGGATATACCTGTCGTAGGAGTGGCGGTACCTCAAACGCCTACGACTTCGACGAACTCAAATTCGGGAACGAAATCACACTATGACTCGATATGTTTCAGTTTGCAGAAAAGAAAGCAGAATTTTTAATGCACGAATAACTTTTTTTTTTTTCAGTACTCGAAAATGAGGCATTGCCTCAGTTTATATAGCCTCGAATTGTGACTGTTCGGAAAGGCTTGGTGCCTGTTCGGGAAAGGCCATGCCTTTTTTTTCTGAAAAATAAGAACGTTGGGAAGTTTACAGTTAACAAATTAATATTTTTCCCGCGGGAATTAAAAATAATTTCAGAAAATGAAGATTGAATTTTAAATAAATTTGGTCCAAAAAGATTATCAATCAATCAGATCATTTGACCAAATCCAAATCCAAAGCCGAAGCCGAGCCGAGCGACGACGACAGCGCGAGGGGAGTCCCTCTTCTTAACCCTTTAAGAGCTAGAAGAAGTGCTTTCTAATATAAGCACATAACTTTCCCTTTCTACCACCAATGTGGTACAAAGCTCCTTTTCAAAGGAACTTTGCTTTGAAACTTCATTTTCCTTCTATTGTCTTCTTCCCTCCATTTCTCATTCACACCAACTTAGCTAGCTTTAATCATTAACTAGCTTTAACAATCCCCCACATGAATGGGGAATGGCTATATGATGAAAAACATGCATGACAAAAAAAAAACTGTGTGATTCGTAAGCAAGGATTAATTGCATCTGGATAAGTAGATTTCTCTTTGAACTTTCCGTAGTAAGCATATGTCGGATATACTCGGTCAATCGGTAGATTTGATATCTTTGAACCGTCGAGCTTTGGTGTATACCTAGACAACCACATGTCACACAATTAACCCTTTAACCGTTTTTGGTTCTCATTGTTTTGTTCGTTTCAGCCATGAACACTTCCTGGTTCATAAGTGCGTAGAGAGCTGGCCTTACAGAGTTCTCCTTGAAGCGGCTTACACTTCACACTTACATAGGTGATTCCTAAATGTGTCATCCCGTAGATACACTATTTGATATACCCCGTATCAAACTTAGAAACCATTAAAAAGCCTTAATGCTTTATCCTGGTACTGAACATTGTCTCATCACGAGAATGGACCAAAAAGTTATTGTGACAATGTTGAACCGTCATCAATGACTTTGTTTGATCTCTTTGAACCTAGATCTTGGGATCTCATGTCTTCTAGGTAGAGTTACCGCCACGATGACTTGTCCTCGGCCATAGTCCCATTCCCCTCGATGATCTTTCAACCACTTCTCTAGTTAGGCCTTTAGTTAGTGGATCCGACACATTATCTCTTGACTTAACATAGTCAATTGTGATAATTCCACTAGAGAGTAGTTGTCTAACGGTATTATGTCTTCGTCGTATGTGACGAGACTTTCCGTTGTACATAACGTTCCCGGCTCTTCCTATTGCCGCTTGGCTATCGCAATGTATGCATATAGGAGCCAACGGTTTGGGCCAAAATGGAATATCTTCTAAGAAATTCCGGAGCCATTCAGCTTCTTCACCGGCTTTGTCTAGAGCTATGAACTCAGATTCCATTGTAGAGCGGGCGATACATGTCTGTTTGGATGACTTCCAAGACACTGCTCCTCCACCTATAGTAAAAACGTATCCACTTGTGGATTTAGTTTCAGTTGAACCGGTGATCCAATTTGCATCACTGTATCCTTCAATAACTGCAGGATACCTGTTATAATGCAAAACAAAGTTTTGAGTATGTTTCAAATACCCAAAACTCGTTTCATTGCCAGCCAATGATTTTGGTCGGGATTACTCGTGTAGCGACTTAGTTTACTTATAGCACACGCAATATCAGGTCGCGTACAGTTCATAATATACATCAAACTTCCCAACACTCTGGCATAATCCAATTGAGAATGACTTTCACCTTTATTCTTTGCAAGAGCAAGGTTCATATCAATTGGCGTCTTTGCAACTTTAAAGTCCAAATACTTGAACTTTTCAAGTACTTTTTCAATATAATGAGATTGAGACAATGCTAGACCTTGAGGAGTCTTATGGATTTTAATTCCCAGAATTAAATCGGCAACTCCTAAGTCTTTCATATCAAACTTACTAGCAAGCATGCGCTTAGTAGCATTTATGTTAGCAATGTTGTTACTCATTATTAACATATCATCCACGTATAAACAAACAATGACGACGTGGTTCGGAGTGTTCTTAATGTAGACACATTTATCACATTCATTTATCTTGAATCCATTTGACAGCATCGTATGGTCAAATTTTGCATGCCACTGTTTTGGTGCTTGTTTTAGTCCATAAAGAGACTTAACAAGTCTACATACCTTCTTCTCTTTCCCTGGAACTACAAACCCTTCGGGTTGTTCCATGTAAATTTCTTCCTCCAACTCTCCATTTAAGAAGGCTGTTTTCACATCCATTTGATGGATTTCAAGACCGTACACGGCGGCTAATGCTACTAACACCCGAATAGATGTAATCCTCGTTACCGGCGAGTATGTATCAAAGTAATCAAGACCTTCTCGTTGTCTAAACCCTTTAACAACTAGTCTTGCCTTATATTTTTCAATAGTGCCATCAGTTTTCATTTTCCGCTTGAAAATCCATTTGGAACCTAAAGGTTTATTCCCTGGAGGAAGATCAACCAATTCCCAAGTATGGTTGTTCAATATGGATTCTATCTCACTATTGATTGCCTCTTTCCAAAATTGAGCTTCCGATGAAGACGTAGCTTCGTTGAACGTTCGAGGCTCATTTTCCAACAAAAATGTTAAAAATTCTGGTCCAAAGGAAGTAGTCGTCCTTTGACGTTTGCTACGTCTTGGATTTTCCTCATCGGGAATGTTTTCCTTTATTTCTTCCCGAGGTCGTTTAGATTCTTTGCTAGACGACGCACATTCCTTTTTATACGGATATATGGTTTCAAAGAAGTCAGCATTATCTGATTCAATTACCGTATTCACCTGAATGTCGGGATTTTCTGATTTGTGAACCAGAAATCTATATGCCTTACTATTTGTGGCATATCCTATGAAAACACAATCAACGGTTTTAGGTCCTATTTTTACCCTTTTGGGTTTAGGAACTTGCACCTTGGCCAAACACCCCCATACTTTGAAGTATTCCAAATTGGGCTTCCTTCCTTTCCACTTTTCGTATGGAATAGATTTTGTTTTGCTATGGGGCACTCGATTGAGTATTCGGCTAGCTGTTAGAATGGCTTCCCCCCACAAGTTCTGGGGTAAACCAGAACTTATTAACAGGGCATTCATCATTTCTTTCAGTGTTCTATTTTTTCTTTCCGCAATTCCGTTTGATTGTGGCGAGTAAGGAGCAGTTGTTTGATGAATAATGCCATATTCCAAACATATTTGTTCAAAAGGAGATTCATATTCACCGCCCCTATCACTCCTTATCATTTTAATCTTTTTGTTAAGTTGAGTCTCAACTTCAGTTTTGTATCGCCTGAACGCTTCAATTGCTTCATCTTTACTATTAAGTAAATAAACGTAGCAATACCGCGTACTATCGTCAATAAAAGTTATGAAATACTTCTTTCCACCGCGAGATGGAATTGACTTCATGTCACAAATATCTGTATGGATTAAGTCTAAAGGACTTGAATTCCTTTCAACTGACTTATAAGGATGTTTAGCATACTTAGATTCAACACAGATTTGACATTTTGATTGATTGCATTCAAACTTAGGCAATACTTCCAAACTAATCATTTTTCGCAAGGTTCTATAATTGACATGTCCTAAACGTGAATGCCATAAATCATTTGACTCAAGCAAGTAAGACGAAGCAGAAACTTTATTATTATTAGCAACAACCATTACATTCAGTTTGAAAAGGCCCTCTGTGAGGTAGCCTTTTCCTATGTACATTTCGTTCTTACTTATTACAACCTTGTCAGAAACATAAACACATTTAAAACCGTTCTTCACTAGAAGTCCGGTAGATACAAGATTTTTCCTAATTTCAGGAACATGACAGACGTTGTTGAGAGTCACCACCTTGCCAGAGGTCATCTTCAGCAGTATCTTTCCATAACCTTCAATCTTGGCCGTTGCAGAATTTCCCATATATATTGTTTCGTCGGGCCCGGCGGGAGCATATGAAGCAAAGGCTTCTCTAACAGCACAAATGTGGCGAGTGGCGCCAGAGTCAATCCACCACTCTTTCGGACTTCCCACTAGGTTGCACTCGGACAACATAGCGCACAAGTCATCAACCTCCTCGTTTGTTTCAACCATATTAGCCTGACCCTTCTTCTTTTCCTTTTTCGGAGCACGACAGTCTGCAGCTTTGTGTCCGATTTTTCAACAATTATGGCAGTTTCCCTTGAATTTCTTCTTGTTGGGATAGTTCCTTGGTCCCGATGCCTTTTTCCTCTTTTTCATATTAGTTGGGGCAGTTTCAACTATATGTGCTCCCCCTATGGTTGATCTCCCATTTGCCTTTTTCTCCGCTGCCTTGTTATCTTCCTCGATTCTCAACCGGACGATGAGATCTTCCAATGTCATCTCCTTTCGCTTATGTTTCAAGTAATTTTTGAAGTCCTTCCATGAAGGAGGCAACTTCTCTATCACTGCCGCAACTTGAAACGCCCCACTAATCACCAAACCTACAACAAACAACATGTAAGTGACGGGGCACTGAATACTTTATCCGACATATGCTCACTACGGAAAGTTCAAAGAGAAATCTACTTATCCAGATGCAATTAATCCTTGCTTACGAATCACACAGTTTTTTTTTCATGCATGTTTTTTCATCATATAGCCATTCCCCATTCATGTGGGGGATTGTTAAAGCTAGTTAATGATTAAAGCTAGCTAAGTTGGTGTGAATGAGAAATGGAGGGAAGAAGACAATAGAAGGAAAATGAAGTTTCAAAGCAAAGTTCCTTTGAAAAGGAGCTTTGTACCACATTGGTGGTAGAAAGGGAAAGTTATGTGCTTATATTAGAAAGCACTTCTTCTAGCTCTTAAAAGGTTAAGAAGAGGGACTCCCCTCGCGCCGTCGTCGTCGCTCGGCTCGGCTTCGGCTTTGGCTTTGGCTTTGGATTTGGATTTGGATTTGGATTTGGTCAAATGATCTGATTGATTGATAATCTTTTTGGACCAAATTTATTTAAAATTCAATCTTCATTTTCTGAAATTAATTTTAATTCCCGGGGGAAAAAAAAAATTAATATATAATTTGTTAACTGTAAACTTCCCAACGTTCTTATTTTTCAGGAAAAGGCATGGCCTTTCCCGAACAGGCACCAAGCCTTTCCGAACAGTCACAATTCGAGGCTATATAAACTGAGGCAATGCCTCATTTTCGAATATACTAAAGAACATTAAAAATTCTGCATTCTTTTCTGCAAACTGAAACATATCGAGTCATAGTGTGATTTCGTTCCCGAATTTGAGTTCGTCGAAGTCGTAGGCGTTTGAGGTACCGCCACTCCTACGACAGGTATATCCGTTATATCCTGGGAGGAAATAATCCACAACCTCGGGTACAGTGAGGGGGTTAAATTCCTTAAGGACACACAGTGAATTCTGTGGTCTCGGATTTCTTCATTTCTGTGATTTTTTTTTTAACGTTAGATACGTTCTGTTTTTTGTGTCTCTTCTTCTTACTGGTTTCCAGTTTCTCGTTGCTTTGAACACGGACAATCGATAACAGAAAATAGGGAAGATGCAGCCAATTCTTATGAAGAAACAAGAATTCATATTGTTGACATAGGTGATCCTAGCTCTGCCACAATGAATCCCAAAGACTTTTATGTAAACACAGGCGATCCAGGTGGAACTGGGAATATAGTTCATGTTCCAGTGGAGAATAATCAAATAAGGAAACAAAGTAACTTTGTACAAAGCTAGAATTGAGCAATGCCTCAATTAGTCTGAGGTTCCATTGTCTTGAAGCGTATTTTAAGCCGATACTCGTGTGCTGCATCCACTTTCGTTTGACATAAATTTTTCTTTTATGCGTGTGTTCGACTGTCTTAAATCACAAAAAGGAGCTCTCTCAAGGAAAAATAGAATGCATTTCTATTCCTTTATTTGGTAAACGATTTGATAACATCCCACATGTCAAAGTCTCTCCTTTGACAATAATTCCTTGGGGAATAACATGAAATGTTGAAACGGGAATTGCAATAGGGGGGGGGAGGGGGGTCCAGGTAACTGACAATTGCACTATCAGTCCCTATGTGACCATCAGACTAGGAGTGTACATAGACCGGATTGGTACGGATTTTACAATTACCAAACCAAACCAATTGTTCGGGTTATTAAATCTAAAGACCAAACCAATAAATTCGGGTTTTTCAATATCGATTTTTCTCGGATTTTTTCGGGTTTTGGGGTTATTCGGTTTTTTTCGAATTTTTTTTCGGTAAAATTTTCGTAGAACAAAATATATAACGTATGCTCAAAATATTTCTTTAATCCTAGTAAGTTACAACTATATAAAGTATTTTTCAAGAAAATACTACAAAATATGAGATATGTCATGACTCATAACATTATCCTTGTTACAAAACTTAGCTCAAAGTAATAAACAAAAGATAGACAACAAAGTAGAGAGAAATAGAGAAGAGAATATATTTCTTGTATGTATCCAAGTGTATTACAAAATGATTTCTCATCCTCTATTTATAGTACTACATAAAGGTATACTAAAAGAATTCCATAAATATGTCATTAAGCTTTTGAGATCATGGAGGAAGATCATGGGGGAGATCATGGAGGTGTGGGAGTTACAACCATAAGTATTGGAGTAGTGGGAGTTATGGAGATAATGGATAAAAGTAGTGGGTGTTATAGGAGTTATGGACATCCACCATAATCTAATATTTCATGACACTCCCCCTTGGATGTCCAAAGATAATGTGCCTCGTTAAAACCTTAACTAAAACAAAATCCAATGGGAAAAAAAATTCTAGAAAAGGAAAAAGAGTACACATATCTAACAAAATGCATTTTTTGTTGCCTCGTTAAAAACCTTGCAAGGAAAACCCAGTGGGACAAAACCTTGTAAGGGAAAAAGAGTGCAACGCGCATTAACTCCCCCTGAAAAGAGCATCAATTCACATCCTTGAGCCTTCGCATTCCAATCTTGTGTACCAGCTTCTTGAAGGTTGACGTTGGTAGAGACTTTGTGAATAAATCAGCCATATTATCACTTGAACGAATCTGTTGCACATTGATATCACCATTCTTTTGAAGATCATGTGTGAAAAATAACTTTGGTGAAATATGCTTTGTTCTATCTCCTTTTATGAATCCTCCCTTCAATTGGGCTATGCATGCTGCATTGTCTTCATACAAAATCATGGGTAGTTTGTCACATTTCAAACCACATTTGTCTCGAATATGATGTATTATAGACCTCAACCACACACACTCTCGACTTGCTTCATGAATAGCGATTATCTCAGCATGATTAGATGAAGTAGCCACAATTGATTGCTTAGTCGATCGCCAAGATATGGCAGTGCCTCCACAGATAAACACATAACCTGTTTGAGATCGAGCCTTGTGTGGGTCAGATAAATATCCAGCATCAGCATAACCAACAAGATCAGGACTGCAATTATTGCTAAAAAATAAGCCCATATCGGTAGTCCCTTTTAGATACCGCAATATATGTTTGATTCCATTCCAATATCTCCTTATGGGAGCAGAGCTATATCTTGCTAAGACATTAACTGAAAAAGTTATGTCAGGCCTTGTAGTATTTGCAAGATACATTAGTGCGCCAATTGCACTAAGATATGGTACTTCAGGACCAAGTAGCTCTTCATTCTTTTCTTGCGGTCGGAATGGATCCTTATTCACATCAAGTGATCGAACAACCATCGGAGTACTTAAAGGATATGCTCCATCCATGTAAAACCGTTTCAATACCTTTTCTATATAGGCAGATTGATGAACAAAAATTCCGTTTGCCAAATATTCAATTTGCAAACCAAGACATAATTTTGTCTTTCCGAGATATTTCATCTCGAATTCCTTCTTTAAATAATCAATTGCCTTTTGGAGTTCTATGGGAGTTCCAATAAGGTTTATGTCATCGACATATACGGCAAGTACAACAAATTTCGATGTTGTTTTCTTTATAAAAACACATGGGCAAATGGCATCATTTATATAGCCTTCCTTTAATAAATACTCACTAAGACGATTATACCACATTCATCCTGATTACTTTAGACCATACAAAGATCTTTGCAATTTGATTGAAAACATTTCCCGGGACTTTGAATTATGAGTGTTTGGCATTTTGAATCCATCGGGAATTTTCATGTATATCTCATTATCAAGTGAGCCATAAAGATAGGCAGTAACCACATCCATTAAATGCATGTCAAGCTTTTCAAGGACAGCAAAACTAGTGAGATAACGGAAAGTTATAGCATCCATTATAGGTGAATATGTCTCTTCATAATCGACACCAGGCCTTTGAGAAAATCCTTGTGCAACAAGGCGTGCCTTATATCTTTGTACCTTGTTTTTCTCATTTCTCTTGCGTACAAAGACCCATCTATAGCCAACAGGCTTAACACCATTAGGTGTTTCAACTATAGGCCCAAAAACTTCACGTTTTGCAAGTGAATTCAATTCTGATTGGATTGCTTCTTGCCATTTTGGCCAATCAAGTCTTTGTCGACATTCTCCAACAGATTGAGGTTCAAGATCCTCACTTTCTTGCATAATGCTAGATGCAACATTATATGCAAAGACATAATCCACCACTATATCCACTCGATTAAAATTTGTCTCAATATCGATTGAATTTATTGATAGTTCCTTATTTTCCTGAGTCTCGGGCTCAATGGATTCTTCATGAATCTCAGAATTTATTAAATCGTGAATTTCCTCATGAGATTCTTTCGTAGTGTCATTTTGATCATTTGCTTTCCTTTTTCTAGGATTTCGATCTTTGGAACCTAATGGCCTGCCACGTTTTAGGCGTGCTTTCGACTCATTAGATATGACACTAGAAGATTGTCCAATAGGGACATCAATACGGATTGGAACATTCTCTGCGGGGATGTGAGATTTTGTTATCCTTTTCAAGTCCGTGAATGCGTCAGGCATTTGATTTGCTATTCTTTGCAAATGGATAATATTTTGCACCTCTTTTTCAATAATAGAGGTATGTGGATCAAGATGAGATAATGATGGATTTTTCCACAAAATTTCCCGTTTGTTTTCACCAACTTCTCCCCCTAATTTTGGGAAAAGTGTCTCATCGAATCGACAGTCTGCAAATCGTGCAGTGAACAAATACCCTGTCAATGTTTCGAGGTAGCGAATAATGGAGGGCGATTCAAACCCAACATATATTCCTAACCTTATTTGCGGACCCATTTTGGTGCGATATGGCGGTGCTACAGGCACATATACTGCGCATCCAAAAATTCTTAAATGGGATATATTAGGTTCATGACCCAAAACTAATTGCAACGGGGAATATTTGTGATAATTCGTCGGTCTGAGACGAACTAGCATTGCTGCATGCAAAATGGCGTGACCCCAAACCGAAGTGGGCAGCCTCGTTTTCATGAGTAATGGTCTTGCAATCAACTGCAGACGTTTAATTAAAGATTCTACAAGACCATTTTGAGTGTGAACATGAGCTACAGGATGTTCCACTTTTATCCCAATTGATAAGCAATAATCATTAAATGCTTGGGATGAAAAATCAGCAGCATTATCTAGTCTAATAGACTTAATTGGATTATCAGGAAATTGTGCTCGTAATCGAATTATTTGTGCCATTAATTTTGCAAACGCAAGGTTGCATGATGACAATAGTCACACATGAGACCATCTAGAGGATGCGTCTATTAAGACCATAAAATATCTAAAGGACCCACTAGGTGGGTGAATAGGTCCACAAATATCCCCTTGTATACGTTCCAAAAACGTAGGTGACTCAGTTCCAACCTTTGTTGGTGATGGTCTAATAATTAACTTGCCTTGATAACAAGAAGTGCAAGAAAATTCATTATTTAAAAGAATCTTTAAATTCTTTAATGGATGCCCATATGAGTTTTCTATAATCCGTCTCATCATAATTGATCCAGGATGTCCCAATCGATCATGCCAAAGTACAAAAGTATTGGAATCAGTAACCTTTTGATTTACTGTGGAATGTGCCTCAATTGCACTAATTTTTGTCCAATACAGGCCACAAGATAAAGATGGGAACTTCTCAATAACCCTCTTTTGGCCAGAGACATTCTTTGTAATGATGAGGTATTCAAGATTATTCTCATCTATTGTCTCAATATGATATCCATTTTGACGGATATCTTTAAAACTCAACAAGTTCCTCTTGGACTTGGAAGAGAACATTGCATTCTCTATGATAAATATTGTTCCTTTAGGCAGAGTTATAGTTGCTCCTCCGGAGCCTTCAATCAATTTACTACGACCAGAAATTGTAGTAACATCTGCCTTACACATACTTAAATGAGAGAAATATTTCTTCTCTTTGAATATCGTATGTGTGGTACATGAATCAATTAAACAAATCTTTTTACAATTGGACGTTGATCCAAGTTTTCTTTGTGAGATATCCATATTTGCTTCCCATGGTTTGACATACAAAAGAAATATACGAAAATATTAGTATTTTTTTTTATAGATATGAGAATAAACAAATTTAAGTCTATGATTCAACATAATAGTTTCAGTGCGGTCATTATGAAAAAAAAATATCTTTTATCATAGTTATTCTCCTTTTAATACTCTTGTATCCGTTGCTTAATAATTAAACAATATTTTCAAAAATCTGCTGAGGTTAGTCGATTAACTAAATTGGATAGTCGACTAACATGCCTTGCGGAAAAGGTCCAGTTTAATAGAATATATTGGTTAATCGATTATCTGTTATGTTAATCTATTAACTTACTGAAAAATTATTACAAATAAAGCATAAGATGAATGTGTAATCTAAAGTTATATATATTTTAAAACCATAATACAAAACTTAGCTTTACTAGCTTAAAGTAGAAAATATAAAATTTGAACCATATCACAATAATAGATAACTTATGTAAACTATGATAATTGTTTATTCATTAACTACTACGAATAAGTAAAAAATAAAAATATCAAACTGCTCAATCTTCTTTAACCATGGATCCATCACCGATCAAGTGATCTACTTTCCCCTCAGGGTGCTCAAAGAAGTCTGCCACATCCAAGTGGGTAAAATTATTGTCAGAGACAAAATTGGTTTCAGGGCCTTTACTCTTTAGAGATGCTTGATAAAGCTCAACCAAATGTCTTGGTACACGGCATTTTTTGCCCAGTGCCCTTTTCCACCGCAACGATAACATATAGTTTCTAAACTATTTGCTTTTGGATTCTCATAATTCCATTTCCGCTTTTGGTGGTTATATCTCTTTTGGGGGTGACTAACACCAGGAAAATTTCTTCCTTGTCCACGTCCACGGCCATGACCTCGACCATGATTAAAGCCATAGCCTTTTCCACGCTTAGCATAATGGGAATACACCTTATCTACTTCAGGCAATGGTGTAGACCCAGTGGGTCGATTTTCGTGATTTCTCATGAGCAGGTCATTGTTTCGCTCAGCCACAAGGAGAAGAGAAATCAGCTCAGAGTACTTTTTGAAACCTTTCTCTTTGTACTGTTGTTGCAGAACCATATTGGAGGCATGAAACGTTGTAAACGTTTTTTCAAGCATATCATAATCAGTAATAGTATCTCCACAGAGTTTCAATTTAGAAGTAATTCTAAACATTGCAGAATTATATTCAGAAACAGACTTAAAGTCTTGGAGCCTCAGATGAGCCCAATCATATCGTGCTTGTGGCAGAGTGACCAACTTTAAGTTTTCATATCTCTCCTTTAAGACATTCCACAAGATAAGTGGATCTTTGACTGTGAGATATTCAATTTTCAAACCTTCATTAAGTTAATGCGCAAGAAAATCAAGGCCTTATCACAGTCTTGGGTGGATGCATTATTTCTGTCTTTAATGGCGTCTCCAAGACCCATTGCATCCAAATGGATTTCAGCATCCAACACCCATGTCATGTAGTTCTTGCCCGAAATTTCAAGGGCAACAAACTTTCTTTTCATAATGGCAGACATAATTAAAACAAAATTAGGAGGAGAAAAAATACCTTAATTTTCTCAAAGAGATTCTTGAGATAGTAGAGCTTCGTGCTGATAACGTGTTACAAAACTTAGCTCAAAGTAATAAACAAAAAGATAGACAACAAAGTAGAGAGAAATAGAGAAGAAGATATATTTCTTCTATGTATCCAAGTATATTACAAAATGATTTCTCATCCTCTATTTATAGTACTACATAGAGGTATACTAAAAGAATTCCATAAATATGTCATTAAGCTTTTAAGATCATGAAGGAAGATCATGGGGGAGATTATGGAGGTGTGAGGGTTACAACCATAAGTATTGGAGTAGTGAGAGTTATGGAGATAATCGATAAAAGTAGTGGGTGTTATAGGAGTTATGGACATCCACCATAATCTAATATTTCATAACAATCCTAAAATATTCAACAATAAAAAATAATAAAATTATGTACTATAAATATTGCTAATTAAAAAGTCATAATAAAAATAAACATAATGTAAAAGCACTAATTCATGCTAAACTAGATTGACTAATGAGGGAGTATTAATTATATGCCTAAAAGCTAAAGAAAAATAAAAATAGGTTATGTATTTTTATCTAAATTATTGAAAAATAAAAAATAGACATTTAATACATTCCCGTTCGTAATATTGAATTGAATGTCTTTTGTTAGCAATAGTATTGATTGCTAGCATTATTTAATTTACTAATATTAATTGCTATAAAACTTATTGGAGCATTCAAAAGTTCTAAATCAAACCTTGAAATAATACCTTAAAAGATAAAATTATGAAATTTTTTAAGAAATATTTATAAATTACATTACAATAAGTATATTTATATATTAAATATATCTAAAATTGCTATATATGTAATGTCGGGTTGGTTTGGTTTCGGTTTGACTTTCTTTAGTAAAAACCAAACCAAACCAATTATGGTCGGGTTTTTTTTCCAACACCAAACCAAGTCAAACCAAACCATAGTCGGATTTTTTTTTTCTCGGTTTGACTCGGATTATCGGGTTGGTACGGTTTATCGGTTTTCTTTTTACACCCCTACATCAGACATGTAGACATGTAGGAGCGTCCCAGCCAAGGGGGAGAGGGTGTGTAGGCTGCATAAATCCCTATATGGCTTAAAATAAGCTTCAAGACAATGGAACCTCAAACTAATTGAGGCATTGCTCAATTCTAGCTTTGTACAAAGTTACTTTGATTATTCCTTATTCACAAAGAAGCAAGGGACAAAATTATCAATAATCCTGGCATATATAAATGATTTTCTCATAACTAGGAATGATCAAGCATTCATTTCTGAGGCAAAGACCATGATACAAGGAAATTTCAGGATGAAGGACCTACGGGAATTGAAGTTCTTCCTTCGGATTGAGATAGCAAGATCCAAGGAAGGACCACTTATGAACCAAAGAAAGTTTGCAATAAAGCTAACCACTTATCTTGGATTAGCAGGCTCAAACCAGTGATTACATCAATGGGATGCAACGAAAGATTCACTATTGTGGAGTATGATCAACACTTGAACTGGAAAGAAGATGAAAAGCTAGCAAACTTAAGGCCACATCAGAGTTAGTTGGAAAGCTGCTATACCTTACCATGACTAGGCCGGATATATTCTATGCAGTCCATGTATTAATCCCGTTCATGCATCGTCCAAAAAAATCTCACATGGAAGCTGCTGTAAGGGTTGTTAGATTTATCAAAGGAGCTCCAGGCTTGCGGTTGCTGATAAGTTCTAAATAATCGTCTAAATTGACAGCTTTTTGTGATGCTGATTCTACATCATGACCAGTTTCTAAGAGATCATTAACAAGATATGTGATGAAATTAGGAAACTCATTAGTGTCATGGAAGTCCAATAAATAGAGCACAATCTCAAAATGCTCTGCAGAGGCAGAGTACAGGAGCATGGTAGCAAGAATTGCAAAAATATCATGGTTGGCAGGGCTTTGTAAAGAGCTGGGTGCTAAAGTTGAGCTGCCAATGGAGCTGCACTGTGATAGCAAAGCAGATTTCAAATTGCTGCAAACCCCATATTTCACGAGCGTAGAAAGCACGTAGAGATAGACCTACACTTCATCAGAGAGAGGATTAAACAAAGGATTATCAAAACCAAGTATGTGATGTCTAAAGATCAAGAAGCGGATTTGTTCACAAAGGAATTAAGAAGATCACAACATGAGTACCGAATGATCAAGCTAGCAATGCTCAACCTATTTGCACCACTTAGCTTGAGGGGGGTTATTTAAGAAAAGAATAGCACATGACAGTCATGTGAGTTAGTGTAGTTAGTTAGATAGTTAGTTATAACTAATTATGTAATTGGTTGTTAGATAGTTAATTTATATAGTAATATTGATTATTGTAGCTGTAATACATAGTGTATATAAGTAAGACACATGTCATTTTATATTCAATTTTAATAGAAACATTACACAACAATTTCAGCTCGTATGCTCTCTAATGAGTTTTTTATTCTAGAACCTTCATGTTCATCTTCTTCTAACCTTCAATTAATCTGCTCTTCGATCTTCATCATTTTGGCCTGTAGTTTATACAGAAAAAATAGTTATCTCAACAATAATCGTACTAATTTAAAAATGTGAAGAATAGAACTCTAATTAGGGTGAATGTCTATCTTATAGAAGAGTTTTACTTTGAGGCTAAGTCATTTATCTTCCTATAAATAGAGGGGTCTTACCCCATTGTAAATTATCCCAAAAATATCAATAAGAATTCTCCTCTCCCTACCTTGCTATGCAATATTTTTCTTGTTCTTGTATTATTTTATAACACGTTATCAGCACGAGTCTCTAACCATCACGTTATTCTAGGTTTTTCAGCTTCTTCAATTTTTCTGCGTCTCTCACACCTGCATCGGTATCACTGCCTCCCTTCGACGTCTCTCTCAGGTAAAATCTTTTGCTTTTAACTAACCTTCCTGTTCTGTAACACTTTTGCTTACAGTGTTTAACTCTCAGATGTTTTGTTAAAAAAAAAGACTTTTAAACTCCAAGATCTCAACTTTTTTCACTGTTTATGTGAGTTTCGCAAATATAGTCAGTTCTAGACCCAGGTAACGAAGAAGTGATACGGAGTATTTGTATAATGATCCTTATTATCTTGAGACGTTTAAGGTCAAGTGTCATGCATTTACATTATAATGATAAAAGGATTTGCGACACCTCAAAAATAACCAGAAAGTATACTTCCTGCTTTTAATTAAAGTTTATAGTCCACTCAAAGCTGTCCTTTGTTAATTGTTATATAAGACAATTCATTTGTTGTCTGCTTACGTAGTATTCCTTAATAGAGCAGGAGACATCCTGACTTCGGTAATCATCATGAACATTACTAGTGGGAAGTGTTAATGGTTTATGTGCATGTTTTGTTTCTTTAGGGATATGTGTTTGGCTGTGTTCATCTCAATGTTCACTTGGATCTGCTCTTATATTTTTGGGGATGGGACATCTATTGTGTCAGAATAATTTGTATGAGGATATTTGAACCTTACGTACGTGAAGCGTTTTGTTTCCTTCAGTTGTACCCTTTATGTATATTGCTTGTCTGGCTACCTTAGTACGTTCAATTAAGGTATTTTTTTTTCTCCTCCTAATTTTTGTTTTAAAATTAATATTAAAACAATTTAAGCAATAATCAAATATCGATATGTACCTTAAGAGTTTTATCAACTTGATAAATAATCTGTATTATGGTTTTAAAATATATAACTTTAGATTACACATACTATCTATATGCTTTAGTGTGATTATTTCATAAGTCAATATTCTGTGCTAGCTAGAATTTATTCGTTTATCAAAACATTAGACTTTGTTAAATATTAGACAAAAACAATACATATAGCAAAATATTGTACACAATGAGTAACTAGTGTCGTAATCTTATCTATGTAATACTACAGTGATTTTTGCGTTCTTCAAAGAGATTGTGCTATAATACTACAAATTGTTTCTTTACTATATTGCTCACAATTATAAGTATTCTGCTTGTGTATATTCAACAGTTTTTTGTACCCATGGCATTTATTTGTGTAGTCTACATTATGGCACATTTTTCACATGGAATTGTTGCACTGTCTAAGCTGTAACTAAAATCATATTTGTCTTAAAACTTTGCAAAATTGTATGCAATATTGTAAAATTTCTTATTAACACATTTAGACATATACATGTATAGAACTATATTTGGTGTCAATTAACAATACATGAACACGTTTTGAACTTTGAATGTATTGCAAGTTGTCACTGTGAATCAGTACTTAAGGCATGACTATGTATATTATTTTAAATTATTTGTTTAATTGATTCATGTACCACACATACGATATTCAAAGAGAAGAAATATTTCTCTCATTTAAGTATGTGTAAGGCAGATGTTACTACAATTTCTGGTAGTAGTAAATTGATTGAAGGCTCCGGAAGAGCAACTATAACTCTGCCTAAAGGAACAATATTTATCATTGAGAATGCAATGTTCTCCTCCAAGTCCAAGAGAAACTTGTTGAGTTTTAAAAATATCAGTCAAAATGGATATCATATTGAGACAATAGATGAGAATAATCTTGAATACCTCATTTACTCATGAAAACGAGGCTGCCCACTTCGGTTTGGGGTCACGCCATTTTGCATGCAGCAATGCTAGTTCGTCTCAGACCGACGAATTATCACAAATATTCCCCGTTGCAATTAGTTTTGGGTCATGAACCTAATATATCCCATTTAAGAATTTTTGGATGCGCAGTATATGTTCTTGTAGCACCGCCATATCGCACCAAATTGGGTCTGCAAAGAAGGTTAGGAATATATGTTGGGTTTGAATCACCCTCCATTATTCGCTACCTCGAAACATTGACAGGGGATTTGTTCACTGCACGATTTGCAGACTGTCAATTCGATGAGACACTTTTCCCAAAATTAGGGGGAGAAGTTGGTGAAACCAAACAGGAAATTGTGTGGAAAAATCCATCATTATCTCATCTTGATCCACATACCTCTATTTGTGAAAAAGATGTGCAAAAGCTTATTCATTTGCAAAGAATAGCAAATCAAATGCCAGACACATTTACAGATTTGAAAAGGATAACAAAATTACATATCCTCGTAGAGAATGTGATAGCAGTATGTGATAAGTCTGAAAGAAGACAAAATTATTACCGTAAATGTATCAATGTATATCGACATGGCAATAGACGAACTTATAATCGTCATCATTGTGATAATGAGAATAATAAAGATTCTCAAAATAATCTTTCACTTTATGAAAGTAATATTTTACATGAGATTTTATATAGCACATACAGATGATTATGATCCATTCATGGTGTGAATGTGACAACATATGATTTATGAATACATATTCATTCTTGGAAGAATATGAACGTGCTAGTGGTAGTGAATATACCACATCACCTCTAGAAGGAGGTTTGAGATGATATATGAAAATAATGTCATTATTATGGCATGAATGATCATTGGTCACGTACCTATTGTACGCCAAAATATTTTGGAAATATGATTATTAAAGGACAACGATAATACAAGAAACATATCTTGCATATAATTTTGACCATGACCATAATGGTATAACTTTCTCTTTAAAGGAGATATTCACCACATGGATGTTGATGAATTTGTGGTAGTACAAAATTAATTGAGAGCTCTAGAAGAGCCAATTATTACTATGTTGGAGAAACACAATTGATTACCAATAAGGTATTGTGTTGTAGTAAGTCTCAAAGAAACTTATTCAGTTTCCAAAGTATATGTGAAAGTGGTTGATTATATTGAGACTATAAATAAAAGAAAGATTTGATATCTTCTATTACTACAACTTGTAGCGGGATAATTTGTCTATGAAAAGCTACCCGCTTCATTCTCCAGTTTGTACTATACAAACAAAAGAATGCCACAATAAAGTGGATATTTATTGGTATAAAAACCCATATCATAATAAACTTGAAGTTTATTGATAATTGCACATGTCGTGGTGTAAATTTGAAGTTTATCAATATTGATAATTTATTCAGTTGGCATTCGGGTTAGCCATATCAATTTAAGTATGATGTGAAATAATAGAAATTCACATGGGTAAATATTAAAGAACTAGAAAGTTCTTTACGAATTCTCTTGTATTACTTGTTCTCATTAATTAATTGACCAACTAAAGAGTTCGGGTTGAATCCCATAAATTCTGGAAATATCAAAGGTGAATATGGGCCCATTCACCTGCCATGTATACCACATATGATGCATCTATGATATGGTTACATGTGCGATTATTATTAACCTGCAACCTGGCCGGTGCTTGCGAGGTAAATTGCTCAGTAATCTAATTTCGAGCATAATTTCCAGATTTTCTATTCAAGATAGTTCATCTTGATAAGTTGGTTTACATCATAGTTGGTTTAGCAAAATAATTTATTGAGTGCCTCCATTTAATAGCTAAATTATTGCTTATGAGAACAAAGTTATCTATATCAATTTGATATACGCTATACACGAGAGTATATTATATTCTCCCCTCACAAGTGGTTCAGGGTCAGGAACCAAATAATTTCATCTTATTATTATTAATGTGCTGTGTATATTAACATGATAATGCACAAAGATGATTTCCCAGAGTTGAGGAAACAAGTTAGTTTTCCTAACATGAGGGGGAGACATGATAAACACTTGAGAAAAAGTTACATGGGATGAATTATCATTTGTATATATAGATCCTCGAATATCATAATATGAACCTGAAGTTCATAAAAGGATAATTAAATTGCAACATATTGCAAAGCATGCCATACGCATTTGCTGACCCAAAGAAAGTAACTATATTCTCACTGCAAATGCTCATATTAAGTCCTAGAAGGACAAAGTCTTTGATACGCTTAAAGCGTATAGACAAATCGGTTTCAAAAAAGAACTTCTTAATAAAGAAGATGAGCAAATGATCAAAGTGATCATAATAAGGAGGCAAGTGATCTAGAAGATCACATGACATAACACTTCATAAAATCTCATGAGAGATTCAGGTACCTGAATATATGAATGAAGAGATCTCCATGTTATGTCTTTATGAAAATTGACTGAAACCGATATAAAATGTTCGTCGACGACATCTATGATAGCGCTAAATATCGATGAGGATCCTAAGTTTGTTGAATACAAACAAAATATTGGCCAAATGGAAGAGATACAATTCAAGTAGAATTGATTCCATATGAAACACATGTAGTTTTGGACATGTAGTTCGAATACTTGAAAGTATAAAGTCAATGGTATGGGTAATCAGTTTTCGATATCTTATTTGTTTAGCATGACATGAAAACTTGATATACATCTAAAGTCTATTATATGACTTATATGACTTAACTTATATGACAACCCATGAAGGATTTAAGTTGCTTGAAGAATATACAATTCTTGATCTTGAGGTACCACTTCCTTAATGCAATTTATGCACAAATATATCTTGCTATAACTATGATAATGTGATGGGGAGGATATCTCTATGGAGATATTGAAGAGCCATTCCACGATATTTGTGAAGACATTATATATCTATCACGAGTTATGATTTCAAGATGCAAATATTCATTATAGTTAATATGGATGATTTATTTATCAAATCTCTACTAACGATCTCTTGAAGCTAGTGCACAAGATTGGGATGCGAAGACTCAAGGATGTGAATTGATGCTCTCTTCAGGGGGAGTTAATGCGCGTTGCACTCTTTTTCCCTTACAAGGTTTTGTCCCACTGGGTTTTCCTTGCAAGGTTTTTAACGAGGCAACCAATAGGCGCATTTCTAAATATGTGTACTCTTTTTCCTTTTCTAGAATTTTTTTTTTCCATTGGGTTTTATTTCAGTTAAGGTTTTAACGAGGCACATTATTTATTGAGTAGACATTCAAGGGGGAGTGTTAAGAATATAACTCTAATTAGGGTGAATGTCTATCTTATAGAAGAGTTTTACTTTGAGGCTAAGTCATTTATCTTACTATAAATAGAGGGGTCTTACCCCATTGTAAATTATCCCAAAAATATCAATAAGAATTCTCCTCTCCCTACCTTGTTCTGCAATATTTTTCTTGTTCTTGTATTATTTTATAACAAAAAACTATTTATACTATACAAAACGAAGTTATTAGAGGAAAACCTCCCAAAAAGTCATGGCTCATTTGGAGACATGTCTCATGGATTTGTTTGCTAGTGCTGCATACTATTCCAACTTATCACGTGCAATGCACACTCCTTTTTATTTAGGCTTTAATCCTAACCAACTATATTTGTTAATACCATAATAATTGTGGCGTTAGCTAAGAACTCTTTTCCCTTCACCATTGCCGTGCCGTCACCACCACTCCTACGTTTTCGTTTTGCAACTCACCCAAATTTAAAAAAAAAAAATGAAAAGAAAAAATTTAAGGAAACAATATTACCAACAAATTTGCTTATTTTCAAGCAACATTTTCTTAATCAAGTGAAAATCATGTTACATGCTAAATTAATGAACCATCTCATATACTTCAAGCTAAAAGCCAGTAACAAAAAAAAAATGTTAGCTAACTTTTCATTATACATTTGCAGACTCCAAAACTTCAAGAGCCTTTGTACACCAAGTTTCTTCAACAATAAAATGATAGTAGCTTGGCTTTAGCCTTTATGTATAATTAACATTCCTTGAAACCTTCAATGGTGCAATGGATTTGGTCCAGAGGGTACGATACGTTTTTCGACACCATAACATGGATCAATCTCAGTTCCACCTAGCTCCGGCTGTTTGTGGCGGTGGTACTGGTTTTTGACAAATGGGGTGAAGTCAAAATTGGTGTCTAGTGCTTTTCTATGAACTAACAAAGGGTGGTTTATTTTTTTGTTGTTGGCTATCAAGAATTTGAAGTTGTAGAGCTCATGAAAGAAGAGAAAGAGAAGAGACAACCAAAGAATAAAGTGTAGTATATGATGAACCTTTAAGATCATGTTCAAAGGGAAGAGGGAGGAGAATAGTCACAGGAGAAAACATGGATCAATGAAGAAACTAAAAGGAGAAAATAAGGACCATATTTTGTCTAGGTTGACAGCTTGAACCTAATGGACTACAAAAATGTATAAACATATATATAGTATATAAGGTTTGAATTTAGAGAAGATAGTAGCTTGTTTACATGTGAGACTTGCGAATAAAATTTATATTCTATTTAATGTTGTATGTGAATGGAAGGTAGGGAGTTGAGAGGATTGAGGGAGGGATATAGGGCGGTAGATCCTTTTCCCAATAAATGTTCCTTAGTAATCAAGGAATAAAAAAGAGTCATCGTGTGGTTAAACCATGAATTCGACGGTATATGTTGAAATCAAGAAGTATATTATTTCTAATTGAGGTACTTACGAGAAAAATGTTGGTTAAAGATATATTTTTTGAAGTCAAATCTATCTGTCTCTCTCTAGAGAGTAAATATTTGGGAGTTCCATTCACTATGCTTATTGATCCGAGTAAATAGAAAGTATATTCGTGGATGGCGAAGAATTAGTGTAGCCAATAATATATTCTATTCGATCATTTTTACTTATTTATTATAGACTTTACAGACGTCATAAGATATAATAAATGAAATGCATAATTTACCCTGATATTCATATTATTGATATATATTTTTGATAAATTTAAAAAAATAATTGAAATGAGTAATTATTACTGCAAGTATAGTAGAAATAAAGAAATTGTCTTATCTAGATATATTAAAAGTGGCAAGTAAAATTGATTTATTTTAATAATGCTCGACAACTAAAAGTAGACGAAGGTAATATTTTTTTGGACAAGTATACTTTTAGCATATATATATATATATACACGCTATTAATTTACGAGAGGTTTATACAATATCATCTTCTCCACTTTTTTTCCCCACATCTCCTCGGAGCCGTCAAAACAAGCTAGTCCAACCAATAATCTAGCCTGGCTCATGTGGGCTACATACTTTATCGGCCCAAACCATCACATAAGGACCTCTAATATGCTGGCCCAATCCAACTTTATGCGAGCCATGGATTAGCCATAGCCTGCCATGCTAAAGTAAAAATAATATGGTTTAGTTAGTTTTTGGATTAGTCATTTAAAAATAGTCAGTATTTATTAAGTTAATAAAAATAGTTATTATTTTACTGTAACAGACATTGGTCCAGCATAATATACTGGAGTTTGGTGCACCTGTATATGAACTTCCAGCATATTATGTTAAAACTCCAGCACATGAAAAGTTCCAGCATAATATGTTGGAGATTCTAGCACTTGTGTGTCAACTTCAAGCATATTATACCGGACCGTTATACTTTACTGAAACTTTAGTAAATTATGCTGGAGTTCTAGTGTACTTATGCTGGAACTCCATCATATTATGTTGGAGTTCCAGCATAAGTACACTAGAACTCTAGTAACTCCAGTATAATATGCTAGAGTTCAAATAACTTATGCTGAAACTCCAGCATAATATACTAGCATATTTTTTGAATTTTGAACAGTGTTTTCATTAAGATTTATCTTTACATGAAAAGTGGCTAAATTTTGATTACTTTTAAAACTAGGCTATTTTGAGTGACCACTTGTAAATCTAGCTATTTTTGAATTTCTTCCTATCCTAATGGCTGGAATTCTCCTCAAGAGTGATTAAAATGGGGGTATTTGCATCTACACCCGTTTTTTGGGTCACATTTTAGCTTGTACCCGTTTTATAAAAGAAATTGCAAGAATACATACTTTTTCGCATAACTTCAGATTAAAAATCGAAGAAAAAGAAGAAGAAGACATGATATACATTATACTGCAGAAGTTGTAGTAAAATTATAGAAATATTGTAGAAAATTATATTATGTTGTTTATTTATTTTCTTTTATTTATTTAACTATTGTATGAAAGTTGAACAACATTGTACAAAAATTATATTTATGTTGTATGATATTGTAATTGTATATAACTGAGTAGAAATAATGTACACAATTATAGACAAGTTGTAGATAAGTTGATAATATATAATTTATTGTATGAATTTATTTTACTATGTATAAATCATATACAAAATATACAAAAAACATATTGTACAAAGTTTGTATTTAAGTTGTATGTTATTTTTGTTGTATTTAACCGGGTAGAGATAATGTGTGAAAGTTGTAGATAAATTGTATAATATATAATTAGTTTTATCAAATTTACTTTTACTATATATAAATTAGATATAAAAATATACAAAAGACAAATTGTATAAAACTTGTATAAAAAATTATATTTAAGTGGTATTATATTGTAGATGTATATAACTGAGTAGAAATAATATATGAAAATTGTAGGTAAGTTGTATAATATATAATTAGTTGTATGAAATTTATTTTTACTATGTATAAATAAGATATAAAATATACAAAAGATATATTGTATAAAAATTATATTTAAGTGGTATGATATTATAATTGTATATAACTGGGTAAGAATAATTTTTGAAAATTGTAGATAAAGAAAAATTGGGATGGCATATAAATAATACGAGGTTAAATATCTACACTAATTTTTGTTAAAAAAATGTGAATATATGGTAATGATTATATGGGCTAACTCTTACATTTCTTCATGCGGTGTTTTTTTTAAAAAATATTTTCAAAAGTATTGTGGAATCATTTTCTAACTTTTTTTTTTTGTGAAAAAGTAGTTTTTGCAGAAGAATAATTTTTTTGAAAAAATCTCTTCAATGAACTGCAGATAGTTTTGTTCCTCTTCTTGTCTGACTTAACATAACGAACTCTTTAAATCTATTTGTACACTAAAAAATAATTACTATACTGAAGAATAAATAACGATTAAATTTCATAGGTTTCCTTGACATAATTTTTTCTGTTCATCCGAAATAAAAGATTATTATTTGGTAATTTATATACCTAATGAATTTAATAGTGATTGCCATATATTAAGGTGGAAGAAACATAAGGAATAAGGTGGAAGAAACATAAGGAAAGAGAAGATGGAGAAAAAAGGAAAAGGGTGTAACTAAATTCCTTAATTGAAGGCACTAATAATGGATTGGAAGCCTTTTAAGGTATATATTTTGTAAACAAAACTTGTGTAGGTAAGGTAATTTACTAAACATGAATATTTAGGGTAATATAGTTTACTTTATCGCTTATGAATGTAAAAATCTCATCTATTTTTAAGGTCATTAAGTGTAATTTCATCTCTATTGATTAACCATTTTCTAGAGGGAGAAATTTAAAAATAGCTAGATTTTCAACTGGTCGTTCAAAAATAACCCCAATTTCAAAAGTAATTTAAATTTAGCCACTTTTCAAGTAAAGATAAATTTGAGCGAAAACACTGTTCAAAACCCAGAAAATACTCCAGTATATTATGTTTGAATTCCAGCATAAGTATACTTGAACTCCAGCATATTATACTGGAGTTCCAGGATAAGTATGATGGAACTCCAGCTTAATATGATGGAGTTCCAGCATAAGTACACTAGAACTCCAGTATAATATACTGGAGTTCCAGCAAGTATACCGGTCCAGTATAATATACCGGACTTTGGAGCATCAGTGCTCCAGTCTCCAATGTATTATACTGGAGCCAACAAAGTATGCTGGTTCAGCATAATATGCTGGAGTTCATACACAGATGCACCAAACTCCAGTATATTATGTTGGATCGGTCTCTATTGCAGTAAAAAGTGGCTATTTTTTATTGACTTGATAAATGTTAACTATTTTTAAATAACCAATCCGAAAATTAATTATACTGTACTATTTTTAAATTTCCAGAGGCTCTCTTGGATTAACAAATCTGGCCCAATTGAAGTCAGACATTTTATTGGGCTTCATTTGACCACAGAGCCCGTAATTTGATCCATTTTTCTTGGGCCAGGTATTTGATGAGTTGTGACTTGAAGCTGTTTGTTCTCGTTACACCTAATTAATGACCATGAAAATGCAGAGTCTTGATGTTTTGCTTCTTGCTTGCCTTGTGCGAAAAATTTTTAAGACCAAAAGTCAAAAGTATTATTCATGAGAAAAGAAAAGGCAAAACTTGTTAAACTTGAAGCGTTTCTATGGGGCAAGCGTGACCAATCAAGATCACTCACTTCTCAGGCCATTCTTGCAATCATCTCATGTAACCCGGTCCAAAGATCAACCAGAATTCAAAGCAATAAAGCTTGAAGACTCATAAGGTGCATTAAGAAAATATAAGACGTATTAATCGTACATTTTAATTTTAATCATGTTTTATGTGTATCTTTTTGTGATTTGTTCTTTTAATTAAGAGTGTATATAAGTCGGGTTGATTCGAATAATTATTTCCCGTTAATAAAAACAACAAATCATCGTAGGATTTATGGTCTTGCAGGGAGGGGCCGCCAGTTGAAAACTTGAAACTGAGAAGACGCAACAGTTTACTCCCTTTAAGTTTCTTTTAAAGTATGAATATATTTATTCAGGGCATGGAATTGCATGATATCCCGGGATACGTTGATAGAATTAGCAGACAAGAATGAATATATTCTCTCTTTTATTCACCTTATATATTTTCTAATTTCTAATACTATAATTCTGCACGCCTATAAATTTACTTTTCATAATAACCTTACTAGTCATATGTTACCAGTACAACAAGAATAATGAATTTAAAGATATTCCTGCTAAAGTCTACTACTTCCAACACATCACGCAACTGATAAAAAACCACCAAAAAATCGAATGAAAAAACAATAGAATAAGAATAGATTTCCAAAAGATTTGGCAACAATGAGAAATCAAGCATAGCCACCAGCTATTCTTGTGTTTAGTACATTGACCATCGATTCATCATTATCAACAACCACTTTTTCTTTCACAGAAACAAATTTAGGACGAGTTGGATGAATTCAATTGAACTTATTATTGTCAACTTAAACTATTTATATATATGAAGAAAATCAAGATATAAACTTCGATTTGACTTAAACTTACTGACTCGAAATCTTCGATTGGACTCTATTCCTTGACGCCTACTACTACTAATCTGTCAAAGACACATATTGCAATTGCACTCACATATATATTTTTTTTCTTCAAGTCATTTATCTATCTCATAGTGATTTTAATTTCTTCTTAGTTGAGGTTATATTTGGGAACTTTGTGTTTTACTTACATTATACATAAGTGTTTATAGTTGTCTAGGGAAGTGCATCTTTCCCACAAATATAAATAATGAGATTATAGTCAAATCATTATAAATTCCACTAGTCTTAACCTTATTAGTGCGCATAATTACTGCCTCTGTTCCAAAAAAAAAATTACACTATTATTAAAAGTCTTCTTTCGTTTGAGATAATTTTACTTAAATTTCTCATTTCACTCATGTTACCTTAATTATAATTACACAAATATTATAATATATTTTAAAACACAAATTTCAATTTTATTTTTAAGTTCTATGTACAGTCAAAGTATGTAATAACATAAAAGGAAAGGAGGAATGTAAATCTTTTCTGATATTGGGGAAAAAGGGGACTGGGTTGTATGGGTCTATGCTCTAGCCCTACTTTAGTCAAACTTCTTTATTAGGCTGGTATAGTATGGTGTTTTGTCTATACTCTATATTCTTCTAAAGGATGTTATTAAAAGATAAGTTATCAATATTTGCTGGATATATTTATTTTTAATCTGTAATGTTCGAGTCGGCTTACAAGTATCTAGATGAATTTAATAAAATGTTTGCTATCTTTTATCAATTAACTAATTCTAATTTATCAAAGTTTTGACAAATGAGAAGAATTCACCTAAGATTTCCCCCTCTCCTGAAATTTTAAATATGAAATTTTATGATTCTTTAACTCATGTTCACTAAACATTGTCACACCCTTAAGTGCTATTTCTCCCTTAAGTGCTATTTCTGGATTCATTTATGAATTTTTGTTCACTAGTGTGTACTAAATGTACTTGCATGTGTAAGATATGTGATTGGCACAACAAATTGGTAGTACCACTGCCAACTCATATGGAAGGCCCCATGGTCAATCCTAATCAAGAGTATCTAAAAGCAAACTTAAATGCAAAAGCCTGGACGAGTATAACAATTCAGTCTCCCTAGCTATCGCCAATTACAATTTTACGATATCATCAAAGACTTTCTTGGGTTTTCTGTTTTTCGGAAAAGATATTACTAATAGGTATTTTATGTTGGTCCCCTGAATATTTCGAAAAACTGTTATTTGGTCATTAAAGATAAAACGTTATACGTGAATATATTATGTTAAATAATTAATACCATCCATATCTCGTCTAAAAAATTCATGTGGTTATAGATGATATAATTTTATTTACTGAATTGTGCCTTCAATACGAATCATTATTTAAAACAATCATATTTTGTTTTATGGGCTTAACACGTAAATTATTTAAATTATTTTGATAATGGATGACGGGTGACACATGAGCACATGACAGAAAAAGAGAGACTATTTATTTCTGATAACTATGGAACAAAAGAGAGTCACGTTATAATATCTTGATTGAAGAATTAACTTAAATATCCGTTTATCTTATCACTTAGATTAAAAATAGTTCGTGAATATTTAATATATAATAATACACACACACACACACACATATATATATATATATATATATATATATATATATATATATACATATTATGTGTATAGCCATATATAATTAGTATATAATTTATGTATATTGGTTAGGAAAAATAAATAGCTAATCCGTCCATCTATTTGGGTAAAGATCTTTACTAGCCCTTTAGTTAAATCTTCAACAATAGTACATTCTCATATTACTCTCATATCTTTTCAACAATAGCAACAACCTTTGACTTGAAAAGCTCCAGCAGTTTTGCTTCTTTATTCTACTAGAAATCAAGCAAAACGAAAATTTACCTTTGTCACATAGAAGCAAATTTGGTGAAAGTAGTAGTAAATGCATAATAATTCTGACAATTATTACATTTGTAAGGCATTTAGTTTTAGTTTGTCGTGGCAGACCATGAATTACGCAGACTGAGTCTACGCCATTTTCTTGTTATTCCCTGGAGAGTGTGAGAAGGTAAAAAAATCGAAGTTGAAGTATTCTAATTTTAGGTCAAGTCAAAAGTGGTCTTGTTTTTGTACAAAGAGTACTTAAGGCATGCATGGACAGATCGTAAGATTCCATTTCTAATATTGGGCTTTAATCAGTCAAACCATGAAACGGGATACACACAATATTATATTTCCATAATACTCAAATTTAATGCCCTTAGCCTTAGGTTTTTCATGCTCTCTCGTCTTGTTGTAGAGGTATATTTTTTCACTCATTTATATTTTATAGACTGAAAGTGCAAAAAGGATTTTGTATACTAGATACTAAACGTAATCATGCATAGTTGATAGTAAAATTATATTGATAGTGTAAAAGTGTTAACAATCTAACTCGTCGGATTGAAAGGAAAATTGAAGAAGAAGATGAACAGTTGAGAGGAAAGAGAAGAGAGGAAAATGAAACTGAAAAGTTGTATTGATTGACTGATTGTCTCGAACCTTCCGCTTCAGTATATACAAAACGTAATAAAAATCTAATGTGTGTGTGTGTAATTACATTTGTACCCCTGTCTTATATACAAAATTATACAACAAATTAAATATACCAACTACCCTTGGGCTGCTGCTAACTTGGGCTGCTAACTTGAGTAGTGGGCTGACACTGCAGAAGCCCAACACCCCCCTTCAAGCTGGAGGGTGAAGAAACACCCAGCTTGGACAAAAAATGATGATGCAAAATACCTGTCAATGGCTTAGTAAAGATGTCAGCTAACTGGCCACCAGATGCAACATGATGCAGAGAAATGAGACCATCATGAAGCTTGGTACGAATGAAATGGCAATCAACTTCAATATGTTTAGTCCGCTCGTGGAACACTGGATTTTTTGCTATGTGTATGGCAGCTTGGTTATCACAAAAGATAGGCACAGCAGATGAAACAGGAATACCAAAGTCAGAAAATAACCTGATCAGCCAAGTAAGCTCACCAACTGTTTTGCTAATAGCCCTGTACTCAGCTTCAGCTGAGGACAAAGAAACCACTGGCTGTTTCTTTGCTTTCCAACCAATCAAAGAACCCCCCAAGAATATGCTGAAACCAGAAACAGACCTTCTAGTGTCTGGGCAAGAGGCCCAGTCACTATCACAATAGGCAGTCAAAGATAAATCAGGAGTGTTATTGAGAAAAACTCCAAGATCAGATGTCCCTTTGAGGTATCTAAGAGTATGTAGAGCAGCATGCATGTGGACAGAAGTTGGGTTTTGAAGAAATTGGCTAAGATGTTGCACAGCAAAGGCCAAATCAGGCCTTGTATGAGTGAGAAAGTTAAGCTTGCCAACTAGGCTTCTGTAAGACTCAGGGGAAGAAAGAGGAGTTCCTATGTCATGCCTTAGTTTAACAGAAAGGTCAAGAGGACATGTGACAGAAGAAACATCAGAACAATTATAAGAGAGAAGAAGATCAGTGATGAACTTCTTCTAGTGAAGAAGAAGACCATCTGCACAATAAGTAACCTCAATGCCAAGGAAATAGTTAAGAATTCCCAGATCCTTTATCCTGAAAGCAGAATCTAAGAAGGCTTTCAAGGCAGTGATTTCCTCAAGATCATTACCAGTGAGTATAATATCATCAACATACACAGCTAATAGGACAATTGAATGACCATATTTCTTATGAAAAAGAGAGTAATCATTAAGAGAGGAAGAATACCCTTTAGAGCATAAAGCCTGGGAAAGTTTGGCATACCATTGCCTAGAGGCTTGTTTGAGTCCATATAAAGATTTCTGGAGAAGACAGACAAAAGGAGGAGGAGAAGAAGAAGAAGAAGAAGAAGAAGAAGAAGAAGAAGAAGAAGAAACAACTGATAGACCAGGAGGCAACTTCATATAGACTTCCTCATTAAGATCACCATGGAGGAATGCATTATTAACATCCAACTGAAATAAAGGCCAAGACTGTTTGGCAGCAACTGCAACCAAGGATTTGATGGTAGAGAACTTCACAACAGGAGAGAATGTATCAGTGTAATCCACACCCTCAACTTGAGTATCACCCCTGACCACTAATATAGCTTTATACCTCTCCACACTCCCATCAGCTCTATATTTAATCTTGTAAACCCATTTGCACCCAATAGGCTTCTTGCCAGGGGGAAGAGGAACCAAGGACCATGTATTATTGGCTGCCAATGCCTCAAATTCTTTGGTCATGGCAGCCTGCCAAGCAGGATCAGAGGCTGCTTGGTTGTAAGATGTAGGCTCAACCAGTGCAGTGCTAACAGAGCCATTGCAGCAAGTGGAAAAAAAACTGGTGCCAGAGATGGAAGGAGGGAGGTCACAGATGTATTATTGAAGGTGGGCAGGAGTGGTGTGGTGCCTGCCAGATCTCCTAGGAGCAGGCAGAGGATCTGAGGAAGGAGAAGTGTGAACAGGACTAGACAAGGGTAGGATATCAGAAGGTGGTGAATGTGATGTAGAGTCAGGGAATGAAGGGGAAAAATCAAATGAGGAGGAAGGGCTGATTGATGGAGCATCAGCAGAAGAGGGATAGTCAGGGTATGAAGGATGAATAGAAGGTGGAGTAGATGCATCAGCAGTAGAGGGATAATCATGGCATGAAGGAGGAATAGAAGATGGAACAGAAGAAGTACTCCAAGGAAAAGCAAAAAGAAAAACATCCTCATGAAAAACAACATCCCTGGATATGAGTGTAAGTTTGGCTTTCAAGTTATATAACTTGTAACCCTTTTTACCCAGTGGGTATCCTAGGAATACACAAGGATCAGCCCTTGGTTGAAACTTGTCTCTATGTTGTTTAGGTACAGAAGCAAAACAGAGACAACCAAAGGTTTTAAGATGGAGATAAGAGGGACTCCTTCCAAACAGTAATTCATAAGGAGAAACATTGTTAAGAAGTTTAGAAGGAAATCTATTGATGAGATATGTGGCAGTAAGGACACAATCCCCCCAGAATCTGAGAGGGAGTTTGGACTGAAAAAGCAAAGCTCTGGATGTTTCTAAAAGATGTCTATGTTTTCTCTCAACAACACCATTTTGTTGTGGAGTGTGTGAGCAAGATGTTTGGTGAAGGATGCCATTGTTAGTGAAGAATTTGGTTCCAGCATGACTGGACCCAAGTTCAAGAGCATTATCACTTCTAATGGTTTGTACAACAGCCTGAAATTGGCTAAGACGAATAGATATGAATGACGAAATGAGGTCTTCCCCCCTTACCAGGTTTTTATCACGGCAATAAATGCTTGGATAATGGAAAGAGCATTGCTCTTGGACCCCATAAGATGAGTCCAAGTAGCTCTTGTGTAATCATCAACTATGGTCAAAAAATACTTGCAACCATTGTGAGTAGGGGTGGCATAAGGCCCCCATGTATCCAAATGGATAATCTGAAAAGGTTGGGATGTTTTAATAGAACTTTCAGGAAAGGACAACCTAGACTGCCTTGCCAATGGGCAAATAGTACATATAAAAGGTTGTTTATTTGCAAATTTACATGGAATAGAAGATATGTCTTTCATTCTAACAAAGGGAATGTGTCCAAGTCTATTATGCCACAATATTTCCATTTTATTCAACTCAGTATGAAAAGTACAATGAGAAGAAGAAGTAACAGCTAATGGAGAATGGTAAGATTGAGAAGGATTAGAAAGAGACGATTGTACAAGCATGTAAAGACCATCATCCAGTTTACCAATTTCCAGTGGCCTCTTCAGAGAAGGGGCCTGTATTAGACAAGAAAATTTAGTAAATAGGACAATAGAATTCAACTGTTGAACAAGCTTGGAAACAGAAATGAGATTGTATTGAAAACTGGGAATGTATAGGACATGATGTAAAGTGAAACAAAGAAATTTAAGAGATCCAGTACTTTAACCTTGTAACCATTAGGTAGGGTAACTAAGTATGGGATAACTAGGGGTTTGATGTCAAAGAGAAGGGATTTATTTGAAGTCATATGGTCAGTGGCACCAGAATCAATAATCCAAATACATGCACTAACTCTAGTTAACATGCAAGCACCATAAGACACATCTTTTAAAGGTTTGATAGAAGAAGAAAGTGTACCAGCAAAATTTGCAGAACCCATCACACTGGATTGATGCTGAGATTCAGAGGCTTGAGTTTGTTGGAGAAGGATCAAGAGCTGAGAATACTGCTCCTTTGTCAACCCACGAATACCAGAATCTGATGGAGAACTATTTTGAACACTTCCACCCATATTGGACAGACCAACATTTGCAGCAGAATCCATACCCTTTTGTACATCAACACTTGCAGCAGTTCTCTTATCTTTGGTAAACTTGAAATCTGGGGGAAACCCATGCAACTTGTAGCATTTCTCAATTAAATGACCTGGTTTCTTGCAGTATCTACATACTAGGTCTGTTTTGTTTGTGTCAAATCTAATTTTCTGATTGAACTGTTTAGGATTTGAATATGTGCCATAAGGCTTCTTCATAAATTGGGTGCTAAAGGCACTGGAATCAGTGTGAAATTGGGAAGGGGAATGAGTGACTTGTCTCTGCCTCTCATCCTGAAGGAGTATATTATAAGCACTGTCCAATGAGGGTGGGGGTTGCATCATAAGGATATTACTCCTAACACCTATGTATGTCTCATTCAGCCCCATAAGAAATTGATGTAGTTTATTCTCATCATCTTCTTTCTGAAATTCAATCCTAGCACTACATGCAACACCATAAGCAGAAGTAGTACCCCTTGAGGATCTCATAAAATTCAACTCATCCCATAACTTCTTCAATTTGTTGAAATAAGATGCTATATCTAAGGAGCCCTGAGTAGTAGAAGCTAATTGTTGTTTTACTTCAAAAAGTTTTGTACCATTAACTGACCCATATCTGTTGTTAAGTTGACTCCAAATACTCTGAGCAGTGTCAGAGTATTGGACACTCTCTGCTATCTCAGGAGTAAGAGAATTTGTGAGCCACGAAATGACCATATTGTTGCATCTATCCCACTGTCTAAATTGAGGAGAATTTTCAGGAGGCTTAGGCACAGAACCATCGATGAAACCTAGTTTGTTTCTAGCGGACAAAGAAACTATTACGTTTCTCCTCCATCCCCCAAAACCAACCCCTGAGAATGGATTGGTAACCAAGGATACTCCGGGAACATCGGATGATATAAGGAATAAAGGGTTTGTGGGACTAGGAACAAAAGTAGTAGGCACAGAGGAAGAATCATCATCGTTTTCTACCATTTTTAACTACTGATGATGTTTAAAACACAACAAACCAACAGATCGTAACTACAACAAACGACTATCACAGACTCTAACCAAAAACAACAAAAAATACAGTCTATGATATTTACACAACAGATAACAAGTTTTACAACAAAAAATATGAATGATTTACGAAAAAACTAACCGAATCGAAAAAAAAACCTAACTTCTGAGAATCAACAAAAACATGGATGGAAATGGCTGAGGGTAACACCGATCGAACGCTGATGACGAGGAGAACCAGAATATACCCGCTCTGATACCATGTTAACAATCTAACTCGTCGGATTGAAAGGAAAATTGAAGAAGAAGATGAACAGTTGAGAGGAAAGAGAAGAGAGGAAAATGAAACTGAAAAGTTGTATTGATTGACTGATTGTCTCGAACCTTCCGTTTCAGTATATACAAAACGCAATAAAAATCTAATGTGTGTGTGTAATTACATTTGTGCCCCTATCTTATATACAAAATTATACAACAAATTAAATATACCAACTACCCTTGGGCTGCTGCTAACTTGGGCTGCTAACTTGAATAGTGGGCTGACACTGCAGAAGCCCAACAAAAAGTTTTTATGTTAGTCTGTCTATAGTACTTCTTCATTCCAACCTATTTATGTCATTTGATGGAACAAATGAAAATTTAAGAAAAAAGAAAAACTTTTAAAATTATATATGGCCTAAAATAACCATAGATACTTGTGTGTCTATGATTCATTTATTATGGACAAAATAAGAAGTTTAAAGTTTAAATTATTTTTAAGTATATAGAAAGGTATATTACTTTTTTAAGCTAAGCTAAAAAGAAAAGTGCATCATGTAAAGTACTACAAAAGGGAGTATTTTGAAAAACAAGGTAAGAAATTTATAATAGGTTAAAATTTAAACTGATTTTGTAAAATTCCGTGAACTTGTCAGTCCATATAAGTTAAATCTTCTTATTTTCCTGCACTTCTTCTGTATACAGATTTCCGATAACACTTTAGGAGATTGTTTGATTAGAATACGACTAATACCATTACGTCGGTATAAATTATATAAGGAAGTTATGTTGGGATTAATTATGCTGAGATTGTTATTTATTTATTATTTAGTTTGTTATATTAAGAATAATAATTGCATAATTTCTAAGAAGATATAAGTTATACCGATGTTAATTACCCCACAATCTATAAAGTATAAGTTATCATTATATTAAAATTAATACCAAAATAACTTATATCTAATTTGCTAGCCAAACAAACTATTAAGATGACATTAAATTTTTATACCAATTTTATACCTTCTTATATCCCATACCAATCGACACCTAAGGGATATGACTTCCACCGGTAACTCTAGAAGGAGTTGTTGCTACTAATCACGAAGACAGAGCAGATTGCAACTAGTCAAAAATCATTGGTTGTTTTCGTTTAACAAGCTTGTACACATTGATATTCTTCTCAAAATATGCGTCACTTTTCGTTTCTTAAGAATCAGTTTGACTAATTTTTGAAGTTAAAATTTAATTAAATTTACTTATTGTTTTAAAATTAGAATTTAGATACTCGAAAATTATACAAAAATACAATACAAATCTTTTCATATCAATATAAAAAAAATATAAAAATATTGATCAAAATTTATGTAATTTAAACTTTCGAAAAGCGAAAAATAACAATTTTGGTACAGAGAAGTATATATGAGATAGGTTGATATAATGATATGCTAAACCGTTAGCTAGACTATTTAAGTCTGTCCTCAAGTTTCAAATACACTTCACGAAAAAAGAATTTAGATTTAGGTTGAGTCGGTACATTCATAAATAAACGATAAATAAGTAGTAATTTAATGGTTTTTGAATTTCTTGACAGACCTATAATTGAATAAGATGCTTACAAGAGTAAAAGTTGGAAGTCTACGTAATAATTATGTCAGGTGGAATACTAAATTTTGAGCCGTCAAAAAGTGACAGCAAAGTCTGCAGAAGTTAACTTAGAACATCTGGATTCTGGAACAAACGAATGTAAGTTGTAAGTTGTAACTTGTAACTTGTAAGGGATATTCCGTTTGATTTGCTGCCGAAAGACATATGTAGGAAACTTGGTTATTAATATTCTCCCAACTCCTTTGTTCATATAATCCCTCCCTCCTATTTTATGTAATAATGCACTTTGACCGGAGACTGTGGTGGATCTAATATTTAATTCTAATAGGTTTAATCTTGCGTTGTGTTATGAAATAATATAAGAACAAGAACAATAATACAAAAACAAGAACAATAGAGAGAAAAGTAGAGAGAGGAGTATTCTTATTAATACTTTGAGGATGATTTACAATGGGGTAAGACCCCTCTATTTATAGGCATAGAAAAGATTTAGCCTCAAAGTAAAACTCTAGAATCTCTCTAAATATAGACATTCACATTAAATAGAGTTCTATTTATAAATAGAGTTCATCTTCAAAATGATCTTTTGTAGAGATTTCATAAATAAATCAGCCATATTGATTTGAATAAATATTCCGCACCTTGAAATTATCATTCTTGATAGATATGAACATCTTCATATAATGTCGTGGAATGACTCTTCAATATCTCCATAGATGTATTCTGGATGCCATCATGCTTATAGTTATAGCAAGATACATATGTACACAAGTTGCACTTACGATGTGGTACTTCAGGACCAAGAATTGTATATGCTTCAAGCAACTTCAATCATTGACTTTATACTTTCAAGTATTTGAACTACATGTCCAAAACTACATGTCTTTCATATGGAATCAATTCTGCTTGAATTATATCTCTTCCATTTATGATCACTTTGATCATTTGCTCATCTTCTTTATTAAGAAGTTATTTTGAAACCGATTTGTCTATACGCTTTAAGCGTATCAAAGACTTTGTCCTTCTGGGACTTAATATGAGCATTTGCAGTGAGAATATAGTTACTTTCTTTGGGTCAGCAAATGCGTATAGCATGCTTTGCAATATGTTGCAATTGAATTATCCTTGAAGTTCATATTATGATATTCAAGGATCTATATATACAAATGATAATTCATCCCATGTAACCTTTTCTCAATTGTTTATCATGTCTCCCTCTCATGTTAGAAAAGCTAACTTGTTTCCTCAACTTTGAGAAATCATCTTTGTGCATTATCACGTCAATATACACAGGACATTAATAATAAGATGAAATTATTTGGTTCTTGACCCTGAACCACTTGTGAGGGGAGAATATAATATACTCTCGTATGCAACGTATATCAAACTGATATATATAACTTTATTCTCATAAGAAACAGTTTAGCTATTAAGTGGAGGCACTCAATAATTATCTTGCTAAACCAACTTTGATATAAACCAACTTATCAAGATGAACTATCTTGAGTAGAAAATCTGGAAATTATGCTCGAAGTTAGATTACTGAGCAATTTACCTCGCAAGCACCGGCCAGGCTGCGGGTTAATAACAATTGCGCATGTAACCATATCCCTAGATGCATCATATGTGGTATACATGGCAGGTGAATGGGCCCATATTCACCTTTGGTATTTCCAGAATTTATGGGCTTCAACCCAAACTCTTTAGTTGGTCAGTTCATTAATGAGAACAAGTAATACAAGAGAATTCGTAAAGAACTTTCTAGTTCTTTAATATTCACCCATGTGAATTTGCACATCATACTTAAAATGAGATGGCTAACCCGAATGCCAACTGAATAAATTATCAATATTGATAAGTTCATGTTTACACCATGACATGTGCAATTCTCAATAAACTTCAGGTTTATTATGGTATGGGTTTTTATACCAATAAATATCTACTTTATTGTGGCATTCTTTTGTTTGTGTAGTACAAACTGGAGAATAAAGCGGGTAGTTTTCACATACAGATTATCCCGCTACAAGTTGTAGTATTAGAAGATATCAAATCTTTCCTTTATTTATAGTCTCAATATAATCAATCGCTTTCGCATATACTTTGGAAACTGAATAAGTTTCTTTGAGACTTACTACAACACAATACCTTATTGGTAATCAGTTGTGTTTCTCCAACATAGTAATAATTGGCTCTTCTAGAGCTCTCAATTAATTTTGTACTACCACAAATTCATCAACATCCATGTGGTGAATATCTCTTTTAAAGAGAAAGTTATACCAGTCATGGTCAAAATTATATGCAAGATATGTTTCTTGCATTATCGTTGTCCTTTAATAGTCATATTTCCAAAATATTTTGGCGTACAATAGGTACGTGACCAACGATCATTCATGCCATAATAATGACATTATTTTCATATATCATCTCAAACCTCCTTCTAGGGGTGAGTGTGGTATATTCAATACCAATTTCATGTTCAAATTCTTCCAATAATGAATATGTATTCGTGAATCAGATGTTGTCACATTCACTGCGGGGATATGTGATTTTGTTATCCTTTTCAAATCTGTAAATGCGTCTGGCATTCGATTTGCTATTCCTTGCAAATGGATAATATTTTGCACCTCTTTTTCACAAATAGAGGTATGTGGATCAAGATGAGATAATGATGCATTTTTCCACAAAATTTCCCGTTTGGTTTCACCAACTTCTCCCCCTAATTTTGGGAAAAGTGTCTCATCGAATTGACAGTCTGCAAATCGTGCAGTGAACAAATCACCTGTCAATGTTTCGAGGTAGCGAATAATGGAGGGCGATTCAAACCCAACATATATTCCTAACCTTCTTTGCAGACCCATTTTGGTGCGATATGGCGGTGCTACAGGCACATATACTGCGCATCCAAAAAAATTTTTAAATGAGATATATTAGGTTCATGACCCAAAACCAATTGCAACGGGGAATATTTGTGATAATTCGTCGGTCTGAGACGAACTAGCATTGCTGCATGCAAAATGGCGTGACCCCAAACCGAAGTGGGCAGGCGATGAATTAGTATTGCTGCATGTAAAATGGCGTGACCCCAAACCGAAGTGGGCAGCCGACGAACTAGCATTGCTGCATGCAAAATGGCGTGACTCCAAACCGAGGTGGGCAGCCTCGTTTTCATGAGTAGATGAAGTATTCAAGATTATTCTCATCTATTGTCTCAACATGATATCCATTTTGAATGATATCTTTAAAAACTCAACAAGTTCCTCTTAGACTTGGAGGAGAACATTGCATTCTCTATGATAAATATTGTTCCTTTAGGCAGAGTTATAGTTGCTCTTCCGGAGCCTTCAATCAATTTAATTCCCATGGTTGACAACAAAAGAAAATATACGAACATGAGAATAAACAAATTCAATCCGTTTGTTTCATATTTAAACAATATTTTCAAAATCTGTTGAGGTTAGTTGACTAATTAAATCAGATAGTCAATTAAATGTTTTCCATAATCGATTACTTTGCAGTTTGAAAATTTCAGTTTAAGCACTGTCTCAATGTAATCGATTGTTAAACATACATAATCGATTATTTGCTAATATGAAAAACTTCAGATCATACTGTCTTAATATAATCGATTGTTAAACATACATAATCGATTATTTGCTATTTTGAAAAAACTTCAAATCACACTATCTTAATATAATCGATTGTTAAACATACATAATCGATTATGTCTTAATATAATTGATTGTTAACAAGTATACAATCGATTGTTTTGCAGTTTTAATGCGAAATATTAGATAATCGACTAACGGTTAGGTTAGTCGATTAACTCTATTGGCAAATAAAAATATCTTTGAAATTTAAGCATATTGAAACATTCTAAAGAACTAATACTAACATTATATCATAAACTAACTAATACGAGCTGATACTAATGACTATTAGTTTATTCACTAACTAATACAAATAAGTAAAATAAAATCAAACAATTCCATCTTCCTTCATCACAGATCCATCACCAATTAGGTGGTCTATTTTTCCCTCAGGGTGCTCAAGGAAGTCTGCCACATCCAAGTGGGTGATGTCAAAATTATCGTCAGAGACAGAATTGGTTTCAGGGCATTTTCCTTTTAGAGATGCTTGATAAAGCTCAACCAAATGTCTTGGTACACGGCAAATTTTCGCCCAGTGCCCTTTTCCACCGTAACGATAACATATAGTTTATGAACTATTTGCTTTTGGATTCTCATCATATCGTGCTTGTGGCAGAGTGACCAACTTCAGGTTGTCATATCTCTCCTTTAAGCCATTCCACAAGATAGGTGGATCTTTGACTGTGATATATTCAATTTTCAAACCTTCATCAAGGTGATGGCGCAAGAAAATCAAGGCCTTAGCATAGTCTTGGGTGAATGCATTATTTCTGTCTTTAATGGCGTCTCCAAGACCCATTGCATCCAAATGGATTTCAGCATCCAACACCCATGTCATATAGTTCTTGCCCGAGATTTCAAGGGCAACGAACTTTCTTTTCATAATGTCAGACATGAAACAAAATTACATCAAGAGCGTGTTCATACTTACGGGCTTTATTATCACATTCTTCAGGGAATGGATTATAATCATCTGTATGTGTTATATACAATCTCATGTCAAATATTACTTTCATAAAGTGAAAGATTATTTTGAGAATCTTTATTATTCTCATTATCACAATGATGACGATTATAATTCCGTCTATTGCCTCGTCCACATTCATTGATACCTTCATGGTAATAATTTTGTCTTCTTTCAGACTTATCACATACTGCTACCACATTCTCTAAAGGGAATGGAGCAAATTCAATTGGACGGATTTTGTCTTCTTTCAGACTTATCACATACTGCTACCACATTCTCTAAAGGGAATGGAGCAAATTCAATTGGACGGATTTTTTAATTCTTTGCCCACAATCATATATGAATGGCAAGACATAGAAATTTTACCACTTTACGTGTTTATAAATCCTAACAAACTCCATTAGAGCTATAATCAAACTTTGTTGTCTATGTTTGTATATGAAATCAAATCGTAGAATTTCAAGAATTTGAAAGGGAAAAGTAAATTACTTACCTTTAAGGTATACCAATAAATGTTGTGATATCAAATATACCTCTTGACTTTCCATCCCGTTGCATTACTTTATGATGATACTATCTCTTCTATTTTTTTTCGTATAGAAATTCTAAATGCCGAACAAAGGAATCAAGGACCAAATAAAGGTCTGAAAGTAGGAAACGAAGCTCAGCAAATCCAGAAATAAGCAGAATCAACAAACTTGTTTTCCCTTCTTAAGCTCCTTCTGTATACATGTGTGTGTCTTAGATTCCTTTTTGTTTATGTTTTGGATGGGTAGGGTCGCCGTTTTGAGAGGAGAATGGGGCGGCGTTTCTTTGGCGTGAGGTCGAGAATTTGCTTGTGGTTAGAGTCTCGTGCTGATAACGTGTTATGAAATAATATAAGAACAAGAACAATAATACAAGAAAAAGAACAATAGAGAGAAAAGTAGAGAGAGGAGTATTCTTATTAATACTTTGAGGGTGATTTACAATGGGGTAAGACCCCTCTATTTATAGGCATAGAAAAGACTTAGCCTCAAAGTAAAACTCTAGAATCTCTCTAAATATAGACATTCACCTTAAATAGAGTTCTATTTATAATACGTTGGACTTATTATACTGTAAAAATTATAAGTTCTATTCAAAAGTTTATTAAGATTTCAGTAGGTTTTTAAATATATATCAATATTTTTTGTCGGAAAAATTTTGGATTCAGATGAACTTGTAGCCAAAAAGCTACATCCACGTCTGACTAAGCATGAAATTTAAGAAATAAATAAAATTTTGTTAAACATGTGAGCTGAAATAAGCCATAAATTTTTGTGTGACTATCAATCATTTCATCAAGAGTAAAATAAAATATCCAAAATTAAATTGTTTCTCAATAGAAAGATATTATTATAAAATGAGTAACTTAGGACGTAATATTTAAGGATATTATGGTTATATTTGTTGGCCCAAGTAAAGGTTAGTTTTGAAGACTGACAAAGGAATTCAGACATGAACCAGGTCCATCCTAGTGGAACACAGATACAGATAGACTTGAGCATGTGGAATGCATGTGAAAGAGATAAACTAACTTGATAGAATTGGTATCTCCTGGTCCTGATTGAAAAGGTTGCATAATCAATAAGGAGAAGGATTATTTACTCAAAGAGAGCCGGCCGGTTTAAGAAAGGGAATAAGTTAGAGGTTGAGATCAACCATAGCTCTTCAACCAAGGAAGAGTAGCATCAGAATTCTAGTCAATCTTTATTTATTAAGTCTATAAATATCAGTGTTGTTATCTTTTACAAGTAACATACATAAGCAGAAGTTAAACATGAATTGAGAGCAAAATAGCAAGACAATGCAAGTAGTTCGTGTGTGATTCAAGTGTGCAAACCTGAAAAATAAACCAAATAAAAAATCAGTTCCAAGTGTCTGTTTTTTATTCTAGTTCAATTGTAGTATGTGATTTTATATTGTACCTTTCACCTTATCTAGAGACAATTGTACTAGTTACTCAGAGTCTTGAAGTTAGAGTTAACTTGAAGTTGTCGCAACAGTTAGAGGCTATGTGCTACAACGGGATTAGCGTTAGTCCTAGGTCTACAAAAGAATTTTTGTAAATACATTTTTTATACACAATGATTTTAGTGGAGAATTTGAGAAAATCCTACTGGAAAGTAGGTCATGGATTTTTTCACGTTTTGAGCCAATCTTTTTCACGTAAAATACTTGTGTTCTTTTTCCTTTTCACATTTACTATGTTGAAAATAAAACTAAAATAAACTTGATTTTGTAATAATTATTTGGGCTTAAGAAATTATGAAAAATAAAGAGCCCAATTAGCCTATTTTCTAGAATGTGAGCCCATTTGGCCCATGTTCTAGAAATGTGCTCTAGAAATATCTTTAGAATAGTAGAATGATATAGATAAGTATGGAGTGATCTAGAGAGTGGATATTTTTGTAGAATTGTGTAGAAGGTGATTTGTAGCCATTAGATTAAAGTTGTGTTGGATGAATCTTGGCCATTGATTGAGGAAGTGGCCAATTATAAATAGGTGTAGGATTGCTCATTTTGTATTAAGCCAAAAAAATCAAAAACAAGTTTGAGTAATAAAAGTTTCTCTTCTCCAAAATCTTTCTACTCTTCCAAAATTCCCTTAGCCTAAAAGCCTCCCTCCAAATATTAATAGCAATCCTCTTCCAACATACTATTTATGCAATAGTGGGCTAAGGAATACTTAGAAGAATCATGTCTTTTTTTTTTTGGTTATGGGAGTTTTACTAGACCCCTACCATGTCAATAAATATATACCAAAAAAGAATAAAGTAGAAGAGGACATGGACCTTACCTCCAACACAAAAGACTGACTAGTTCAATCTTTAAAAAGGAAGAGATACATCTATAGTTATACTCTTCCATTAAACAAGCTTATAAAAGTCAACTAACAAAAAAATTAGCTTTATCATATCTTCTAATGCTAGAAAATTGCCATGGTCCTTTCGCCTTTTTAGATAATTGGTTAAAAGAGATATAGAAAGTACTATTCCCACTTAATGATGCTAATTTAGCCAAATAGTCAACCATTTTCCATAATTAATTTAAGCGAAAAATTAGTCACCATTTAAATCATTCCCTCTTGTATGATATTAAAGTATAAAATATTAATATTGCTAAAAATTCAACTTCTTATAGCAATTCCATTATGTTTATAAACCTAACGTAACATTACAGTATATCTCAGTACCTTTCCTTATATTACCAGACAGTATGCTAGCCTAATTTGCCCTTAAGTTCATTCTCATACAAATTGTAATTTGTAAAAACCCAATAAGTCTAATTACTATCCTAAATAAGTTCTCAGATTTGCTGGCATAGCTTTAAATTCAAACGTAGTTGTTGACCAAGTTGGGATAGATTTATCCCCTATATATAATTGGATTCATTATTTGCTCTCGTGCTTGTTTTCGGACTGCCAATCTAAGCCTTTAACTCCTCATCTACTATTGCATTTTTCTGTATATGTACTTTAATCAAGAATTAAAATGTACTAGTTATTTTTTTGTTATTCTTTTGGTTCTTACTTTGGGAGGGAAAAATATGATGAGTGTAACACAAAGAGGACAAAAATATTAGCATATGAGAGGGTTTCTTTTGCACAACAAATAAATTTTATATGTACAAAAATCATGAAAGAGTAGCAACTATTGGCATATTGCTAAACCAATTTTTTGTTAAAACAAGTACACGAAGAGAAAGTACCAAGGATTCCACTTATACATGAGCTACATCTTTGAAATGTTTGGGGGTGGTCAAACCTTATTCAACTTATTCATAGCAGCTAGAAAATTTGCACATCAAGTCTCAATTATTGTCCAGTGCCAATTCACCCTATTAACGAGTGAGTAAAAGCAAACCTAATTGTTCAAAGCTGTACGACTAGAATTATGGTCAAACCTTATTCAAATGTATTTTTCACAGCAAGAAGAAAATTGCATGTAAAAACTCATTAGTGATACACATCTAATATACAATACTCCCTCCATTTTATGAACCTATTTATATTTTGGTCCGTTAAAAAGAATGATCCCTTCCTAAATTTGAAAACAATTTAGCTTAATCTTATAATTCTATCATGAAAAGTTTTTATAACCATACAAATAGTTGAACCCCTTTTTGACTTGTTTAGTAAAAGCTTTTATAACCATACAAATATTTTGAACCCCTTTTTGACTTGTTTAGGACGACAAATTCCAAAAGTCTCCATTTTTTTTAAACTTCGTGTAGTCAAACATGTTCACATAAATTAAAACGCAAGGAGTAAATGTTTATGCTATTCCTTGTAACAGATATTTCACGAACACTCTTACATTTTATATGAAGCGCAATTGGATCGATAAAAGAAGCTCAAATAAAATAAAATACAATAAAATAAGCTGCAAAGTGACATGAAGTGGGAGCAATATCAACGTCTCTTCAATTTATGGGTAGAACTTGCATTTGACGGATCATTAGAGGGGGAAAAAGCGATACTCTAATTCACTAATTGGAAGATCTACAAAGATCAATCACGACATTTAAACATATGATTACATGGCAGAAGGTGAGATATAGTTAATCTAAGGCAATTCTGGTAGAACAAGGGTCTAGTACCATGTCAAATGCGTAGAAAAAAAGCAAAGCAAACGAAGCATATCCAAAAGTAAATTAGTCTCTTGGACGGCTACGAAAAACATTATCGGATTTCAAATAGCACGACATAATCCAAAAATCTAACCCAATTGAGCATGTCTAGCACAATTTTTCCGCAGTAGCATGATCATTAATTATAACTAACGTTATTAAGTTCACCTCCGTAGGACTCAGCAGTTTCACAAGAAAACACCAATTTACTGTAAAGATTTGCTACTACTAGGTTAGACATTTGGATATACTTGAGGAAACAAAAACTCATGCTCACATAATATATTTTCATGTTGTACCATAAACACCTAAAGTATTGGTTTTAATGTGTCGTTTTGTTAACTTTCTGAATGAAGTGCATAAAAAATTCACCTTGAGTTTAATTTTTTGCAATATTTCCGTGTACGTTATAATCAAAGGGCTTTTTCATCAAATTCTTTTCCAAAATTTACTTCATTTTAGGGCTTTAATGTTTACTGTGGTTTATTTAGTTGAATAAATTAATCATCAGTTTTAATATTTGATGTTTCTTCTCCTCATGAATGAAGGTTAGATCTCATGAAAAAAGCTACTCCATTTATCAATAGCAGTTGGAATTTGCAAATTATGATTTCCATCTTTTTGAACTTGTAGATGAGTAGTAAACTAAGTACAGTATAAATAAAAATAAATGAAGTAGAAACTACTGAATTAAAATCTCACCAGAAAATTCATCAATTACACCTAGCAAACGCATGCATTAGATATAATGAGATAAACAAGACAATAATCTTGCCAATTCTGGTACAAGTTTGACTGGCTAATCAAGGCCATTTATTTATGAAATGATTCAAAAGAGACATAAAACTTAGGGTTGGCACTGTTCTTCTTCATTTTTTTCATCTGGGGTTGGAAGAGATTTTCTCCCCAATTTAATATATATGGATTTGAATTTAATCCTGAAGTAAATTGCCGTATCCAGGAAGGTCTATGCATTCAAAATTCGAATAGTTATTCTTCCAATCAACCTGAACAACAAAGGCCAATTTATTTGTCAAAACTACAATATGCCATAATTTGGTACAAGCTTAATTGACTGACTAATGTATTTTAAGGACATTTATTCATGAAGTGATTCAAAGGGGCATAAACCTTCTAGGCAGCACTACTCCTCATCATTATTCTTATGTGGGTTGGAAGAGATTTTCTCTCCAATTTATTATATTGACTTTAATTTAATTCTGAATTTAAGAGTTCATTATCTACCGAGTTTTCAACCTGCATCATTTGTTACACGACATTTCTCTCCTTACCCTTGAGGCTCCTTTGTCAAAATGCTAGCTTTTCTAGAGCTTATTCTATTTACGCAAAAAAATAAATTTAGTCAGCATTTAACTATTCTATAACAATCAAGAAATATCATGAAACTTAGAAATTAAAAAGAGCATATATATATATATATATATATATATATATATATATATATATATATATATATATATATATATATATATATATATATATATATATATATATATATATATATATATATATATATATATATATATATATATATATATATTACTCTATAAGGTGGCACATTCCTTTCATTCATCCAAAATAAGAAGAAAAAAAAGAAGAGAGAGTGGTGAAATAATCAAACAACAAATTTTATTCATAAACACATTCTCAGTATTGTCTACACCAAGCAGAACAGTACAACAATTTTTCCATATTGCATAAATCAACCAAAAAAAATATTATCAAACAGGGTAAATATAGGAGATATAACACCGTAAAGAGTAACAAAACGTTGCCCAAGTACAAATTAAGACCCAGTTTAATTTATTCCTGTATGTGATGTCTGCAGGATAAATGTTTTTCTTGGTCCAGTGGCTGAAATTGATAACTGGAGTTTGCCAAATATATTGAGCTAGGGTTACCTGCATATGCCATTGGTGCATATTCCCAGTTCCCAAGGAAACCCAAGAAGCAGTTTCCAGAATCTAAGCCTCCTGTTGCTGCTGCTGAGGAATTTGCATAGTAGTTTGAAATGAACTGATGTTCTAGAGATTGAGAATTAGCTTCAAGGGGAGAACCCTTTTCTTGATTGACACTTGTATTATTATAAGAATTGTTGTTGGAGTATTCTTGATCAAGAAAACCACTATTGCTTGATAACCCTAAATGGTCAAGAATATTAGTACTACTATTAGGGTTTGTTTCATACCATTGTTTATTGCACTTTTTGTCAAGACCTTTAATCATCATTTTCTCTTTGGTTCTTTCCCTAGCCCTTGCTCTTGCTTTGTCTCTTGACTCTCTCTTATGTGGATTATTTTGCACCACTTCACTCAATCTATGATTCATGTTTATGTCTTTTCCTCTCTCTTTCTCTTCATTGTTTGAGTTCTCCTCCCATCTTGATAGTACTTCACATTCTGACATAAGAGATTCACTCTTTTGATCTTCACTACTTGCACTATTACTATTAATAATCTCGTTACCATCACTATAATCCTTTTGTGGTCTGTTCTCTAAGAGCTCAGTTATGGCATTATTGGATTTGGAAAACAACCATTCTATAGTTTTACTTGCCTTATCAAAGCCTAACATGTCTTGGAGATCGAAGAACTTACGCGCTATGTGAAGTGACAATCTCACTCTCCGATCCCTCACGCCTTGAGCAGTGCAAATCTTGCTATGCCTATCTTTCTTCCCAGTTCTCCTTCGTGGTGGCGTTGCACTGAGATTTCTCTTCTTTGATGATGTTTTAGCTGCCTCAATAGACATTTCCTCCTTTGATGTCTCACAAGAAATATTTTGAGTACAATTGCTCTCTTTGGCATGGTGATGATCACCAGACTCTTGATCTTGGTGATGCTGATGAGACAATATTTGGTTCAAGGGCAACTCATTACTGTGATCATCAAGAAATGGAGAAGGGAAATTCAAGAAAGATGCAAGATCTTCTTGCCTTGAATTTGAACTAAGGTTTGGATGATGATTATATGTAAAAGACTTTTCAAGTAATGCTTTTGAGGTGTAGGGATTAAAGGGTTCTTGGCTGTTGCCTGAAGGAAACATTTGTAGAATTTTGTGAAAAGAAAACCCCAGAAAAAGTAATGGCTAAATTAGGTTAAATTGTTCAGGTTATAATGGAAAGTGTTGCTTTATTTTCTATCTTGAACATGTGCAAGTAGGAAAGGTTGAGAGGAGGGGAGGATAGGGCTTGACTATAGCTATGATGAAGAAGACATGATAGTGGTGGTGGTGGTTGGAAGGAAAAAATATAGATTCGCAGACCATGGAAAATTAGAAAAGTAAAGGTATCTATTTATATTCGAATCTCACTCTGTCTTTCAAGTAGTAATTTTTTGTACACTCACTCTGATTTAGTCCATCTCTCAAATTTATGGGACACTGTTCTTTTAGTCTATCTCTCAAAGAATGATTTTTTTTATACTACGTGACATTTAACTTAAAATTTCTCATTTTAACATTATTAACATAATTTATATATAATATAACTATTTACGACTACCACGAGTTTTAAAGTCTTTTTTCTTTTATAAATTTTGTATTTGATCAAACACTCTCATATAAATTTGGACGGAGGGAGAATTAATTTATGGGACAACGTTCTAGCCAATTTAAAACGCTTTAGTATTTTAAACTCTGACATGCTTTCTTTTTTATCAAACTAATAAAGTACTCTTGTGTCCCAACTTAAAGGCATAAATTGAAGGGCACAACATTTAAGGAAATAAGATATACTTTTAAAATTTATAATTTTTAAATATACCATGTGTGGTTATTAAAAATACAAAATTTATGATTTTAAATATGCCAAAATATTTTGGGTAATCATAAGAGCTTGTTAATTATCAAGGATACAATAAGAAGTTGTAAGTAAAATTATTTTGGCAAATACATAACTGAACCTTTAAACTTGGCCTTTTTTGTTATTTGAACACTTAATCATAGAGTTGTTCCTATCAGATCCCTCAACTAAACCACATTCATGTCAATTAGACACTTTGTTGACCATCTGAAATGTTTTTTATAAAAATTAAACGTGTGTATTACAGTTGCCTCTAACACCTAAAAATATTCTACTTTATAGAATTAACCCCTAAAATAAATTGAAACTCATTTTCAGAAAATGAAAAACACTATCAGCTATGGAGACTTAGTGCCCTAAAAAGCCCGCTGAAAATTTTCTTTGTTCAACTTCATTGTGTTCATGTGTCCTTCGATTTCTGCACATTCAATCATATCACTACAAAGTGTCTAATTGGCACAGATATGGTTCAGTTGACGGGCCTAATAGGAATAACTCTATGTTTAGGTGTCCAAAGGACAAAAAAGATCAAATTTAAAGGTTCAATTATGTATTCTGCCAATTATTTTCATATATAAAAATATGTCATTTTTCATAACGAACTAATCACTAAGGAAATCTCGTGATTTTTTTCTTTTATTTTTTGAATGGAAGCAGTACCTCTAACCATTACATACTTCTTATGGAATTCAAGCAAGGATGCATACATCTTTGACTATTTCACTTGATACATATTGCCTCCTACCACTACAAATAAATTTGGTTACCAAAATATAAGAATATGAGAAGAAATCACTTCATCTTTAGCTACGAGATTTGCACATGCTCTCACATGATTTTCACGAGCTTCGTTAGCCTTCACTTCCATCATTTTTCCATTATATAAACTACAATTATAATGAATATGGAGTAAATGTTTTGTCTAGTCAAATACAGTTAGTATAAATTAAAATCACAGTACATGTTATGGAGAGAAATTTTATTTTATGTCTAATACATCTGACATTAGTTGTATAAGGCTTATTTTTGTCTTATAAATTTGTAAATTTCAATTTGATCCTTCTCGATCTAGGGAAATTTGAATCTACAAATTTATAATAATACAAAACAAAATAAAAGTTTCCATATTATGAAATAGATGATAAAAGACAAAATAGAATTTGACAGTACTGTCACCAGGAGCAGGTGAGAGCGATTGATAGCAGTTAGACTTAGAGGGAGGTGGAGCTACTGAGTGTGGGAACAAAAACTCATCATATATTATTGTTTAATTTACTTTTAGCACGTCTATTAAAAAATATTAAATTTTATAAAAAAATATCTAATATAACTAAATAATTTTTATTTAAACATTTAATGTGAGGAGTAAGAAAACATTTTAGAAATATATACATAAAGGAATATTTTATAATAACAAATTAAATTCTTTCTTGATTACATAACTAGATACTTATTTTGAATTAAAATAAAAAATTATAAATTGGACACATATTTTTTTTTTGGTAATTAAGGCTTTCCATTGATCACCAATGAGAAACATTACAAAACCATAGTCTAGCTTCAACTCAGCCGACTATCTGTGAGATAACATATAAACTGTTTCTACTTTCCTAACTAACTAACACTACTATATTCGAAGGTGTTGTAATTGTTGTCTAATTCGTGGGGTACCTCTAACATTACAATTATACACTATGTCTCTCAGTAAGACAGTGTTACATCGAAATATCTTGTTGAAAACTCTTGCATTCCTTTCCAGCCAGATAGCATATGTAAATTCAGCAGTTACCATTTTGAAGATGGTTGCTCGACATGTTCGACCCTTGGCTTTGCTTATCAACCACTGCATTTTCTGGTTCCAATCATTGATGGGAGGATAGCTCTCCTACAGCCAGTTCATTGTTCTTTCCCATAAGTCCACAGTGACAGGGCAGGTCATTAGCAAGTGGTCTCTTGTTTTCTGGTGACTTTGGCATAAGGTGCATTGTTGATCAATACTCATTCCCCAGCTGTGCAATCTATCCTTTGTTGGGAGTCTGTCCTGTAAGAATAGCCATATGTTGAAAATTGCCTTTGGCCTTGCATAGTTTTGTATGATTAAATTCTTCCATGGGACTCTAGGCAACTCTTGCATCTGTGACTGGTACAACTGTCTAGTCGAGCATTTATGTTCCTTCTAGTGCTGGATCCTCTGTAGTATGTCTCTTGATAGGATGATCTTTCTGACCATCCAGCTTGCCTGGGCAGGAATTGAAATGGATTCTATAGGTCTGTCTTTGATGTAGTACACAGTGATCCACCTAATCCACAGCTTGTCCTTTTTATGAGCTAGGTCCCAGCAGGTCTTTGCAATGACAGCTTTGTTCCAGAGCTTGAGAATAGTGATATTCATCCCTCTAACTGATTTTGGGGTACACATTTTGTCCCAAGAGATATATGCTTTCTTAGTTACAGTATTCATCCCAGACCAAATGAAACTCCTACAAGTGCCTTCTATCATTTTCAGTACTTTCACAGGCAATATAAACAGTTGTGCCCAGTAAGCTTGGACCCCAAAGATGACAGATTGAACCAATTGCATTCTCCCAGAGTAGGACAGTGTTTTGGCAGTCCAAGAAGTGATCTTCGCAGTGATCCTATGCACTAGAGGTTTTCATTGCAGCAATGTGATTTTCTTGGTGGACGGGGGGAACTCCTAGATACTTGAATGGCAATTGAACTTGCTCATAGCCAAGGTGGTCAAGGATCTGTTTCTGTATAGCCAGTGCTACTCCTCCAAAATAGACCGAGCTCTTTTTCAGATTAGCCTGTAGTCTAGAAGCTGCAGAGAATTGGGAGAAACATTCGGATAGGGCCATGACAGAAGTAATGTCTCCTTTGGCAAACAACAGCAAATCATCAGCAAAGCACATGTGTGTAATGCCCATTTTTTTACATCTGGGTGGAACTGGTATGCTGGATCATCTTTTAATTAGGTGCATGATCTGCTTAAGTACTCCATAAACAGAGAAAATAGGAGGGGGGAAATGGGCTCCCTTTGCCTCAGTCCCCTGGTAGCAGCAAAGGGTACAGTTGCCTCTCCATTGACTAGCACAGAGAAGCTCACTGTTGAGATACATTCCATTATCCATTTAGTGAAGGTGTTGGAGAAGCCAATCTGTTCCATAACCTACTGTAGAAATACCCATTCAACTGAAGCATACGCTTTCTGGAGGTCTATTTTTATCATGCATCTGGGGGACACATGTTGTCTAGTATAGCTTTTGACTAGTTCATGTGCCAGGATGATGTTGTCCTGGATCTTTCTGCCTGGGATGAATCCTGCCTGAGCTTCATTGATAATACTAGCCATCACATTCTGCAACATGTTAGCCAAATTTTTTGAGATTATTTTGTAGAGGACAGAACAGCAAGCAATAGGCCTATACTCTTTGACTGTAGATGGTTTGGACAGTTTAGGAGTGAGGGTAATAGTTGCACAGTTTATTGGTTTGAACATCCTAGTTGAGGTGAAGAACTGCTTAATGGCAATGAGTGACCTGGTTACCAATGATGCCCCAGCTCTTTTTGAAGAATAGAACATTGTATCCATCTATCCTAAGTGCTTTGTCATCTCCAATAGCCTTGAGACTCTCTGCTATTTCTGTATCAGTTACATCAGCACATAGTTCCTTTCTTTGTTGTTGTGTCAGTTTGGGCCATTTGACATGTACAGTTGGTTTATAGCTGGCAGATTGGTAGAAGAGGTTCCCGTCAGTGACTTGTAGAATCCCATGATTTCCTCTTTGATTTCTTCAGCTGTAGTAAGTTTGATTCCCCCTGCATTTGTAAGTTCAGTAATCTGGTTGTGTTGAGATCTCTCCTTCATTACTGCAGAGACGTACTTAGTGTTGAAGTCCCCAAGTTGTATCCATTTTTCTCTTGCCTTCTGTTGCATAACACTTTCCTCAATTAGTGACCATTTTTCCAGTTTTAGTACCAGCTCCTTCTCCTTCTGTTGTAGGCCATCAGTGTATGCTTGATTCATCTGGGCTTGTATTGTCCCCAGTTCCTGTCTACACTGTTCTATTCTCTGTGAGATAGTCTTGAATTCTTTCATATTCAGGACCTTCAAAGGGCTCTTCAAGGCTTTGAGTTTGGATCATATTGCTCTCATAGTGTCTAACTTTCCACCATGTCACACTCTTGCCACAATCTGCTGGAAATCCTCATGCTCAGCCCAGACATTAACGAATTTGAAAGTCTTTTTCCCATGCCAGGAAGATGATGTTAGTGTCATTATCATGGCATTATTGTCTGAGATTAAAGGCAGATCATAATCAGTTACCACCTGGTTCTATTTGATCATCCATTCATAGTTATCAAAGACTCTGTCCAGTCTACTGCATACTCTATCCACACCAGTTTGTTTATTTGTCCATGTGTAATAGTCACCCCTCCAAGGCAATTCTGACAGTCCAGCTAGCTGAATACATTTGTTAAACTCTTGAGTTTCAGGGAGTCTAACTGGATTGCAAGACTGCCTATCTTTGTCACATAAGAAAGCATTGAAATCCCCAGCAACTACCCATGGATGTTGCATTCCTAATGCCAGTGCTTGTAATCTGCTCCATAAGGATCTTCTATGTTCCAGCCCATTAAAACCATACACCACAGTGAGGAAGCATGTGAAATCCCCTGACCTGCAGGTAACCTGCTGTTAATCAATCGGCTTTCCTCCAGAACACTAGTGACTGTAAAAACTTTTGGATTCCAGAGAATCCACACTCTACCCTTTTCACATGAGACATAGTTTGTTAAGATACCACAGCCTGGTGCTAGTAGATTAGCAATTTTACTAGCATGTATTTGCTTAACCTTAGTTTCTACTAATCCAACTAGGTTAATATTGTTTTTCCTTATATACTCCCTAACTTCTTTCTGCTTGTACCTTTTATTTACACCCCTTATGTTCCAAACTAGCCGCTTCATTGATAAGATGTTGATCCCCCTAACTCCCCTGGAGGGTCATTTTTACTACCAAAAACTAGTTCAAATCTATTACTCACAGTGATGGGGGACAGAGGTGGGAAATTAGTGATGTTGAGTGCTGGACTCTGAGGTTGTTTCCCTTTGTCACTGCCTTTATCATCCGTCTGGCTCTGGACTGTCCTGTCTTAAGTATGAACCCCCTTGGATTCATTATGATGTATTGGAGGTTGCCTCTGCACAGCTGGGCCCTTAGTTCTCCATTCCTGGACTGCCTTTGGCTTCCACACTTGTGTAGGCTATTTTGGGATTTTCTTTGGCTGCGCTGCACAATTGTGTCCTATTGTTTGGAATTTCTCACAATAGGAGGGCTTCCACTCATAGACCACATCTTGAAGAAACTTCTTCCCATTCGGATCCATAGCCCATATCTCTGTTGGTAATTCATTAGTAACAGTCACCTCAATGAGCATTCTGGCATAAGAAATCCGTGTCTGTTTTGTTGTACATTCATCCGCAAAAATTGGTTTTTTCCTAATACACTAGCAATTCTGCTTAGAGACTTCATACCCCAGCAAGACATTGGTAGTTTCGGAAACTTTACCCACAATGGTATTTCAGTTGGGAACTCTTCTGAGAAATCAAATTCTGGTGTCCATTGTTTGAGTATTATAGGCCTATTTGCTATTGAGTAAGGACCAGCACACAGTATCTCTTTGGCATCAGCAACTGCTTTGAATTTCACAATGTAATACCCTTCGTCATATAGAACAATTCTGGTTAAGGGACATGGGACCAGTGGTGGTTAAGCCAGGACCATCTCCTAGGATGTATACCACTAAGGCACACTTCCATTTGGCTTCCTCCTCCTCCACCTCCGCTTTATCCAGTTGTTCTATGGGCTGTCCATCAACTATCACTGGGGGTATGTAGTCAAGAGCCATTCCATGAGTCGCAAATCGATTCTTCTGAAATAGTGTTGTCCAGCTCTTCTTAGGCTCCACCAATGTGTTTTTGCTAGTCTCTGGTTGTTCCTCTATTGACATTGTTGGTTGCATGGTTGTCTCTGCCGGAGGATTTGGTTCCACTGTACACGGAAGGGTTGTAATCCCTTCGACCTCTGTTGACTTGGGCGTTTCCATTGTCGTGTCTAGTCCATCTATTAGAGCCTTTTGCTGTATTGTCACTGTCTAGGAAGCTTGTTCAACAGCTTCCATGGTGCCTAGGGCTTGCACATGTGGAGGGTTTTGCACCTCCTTCGTACTGTTCTTCTCCAGAATCAATTGATTCAGCTTGTCAAAAGTATCAATCGGGATTTTCCGCGATCGTCCTCTTCCCCGACTTCCGCCTTTCGCCACAACCACGAGCTCGGCGTACGTTATGCTAACGTGCGCCGAGAGGATGAGAAAGCGACGGCGTACGTTAATTATGTATAATTGGACACATATTATGAACCGGAGGGAGTATTTATCAATTCAAAAAATGTATATTATATGATTTAATATATAACTTTATTGATGAATTATAATTAATTAATATGTACAATAAATCTTAATTTTTGACTTAAAAACTCCCTTCATCTCAATTCATGTGATATTTTTTGCTTGTTCAGATTTAAACATCCTTTTTATTGTATATTTTGACACAAAAGATTTTATTTTTCATAATAAAATTTTTATATTTAGAAATATGCAAAAGATATTATAATTCACAACAATTTAAGATATTTAAAAAAATATAAAAATTATAGTAAAAAATTAATTTATTTATTTGGCTTTCAAAAATTGAACACCATTATATAAAATCGGACAAAGAGAATCATATAATCTAATATAAATATGGAATGCAAGTGAATTTTTATTAAAAAAATATTGAGCTAAGAGAAGGCAAGGAAATGGGCGACTATTTTTTGTGGAGTGGTGGAGGGAGGTCTATGAAAGTGTTTTAATAGGGGTAGGTATTGGCCAAAGCCTATAGCTATGAAAACCTAAAGAGAAGGACAATTATTTCAAGCAATATTAATAAAATTGTTTTACCACGAGAAGTTATATTTTGTCTCTCATGCAATTAACACTTAATGTACGGTGCTTTTTTGGTCATACAAATTAATGGACCTTAATTTTGTACTTTTGCATTTGTAGAAATTTGAGTTTATAATTTTGTGAGATAAAAAAAATATGTCATACAACTAATATCAATTGTAGGAGAGACAATAAAAATTTGAGTTTTACTACACATTAAAACTTTCAAGGCCATGCTCCCTTTGACTGGCTGTCTCTCTGTGTATCATTTTCAATTCTAAAGTTTGCAAACCCCACTCCCCTTCTTAATTTCTTCCTGTCTTTAGATCACTAGCACACAGACTAATCAAATCAATCAAAAACGTTTCAATTGTAAATACTCCCTCCTTTCCATTGTATTACACACACACTTATATATATATATATATATATATATATATATATATATATATATATATATATATATATATATATATATATATATATATATATATTTGTGTAGTTATAATCATCTCATTATGGTAAAATAAAAAATTTAAATTTAATTTTTTTTAAATATTAAAATAATATCATTTATATATATATATGCTAAAAAGAAAAGTGTAACTTATAAAATAAAACAAATGGAGACAGTGAGTATATAAATTCATGCATAACTTTTATAGAGTATTATTTAATACCGACAACTAGACACTGCGCATAGTTCTGCTCGATTATTTTTCTTATATGCGACCAATTAAATAATAATGTATTATCTTATGTGAAGTTTTATCTTGGGATTAATTGCTCTAATGCACAACCAAATGGCCCCTTGAATTGAGAAATGAGGAGTGAAAGAATTTTAATTACGATTATCTATTGTATAACCATCAATGCCTATTCTATCACGCACAGTATAGATAACCACTATATACACAATAAATCAATCGACCCTAAGTCTTAAGTCTAACAAGCTAGAAAAACTTCAAGTTGTGCTTCTAATATTGATTCCTCCTAAATCCTAAGATATACATCTTCCTTGACTACTTAAGGAAAAATCATATGGAACATAAAAATTGATTGGGATGACCGATAGGTCATCTATAGTTTTAAATTCTAATTCTGTATCTCGAAACTTCAAATATCTCATTTTAATCTTTTTTTAATTTGTGTTTTCAATTTGGGTATTTTTTGGAAGGCTTTTATATAAAAAAATAATAAAATTTGATATTTTATCTTAAAAATCGATTTGAGTTGACTTCGATCAATATTTGAGCAAATATATCCGGATCCGTATATTGATGGCCCCGTTGGGTCCGTATCGTAATTTAGGACTTGGGCGTATGTCAGGAATCGAATTCGGAGTTCCCTGCCTCGAGTTTTCGTATTTTGTTGAAAAATTGAGGTTTGGTGGCTTAATGAATCTAAAAGTTTGACCAATGACTTTGTTGATATCGAGTCTATATTTTTAGTTCCGGACCTAGTATAGGTCTGTTACTATATGTATGACTTCCTTGTTGAATTTGGTAAAGGAAGTTAGTTTGACGTGATTCTGGCGTTCGGTTATTAAAATAGCAAATCTAAAGTTTTCTTGAAAATTTTATTTGATTTGGTATCTGATTCATAGTTCTAGGTGTTATTTTGGTGATTTAATCGCGCGAACAAGTTCGTATGATACTTTCGGACTTTTGTGCATGTTTGGTTTGGAGCCTCAAGGACTTGGGGTGAGATTTGGCCGGGCTACATAGTTGTTTGGACATAGAAAACAAAGTTGGTATGCTTTAGTTCTGGCGCAGGCCTCAGACCTCGTAATTATGAGGTTAGGCCTCGCATTTGCGACGTTGCAGAATCCTTGTTAGGTTCGTAATTGCAAGCTATTTTCTCGCAATTGCAAAGAATAACTGGGCACATTCACATTTGTACTCAATTTCTTCGCATTTGCGAAGTTGGGCTATGGAGTGGGGATGGGGGGGACAATGTTCGCATATGCTATCAAATGATCTTAATTGCGGGGTGTTCATGTTCGCAATTGCGAACAAATAATCTCAATTGTGATGACAACAGGAATGTAGGACCCTCGTAATTGCGAAGGATTTCTCACATTTGCGGGTTTGCAATTGCAATAGCTGCGCCTAAAGAAAATTCGAGTTTGATGAGAATTTTCTCATTCTTTTAAATTTTCGAACCTAGAGAACCCTAGAGGTAATTTTCTCAAGAATCCTTCTTCCCCAATTCATTGGTATGTGATTTTAACTCACTTTCTTTCATTTTTAATTACATTTTATAAGATTTCAACCTAAAATATAGGATTCTTATGGTGGAAATTGGAGGTTTGAGTAGAATTAGGAATTTTTATAAAATCTGAATAGACCTCAAATTGAGATAGAATTTCGAAATAAATTACATAACTGGATTAGTGGTGAATAGGAAATTGGGTTTTTGTCCAAATTTTTGGTTTTGACCAAGTAGGTCCGAGAAGTGACTTTTCTTGACTTTTTCAATAATGACCAAAATTAAATCTTTTGTAATCGTGGGTAGTTCCTAAGGTTTATTTTGAATCGTTTGGTTGAAAACTTGCTAGATTTTATTGGTTTGGAGGCTTGTTTGAAAGGCAAACCAATGGTTGAGCTTTGAGTTGATCTTTAGAGCAAGGGAAGTGTCATGGTTAACTTTGACTTGAGGGATTATGACTTGTTTGCCTATTTGTTACCTGTTTAGATGATGGATACAACATATATGCGAGGTGACGATTACTTATGCATTTATGTTGGGTTGAGCATGCAGGTCGGACTTGTTTTTTGTAATTTATTATTTTTCTTGATCATGATATCCATTCTTATACTAGCTAAACACTAAATTGACTGTTCTTCCCGTATTTATGGACTGTCTATGATAATTGAGTATTGTTTATGAAGTTCAGATTGGTTTTGTGTAACCATTGTTGACATAAAGCTTGTCCTTGTTTATTTCATCTCCCTATTATTATATGTTCATTGTTATATGGTAAGGGGGAGTGTTAATGCGCAAAGCATGATGTCGTGTCATGTTTGAGAGTTAATGCACGAATGGTGATATCATGTCATATTTGAGAGTTAATCCGCGAAGGGTGATGCCATATCATATTTGAGAGTTAGTGCACGAAGGGTGATGTCGTGCCATATCTATTGATTTATGATGAAAGTGAGAGTAAAATCACGAAGAGTGATATCATGCCGTTATTATTTATTCACAGTGAGGTTGAGAGTAAAAGCACAAAGGGTGATATCGTGCAGTTTTGTTGATTATGTTTATTTGTGTTACTGGTTAAAGCCATATTGACTATTTCGGTTATTATTTCCTATTGCAGTTATCTTATCTTGTTGTTATGACCCAAAGGGTTATCACCAATTTTAATTAAATTTTGTGTTTCTGAGATCTTGAAAACCTCATTTATAGTTGTCTCAATTTGTGTGCGCAGTCCGGGCGCATAGCCAGAAAGCTTAAATATTAAATTCTGTGAAAAATGCTAAGTTTTGATTTTATAACAAATTAATTTGATCTTGGTCAAAATTTTGGGTAAACGGAACCAGACTCGTATTTTGATGATCTCGGAGGGTCCGTAGGAAAATATGAGACTTGGACGTATGCGCGGAATTGAATTTTGAGGTCCCTATCCCGAGAAATGAATTTTTGGAATAACTTGTTTTTTGAAATTGTTTATAAGGCTTTAAAATGAAATTTGATTAGAACCTGATCTTATCGGTCCCGTATTTTGGTTCTGGCTTTGGGTACAAATATTATACATGATTTAAAAAGTCTTTGTGAAATTTGGTGTAAAATGGACGTCGTTTGATGTGATTCGGACCTAAATTGGAAAACATTTGATGTTTTATCAAGTTTGAAAGAATTCATGGATTTTGAAGTTTAATCCGATGTTTATGATGTATTTTGGCGATTCGATCATGTGAATAAGCCCGTAGGATATTTTTTAAGTTGTGTGTATGTTTGGTTGGGAGCCCGAGGGCTTGGGTGAGTTTCAAGTAGGTTCCGGAAGGTCTTAGGCTTAATAACTCAAGTATTGCAGGTCCAGAGCTATTTCAACTCTCTGAACCCGTTAGTGCGGCCCGCGAGATATCGTGTGCCGCCACGTAGGGGCCAACACGGTCCGTGGTCACTTTTGTGCGAGCGCGGTGGGTGCTCTACGGCCGCACTCTATTTTGTGCGGTCCGCATAGTGTCATAGGCCCTCAGGTTCACAAACCTCTGCGACCGCGGTCCATATGTGCGGTCTGCACATGGGCTCTGTCAAAGGTATAAATAGATGTGATTTTAAGTTATTTTTATTTTTCAAAACCCTAAAACATAAGAGGCGATTTTTCAAGCAACCTTTCTTCCCCAAGTCAATTGTAAGTCATTTTTAACAAGTTTTCTTCTGTCATTAACATTTGTTTACATGATTTCAACTTCAAATCAAAGATTTTCATAGGGGAAATTGGGTGTTTTTGAGTAGAACCTAGGTTTTTCAAAAATTAGAGATTTGGGCATCAATTTGAGGTCCGATTTCAAAACAAATTATATATTTGACTTTATGGAAAAATTGGTAGTCGGTTTTTGGTTCGAACCTCGGGTTTTGACCACGTGGACCTGGGGGCGATTTTTGACTTTTGGGTAAAATTTTGGAAAAGTCATTTTCATGCGTGAGGGTTGGATCATTTAACTCTTATTGATGTAATGAAGTGATTTGTGATTAGATACGAATGAATTGGCGGTGGAATCGAGGGGCAAAGCTATAATTGAGACTTGAGTAATGTTCAAGGCATTGATGTAAATGTTTGGTCTCTTCTTAGCTTGGGGGATTAGGGGTTGAGTCATATTTTCTATGTGTTAATTGTTGAGTACGATGTATAGGCACGGTGAAGAGTATCTATATGTTGGTGTCTAGCATGACCATGAGTCTTTACATTGTGAATATCATAATTTCATTATTTCTTTCATGCCTTGGTGATGATCTCTGTATGTTTTGAAAAGCTTGTGAAAGGAATTGTGACCTTTGAACATCGAGGAGAATTTGCTCGAGTTATAATACAAATTATGAAAGTATATGAGATGATTGAACCCTTTGGAGCATTGGCTCAAGTGGTAATGTTAGTTGCGAATTAAAAGCGAGAGAAAGATGAAGAGATATTAAATTATTCCCTCGCTGGGATGTTCGTGGTTCTGTTGATTATCTCCCTTGCCGGGAAGCTAAGTTTATTGATATTGTTTTCCTTGCCGGGATTTAATTGTTTAACTGTGTTCCTTTGCCGAGATTTCTATTATTAATTGTTTACTTCCTTGCTTCTTTGTTTGTGATTGTTGTTTGGGTGAGGAAGATAGTTAAAGCACGAAGTGTGATGCCGCGCATTGTTTGCTATTGTGAAGAAGAGTGTAAAGCAAGAAGGGTGATGATGTGTAATATGATGTCCCATTCCGTACCCATTTTCATTGACTATATGGTGAGGAAAAAGAGTAATAGAATGAAGGGTGGTGCCGTGCGCATTATCATTATATGATTGATTTTGTGAGAACGAGAGAAAAAGCATAGAAGGTGATGCCATGCACACTTTTACTGTAAAATATTATTTGGTGAGGACGAGAGTAAAAGCACGAAGGATAATGCCGTGAAAGTTGTTTAATATATGATTCTTATTGATATTCTAGTTATGTTGTTTCTTTCCTTACTTGATGTTTTCTACTCAGAACTGGTACCTACCCCACAACATGTTCCCCCCCTCATATTGACTGATTATTTCCTTTATTTCTCTTTTGCTTATATATATATATATATATATATATATATATATATATATATATATATATATATATATATATATATTAACTGCACAGGATTATTTGGTAGTCTAGTCCTAGCCTCGTCAGTACTTCGCCGAGGTTAGGCTAGACACTTACCATCACATGGAGCCGGTTTTGCTGATACTACACTTTGTGATCTTTTGCACAGATCCAGGTACCGGACAACAATAGTAGTTTGAGGGCTTCCTTCAGTCCTCTCGGAGACCCAAGGTAGACCTGCAGCCATGCGTGAGCCCTGGTGTCTCCCCCTATCTTTATTTCCTGTTTCCTTTATCTTTATTCAGGAACAGTGTATTGTAATTTCTACATACTCTATATGTATGAATCTTAGATAGTCAGTCTTACTGTGACACCAGATTTTGGGTATATTGGAGGATTTGGAAAGTTGTAATAGACACTGCATTTAGATATTTCATCATTAACTTCTGCTTAAGTATTTACATTTTTGTCGTTCTTATGTTATAACTGGTGTTTGTTAAAAAGAAGTAATTTCTTAATGAAAAAGTTAGTTAAAGGTTGGCTTGCCTAGCTCTCATTAGTAGGTGCCATCACGACTCCCGAGGGTGGAAAATTCGGGTCGTGGCAAGTTGGTACCAGAGCTCTAGGTTATATAGGTCTCATAGTTCACAGACAGGCTTAGTAGAGTCAAAAGGATTGGTACGGAGACGTCTGTATTTACCCCTAGAGGCTACAAAGTTAGGAAAAGCTTCACATTTGTTCTTTCTCATCTTGCGGTTTGGTTTCTCAATGCTAATTGAATTTCTACTCTGTTCTATGGCGAGAACAAGCGCTTTCTCATCCAACGCTCAGCAGCTCGAGCCCCAGCAATAGCCCCCATTAGGGGCAGATGTTGAGAACGAGGCCATTCTAGAGGCCTAGGCAGGGGCAGGGCTCAGCCTCGCGTAGCAGCACCTATGACGGATCCTCAGGTTGATTTTGATAAGGAGGTTCTGGCCTTAGCAGTCCTAGTGGGCCCAGCTCAGGTCCCAGATGAGTTCATTGCTACCCAGTTCTTTAGGATGCTTTGGTCCGATTGGTGGGCCTTATGGAGAGTGTCACTCGAGCAGGTTTGCTTCCCGCAACACCAGCAGTCTCTCAGGCTGGATGAAGGGCTCAAACTCCTGCTACTCGCATTCCGGAGCAAGTAGCACCTCATATTCAGACTCCAATAGTTCAGCCAATTAGGGTAGTACGGCCGGGTGTGGTAGCTCAGATCGATAATGGAGCGGCTATGTTCGCCAATACTTTGTGGAGGTTGGATAGGTTCACCAAACTCTTCACTTCTAGTTTTAGCGGTGCATCTACTGAGGATCCACAGGATTATATGGAAAGTTTCCACGAGGTTCTCAGGAACATGGGCATTGTTGAGACCAATGGGGTCGATTTTGCTACATTTCGCCTGTCTAGGTCCGCCAAGATTTGGTGGAGGGATTATTGCTTAGCTAGACTAGCAGGGTCACCAGCCTTGACCTGGGAGTAGTTCACGCAGCTATTTCTATAGAAGTTTCTCCCTATTACGCAGTGAGAGGCCTATCGAAGGCAGTTCGAGCGCCTCCAGTAGTATTCTATGACGGTCACCTAGTATGGGACCAGGTTCATCGACTTAGCTCGCTATGCTCTTATTATACTTCCCACTAAGAGGGAGAGAGTGAGATGATTTATTGATGGACTCATTCAGTCGATTCGTCTACAGATGGCTAGAGAGTTGGGAGTGAGATACACTTCCAGGAGGCGACCAATGTTGCCATTGAAATGGTGTTATCACAAGGGGTGGTCATAGGGCAGACAAGAGACCCCATCAGTTGGGCAGAATGATGCCTCTTTTAGAGGAAGAGATACGTATGATATGGGTCATCCTCCAAGGCCCATTCAGTTAGCACTCCAGGTCTTTTATGGTACTTCAGGTGGTCATGGTTCTTAGGCATATTATTCTGATCAGCAGCCTTACAATGCACCACCAACTCCCATCAGTGTACCGCCGCTTCCAGAGTTTTCGGGGTGGCCATTTAGGTCGACCAGGTCAACAGTCTCAGTAGCCGAGGGCTTGTTACACTTGTGGTGATACAAGTCAAATTACTAGGTTTATCCATCGAGCACCGAGTAGCTCTCAGCATCAGGGTTCCCGTGCTATAGTTCAGGCACCAGGTATTCCACAGCCTGCCTAGCCAGCTAGAGGTGGGGGTAGAGGTACTAGAGGTGGATCTCAGGCCTTTAGAAGTGGAGGCTAGCCAGCTACATGTCATCCCAAAGAGGTAGATTTGAATGGTGGGGCCCAATCCCGATGTTATGCTCTTTAGACCAGGCCCGAAGCTAAAGCTTTGGATGCAGTTATTACAGGTATGATTCTGGTTTGTGATATAGATGCATCAGTGTTATTTGATTTGGGGTCTAAGTATTCGTATGTGTCATCTTATTTTAACTCGTACTTGGTCATGCCAAGTGATGCATTGAGTGTTCCTCTTTATGTGTCTACACTGGTGGATGACTCTATTATGGTCGATCGAGTCCATCGTTCTTGTATTACTGTGATTGGGGGTCTTGAGACTCGTGTAGATTTTTTGCTTTTATACATGGTTGACTTCGATATTATATTAGGATAGAATAATTATCACTCTACCACGCTATCTTGGAATGTCATGCAAAGACGGTGACCTTAGCTTTACCGGTTATGCCTCTATTGGAGTGGAGATGGACTCCTGGTCATTCTAACCGTAGTGTTATCTCTTATGGGAAGGCTCGATGCATGGTCGAGAAGGGGTGTTTGGCCTATTTAGCATACATTCATGATTCTAGTACTAAGGTTCCCTCTATCGATTCTGCGCCCGTTGTTTTTGATTTTCCTTATGTCTTCCCTTCAGACCTGTTGGGTATGCCACCCGACAGGGGTATTGGCTTCTATATTGATCTGGTTCCAAGTACTCAGCCCATTTCTATCCCTCTATATTGTATGGCGTCGCTTGAGTTGAAACAGTTAAATGAGTAGTTGCAAGACTTGCTTGAGAAGGGTTTTATTAGACCCAGCGTTTCGCCTTGGGGTGCATTGGTGTTATTTTTTAATAAGAAGGATGGGTCAATGAGAATGTGTATTGATTTCTGGCAATTAAAAAGGTTATGGTCAAGAATAAGTACAGGATACCGAGGATTGATGATTTGTGTTGGAAACACGTTTCAAATGCAATATACTAAACGTGTGTTCTTTTGTAGGTTTTGATGAATGTCAAACAAAGCAATAAGCGATATATAGCAGTGCTCAAGGACAAGCACAAAATGGATGCATTACAAGAAGCTCAAGACAAAGTTTAGAAATGTTATAATTGAGTCAATATTAATTGTGATCTTGATTCCTCAATCTTGGCTCATAACATGGCTTCTCTACTAAAATTATTTTTCCAAAATCATGCATATCTAACTTAAGTGTCAAATGATTTTAAACTATGCATATTTATATTTGTTAAAATGTTTTTCAAACATGCCTCAAAAATCTGGGCTAAGATAATCGATTATGTACTTATGATAATCGAGTATCTCTAAGCCAAGACTGCATGACAATCGATTGTTAATTAATGATAATCGATTGTGAGTAAGTCAGTTAACATCAGGTTTTTGCAAACTGCATAACAATCGATTGTGTACTTTTGATAATCGATTGTTAACTGAGGCAAAGTTTTCAAAACTCAGAAAAATCGATTATGAACTAATGGTAATCGATTAGAATGAGAAAAATGTCTCCCAGTGTTTTTAAATAAATTAATAATCGATTGTGGCTTTTGATAATCGATTATATATGAGACAGAAAGTTTTGAAATTAATTAATAATCGATTATGGCTTTTGATAATCGATTATATATGAGACAGTAAGTTTTGAAATTAATTTATAATCGATTGTTCTATTTGATAATCGATTGTTGGAACTAACCGTTGTCACACATTTTCAAATTACCTTCAGGTAATCGATTGTTGATATTTAACAATCGATGTTTTGCGTAAAATCTGGAAAAGATTTTCTGAACGTTGTTAAAATAATCGATTGTTGATTTCCTGATAATCGATGTTTTATGCCAAAAATTGGAAAGGATTTTTTAACGTTATAAATAATCGATTATTGATTTGAAGTAATCGATTGTTGACGTAAAATCTGGGATTGAATTTTTGATCTGATAGGCAAACAATCGATTGTTTAGTCTTGACAATCGATTGTCACTGAGTAATTTCAGCAATCCTTAATTGGCAATTAGACAACGGTAAGACTGAGTTTTTCACCTATAAATACAGGCTTAACTCAGTGTTTTCACAACAACAACATATACAATTTAAGTATTTTCATTGCTAAAAGCTTTCTTACATTGATCATCATTTTCATTCATCCATAAAGCTTTTTGAAGAGCCATTCTATTGAGCTAAGTTGTTGTGATCTTGAGCGTACTATTTCTACTCATATCTACTCATTGAGGAGTACTTTGTAAAGTGAGTTTGTTTTGTGTTTGTAAGAGAATTGCGATTCTCGTTTGTTGAGGAACTTGTGATTCCTCAGTTGAAGTCTTTGGGATTGTTATCCCCGAGCAGTTGAAGTCTTTGGGATTGTTATCCCCGAGCAGTTGAAGTCTTTGGGATTGTTATCCCCGAGCAATTGAAGTCTTTGGGATTGGTATCCCCGAGCAATTGAAGTCTTTGGGATTGTGATCCCCGAGCACCTAGGTGAGGCTTGTGTCCTCAGCTGTAACGGTTTGTTAAGCACCCGTAAGCTTGACAAGTTTAGTGGAAATCTCGAGAGAGTCTCTCGGGGGCTGGACTAACCACGTTTGTGGCCAACCAGGATACATCATTGTGTAAGTTTATTTTACTGCACTTGTTTTAATTTCTGCAAAGTTTTTAAATTCCGCACTAAAACGCTTAATATTTTTAAAACGCTATTCACCCCCCCTCTAGCGTAAAGCGTTATTTCCAACAATTTGTTCGATCAGCTTCAGGGTGCCAAAGTAACAAAGATTGACTTGAGATTTGGCTACTATTAGTTTAGGATTAGGGCATCCGATGTCCCTAAAATAGCTTTTCGCACTCGGTACGAGAATTATGAGTCCTTAGTTATGTTTTCAGGTTGACAAATGCCCCAACGACTTTTACGGACTTGATGAACCCAGTGTTCGACCTTATTTAGACTCGTTCGAGATAGTCTTCATTGATGATATATTGATATACTCCAGCAGCCGGGAAGAGCACGAGTAGCATCTCAGGGTAGTTTTTCATACTTTGAGGGATAGTCAACTATATGCTAAATTTTAGAAGTGTGAGTTCTAGTTGAGATCAGTTGCATTCCTGGGTCATGTCGTATCAACAGAGGGTATTCAGGTTGATTTGAAGAAGATTGAGGTAATCAAGAACTGGCCTAGACCAGCATCAGCTACATATATTTGGAGTTTCTTGGGATTGGCAAGCTACTATCATCGGTTTGTAGAGGGGTTCTCATCTATTATAGCCCCGATGACCAGGTTGACCCAGAAGGGTTCCCAGTTAGATGGTCGGACGAGTGTGAGGTAAGCTTTCAGAGGCATAAGACAGCTCTGACTACAGTACCGATATTAGTTTTGCCCACAGGTTTAGGGCCCTATACAGTTTATTGTGATGCTTCCCATATTGGGCTTGGTGAAGTGTTGATAAAAGATGGCAAGGTCATTGCCTATGCTTCACGCCAGTTGAAGATTCATGAAAACAACTATCCAATACATGATTTGGAGTTGGCAGCCATAATTCACTCACTGAAGATTTTGTGGCATTATCTATATTGCATGGCATGTGAAATGTTCATGCATCACAAGAGTCTTCAGTATTATTTAAGCAAAAGGAGTCGGTTTGAGGCAGAGGAGGTCGTTAGAGTTATTGAAGGATTATGATATCACTATTTTATATCATCCGGAAAATTCCAATGTGATGGCTAATGCTTTGAGTAGGAAGTTAGCAAGTAAGGCAGTCTTGCTTGTATTCCAGCTGGTGAGAGGCCACTTGCTTTAGATGTTCAGGATTTAGCCAATTCGTTCGTGAGACTAGATATCTCTGAGCCCAGTCATGTGTTAGCTTTCGCGGTCACTTGATCTTCATGTTCGGACCATACCTATGGTCGGTAGTATGATGATCCTTATTTGTGTGTCCTTAGAGACAGGGTGCAGAGCAGAGATGCCAGGCACGTACTCTATTCATCCAGGCACCACAAAGATGTATCAGGATTTGCGCAGCATTATTAGTGGTGTAGAATGAAGAAGGATATCGTTGCATATGTGACTCGTTGTTTGAATTATCAGTACGTTAAGTATGAGCATCAGAGGCTTGGTGGACTGTTTCAGAGGATTAAACTTCCTGAGTGGAAGTGGGAGAAGATCAGTAAGGACTTTATTTTTGGACTCCCGTAGACTTGGAAGAAGTTCGATGCAGTTTAAGTCATTGTTAATAGGCTGACCAAGTCAGCACATTTAATTCCTGTGGCAGTCTCCTACTCATCCAAGAGGTGTTCATCTTCATGGTGTGCCTGTATCTACCATTTTGGACAGAGGAACACAGTTTACCTCGCACTTCTGGAGAGCAGTTCAGTGAGAGTTGGGCACAAGTGTTGAGTTGAGCATAACATTCATCCCCAAACGGATGGTCAGTCCGAGCGGACTATTCAAATTTTGGAGGATATTCTTCGAGCTTGTGTTATTGACTTTGGACATTCGTGGGATCAATTTTTGCCTTTAGGAGAGATTGCCTACAATAATAGCTACCAATCAAGTTTCCAGACAGCTCCTTATGAGGCTCCATATGGCAAGCAGTGTCGATCTTCGGTTGGATGGTATGAGCCGGGAGAGGCTCAATTATTATGTATCGATTTGGTTCAGGAATTTGAGGAGGTTTTTCCTTAGGCAATGAATATCTAGGATTTTAAAATAAAAATTACTTTTATATTTTCTATTAGTACATTAAGGCAAAAAGAAAATCAAAAAAAGAGAAGAGAACGTTCTTTTAGTGCTTCTTTAAGAGTTTTCTTTTAAGATTTTAATACCAAAAATCCAAAAAGATTTTATTTTTGAGTTTCTTCTTGGGAAATTAGTGAAAAATAATTTTTTTTTATTTTCATTAGAAATTTGGGATATTGTACATAGAAAAAAAGAAGACAACATACTTTATCTTTGGTTTATCATTGTTTCTCTTTTAGGCAATCAAAATTGAAATTCAAAAATAATTTTTATTGCTTGTTTCGGAATCTTACGCCAGGATATCAAATAAAAATTTATAATATTTTTTTATGGTTTATTCTTTAGATTTTCTTCCTAAAAATGAATCAAAACACATTCTTCTCTTGTAGAGTCTTTTCCTTAATAAGTTACCATAGAGCATTTGTTTCATAAAAGAGAATATCCATTAAGCTTGAGTTTAGAATAGGTTATAGAACATTAAGTATAGAAAATTTAAAAGTGGGTTTTGCTTAGTAGCCATTAAGATATAAGAAAAAAAGAAAAAGGAGAATGCCAGTTTGTTTATCTTATTCCCGTTCTTCCAGAACTACGCAAAGATATGATTCATGCGGGGTCATGATACATAGGCAACCAACATAGGGTTCGATCAAATCATTTTTTTCAAAAGACAAATAGAGAAAAAAAATGAAAGAAAACAGAAAAAAGAGATGAAATCATGAGATGTGAGAAATGAGAGAAAAGAAGAGAGTGATAATTAGAAGGGAAAAGAGGAGGGTTAATGAGCCAACAGGTGTTGGAAAGGAAAAGAAAAGACAGGTTTAAATGAACAAATTGGGATGATGCCAACTGACATTTGTGCCCTCGAAGTCATTATAGAACCGATAATTGTGTCTAGGTGGATTGCACATTAAGTGAAATTATCTTCTGTTTAATGTCCTAACGCTAACCTGATGACTTCAATTTGTTATACTCATATGAGAAGGTGGTTAGTTTGTAGTTTTTAAAGTTGTATCTCTTCTCTACAACACAAAGTAAAAAGGCAATGGTAGACAACAATTGAACTGAGTTGGTTGACACCGATGCCCGAAAGCAGTTGGTTGAACAAGACAATGGGCTGGTTGAAGAGGTAAAGATGCTAATACAACACTTAGCGGACATGTACCAGGCTTAGATGACTAGGACAGCACTACCCCGCCACCACCTAGCTTCCTAGATGCTACCCTCATCCAAACTCCAGTCATGGTTCCGAATGATCCTCCATACTCTCTAGATACACCCGCTTATTACAGTCTTACCAACCACCCTAGAAGTTCCGTCGCTCATCCTCCAACTATATTTTTCCAAAAGTGCCCTCTTGTCACATCCACTATCCCCAACAATCAATACCCACTCAAAGCTCATAATGTCCAATACTACCCCGTAGAGGTTGCCCATAAGGTTTCTGACTCGTACAAGTAGAGCCCGCGGGATGAATCTCATGTTGAAAATGAAAAACCCATAGGAAGAGAGGGGAAAGATGGGACACCCAGGAGGCTGGAAGGCATAGAATGTCCCTTGAAGAATAAGCAAGGAATGAGAGACAAAGGTAATATGGCTTGCAATGAACTATTTGTGTCCCCTGACGATCGCCTGCCCGCAGGGTTCAAAGTGCCAAAGTTTAACTTGTTTGATGGGTATGGAGATCGCGTAGCCCACCTGAGGGTCTATTGCAGTGAAATGAGAAGCTCTGGAGAGAAAGATGACCTGTTGATGGCATATTTCAATAAGAGCCTGACTGGGGTAGCTTTGGATTGGAATACTCGTCAAGATGTCGGTAAATGGCCTACATTGGGTTACATGGCTAAAGATTTTGTTCGATACTTTCAATAAAAATCAAGTGTTTCCCCATATCGCTCTTCCCTATCTAAAATAGAAAAGAAGTCAGAGGAAAGCTTTAGGGAGTATGAGATTATGAGCAAGCTGCTCAAGTCAGTACCCCGATTGGTGAAGAAGAAATGGTTAAGATTTTCTTACAAGCCCAGGAGCCCACCTACTTCAGTCATTTGATCTCGGCTTTGGGAAAACCTTTCAATGATGTGTTAAAAATGGGGGAGCTAGTAGAAGAGGGAATAAAGTCAAGAAAAATCTTGAGTTGCTCGAAAGACATTCAGAACATCCAAGTAAGCTTCGGCGGAAGAAGGAGAAATATAAAAGATGATTCGATGGGCTTTCCCGATCAACATTTCAAGCCTCGACATCGTCCCCGTAGATATCCTTGTATACCAGATGATCCTCCCCAATGCTACTTCTTTCCACTGAACTCCCAAAATCGTACATCACTTTCCCCGTACCCAGCTCCACAGAATGCCTATCCACCCCCACGAGCATACCGAAAACCTCTTGGATCAGGTTTCCAGCCCAAGCAAGCGTTTAAGAATGAGAGGCTGCTGAAAAAAAATGATTTCACCCCTATTGGAGTATCATATGCCAGTTTGTTCCAATGGTTGAATCAATTGGACATGTTGAAGCCGATTTAGATAGAAATGCCAAATCCTCTGTCAAAGAAGTTTGATGTTTCTCAAAGGTGCACATATTGCTCAGATTCCTTGGGGCATGACATAGAGAAGTGTTGGAGTCTGAAGAAAGCAATTCAGAAGCTTATTGATGCAGGTGACATTGTCGTACAAAATCTGGATGCAGCAGACTTTTGCCAAAGTTCCATCGCCTGTGCATAATGAGACGCACATGTTGGAATGTGAGAATTCTCCAGGAAGCCTATGAGGCACACGTGCTTCTAAGCTTTCAGCGCAATCATACGTTGATATTAAGAACGAGCTAGCGAAAGGAACCAAAAGCAATTTGTTAAGAACAATGTGATGAAGACTTGTGAAGTTCCTAGTATTGTTGATGCAGAAGCAGTGGCTAAGATGTTGAGTTTGAGGATTGGAAAGACGCTCTCCTCTTGGTTAGCCAATGAGGAGTTTTTGTGGTTTATTTTTCATTTCTATTGTTTGAGTTATTTCAGGGTTGTAATCCGGATATTGTCTTGTGACTCAAACCCTTCTATCCTTTTATTCTGCCTGGTTTGTTTAGTCATAGTAACTCATCTAGTTCTGTCTAGGCTTGTTCCAAGGTTGTAACTCTAGTTTTCTTCTCTTGTTGTTCAAACTGCTTCACTGCCCGGTTAATGCAAATTCCCGTTTTCTGTTATTTCTAACCATTTTCTTTTGCTTAGTTCTCTTTTCTTTCCACATTTCTTTTCCTATTGGCTCTATTGACATGACATGCATGCGTGATTCTCAGCTTGGTCTTTAAACGTTAGTTCAGTCATGAAGCAATAAAATAATTTTGAAGATGCAGGGATATTTGAGGGAAATAAGTGAAGGTATCTTGAGATCACTTGAAGCCTAAATTTTGTGAAACTGGGCAGATAGAACATAAAGAAATATTATTGAAATGCATTTTGCCGCATCGGGTTGGAGCTAAAGGCAAGTTTGCCATTTTGACAGGGGCCGTTCATGGTAAGGAGAGTGAGAGTGTTTTCCAATGGGGCTTTGTATTCCCTTAGATGTAGAAGTAAAATATGTGAATATGGTTATCAAGGCTGGTACAGTCAAATGTTACGAATATTTTCTATGGTTGATTTAATGGCGTTGTTTGTACTTGGCATGTTTTTGAGATTGGAATGACGAAGGCATTTTGTTCTGCTATCTAAACACTTTATTCTTCGTTGCCCCTTTGAGCCTTATTTATTTTATTTCATACTCCTCATTTAGAATCAGCAGTAAAGATCAGAAACACAAGTGCGAAAAATAAGTGAAAAAAAAGAAAAGTAAAAGAATGAAAAGTGAAAGAAAAAAAAGAAAACAAAAGAGAAGGAAAACAACAACAAAAAAACCAAAAAGAAGAAAAGAAGGGGAAAAGAAAAATCACAACAAAAAGAGAGAGTAATTTCTATGAAAGGAACTACGTTTGACCTGATTCGTTTTTAAAGGATACGTGGGCAGCCTCATAGCTCGGTCATATTCGAATAAAATCCAAAGGCAAGCAAGAAATTGGGTCAAAAATTGTGTTTGTTATAATAAATTGGATTCCGAATGTTATAAATTCTGAACCCATTGGAATTATTTTGAGCCTTTCGTACCCCTTTCTTTCTAATCTTATCCAAAAGCCTACATTACAATCCAAAGAAACACCTTCTGATCAGTCTTTAAGAAATGCCGAGGCAAGCAAGAAGAGGTGGGCCCACTCTATTTTTAAGCAAAGAAATAATAAAATGAGAGAGTCTTATTGGTGAAAACCTCACGGGCACCGTAAGGCGACGGGAGTTGAGAGAAATAAAAATAAGAGAGTATTATCGGTGAAAACTCTCACGGGCACCATAAAGCGAAGGAAAGGAAAGAAACAAACAACTGAATGAATGGCTGTTGGTGGAAATTCGTTCAGAACACCATAGCCAGGATTTGGTTAAAGAGATCTGTCTAACAATGGGCACAATAATAAAGAATGGCAATCAAAGGCCGATCATCATGACAGGCTGGGTCGACTAAGCCAAAGTGCATGTAATGATCATGCCAAATCAGCTGTTCCTCTTAAGATAAGTTTCTTTTCTTTTCCCCTCAATAGTCGCCAAATTTAGAATTCTTTCACCCTAAAACAGTTCAGAGTTATTCCATTTAATTTTCTTTCACGTCTTCAAAGTCATTTTGTTTAAGTAAGCGGGAGATAAATTTCAAAGCTTACTACCAAGTCCCCAAAGGGACAAAACACATGTCGGCCAAAAATGTAACAAAGGCAGCAAAGGTTGGAACAGCAAGGGGAAGGATCCACGAAAACTTTGATGGTAAAACAAACTCGAGAAGAAAGAGTTCTGCCAAAGGGGTCAAAAGTGCAACACAAAGATGGGGAGGCAGAGTAAATCCATATGGGCTCAGAGGTCAGCCGAGCATAGTAAACTACTCAGCAATCTCAGGAAAGATGTAAGAATTCTAGCAAGAGGGTCATAAGTGCAACACAAAGATGGGGGAGCAGAGTAATGCCACAAGGGTCAGGGGGTAAACCGAGAATAGTACATTGACTCAGCAATCTCAAGAAAGATGTAAGAATTCTAGAAAGAGGGTCAGAAGTGCAACTCAAAGATGGGGAAGTCAAGTAAAGCCACAAGGGGAGTCAACTGAGCATAGTACATTGACTTGGTAATCTCAGGAAAGATGTCAGAATTCAGGAAAAAGGGCTAGGAGTTTAACACAATATCGAGGAAGCAAAGTAAGGCAATAAGGATTCGGGGGTCAGCCACGCAACTCAAGCAACTCATCATCAGTGCGAAAAATTAAACACAACGGAACATGACAGTGGGGAGGCCGCTTTCAAAAAGGATGCCGCAAGCTAACCACCACTTTTCAAAATGAATACTTTTCTTTTATTAACACAGGGGCAGAAAAATTCCGGAGGATCCTAAGGGAAGCCATCCACAGGGGGAGGCAGGCACATGACATGTATGATAAAAAATCTCAGGGACCACCTGGAAAATGAGACTTGGTTAAAACTAAAAAAGGAACATAATCCGACATAAATATTTCCCAAGTAAGAGTCGTCAGGACTAACCTGAATAATGGGATGAAACTTTAGTTAGCAATCCTAGCAAAGACAACCGAGAGTTAAAGTGGCATGCAATTTGAAATTCTCAAGACCCTCCTGGATATGGGACTCAGTATAAAACTCAAACGTGCACGGGTGACATGGGAAAGCACAAACACCTTCCCAGTAAGAGTCATCGTGACCCTCCTAAATAATGGGACGCAACTTTAACTAGAAATCCCCAGCAGAAACAACCGAAAGTTGGAATTGGCATTTAATCTATATCCCTAAGGACCGTCCTTAAAAATGGGACTTATTTAAAGGTTAGATGTAATCATAGATAGAAAAGGGCATAAAATGACTTGCATGTTGAAATAAGATTCAGTGAAGAGTTGTCAGGACCCTCCTGAAAAATAGGACTTAGCCTAAAACACAAACTGTCGGTTGGCATGGGCAGACACAAAATTTCCCCAACAAGAGTCTCAGGACCCGCTTGGGTAATAAGATGTATCTCTAAATATTAACCCCTAGTAGAAACATTTGTCATCTAATTTAAAGTTGTCAGGACCCTCCTGGACAATGGGAAGTAGCTTTAATCACCAGTCCCCAGTAGATCCCCAGTAGACATAACTCAGATAACAAGACATAGTGGAAAATAATGTCTTTCGAAAATCATAGCCTAATCTTAAGGGTTGTCATTAGTTAAGAGCTGTCAGGGACCTCCTAAATAATTGGAATTGGCTTTCAGATTTTAGAAGTAGTTGATAATGGGATTTGATTAACACTCACAGATACACCCAACACCAAACTGGGGCGGAGAGAATTTCCCTTGTTTTTTTATGTTTTGTTATGATCAGGTACACGTGCAGCAATCTTAGGGAATATTTTTCAAATTTCAAGTCTGGTAATCCGGAACCCACTTGGAGAATAAGGGAATATTTTTCAAGGTGCATGTTTTGGGTAATCAGGCGTCCACCTACACAACAAGGGAATACATTTCAAGTTTCAAGTTTTTGGTAATCAGGCGCCCAACTAGAGAACAAGGGAATATTTTTCAAGTTGCAAGTTTTGGGTAATCATGCGCCCACCTGGAGAACAAGGGAATACTTTTGTCAAGTTGCAAGTTTTGGTAATCAGGCGCCCACCTGGAGAACAAGGGAATATTTTTCAAATGTCAAGTTTTGCTAATCAGGCGTCTACCTGGAGAACAAGGGAATACATTTCAAATTTCAAGTCTTGGTAATCAGGCGCCCATTTAGAGAACAAGGGAATGCATTTCAAATTTTAATTTTGGGTAATCAGTTGCCCACCTACAGAACAAGGGAATATATTTCAAGTCCAACAATTCAGCATCAAACATAGAATAAGTGAAAACAAGAAGTTTGATAGGAAGAAATACAAGTCAACAAGAAGTTTACAGGAAGAAATACAAGGCAACAAAGAAACAAGGATCAAGAGCAGGATTGAAGACATATATATGTTCTTTTGTAATTCATAGGTTAGCTTAGTCTAGCTTCTATTATTTTTGAATCGTTGTAATAAGGAAGGTCAACGAGCAATAGCGGCAGCATCAACAATAAAAGCACAACTTCTCGGTAGTCCCAACTACCAAACACCCCTGAACTACACTGACATGATTTCTCTACAGCCGAGGATATGTAGGCAATCTCTAAAGCAGGATGCAATTAAGCTTTTTAAAATGCCTCTCACGGAATATTCAAACGGGCAAAAATCGCTCATGTCCGCTCACTTATCTTTGCACGAAAACTCTTCGTGTTTCCACACAAAGTGGGGCAGCTGTGAGCGTGTGATTTTTGCCATATATGAATCATTCCCATAAATTCAAAACAAAATAGTTTTCCTTGTTTATTTGCAATTTTTTATTTTTTCGTGGGATTTTTTGTTAATGATTTGCATTTGTTTGTGCATATTTATTTTATATTAATTAAAGGAAAATATAAATATGTGGCATGTCCATTTAGGATTCAACCTTGCATTTTGAGAATTTATTAGCAATTGATCCATTTGAAGAAAAAAAGAAATTCAAAAATAGTTTAATTTGCACGTTAATTCTAATTTTGATATTTAGGTGATTTCTTTCCTTTTAATTTTGCTTTAACTAATTATTATAATTATTACTTATAATTAATTCGCATCTCTTATAAGTCCATTGTGCATTTATTATTTATTATTTTAGGATTTTTAATTTAATTTTGAAAATGAAAAACAAAAAGAGAGAAAGGAAAATAAAATCTGGAAATTGAGACCCAAATTTGACCAAAATTAGCCCAAATCAAGCCCCAACCCAACACTTTTCTTTTAATCAAGCCTAACCTACCCCATTCGCCCATACTATAACACACCCGAACGGATACACAAAATCCCTAAATCAAACGCGTACTATTCTTCTTCTCCGAAGCACACGCGAACCAAGCCCCAAAATTCCGTTCAAATTCGGCGAGCGAATCACAGATCCCTAATCACGCGTCCCTTATTCTCTCATCTCACTATTTCTAATGGTTTCTGACGCTAATATTCTCCTCTCCTCTCACTCGCTCGAAATTGAGTTTTATCTCACGATTGGAAGCTTTTGGGAAGGATTTGCTGGATGAGTATGAGGTGTTGAATTGATTTCACATAGTCCAATCCCCACATTCATCAAGAATTTGTTTTCAAAAGGAGCTTTATCCGATTTTAAAAGGGACTCGAAAAAAATTCAGAGAAAAAAAAGTGGAAAGGTTTCCAGAACTGCTGGTTTTCGAGCTTTGTTTTTCTTCTTTGATGAGTTCTTTTCAAAAGTTTAAAAGAAACATATACACAATTTTATTTTTATTTTCTTTTGAATCCGGATTTGAGTTCCAAGGTATACAAATTGAAGTTCGAGCTTGATTTTCTACCGTCATCTTGCTAGCTGCTGCTGAACCTAGTTAGGATTTTGGAGTCCAAAGGTGCGTTGTCGAGTCAGTAATTATTATAGGAAGTTTTAAATATTAGCAGGTTGAATAGGATGATAAGGTCCATGGCCAGCTCAACTTTGCTGGCAGTTTCCATGGGCATGGCATGTCGATTGCATACTGTTGCCTATCGTAGGATTTTCAGCATATTAAACTTTATTAAATTACCATAAGGTTTAGACTAGTTAAAGAAAGTGTCATTTTTCGGGTGCATCGTGCCAAATAAAAATCACAAATGTGTGGCCCTCACTTAAGTTAAATTCTTTAAATACGTAGAACTCGAGGTGCACCACATAGCGAATTTTTATGGCCCTTGCAGACTCAAATGCGAAATTTCTTTAAGCGCGTTAGTTAAATAATGTATCTTTCTAAACTCGGGTGCGCATTTATGTGACCCAAATCTATGCCCCAACGATACTAAAATATGTCAAAAACCATGAGTGCATTTATGTGACGTGGTCCGAGATGTGTTTTAATAACATTGCAATTTTCTTTAAACTAATAAAAGTGGCTAAAAGTCAAAATTGGAACATAGGTACAAATGGACTAAAATCAGATAATTAAGATAAATATAGCAGTTGAGCGATCGTGCTAGAACCACAGAACTCGAGAGTGCCTAACACATTCTCCCGGGTTAACAAAATTCCTTACCCGGATTTTGGTTCACATAATGTTTAGAGTCAAACCTTCCTCAATTTGGGACTTATACCGGTGACTTGGGACACCATCAATTATCCCAAGTGGCGACTCTAATAATCTCTTAAGTAAATAAATCCCGTTTCGATTGTCCTTTAATTGGAAAAACTCTCTTATCTACGCCCTTCGCCAGGTTGTAGTGTTAATAAGGAGGTGTGACAGTATGTAACGATATTCTTCTGCATTCTTCTCTACCATTAAAGCTACCGCAAATCATGGTATATCTTAGCGGCGTCCGGATGAATAGAGTAACTAGAACTATGATCCTCCTCTAAAACCAACACTTGAAGGCCATCCATAATAGGCACACGAAGTTGACCATACAATCTCAAAACTCCATCATTTCTTAAGGTAACCTGCTTGGCACCTCCGTATTGTACCGTGTCCTTAAGGACATACAAATGAGGATCATCATACTGCCGATCACAGATACATTCCAATAAAGAAGAACGAGCGACCGTGAAGGCTAACACATGACTGTGCTGGAAACATCCAACCTCATGAACTGATTGGCCAAGGCCTGAACATCCGAAGCAAGCAGTCTCTCACCGACCGAAATATAAGCGTGATTGCCTGTACTGGCTGATTTCCTACTCAATGCATCGGCCACCATATTGGCCTTTCGCGGATGATATAAGATGGTAATATCATAGTCCTTTAATGGCTCCCACCACCTTCTCTGCCTCAAATTCAACTCCTTCTGCTTGAACAAATATAGTAGACTCTTGTGATCGGTGAATACCTCACATGCCACACCATACAGATAATGTCTTCAAAACTTCAATGCGTGAAAAATGGTTGGTACTCCAAATCATGAACCAGATAGTTCTTCTCATAAATCTTCAACTGCCGTGAAACATATGCAATGATCTTGTTATCCTACATCATCACTACACCAAGCCTATTACAATATACATCACAATAAACTGTATATGGCCCTGAACGTGTGAGCAAAACCAATACCGGTGCCGTATTTAGAGCTGTCTTGAGCTTCTGAAAGCTCGCCTCACACTCGTTTGAGCACCTACAATGGGCACCCTTCTGGGTCCACTTGATCATCAGGGCTGCGATAGATGAAAATCCCTCCACAAACCAACGATAGCCACCCAATCCCAAGAAACTCCGAATCTCGATAGCTGGTGTTGTTTAGGCCATTTGAACGTCTCATTCTTCTTCATATCAACCTGAATACCCTCTACTGACACGACATGACCAAAGAATGCAACTTAAATCAACCAGAACTCACACTTCTAATACTTGGCGTACAACTAACTATCACTCAGAGTCTGAAAAACTACTCTAAGATATTGCTTGTGCTCTCCCTGGCTGCGAGACTAGATCACAATATCATCAATGAAGGCTATCACAAACAAATCCAAGTAAGGCCTGAACACTCGATTCATCAAATCCATAAAAGCTTTTGGGGAGTTTATGAACCCAAATGATATCACCAAGAACTCATAATGCATGTACCGAATGCATAACACTGTCTAAGGAACATCGAATGTCCTAATCCTCAACTGATGGCAGCCAGATCTCAAGTCATTCTTTGAAAATACCTTGGCACCCTAAATCTGATCAGACAGATCATCAATCCTCGGCAAAGAGTACTTATTCTTGATTGTAGCCTTATTCGATTGCCGATAATCTATACGCATTCGTATTGATCCATCCTTCTTCTTGACAAACTACACCGGAGCACCCCAAGGCGAAACACTGGGCCTAATGAAACCTTTTTCAAGCAAGTCTTTTAACTGATCCTTTATCTCTTTCAACTCAGGGGGGGGGGGGCCATACGATACGACAGGATAGAAATGGGCTGAGTGCCCAGAGCCAAATCAATGCAGAATATAATATCCCTATCGGGTGGCATTCCTGATATGTGTGAAGGAAATACATCAGGAAACTCCCGAACAACGGGCACAGAATCAATAAAAGGGACTTCAGCACTAGAATCATGAACATAAGCCAAATAGGCCAAACACCCTTTCTCGACCATACATTGAGCCTTTACATAAGAGATAACTCTACGTTAGAATTATCAGGAATCCCTTTCCACTATAAATGAGGTAAACCGTTAAGGCTAAGGCCATAGTCTTAGCATAACATTCCAAGATAGCGTGGTAAGGTAATAATCGGTCCATCCCCAATATAACATCAAAATCAACCACGTCCAAAAGCAACAAATCTACATGAGTCTCGAGACCCCCAATCACCACAATACAAGAATAATGGACTTGATCTACCACAATAGAATTACCCACCGGTGTAGACACATATACATGGGCACTCAAGGAATCGCTAGGCATGACCAGATATGGTGCAAAGTAAAATGTCACATAGAAATAGGCAGACCCTAGATCAAATAATACGGATGCATCTCTGCGACAAACCAGAACAATACCTGTGATAACTGTATCAGAAGCCTCAGCCTCAGCGCTGGCTGGAAGAGCATAACATTAGGGCTAGGACCCACTACGTTGGATTACATCCTTGGGATGGCCTGCAGTTGGCTGACCTCCACCTCTAGCGGTCTGTGATTCACCTCTAACACCTCTACCTCCAACTCTAGCACCTCTACCCCCATCCTTAGCTGGCGGAGCGGGTGCTGGAACCATAGTACGAGAACCCTACTGCTGTGAACTGCTCGGTTCTTGAATGCAATATCTAACACTGTGCCTTATGTCACCACTAGAAAAACAAGACCTCGGTTGCTAGGGCTGATAACCCTAAAAACTCTGAAGCGGCAGTGCACTAATAAGAGCTGGTGGTGCACTGTAGGATTGCTGATTAGAATATTGCACATGAGGACCACGGCCACTTGAAGCATCGTGAGAAACCTGAAGTGTTTACTAAAAGGTCCTAGGTGTATGGACTCTACCATATGAATCCTTGCCTCTAGAAGATGCACCACTGAATTTGCCTGAATGACAAGACCTCTTGTCCGACCCATGACCACCTCCATGCGATAGAACCATCTCCACTCTCTTGGCCACAGTGGCCGCCTCTTAGAAAGAATTTTCACTCCCAGTCTCCCTAGCCATCTGAAGTCAAATCGGCTTAATAAGCCCCTTAATGAACCTACTAACCCTTTCTCTCTCGGTGGGAAGTATGATGAGAGCATGACGAGCCAAGTCGATGAATTTGGTCTTATACTAAGTAACAGTCACAGAACCCTACTGGAAACACTCAAACTGCCTTTGATATGCCTCTCTCTGAGTGATGGGGAGAAACTTCTCCAGAAATAGGTGAGTAAACTTCTCCCAAGTCAAGGGTGGTGATCCGGCTGGTCTAGCCAAACAATAATCTCTCCACCGAGTCTTGACGGATCCAAATAAGCGAAACGTAGCAAAATTGACCCCACTGGTCTCCACTATCCCCATGTTCTTGAGAACCTCATGGCAACTGTCTAGAAAATCCTAGGGATCTTCAGAAGATGCACCACTTAAAGTAGTAGTGAAAAGTTTGGTAAACCTCTCCAACCTCCACAAGGCATCGGCAAACATAGCTGCTCTATCACCGGTCTAAGCTACTATACCAGGATGAACTACTGGATCCTGAAACTCGAGAAGTACTGGCTCCGGAGTGCGAGTAGTAGGAGTCTAGGCTCCTCCTCCACCTGAGAAACGGGTGATGCTACAGGAAGAAAGCCTGCCCGGGTGACACTCTCCATGACGCCCACTAGACGGACTAGAGCATCTTGGAGTATTGGGGAAGCAATAAACCTTTCTAGGACCTAAGCTGGGCCCACCAAAACTGCTGGGGCCGAAACCGCATCATCAAAGTCAACCTGAGGCTCCGCCGTTGGTGTTGCTGCTCTAGGCTAAGCTCTACCAAATCGAAGCCTACTCCGCACTACTAATTAAGTAGCAAGAGAAATTCGGAGCAATTTTTACCCGATTTATATTCGGGATCGATATCCACAGAGAGCTAGAATTTGGAATCGAGTATCTACTTAGATTAAGATTGTGTATGTGTTCTAAATTACACTTCTATTCATTTTTGGGTTTTTATTTACTTCTACTATTATCAAACTACAATTGATAAATAAAACTAGATTAAGCTAAGAATTATAATGCAATAGATTGTTCAATTAGTTTAAATGGCACTAGGGTAGTGATTTCCGCCTTGGTGGTCAATTGGCAGGTACTTGAGTTTAAGGCACGTTTGACATATTTGGGGAATACGATATAAGAGTTGCATGACTTTACCCACTCTACACCTCTTGGTGATTCGAGTGATTTTGACCGAATTGACTTTCTCAAGACCAATTGGATATGAAAATTTGCACAAGCAAGTAGGGTTCAAGTCGGGCATTACTCTCTTGAGGTTTAACCTTTTAATTGGGGCTATCAATCTCTTGAGTACGCCCCAATTATTGTTGGATTAATTTCAGAGACTTAGGCTCTCTATCTCAAGAAGAGCCAAAATCAAGTAAACACAAACTAGTATTTGCAACCACTAATTTATTAATCAAACATGAGATTAATCCAAATATCAAATACCCAAAGCCAATTTAGCCCTACAATACAAGACCTATTAATTACCCACTAGGGTTGAGACACCTAGGGTTGTGTCCCATTGCAGACTGCTAAGGTAAACACAAAGATTCTATGATGAAATATAGATAAAATTGCCCAAAATAGCTACAAACTTCGAACCCACGAGTGCAACTATGTTCTGATACTATCTGCTTGACCTAAAAATAGAAAATAAACTATTTGTACTAAGTTGGCAATTCTGGACAAAAATGGCCCTGTGGGGTTAGTGCGGACGACACAGGATGGACTGTGGCTGTAGAGGTTCCTTGTGCGATCCGCACAAAATTGACTGTGGACCGTATCAGCTTAGAACTTTGATCTGGGAATTCTCTGATTCCCCTTACTACGAACCGCACAAAATCGAGTGCGGCCGCATTGGCTTCAGTGCGGACCGTGCAAATCCTAATGTCGTGGCATTGCCTTGTGCCTATTTTTTACCTCTTTGAATCTCCTAGTGCGGACCGCACAGAATGGTGTGCGGCCGCACTAGGCCTTTTTGCCTTACTTTGCCTTGTCTTTGGCACTTGTGAAAGTTTCGGTCCTTTTGCTGATCTTTGACATCTTGTCACTTTGTTGATCAAACCTACAATCAAGCACAACTTGTGAGCCTTTTGGGACTATTTTGTATGAATTTCTAATCAAAGAATAAGCAAGAAGGAGTATAAAATGCGTCAAAATCCATAGTTATCAACTCTCCCAAACTTAAGCTTTTTTTTGTCCTCAAGCTAATAAAATAAGGCCCAACCCTTAAGGGAGAATCCAAGAAATTTTTAGATGTCTAAAGTAACCTCATCTAACATCAATTGAGACTAACAATTTTCCTCAATATAAATGAATCGTTAACAACTTTTACTCTTTGGAACTCCATGGATTAAGTGCGACACAATAGCATCAAGAATTGACTCAACACATAAAAGAACTCTTTTTATATTACTTTGGTCATTGTGTAACTCAAACTCATACATTCTCAACTCTCCCTAAGCAATCCCATTAAGATAGAGGCACTCAGAACAAGGATAATGAAAATTCACTCATTTCTCTCAAAAAAAAGAGTCACAAGTCCAGTGTTAGGTACTCTATGCTTGCCCCTTATGTGAGTATCCACTAATAGAAGCTTCATTTAACTCTAGATCATATAGGGCTTTTATGGAAATATTATGAAGGCTTTTGGTTCAGGGTAGGACATGTTTTGGTCTAAGTAGGTTTCATCTTCCCTTAAGCACTTCTTTTGATTCATTTAGCACCCATTCACTTGAATATTTAAGTCATTTCAAACTTTCTAAGGGGTTAGAGAGACACAGTGTCACTCTTTCTTATACATTTCAAACCTTTTCTTCTTTTCAACTTTCCATACCTATCATTCTTTGCTTTTCATGAATCCCTTTTTATTCTTTTTTCACATTGAAACTTTTTGCTTTTCTTTCTTTTTAATTGCCTTTCCTTTTCTTCATTTTTGTGCCCCTTTTACCACTTTATTGCAATCCTCATCTCTCCCTCGAAACTTATACTTTTTCCACATGCGAAAGGAAAGATTGGGTGCCAACAGAGGGTATCATTAGAACATGTATAGGCTTGTATTATGGTTCTTGAAGGAAAAAGGTCTAAGGCTCAAAAGGGTTGACCAGGGATCTTATCATTGGTAGTTTATGTAAGTGTTCAAGCTGTTATTTGGACCAAGGAGAGCATATAATCATGTCTCAAGTCAAAATTCACTTAGGATTTTGACTCAACAAACAATTAGGGAAAGTTCTTGACCAATGGCTCGGAACATGGACTTGTAATGCAATTACTCATCACACAAGTTATGAGGTTACAAAAGACACAGAGTCGGGGGCCTATTATGATCTTAGATTAGATTTGAGCATAAAATGGTCCCGAAAACAACTTGATGACTATCAGTCAACACAAAAGTCTCAAGGTCACGACTTTCACCATCCTAAACATAACAAATTATTTTTGACCATAAGATCAAAGGCAAATGTGCTAGGCCCAAGTGAAGCTTTGCTTGAGGTACCCTTAACTATTAAATACTAAAAACAAAAAGAAAATGGAATCAAACCCTTAAGAAGGTTGTCATGCCATCCATCATTGGGAAGAGCCACCCGATTCATATAACACTCCACCTTTGGAAAGAGCCGCAATATTAAGACAGCCAAAGGTTTATTGCAAACATTGAAAACAAAAATCTACGAATCAGAAATAAGAAGCTAAGAACGAATTTTTAATTGGTAAGTAGAATGAATATATACCAGAGGTGATTTGAATATATAATAGATGGAATAAATATATACAAAGTAACATATCTTTATATACATACCCAAAGTGAAATAAAAGTGCGATAAATGTACAAAATGTTAAAATTATATACAGACCAAAGATGAAAAATCAAGAAGGCTTAAAAATTGTTAAATATATACAATCATCCAAAATGTATGGCCTACCCCCTCAAATGAAAGATGGCATTGTCCCCAATACCAACTAGTCTATAAAGCACCAAAAAGAAAAAGGGAAAGAGGATATAGATAACTCCCTATGGCCTGTCTGTTTGCAAAGGCTCTTCAGTATTTCTAGGGTCCCCACTGTGCTCGGGAACCTTAGATTGGTTCCCCGTGGTCTGCTGTTGTGCTATTAGGACCTGTGCCTCGACCTAGATAGGCTCTGGAGGTGGTGCACCCTGTAGTTGACTGGAGGTGGTCTCATGTGGGTATGCCAGCTTGATGGCTGCATCATCAGCTTTAGGAATCACCCTCTTCCTCTTGGGAGGCCTCTATGACTGCTCCACTAAGAATAAGTTGCGGGCACTGGGTCCTGGAGCAGTAAGTCTAAAGGCAGCCGATCTGCCTTCAGTCTGCCAACATCCGCTCTCAACTCCTTCATGAACTCCTTATAGGGACGTGTCTTCCTTAGCTTCATTTGCTCCCGAGTAAGCTCCTTGAGAGCCTTGCTATGTGAATCTATTGCCTTAGTCAATACATTCTATGTGTCGAGGATTTTCTTCTGGTTTTCTAATATCTCCTTGAGAGCATCCTCGATCGACTGGGGAACCTACGGGTCTGAAGGTGCCGATTGAGCCTCTACAATGTTAGTCAAGATGGACAACTTCGATGAGTTAGACTGCATCCAGCTGTTAATACTTAGAAGTGCCTGGCTCAGTCGGTGGGCAGTATTGGGGTGCGATGGGGAAGATTGAATCTTCGAGTTTGCTGAGGTGGATGGACCAGGAGAAATGGTTGTGGATGTGGATGTACTAGGAGGGATGTCTCCGGAGGTGGAGGTAGGCTCAGTAGGAGCCACAACCACAACTAGCTCTCCAGAATTGCCAGTTGGATAGTAGATGTACCTTTTAAATTCTTGCTCTTGGGGTTATCATCCCTCTACATGTTGTACCGGAAAAAGGGGCCTTCGCTTTGACTCTAATGCCGAATGGCCTCTTTACCACCTTCAGATCCCGAAAGTACATAGTGAGGAAACTAGGGAACAAGTGGTTTCTGTCATGCTCCGTACCCACAACTAATATTATTCTCGACATCACATTCCTCACATTGATTGGGTACCCCGCCATGATCAAAGCCACCAATACTGCCCGGTGAACAGGTAGGGTATTTTCATGAGTGGTAGGGTCCAACCTGCTACATACAAAGGTCTCCCACCCCCTCGCTTCAATGTTTAATCTTCACCTCAAAATTTTGACTCCAGTAGTCATCTAGTCCGTGGTGGTACCTAGGATTTCCAGGTATTGTGCTAGCCAGGGACAACCTCCTCACCCATTTCCATCTTCACCATTTACAGTGTCTCATCCTCCTTATTAAAGCCAAGGTATTCATTTATTGATTTTTCGTCAAATAACACTTTCAGATTCCGAACCTTGGTCACTTTTGAGCCCTTTCTGATGTGGGCTACATTGCTATAAAATTCTTTGACCAGGTGTTCGATGGCATCTACACACTCATCTAGAAAATGTTCCCAGCCCACTCTTGTCCTAAACTGCCTCAACACGTTAGGGTGGTGAGGTAGAAAGTCACTATTGATGAAACTTCGCTCCGGGACCAACTTTCTCACTGGCCACCACACCCGGAATTTATGGTATTCTATCTCACTTACGAATGTGTCTTCCCAAGCCTCCGGTTTCCTAGTTCTAGCTACCCATCCAAGTTGAGGCTCACCTCCTTCTCTTATTTCTTCTTCTTCCCCTACTTCCTACTTATTACCCACTACCCACACAGTACTTCAAATTGTCCATTCCACTTTGACTTGAGCTTTTCGGCGAACAAACTTAGCCGAGATTTGAATAAGAGCATCAAATCCCCTACGTTGAACTCTTTTCCCTGAGTATACTTGTCATGAAGGTATTTTATTTTATCCTTATACAGGGACGAACTAGAGTAGGCATGGAATCTAAATTCGTCAAGTTTATTGAGTTGCTCCACCCAAAAATTAATAGCTACGTCCCCTCAAGGTTCAACTTTCTCAAGGACCAAGAGACACATCATTTCTTATATTCCATATACTAATCCTTACAATCCAAAGAAAGTTAGCTATTTCAAAAGCTTTCAACAATGAGATCCTTCGGAACTTTACAAGTCAAAGTTATTAGTATTTTTCCACCCAAAACAAACGTTAGCCTTCTTATCATTTCCCGGAAGACGTTGGTCATTTTAAGCTTTCGACAAAGCCTATTTTTGAATTCTTGTAAAAAAACACCAACAGGACGTTAGAAACAAGAATTAGCAACAACATTTCTTTCAATCAATTCTCCCATAAGAATATTATACGGATTTTTCCTACTCTAGGTATGTTAAGGTTATCCCTTCTTTCTTTTTGGCATTGATCCAAATTATACAGAAAAATGAGCAAACACACAATTTTCATAAGCGACTCTATTCATAGAAATACTAGGGTCTTTGTGTTCTTGATTCCCCATGTAACATATTATTATATCTTTTGTTCATAGGTCTCAGAATAATATGCAGTTGAAAAAGTTTATCTGGAAGGAATATTGAGGTTATCACATATTTTTCAGGCATTTCATTCATTTATACATGTGAATTGACCCATGACTATATGACGTTATATACATATACACACACACACACACACACACACACACACACACACACACACATATATATATATATATATATATATATATATATATATATATATATATATATATATATATGGGATACCGGAAAAAAGTTACAGCATTATATACGTACCACCACCTGATCAGTTGGTATATGTTGATGATGTTGCCCATAGTGGCCGAGACGATATGATAGGATACCCTTAGAGACTTGATGATGTTACGTACACCTATACCTATGCATCACACGAAATTTATATGAACAGCATGAAATTATAAATGTTTCAGGATTTATAAAGTTATCCAAATTTACAAATGGACTTCTTTATTCCATGATTAATCTATGTCTTCTACGTACTGATTTTTATGCCTTACCTACTAAGTACATTTTTCTTACTGAAGCCCTATTTCCCGAGGCCTGCATTTCATGCACGTAGGTGCAGGTAGGCAAGTAGACGGTCCCCCTTCTTAGGATCCTTGATCAACGAGAGTTGGCATGCTCCACTTGATCCGGAGCTGCTTTTGATTTTTGTACGATATGCTTGAGCGTATATATAGGTATGACGTGGCTCAGTCTCGTCTTTATACAGTTGTATTTCTATTAGAGATATTTAGACAGATGTGTACAGTTGGATAATATGTGGTCTTGTCGGCTTTTAGTTTTGGGTATAGAGTTGTCTATCGCGGCCTTATCGGCTCGCCTATTATAATCCACTCGTATATGTATAAATGTTTTTTGGACAGGTTTTCGTCGTGCATGTTACTCTCGTAATTCAGCAGATCTTATTCAGGTTTATATCGATATGCTTATGGATGTTCGACAAGTAGGACTTGGGAACTCGTCGTGGCCTATTGGTTTCGGTCGTGACTCGAATTCCCAAAATTCGCTCTTCAATTATCAAGCCCTAAATCCCCATATTTAAAATTCAAATCCCTAATTAGGTTGTGAACAAAGCCATGGATTCACAAAATTTAGACCAATAAGGGTTATTATTACATACCCCCAACGTTTTCCCTTGAAATCCTTTGAAAGATCGCCTCTCTCCCGAGTTCCTCAAGTCTAAAATTGAAAAATAGAAGACAAAACCTCGAGCTGGTGCTTTTCTGCCCAGCACTACTGCATATGCGGTCCATTGGTCGCTTCTACGATGTTGCACCTGAGAAAATTCCATTACAGGTGCGGATTTCACTTAAAATCCTAGCCTTCGCTCCTGCGGCTCAACGACCCCATATGCATCCATCGCAGGTGCGGAAAGTCAACGCACATGCAGCCTTGTAACGCACCAGCACCCAGCTTCCCGTATCTGCGACCCTTGCAGTTGTGGGAAAATCTTCGCACCTGCAAAACCTGTCTAACTCCTTCTTGGCTGCATCTACGGCACCTCCTTTGCTTCAATAGGAACGTACGTACCTACGGTTCCCACTTTGCAGGTGTGATTACACCAGCAACAACATCACTTCAGCTGCATTTCCTCCACTCAAAATCAAGCCGTTAGCCACCCGAAATCACCCCCAAGCCCCTCGAGACCACAATCAAACATACCAAGGCTATAACCCAATACAAACTTAGTTGAATCTTCGAATAACTCAAAACAACATCAAATAACAAAATCACACTAGGATTCAAGCCTAAAGGACTTCAAATCTTTCGAATTCTAATGCGGAAACCTTTCAAACCACATATGAATGATCTAAATCTTACACACAAATCAGAAATGACACCACTAACGTACTCCAACTTTCGAAAATCGAATCTGACCCCGACATCAAAATGTCCACTACCGTCCAAAATCGCCAAAATTTGAACTTTCTCCAATTCAAGCCTAAATCTATCACGGACCTCCAAATCACATTCTGGATGCGCTCCTAAGTTCAAAATCGCTTAACGTAGCTAACAAAACTATCAAAACTCAAATCCGAGTTCGTTTACTCATAAGTCAACATCTGGTCAATTTAAGCAGTCAAATAAGAGACTATCTCTCTCAATTCACTTCGAAACCACTCCGAACCCGAATTAACTAACCCACTATATTATAATATAGGTGTAGAATACAAAAGAAGAAGAAAATAGAAAAATGCGACTATATCTCTCGAAACGACCGGCCGGATTGTTACAAAAAGATTGTGAATTATTCTTGTCATTTGAGACTACGAGGTGATATCTCGGTAGTGATTCTTGTTAGTATTTCTCTATTGCTTCATTTGTCTTTGGATGTTTTGTTCCTTAGTATATCATTCCTTGTTTTCTCCGTGTTGCATTATTTGATTTAGTTCTATCTAGCTAACCTTGATATATTATTCGTTGTTTTAGTTTCATTGGTATCATTACTACACTGCCATACTTGTATAGTTTTTCTTACTCATTTCATTATGGTCTTGAATCTGACCTCGTCACTACTCTACCAGGGTTAGCCTGACACTTACTAGGTACCGTTATGGTGTATTCATGTTACGCTTTTGTATATTTTTTTCTGCAGATCCAGGTACCTTCTTTTAGCCCATGTATTAGCAGAAGCTTAGCTGCAGAGACTTCAAAGTATATCTGCTGGCGTCCGCAGGCCTCAGAGTCTCCCTCTACCTAAATTTCTTTACTTCATTATCCTTTTATAGATATTGATATATAAGATTATTCGGTACTATTAATTAGATCTTGTGACTTGTATTTGCCGGGTTTTCGGAATTGAATATATTGAGTTGCAGAGTTTATTTTATATAGTTGCTGAATTTTGAAATTTTAATTATTGTTTCAATTATTTCTGCATGAATACTACACTTACGCAATTTTAAAAACTAGCTGTCATTACGGTATTCTACGAAAAGAAATTAAGATAGTAATACATCAGAGTTTCTTTTATATCAAATTCATTATCTCAACGAAGCTAACTGTGCAAATGTTCATTCAAAATTCATTAACTGTCTTTGTCCTAAGGCTATAAATAGGTACTTAGAGGTAGCGTGATAGAATGTATTGGGGAAAATAATATATTTATTTATTTTTATATATATTAATTCTTTGTTTGATAGTTTTCAACCCATGATAACTAATCTTGTATTAATTATACACCACATTTAGTAATATTCTTATATATAAAAAAGTATTTCATTAGCAATACCATAACTTTTTATATATGGATAAATATATATAAAGATAAAATTGTCCTTTTAAAATATTTTTCAAATGCAAAACTGAAGAATGTGAAAGGTATTTGTATAAACAAGTTTTTTTTTTAAAAAAAATTATGCAATTGACGTTATTTTTAATTTGATACACCAAATTAAGCAGTCAATAAAAAATAATTTCAACATAATTAATCTCAATATTACTAATACACTTTATAGTAGTATTATCCTTATACTCCCTACAAGACGGCCATTTAGCGTAATTAAGTGTATTCTTCGTGGCAATTCTTTGATTGTCTCCTGTCAAACTTACTTATGATAAATATTTAATCACTTAAATGTTGTAGGACCCCAATAAATAAACAAGTACATCACATAAAAGTACATCTAGTTATCGAACCTGTATCTTCTTTTTATTTAACTATTTATTTTTCATTCATCTCCTTTTTTTTCCTCAAAATAATTATACAAAAAGGTTAAACATTTGTAATTACAGAGAAGCTTTCTAGCAAGTACAAATTAATGTTTCAAGATATTATGTAACAAATGATGATTTCGTTTAAGTTTTGTAACTCTATAGGCATCGTTTGGCTCATGTCAAATACATTACTTGAGAATATTTAGATGTTGTTAGTAGTGCCAAAAATAATATTATTCAAAAGAAAATCACAAGAATAACATAAATTAATGAAAATGCCACGCCTTTCAATACTATATTACATTAATACATTATAGAGATTTTACTAACATTTTTCATGTTTTGTATAAATTAATTTGCAGAAGCTTTAATTATGTTGATCGTTCTCAGATTTTGACAAGTGATAGGAAATAGGTGTCTTTGAGTGTGTGTGATAGAGAGAGATTTTGACGTTTAAAATTTGATAGAGGGGACCTAGCCGAAGGACCACATTTGAACTTAATTAGGGTAATTAATTATTAAATTAAATTTTATTTATAAGCATATTGAACTGGTCAAAATCTGACTATCTCGACCCGTTGACTACGACCCCAAGCAACCGTGTAGTAGGAGGCAAAAGGGTCGACCCTATTCCACTTCCAAGATAGCCGACATATCGAAGGCAACAATGTCTAGCCACGACAAAAAAACGCCACTAACCCAGACACGCCAAGTCACAGCAGAGGCAAGAGAGTCTTATATATATATATATATATATATATATATATATATATATATATATATATATAAGCCTAGAAAAGTTCAAGGGGGAAGGGGGAACGGGGAGGGGGAGAAAGAGACTTTCTAGGAGAAGGAAGAAAAGAAAAAGCTTCTTAAATCCCAAAAAGAAAAAAACAATTGTAAGCCATCTTCTTCATCTACGGGTGACCAAGGTAGCGTATTACTTGAATAAAATCTTTGATATTCCTTCGTCTTATATGTGATCCTTATAATCCAAATCTTCGATCTAGTATCAATTATGTTTGACTATGATTTATCCCTTCATCTTTAATTGATTTTTTCAAAATTGTTTTCATATTTGTTGACTCAAACAATTTGGCGCCGTATATGGGGATTTCTTAGTAAAAACTCCTAGTTTTTTTTTCAGATCGAAGCAAAGGAACACGGGGAAAGAACCCAACTCATGCGAGACATGGAAATAGCGCGTAGAGGGAAGGAAAACAAAATGGATTCACGAGGTCTAGAACTCCCCTACCTCATCGGCTTCAAATATCTCGAATAAGGCGAAAAGTGCTACAATCCAACTTCTCCACATCACAGAACCATCTGATATGAGCACCACTAACCGAACTGGGACTACCGCAGAAAGTACCCGATTCCAAAAAAAAAAGGTTCTACCTCGCTCGAACCAAGATTTGGTGCTATTTCGATAAGCTCGAAATAATGCCTTTAAGGCAAAGAGTCTTCGCCATCAAAAAAAAAGAAAGGTTCGACCTCGCTCAAACCACGACGGGTTGTTATTTCAATAAGTTTGAAATAACGTCTTTAAGGCCAAGAGCCTTCACCATCAAAAAAGAAGAAAGGTTTGACCTCGCTCGAACCACAACATGCTATTATTTTGATAAATTCGAAATAACGCCTTTAAGGCCTAGAGCCTTCGCCATCAAAAAAGAAAAAAAGGTTCGACCTCGCTCGAACAATGATGAGTTGTTATTCGATAAGTTTGAAATAATGCCTTTAAGGCCAAGAGCCTTATTCATCAAAAAAGAAGAAAGATCCATCCTCGCTCGAACCACGACGAGTTGTTTATTTCGATAAGTTTGAAATAATGCCTTAAGGCCAAGAGCCTTTGCCATAAAAAAAAATGAAGAAAGGTTCAACCTCTCTAGAACCACGACAGGCTGTTATTTCGATAAGCTTGCAATAACACATTTAATTCCAAGAGACGTCGCTATAAATAAACAAGAAAGGTTCGATTGCGCTCGAAACACTATGAGCTGTTATTTCGATAAGTTCGAAATAATGCCTTTAAGGCCAAGAGACTTCACCATCCAAGAAAAATAAAGATTCGACCTCGCTCAAACCACGACGGGTCGTTATTTTGATAATTTCGGAATAACACCTTTAAGGTCAGGGGCCTTCACCATATAAGAAGAAAGGTTCGACCTCGCTCGAACCACGACGTGCCGTTATCTCGATAAGATTTAAATAACGCATTTAAGGCATGGGGACTTTACCGTCAGAGTAAAATGAAAAACTGAGACTCGGCAGGCGAGTCCCCATCTCACGGTAAGGTCATAATTAGTTATAACAAAATCAAGAGTTCTAGGTAAACAACAAAGAGAAAAACTCTTTATTTATGCAAAGTCATAAGTGCGCGCTAACGCCGCTTACACATGGCCAAGACCAACAAAAAATAGGAACAAATAGATGTCGTCGACCAAATGAAATGAAAGTAAAACGAGGTACAAATATTCTTCATCCGGCATCACTATCGCCATCGTCATCACCATCTCCTCCAGGTCCTTTATTATCGCTATCCGTGCCCCTGTTAGCCTCGGGTGTCGTCGTGTCGTATCCATAGTTGATATGAGCCTCCCAAGCTTTCGCTCGCGCTTCTTCATAAGCAGCCTCAGACATGCTGCTTGCTTCCAACAAACTCTTATATATGTCCCACTGAGCTTCGGCATTAACCAGGGTTCATGCACTTGGCAGGAGGCGACAACAGAAGATGATTCGATCTGGGCCTTTAGTCGCTCATTCTCCGCCTCCAAGGTCAAGACTCGATCTACCAAAACTGAAGACTCCTGATCAATCGTGTTGATCCGTTCCTCGAGCCTTACGTCCATAAGAGTAGTTGTCGCCCTCTCCATTTCTCACTCAGACTAGTGCATCGGGATAGTATCTATTAGGGCCGCCGCTCTTGCCAAATCTTCAAATCAGCCCCCTCAATACGATCTAAGTTAGCAACCTTATTTTCCGTCGCGGTCAGCTTCCCTCTCCACTTTGCACTCATCGCCTCTACCCGGGCCGAGTTTTGGTCCATATCCAACTGCATTGATCTCAACTTGCGCTGCAAATACTCACACATTGCAGCAACCCCTTTACCCAATTTGAGCTCCTCATCCTTGATTCAAAGTTGTTCCTCGAGCTCGCTCTTGCGACTGATCATGTGCAGCAATTCCTGATCCTTTTTCTCCAACTCCTCGCATAGGGCCTGATTACGGGGATCCTTCTTTAGTCGCCCATGTAGCTCGTGATATCTGTTGCAGTAGCAACGGTACTTCTACAGCATCTGCGAGAAAATCTTCAACAAAATATTGGCCCTATGAATGCTTTCCACCTCCACCATATACATCTGAAAAATAGAAAGACGGTTAAACCAATGATTTGGGTCAAAAGATAGTTTAAAACAATAGCCAAATATATCGTACCCTCAAGCCCAAGACGTTCACCTCGTCCCTCAACTCGGCATCAGGGGATATTACGTAGGGACTCATTCTCAATTTTCGGACATAGCAAGATAAATTATGGCACCAAGTTATCCCCCTACACCAAAAGGTTAACGTCGGAAGGGATTTGAAGAACCTGAGTCGATCCCCCCCACATAAACCACCGAATGAGTAAGGCCCTCCTCCAACATTCCTATGTCATCGGGATCCAGGTCCAACTCGGATTCATATTCATCAATCGTCACTCTTTTTCCCCTTTCTATTGTCGAGAGAGGAATACAACCCACTGCAGTCGAAGAGGGCACATCTAAGGTCATGATAGCGGCACCAGAGTTCTCGTTCTCTGCTCCGACAGGGCATTGATCATCAGCGATAACAGGAACTTCTAGCCATACCACTACAGCGATCAAAATGTTCGAGCGTTGACCACTGGCATCAACTTCAACAACTCACTCTGTCTCTATGGGGGACGCCACAGTAATGCCTTCCCTTAGGCCCTCGGGGGAGAATCATCCAAGTTAATCACTGTTGGAGGTGCCATCTCAAATTCTACCCTTCGTCTCTTGGACGACCTCTCCTCCTCCCTCGTTGATGTGGACTCATTTGTGGGGCAGATGGCACTTGACGGGACTTCGGTCTGAGAGGCGGGCCTTGCTAGAGTAATCAAAGCTGCAGATTCGACCAAAGCAACCCTCAATGAAGCACGTATAACGGACACCACAATAAGACAAGCAGATACAGTTGGCTAGCGAAAAGCTAGTTGAGGAGCCCTAGTTCTCCGTACCCTCCTTGGAAATGATAGACACCATACAAGAGGCGAAACAAAAAATGATTGGAGAAGACGACAGTACATAAGAACATCATCTCACCTTAAGAGGCCTACGTCTAAACCTCTCGTGAAAAGTCGACCGGGCACGAACCCCCACTGTGTGGGGAAGAATGGCCTCCACCCATTCACAAATCCCCTCAATAGGCGGCAGGGTAATTTCTCAGCTACAGAATAATGAAACAGGTTAGTCTCTGCAGAAAATAACCGAACATGCCATTAATAAATGACACAAACTTACGGGCAAAATTCCATCTTTTAGGGAAGCCCGTCAAGTCCACCACAATATGCTCGATCTGTATGTCGAAGAAATTCTCGAATAAATGATGATTTTCTATCATCCATTCACCACCATACCCTTTGATCTCTGAGTACGTGCGTGAATCATCATACCTCAAATTAATTAAGGAGCGAAAAGGCTAAGCACATGGTTCAGAATGACCTCACGGCCAGCAAGCTCCACATATTTGAGTAGTATGAGAAATAACTTGTATAAATAAGGAGAAAGATGAGCAGGTCACACCTTACAGTAATGACAAAAGTCCACCACCGGCATGGGAAGGGAGAGCATGTATCCTACAAGGAAAGGGTAGTCGTAGAACATACAAAATCCGGGACGGTCAAACTAAACAATGTTGTTCCTCTATAATGTCTGTATCTAGACGATACTAGGGATTCCGCACCGTTCCCTCAATTCTATGATTTCCCTCTCCCTCATAATGGAAGAAATGTCTTCTGGCTCCTTTCCACCACCGATACTGTAGTCGATAACATCCTTCCCTGGACGAGGAAAAATCTCGTCCACTGAGGGAATTTCCTCGTCATCTGCCGCATCCACTTCTCCGTTCCTGAGCAGGGATCTCGGTGACCGGATCGGCAGCAGGGAGATTATCACGGGAATAAAATAAAAAAAAACTATATTTGAAGAACTCTCTCAAACGAATGATAAAGTGTGTAAAGTAAATGAAAAGTTTCCCCTTTTTATAATAGATACAAATTCTTCAACCACGAAATTAGAGAGTCGCCATTTGAACCCGATGGGACACAAAACATTTCAATTTCAAAACCATCATAACGGTGCACGAGTATCAAGAAGATACCTCTATGCCACTGAGAAGGTGTAGGGCACAACTATAGGATGGAATGAGGTGTCAGATTCCTCTTGACTGTGTGGCAAACGTGTTACGTCCATCGAGCCCGATGAAGGACGAACTCGACGAATAAAAGGACTAACTGTATCTCGACTAGTTGGCTACGACCCCATTTTTGCAACAGTGTAGTATCAGTCAAAAGGGTCAGCCCCATTCCTCTTCCAAGATAGCCGATATATCGAAGACAACAATGACTAGCCACGACCAAAAAGCTCCACTAACCCAAACATGCCAAGTCACAACAGGGGCAAGAGAGGGTTATATATATATATATATATATATATATATATATATATATATATATATATATATATATATATATATATATATATATATATATATATATATATATATATATATATATATATATATATATATATATATATATATAAGTTCGGGGAGGTGTAGGGGGAAGAAAGAGACTTTCTAGGAGAAGGAAGAAAAGAAAAAGCTTCATTCTTGTATCCAAAAAAAGAAAAAAAAACAATTGTAAGATATCTTTTTCATCTATGAAAGAAAAAGGCAACCTATAACTTGAATAAGATCTTTGATATTCCCTTTGTCTTATATGTGATCCTTATTATCCAAATCTTCGATCTGTTATCAGAAGAATGAATTTGGCTATAGAAAAGAGTGCAGATACGACTTTTAATGAGTATTAAATGCTGAGTCCCTTAAGAAATTTATACATTCCATGTAATGATTGTGTAACGTAGCATTCAATGTCTTTAATTACTCATAATAGCCACATTATGGTATAGGCATAACGTACATTCTCAAAGGAACCTATAAAAAGGAGATATGTAATCAGTTGTGGGACAGGGAATACTGTTGAAACATACATTGGTATCATTCGTTTTTCTTGATTATCACATTGCTACTTAGAATTGTTTTCTTTTAATCCTTTTATTGATTATCAGTAACCCGAGTTCTTCTAAATTCTTGCTTTGATTGAAATCCCATTTTTTGGTTGAACAAATTGGTTCTGTTACTGGGAATCTGATAATAAGTTATATCTTAGATTGATTTTCTCTGTTGCATCGACTATGTCAAACAACAATGAAAACACCCAAGGGAACCAAGAAAATCAAACAAACCAACAACTGCGAGACAATAATGCAATAGTTCCTTCTCCACAAGGTTCTCCACAACGATCTCGTGAAGGAACTCCTGAAGGATCTCACATAGATGGACAAGTTAACTTTGAGAACATCGAATCTATGGATGAAACTTTACAAAAACTTGTTGCTACTTAGGTCAACAAGGCTTTACAATCTTTTGTTAGTCAATTACCTACAGCTCCACCCACACCTACTCCAAATAATAATACTTTGGAGAATTCTCGTTCTGGACTGGTTAATTCAGGTAGCGATGGAACCCCCAGTGAAACACAGGAGGGAGACCCAGGTAATCCTAACATTGTGATCGCATAGAGCAAATACCCGAGGTATCACTCGTGATCAAGGGGTAGATATGGATAAGTACTCTCAACAGCCCTGGAAGAAAAGTGTCGCCCCTCTCCCAATTCCAAAGAAGTTCAAGTTGTCTGATATTCCAAAGTATGATAGGACAACAGACCCGCGAGATCACGTTATTACATTTATAACATGTGTCATGGGCAATAATTTGACTAAGCAGGAGATTGAATTAGTCTTGGTCAAAAAATTCGGTGAAATGCTCATTGAAAGAGCACTAACATGGTATTCTCTTATTCCTGAAAATTCGATAAATTCTTTTGCTGAGCTTGCAAATTCATTTATCAAAGCACAATCGGGAGCTCAAAAAGTTGAAAAGAGAATGGAAGACATCTTCAAAATCAAGCAAGGAGATTCATAGTTGCTTAGAGTATCCGTGGACAGATTTTAGTGGGAAATAATGACATTTTCACGAGTACCTGACAATAGGGCAGCCATAGCCTTCGCCAACAATTTGAAAGAGCAGAGTTCAGAAGCTTCGAAGCAACTCAAGGAAAGCCTTCGAGAATTACCAACAACAACTTGGAATGACGTCTAAACTAGATACAGTACAAAGATGAGGATTGAAGAAGATATTATTTTATGACTTAAAAAAGAAGAAAAAGTAAGTTCAAAGCGTGTAGAAAATGAAAAAAGATCTGGAAAAATAGGTACAAGCCATATATGGGACCCGCGGGAAGAGACTCACGATCAAAGCAGGACAGTCAAAGGTACGATCATACATAGAGGAATAGCGAATCAGGATCGACTACAAGATTTGGGAACAATCGAACACACACGGGTCACAAGACGATGATGGTAGTCTAAAAGCGAGGTTCGGTGGTTACAGTTTCAAAGTAAGCACCTCCGAACTTGTAGCTGTTTTAAGAAGCATGGGAGATAAAGTATGATGGCTAAAGGAGATGAGATCAAATCCGAACAAACAAAACGCTGATCATTGGTGTGAATTTCACAATGATCATGGACACAAAATAACAGATTGCAAATATTTGCAGGGAGAAGTTGATCACTTGTTAAAGCAAGGGTATCTCACTGAGTTATTCAGTGAGAAAGGTAAACATGCATATATGAAAAACTGACAAGAGCCACCAAAACCATCTTCTCCCAAAAGAACAGTTAAAGTCATAAGTAGGGGTGAAGACATCAATGTTGTGTCATATACCGCATCTAATAAAATTTCAAAAGTTACAATTACTCAAGAGAAGCGGTTACGGCATTTGATAGAAGAAGAAAACATCATGTTTAATGATGCAGATGCTGACGGTTTATTAACTCTACATAACGACACATTAGTAATATCTTTACTCGTACATGATACTAACGTCAAATGGGTTTTAATTGATCCAAGTAGTTCTGTGAATACTACGTGAAATGCGCGCAGAAGAAAAGTTGGTGCAAAAAGCGCATTCTTTATCAGGTTTCTATGATTATACTATTGTAACAAAAGGGGAGTGATGCTCACTATATTTACGAAAGGTGATGTCAAGGATACAAAATTCTAAGTAGTGGAAATGGAAATGGGTTACAATATAATTCTCCGTAGGCCGTGGATCCACGACATGGATGTCGTTCCATCGACATTACATCAAGTTATTAAATTGCCTGCACCATGGGGGATATGTCAAATCAAGGGAGACCAACAAACATCCAGGAGCATCAACTTCGTGGTGAAGTCAAATGATAAAGGTGAAGAGAAATAGCAATTACAGAATTCTGTTGGAGAGAACATAACATCAACCTCAGCTAATTCAGGGAAAACAGATATGGGTTCAAGACCCGATTTTATTCAAGAACCAGAAAAAATGAAAACATCAAAACTACAATAGAAGAATTGAAGGCGGTGGCCTTATTTGTACATTGGCCAGAAAGAAAAGTGTACATAGGAGCCAATCTTAGCCCGGAGATGAAACGTAAGCTGATTGAATTTTTAAAAGAAATTGTAGATTGTTTTGCTTAGTCTCATTCTGATATGAGAGGTATACCACCAGAGGTAATGACTCACAAATTAAATGAAGATCCATCCCACCCACATGTCAAACAGAAGAAAATAAAGTAAGGCTCTTTCAAAAATCAGGTGATTCAAAATGAGGTGAACAAATTATTTAAAAATGAGTCTATTCGCGAGGTAAAGTATCTTGAATGGCTAGCTAACACTGTCGTGGTACCAAAAAAGAATGGTAAATGGCGAGTTTGTGTAGATTATATAGATCTTAACAAAGCTTGTCCTAAAGATTCTTTTCCATTACCTCATATCAACTAATTGATGCTACTACAGGGCAAAAATTGTTAAGTTTTTTAGATGCATATTCAGGATATAATCAGATTAAAATAGATCCAGATGATGAAGAAAAAACATCATTCATAACAGACAAGGGGACTTATTGCTATAAGATAATGTCTTTTGGTTTAAAGAATGCAGGAGCAACATATCAAAGGTTAGTTATTAAAATGTTTCAAGAACATTTGGGAAATATTATAGAGGTTTATATAGATGATATGCTCGTTAAAACACAACATACCATAGATCATATATTACATCTGTCTGAAACATTTAAGATTTTGCAAAAATTTAATATGAAATTAAATCCTGAAAAATGTGCATTTGGTGTTGCATCAGGTAAGTTTTTGGGTTTTCTTGTTTCTAACCGTAGTATTGAAGTAAATCCTATACATAATAAGGCCATTGAGAAAATCCCTGATGTACTTTCAAGTAAGAAAGAAGTTTAAAAATTAATAGGGAGGATTGCAGCTTTGGGAAGATTTATTTCTAAGTCATCAGAAAAATATTTTAGATTCTTCTCAGCTCTTAAAAAGAAGGATCATTTCAAATGGAATGAAGAATGTCAACATGCACTCATAGATTTCAAAGCATACTTGTCAAAGGAGATTCTATCCAATTATCAGCCCCGATGCGGAAAGGAGTAAAGAAAGAAGAGAATCCGCCTTTGCTCGCAGAACCAAAGGCTGGGAAAGACTATTCATCTACCTTGTTATTTCAGAGGTAGCGGTAAGTGCTGTTTTGGTTCGAGAAGAACAAGGTAAACAATCCCATATCTAATATGTTAGTAAATCTCTGTTAGATGCGGAGACAAGGTATCCGCAGTTAGAAAAGCAGGCCCTTGAATTAATCATGGCACCTAGGAAATTGAGACCTTTTTTTCAATGTTATCCAATTGCTGTAGTTACTGTATATCCTTTGCAAAATGTATTACGTAAGCAAGAATTATCAGGTAGATTGGCTAAATGGGCTATAGAGTTAAGTGAATATGAGATCATATACCAACCTAGAAATGCTATTAAATCACAAGTATTAGCTGATTTCGTGGCTAATTTTAGCCAAGGGATGCAACCAGAAGCAGAAAAAGAAGTACAGATACTTAATGGGGCTAATCCAGGAATTTGGACTTTATTTGTTGATGGTTTATCTAACGTGAAAGGAGCAGGTTTAGGAATTGTTTTGGTACCACCTACAGGTAAAACTATATGACAAGTAATAAAATTTCATTCAATAACTAACAATGAGGAAGAGTATGAAGCTGTGATTGCAGGTTTAGAATTAGCTCGAGAACTAGGCATCAATCAGATCATTATAAAGAGTGATTCGCAGCTCGTAGTTAACCAGATGCTGGGGACTTATACAGCCAGGGATACCAGGATGCAACAATATTTAGAAAAGGTGCAAGAACAAATGAAGAAATTTCAAACCTTGAAAGTTATGCATGTACCAAGAGATTAGAATCTCGAAGAAAATACTTTGGCTAATCTCACATCTGCAGCTGATGTGAAAAGTAATGCAAATTCCTCAGTTATTCAACTATTTCATTCAGCTCTCAATCCTGACAAAAATGAGGTAAATTTTAATAATTTAACTTGGGATTGGAGAAATGAGATTGTTGCTTTTTTATAGTATGGAGTTGTTCTTGATGACAAGAAAAAAGCTCATGCACTTCGGAAAAAGGCTGCCTTTTTCTGCCTAAATCAAGGTAATTTGTATCGGAAATTGTTCAGCGACCCCTTAGCTAGATGTCTCGGACCCTCTCAAACAGAATATTTAATGAGGGAAATACAGGAGGGGCATTGCGGAAACCACGCGGGAGGAAGAGCACTGGTAAGAACCTTGATTAGGACAGGATATTATTTCCCTAAAATGAAAGAAGAAGCAGAAAATTTCATGGCCAAATATGATAAATGTCAGAGGTAGGGGAACAATACACATAGACCCGCGAAGTTTCTACATCCAGTCATCACACCTTGGCCATTTATGAAGTGGGGTATGGATATTGTTTGTCCATTACCACAAGCAAAAGGGCAAGTAAAATTTCAGCTCGTACTTACTGATTATTTTACTAAAAAGGTAGAGGCGGGAGCCTTCAAACATCTACGAGAAAAGTAGGTCAGATATTTCATCTAGCGCAATATCATTTTTCGATTTGGAGTACCCCAAGGAGATTGTATGAGACAATGACCCTTAATTTATTAGTTTTGTCGAGGGTAGCCTTTAAACCAGTTTGGAAATTTTGAAGGCCTCATATTTTGATTACGGGCTTTGGATGTCTCTGAGTCATTTCTAGGGCGACCGTATCCTTTTAGGTTTAGATATTTCCTAATAGGATTTATACCTTCGGGCTTCGATACCTGAGCCATCTGAACTTTCATTGGATGATAGTCCCCGAGTTGGGTGGCCATAGCCTTTTAAGTTTAAGCACTGCCTAATAGGCTTTTGTGCCCCCAGGTTTTGATACTCGAGCCATTCGATCTTACCTTGATAATAGTCAGAGAGTGGGGTGATCTCTTTGATGCAGATAGGGGTGGCTCTTGGGCTTGATATCCTTAAAGAACAAAATGTAAGTCTTAAAGTACAAAATATATATCTGCAAAGAGGAAACTTTCTTTCACTCCTCTGCGCAATATCCAAGATTGTAAGTGCGTACAAGCTTTGTGTTATGGATTAAGTAGTCTATGTGGGCACGATTTATTTGACCGTTTTGCTCTTACTATAAATCCTATCCACTGAGCCCAAAATGTTCAAGCACAAAGTTTCCTTCCTTACCAAAATCATTGCGCAAGGGTGATGGCCCCCATTATTCGAGGTCAATCGTCGAGAGGGCTCAAATACCGTTGATGTGATTCTCGATTCCGGTTCATAACCGCCCTTTGATTCTAAGTAAGCACGATCCATTATTTCGTCGCTATACATTTTGACGGAAAGCCTATTTGGGAAAAAACCTTTTTAAGGGAAAAAGTGTGCTACGCGTGTTTTCAGGCCTAATATTTGCATTATTCATTGGTTGTTGCCTGCAAGAGTTAGTCCAATTCCAATATATATAAAGAAAAGAATGAATGTGGTTATATATTAGCAGTAGCATCATTTTAAGTGGGTTATGTTCCACTTGTTCGGTATTTGCTCATCGTTCCCTGCTTCGAGTTAGTATGAACCTTTACTGGCAATCTCTACAATTCGATACGGACTTTCCCAATTCGGTCACAGCTTTCCTTTGTTCGGGTTTCGGGTGTTTAGTGTCACTTTTCTCAACACCAAGTCCCCTATATTGGAATGTCGTAGGTCAGCTCTCTGGTTGTAATACCTTTTGATCCGTTATTTTTGGGCGGCTAACAGGATGAGAGCAGTGTCGCGCCTTTCGTCCAATAGCTGGAGGCTCGTGCCCATAGCCTCACCGTTTGACTTTTCTATAGCATGTCGGAACCTGAAACTCGATTCTCCTACCTCAACCGGTACTAGCACTTCGACATTGTAGACCAACGAGAATGGGGTGGCTCATGTACTACACTTTGAGGTTGTACAATATTCCCATAGGACTTCAGGCAAAATTTCCTTCTATTTTCCTTTGGCATCGATGAATCTCTTCTTAAAGTTTTGGAGTACGGTCTTGTTCATAGAATCCACCAGCACGTTCCCACTAGGGTGATAGGGCGTAGATAATATCCTTTTGATCTTTTGGTCCTCGAAAAATTTGCTCACCTTACTGCCGATAAACTGATTCCCGTTGTCGCATACAATCTTGGCCAGCATTCTGAACAGGCATATTATGTTGTTCCAAATAATATCAATAACTTTTTTCGCCTGACTTTCTCAAATGCCTAGGCATCAATCCATTTAGAAATATTGTCAATCATAAAAAAATAAAAATTGAGCCTTACTAGGTGTCCATGGCAGTGGACCGACGATGTTCATTCCCCATTTCATGAATCGTCCAAAGTGACAAAACTGAATGTAGTAGCTCCCCAGCTGGATATGGATATCACGGCCCTTTTGTCAGCCGTGCTTGATTGTTTGAGAATGTTCTCCGAAGTATAGGGGTTCGAAGCGATCTCGAAGGCATGACTCCAATTACTCCGAGGGCAGATGTTTACGCGGATCTCGATTTGAGGAGCTTCTCGCCTCGATTATGATTCTTCACATTTGTATTTTGTCCTGCTTACACAAAACAAAAACCGAGAGGTCAAAAGGTCTCGATTTTACCCGTATATAAAAATAAACTACGAAGAATTCTACCAGTATATCCGCAAGAATTACCATTTCAGTAAACAATAGCATACTTTGTAACTTGCAAGTCTCTATGCTTTTGCATTTTAGTCAAAACTAACAATTACTATAGTTAACAAACTTAGATTATACTGACAATCCTAACATTATACTAATTAATATTTTAATACAATTAGCAAGGAGTGTAACATGTTATGAAACAGTCACGTACACAAAACTTTTTGTAAGGATATCGTATTTATATAAATAATAAATAAATATTATCTAATATCATTTTCCCATAAGTTAAATGTCTAGGCCAATGGTTTAGTTGAATATTATTGCAAAAAAAGGTCTAGATTTGATTCTCTTTAGCCTCAAATTTTTAGCAAGAATACTCGCTCGAACATATTTAAATAATAAAATATCGGTCGAACCTCGAACCTACTATCTTTACAAACCTAAATGTAAGTTTGACCAATGAACCAAGAAGTATTCTTTGCTAATAAAAGGGTATTATTTTTATAAATTACTTCTTCTTTACAGAATAACAGTATAAACATTCAATATTTTCTTTCCTAGTGTATAACTCGGAACAAAATTGAAAGAAAAAAAATTAAAATTTATAGCGCTAAAAACTTAAGGGGTAAAAAGTTTATGAGACTGTGTAATATATTTGTATGGATAAAAAAATAATTTTTATTGTTTTTAAATATAACATAATATTATTATTTTTGAAACAGATTAATAGTAAATAAACATCATCTAAATTGAAACGAAGAAAATAGAATATTACTTTTGCATTATTATTTTTTATATTGTTAATGTATTCAGTTGACTTTTGGAAAAAACAAAAGTCAACATTGCAATCACTATATAGAAGTAGTTGCTAAGAATTTTTTCCAAATTGAAAGTGTGCTTTTCTGTAGAGTTTTTGACACTTAGGGGTTATTTGGCAAGTGTATAAGAATAATATTAAATATTGTGTATTAGTAATGTTAGTATTAATAATATTTGCATTAGTTATACTATGATATTTCTTATCTATTATTTGGTTTGATGTATTAAAATATTGCATAATTTTTAAAATAATTATTTGTTTACAAAAATACTCTCATAACTAGTCCATTACTTTATCTTTTAAAAAAATATATGTTGAGGAATATTAATATAAAAAAGGTTTTAAAAAATTATTTATTTTGTCTATATATATTGTAGTGTAGAGCTTAATATTTATTTATAATAAAAAAAAAAGAAAATATGTTAAGTATTTATTTATTTACAAGGAATATAATTTTATTTATTACTTTCTTGGATTATTTCAAGCATAAATTTTATTTAATTACTAGGATATAATAATATATTTTAATTAAATATAAATTTTGAAAGACAATTTTATCTTTAATTAAGTTAATGCATACATTAAAATTCATTATATTGTTAATGTTATAGTTTCTTATGTATTAATTATGCATACGATAATACCAAATAAGGTATACAATTAATACATAAGTTTAAAATATATACAAAATAAAATATTATTAATATATAATGTTAATGCATACATTATTTTACTTAATGTATCCTACCCAGCGATCCGTTAGTCAACATTAACCACCACACAGTTGTACACTATCTGTATTTTGTATTTCATTCAATCATTGCACGACCGACTATTTACTGTTTACTTAATATGTTTCCGTACATTCTGATTTAATTAACAGTTTTGGATCTTAAAATTAGTGCTTTATGTGGTTCTCCTATTGCTATATCAAAATTTATACCCATAGTAGAAGTAGTCTCCCAACTTAAAATTTATAGTGTAACCGTTCCACGTTTAGTACATAATTTAGGTGATTAAGGACATCATTGAGAGAATAAATAATTTTTTGAATAACATTGGATTCACAAGAATGAAGGGCGGTGCCAACCGACGTAATAGGCTTTTCGTCATGCTTATTTGACTTCAGTTAAGCTGTACAATTCCGGTGAAAATAACGGCTAGTCAGTTCTCGGAATGATTATTGAAAAATAATCAGTATTTATAAAATTATTGAACAATAGTTATTATTTTACTGTAATATAGAAAGTTCCAATATAATATTGGGAGATTGGTGCACATGTGTATGAATTTCCAGAATATTTTGATGGAACTCTAATACACGGAAAGTTCTAGCATAATATACTGAAGATTGAAGCACTTGTGTATAAACTTACAATATATTATACTGGAACTCCAGTATATTATGATGGAATATTTTCCGAATTTTAAATAATATTTTCGTTCAAATTTATCTTTACGTGAAAAATAGCTTAATTTCAATTATTTTTTAAAATGTGAATATTTTTTAATTGCCACTTGTAAATCTGCTATTTTTTAAATTTCATCCCAATTCTGCCCAACACAAGCCTGGCCCGAATTAGTGTTAATTTTCAGAAGTAAAACGATACAGTACTGGTTTTAAATACTGTATTATAATAGAGATTTTCTGTTATGGCGGGGTGCATCTTGAAATTAGTTAGGACAGCGAGATTTCTTTTTAAACTGTACATAGGGGAGGAAAAGGAGAAATGGAGAGAGGACTACTGTGGAAAATTAAATCCTTACCAACAAAGTGAAAATTCAAGAAGCCAATTAACTAGACTATTAGAATTTCATGAACAATAAAATTTGGATACCAACTACTTAAACCCAACCAAAAAAATGAAAAATTTACACAAATGTCTTAAATAAAGCGCAACCTATCAATATTTAGCCATAGATTTACTAAAACTAGCCAATAAAAATTAAAAAATCAAATAATAGGTATCATTAAAGTCTCGAATTCAAGTAAAAGAGGCTGAGTTTGTAAAACACTATAAATCAATAGGACTGAGTTTAAGTAATATATCAAAATAGTAAGGAAACAATGATAAAAGTCCAAGAAGGATGCAAACAGTCGGCACGAAGTCCAAATATGGCAATAAGCCCAAGTCATGATGATAACAATTAAGTCTTAGTCAAATACGCGGTAAAAACATCAATCGGGATGGACAAAATCCCCAATAGTAAACGTCCTTGTGCTTGTTATTAAGCGCATGTCACACCTCAATATAGCACTACGTTGTGCAATTCGGGGTTTCAAATACTCATTACATCATTTACAATCACTACTCACCTCAAGCCAGCCAAAACTCTAGCTCGCAATACCCTTGCCTCTCAAATGAGCCTCCTCGCGTGTCGAATAATTCAAAAACCACAACGAATATGTGACAATAGGCAAATGAAACAATACCCAGTCGAAAACAATCAAAAATATCGAAAATCCCGAAATTTGCAAAATCCGATCCCCGAGCCTACTCCTTGAAACTCAGAAATTTTCACATCAAAGGGTTCCTTATATTGCCCCAAGTCTATACATATCAAAAACTCTAAAATCCGAGCTCAAATGGTCCATCAAATCCCAATTTAAAATCTCCAATTTCCAAGACTTGGTTCTTCCCTTTTAGCTAAGTTTTCATGAATTCCTAGATTAATTCCACAATTAAATCATGTTTTTAGTTTATAGAACTTACCTCCAACTTCGAAACCCTCTTCGATTTCTCCCAAACAGCTCTCAAAATGCCAAACAATATTGGAAAATATGACTTAGCTCACGGTGGAAATGTTTTAAAAATTATTCTGCCCAGCTCTTATTTCTTCTATGCGAACACGAGGGTCTTCTCGTGTTCCCGATGCACAAAATTTCCCCTAACAAATTTACCCTTAGCGAATGCGGTGCCTACCCGCAAACGCGATGCTTTAGATGCTACAACTATGCGAACGCAAGCTTTGTGCCACGAACACGATGAATAACTCGAACGGACCCCTAGATCCCTCTACGCGATCGCGAACAACGCCTCGCGAACACGAAGCTCAATGAATTATCCCTCCACGAACCCGAATGCTCAAACTCGAATGCGAAGACCACAACCTGGCTTGCTCAATCTCCTGCTATGCGAACGCGACCCCAGGACCGCGAACGCTACCCCAGGTCCGCGAACGCGACCCCAGGTCCGCGAACGCGACCCCAGGTCCGCGAACGCGACCCCAGGTCCGCGAACGCGACCCCAGGTCCGCGAACGCGACCCCAGGTCCGCGAACGCGAAGGCCAAATTAGGCATGCACGGCTGTTGTATATTTGGCAATATTTTCCAAGTACAAAACTTCCCGTTAGCCATCCAAAAATCACCCCGAGGCCCCCGAGATCTCAGCCAAAAGAACCAACACATCCTATAACATCATCCAAACTTGTTCCAATCATCAAAGCACCTAAAGCAACACTAAAACCATCAATTCTCATCGAATTCAAGCCTAAGTTCTTCAAAAACTTCCGAAACACGCATTCGATCAAAAACCTAACCAAATCACCTCCGAATGACCTAAAGATTACACACATCCCAAATCACCTAACAAAGCTACTACAGCTCTCGTAATTCAATTTCGACCCTCGGATCAAAATCTCACCTACCAACCGGAAATCGCCAAAATACTAACTTCGCCAAAACATGCTAATTTCTACACCGAACCTCCAAAATAACTTTCGATCACACTCCTAAGTTACAAATCATCCCCCGAAGCTAAACGAACCACAAAAAAATCACATCCGAGCCCTCTAACTCATAAGTCAACATCTAGTTGATTTTTCCAAACTAAGCCTACCTTAAAGAGACTAAGTATCTCATTTCCTTCCAAAACCACTCCAAACCAACTCGATCACACATGAAACTTGTAATGAAGCATAAAGAAGTTGAAAATAGGGGAAACAGATTGGTAACTCATGAGACGAGGTTCAGGTCGTCACATCCTCCCCAACTAAAACAAATGATCGTCCTCGAGCGAGTCAAGAAACATACTTGAAGCCTCAAACAGATAAGGATATCGGCTTCGCATCTCCCGCTCGGTCTCCCAGGTAGCCTCCTCCACGGCCCAACCTCTCTATTGCACCTTCACCGAAGCTATATCCTTTGATCTTAATTTCCGAACTTGATGACCCTTAGCCACTAGCTCCACATCATAGATCAAATCATCATCCAACTGAACCATGCTAAAATTCAAACCATGAGACGGGTCCCAACATACTTTCGGAGCATAGAAACATGAAATACCGGATACACGCCCGACAAGCTGGGTGGCAAGGCGAGCATATAAGCAACCACCCCAATCCTCCGAAGCACCTCAAAAGGCCCAATAAACCGCGGACTCAACTTCCCTTTCTTTTCAAATCTCATAACACCCTTGATAGGGGAAACATTCATCAAGGCCTTCTCACCAACCATATAAGACACATACCGAACCTTTCGGTCTGCATATCTCTTTTGACGCGACTAAGCTATACAAAGTCTCTCCTGAATCAACTTCACCTTCTCTAAGGCATCCTGAACCAAATCTGTCCCCAATAGCCTAGCCTCGCTGGGCTGGAACTAACCAACTGGAGATCTACACTATCTTCCAAACAAGTCCTCATGCGGTTCCATATGAATGTTGGACTGATAGTTGGTTTTGTAGGCAAACTCTGCAAGCAGAAAGAACTCATCCCAAGAACCTCCGAAATCAATAACACAGGCACGTAACATGTACTCTAATATCTGAATATTATGCTCGGACTGCCCGTCCATCTGTGGATGAAATGTTGTGCTCAACTCCACCTGACTACCCAACTCTCGCTGAAAAGTCCTCCAAAACTGAGAAGAAAACTGAGTACCTCTATCTGAGATAATAGACACTGGAACACCATGCAATTGAACAATCTCCCAGATAAAGATCCCTGTCAGCCGCTCCGAAGAATAAGTAGTACACACTGGAATAAAATGTACGGACTTGGTCAATCGATCCATAATCATCCAACTAGAATCAAACTTCTTCAAAGTCCGAGGAAGAATGCCGACAATTGAGACATCGAGATACAAAACCTACGATATGTTTCTTCATTCTTCTCCACCAGTAGTGCTGCCTCAAATCCTGATACATCTTTGCGGTACCCGGATAAGTGAAATACTGTGAGCTATGAGCCTCCTCTAGAATCAACTCTCTAAGCCCATCCACATTAGGCACACAAATCCGGCCAATCATCCTCAATATACCATCATCGCTTATAGTCACTTCCATGGAATCATTATACTGAACTCTATCCTTATGTACAAGCAATTGCGGATCATCATACTTGCTCTATCTGATGCGATAAAAAAAGGAAGATCGAGAAACCACACAAACCAACACTCGACGAGGCTCCAAAATATCTAATCGCACAAACCGATTTGCCAAGGCGTGGACATCAACTGCAAGGGGCCTCTCCCCAACTGAAATATACGCCAAACTCCCCACACTCATTGCTTTTCGGCTCAAAGCATCGGTCACTACATTGGCCTTTCCCGGATGATATATAATAGTAATATCACAATCCTTTAGCAACTCTAGCCACCTCCGCAACCTCAAATTAAGATCCTTTTTCTTGAACAAATGCTGAAGACTGTGATGATCAGTGAATACCTCACAAGATACGCCATACAAGTAGTGCCTCCAAATCTTTAATGCATGAACTATGGAAGCCAACTCCAAATCGTGAACATGGTAGTTTTTCTCATGGGGCTTCAACTACGAGAAGCATAAGAAATCATCCTACCTTATTGCATCAATACAGAACCAATCCCAACTCTCGAAGCATCACAATCCACTGTATAAGAACATGAAGCTGATGGCAAAACAAATGCCGGAAATGTGGTCAAAGCTGTCTTGAGCTTCTGAAAGCTGTCCTCGCACTCGTCCGACCATACAAATGGAGCACCCCTCTGATTCAACTTAGTCAAGGGCGATGAAATAGAGGAAAATCCCTGGACAAACCAGCTATAATAACCTGCCAACCTAAGAAATCTACGAATATCTGTGGCTGAGGATGGTATAGGCCAACTCAACACTACCTCGATCTTCTTCGGATCGACCTGAATACCCTTGATAGACACCACGTGTCCTATGAAAGCCACTGTACTGAGCCAAAATTCACACCTGGAGAACTTCGCATAAAGCTTCTCCTCCCTCAATCTCTGCAATACCACTAGCAAATACTCAACGTGCTCTTCTTGACTACGCGAGTACACCATAATATCATAAATGAATACTATAACAAATGAATCCAAATAAGGCTGAAATACACTATTCATCAAATACATGAACGCTGCCGAGGCATTGGTCAGCCGAAAGACATGACAAGAAACTCATACTGACCATATCTGGTCCTGAAGGTAGTCTTAAGAATATCTTAATCCCTGATCTTCAACTGGTGATAACCCAAACGAAGATCAGTTTTGGAGGAAACCTTCGCTCCCTAAAGCTGGTCGAGTAAATAATAAATACAAGGCAGGGGATACTTGTTCTTTACTGTTACTTTGTTCAATTTCCTGTAATCAATCCACATTCTCATTGTGCCATCCTTCTTCTTCACAAACAGAACTGGTGCACCCCACGGTGACACACTAGGCCGAATGAACCCCTTATCTAAGAGTTCCTAAAGCTAATCCTTCAAACTTTCAACTCTTCTGGTGCCATACGATATGGCGGAATGGAAATGGGCTGGGTGCCAGGCATCAGGTCAATACCAAAATCAATGTCCCTGTCTGGTGGCATGCTCGATAGGTCTATAGGAAATAAATCAGTAAACTCCCTCACAACTAGGACAGAATCAATGCTAGGAGTCTCAGTTCCAACATCCCTCATAAACGCCAAATATGAAAGGCAACCCTTCCCAACCATACGCTGGGCCTTCAAGAAAGAAATCACTATACTAGGAACGTAATCAGTCACACCACGCCACTCGATCCTCCGTACACCCGCCATAGCGAAAGTGACTATGTCGGCATGACACTCTAGAATAGCATGGCAGGGATATAACTAATCCATGCCCAAAATAACATCAAAGTCCACCACGCTCAATAGCAATAGATCAACTCAGGTGTCCAGACCCCCAATAGTCAGAACACATGACAGGTACACATGGTCCATAATAATAGTATCGCCAGCAGGGTAGATACGTGGACATGTAAAGCAAGACACCCTTAGGTCGTACCTAAATGATGAGCAAAATATGAGGAAACATAAGAATAGGTGGAACCGAGATCAAATAAGATAGAGGCATCTCTGTGGCATATTGAAATAATACTTGTAATGACAGCATCTGAAGCAATAGCATCCGTCCTGCCTGGAATAGCATAAAAATGAGCCTGGCCACCGCCTGATCGACCTCCACCTCTAGGGCGACCCCTAGATGCCTGACGTCCACCCCTAGATAGCTGAGCAGGTGGTGTAGAAACTAGAGTAGAAGACGAGGGCTGACCCCTATGCTAAGTTGAACTACAAATACGATGAGGAAATTTCCTCCACACTGCCCAAATTCTCCCCACTCAAAACAACTCCAAGTGCTGGAGAATACGACTGAAGGGAACGCCTTGCACCGAAGTGACTAGCTGATGCACTCAGCATGAAAGAACCCTGAACAGACGGGGCTCGAGATGAACTCTGATCTGGAAGGGCGCTGAGTGAAGGCTAAACCTATTTACAACCATGATGACCACGACCTGAAGATGCCCCACGATACTCTGAATGGGCCGACTGAGCGGGCCTGAAGGAATAGCATCTACCATATTGCAACAGGCCCCTAGATGGAGCACCACTGAACCTGACACGACCTCGAGGCCTCTTGGCCTCCCTCTCCTCTCTATCCTACCGACGATCTGTCTCAATCTCACGAGCGATGTCAACCACCTCCTCAAATGAAATACCCAAAACTCTCTCTGTAGTCACAGAATACGAAGATGATAATTAAGGCCATCCACCAAAATTTTGATCCTCTCACGATCTGTCGGAACCATCTAGGCGGCATGACGAGCCAACTCAGAATGCCTCACCTCATATTAAGACACAGTCATATCCCCGAGCCGAAGCCACTCAAACTGCCTACGCAGATCCTCCCTACGGTACTACGGTACATACTTCTCCAAGAAGAGAGTGGAGAACTCCTGCCAAGTCAAACGCACTGCACCTGTCGGCATACGCCTCTCATATGCCTCTCACCAAGTAAGGCAGCCCCATCAAATTGAAAGGTGATAAATGCTACACCGCTCGACTCCAGAATCCCTACTGTACGGAGCATACAGTGACATTTGTCGAGAAAACACTGGGAATCCTAACCCTCAGCAACAGTGAATGAAGGAGGTTGGAGCCTACTAAACCTCTCAAGACGACGCTGCTCATCGTCTGGCATAGCTGGAACCACAAAGTCCAGAACTGATGTAACCGTTTGAATTGGAGGTGCTCCCGACGTCTGCAATCCCTACACTACCTGCTCAGGTGTGCGAGCAACTGGGGTCTAATTGCCTCCCCCGGCCTGTGAAGTAGCTACTGCAATAGTGGTTGAAACCGCCTGAGCCAAGCCAGTGCAAACCGATAAGATCTGGGCCAGGTCCTCCTGAAGACCCGGAATCACGATGGGCACCACGGGTTCCTGAACTGGTGCTGCTGGAGCATCCATAGCTAGAGCCCGGTCCTAAGCTGGGCAGTTAATGGATCAACAGGTGCTGCCCTCGCTGCTCTGCCTCTACCACGACCGCGTCCACGACCTCTGGTGACCTCATTGGGTGGTACTGTTGGTTGTCTGCCTCGTCCTATTGCACAAGTTCTTACCATCTGCGAGAGAATAGAGTACAAAAGTTTAGTTCTCAGATCAACTTGTCACGACCCATTCCCAAACCCGATCGTGATGGCGTCACTCGTGAAGACAAGTCCAGCCAAAAAAAAACAAAGTACCTTTTTTAAAAATTAATTAACTTAAACAATTCTAAAACGTGATTAGTATAGCCATAATTTCGGAAAAAGCGATAATAACAAAGGGGAACCATCCCGACACAATCAAAACTGGTGCGTCACAAGTCATGAGCTACTACAGAATCTGATATAAGTCTACAAAGTACGAAATCCGATACCATAGTCTGAAGAAAACATAAATGATAAAGGATAAGGGAGACATCAACTACTTGGTAACTCCAAATTACTGCCTAGCCTGCAAGGAATCAGCGCTCAGGTGTGAACTCTGTTATGCCTGAATCTGCACACATGCTGCATGGAGTAATGCGAGTACTCCGACCTAGTGAGTAATAATTATAAATATGATTGAAAGCATTAAACACATAAAGGCACAAAGCAGTTCTATATCAGGCTCTAAAATCTTTTAAAATAGTAAAACAGTGAAGAAACAAATGGAATATCCTTTAAAACAAATAAAAACAGATATTTTATAGATGAATAATAAGTGGAAATCTGCCCCGGGTTAGTATCAATCGCTCAGAATTTTATCAGCCTCTTTGGCTCAGTATCAGTCACTCAGCATAATATCAGCCCCTCGGGGTCACTCTCAGATCATACGGGTATCCGCACTCACTGTGGGTGTGCAGGCTCCGGAGGGGCCCCTTATTGCCCAAGCGCTATATCAAGCCACCTCGTGGCATCATCACTTGGCACTCGGCCTCACATCATGGCATATAACGTATCTCATATCACTCAACATATCCTCACATATAGCCCTCGGCCTCACTCTGTCCAGAAGCCATCGCAAGCCCCTAAAGATCAGTAAAAAAGTAGTGCTCAGCCCTAATAGCATTTGACATATCATTTAAGTCCCGAATTCAAGTAAAAGTGGTTGAGTTTGTAAAACAGTGTAAATCAATAGGACTGAGTTCAAGTAATGTCAAAATAGTAAGGAAACAGTGATAAAAGTCCATGAAGGGTTCAAATAGTCGGCATGAAGCACAAATATGGCAATAAGCCCAAGTCATAATGATAATAATTAAGTCTCAGTCAAATACACGGTAAAAACATCAATCGTGATGGACACAATCCCCAGTAGTAAATGACCTCATGCTCGTCATTAAGTGCGTGTCTCACCTTAATATAGCACTACGTTGTGCAATCCGGGGTTTCAAACACTCAGAACATTATTTACAATCACTACTCACCTCAAGCCGGCCAGAACTTTAGCTCGCTATGGCCTTGCCTCTCAAATCTGCCTCCTCGCGCGTCGAATACAATGAATACGTCACAATAGGCTAAGGAAACAATACCCAATTGACAACTATCGAAAAATATCGAAAATCCCGAAATTTGCAAAACCCGAGCTCCGAGCCCACTTCTCGAAACTTAGAAATTTTTAGTTCAACGGGTTCTTTATCTCGCCCTGAGTCTATACATATCAAGAACTCTAAAATCCAAGCTCAAATGGTCCATCAAATCCCAATTTAAAATCTCAAATTTCCAAGCCCTAGTTCTTCTCCTTTTAGCTATGTTTTCATGAATTTCCAGGTTAATTCCACAATTAAATCATGTTTTTAGTTCACAGAACTTACCTCCAAGCAATCCTCTTAGAAATCCTCTTCAATTTCTCCCAAACAGCTATCGAAATGCCCAACAATGGATGAAAATATGACTTAGCTCGCAGAGGAAATGTTTTAAAAACTATTCTGCCCAGCTCTTATTTCTTCTGTGCGAACACGAGGGCCTTCTCGCGTTCGCAAAGCACTAATTTTCCCCTGACCAAATTTTACCCTTCGCGAACATGGTGCCTTACTCGCGAACGCGATGCTTTAGCTGCTACAACTATGCGAACGCGAGCTCTGTGCCGCGTACGCGATGAATATCTCGAACCACTATACGAAATATGTGATACGACGACATTTAATTAGTGACAATTAAAATAAATATCGAAAAAAGTTAATTTAGGGACATTTTTTAGAAAATGTGATAAGACATGTCAAAAATATTTTGACATTTGATTTAAATGTCATATTATTAGGAATATAACAACATTTAATTAGTAACATTTATTACAAATGTCAAAAATATTTTTTCCGCCCAACAAGAAAAAATAACTTTAAGCATATTATGGGCCTTTAAACTTCTCATCTTTTTACAGAAATAGAAATAACATTCAACCCTATTCCTCCACAACTCTTCAAGCTGCAACCATCTCCGTATCTTTCACTCATTTTGATCCAAATCCGTCGGTAAGATTTTCTTTCAATATAAGTGTTATAAATTACAATCTCCTGTATTATATTTCTTGACTGCTTTTGACTGTTTGTTGATAGCCCTAAATTTGCTGTCTATAGTCTTGAGATTTCTTTTGATTGAACCTTTTGATTCGTTTCAGACCTAGAAGGGCTGCCTGCCAATGGCGGATCCAGGATGATTTTGAGTTCGTGGGTGCTTAACTTTTTTAATGGGAGCAAAAGAAAGTTAGTGCTTGATAAATGGAGGAAAAAATCTAGCTAGGGGCGTGAGTGAGATTTGATCTCTCGACCACATACTCATTTAGAGCCCTTCAACATCAATCATATCCAAAGCACCCACCAAGCCTTTTGTTATCTAGGTGCTTGCTATTTTGTTATATCCGTTTTCTTAAATTTTTTATATAATTATACGTGTTTGGGGTCGAGGTTAATGGGTGCTCGAGCACCCAATTTTTATATGTAGATCCGCTCCTAGTGCCTGCCAGAATTAATATTCAGCAATTATGACTCTCAGAATCTCGAGTTGCAATCAGATTCATCCACTCTAACTCGTGTTCTGTCGTTTGAATTTTTCTTTTTGAGTGAAACGAGATTTGTGACATTTTGGTTTCTGAAATTCTTGAACTTTTTTCTTTCTTGTTGTTTATTTTTGTTTTCTTTTTGAAGGTGAATTTCCTGCAAAAGAGTCTACTAACGAATGCTACTACTCCATAATCCATATGATGTTAAAATGTTATTTTGCTATAGGCGGCAAAATGGTTCAAAGATAACAATTAACCAATTATATTATCTACTAAAAAATGAATTAGATAATACTTTTTAAAAATAAATTAAATATGGATAAGAACCATATTATCTATTTAAAAAATATATAACCAATGGATAACTAATGAGTCTAACTTTTACATTTGTAAAGCCTCAAATTCGAGATTTCTCAAGTTAGGAAAACTAAGAATTCTCCCAAAATTATCATATATAAGAAATCATGGATAATATAGGTAACTCATATTATCCACTGATTAACCCTTTTTTTATCTGTATTAAATATGGGTCAGGTCGGATAATTGATTCGTTTTTTATTATCCGTTTTCAGCTCGAACCATATCTGACCTGTCCCGGCCGTTTGCCACTCCTATTTTGCTACTTACCTTTTCCCTTAATCACTTTGGTCATAGTTTTTTTTTAAAAATTTCAGATCTTGGATTCATCAGATTTTGAAAGTTGTGTGATCAATTAATGTGAAGGAATCCTGATTTGGTGAAAGTATATGGAACACTTCATCAAGAAAAATACATGGATGCTGAAGCTTTGAATTATGTTGGGTGTATTTGAAAATTATAAGAGAAAAGCTATGGTTATGTAGTCATGTGTTGAAGTAATTCTTTTTTTTTTTTAAATAAAAGGCATACTTTATATATATTTATATATTTAAGATAGGAGCCACCATTACTTTGTTTGAATCGTATATGGCGTACAACTCTTGAAACTTTTGAAATGAATAAAAATATTTGTAGTATTGTAGGATCATCAATAGTTGATTCATTGTTTTCTACTTTCTCACCACACATTCTACATAATACTCAAAGGATAATCATAATATAAATAATGATTTTGATATTAAAATAATATGTCAAAAATTGTAAACGATTTATCTGACATTTCTATGTATGTCGCGAACAAGATAGTTTAAGAGCTCAAATTGTTGACATTTGATTAACGTCAAATAAATGTCACTAGAATTTTACCGACACTAATTTAAATGTCGTAAAATTAACGAAACTGAAATTTCCAACATTTAAAATAAGTATAAAATAAAGATTGGTAAATGAATTTACCATATTTAATTGACTTATGGCGACATTTTTATAATGTGATGAGATTTAGGAATAATGGCAAGCTTAGCCCTAGGTTCATTGGCCCGTTTGAGATTTTTGGTCGAGTGGGAGAGATGGCTTATAGACTTGCGTTGCCTCCGAGCTTAGCAGCCGTGCATCAAGTGTTTCATGTGTCCATGCTTCAGAAGTATCATGGCGATCCATCCCACGTGTTAGATTTCAGCAATGTTCAGTTGGAAAGGGACTTGTCTTTTGAGAAGGAGCCAGTAGCTATTCTACACCGCCAAGTTCGTCAGCTAAGGTCGAAGAGTTTTCCTTCTGCTCGTGTTCAGTGGAGAGGTCAGCCTGCTAAGGCATCAACGTTGGAGTCCGAGTTTGATATGCGGAGCCGTTATCCCCATCTTTTCCCTAACTCAGGTACTTCCTTCTTATGCCTGTTCGAGGACGAACAAATTTTTTAGAGGTGGAAAATGTGACGACTTTTTAAGATGAATTCTGCGTTCCGATGCCTTAAAACCTCTTTTCAAATCACCTCAATTTACGTGCGCAGTCCAAGCGCATAGCCGAAAAGTTATTTTTTTGACAATCTGCAAAAAATAATAAATTTTGACTATAAAATAAATTAATTTGACTTCGGTGAATGTTTTGGGTAAATAGATCAAATCCGTGATTTGACGGTCCTGGAGGGTCCGTAGTAAAATATGGGACGGGCGTATGCCCGTAATCAAATTCTGAGGTCCCAAGCCCGAGAAATGAATTTTTGAAGAAAATTATTTTCTGGAATTATATATGAGATTTGGAAATGAGTTTTGATTAAAACTTGATGGTATCGGGTCCGTATTTTGGTTTCGGTCCCCGGTACAAATCTTATTTGTGATTTAATATGGTTTTGTAAAATTTGGTAAGAAACAGGCCAGAAATGACGTGAATCAGATAATTTTTGAGAAAATTGGAAATTTGAAGTTCATAAGAAAGTTCCATGATTTTGATGCTAAATTTATAGTTTTTGATGTTATTTTGGTGATTTGAATGCACGAGCGAGTCCGTACGATGTTTTTAGGTTGGTGTGAATGTTTATTTTGGAGCTCCGAGGGCTCAGGTGACTTTTGGATAGGCTACGGAGTGAAATTTTCATTTAGGGAATTGATGGTACGCCTCAAGCTTGTAGGCTTCGCATTTGTGAAGCCTGTCTCGCAAATGCGATCCTTGTATCGCAAATGCGAGAGGTGGCCTGGGCTGCCTTCTTCGCAAATGCGAAGTTCCAGTCGCAAATTTGACGCCTACCTTGAATCCCCTACAGTTACAAAAGTGAGACCCCAGTCGCAAATGTGACTTCACAAATGCGATCCCTCCTTTGCAATTCCCAACATAGCGGGGGTTAGAGTTTTCTATTGCAAATTTCTGTTCGTATTTCCCATATCTACAACCTGCAACTTTTATAGTAAGACGAATGTTTAACCTATTTTCATATCCTCCCAAAACATATACACTCTAGAGCGATTTTTCAAAGGCTTCTTCTTCTGAAAATCAATTATAAGTCATTTTAAACTAGTTTTTTTCAATCCTTAACATCTTCTAACATGATTTCAACTCAAAATCAATGATTTTCAGGGGTATATTGAGTGTTTTGGGTAGAACCTATGTTTTTCAAAAATTGGGTATTTGGACCTTGATTTGAGGTCTGATTTCAAAACAAATGATATATTTGGGTTCACGGGGGGAATGGGTAAACGGGTTTTGGTTCAAACCTCAAGTTTTGACTATGTGGGCCGGGGGTAATTTTTGACTTTTGGGTATAACTTTGGAAAAATCATTTTTATGCATTCGTGGTTGATTCATTTAGCATTTACTGATGTAATTAAGTAACTTGTAACTAGATACGAGAAAATTGGTGGTGGAATCAAGGGGTAAAGCTATAATTAAATCGTGAATTGTGTTCGAGGCATCGAGTTATGTGTTTGGTCTAACCTTAGCTTGAGGGATTAGGAGTCGTGTATTATTTGCTACGTGATAATTGAGGAGTACAATGTATAGGCATGGTGACGAGTATCTATACGTTTGTGTCTAGCATGCCTGTGAGTCTTATATTGTGATTATCATGACTTCGTTGTATTTTTCATGCCTTAATGGTTTCTATTTGTTGTGTAAGGTATATGGAAGGAGTTGTGACCTATGAACATTGAGGAGCGTTGGCTCAAGTTGTATAACGAATTGTGAAAGTATAAGTGATAATTGAACCTTTAGAGTATTGGCTCGAGTTGTGAAGTGAATTGTTAAGTAAAAGTGAGAAAGAGGAGAGATCATTATGTTGCCTCCCTTTACGGGATATTGTTGCTTTATTTGTTATTTCCCTTGCCGGGATTTGGATATTATTGATGTTATTCCCTTGCCAGGACTTAATTGTTGAATTGTTGTTCCTTTGCCGGGATTCTTATTATAATCTCATTTATTGCCATGCCCTATTGTTTGTAATTTTCGGTTGGGTGAGAAAGAGAGTTAAAGCACGAAGGATGATGTCGTGCATTGTTTTTTTTGTGAGTAAAGTGTGTAAAGCACGAAGTGTGATGTCGTGCCACATGATGTACCATTATGTGCCGATTATATTGATTATATGGTGAGGAAAGAGAATAAAAGCACGAAGGGTGATGTCGTGCACATTTTTATTATATGATTTCTTTGGTGAGGACGAGAGTAAAATCACAAAGGATGATGTCGTGCACTTATTGGTTTTTGATTCTTTGTTGATATCCGAGTTATATTGTTTACTTTCGTTTACTGGTTGTCTTTCTATTTGGAATTAATATCTCCGCTGCAGCATGCTCCCCCTCCCATACGTGACTGTTTATTTCTGTACTTCTTTCCGCTGTATATATTCGAATTGCACAGATTTATTTGGTAGTCTAGTCCTAGCCTTGTTACTACTTCACCGAGGTTAGGCTAGGCACTTACCAGCACATGGGGTCGGTTCTGCTGATACTACACTTTGCACTATGTGCAGATCCCGGAGCAGCTCTTGGACTGTAGTTTTAGGCTACCTTCAGTCCACGCAGAGATCCAAGGTAGACCTGTAGGCATCCGCCAGCGCTGGCGTCTCCTCTATCTTTTAATTCGTGTTACATCTTTTTGCTTAAGAAACAGTGTGTCCTTTTATTTTCAGACCTTGTATTTAGCAGTCTTAGACCGTGTGTGGTACTGTGACACTAGGTTTTAGGTGATTAAGTCACAAAAAGTTGTAATAGATATAGATTTTAGATATTTTATCGTTTTCTTCCGCTTAACTCAAATTTCTGTTGTTTATACGTTATCGCTTTATGTTTGTTAAAAAGAAATAAATGGATAATGAAGTAATTAGTTTAAAGGATTGGCTTGTCTAGTTCACATTAGTAGAAGTTATCACGGCTTTCGATTGTGGAAAATCGGGGTCATGACATATTGTTCAGGTTCTTCTATGCATCTAGCGCTTGCATTAACCCTAAGTTCAAACAACTTGAAACAAATGTCAGCTTGAAGGAATCTGATGCATGGCCAACAGAGGTTTATTTTCTAAAAATATTGTGTTTCCTTACTTTGCCATTAAGTAATTCCAAAATAACGGTTTTCACTTTTCCTTGATTTGGGTATGGCCTCAATATCTCAAGCCAATTCTACAAATAACGTGCCGGTTTCTAAGGAGAAATTAACTATTACAAGTGTCTTGTGCAATCATAAGATTTGGGCCTATCAAGTATAAGAGGATGAATAGGATGAGATGGAAAACGACAACTCGCACAAAAAATAGATAGTGTGCTTCTCATGGAAAGCACATTGAATCACTGAAGCATTGCAGGTTTCATAACTACACTCACATATGGCTAGAGACAATCAAGTAAAATTTTCGAAGGCCTTAGCAAAATATTGACTCTTTAGAAATCCCTAGAGTCAGACACCCACAAAAAATTTAAGAATGAAAAGAATCAGTCAACAAATTAAGTCATGAAATTAATGTCCCGCATAAGAATATTACAGCTGTTCATGAAAATAAAAAAAAGAATTAAATGGTATTTTACTAACTATATTTTTCACCTTGTATTAAAATTCTTTGAGATGATCATAATCTTCATTCTCCATGGTTTGATATTTTGATTCTTAATGTCAGCTTGAAAGAATCTGATGCATGGCCAACAGAGGTTTATATCCGAAAAATACTGTGTTTCCTTACTTTGCCATTAAGTAATTCCAAAATAATGGTTTTTAACTTTTCTCCGTTTGGGTATGGCCTCAATATCTCAAGCAAATTCTACAAATAAGGTGTCGATTTCTAAGGAGAAATTAACTGTTACAAGTAAATTCTTGTGCAATCATAAGATTTGGGCCTATCAAGTAGAAGAGGATGAATAAGATGAGATGGAAAATGAAAACTCGCACGGTATGTTAGAGTAAAATAGGATTTTTAATGTACTAACCTGTTATATGATTCAATCTATTGATGACTTGAAGATGGTGATGAAGACTAATCAAACACTATCTTTGCAAGTTGTGTATATTTATTCCCTAGCTCATCATATTTACTCGCTAGCCTGTTCAAACGTCCTTTTAGTGATTCATTTTCTTTTACAGTAGTATTCAGCTTTTCCAACAATGCAGCTTTAGAGGAGTTACCACTTTTCAACTTCTTAACGGTTATCCCACCACCAAATCCAACTACATGACTCTTTTGTTGAGGTTCGAAGCACATTTTTACAACCTTAATGTTTGTAAGTGACGATTCAGATTGCACCAATTCTTTTATTTTATCCTTAAAATAAAAAATATTTAATTAAAATAATATAACACAATAGATAAATAAACAATATAAATTGAAATTTATCAATAAACATACATATTTCTCACCGGTTTCAGGTTCGACAAGCTTATTGTTCTTCTTACGAGTCTCAAAAAAATAGTTGCCACATCTGGTGGATTACCATGTTTACCTCCCTTCACATTACAATAAACAAGTCAAAGGAATCTTTGTAACAATGACAATGTTTCTTAATAAATTTATAAGTTTTACTCACCAATTTATAAATAATCTCCCTTATTGGTTTACTATCCGTACGATGAGGCATGCTCAACTTAGACCTATTGACCGAGTTTCCTATACTTGTCTCCTAAATTAATAATATACGGGCAAAATTTTGGCTAGCCATATAATATAACACAATATTAATAAATAGCTATTAAATTTTTTAGTAAAAAAGGCTCCTTGACTAGTACTCTCAACCACTCTTGTCTACCCCTTTGGTACATCTTTTATAGCATAACAGAATGACTTAAACGTAATATTTTTGTGCATCGATCCTCTCCAATTATTTCATAACATTCTTATATGTTTCAAGACATGATTTCATTGATCATTTATGTCATCACTGCCAAATTTGTCCTACAATAGTTAACAAGTATTATTAAATATGAAACAACAACAACAACAACAACAACAACAACAACAACAACAACAACAACAACAGCATACCCAGTGTAGTCCCTTGAAAAAAAATACCAAATTTTATGATCGTGTTTATATCATTAGTTTAGAAGCATACCAGCAAATACTGAAACCTGTTTCTCTTTCTCTTTGTTGGATCTATTGTTCATTCATCTACGACTTCTACTCTTAGTTCGTACATCATGGTTTAGATGCATAGTAGCATATACTGAAAATTTACAGGAAGCTACATCAATATTAAAACATGCTTGTTCCTTAAATGAACGAAGCTTGAAGAAAGAAAACATAAAAAGTAATATCTTAAAATTGCTTGTCATGGTGTTAGAGCTGATCAACTTTAATATAAGAGGAAATAGATTGGTATACTTCTTAGAGAAGAGGACAAACAATTCACTTGGCCAAAGTTGAAAAGCACTCAAGAAAGTTTTAAATGTATATAATACAATTTTTAAAAAATATGTAGATCATAATTCATACCATTTTTTTCTTTCTTTCTGCCAAACTTAAATTCAAAGTGTTGAAATATACAATTACTTTTCTTGTACTTGGTCATGTTAAATACTTTTAGCTCTGTTACGGACGTCTAAAAATTAGTAGATATATAAAAAGAAGAAGAAAGTGAGTTAACATATTTTATTAACAAGCAGAAACGGAGATGGCAAATCAAGACAGAAATACTTTATATCTTTACCGTAACAGCTTCTCACATGTGTTGTAGCTTATATTCTTCGATGTCTGCCCATGAGTGTATACGCAATGGGGACATATGTCGATCATGAACCAATATACCTGAGTGTCTCATAAATGAGGCATGATGCTGCCCGATTACCCAATTATGGTAGAAAGTGACGTGCAACTTTTCTCCAACTTTGAGTCCTGCAACTTTTTTACACCAATTCGTTCCTCACTTTTTTTACCTTTTCATATTCATATGGCCCTGTAAATTCCAATTTAACTCAAATCTAAAAATAGATCTTTTAGAATAACAAGAAAAAGATCTTATAGCTTGAGATAATAAAATACTTATTTCACTTCTCTGCACGCCCTTCATCTCTTCTTTTTCATGAGGAAAATGAGTATCACCTTCAAATATTTGATCAAAATCAGGAGGCGCAACATTTTCTCCAACTTTGAGTCCTACACCTTTTTTATATCTATTCATTCCTCTTACATTTTTAACCGGATTCACAAAACCCTCCAAATTCCAATTTAACTCAAATATAAAAATAGATCTTGTACAATAACAACAAAAAATTATAGCTTGAGATAATATAATACTTATTTCACTTCTCTGTGCACCCTGCATCTCTTATTCTTCATGAGAAAAAAGAGTATCACCTTCAAATATTTGATCAAAATCAGGAGGCGCAACATTTTCGCCAACTTCGAATCCTGCACGGATAACACGAATAATAGTCTGTAATAAACATAACTGTCTGAATCAAATGAGCAGGTGAAAGAAGTAGAAGGGACTCCGGAATTGCGCATTCCGTACAGCTATACCTCAAGTCTCCTCTAGGTAGCTAGATCCGAGCAAGTCGACAGTACGCTGCTGGGACCAACTCTGATATCTGTAAAAGAAGTGTGGAGTTTAGTATGAGTGCAACTGACCCCATGTACTCTGTAAGTGCCGAGCCTAACCTCGACGAAGTAGACACCAGGCTAAGGCGGGTAACTTTCACTTACATTAACCTGTATATAATAATAATAATAGTAATAGTAGTAGTAATAATAATAATAATAATAATAATAGTAATAGTAATAGTAATAGTAATAGTAATAGTAATAGTAATAGTAATAGTAATAATAATAACAAAAAGACAGAAATAGAAGTAAAGCAGATATCCCATATCAACGAAAGTTAAATCAACCAATAGAGAGTCCCGAATAACCAGTCATATAACTCATCTCAACAATCGAGGACAATTCAACAGTCACAATCAATTATTACTTTTACCAATATGTCGTAGTGTACAACCTGATTCCACAATATAACGTTAAACATATCCATTGCGACGCTCAACCCAACCCCTTCACAAAATAATCTGTCAATATGATAGTCCATCATTCTTCCACCTTTTCAATTCATTTCTTTTCAGTTTTCGTTGCGGCGTGAAACCCTCTCCCCAAACAATGTCAATTAACAATAGTAACTCAATAACTAAGGTATAAAAGAAATCATACTTCAAGAGAACAAATATACAAGTAATGGAGAATAACTTGATCATCAAAGAGACTCGAACAACTCGGATGTCCCAACATTACCAACTCAATGGTATCTACTTTTAACAATACGTATAAGTGAAACTACTTCAATGAAGGAAACAATTAATACAAAACTATAACGCAACAAAGCATAAGACAATTCAGATATATGAGGGAAACAAATAGAGACAAGTAGTAAATAAGTATGAAATCAGGAAGGAGATGGACAATCTAATACAAGAAATGCTAAATGGCAAGTAGCAATTATGGCATGGAAGTCAAATAAGTATGTAGCAATTAAAGCAAGAAAACAAGACATAATATTAAAAAATGAAGAAAGGGAAACAAGTAATGTAACGGATAAGTCATGGAATAAAGTAATTAATGAAATATAAAAAAACATGGAAACAAGTAATTTGACGACGTATGTACACTCATCATCTCTCATATATACTACTACACATATAATTCACCTTGCACATAGCTCAGAGGTTCCTAATTCCCTCAAATAAAGGTTACATCCAACACTTACCTAACTCCGCAATCAACTCAAAGTTCAACCATGACCTTGCCTTTCGAACAAGCCTCCAAATCAACCAAATCTAGCAAATTATTAACCAAACAATTCAAAATACGCTTTAGAAACTACCGATGAATGAAAGAGGTTTAATTTAGATAATTATTGAAAAAGTCAACCCCATGCTAGCTTGGTGAAAACCAAAATTTGGATCAAAACCGAACACTCACTCATTCTTGAACTCGATTATGTAATTAGTTTTGAATCTCATCTCAATTCGAGGTCTAAATCCCAAATTTATAAAAATACCTAATTTCTACTATGAAAGTTCACGATTTGATGTGGAAACTTATGAAATCTAATGAGTAACGGAAAAAAGAAGATTAGAGTTACTTACCAATGAATTTAGGAAGAAAATCTCTTAGAAATTCGCCTCTAGGGTATTTAGGGTTGCAAGTTTGGAAGAAATCAGCTAAATCTCATTTTTCCCTCCTTTGTCCATACGCAAATGTCTCAATTGTGACCTGTTGGGAACCCTGATAGTTCGAGAAATGCTTCGCAAATGCATAGAAGCCCACATCTATGCTTGTCCTCACATCTACGATGATTTTTTCGCAAATACAAAAACTAGAGCTTCGCAAAAGTGATCAATTTATCGCAATTGTGATCCTTGTTGTCCCAGACCATTTTCGCAATTGCAAAGGAATAGTTCGCAAATGCTAACCTGACAAAGGCACTCTATTATCGCAGATGCGACCCAGACCTCACAATTGCAAGGTTTGATGCTTGTACACTAGAACCAGCAAGGTCCTAAGTCTTTCAACACTGTGTCACGCATCCGAAATTCAACCAATCCCTCCGGGCTCCAAACCGAACATGCACACAAGTGTAGTAACATCATACAAACATGCTCATCAAAACACAAAAATAACACCTAATTCAATGAATCGAACACAAAAACAAATGAAATTTCAAAGAAACTTAAGAACATTAAATTTTTCAATGGACGTCTGAATCACGTCAAATCAACTCTATTTTTCCCCAAATTTTGCAAACAAGTTTTAAATACTAAAACGAACCAATATCAAGTTTCGGAACCGTAATCCAAATGTGGTTAGCAACAAAATCAACATACGATCAAGCTTAGAAATTCTTTTAACCTTTAAACTTCTAGTTTTCAGCAAATTACAATAAACTAAGTTATGGACTTCCAAATTCAGTCATGGGCGTAATACGCCCAAGTCACAGATCATGATACAGACCCACCAGACCTTCAAAATAGTGGTTCGGGTCTGTTTAAATTAAATATTGATTTTAGTCACCTCAAATAGGTCTTATGGAATGATTTCACATTTTCATCAATTTTTCTCATAAAAACCTTCCGAAAAAGGACACCGTCATGACCCAAACCGATGGGTCACGACGAGCATTCGATACCTTACTCAACCGAGTACCAACATAATGTATCTTTTCATGTCATACCATCATAGATAACTGAGCAAGAAGGCTACTGTGTGATAAATAGAATACAACATGTGATACCAACTTATACATAAGACATACAGGCATATACGACCAAAATAACCACTCGTACTGAACATAGGCCGATAAGACCATCCAATCTTTTATATGTATCAAATCTATCTACAAGCTTATATGAATACATAATTTTCATAAAGGCCGGGACAGTGTCCCACCATTCCAAACAATACACGTCTAAATGATACTAACCAAATAAGCAACTCCGAAGCAAATGGGCGCACCAACGCCTTCCATTGAGATAATAACCTACTTGGAGAGCTCTCTACCTTTCTATTAGGACTTGCGGGCATAAAACACAGCGTCCCCAGGCAAAAGGGACGTCAGTATGAATAATGTACCAAGTATGTAAGGCACATAAATAAGTATATAAATATATGGAAGAAATATAGAATAAATGAATCCATCTGTAAGTTTGGATAACTCTATAATTAATGAAATAATTATAGTGTCATATATATGCGTATAAATTTCATGTCATGCATAGGTACATGTCATGCCCTCATCAGGCCTCTGAGGGCATCCCATCGTATCATCTCGGTCACTGTGAGCAAAATCATCAGCGTATACCGCTGATCAAGTGGTGGTGTGTATGTAACGCGATAACCTTTCCCATATTCATGGGTCAATGTGCATGTATTAATGCATAAAATGCATATGAAAAAAATTAATAAAATCTTTCGGTACGTCATAAGACCATTATGCCTCCTCTAATTAATATCATGAAATAAACTTTACCAATTTATGTATTTTTGAGACACATGAACAGATGATAGAGTAATATGAGACATGGGGAATCAAGAGCATAAGCATCTTTTGTATTTCTATGGATAGAGTCATTTATGAAAACTGTGTATTTGCTTGCTTCTTTCGTGTCGTATAGTTCATGCCAAAAAGAAAGAAATAATAGTATTAACATACCTGAATCGATTCTCTTGATAATCCATCCAACCCACATTGATTGTGACAAAACAATTAATGGTGAGAACGAAATAAAAAATAATCAATTACTTGCCGATTAAAATCATCCTTAATTTGTCATAGATGCCTCACGTTACTATTGAAAATCTTGTGCTAATCAGGTTTCTTAAGAATGAAGGTGTGATTCTCAATTCTCATATTCTTATCTTTATCTGATTGAAAGAATATTGACAAACCTTAACGAATAGCATACCACACTAGAGCTGCAGATTACAAATCTAGACTACAAACATTCTTAAGACATAAAAAAGTTCACATCTTGTGAGTAACAATTGAGGTTGCCACCTATTTAAAAATGACTCTTTGTCATGAACTATGACTAACAGTCATACGGTTGGTGTAGTGGTTTGCTGTCACATAGGATTTTGACATTATCCAGCAAATAATTAATTTAATTAAGTAATATTTCGTTACCCGATAAATAACTAATTACCTGTATAATTAAGAATTATCTTAAATTACTTTAAAATTTACTTATTTTTAATACACTTTATACATTCTATTATCACGGTCGTATGGTATCGTGTATGATACTAGTACATAAATATCGGGTATGCTCAGCCCATAGTTTATCCCAATATACCAACTTCGATGAATTTATTTTCTTTGACTTGCTTCCCATCTCACCATCACGAATTTACTCATAACTTGTTTGAAATAGCGTAATACTTATAATTTCAAAATAATCCCACTCTCGATTGTATACCGATTAAGTTACAACAAAACTTTAACATACGAAAATGCGTGATGTAACGTCATTCTCCCCTTTGAAACATTCGTTCTCGAATGTTGACTGATGCATTTATCATTCGCATAACCCATAGTTCCTACGACTACTTTAGTGCTCCTCTTGTTATCTTTGCAACTATTATGTGAATAAGTCCAAAGGCCAGGGTATTCCTCCCTTTAGTCCTCTTTCTTATATCACGACTTGTGGTCAGGATCTCTTCAATCTCGTAATGGATGATACCTTCTATCATGTAGCCTATACGACTTTGACCTTGTATATGGGTGTAACAATCCGGCTAATATTTTTCATGAGTTACCGCTCTGTCTCCCCCATTTCCGTTTCTTATTATGTTGTTTAGCTTTAATATGTTTTTCAGGTTGATTGGTTTGAGTCCGAAAAGGTTTTGGTAAGGCCAGATACACTTAGTCTCTTCCGAGTAAACTTAAGTTGAAAAAGTCAATCGGATATTGACTAATGTAAAAAAGGCAATGTGAGGTCCGATGATTTGGATAGCTTCAGGAGATTATTTGGGACTTAGGAGCATAATTAAAATGGGTTTTGGAGATTCAGAGTAGATTTAGGCATGAATTGGCGAAATTAGAATTTTGGCATTTTTCGATTGATAGGTGAGATTTGGATATAGGGGTCATAATGGAATTCTGGAAGTTGCAGTAGATCCGTTGTGTGAATTGGGATGCGTATGCGAAATTTCAGATCATTCGTACATGGTTAGATAGACCTATTGATCAAAAGTTGAATTGGGAAGATTTTTGAAACCTTAGGTTTGAATCCGATGTTATTTGGTTTATTCGATGTTCTTTGAGAAGTTTTGAAGATTGGTATATAGTGGTATATGACTTGTTCGTACTTTTGGTTGAAGTTTTGGGGGCCTAGGGTGATTTCAGATGATTGATGGGGGTTTTAGAGTTGAGTTTGGCAACTGAAGTTCATTGTTGCTGTCATAAACGCACATGCGGGTTGGGGACCGCAGAAAAAGAAGGTTAGTCACAGATGCGGGAAATTGTCTTGAGGGGCTGAAGCGCAGGTATGGATGGGTGGTCGCACCTGGGAGACCGCAAATGCGAAATGTGAGGCGCAGATGCGAAAGTTGGATTTTAAGTGGAAACTACAGATGCGGTACTTTGGCCGCAAATGCGGCACCGCAGGTGCAGTGTAGGGACCGCAAGTGCAAAAACCCCAGATTAGTAAGAATAAAAGATTTCCTTCGCAATTTTTGGCCATTTTTTTCAATATTTCATTCCGGATGAAGCTTCTGGGAGTAATTTCAAGTGAGATTTTCTGAGGGATTCATTGACGTAAGGTCATTGGTTCCTAAGTTTGTTATTATGGTAATTTTTATCATTGTTAGCATGAAATCTAAGGTAAAATTCAGAGGTAAATTTGGACGTTAGGGCTTAGTTAATTAGAGATCTTTGAGTGGTGATTTGAGGGGCCATTTGAGGTCCCATTTTGGCGCTTTTGGCATGAATGAACTCGTGGCGGAATAACGATTCTATTGATGTAAAAAATTTCAAATTTTGAGATGTGGGTCCAGGGGTCGTGTTTGGTTAATTTGGATTATTTGGTATGGGTTTCACTTCTTTATTGTATATTGATAGTTATGAACTGAATTTTGTCAAATTCGAGGCATTCAAAGGCCGATTCGAGAGGAAAAAGCATCGCATACTAGAGTTTTGGCTTGGCATGAGGTAAGTAATGCTTCCTAACTTTATTCTACGGGTTCGAAACCCCGAACGATGTTTTCTATGATTATTATGAAGGTGACGCTATACCAAGTGACGAGAGTGTGGGCGTGCACCACGAGAAATGCGGCCTGGATCATTTCATTGCACCGTTTAGCTACTCTTATATGTTGATATTTGTGTTGTAATCATGTGATTAAGTTGATAAGCTACAAATCATGTTTGTTATCATGTTAAGGTTTAGGCCAATGCTGTTGAGACACGAATGATAGTTTCTTGATACTATGTCATTAGATTCATGTATATTATATACTCAGTCATGTTCATACATATTATATCACGCCTCAGTCTCGATTATTGCTATCTGACATATCAAATCATTGTTCGGCTTGCATTATTGATGTGCCGGAGAATTTAGGTACATTTGATACTAATTGCTTAGAGTTTAACTTGATTTAAATGCAATTTCCTTTTGTACTTATGTAATTTTAGTGTTTTTGCAGTGTCTGAGGCTTAAGGACCAAAGAGCATGGAAAAGAGTTCTAAAGGCCACAGAAAGACAAGAAAAGAGCAAAAAGGCATCACAAATGTGGATATTCTATCGCAAACCCACATGCGAGCCGTAGATTTCACACTGAGATCGCAAATCAAAACAGTTTTGGGGGAAAAGTTAAACGTCAAAATTACGGTCCAGTCTGCGATTGCATTACCTATTTGCGAGCCGCAGAATGAACCACAAACTTAAAATGAAGGCTAATGAAGGAAGAAAATGCGATGCAAAATACGGTCGCATTTCTGCAATGCGGACCGCAAACCATGAGTGTGGTGATGGCCTGGACACTAGTGTTACAATCCGTGATGGCCATGTCAAGAATGCGGACCGCATGTCTGTTATGCGATAGATATGCTGTCGCATATTCAAGTTGAAAGGGCATTTTGTCCGATTTTTATCTCGATTTGGCCCTCTATAAATTGATTTATTGGGGGTTTTGGGCTCATCTTGTGTAATTTTGGGAGCTACAACATAGGACTTAAATATTCATCTCTTTTGGAAGCTTTTTGGTCAAGAATCTTTCAATTTGTAAGCTTTATGGCATTTAATATTCTCTTGCTTTTGTATTTGAGCATGAGTAGCTAACTTGAAATACTACGGTTGTGGACCCTAAATGGATGTTACGTTAATGTGTATTTAACATTGAATATATATATATATATATATATATATATATATATATATATATATATATATATATATATATATATAAAATTGTTGGTTAATGTTTATTTACTTCTCATTCTTCATTTATTGTTGGTGGTTGCAAACATTAACAAGTGCCATTAAATTCTTTCTTTGCTTGGGAAAGTGGATTAAAATTTGGTAGAAGTAAATATCAAAGACTCAAGCCTTTAAACCTTGTTTAATAGAATCGATTAGGAATAAGTGGGTTTTATTTGGCATATATTGGTTGTACTTCGTTTCAACTATTTTATATTTGAAAATATTATAAAGAGGAAATACTACCCAAATATTGGAAAATATTAGGCAGCCATTTAGACATCATTTGCATATACAAAGGACATTCCATTAGAAATATATCATATTAACACCGATAGCATTACACTTCATTAAAGGGGACACAACCTTGTTTTCTTTAATCAAATTATTGACATTTTCAACATTTCAATTAGTTATCACTTCAAACCAAACTCAATTCATACATTTGTTACCATTAATACATACTCTTGTTACCATTAGTTGGATAGAATTACGACTTTAGTCAAGCAACACACTTTTCGAGTAACTTTTTCCCACCTATTCCCCGTGGGATTCGATCCCAACCTTATTGGGTTATTATATTTGACACCAACCTCCTTACACTATTTATTATTGTGTAATTTGAGCGTATCAAATTTTGGCGTCGTTGCCGGGGAATACGGTTTTGAAATTACTAATTAGTGTGTGCTTTACTTTACATCTTATTCTATTCCATCAAACTTTGCTTGTTTTGCTTGGTGTTGATTGGAAAACATGTCCGAATATGATGAAAACATAGAGGCAGAAACGGAAGAAAATCCTTTTATAGACATCAAGGAGTACATTGAGGATACAAATGCTATTGTACCTCCGGCCGTCGGCACTGCAACTTTTAAGGTGGAACAACATGGTTTAATAATTATGCTCAAAGCAGAAGGGGTTTTTAGGAATTACATTGATGATGATCCGACACAACATCTTCAAAACTTCTTGGGTGTGTGTGCGATGCATTAGCAGAAGAATGTCTCTGATGATTCCCTATGGTTGAGATGTTTCGAGTACTCACTAGCTGGGGATGCAAGGAAATGGCTTCAAAATCTTCCATCAAACTCCATTCATTCTTGGGCCAATCTTGTCCGAGCATTCTTAGCCAAATGGTTCCCCCAAAGTAAGAAGTCCGAGCTCGAAGATAAAATCTTCTTTTTTAAGCAAGTACCGGGAGAACATTTTCATGAGGCATGGGATCGTTTCAAATTATATTTGGTGTGGTCTCCCAACCATGGTTTTCTGGATTCTATCTTGTTGGAAAAATTCTACATGGGCTTGGATCCTATGAATCAATCTATAACCAAGAACGCAGTTGACTGATCTTTAATGGACAAATCATTCGCAAGGGTGACACAAATCCTTGACAAAATGGCAAAGCATAACCTAGCATGGCACTCCGAGGACACCACAAGTGGAATTACATATGGTTTTCCTTCCTTGAGCAACATGATCAAGGAAAATCAAGAGAGAGATCAAGTGATTGCAGGTCTTGCTATAAATGTCAATGTGTTGACAAAGATGTTCACCGAAAGCCAAACAAAAAAGGTAAATGCGGTGGAAGATGCGGAACCCATATCAAATGAGGATTTCTAGAAAGAAAATTATGTCAACAACTCTCAAAGAGGTTATCAAAGTCAACAATACCAAGGTCAAGGACAACAAAAACAATGGAGGCCTAACCCGCAAGGGCAAGGTAACCAATAGTGGCGAAATGACCAAAGTAGCTCACATCAAGGTAGTCGGAACAACAATAACGACTTCTCAAATCGGAGCTCCAACCCTTATGTTCCCCCAAAGGGTCAATATTCAAATGAAGGTTCCTCAAGTGATTCCAAGATAGAATGCATGCTTGAATGGGTATTTTAAAATCAAGAAAAGTCCGAAACTTCCATGAGGAATATAACCGAGATTGTTGGTTCTCATACCGCATCCATCCAAAAATGTGAGATGCAAATGAGAGATCTTTCTAGGGAACAATACCCAAAGCAAAAATGGACACTTCCAAGTGAAGCTATTGTGAACCCAAAGGGAGGTGGAAGTGGTCCAACTTCTCACATCATGGCAATTAATACTCGGATTGGGAAGGTAATACAAGGAGAAATTGAGCAAGTGATTGAAGTGGAAGAGTCCGAACAACAGATTGAAAAGGCTCTGGAGGAAGTGCAAGAGCTGAATCTACAAAGTCTAAAGGAAAAGGTGAAAGAGACACCAAAAGCTCCACCACCTATTCCTAGAACTCCTCCTCCTTTTCCTCAAAGACTTGTGAGAAGGGTTGATGATAGAAAACTGGAAAAGTTCTATGACATTCTCAAGCAATTATCGGTAAAAATTCTATTCTTGGAAGCTTTTCAAGAGATGCTGGGTTTTGCCAAATATTTGAAATATGTAATCATCAAGAAGAGTACCAGCAAGAATGAGGAGGTGAACATGACTCAGTGGTTAGTTCTATTATTTCCACAACCACCGTTCAAAAGAAAGAAGACCCGGGAGCCTTTACTATTCCATGCACTATTGGGGTACGTGACTTTGCAAGAGTCCTATGTGATAATGGGGCTACCATTAACTTAATGATTATTTCCATTTACAAGAAAGCGGGATTAGTGATGTCAAGGGCAACAAGTATGAGATTGAAAATGGCTGATCGTTCCATTAAGAGACTGGTAGGAATTTTTTATGATGTGATTGTAAAAGTGGGAGAGTTTCATTTACCCTCCGATTTTGTAATTCTTGATTGTGCGGTTGATAAAGAGATCTCTATCATTTTAGGGAGACCATTCCTAGCCACGGGAAGAGCACTTATGGATTCAGACCAGAATGAAATCAAATTCCGTGTGAATGATGAAGAGGTCACATTCCAAGATATCAAGGGTATGAAACTACCACATGTGTATGAATGCATTTCGGTGATTGATGTTGTTGATACTGTGGAAGATGCGGTTGAAATGAAAATGGAAGAACAATGCCTCAGTGAGGCGTTGGCGGCTATTTTCGTGAAAATTTGATGCTGAAGATATGGATGGGTACATGGAGTCGGTCAAAGCATTAGAGGGTCTTGGATCCTACACTTATGCTCCGGTAAAGCTCTCTATCGACTTGAAGAATAAAGCCACGCCTCCTGCAAAGCCATCTATCATTTAGCCACCATAATTAGAGCTCAAATCATTTCCATCGCACTTGAGGTATAAATTTCTTGGCTCAATTGATAATTTACTGGTAATCATTTCTACTTTGTTGAATGATGTGCAGGTAAACCAATTGTTGGAAGTGTTGAAGGAGCATAGGCAAGCCATTGGATGGACAATTGCGGATATCCATGGGATTCCTGCGAGAATTTGTGAACACAAGATCCAACTGGAGAGAGAGATGAAACCAAGTATACAACATCAACGATTGTTGAACCCATCAATGCAAGAGGTGGTAAAAAAGAAATCATCAAGTGGTTTGATGTCGGGGTAGTCTACCCCATTGACGATAGTTCTTGGGTGAGCCGGTGCAATGTTTGCCGAAAAAGGAGGCATGACCGTGATTGAAAATGACAAAAATGAGCTCATCCCTACATGAATGGAGACCGAATGGAGGGTGTGCATGGAATATCGGAAGCTTAATAGTGACAGATGCAAAGACCATTTCCCTATGCCTTTTACTGATCAAATGCTTGATCGGCTAGTGGGAAGTTCATTATATTACTTCCTTGATGGATATTCCTACTCCAACAAAATTAACATAGCATTGGAGGATCAAGAGAAAGAGACTTTCACTTGCCCCTATGGATCTTTTGCCTTTAGCCGGATGCCATTTGGTTTGTGCAATGCTCCGACCACTTTTCAAAGATGCATGCTGTCCATTTTCTACGACTTGGTAGAGGACTTTCTAGAAGTCATCATGAACAACCTCTCGGTGGCCGGTGATTCTTTTGAGCATTGTCTTAAAAATATTAGACAAGTGCTTAAGAGATGTGAAGAGACCAACCTTGTGCTCAATTGGGGCTGTGGAACTAGCATCGGACGACGGGCTCCGAACATTCAAAGTAAATAGTTAAAGAATCAAGCACTACTTGGGCATAGATGGTATGTGCCCAACCAATGAGTGAATCCAAAGGAACACCAACTTCGTCGTGCAACAATGTTAAATCGAGCGCTTCATGGGAGGCAACCCATGTGTGGTAACACCTTTTTGTTCTTTAAATTTTTAATTTGTTAAATAGATTTATTTGAGAAATTTAAAGTGTGTGTTAGAGTGAAAGGGATTCAAAAGACCATAACACTGGGAAGGATTGCATAAGGAAGAGAAGAAAAATCATTGTGTGAAGTTTGCTACACATATGCGATCACATATTTGCGATGCAGTCCAACTTTTGGTCGCAAACCAACACAATGTGTTTGGATAAAATTGAGGAGACAATGCGACAAATTGGTGCACTTTGCGAACCGCATCTTCACTATGCAGTTGCATAGTGCACCGCATTTCTGAACCTTCAGCATCTCACTCGACCCTACCACATAAAACTTATGTGGTCGCATAGTGTGTTATGCGGTGACCTATCCACTATAAGTCTTGCATGTATCACCCTCGTCTCTTTCTATTCAAAACAAAGAAATTTTTTTTTTTTACTTTATTAGAAGCAAAACAAAAACGAAAAAACAAAAATAATAAAGCGAAAAGGAATAAAGAAGGAAAAAAGACTTAGGCTTGATCTAATACTCCAAGTATGCTCAGAAACATCATCACTGGTATGTTTTCCTTGGGCCAATTTTATCATTTCAAGCTTTGGTTGTGCATTTATTCATATTCTTGTTTCCCAAATTTTCGCTTCATGTTTCCCTTATTATTTTATATTTTCTTTTCTTTTCTGTTATGTTTAGAGTCTTGTACGTAATGAGCATGTAGTTGAGTAGGGTGTTTTGGGGGGCTAGGTAGAAAGAAATAGGACCGTCGTTGTTGAGGGATGAATTGATTCATTGAGAACGATGGCAATTGCGGCTCGCAAAATCAAAATACGGTCCGCATTTTGGCCGCATAATTAAAGCCTAGTTGTTTGAGGACGATGGAGAAATGCGGCGACATTTGCGATCGCTTAGTTGATATGCGACCACAAAGTCACCGCAAACTAAAACAGACCACCCAATTAAAACCTTGCTTTTTGCGGCTGTATTACGATCGCATTTCCTACTTTGCGGTGGATATCACATTTTGTTATTTTGTTTTGTAAGAAAATCGGTTATGGGATGGTTATGTGGTCCGTATAGTGGTTATGGGATTGCATAACCCATCGTAGGCTAAGATCCAGTAGTGCACAATTAAGTTTGCGACAAGTTCGCGGTCCGCATAGTGGTTACGCGGCCACAAAACATTTCGCATTTTCAACTCTTTCTTTAACTTTTCTATTTCCTTTTCACCGTTGCTTACAATGTCGCTCATATTTCACTTATATGATGGTATAGCTCCCAAGAAACATGCATCCTCTTGCCAGAAAAGGGAATTTTCCAGAAATCACACGACACAAGAAAAACGACCTCAAACAGAATCTAATGTTCCACGTCCCTCCCAATCTAATATATTTTTGTGACATTGGCAATTGTTGTACATATTTATGTTTTTGTGTTCTGTATATGTTAGTGTTTTGTGATTTCCGTACAAAAGTTATGTTGTGTAGTTCATGATTGTGTATATAATAGGGTTTTGTGATTTCCGTACATAAGTTATGATATCCCTGTGCATATATATATATAAAATAAAAAACAACAAAAACAAGTAGATATTGTCTATCTTTAGTAATTAGTAATGAATTCCCCTTGGGTTTTCTTTTCCAAGTTCTTTTCCAAGAGTGTAATAGTAGAACCAAGATAGTAGAATGAAACATGTTGACCGGTTTGGTGTAATTGTCTAGTCTCAAGCATGTGTGTCTCTACATAGCCTATACCCGTCCATTAATTAAAAAAAAGAGATCAACTGTGAGAACTTCAGGCTTGCTCTATGACTCTATGTCTACCTAGAGTTATACATGTTTATATGTTGAAAGCTTTGAGTTGCCGAGTGTTGACTCGAGGGCTTCAACCTATGTAAGCCATACAGTTTGTGTGCCATGTGTGAGAGTTCTTTGTGTAAATAATTCTTGTGTTTACTTCTGCCATCTCCCGGTTGGTTTTTAATGCTTTTAATAATTACATTTGGTTGGAGAAATGACCCTAGGCAGTCTTTGTGGTTTTTGGAAAATTAGTTAGCCTTTCAAGCCACCCATTGTACAGATAGTATCACTAGTTAACCCATTTGAGCTTTTACCCTTTTTCTTTAGCTACCTTATTACAAACCTTTCACTTTTTGTAAAATAATTCCTTCTTTTGAACCCATCATTCCTTGAGCATTGAGAATGAGGCTAAAAGCCTAAGTTGGGGTGTGTGTCAAGCCGGAATTTGGCAAGGTGGTGCAATGAGCATAGAAAAGTGTACCTCAAAATATGAAACTACTCAAGCTCCAAAAGCAAAGCATATAAAAAAGAATAAGAGTTGTAAGTGCTTATACATAAGGAGCCTTGAAGAGAATAAAAGAGGTAGATGAGGTGGCTAAATGGTAAAAAATTTGATACGAATAAAGGCTTTATGGTTCGAAAAGAAGCAAAGAGCACATGTCGTTGGCTCATTAAATCCTAACTTTTGTTTGATGGAGGTCCTGAAGGTCGGGTACCACCTCGGGACTAGCGACGATGTCGTTGGCTCCTTAAAGCCTAACTTCTATTTGATGGAGGTCTTCAAGGTGGGATACTACCTCGGGACTGGCGATGATGTCGTTGACTCCTTGAAGCCTTACTTCTATTTAATGTATATCCCCGAGGTCGGGTACCACCTCTCGGGACTGGCGATGTTGTTTTTAGCCGGTTTTGAGGCAAGCAGATCGTTGTCATTTCTTCCGTATATATACATAGATGTTTTTTTCTCTTTAACTTTAAGCAGTTTCCCTTTTTTTCCTATGCTAGCCTTTCGTTACTCCAGCACTAACGCACTTGCACATATTCCCGCTTTAGTTTTTTTTATTTCATCGTAGTAGTAGATGCTATATCGGTGTTTGTCCGAAGGGAAGGGGAGCTATGCCTCCGGCATTCAGGAACAATGACAATATGCCTTGAAGGTTTCTTCTTCGATAGGAGAAGAACATCTTGGGTTTGTGAAAAAAGACTATAGATGGGGGGAAAAGGTAGTAACGCAGATACTTCTCCCGAGAGAGGGCATCACGAATCGTGTTGATGGATTCTTGAGTGTATACACATACCCTTTCACATTGGGCCCCCTCGATAGGGTTGTGCTCGTATTATGCCTAGAGTATCGGGTTACCTTGGTGCAGACATATCCATTATTTTGGCGAACAGTGTTGATGATGAGATCTTTCGCAGAGAAGTCAGGCTTGACTTTACTCTTAGTCATCTTATCAGGTTGTACCGGCCCTTCCACCATCTGTTATCCTTGCGATGCCAATCGACCACGCCCTTCGTTGTTGACGATGAAAAGATAGAGATTGGGGGTGGGTGATTCACTTTGTTAGGGTGCGGACCGTTGGCATTATCCTCGTGGAGCTTATGCCATTCTCTGAGGAATGGAATTATACTCATAAGTGGTGCATCTACTACTTTCTCAGTTCTGTCTATGACAAAAGCATAGTTTCGTAATCGTGGCTTCTTTTATTTTACCGTAGTGCTTTCATGGGCGCCAGGCAACACTCCCAATTTTTCGGATTGGGTTCAAAAGTTGGCAACCTACTCGACTTGTGACGAGCGCAAGTGTCAATCTGCGTCCCAGGTAGATGGGAAGCGAAACATCATGGCGAGTGTCGTGTTACACTTTCCCCTCCCTTCTATCATTGGGGAGGCATTTTCCCTTCATGCGTATTAAGCTTGTTGTTGTAGGCATTGAAAAGCTTTTCAGGCGAGGCACGTTGCTCTGGAGAGAAGGAAGGGTTGCCAACTCCTAGGCTGAAGACTGGTAACAATAATGAGAGGTGCTTTCACACGGTGATGGCACTCAGAGTAAGGCGAAGCAGGATCGGGCTTCAGAGCAGAAGCATCATCCAAGCCTGTCATGTCCACAGTTCCTGATTCTGGATAGAGGGTTTCTCCGCTCACCTTTTTTTTCCCTCGATAGTATGTTGGGAGATACTAGAAACCCAGGGTCGCATACATCGAACGATCGTGCTTTAACCAGAATTGTCTCTTTCAGGGCCGGAGGGACTGGACTGGCATGTGTGTAATCGGCCTTTAAGGAAGCGCAGTGGTTTCACTTTTTGTCAAGTTTCGGCACAAGTCGTTCAAGCTTCGCGCCTTTCCTTCTTTATTGGGTTTTTTTGTATGCCTTCGACAAGCTCAAGTGGGGGCTGCTTTGTTGTGAAGCCGGGCTAAGAAAATCTTTGTATGAAGTATAATGAAAAAGAAATCGAGTTAATAAGTTTGTGGTATAAGGTGGTCCGGATCTTGAATTACGAGAACTACCTAAATGAGCATATATTTTACTGTCCTAGGTGAGCATGAATTTTTCCTCTTAGTTCTAGAGGCTAACGTTTAGTTTATTTCAGATACAGAAAAAGACAGAGGCTCTAGATCGCCTTCGAGATAAAGTTGTCCAGGCCAGGTGTGAGCATGATGAGCTAAATACTCGGGCAGAGGCTCGGGCTTTAGAGGGGAAGGATGCTCTACTGATAGTTCCTTCTTTTGAAGCTCAACTTTTCTTAGATCGAAATAATGCTTCGGTTCAGACAAAAATGATTAGGAAACTCGAATCCTAGCTTTTGGAAGTTAGGGGTGAGATTGTTGATGCTCGGGTAGTAGCTACAATGAGTCGGACTAAGGCTGACCAAGAGATGGCGATCTATTCAAAGGATGTTGCAGATGCTCAAGCCGAGGTGAGAAGAATCCTCGACCACGAAAGGAGGATTGAAGAATATGCTTGTTGCACGTCTCGAAGAAAGACCCTTGAGAAGTAATAGTTCTAGCAATGGCAGATGAGCGTGATGCTCGATTGCTTTTGTCCGACGCCGGAGAAATCGAAGATGAAGCTGACAGGCCGTATCCCCCGGGGGGAATAGATTTTGTCGTTTGTATGTAACAATTTCGTAGCATGTTTCTAGATGAAAATTGCGCCTTCTCGCATGTGTGTGAAAGAAAACCTTGCAGCTTTATTTCTTTTGTATCTCTCACTGTCTTGAATTTGTCCATGCGGACTGGTCTTCAAGTTGGTAGGAATCCTTAGAGTCATCATATAGCCCTTGGGCTCGTTGGGTTGGCTCGTAAGCTCTTACGCACACTTGCTCTTAGGCATATTTAGGCCATTTTCTTTGGGCGTAGTCCTTGAGCCGGGCATTGACTCGAGTTTTTTTGGCCTTCGAAGAGCCAAAATTTAGGCTGGTGATAATGGCTCTTACACCGTGGGCCGATGCAACCATCTAGTAAGGGTTGGCGACAGTGACTCTTAGTCGTGGGCCGATGCGACCTTCTAGTGTATGTGGGATAGCGATAGATGCTCTTACACCTTTTCTCTTGGGCATATTTAATTAACTGTTTTGGGTTCAGTCTCTGAGTCGAGTTTGTACTAGAGCTTAATCGACCCTCAAGTTTTTGAATTTGCATGGGCTAGCAACAGTGGCTCTTACGCCTCGGGTTGAAGCGACCTTTTATATGTGTGGCCCAGAGGCTCATTAGGCTGGCGACAATGGCTCTTACACATTGCCTTTAGGCATGTATAGTTAACTATTTTGGGTACGGTCTCCGAGTCGGGTTACGACTCGAGCTCATCTTGACCCTAAAATTTTTGAATTTGCATGGGCTGGCAACAGTGACTCTTATGCCTTTGGTCGAAGCGACCTTTTATGTGTTCGGCCTAGAGGCTCATTAGGCTGGAAACAATGGCACTTACGCTTTGACCTTAGGCATGTATAGTTAACTCTTTTGGGTCCGGTCTCCGAGTCTGGTTACGACTCGAGCTCATTTTGACTCTCAAGTTTTCAGATTTCAAGCTGGCGATAGTGACTCTTACACTTTTGGTTGATGCAGCCTTTTGGTGTGTGTGGCCCTGAGGCTTATTAGGGTTATTTTTCCTCTCGTTAAGGGCTTTTGAAGTAATTTTTACCTTACCCGTCATTAGTTCGAGAAGAACCTCGATTTCGTGTAACCTGCGGAAGTGTTCGAGCACCTTGAGAGGTTTGAATCGGAGGCTGAGTAGCTCAAAGCCTGTAATTTGGAGCTGACATGGTTGAAGCTCTTTTGCGTATGCCAAAGGTAGCCTATTTAACCGGTTCTTTCCAAACTACATTCGGAGTAATTGAAAGCCTTTGTGGGCTGGAAATAATGGATCTTAAGCCTTGTAGCAACAGTCAGGAGTCCCCGAGTCACGTTAGTTTGGCTGGTACAACCGTATGACCGGAGTCATTGTGTTTGGCTGGACCCTTTGAGTCCCAGGTAACATTGTTTTGGCATCTACATCGAGGGTATACCTTTTTAGGGGTCTTACAAGTTTGATATATAGCTGATACTTTGGGATCAGGTCTATGCCTTTAGTGAGGTCTTACAAGTTTTACATATCGTTGAGGTCTTATAGTCTTTTCATGTTGTTGAGGTCTTACAATTTTTACAGGCAGTTGAGATCTTATAGTTTATGCCGTTGAGGTCTTACAGTTTTTACATGCCATTGAGGTCATATAGTTTTACTATGCCATTGAGGTCTTACATTTTTAATTGCTGCCTTATGTAGTTCTTACGAGACCGAGTCTGCCTGCTTGGGGTCTTCGGGCATCGGGTTTTGATAAGTTGATGGAGATAGCACTTGAAGGCAGTCCCCGAGTCGTCGAGGGTTTCTTGACGTGGGAGTCATTATTTGCAAACTTTGTATTGCCTCATCGAGGGCTTATGATTTTGGAGATCCTGACCCTAAGGTCGTGCATTTTTTAAGATTTCGACGCCAGTCCCCGAGTATTCGGGGTACTTTCAATGTTGGAGATATTTTCAAATTTTCATGTTGCCTCATCTAAGAGCATATGATTTTGGAGTCCTGGCTCGGAGGTCATTCAGGTGTTGAATCCTGGACGCTAGTCCCCGAGTATTCGGAATGTTTTCGGGGGAGAAGTAGTTTTTGTAGAGGTGCCGAGCTTCTTTTAAAGTGCGGGATGCTTCGATAAAAGATATTCTTCAATTGTTTGATACAAGTGTACATGTTTTTGCTGTCTGGGGCCCCGCTATACGAACATGGTTCGTTCAACCGTTTGTCCCGTATATCATATTCTTATATGAACCCCATTTGCCATTTCTTGGCTTTTCCGAGCGGATGGCCTTCGAGGGGATGCCCTTAGTGTTTGAGGTTGATTAAGAAAGAAGCCTCAAACACTTCTTCAGTCTCCCAAAGGTAGCATGAAAATGTTGCCTCATTAAAAACCTTGCCGGTAAAACCTTTTCGGGATAAAAACTGAGTCGAAGGAAAAGAGTGCAATGGATGCTTTGAAACCATAAGCTCTTCGAGATAGATTAATACTCTGACTGCTTCGATTGGGCACCTGCATAAGGATTAGTATAGGCAACGTTTCGAGGACCGATACATCCTAGTTACTCGAGACGAGGATGGAGTATGATCCTTTATTTTGTTTGATCGGATTTAATCGAAGGTGTGTCTTGATTACCTTTTGGCTCTTTTGCGAGCGGAGGTACTGACACCGGTACCACGTCATGCAGCACGAACATCTCCCTTGCCGCATGTTGTTCCTCGTAGACGGTTTTGATCCCATCCTTTGTCATGAATTTCATTATTTGGTGCAGATTGGATGGTACTGCTCTCATGCAGTGTATCCACAGTCGTTCGAATAAGGCATTATACCTCATACCTCCTTCGATGACATGGAATTTGGCATTTTAGGTCGTGTCAGCCACAATGATTGAGAGGGTGATTTATCCTTTGTTGTTTCACTTGCCATGTTGAATCCATTGAGGACTCGAGTGAAAGGCATGATTTGATCAACAAATCCGATCTGCTATGTCACCCTCGACCTGGTAATGTTTGTCGAGCTACCTGCATCCACGAGTACATATTTTATTTGAAAAGATTTTACAAGGAAAGAGATTACTAGTGCGTCATTGTGAGATTGAGACAAGGTCTCGGTGTCCCCTTCACTAAATGTGAGGGCATCCTCGAGAATATTTCCCCAGGTTCACTTTTCTCTAGTGATGGATATTTTTGTCCTTCTCATTATGAGTTCCTACGGGGAATTGACGTCTCCCAAGATCATATGGATGACATGTTGTGGCTCATTTGCTTCGTTGTTCTTGGTCACCTCTCTTTCCCGAAATTGATTTTTGTTGCTAAGGAATTCCCGAAGGTGGCCTTTGTTAAGTATTCGAGCTACTTCTTCTTGGAATTTGTGGCAATCCTCATTCTTGTAACCGTGTGTGTTGTGAAACTCACACACTAGGTTATGATTCCTCTATTAAGGATCCAATTGAATACGCTTAGGCCACTTGGCGTCTCTAATTTTACTGATGGTGAACACGATGTCAAATACATCGACATTGAAGTTGCATTCTGACAAGTGAGGTGCCCTCTTTGGCCCTGCATTCCTATCGAATCTGGCTCTATTGATGAGTCCCTAAGAATCATGTCCTCGATCTATCCTTTGATCATTGCGAGGTGGGTTGCGCCTCAAGGCGTTCCTCTTGTCTTCGATGTATGGCTGATATCTTTCTTTATTTGGTTTTGGCTCCTTTTCCAAGAGTTTTCTTTGGTATACTGACCCCAAGGGGGCTCCCAACTGGTCATCTTCGGCCTTGATTTTGACTGGTACCGATTATGCACGTTCGACCAGGTCACAGCTGGTTATTTTATCAAATTCTATTTCAACTATTTGAAGCCACCGAGCTTCGTTCATTCAGACCCTGAGTAAAAGCCTGCATTGCCCTGTGGTCAGAGATTGGTGGTAGCTCCATCAGTTCCATGTGAAAGAGAAATACGAATTCTCGCAGCATCTCGTTCTCCCTTTGCTTAATTTTGAAAATGTTGGATCCTCGTTGCTACTTTGATGGCATCAACATGTGTCTTCATAAAGAAGTCTGCTAGCATGGCGAATAAATATATGGAAATAAGAGCTAAGTTGTGATACCATATCATGGACCCCCTTCAAGAGTGTTTCCCCAAACCTCTTTAGCAAGACGCACTCGATCTCATCATCCCTTATATCGTTGCTCATTATTGCGCAAGTGTATGTTGTAACGTGCTCATTAGGATCTGGGGTCCTGTTGTATTTTCGCATTCTAAACTTCTTTGGAATGGGTTTCGAGGCTGCTTCCTCGAGGAATGGCCTTTGTATGAACTTCTTTGAATCCATGCCTTTCAGGACCAGGGGTGCACCCGGGATTCGGTCGACCCTAGAGTTGTAGGTCTCGATCTTTTTGTCATTGGCTTCTATAATTTTCTCACCCAAATCGATCTTTTTGGTGAGGTCCTCGAGCATTTTTATGATACAGGGATCGTTCATCGACCCATTATTGCTCGATCTCTCCAGCGCCTGTTTAGCTAGAGGAGTTGTCCCCAGTGCTACCGTGCTAGGCGTTTTCTGGTGACTTTTCAGCTAAGCAATAGCTAGTTGTTGTGCCTGCAACGTTTCAAAAATAACATGAAGGCTAACCTCGCTTTCTTCCATAGTTGGGATTTTCTAAGCTTCTTGCGGATCTCCTTGATGCAAGCTTCTATCGATATGCAAGCTTATATCGACCTGTTGGGCATCATGTGAGATTGCGTACATGGGGAATTGTTCTGGTGCATTCCCAGGGTTTAATGGAAGCACACCAATACTCGTAACATACACATGTTCTCCCCGTGGTCCTCGAGATTGTTGTTTTTGCCTCTATTTACTCAGTTAGACATATTGACCTGAAATTGAAGATCTTGGCAAGAAAAAGCATGAAAGATAACTTGCGTTGAGTGACGAATCCAGCAATAAAATAATCACTATTATTTTTAACCCCACGGTGGGCACCAAACTGTTTACCATAAAAATGGTAATAACAATTAAATTTATTGACGGAACTCTAAAAATACGTGATCTATTTTATGTTAGTTTGTTAACCAGTTGATGTTATGTACATGAGACTTAGAAACGAAATGAGAATTAGGGATAGAGAGAAAACTAAACTGTTAGACCAATAATCGGGGCCTCGAGTTCGTCAATTTTAGGTCCCGAGGTTGATCCCTGAGTTCGATTAAGAGCTATCGAAGGCAGTATCTATGTGACCAACGGGTACAATAAAATCAATGGAGGCTCTTTATGGCCAATGACAAGCAATGAATGAAGAACAAGTATGAAGACAATAAATGGAAGCAATAATATTAAAAGAATGTGCTAGATAGCAAAGGGAAAGTTCTTGTATATTTCGCGTGGAGTAGATGAAGCAACAACAACTCTTACAAAGTGATAGGAATACCCTTTATATAGGAGGAAAATCTCATCATAGTACAACAAGCATTAATTACAAAGATATGGAGAAGTGACCACTGGATGACACCCTTACTCGGGTCTTAGAGTAGCTCTCTAGGATCTGTCAGCCCTAACCACATGCCTTAGGAAATCTCCATTTCCACCGTGAGTGTGGTCAACATTACCCTAAGACTGTGTGTCAACAATCCTCGAGGGAGGAGACTCGATCATAACCTTATAGATCGAGACTTCGAGATGGCCTTATGAGGTGATTTGATAATGAGAAATTGGACCCTCCAATTTCAGCGTACACAAAGCTATTGTTCTTATCATGTGCGTGTGGAGGAACTAGCCTAGGAGGCTTGCTCCAACTATGCCGCCAGTCTAATGTCTATGCTCGTAGCCTTAACTAGCTGTGGCGCTTCACAAGTATCAGATCTCATCTATGAGCACAGCCGGGGTTGGCTAAGGACATATCCGTCCCTCGCCTAGCACTGAGCATCGCTCTCGCGTGCACAATCCAATCCTCAAGCTTGACACTTGCCTCGAGCATCCGCACCCAGCTTGTGCTTCGCCCGAGTAGGGCAACCTTTAGCCCTTGGCCTTTGTCATGTGCGTCTTTCATATCATTTCCACGGTGCTCTTATAGCATATCCAAACATAGTCCTCGCAACATATTTCCATATCGGAGAGTGCAGTGTCGCCCACAAGTGCACGTCTAGGCCAACAGACCCTTACTTGCCTAGCCGAACCCAAGCTAAGATCAAAAGTTGACACTTGAGGCCCTTAAGATAGGTGCTTCAAGTATCCAATCAGCATGGAGGTCTTTATCCTCCATTTCGATAGCCCATGGGCCTAATCGTCCCACACGTCAAGCCTCTGATGCCCGTCTGATGCCCAACGCTAGACCTGAGGCATCGCACCGTCCATAGAGTTCCCAAGCTTGTATGGATACCTATGACACTCCTTTGAGATGCCTAGGAAGGCCCCTGAGGTTCCCCCTCAATGTAGCTCACTTGGTTCGGCTTGGTGGCAGCACGCACGGGGGAGGCTGGCTGAGCTTCAACACCTCTGCTCCCCTTATATATACATAAAATAAAAATGCCCATGGTCAGAGAATCATAATGAACCTTTCTCACACATCCGAACTCCAAGTAAGGCGTCGTCTATTCGTAAAGCTATCTCTTGACTTCCTTCACACATCCATGAATTTTCAGCCCATTCCTATACTCGTGGAAATAGTTATAGACTTCGGATAATTCAGCAAATTATGACAATGCCATTGCCCTTGGCAAAGTCAAGCCCACATGCAAACGAAATCCAAATAACAACCAAACTTTGTAAGAATACATAAGAGCGCACTAGGAACATGGCCTATAACCAAAATCCCTCGATTCCCCTTGTAGCTCGAAAATTGTGAAATTTAGGCATGTACGTGGCCGTCACCCATAGGCTAGACCCTTGGTCTCATCCCAAGTCCTCACTAAACATTCTTCGCACTCTTAGGACATGCAATAAAACATATCTTGATGGTTGTTGCCTCATGCAAAGCCTCTTGGCCTGATGCTCCTTCACAATGCACCGTCAGCACACGTCGCATCGCGGCTAACACTCGTGGTGCTGCCTTATAGCATGCAGTACTCAAGGATGACATGACCCCCGAAATACGGGGCATGACATCCTCCCATACTCAACCTTGTCATCGTCCCCGATGACACTTCAATGCCCACGACAACTCGAACTCTGCTCCCTCGGAGATGTACATCGGCTCCCTTAGTCCTTGTGGGTGGACTTCCTCAAAGTCCAATGTCAAAATGGAGTTGTTACCCTTGCACTTCTTCCTCAAGTATCTTCTAAGCATGCCTTTTGCAATGTACCTCTTGACGGTGTTCGCTCGGAAAGTGCCTCCACACTTGCACCCTCTGGTGACTAACTTTGTGGTACACACACTAGTCAACCACACGACGACCCTCACAACCTTCATATCCGTCCGAAGCTCTTCCCTCGGTGGTAAGAACATCATGGTACACTTAGGCGCAGATCCCGCAGTTCAACAACTCGTGTAGCCCTTTCTCCTACAGCTCAACAACACACCAAACCCTTTCACGCCCTCATACATATCTCGCGTAGCTAAATCACTCATGTAGCCCTTTCTCACCTTTATTACTATGGGAAGATCATCTCACTTCTGGACTTACCATTCTGCACCAAATGCCTCTACATAGGCAAATCCTGCCACACTCAATGTGGAGGATACCTCTCAATGTACTTGTCTCACTTGTCATATCAGCTCGGCCTCTAGAGACTCATGCGGTAACAAGACACCTTTGGCAACTCTCCTCCTTCATACACTTCGGCACTCAACAAGCTCTTTCGCACGTACTCTTGGTGAGTACCACGTTCTCAAATTTATAGCATCGCCACATTCAAGAACAAAGATCTTTGTTTTCCAACTGTCACATCCTCAGCAAGTACCCAATGCTCCCGATAGTACCTTGTACTCACCCTATAGATAAGAACCCTTCTAGTTCTGCTAGCACGGCTTCCCGGTCTGATGTGCCTCGAACATGGCCCCATCTCAAAGGTCCCTGATCATTCAGCATACCTCTTTCCAAAAGGACACCTTCCAACTTGGATATTCGCTCAATTATGAAGCTTTGCTATTTCCTTTGAACTCTCTCCTCACCTTGGAAATTCAGCACCATGCCTCCCCATGAAATGGTTCGGCTCATTTTCACAATCCTGGTGGCTGACTCCACCCTATTGCGACAATATTCACACTCTCCCACTGAGAAGCCTATACACAGGTCCTTCTTCGCAGTTGTTAAGGGACTCTCTTGCCATTCATCGTAGCCCTTTAGATGGCTAGGTGACGACCAATGCCCTCAAGTAGTTCACAAGTCTATCCAGTAGGAAAGACACCCAACTGATGCGCAGCTCCACGACTAGATCTCTTCATGATCATGCCAATGGTTTACAGTCCATGGCTCACTCTTTGCAATATGGCTGCACGTCCTTGTAAACATGGCTTTTCCCTAACCATCCAACTCATCGTCATATCATCACTATCAACTAAACCCAGACTTCTGAAATTAATTGGGGTTGTCCATTTCCTTCGTCAAAGTGGCCAATAGCTCCAACCTGCTGCTTAACAAGAACAAAATGTCTCAACCTGACAAGCTTCCAATGCAACTGGACCCTCTTAGTCTAAATGGTATTCAACCCGCATAAGGAATACTCTCAGTCTGCATACGACATTCTTTGCATCCATGCCTTGCTTAGCAATGCTGCCAACCAACTGCTAACAGATTTTTTGACACACTGCCGGATCATCACAATCAAGAACAATTGAGCTTCTGCTAACCGTCTGTACTTTCTTGTGGAACTATCCCAACAACATCACATGATGGCTCTCTTTCCAGGACAAACGTGCCTGAATAGCATCCCTCTGAAAATAGCATCTGCTGCGCGGAAGTCACCCTGACGATATCTCTCTAGGGCATATGAACATCAATCTCTGGTTCGATATGATCTCCGCACTGACATTCAATGCACTTTCCATCCCAACTTTTGCTTAGGTACTATGTATCGGGGCAAAGATGGCACAAAAATAGGCTCTGATACCATGTGTTACGGGCCCACATTTTTTCGGGCACTAGTGGCACCAATTAGCTCGTGCGGTGCCTGTAGTCACCCCACACTACAGGCCAGCCTTTCATCTTTCCCAGGTTTTCTAGCACGATCCTGTGCCTGAGGAGGAACTTCCCTAGGAGGCGTGCTCCAACTATGCTGCCTGTCCAATGTCTAGGCTCGTAGCCTCGACTAGCTATGGCACTTCTTATCTGCCGGATCTCATCTATGAGCACACGTGGGGTTGGCTAAGGACAAGTCCGTCCCTCGCCTAGCACTGAAAGTCGCTCCGTCCATAGAGTTCCCAAGCTCGTATGGATACCTATGACACTCCTTTGAGATGTCTAGGCAGGCCCCTAAGGTTCCCCCTTAAGGTAGCTCAATTGGTGCAGCTTGGTGGCAACATGCGCTGGGGATGCTAGCTAAACTTCAACACCTCTGCACCCCCCCCCCCCTATATATACTTAAAATAAATAAAAGCCCATGATCCCCTAGTAGACATGTTTGGCCAGAGAATTATAATGACCCTTTCTCAGAACTAGAAATAAGGCGCCGTTTGTTCCTAAAGCTTTCTCTTGACTTCCTTTCCACTTCCATGAAGTTTCAGCCCATTCCCATACTCGTGGAAATAGTTATAGCCTTCGGATACTTTAGCAAATTACGACAATGCCACTAGCCTTGGCGAAGTCAAGCCCACATGTAAACAATCTCCAAATGACGCCAAACTTTGTAAGCATATATAAGATCATACTAGGAACATGGAATACAACCGAAATCCCTAGATTCCCCTTGTAGCTTGGAAACGTATAGTGTGACATTCAGGCACGTACGTGGCCGTCATCCGTAGGCTAGACCCTTGGTCTCATCCCAAGTCCTCGCTAAACTTTTTTGGCATTTTTAGGACATGCAACAAAATATATCTTTATGGTTGTTGCCTCATGAAAAGCTCCTCTGCCTCATGCTCCTTCACAACACATCGTCAGCACACGTCGCCTCCGCAACTGACACTCGTCCTGCTGCCTTATAGCATGCAGTACTCGTGGATGATATGACCCCCAAAATGCGGGGTGTGACAATGAGCCTTTACTGAACATCTGAATACATTGAGTCTATGGGGTATTCCTCTTGAATGACATGAAAGTCTAATGACAGCTGAAGATCTAAAAAGGGCATGCATCAACACCACCGGAAAAAATAAACGACGCACCAATTGAATCAACTAAATCCACTGCTCACCCCGAGTCTCATCACCTAAAACCTCAATGCCAGGATACCCAGAAAGTCTTATTGACTACCTTTTAAGCGAATGAAATGACTAGCCTAGGCTATTTATAAATATAATAAAAAGCAGCAAGTAGAGCAAGCAATTTGCAGGACACATATTAAATAAACTATAAGCTAAAAATCTAAAATTGATTTTTAAATACTTAATTTAAAGCTAATAAATAAAAGCTGACACTGAAAACTAAATATGAAGTTGATATCAAAAATTGAGGCTGAAAATTGAGTTATTTTTAAAGAATTACTTTTGAAATAAGATTTACATGTAGTAGCTGTGGGAACATACACGAGGCCTACTAAAGCTGTTGGGGCCTCTGATTTTGCTCTCTCAAGATCAATCCATAATGGGGTCATCGAGTAAGCCCAATCAAACTCAACCCATCTAGGTGTGTTATCAGTAAAAATTGTACGGGACATTTTATTTGTTCGTCATCATTTAATATATATTTATTTTTCTTAAAACTTCTAATTTGTACCTATTTTTTAAACAATTTCAGCCCCTTTTTTTCTCCTCATTCTCCCCGTGATCTCCATATCATTGGTTTTCACTAATTGAACCTCAGTGGTTTTCATGACTTGAACATTTTATATAAACATTTGTTCATAATGAACGTACTTTGTTACTGATAAGAAGCTGTTCTTTTTTTATTTTTCCTTTTGTTGATGGTTTAATGACTGAATGATGTGATGCTAACAAGCATTCTTTTTTATATTTTGGAATAACAAATAAATGGATTGTCAGATACAAAACAAAACAGAGCAAATTCAAGTAGAACCATAGTGCATCTCCACTGTCGAGAAACTTCAGCAGTACATATTCAGGGGTTTTAAAAACTTCAGCTTTAGAACTGAAGCTCGACAGCTACAAAATAAAAATTTCAACTTCAGACTTGAAGTTCTCCGGTTACAAACAAAAACTTACAAAATAAAAACTAGAGCTAAAGATCATCAGTTACAAAATAAAAACTTCAGCTCTAGAGTTGAACTTCAGACCCACCTACTAAAATGCTGAAGTTTTGCGTGATTGTCTTTACTACTTCAGCCCCGTATGTGACATTATATAAAAAACGATTACGCTTGCACTATTTTTTGTAAAATGCATACAATTTAAAACATGACATAAAAAGCAGATATAGATGCAAATGTCACGTATTATCACATGCGCATGGGATAACTAAACCCTAGCAACTGTGATACTCATGCTCGGGAAGGTTGGCTACTTCTACCTTTCTGGAATTGATCACATTAATATGTACCTATCTATAAGTATGAATAACACAAGTCAATTCACATAAGCAGAATTTTACGTAAGCGAGTAAATGCAATATCTCATACAATTTAGTCATTTCTATCATAAGATTAACAAATGTATATAGCTTATTCTGAAAGTGATGCAAACAATATTATGCATATTAATCTAGTCCTTGACTTGAGGAAGAAACCTCAACTCACCTGAATCAAATGTCAAGAATTTCTGTCACCGAACTCATGTACTAATCAATCCCTTCAAAAATCTATAATAATTAACATGTTACCCCAAAAACAATCTCAACCTATTTATCCTAAAAGGCGCAATGATTTTTTAGCCACTTAAATTAACAGAATTTTTAAAAGTCGATAGATGAACTTATAATTTTTTCATTTGAACATTCTAACTTGATGTAAATACTAATAAATACATTTTACCGCTGACTATGTCTATGTGGAAGCGGCACAGCTAACATGACTAAATTGTGTGCAAATCATGATACAAAAGTACGTGAATAGTATTATTTTCATCCCAAAAAAAAAAAGACATTTCCCCTATTCCTTCTCTTTTCCCCTAGTCTTCCCTACCAAAATCCTACCTCTCTTTTCCCCCTCCTCCTTTTATTCTACCATAGCCACTTCTAGCAAAACATAGAATACAACCCAAACAAAGGAAAAAGCTCAAAACATTAGCACACCCCGAATGCACTCGCGTAACTCCATCCAAGATATCAACAACAAATTCAGTAACCATGGGAAGTAAAAATAATGTCAAGACCAATAACGTTACCAGTCAGAGGAAACCCAAATTTCTTTGTCTTCATGGGTTTCAAACCAGTGGATAAATTCTTAAGAAATAAGTCTTTGACAAATGGCCAACTCATGTTGTAGAAGAACTGCATCTTGTTTTTTGTTGATGCACCTTTTCCTTGTCAAGTCAAATATGAAGTGATGGAATTCTTTATCCTCCTTATTACGAATTGTTCCAATTCAACAAGGTTTTTTATTTTATTTTCTTTCTTGTTCTTTACCGTTGCAGGCTTAAGAATTCTGTACTTTACTTTTAATGAAAATGAAAAAAAAAATTACTTAATTTAGATTGATTTTTTATATAGGAATTTACAATGTATCCGAATTTTGATAAATGTCTTGCATATATCAGAATTCGATTAAACTTCATTCTCCATTTTCGGAGCTTATGTTTACATTCTCCATATTGGAGCTTTTGTGTATAGTTGGTGCCTGGGAGACGAAGAACAAAAGAAGGGAAAGAGAAGAAAAAATAGAAATTTAATAAATTAATTTTGGAAAAGGACAGGGCCCACAAATTGAGACCTTGAACATGCAGGTATCAACAATATGGGCCCACAAATTGAGACCTTGAACATGCAGGTATCAACAATATGTGAATGAATGGATGATGTGGCTATATAAAATATTAAATTAAATTCATATCCGCAGCAATTGAATAATAAGCATTATCACAAATGTTTATTGTAGCCATTTTTATGTAAAAGTGTTCAAATGAAAAATTAAAAAATTCATATAACAGCTTTACAAATTGATGCAAGTTTAAGTGGGAACTTCCCAAAATTAAGTTTTACTTTGTCATAAATAGCTTCACATCGATTCTACCCCTGAACTGCACCATCCTTACGATATAAGCATTATTATATGCTATAATGTTTTCAACTTTAATAGTAGAGAGCAAAGAAATTACCTTGAACGTTGTTCTCAACAATCCTTGATCTTGGGTCTTGAAGAACTTCCTCAATCCTTGATGGAAACCTAGGAATTTGGAATGTGAAATTTCTAAGTATTAGATGATGATAATATAGTGTTTTTAACTTGAATCTTGGAGAAATCATACCTTGGATGTATTGGTAAAGCCCTAGGCCGCTTTCCTCTAAAAAGCTCTTCAAAATGCTGTAGAGTAAAGTGAGTTTCTTTCTCCCCGATTTTTTTTTTTTGCATAAATAATATCACTTTTTTTTAAATAGGATAAAGAAAATTACAACAAATAGGAGAAATAAAATAAGGCGGATTACACCGGTATTATTACCCATATAACAAATCCGGCGTAGACCTTACCTTAGTTATCCTATTGAGGCAAATAAAAGCCTCATGAACTAGCAAGCATGTAAAAAGAAAGAACTAGCAAGAACTAAGAATTGAATGATCATCATAGAGTTTATAACATGCTCTATGATGATATTACATAGAATAATACTAATGTGATGGTAAAATAAAAAGATGAAGAAGTCATAAAGGTGCTCTCTTTTCTCTATTTTTTGAGAAAACATCAATTTGTAGATTGTTGTCTTCGTCAACATATTTTTTCAAAATGTCTTCAAAATTCATGCTTTATTTTTCAGGCGATTGGACTTTGAAAGTATTGTTTGAGCGACATGTTCTTTTTTTGCATTACTCATTGGGGGCCTCCTTATGTTTGCGTCTTCAAACACCCTTCCGTCCAAACTACTTTCCCTTTGATGGGACTTCTTACTTCTTGTACTATGCATTGGTGACAAATCACCTTTTGTTGAAGCGTCTGCTCGGCATTGCTTTAGGATATCCTCTTCTTCCCCTTCTTCATATATATGTCTTCCTGCCAAAATAGGATTTGGCAATTCTTGAAAATCGCCTTGCGTTGTTAATTGTGCATTAGTCATAACTGCATTTTTTTTTTGCAATTTGTTCCTGCTCATGATACAACGACCAGTACTAGGATTAGTATCTGTGTTTATCATCGCATCCAAGAGTTTTCTTTCCTCGAAAGAGATTTATGTAGCAGTTGTTACGAGCTGCCCCGCCTGTGAAAATGCTACTGCACTGCTATCAGCAGAAGGAGTGTTAGATGGTGTATTTGCATTCCTTTGCTGCTTTTGATTTGAAAGCACAGTTTGCGTCATTACATCCGAAAATTTCCTGTCCTCCAAATTAGTGAATGGTACTGTTGTTGTAATCTGATTTTGGGTAGTATATGGCAGCGCTGTTGCGATTCGATCACCACTTGATGTTTCGGCTGAGCTTAGTTGAAGATTATGAGTTGTTTCGTTATGGTCGAACTTTGATGTCGCTGCATTTGAAATAACTGCATTTGCATTATTTCTTGGAACAAAAACTGGAGCATTATGGTTCAAGTTGCTGTTTGGATTTGCTGTTTGTTGCAGAATTGCACGACGGTTCTTTGTTGCAGATTTCCCTTGAAATTTTTGCTTGACTGGATCATCAATGTCCTCTCTAGTACTATCCTGATCACTCTCTTGGTCGTCTTCTTCTGATGAAAAACCAGCGAGTCCGTCACCCCAGCCCTCCTTATCATCATAATCTCGTTGGTCTTTCCACAATTTCGATTTAATGACCATACACCTCCTCTTTGGTTGAATAACTTATTTGTTACTTGAAGTGAAGATTGAAAGTTCACCATAATCTTTGATAATGTTGTTCACATGAGGAATGGAGATGGTTGGAGAATTTTGAACTTTGGACTGCATTTGCATATTTGGAGCATTAACATAAGCTGTATTCATTGCCTCTATATTCGCTGAGCTATTTTGACTGTGAAGAATCTGCAAATTTTCACCCAAGAATTTTCCCTCATCATCATTGACATTGGCAAGTGCAGCAAATGAGTTTGAATTTGAAAGTAAAGCTGGATTGTTTTCTGCGATCTGGTTTTTTTTTGGGTTTTGGGGGTTACTTTTTTGTTGGACATCGATGACTAATTATCCTTTTAATATATTGTCCAGCTTCCCTTGTATGTTGTCGAAAATCAGTAGACTCTAAATCAAAATCAAAATCTCCTTGAGCTAATGCAGCATTAGAGACAGCATCAGCAGCTGTATCTGTAGAAATGGTCACACTGTGTTGTTGAACCCTGCCATGCTGGTTATGTTGAAAATAAAATAAACTTGATTTTGTTATAATTATTTGGGCTTAAGAAATTATGAAAAATAAATAGCCAAATTCCGGAACATTCTAGGCAACTCTAGATTCCGGAACGTTCTAGAGAACTCTAGTCCATTTGAGCTTGGAAATACTCTAGAATTCTCCATAGAATTCTAGCACATGTACCTAGCTAGAAAGTAATACAACTCTCTAGACTCTCTAGAATTCTAGCACATGTACATAGCTAGGAAATGGTAGAACTCTCTAGTCACTCTAGAGTTTGGCAAGCCTCCCCTATAAATATGGGATGACATTTGGCATTTGTATAACATACAACACACAACATATCAAGCCAAAAGAATCAAAAACAAGTTTGAGTAATAAAAGTTTCTCTTCTCCAAAATCTTTCTACTCTTCCAAAATTCCCTTAGCCTAAAAGCCTCCCTCCAAATATTAATAGCAATCCTCTTCCAACAAACTGGTATCAGAGCCACAAGATTCTAACCAAAAATTTCTAAAACCATGGCAAATGGTGTTGCATCTTTCCAAGTTCCTATGCTCAACAAGAGCAACTATGATAATTGGAGTATCAAGATGAAGGCTCTCCTAGGTACACATGATGTTTGGGATATTGTAGAGAAAGGCTACAATGAGCCCCTAGATGAATCTACATTATCCCAAACTCAAAAGGATGGTGTGAAGGATTCAAGAAAGAGAGACAAGAAAGCTCTCTACCTCATCTACCAAGCATTGGATGATGATGGGTTCGAGAAGATCTCAAGTGCAACCACTGCTAAGGAAGCGTGGGAGAAACTCCAAACGTCTTGCAAAGGTGCCGAGCAAGTAAAGAAGGTACGTCTCCAAACTTTAAGAGGAGAATTTGAGTCTTTACATATGAAAGAAGGGGAGTCCATTTTCGACTATTTTTCAAGAGTTTTGGTGGTTTCAAATCAAATGAAAAGAAATGGTGAAAAATTGGAAGATGTTAGAATTATTGAGAAGATACTCACGGTCATTAACTTCCAAATTCGAGCATATTGTCATAACAATTGAAGAAACTAAAAATTTGGAGGAGATGTCAATTGATCAATTAATGGGATCCTTACAAGCATATGAAGAAAAGCATAAGAAAAAACAAGATATAGTGGAGCAATTATTCAAGATGCAAATAAAAGATAAGGAAGAAAATATCGGAAATGGACGAGGTCAATATGGAAGAGGTCGTGGTCGTGGACGAGGTCGAGGCCATGGACGTGGACGAGGAGGTTTCAACATCAATGAAGAAAGAAGAGAATACCCAAGTCGTGGGAGAGGCAACCAAGGTGCAAGGTACGATAAATCTCAAATCAAATGTTATTCTTGTCAAAAATATGGACACTATGCTTCACAATGTAGAGGGTCTCAAACCAAAGTCGAAGAGACCGCCAACCTTGTGGAGGATAAGGGCCAAAAAGACGTGACCCTACTTCTAGCATACAAAGGAGAAGAAGGGAGACAAGACAACACTTGGTACCTTGACACCGGGGCGAGCAACCATATGTGTGGAAAGAGGAGCATGTTTGTGGAGCTCGACGAATCGGTGAGTGGTAATGTTTCTTTTGGTGATGAATCCAAAATACCAGTGAAAGGCAAAGGTAATATCCTAATCCGCTTGAAGAATGGAAATCACCAATTTATCTCAAATGTCTACTATGTGCCCAACATGAAAAATAATATATTGAGTTTGGGGCAACTCTTAGAGAAGGGCTATGACATTCACATGAAAGATCATAGTCTTTCCATAAGAGATAAAAATAATTTAATCACTAAGGTTCCTATGTCCAAAAATAGAATGTTCTTGTTGAACATTCAAAATGATGTTGCAAAGTGTCTTAAAGCTTGCTACAAAGATGTATCTTGGCTTTGGCATCTTCGATTTGGGCACTTGAATTTTGGAGGCTTGGAGCTACTATCCAAAAAGGACATGGTGCGAGGACTACCATCCATTAGACACCCCGATCAATTATGCGAAGGATGCCTACTCGGAAAGCAATTTCGGAAGAGTTTTCCAAAGGAGTCAAGCTCGAGAGCCCAAAAGCCATTGGAGCTCATACATACCAACATATGTGGTCCGATCAAGCCAAGCTCCCTCGGTAAAAGCAACTATTTCCTTCTATTTATTGATGATTTTTCTAGAAAGACATTGGCGTATTTCTTGAAGCAAAAATCGGAGGCATTTGAAGTATTCAAGAAATTCAAAGCGGCAGTGAAAAAAGAAAGTGGACTACACATAAAGGCCATGAGATCCGATCGTGGAGGCGAGTTCACTTCTAGAGAGTTCCAGAATTTTTGCAAGGAGCATGGAATAAGGCGTCCATTAACGGTACCAAGGTCCCCCCAACAAAATGAAGTGGCGGAAAGAAAGAACCGGACAATTCTAGGCATGGCGCGGAGTATGCTAAAGAGCAAGAAGCTACCAAAGGAATTCTGGGCCGAAGCAGTAGCGTGTGCAGTTTATCTACTCAACCGATCACCAACAAGGAGCGTGTGGGGAAAGACACCACAAGAAGCTTGGAGTGGAAGGAAGCCAGGAATCTCCCATCTAAGAGTCTTTGGAAGCAAAGCATACGCACATGTACCTGACGAGACACGGAGCAAGCTCGATGACAAAAGTAAGGCGTTCATCTTTATCGGGTATGATTCCAACTCCAAAGGCTACAAATTATATAATCCAGATACTAACAAGCTTGTGATAAGTCGGGACGTGGAGTTTGATGAAGAAGGAGAATGGAAATTTGGTTCTCTCGAGGACTTTAGTTCCATTATTCCAACCGAAGAAGAAGAACAAAGATCTACAGCAGAGGATGCCCATCGAGAGCTAACTACTCCACCTACCTCGCCAACAGCAGTTCAAGATGACTCGCCACCATCGTTTCTGAATGAAAGGAGCGAGGAACGCGCAAGGAGTTTGGAAGACATTTATGAAGACACTGAAATGTTAGAGGACCTAACTCTTCTTTGTCTATTTGCTGATTGTGAACCAGTTAACTTTGAAGAAGCCGTACAAAGTAAGAAATGGCGAGATGCAATGGATGAGGAGATCCAGTCCATCGAAAAGAACGACACCTGGGAGCTGACTTCACTTCCAAAAGGGCAAAAGGCGATCAACGTCAAGTGGGTGTACAAGGCAAAGAAAAACTGTAAGGGAGAAATCGAAAGATACAAGGCGAGGCTTGTTGCAAAAGGATACAGTCAAAGAGCCGGCATCGACTATGACGAGGTATTTGCCCCTGTAGCCCGTTTAGAAACTGTAAGACTAATCATTTCTCTGACAGCTCAAAATAAATGGAAGATACACCAAATGGATGTAAAGTCGGCGTTCTTGAATGGAGTCCTTGAGGAAGAAGTTTACATCCGAACACCTATGGGCTATGAGGTGAAGACGCAGGAAGACAAAGTCTTAAGATTGAAGAAGGCGTTATATGGACTAAAGCAAGCACCAAGGGCGTGGAACAGTAGGATCGACAAGTACTTGCAAGAAAATGACTTCGCCAAATGCCCACATGAGCATGCGCTCTATGCCAAGATGAAAGATGGAGATATCTTGATCGTTTGCTTGTACGTGGATGATTTAATCTTTGCAGGAAATAACCAAAGGATGATCGATGAGTTCAAACAAGCGATGGCTAAAGAGTTCGAGATGACCGACATTGGGCTTATGGCGTACTATCTTGGCATTGAAGTCAAACAACTTGAGGATGGAATTTTCATCTCACAGGAGGGCTATGCGAAGGAGATCCTAAAGAAGTTCAAGATGGATGATTGCAACCCAGTCAACACACCGGTGGAGTGCGGGATCAAGTTGTCGAAGCATGATGAAGCTGAGAAAGTGGACACGACGATGTTCAAGAGCTTAGTTGGGAGCTTACGATATTTGACTTGCACGAGACCCGACATTCTCTACGCCACCGGCCTCATAAGTCGCTACATGGAGAATCCAACTACTAAACACTTGAAGGCTGCAAGAAGAATTCTCCGCTACCTCAAAGGAACAATCAACTTTGGCTTGTTCTATTTAACTTCTAATGATTATAAGCTGGTTGGTTATAGCGATAGCGATCGGGCCGGAGACATTGATGATAGAAAAAGTACCACGGGCTTCGTGTTCTTCATGGGAGACACCGCCTTCACTTGGATGTCCAAGAAACAACCAATTGTCACTCTATCCACATGTGAAGCTGAGTACGTTGCCGCTAGCTCCTGTGTATGTCATGCAATCTGGATGAGAAGTTTGCTAAAGGAGCTGGGATGGCCACAAGAAGATCCAACTACAATATGCGTGGATAATAAGTCGACGTTGGCGTTGGCGAAAAATCCGGTGTTCCATGATCGAAGCAAGCATATTGACACACGCTATCACTACATAAGAGAGTGCATCACAAGAAAGGATGTACAAGTAGAGTACGTGAAGTCCAAAGACCAAGTTGCGGATATCTTCACCAAGCCACTCAAGCAAGAGGACTTCATCAAGTTAAGAAGTCTGCTTGGAATGACAAATCAAGTTTAAGGGGGGGTGTTGAAAATAAAATAAACTTGATTTTGTTATAATTATTTGGGCTTAAGAAATTATGAAAAATAAATAGCCCAATTCCGGAACATTCTAGGCAACTCTAGATTCCGGAACGTTCTAGAGAACTCTAGTCCATTTGAGCTTGGAAATACTCTAGAATTCTCCATAGAATTCTAGCACATGTACCTAGCTAGAAAGTAATAGAACTCTCTAGACTCTCTAGAATTCTAGCACATGTACATAGCTAGGAAATGGTAGAACTCTCTAGACACTCTAGAGTTTGGCAAGCCTCCCCTATAAATATGGGATGGCATTTGGCATTTGTATAACATACAACACACAACATATCAAGCCAAAAGAATCAAAAATAAGTTTGAGTAATAAAAGTTTCTCTTCTCCAAAATCTTTCTACTCTTCCAAAATTCCCTTAGCCTAAAAGCCTCCCTCCAAATATTAATAGCAATCCTCTTCCAACAGGTTAGAGGTATCTTGTCTGAACGACTTCTGTGCAACATCTTCATCTGTAGGGGTTGCTGTTATGTGAAGAATTTCATTCACTGCATCATGGTTGTCAATCTCTGATGCAGCTCGATCAACAGGACTTTGCAAAGAAAGTATAGATGCTTCATTGTGTACTGTCCAGTTGGCAGTCTTGCTATCCTTTGTACCAGATGCTGCAAACTCGAATTCCATAACATCACATTGAACATTCACCACTTCATTTTGCCCAGTCCATTTATTGACATCCCCGATATACCTTTTATATTTGACGAATTTATAGTAGGGGAAGGGGATGTGCGTCCCACAGCTGCAGCGCCAGGCAAAATCTAGGCCTTTACCCATATGCTGTGTGATGCACAACTGTAGCATAGCAACACTAGAATTTTTTTCTTCTTTGCAATGCTACGACTGTGCGGCACACAGTGCCTGCTTCAACCCTGGAACGTTATGTTTCTATTTGAGTATTTTCAGGCCATCCAGATCACCAATACCAAGTCTCCTATTTTTTTTGGTTTCCCATCTGATATTCGGTAGTTGCATTAGTGCGATTATATTTAAATTTGCACTGTGTAGGGTCCCATTTGGGAGAAAGCTCCCTACCAAGTATTTTTCCATACTCAGGGCTCGAACTCGAAACCTCTGATTAAAAAAAACAATCTCATTCATTATATCATATCCTTTGGTAGTACCAAGTCTCGTATTATTTCAAACCTCGTTAACATTATTTAGTCACTCTGTTAACCTTAAATTTAAATGAGCCTTAAATTAGCTAATACACGTACGGGACATTACATAGATAAATGTAAATCCTATGTACAAAAGAAGGAATCTGAAAGGAATATATAAGATGTTTGACAAGTGAAATAAAGTAATTAACATTACACCCATGCAATATGCCCCCTTATAAGTCCCATTTTTCTTTTTTATGTTACATCATCTTTGATCAATGTTTTGGAAGAAAAAATCAGAAGCCGTATAGACTCGTGCTAGTTTGAGACATTCTCTCGAGACGATTATGAGAGAAAGAGTATAATAATAATAATAATAATTCATCGAATGACCCATAGGTATATGATAAATCTTTTTTGGATCCCTAGAAAAATTAAAAACCGCTATAATCTCTGACACAGCTTTTACCTTTTGGGTAAATACTCTGTAGCACTAGATAAACCTCCCATTATATAATAGTCTGTAAATTATATAAGAGATATAAACTGCACTAGGGAAGCCCTTTGCGCATTCAGGTATATGATAAATCTTGTTAATACAATTTTGAATTTGCTCACTTCAATGTTGTTACAAATGTAAATTGTTATATTTAGATTAAAGTTTAATGCGATATGTCCTAGAAAAGTTCCAATTTGTAATAACTATAAATATCTTCATTACCAAAAATAAAAATGTACTCGTGATATATATATATATATATAAATTATTCAGTGGGTTATGGTTCATGTATGGGTCCAAATTTGACCAACCGTGACCCGTAACGAGTACGACAAATAACCGGGTAACTCCGCATCGGCGTCCCAAGGGAAACGACCATAAGGTGAAAAAAGAGACTATATGACCCTTGTAGAGGTGCAAACCCATTAGGAGACATTAAGAATATTCCGCCGAATATTCCTTGTATTTTATTTTCTTACAATTCAGAAGGGTTCCTTTCTAGTATATAAGAGGAAAAAAAGACCTTGTAAAAGGGGGACGATATTCTAGGAAACTTGTCAATCTTGAACAAAAAGAAACCTTGAAACTTTCTTCTCTTTACTTATTATTATTCTAGAGATTATTATCTTCAGCTACGATTAACCCCTTCATCTTTGATTGATTTGCTCAAAAGGGTTTTAACATCTTTTGATTCAAACAATTTGGCGCTGTGTGTGAAGATTTCTATAGCTGAAGCCATAGTTCTCATCTACATCCCTGAAAGTGATAGTTACTTTTCTTCAAACTTCGTATAAACCAACAATAGCGGAAAAGGAAGCGAGGCTAAAAACGGTAGCAGATGTCTCGAATAATCTCCTAAACTCCCTCAACGAAGCTGGCAGAGAAGACAATGCCAATGCAAAACCAAGCGCTGCAGCGGAGAGAGATCTCACCTATTCCACACGGAGATCTAGCGATCATACGCGAAAGGGGAACCTCAACATCCATGGCGGGGGAAGCCCCACCAGCAGTCAAAAGACTACTAGAATAATGGCTAACAAGTGCTTTGAGTAACATGCTCGAGAAACCCACCCAAGGAGATGTCAAACACGTGCCACCTAAAGAAATCACAGCTACCACCGACGAGGCAAGCGTCACACGAAGAGGTAACACCCGCACTATTTCTAATGCAGGTAACAATGCACTCATGGACATCTTAAAGAAAATAGAAGAGATGAAAAATGAGTACAAAACACTCTGCGACCAAATGAAGGAACATCAGGAGAGGGTTGATAAAATACCGGGCGCTCCGAAGCTATTAACAGAATGCAACGTGGGCCAATTTGTTGAACAGCCATACAACAAAGGGGCTGCTCGTCAGTCTATTCCAAAGACCTTCAACATGCCTCCATACTTGAAAATATATGATGGGACCACGGACCCGGAGGATCACGTAATTACATTATTGTAGTAAAAAGCAATGATCTGTCAAAAGAGAAGGTACTGTATGTGCTGTTAAAAATGTTCAGCGAGAATTTGATAGGGGGAGCATTGACAAGGTACTCCCAGCTACCAGTTCAATCGATATCGATGTTCGAAGAGATGGCAGATAAATTTGCCACCACCCTTGCAGTAGTGAAGAAGGTCGAGGCTAGGGTCAACGATAACTTTGTCGTCAAGCAAACGGCGGGGTGAGGGACATCGGGGTTTCCTGGCCCAATTCAACACAGTAAGGATGAGTCTACCAAAAATGTCGATGTAACGATAGGCAAAGAGATCAACCACCACGTTTCAATCTAGAAAGGCATCACCCCTATAATCGTACATCCAACCTGCCCTTTAACGACACGCGGGCGTTGTGCCATGACACACTGTACCTCTCCAAAATGAAAGAGGTATGCCTCCACATAGAGAATGTGTACACACTGGAGAAGCTAGGCACGAAGGTACAGCGGCCGCTGAAAATGAAATCCGACCCAAGCACCAGGAAGTCAAACGTCCTCTGTGAATTCCACCAAGAAACAGGAAACAAGACCTAAGATTGCATAAGTCTGCGACAAGAAGTAGCTAGGATGTTGAACCAAAGTTACCTGAAAGAACTGCTATGCGATAAAGGAAGAGCTAACTTCGCTCGAGGAAGCGACCCATCTCAAGGACCTCCAAAGCCATCATTGCCTGTGCATACCAAACAAATGATTATTGGCGGCGGTGATGAAACACTAATCAACCATGTAAAGTTCACCACTACGCACAAACTCAAATGGACAGTTTCGCACGAATGCTATGATGACCTCGAAGATAGTATAATCTTCGGTAAGTTAGATACTGACGATTTGTCTTTTCCTCACTATGACGCTTTCGTTATAACTTTACGCATCACTGAAACTGATGTAAAAAGAATCATGGTGGACGATAGAAGCGGCACAAATATTTTTCACCCGCGAGTTCTCAATCATATGAGGTTCGAGGATAAAATAATACCGTATTGCATAACACCAACGGGTTTTGATAATGTAGTAAAGCGAACATCCAGAGAAATAGTGCTACTTGTCCTAGCAGGAAAGATCACCCTGCAAAAACATTCCACGTCATGAACCAGGAAACGGCCTACAATCCATCATAGGGCAACCATGGATACATGCTATACGAGCCATCCTCTCAAGCTTCTATCTAGTGATAAAATTTCCCACATCATATGAGATATTCAGAATCTAAGGCGAGCCACGTACCGCCCAACAATGCTACTGGATCACCCAAGATTGCACACACACCAAATAGCTAAAAGGGGCAAGCGCGGAAGCATAGCAGTCAACCATGTCGCGCACTAAACCCAACATAAAAGAGGAGGCCATCAAAGATTCGGACGTTGTAGAAGCTTACAAAGCAACCGTAAAGGATCTTGATCCAATCCAGTTAGATAACACTAACTGCACCAAAGTGGCTTATGTTGGACACAACCTCTCGAAGCTAGGTGAGTATCACAAGTTTTTAACTAAAAACGCTAATTTGTTTTCTTTTTCCCACTCAAATATGCCATGAATCCCAAGGGAGATCTCCACATAAAAGAGAAATGCCGATCCATTTTATTTGTTGATACGATAAATGAGGAGGAAGTTCAATGCCATAATCAATGAGGCGTTCAGTGAAGAAGTTGATAAATTACTCGCCAACGGTTCCATCAGAGAATTAAAATACCCCCAATGATTTGCCAATGTGGTCATGGTCAAAAAGAAGAACGAGAAGTGGCGAATGTGTGTCGACTTCAGCGATTTGAACAAAGCATGTCCGAAGGACTCTTTCTCGTTACCCCACATCGACCAATTATTGATGCAACAGCGGGACACGAACTTCTGAGCTTCTTGGATACGTACTCCAGATATAACCAAATCCAATTGGCGAAAGAAGTCCAAGAAAAGACCACTTTCATCACTCACTGAGATATGTACTTCTATAAGGTGATGTCGTTCGCGCTTAAGAACTATCAAAGACTTGCCACCAAAATATTCAAAGAACAACCTGGTAAGACAATGGAGGTTTACATTGATGACATGCTAGTGAAGTCAGCAAAAAAGATCGTATTGGTCATCTGAAGGAAGCCTTTGAAAAACCAAGGCAGTACGGAATGAAACTTAACCCCGAAAAGTGCGCCTTCAGAGTAATTTTTTGAAATTTCCTCGATTTCGTAGTGTCACAAAGTGGAATCGAGGGATAATCGAATCAAATCAAGCCCATCGACGCAATACCGAAAATACTGACCAGCAAAAAGTAGGTGCAAAGGTTGACGGGACGAATAGCTACCCTATCAAGGTTCATTTCGCGATCCTCTGGTAGATGCCATACGTTCTTCAATATAATAAGAAAAAACCACGGGTTGCAATGGAACAATGAATGCATCGGCGCCCTGAGAAAGGTGAAAATGTATCTATCCTCGCCACAACTGCTCGTCAAAGCAGACCTAAGTAAATGCCTACTTGTGTATCTAGCAGTTTATGAAATTGCGGTAAGCGTAGGCTTGGTCCGTGAAAATAAAGGTACGCAATCTTTGATTTACTATGTCATCAAAACTTTAATCGATGCCAAGATGAGGTACCCTCACCTTAAAAAACTAACTCTAGCATTGGTCATAGCTTTATAGAAGCTTAGACCGTACTTCCAATGTCACCCCATAAAAGTGGTGACAACCTTCCCGCTAAGGGGTATCCTACATAAACCCGAACTATCGGGTAGACTACCCAAATGGGCCATTGAACTAAGAGAGCACGATATAACACATCAACCGCGAACTGCCATTAAGTCGCAGGTGCTCGCATACTTCGTCGCTGATTTTAGCACAAAAATATTGCCCGAGGTAGAACAGGAAGCAGTCTGCACTTCTACACACACCGACCTCTAGGTCCTCTACACCGATGATGCCTCTCAATCGGGACTAGGACTCATCCTCGAGGTTCCTATAGGTGAAGTAATTCGCCGGTCCATACGATGCCCTGAGATGACTAACAATGAGGCCGAGTATGAAGCTGTGGTTGCAGGTTTGAAGTTAGCCCTCAAATATGGTGCCCGACGACTCATCCTCCACTGTGACTCCTAACTCGTGGTGAATCAGGTCACCGGGACTTTCCAAATCAAAGAGCAGAGGCTACAAATATACCAGTCATAAATCCACAAACTACTGCCAGAATTCGATGATTGCCGCCTCGACCAAATGCCCAGGGCACAAAATATTGAAGCAGATGGCCTCGTTAAACTGGGTGCGGTCACCAAGAATATCAACAAAGGAAATGTGTCACCCTACTTCATTCCAAAATAGACCACGTTGAGGTACATCTATAAATTTAACTTGGGATTGGCGTAGCCGCTTTGTAGCCTATTTGTAGGATGGAAAACTCCTAGAAGACAAAAAAAGCCAAAAAAACTCCGGATATAGGCAGCCCGGTACAGCCTAGTAAAAGGTGATATCTACAAAAGAACATCTGGCGGCCTCCTCGCTAAATGCCTTAGGCCATATCAAACAAGGTGAGTACTAAAAGAAGTACACGAAGGGAACTGTGGCACCTACACGGGAAACCGAACCCTCATTCGATGCCTCATTTGCACCGGATACTACTGGCCCACCATGAATAAGAAGTCGCCGACTATGTCAGGAGATGTGAACAATGTCAAAAGTACGCTCCTATGATACACAAAGTAGGGGAGCTCCTTCACTCTGTTACTTTGCCAATATGGATGTTCATAAAGTGGGGAATGGACATAGTTAGCCCCCTCCCAGCAGACGAGGTAAGGTACGCTTCCTTTTAGTTTTAACTGACTACTTCTCTAAATGGGTGGAAGACGGTGCATACACTCAGATACACGAGCAATAGGTCATCGCCTTCATATGGAAAAACATTATCTCTCAATTTGGCATCCCCAAAAAAATCAGTTGCAACAACGGACCTCAGTTCGTCGAAAAAAGAACGACTGAGTTTTTCAAAAAGTGGCGCGTCAAACGAATATTCTCCACGCAATACCACCCTGCTGCCAATGGTCAAGTCGAATCCTCCAATAAAGTAATATTGAACATATTCACGAAGAAGTTTAAGGAAGCTAAAGGGATTTGGCCTGAACTACCACTGGAAGTATTATGGGTATACCGCACCACACCAAAACCCAGCACGGGAGAAATGCCATATTCACTGGTCTACGGGACCGACACAGTTATACCTGTCGAGTTCAGGGAGACCTGTTTGAGATTCTCCAACGAGAGCAGAACAAGCAATGACGAAAGTAGGCTACAAAATCTGGATAAAGTTGAAGAACGAAGAGATGTTGCTCACATAAGAATGGTAGCCCAAAAGCAGCAAGTAGAAAGATACTACAATAAGAAAGCCAAGGTGTGACCATTCAAAGTTGGCGACTACGTCCTTAAGACCGAAACACAAGCATCAAAAGACCCAAATGAAGGAAAATTGGGAGCGAACTAGGATAGACCATACAAAATCGTAGCAGCAGCAAACGAAGGAATGTTCCAACTATAAACAATGGAAGGAAAACTACTCCCAAACAACTGGAACGTCGCCCATCTCAAGTACTTCCACGTCTAAAAAAGGTGTCACCTAAGTCGTACTCTTTTTCCCGTACCCAGGTTTTGTCCCAATCGGGTTTTTCCGGGGAGGTTTTTATAGAGGCGGCATGGGGGAAGCCTTAAGAATCGTCATACTATTCATAACCTCGAGCCATCGATATGACCCCCGGATCAAAGTAATGAAGGGACTACATATAAATAATTGAATCTTCATTGTATGTATGGAATCAAATCTCCATTGTATGAATGGAATCAAATCTCCATTGTATGTGTAGAACCAGATCTCCACTAGTCGACATATGATGTCTTCCTATGGGAATACGATCAAATCTCCGAAAAGTATAAGTTCGACCTTTTTTGAATCATGACAGATTCTACTTCGATGACATTTCGAAGCTATATCCCAATGGGCAAGGCCATCAACGAAAGTATAAGTTCAACCTCGTTCGAACCACGACGTGATTCTACTTTAATGACAGTTCGAAGCAACATCCCAATAGCCAAGGCCATCGACAAAATTATAAGTTCGACCTCGTTCGAACCACGGCGGAACTCTACATCGACGACAGTTTGAAGCACCATCACAATGGCCAAGGCCATCGAAAAAAGTATAAGTTTGACCTCGTTCGAACCATGACGGGATTCTACTTGGACAACAGTTCGAAGCAACATCCTAATGGCCAAGGCCATCGACAAAAGTATAAGTTTGACCTTATTCAAACCACGATAGGATTCTACTTCGACGACAATTCAACGCAACATCCCAATGGCCAAGGCCATCGATGAAAGTATAAGTTCTACCTCATTCGAACTACGACAGGATTCTACTTCGATGATAGTTCGAAGCAACATCCTAATGACCAAGGCTATCAATGAAAGTATAAGTTCGACCTCGTTTGAACCACGACGGGATTCTACTTCAACGACAGTTCAAAGCAACATCCCAATGGCTAAGGCCATCAATGAAACTATATGTTCAACCTCGTTCGAACCACGACGCGATTCTACTTCGATAAAAACATCCCAATGTCCAGGGCCATCAACGAAAGTATAAATTCGACCTCGTTCGAACCACGATGGGATTATACTTCGACGACACTTCGAAGCAACATCCCAATGTCCAAGGCCATTGACGAAAGTAAAATTTCAATCTCGTTCGAACCACGATACTTCAATGACAATTCGAAGCAACGTCCCAATGGCCAAGGCCATTGACAAAAGTATAAGTTCAACCTTATTCAAGCAACGACGAGATTCTACTTCGATGACATCTAAAAACAACATCCCAATGTCCAAGAGCATGATGCCATACGTGCGATAAATGCAAAAAAAACAACAAGTTGACAAAATTAAATTTTACATTACAGCAAAATATCATTTACACTTCCCTAAACACAACCCCAAGTATGACCCGTGCAAAAATCCCTAAACAAAAGAAAATACAAACTAAGACCACACATCATCCCCAACGGGGTAAGCGTCTTCATACCACAAATCTGAGGCAAGGTGACTCGCATTATCAGAGTTGGTACCACCTCTGTCAGGTGTAAGAGGGTCATACCCACATGATTACGATATGCACGAGCTTCGGTGTGCACAGCCTGAACCTCCACCTCAGTAGCCCTTCCCTCAGCGTGAAAATCGTTATACACATCAAGCTGAGCCTTCTATAATTCGTATAAATGATAGGGCACAATTGGATCGACTGAGGCATGAGACATAGAAGGCTGAGAACGTCGACATGCAGCCTCCGTCCTCAGCAAGACCATTTGTCCATTTACTGCGGTCAGCTCTGCCTCTAGCTCTTTGACATGCCCTTCAATCCCTGCAACCCAATGACCAGAGGCTTTCTTATCCCCAATCAACTCCGACCTGGAAATACGTAGGGCATTTTCTAAAGATACTGATTCAGATATAGCTGCTGCCAACTTACCAGTGCTGACGTTCAGCTCACCCTTAAGCCCCTCAATCTTCGCTGCCTTAGTACTCAACTCAATAGTCAAGTCGGCTACCTTCATTTGTAATTCGGCATTCTCAGCCGTCACCCCCTTGCTCAACTTGAGCTTGTCCTCCTTCGCCTTAAGGGAGGCTTCCAACTCAATGTTAATTAAGACAACCTTCACGAGCTCCTCGTCCCTCTGTCTCAACTCCTATATCTTGCACTCCAACTAGTCCTCCCCTGCATGAGCCCCTCACGAAACGCTTGAAACTCGGGGTCTTGATTATAAATGTCGGACATCGCTCGATGCTTAGTGCGATAATGCTGATATTTGGATGAAATCTTCTCATAACTGCCCGTCCTTTTTGACTCTTGACGCTCTCTCTCAATGTCTAGGATGAGGACAAAAGGGAAGGGTAGAAGCTAGATGCAAAATACATAACGACGATTACCGCACCAATCCAACAACAAAAATAGAAGGAAAGGAACCTATCTGCAGGACCATACCAGCGACCTTCTGAGATAAGCCCCAAGCATCTCGCTTTTAGGAGTGGCACATAGAAGATCTAGGGTCAACGCCACCTGCTCGCTATTCAGCAGTAAGTTGTAGTCCCCCCGAATGACTACATGACGGTCGGATTCGTCCATCCTAATCTCCACATGGGTATGGTGATTCACGAATTTGTTAACGTCCTCTGGGTCGATATCCGAACCCAAGCCTCCATCCAGAACACGAGGCCATCCAACATTGAATGATGCACTCCCCTCAATAGAATGCACTGAGCCAGCTCCGGCCCAACTCCTTCTACATGGGGAGATCTCCTCAACAAAATGGCATTGACCGTGAATATAGGTATAAGGGCCGTCCGGGACGCCCTACTGCCGTCAGTGTCTGTAGCCATGCCTTTCCCCAACTCTAGCCTCCTCCTTTTCCTTGATAATGGCTCGTCCCCTTTAGAGGATTCACCCAAAGAATGTGAAGTCAGTACCAAAGAAGCCTCTTCCCTTGCGGCCACAACCCGAGATGGGCCTTCCAATTGAATAGGTTGAGGACAACCCCCTCTAATAGACTCACTCAAGACAAACTGTGTATGAGCAGCAGCAACGGCTTGTCCAAAGGCAGGGACTGGCACCCTCCGCCTGGAAACTCCTCGACCTGCCATCGCAAAGGATTGTACCATTAAGTAAAGTCGCATGGCCAACAAAGTAGAAAGTAAGACCTTTACTTGAGGAAACTTAAAGGCCATAACGTTGCACGAAGTCGGGCCAAGTTTGAGTTTCTGTAACATGAGGCAACAGGCGAGCTACCCAATCTCTAATACCCGCAATGGAGCAAGGTGGACGGCCCATAGCTACAAAACGGTAAGCGAATAAGATTTGTAGTGAATATAGAAGAGAGAGGAATATAACGAATAACGACACTTACAAGCTCCGTTCCGCCGCTTCAAAAACCTAGCGGAGTCAGAAACGACATGCTCGGTCTTGAGAAAGAAGTACTTGTGCAAGAACTTGTGGCTTGCCCGATCATCCATTCCAACCACCAACCCTTTTGTACCACGAAGCCTCAAATGCACCATGGTACCTCTAAGGAAGCCAGGCGCGAACAGCTGTAAAAGGTGGTGGACAGAAACGCTACATACTTAGTCAATCACATAAGCACCTTGAGTGTGCATAGCGAAAGTTGTGCTGGGCAAACTTGGTAAAATCTAAAGAATTCTTTCGCTAAAGGGAAGAGAGGAATGGTGTAGCCAATCATATAAAAGTACTTATAGAAAGCACAGTATCCAGGTCTGTGGACGTCCACGTAATCTCTCTCTGCTGGAACCATTTCTATATGAGCAGGAATACCATATTTTATACATAGGGCATCAATATGGACCTGCTCCTTCTCAGAAAATACGGGGTTCGGGGTAGGAGGTGGATCTTTAAGGAAGTCACTCTGGGATAAGGGGTGCCTCGTTTGTAACTCCTCCCCCGTATGAGGGTAGTCACTCTCTTCTACCACCATATCTCCGTTGTTAGAAGGAGGCGTTGTGGATGACAAGTCGACTTCAGTAACCTCTTCGCGAGAACAATGAGACCTCGGCATAATATCGTTTAAAGGAGTATCAACACCAAAGGATGAAGGAAGAAGAAGTTTTAGGTGAAGAACTAAAGAATATCCGAAAGATATGAAAGTAAGTAAGAAAGAATGAAAGAGGTCTTCAAGAGAGGAATGGCCAAAGTTTTTCAAAAAATCAAATCCTTTACCTATTGGAGGCGCCAGAATCGAGGCAACATGCTTCAAGGCAGTGCAAGAATCAAAGCACCAAGCCGTCAGTCCCTCACTCGAAAACTTGCTTAAGGAGGACGCACGTAAAGCTGACATCACTTCTCGGAGAAGTGTACCACACAATATTTTGCTGAGCTTGATGACCATCTCCCATTGGACACGTCATAACGCTCCCATAGATCAAATTTCTCCAAAAGAATGCATGAAGTCCGCTCATCGAGGACGCATCCGGTCGCGACCCCAGCAAGCGGAGGGGCTAACAGTATAGTTCCAAATTTGACCGACCGCGACCCATAACGGGTACGACAAACAACCGGGTAACTCCGTATCGACGTCCCAAGGGAAACGACCTTAAGGCGAAAGAAGATACTATACGACCCTTGTAGAAGTATAAACCCATTAGGAAACATTGAGAATATTTCGGCGAATAATCCTTGTATTTCATTTTTTTACAATTCAGAAGGTTCGTCCAAAGTATATAAGTGGGAAAAAAGACCTTTTAAAAGGGAGCAATATTCTAGGAAACTTGTCAATCTTGAACAAAAAGAAACCTTGCAACTTTCTTCTCTTTAGTTATTATTATTTTAGAGATTATTATCTTCAGCTACAATTTATTCCTTCATCTTTGATTAATTTATTCAATAGAATTTTAATATCTTTTGAGTCAAACAGTTCATAATTTAACCATATTAGACTCATGTACTATGTCATTAGATAATTAATTTAATTCAATTTCAATTATTTGAGTTTCATTTCTCTTAAAGGTATTTATGATGTTAAATTTAATGTAAAAAAATACACTCAACACATATTAACTCAGGATTCGCTCGACAAACAGCTACAGGTCGGGTGCCCATTATGTCTCACCTTAATTTCGAGACGTGACACAGTAATCTAATATAGGGGTGTATATAAGTCTGGTCGGATTTTCTAAATACCAAATTAAATTAGTTGTCTCTAATTTTAAAATATATAAATCAAACCAAATCAATAAAAATCGGGTTTTTCAATTACGGTTTTTCTCGAATTTTCAAATTTTTTAGGTTTTCTTCCGACAAAATATTCATAGCACAAAATTTATACTACTTGCTCTAATACTTCTTAGGTCCGAGTTAGATAAAATTATATAAGATGTTACCAAAAAAAATATAAAATAATGTGAGATGACTCGTAATTATACTAAAATATTTAACAAATCGCATAAGATAAATATTACTAATTAATTAGCCATAATAAAAATATAAACTTAATCCAAAATTACTAAGTCATGTTAAAATAAATATGACTAATAAGTACTAAGTATAAATTACATTACTAAATTATAATATTAAAAGTGAGTTATGCATTTTCTCTGTCTAAATCAATGTGAAACAAAAATAAATAAATATCCAGTACTATTGTCATTTCTAGTACTGAATTAAATTTTGTGTTGGGCTCTATTTGACATCTCAAAATTTTAAGTCCAAGATTGAAATAATTTATTAAAAGAGAGAACTATTAAAGAGTTTAAATTATATTTATAAATTATATTACAATAATTATTTTTATGTATAAAATATTTTTAAAAATTGTATACATGTAATATTGGGTTGGTTTGGTTTCGATTTGACTTTTTTTTTTAATTAAAACCACACCAAATCAGTTACGATTGGATTTTTTTCTTAACATCAAACCAAATCAAACAAAAGTATAATCAATTTTTTTTCATGATTTTACTAGAATTATCCATTTGGTGAAGTTTATCTTTGTACACCTTTATATCAAACACGGAAAAGGGTCAGAACTGCTCCTAATGTATTGACGCCAGGTTAAAAATGCCCTCCGTTAACCTATTTTGAAGAAAATGCCCCTACCGTTAAAATTCTGGCATATTTGTGCCTCTAACGTATTGACTCCAGTTTAAAAATGCCCCTACCGTTAACCTATTTTGAAAAAAATGCCCCTGCCGTTTTAAATATAAGTAAAGTCAGTTGTTAGATTTAGGGGCACAAATATGCCATATTTTTAACGATGGGGATATTTTCTTCAAAATAGGTTAACGGAGGACATTTTTAACCTGAAGTCAATACGTTAGGGATAGTTTTGACCCTTTTCCCTATCAAACAATTTATTTTTGTCACTCTCCAACAAAACAAAGTAAATTAAGGGCGAGGTAGTTACATTAGCGATTCTTCTAGTCCAAGAGACATTAATGGCTGGTGGGGTTGAAGAAGAAGAGGCCGGAAGTGCACGTGGGTGAAGATAAAGCTGTCATTTTGACTGAAAACATTATGTCGGGGGGAAGTTAGGAATGGCTGTTTCTTGAGTTGAGACGGCAAAGTGTTGTTCCATATTGCCGACAACAGATTATTAGACTACCAAAACAGATTTTGTGTAACCAGACACTCTCTGTCCCTCTCTTTTTGGACTCCTCACGTTTTAGATGCCCTTTCAAAGGGATGGGACAAGAGAGAGTTGCAAGTGACAAGTATTCTTCTCTAACTTTAAAATTGTGGCACCAACCATCAAAGGAAACAAAAATAATAACAAATTCAATATAATTTTACGAGTTAAGATTGAGGAAAATAATATATACAAAAATTTTATTCCTACTTTAATAAGTTAAAGAATTTATTTATGATAAAGTCTCAGCCCAAGAAAAATTGCAAAAAAAATGGATTATAACATCAGCAAATTACAAGACAAACCAAAGAGGAGAGGAGGAGTGGGATTCAGTTGGCAATTATCTAATAATTCCATAATGATTATTCCATTATTTTGTATACCTTTAAATAAGAGGGAGTGGGGTATAAAATGAGATTCAAATCTCAGCATTTTTAGGAGGCAAAATATTTAGAACCTTTTATAAGCCATTTGCTAATTCCAGCTGTTGGGTTATACCATTTGGAAAAACACAAATTTTTGTGGCTTAGTTTGGTAGTTGGTAGAAATTCTCCAAACGGCAATAATTAGTAAATCCACCTATGTTGGTAGTTTTTGGACAAGGCAATCAACCCAAAAATTATATTTAATTGCATAATTAAATTAGCAGGTTCATGTTTCAATAATTGTATGAATATAAGAAACTGAAAATTGAGTCATATCAAATAATTATTCACGCAAGATACTTTTTGAACATGTGCTCCTGCAATAGTAATAAATAAAAAATGAATAATGGACTAATTGAGAACCCTTGATCAAGAAAACGAAAAGAGTAAAAAAAAAAAGTGTCGTTTTGTTTGATATCCAGCTCATTAGTCTGTCAGCATAAAATCTTGTTTTTTTGGAAAGATCATCATTCAATTAGCCATGCCTAACTTACTAACTAATTATCGTTTGGCTAACTAATTATGTTTGGCTTTCGACATGAAAATAAAGCAAGATTTCCTTAGCCATTATCGTCTAGTTTTCAGTTAATTAAAGAGGTGTTACGTTATTAGTAGTTTGAAATATCACAACGGACAACTGCAAAAGTGACTAGCTTAAATCACACCCACTTTCAAAAAGAAAGAAAATTGTGTACGATGAATATCCTAATTGGCTCTCAAGGAGATGGCTTAGTAGACAATAAAGAGAATAAGAATTATGATGTCTCACGTTTAAATTTTATTGAGGTAAAAATTATTAGGTGATTTCTTCTAATCTATCAAAACAATGGTAGATAGAATTACCCGGTACTTGTTGTTGGTGGGAGGTGATAGATATCCCGTAAAATTAGTAGAGGTGAAATTACCCGATACCTGTTGCTGGTGGGAGGTGACAGATATCCCGTAAAATTAATAGAGGTGCGCACAAGCCGACCCGAGCATCGCGATTATAAGAAATAAAAATAAAAACCGTAATTAATTGAAAGAAAGTATTGGATTATACTGATTTTCTTTTCTTGAGAAATCATTTAAACGTAGTTATTATTTAAAAGAATCTGGCCCTAGAACTCTTATGCTTTCCAACAGTATCAAAAGTTTGGAAATTAGTTTGACTAATTTGATCTATATTGGGATTATAAACTTAATGCGTCAAATGATTCAAAGGCCTATCTAATAATCGAAGATATGAAATTTAACCTTGTCATCATAAAAAGTTTAGCTCTTTAGATCATGCATTTTCTCAGTAATCTTGGAAGATATGTTTGTAGATTATGTTGTGTAAATAACAACACCATTGCTGCTATTGTGCTAAAGTTGTCATCTGATTTTTTTTTGTTATCTTGCATAAATGTACCAGATAAGTTTGAACTTATCGATTTTAGCCATTAATTATATAATTATAAAAGCTAGTCAAATATATTTAAAAATTAAAAAGCCAAATAAATAAGGTTCTTTCTCTCCAAAAATCATACGCAAAGTTCTCATTCAGATTTTGAGCCTGATCAACAACATTAGATGTAAGACGGAAAAAAATTTTCATGTACGAGGTGACAAACAAGGTGATAAAATGCAAAATAAAAATAAATATATACAAGATTCTGATCGGAGCAAAAAATGTCATTTTTCAGTGGGTATGGTTGAAATTCATTGAAAACATATAGATGAGTCAATATATAAATTTTGAGAAAGATTGAAGGTGATTTAGTATCAAAATTAGTCGTAGTTAAAATCGAGTTCAAAAAACTCTTCTATGACACATGTATCATACACACAAGCATACATGGATATACATTTGATACAAATATAATAAATATGTAATACACAAATGATATACATCTGTTTTTTCATGTTTCATCTTTTATTTTGAAATTTTAATTCACCTCAAAGCCCTGTCAAGTCATCCCAAAATTGAGATTTAAATTCCTAAAGATATATCAAATCTATTCTAGTAACACACACTCAAAAGAAAGTAAAAATTTAACTTTTTTTAACTACAAATAACTAATTGTCTAATATTGATAATATTTAACTAATATTAGTAATATTTCATAAATGGACCAACTTTTATAATAAGTTACTTATAAATAAACATAAATGATTGTTTTCCAAAAAAAGAAAATCCTTGAAAATCAAAATCATATTTCTTTCAAAATAAGCCGTATACTGTTTAATAAGATTTAAATTATGTACACTAACAGCATTAAGTTTTGGGAAATATTAGTATCATTTGATTAGTGGTAGCAAATTATACATATAATTTTATCAGGTCACCACCAATTAATGTTTTATATGATTTTAGTTGTAATTAATTTCTAAAATCTGATTGTTTGAATACATTAAATGCCATAAATGCATAAAATTTAAACTCTTATTAATATTGTTTTTGAACTTTAAAAAACACTTCATCTCAAGGAACAATTGAGTTGACCTCTGTCTGAAATTCCTTAAGCAGCACTTAAAGGAGGTGCAAGAGTGCAATAATCAGAAGAGAGAGTAGTCATCCACCTAAAAGAAAACAAAATGAGACAAAATGAGCCGTTGGATCATTGAGGCCTTAGATATTTTTTTTCCTCCCTTATTGAGGCCCTAGATTCGACAACTGAATTTGAATAACTTTTACCTAAAGTAAATGCACAAAAAATCCAAACTCAGAACCAACTTCTACCCTTTAAACATCATCCTTATAAAAGAGATTAGACAAGAAGTGTAATAAAACATAGACTCAAAAACGGTAAAAACTAAAAACATAATCAAAATCAATATTGTCTTTGTTTGAAGCTATACGATGTATACAAGAGGCCACTAGAGTAGGGCCTAAATTTAGTACAAAATTTTGCTAAAATCCTTTTCTTTTTACAATCCACTGCTCTGTACAATCCACTCCCAAGAGGGGGGAAGACAAAACAAGAAAAAAGACTATAGACAAACCCGACAAACCCATATAACCTAATTATGTTGAAAGGGTTGTGTGGAGTTAAATTCAATCATGCCAACAAAGGAGCATGACCACACATCTCTTGATTATGTTAACCCTTGCTCTTTGCTGCCTAAGAACTCCTCCCAGTCCTCTGCTTGAAATTAGCTTCCTCTTTGAACTTCCCAAATTGCTGCTGCTCATCTTCATCTTTTACTTGAAGGGTGTCTGTGTAGGAATTCTTGGTATACAAAAAGAGAGAACTTTGATTAAGTTGTTGGTTTTGTGCAGAGAATATATTGAAGAGAGAAATTTGAATGGGGAAAGTGCAAGTCCAAGAAGAGTTACTTATAGGCTGCTGAGAGAGAGTGTGGTCCGTCCTAACTTGTATTGGTCGAGTCAAGAACCAAATATGTGTCCCACTTTCCACTTGTAACCCACAGTCCCCACCCCCAACAAGTATGTCCCCCACCCGATTTCGTCATAATAAGTGTAAAATATAGAGAGAGTGTATTTTTCTTTTGTGGGTTAACATCATGTTTCATCAATGTTTCGCAAGACAATAACAGAACTCGTCTAGACTCGTGCTAGTTTGGAACATTCTCACCAAACCATTGTGAAACTGTTTAATGAGAGGAATGCATCGATCGCTAAAACTTACGTTCATTCCATACATTAAGTTTTGAATTACGTGTCTCATATTTTCTTTAAGAATTTAAACTTTGTTGAGATACATGCAAATGATGTTACTTAGCCACTTGGGCTACTTCTTTTTTCTTCCTTCTTTTACTGTTGGACCAAAAGCCCACTTTGTACTTATCTAGTTACATTGCAATTAGTCGAGATTATAATAAGTACTGGCTGGCCTATTTCGACGGGTATGAGAGATTAACAATTGTAGAGATAGATTTTTAGTTCTCAGTTCATTCTAATAAAAATCTAGAAGCTTATACTTTTCTCTCAACAGCCTCGCAGTAACCTTAGACAGAACTCCAACGATCTCTGCATGAATCGAGTTTTAACATGGTATCACAGTCCATATCTGTATAGATCGGGTGATTACCTCTTGTCCGATGTTACCCTCGCATGTTTTCGTTAGAGTTTTGATATTCCGTTGTAGTCTCTTTGAGGTTTTCCAACGAGATTCTCCGGCTCTGATGTTTCTGGTGATTGACCGAATTTGATTGGTATTTCTGAGAAGTTTTCATCAACCTAGGGTTTGGTGGTTTCTACAGACGTGCATTCAGCTAGGGTTCGCTTGTGTCTTCCTCACTGAATTTTTCTCTACAAGGCGTTATTCTTTTCGTTCGCAAAGGAAATTACCTTAGTTATCTCTTCTCATTCTTTTACTATGTTTGCATTTTTTCTCCGATTAATTATGTACAAAATGCCGAATGATATTTCCCCATCTATGTTGCCAACTACTTGCCCTACTACCTCTTGTCCTGTTTTTCATGGGGATGATTATACACATTTGTCTTATGGTGTAGGGTCCTCGTCCTCATTAGTTTCAGTACCTTTTGATGGTCAGGGTATGGAAGTTGGAGACAAATCATCCTTGTGGCATTGTCAGATAGAAATAAATTGAATTTTATTAATGGACCCTCAGTTAAGCCTCTTGGCAGCTTTCCCTTGGCGAGACAGTGGCAGATGTGTAATGATTTGGTCGTCTCTTAGTTAACTAACTCCCTATCCAAAGATATTTCCCATAGTATTGAGTACTCTGACTTGCCAAAGATATTTAGAGTGAGTTTGAGGAAAGATATGGTCAGCCAGATACTGCAAAGGTATTTGAGCTTAAAAAAGAGTTAACTCGCATCTCACAAGGGTCACTTGATATTGCCTCTATATTCTAACAAAATCAAGTAGTTGTGGGATGAAATTGGTGCCTTGTCGATTAGTATAGTCGGGTTTTGCAGCAACTATGGTTTTAAATATGACTATCAGAAAAATTATAATGTTCAAAAGATGTATCGATTCTGATGGGTCTCAAAGATATATATGTGTGCAAACAAGAAGCAATATATTCATGATTAAGCCATTTACGTTTGTGAATATTTATAGCATATTGTTGTCAGATGAGAAGCAGAGGCAGGTTTCTACCTCTCATCAGTTTCTCCTTACATTTGCTTCTTTCAATACTGGGGTGTCTAAACAAGGGTTTCCTTACAGAGTTTACTTTGATGCTCAAAGACCCCTTATATGCAAATATTGTAAGAAGTCGGGTCATCAATTGATGAATATTATAAACTACATGGGTATCCTCTAAATTTTAAGTTCACAAAAGGGCCTAGCATTAGAAAAATAGCAGCTCATGTTGAAGTGAACTCTCCACGTCCTCCTTATAATATAGATTCTAATATGGGTTCTGATTCTGTCTAGCCATTTGAATCTAGTAATATTTCAACTCCCTGGTCTGACACAAGATCACTTGTCCTAGTTAATGATGTTTCTGCAACAGTCGCATGGTTATGATGATTCCTCTTCTACTCCCACTCTAATGGTTTCTCTAACTTTGCTGGTAAGCTGTTATCAAAAAGTATTATGCTCAATTCATGCAGGCTTTCACAAGTAGATATTTTTGTTTGAATTATAGACTCTGGAGCCTCTGATCACACGATCTCTCATAAAGATTTGTTTTTTAATCTGCAAACACTACATGTACCTTGTCTAGTTTCTCTTCCAAATAGTTACAAAGTCAAAGTTTATTTAGCAGGATCCTTGAATTTATTTCTAACTTTCACAATTCATCATATTTTTTATATTCCTTCTTTTCAATACAATGGGAGTGTTCTGTTTACTAGAACTCTTTGTGCTATACAAGCTCATTCTCTAAAGATGTCCTTTTTTCTTGGTAAACTGGACCATAATCTTCACAAGCTTTTACGTCCTCCTGTTGTTTTTGCCAGTACCACATCATGTTCCTCCTCTATTGTTACTTTCCATGTTATTCCCCACATCTGTGTTCTTCCTGAGATACATGCAAATGTTAAGAATATAAATGTTTTTTATGCTGATGAAATACATGTAAATAATGATGCGACTTTGAATAATATCAATAAAAAGGATGTGGTTCGGCATTATAGGCTTGGGCACATTCCTTTTTTTAGAATGAAACACATTTCTACACTTGGGTTATAGTTATCTCCAAATAATCTTTTTCCTGCCCAATATATCCACTAGCCAGACAAACAAGATTACAATTTCCTGATAGTAGTATACAAACCACAAAACCTTTCCATTGTCACTTGGGATCCATATCACTCATCTACCTATACAGTCACCAAATATTTTATGATTATTATTGATGATTTTCAATAGCCACTTGGACCCACTTAATGGAATCCAAAAATAATGCTTTTGATCTTTTAAACGCCTTCATTGCTATGCGAAACTCAATTCCAATTGGAAGCCCAAAATGTAAGAAGTGACAATGCTCTAGAGTTGGGATTTAGCATTGTTGGATCAAAGTTCTTTTATGAGAACGGGATATTATATCAGACAACATGTCCTCATACTACACAATAAAATGGAGTTGTGAAAAAAAAAAAAGCACAGACATCTTCTAGATACTAATAAAACCCTTTTTTTCCAATTTGGTCTCCCTCTTAGATTTTGGGAAAACTGCATACTCACAGCTACCAACTTGATAAATAGTTTCCCATCTAGTGCATTAAAGGACAAGAGTCCCTATGAAATCTTATATAACAAATTCCCTACATACTCAAATCTTAGATCTTTAGATGCTTCTGTTACTCCAATGTTCCAAAACCTTATAGGGACAAATTGTAGCCTAGCGCCATTCATTTTGTGCTTATTGGTTATCCTTTTGGAAAGAAATCCTATAAAGTATATGATTTACAGAATAAAGCTTGTTTTATCTCCAGAGAAGTTATATTTCATAAACACGTACTCACTTTTGTTCTACTTGTCTCTACTTCCCCTACCATGTCAAATTTACCATTTTTTGCCTGTTTTGATCGCTCTGTTAAGCAGAACCTTTCTTTGATGCATGACTTTTTCTCCCCTACTTCATTAGTTACACCTCTTGTTTCCCCTTATCTATCTAATTCTATTTGTCTTGATTTTGAAATATCTGTGAACAACTCTCCTACTTCTCTGAATCCCTCTTCTCCTTTCTCTGAATCTGAATTCCATCTTTTTAGGAGATTATCCAGACCTCATAATCCTCCCTTTTACCTGTAGAATTATGTCTACATCCTACCAACTCATAGTTCCAAGGTTTCCAATTCAACTGTTATGTATATTTCTAGTGAACATTATGTATTTAATCCCACTACTTATTTTTAGGCAGTAGCTATACCTTAGTGGCAGAATGCTATGATACAAGAGTTTGCGGCATTGCATACTTGCGACATAGTTGAGTTACCAAGGGCAAGAAGCCAATTGGCTGCAAATGGATTTATAAAACTAAGTACAAAACTGATAAAAAGCATAAAAAGATATAAAGTTAGGCTTGTGGTAAGGGATGATACACAGGTTGAAGGCATAGATTTTCATGTAACTCTTTTACCTATAGTAAAAATGTCTACTGTTAAAACATTAATTGTTGTAGTAATTAAAAGAAATTGACCATTATTCCAACTAGAGGTTAATAATATTTTCTTGCACGGGGACATAGATGAAGAAGTTTTTATGAAGCTTTCATCTGGTCTTTCAATTTCGTATAACTTCCATATTGCACCACCTACTTCTATTTTTACCTCTTTGGTTTGTAAACTTAAGAAATATTTATATGATTTGAGACAAGCTTCAAGGAAATGGTATACCAAGTTGTCTCAATCCTTGTCTTCTAGATGTTATGATCACTCCTTCATGACTATTGTTTACTAAGGGTTCTAGTTATCCCTTGGTGATATTATTAGTGATGTTGATGACATTATTATCATTGGAATGACTTGTGCGAGATTGGTGATGTGAAAATCTTCCTCCATGATGAATTTAAAATTAAGGACTTGGAGCACCTTAAATATTTTCTAAGTATTGAAGTGTTTTATTCCGAGGGTGGGGTGTTGCTGCATTAGAGAATATTTGTGCATTATCTGCTCAAAGAATTTCACTCTTATTATTGTTCTTCAGCGGTATTCCCTCTTGAAATGCATGACAAGCTGAAGATTGATAGGTAAGCTTTGTTTCTTAATCCTATACCAGGGTTGGCATTAACTTTGCAGTTCAACACTTAAGTCAGTTTATGCATGCAGAAACATTGCCTTCCTCACATGCAGGCTATTTTACATTTACTCAGGTATCTAAAGGGTACACTTGAGTTTGGGTACTTCTATAATAACTCTCCTGAACTTTCTCTTAGTGTTTATTGTGATAGTGATTGGGGCTCTTGCTCGAATAGTATAACGTCAATTAGTGGGTTTTGCATTTTACTAGGGGGTTGTCTAGTCGATTATAATTCAAAGAAGCAATATATGGTGTCCTTATCATTTGGTGAGGCGGAATACAAATCTATGAGTAAGGCAATTGTTGAATTACTTGGTGTGCAGGCTTCTATCAGATGTTTGTATTACTTTTTCTTTTCCTGTTAGCCTATTTTGTGATAACTAGGCAGCCATCCACATTGCTAAGAATCATGTTTTTTAAGAGCACACTAAGCATATTGAATTAAACTGACATTTTGTTTGCACCAAGTTGAATGAGGGTCTGCTTCAGCTGCTTCACATTTTCAGTGCCACTCAACTTGCTGATATGTTCATTAAACCTTTAAGGGGGACCTATCCATCATCTAGACCTTCGCAAGTTGGGGGTTATCTCATCCTCCAAATTGCCGTGGGGGTGTTGAGATACATGCAAATGCTGTTACTTAGCCACATGGGCTTCTTCTTTCTTCTTCCTGCTTTTACTATTGGACCTTGAAGCTCACCTTGTATTTATCTAGTAACATTGCAGTTATTTGGGACATTTCTTCAGGTATGAGAGACTAATAATTGTATAGATAGACTTTTGGTTCTCAGTTATTTCTAATGAAACTTTAGAAGCTTCTACTTTTCTCTCAACTTCACTGTAACCTTATACAAAACTTCAACAATCTATGCGTGAATCGAGTTTTAACAAACTTTTTGATATGATGGTCACACAATTCAACACAATATTGACACAAGTGAAGGTGTTGGGTTCGGATCTATTATTAAAAAAAATTCACGCAGAGACTTAGAGATAAAGTTAAATAAATAAAAATATACCTTTTCTAATATTTTTAAGCTTTTAAATGAGATAATTACTTATTTTAACAAAAAAAATTGATTAAAGTAGCAGTAAAGCCTATATAGTTCCATAATTTAAGAGTTATTCCCACTCCCATAAATTGTTGGTTGATTGATGAGGAAAGATAATATGTTGGTGTTGACTCATAACTCATAACTCAGAAGGTCCTATTGCTTTGTTAGGATTCTTTTTTAAAGACAAGTGAAAAGAAATTAAAATTAATAGTTTTCATGGGATCCCCCTAAAATCTGATTAGGCATTAGGGGGTTAATTAGCTGAATCCTACTAAAGAAATCACATCATAACCACATTTTAGAAGTTTGATGACTCTAGTCGCATCATCTTATTCTGCTTTCTGACTAGTTCAAGCACTGACACCTGCATCTTCGTTTCCATAATGATGTGGGTTTTCATTAAGAATTTAACACTAATGCAAAAGTAAGGTCCCATGATGTTACTACTCCAATACTTAATAACCCGTTTAAAAAGATTAATATTATTTTCTTACTAAATTATTTCAAACGAAGGGTACTTTTTAATATTTCCTTAATATGAAATATTTATAGACACACAATATCATGGCATATTTTATTTTGTAAATTTCAAAATTTTTTATTTAAGATTACATATTTTAAAAGTTTTTTCTTTTTTATTAAAGTTTGTGTCAAGTCAATTAAAATAATTTTTTTAGAACGGAGAGAGTACTCTCTTCCTTTCAAAATGACTCAATACATAGACGGCCCTTGAATTTGTCAATTTTTTTATTTAGACACCTCAATTAAGGGTGTTACCTATTGAACGTTTGTAAAAGAAATGTTCCTATCGAATATCTAACTAATCAGTCAGTCCACAAAACCATGTGTGTAGACTTCACTTGCATATAATCATGTGACAACCCAACCAAGAAAACAAAGACATTTCAGCAAAAAAGTAAAAATAAAAATTTAAGCATTAAACTAAAAAAGAAATACACATTGCAGTTAAAAGATGTTTACACGTGCACCCACAATGTTTAAGCATAAAATATTCGAACGAAATATTATTACATTGAGTTTGTAAAAAAGTGTATAAATAGTGATTCGTAATGTAATAAAAAGAAATAAAGAAGTTCGTTTTTGCTGATTAAAAATGCATTTTATTGAAATTAGTAAAGAAAATTAAACTAGTTCAGTACAAATAGGAACTATTAATATATTCAAGAAAAATAAATTCACCAGCCAAAGTCATTATTGTTAGTTGTTACTAAAGTAAGCTCCAAAATGTCGTGATGTAAGCTCTATTTTCCTAGTAACTAAAGTAAAGCCAGCAAATTCAAATTAAATTAAGATATACTATCACATGAAATATATTATTAACTAGGTAAAAAAGTGTAAAGAAAAAATCGTTTGAGACAGACAGCTTTACCTAACGATGCATTATTCTCAATAAAAGAAATTCTCTCTCATAATCGACTCGAGAGAATGTTTCAAGACTAGCACGAGTCTAGATGATTTCTGATATTGTCTTCTGAAACATTGATTAGACATGATGTTAACATAAAAGAGAATAATATCCACCCAATATATTTTACACTTATTATGACGAAAATTCGCGGGGGACATGGCATATGGGTATAGTGTATAGGTGTTTATCCGACGGGCTGGGACGAATTAAACAGGAAAAATTTCAGTCCGTTCGATTAGCGAGCGAATTGTTTAGCAGGCTGGGATAACAGGCTGGGGCGGGTTGGAAAATTTTGAATTTTTAGGGCACGTTTCGGTTTGATTGGGCCGAGCTACTTTTTTTATTAAAAAAAATAAATTTTACTTTTGTTATTCAATGTTATTGATACTTAAATATTTGCAAACTTCTAAATCTTAGAATTAAACTTTGAAGTTTAAAGTTTTAAATTTGAAATTTGTATTTTAAAATTATAAAATTAAAATTAGAAAGTAAATGGCTATAAAAATTATATTTAATAAGACCAACAAGCAAATTATTTATAGAATTGAAAGAAAAGAGTAAAACTAAATTTTCATGCATAATAAATTAATAATACTTCAAAATTCAAACTAACCTAACAAACTAACATATTACGCATAAATAAGTCTAATAACTTTAAAATAACACAAATTGTCTCAAATCAACTTAAAATACGAATTTATGAAGTACGCTCAAGACAACTCTTCATATGCCTCCTTAAAGAGCATGTGTCACACTTTGGACGAAGATTTAAGACTAGACCATAGCTCTTGCACATTTCTTTCCGAACTTCTTCATTTTCTTCTACCACCTCAAAGTGTTCTCAAATATATGAGTGCACTCTATAAGTACGAGGCATGATTTAACTTGAAGTCTTGAATTGAGAATTTAAGAACAATAATATCAAGGGAGATTAGAGTAGTAACAAGAAAAAGAGTGAATTGTGAGAAAAAATAAAGAAGAAGGGGAGCTATTTATAGGTTTTAAAATATTAAAAATATATTTTTTTACTATTAGGGGTGGGAGGGCTATATTTTTAATTTGGGGGGAGGGGAGCAAAATGGCTATTTCTGCAAAATCTGGCAGTTCCCCAATGGTCATTTCTTAATTTGACCGTTGACAATAGTCCAAATAATTTTTTTTTAAAAAAATTCAGCAATGGTAAACACACACATATCGGGTTGTAGTCCGTTACCAACCCGTTAAAAGGTCACAGGCTTAGCGGGTTCTACGCACCGTTAACCATAACATGAACGTCTACAATCCGCCCAATAGTAAACAGTATCAGATTGAATCGGTCTGATCCGGGTTAAAACGAGCTGAAAACAGGTAAGCTCGACCCGATTAATAAGCTTAGTATAGTGTTACTTTCATTCACTTGATGGGAGGAGTTAGTGGGGTAGCAAGTACTCCTCTATTTTTAACTAGAAATTTTCGGTTCGAAAAATTATCTTTGTTAGGAAATGATTTACTATCAATATGAGATTTTTTCGCAAATTAAAATTATAGCCTGTTTGGCCAACTTTATTTTCGCAAAAAAATAAATTTATTTGCCAAAATATATTTTTTCACAGTTAAGTTGTACCAGGCTTACAAAAGGAAAAAAATATTTTTAAGCAGAAGTAGAAGCAGTTTTTAAAAAGCAAAAAAATTAGTTTCTTCACAAAAACATTTCTTTGATAGTTGATTGTTGCTCAAAAGTGCATATTGGTCAAATATTGATAGCTGTTCAAAATGTTTTTTTTTTCAAATTAATTAGTAAAATAAATGTAATACTTCCTCCGTTTCATATTGAATAATCTATTTTCCTTTTTAGTTTGTTCCAAAATAAATCACACATTTCTAATTTGGTAATAATTCAATTTTGAACTATTCATTTTACAATTTTTATAGTTAATGAGAAACTTTTATAGGCATACAAATGGTATCGCCCCACAAACTTTTTACCCTTTAAAGTTTTAAGACCACAAGTTTCAAAAGTCTTCTTTTTTTCTTAAATTTCGTGCCGAGTCAAACTATGTCAAATAATATGAAACAGAGGGAATATACTGATTTTAAAAAATTGTACTCCCTCCGGTCCAAAATAAGTATTTTTTGGCCTTTTTCTTGTGGTTCAAAATAAGTAATTTTTCAGATTTCAAGAATAAATTAATTATTTTTTTCCTACATTGTCCTTTGAGTAAATAGTGTTGGAATATATGCTAAGAGTGTTTATGTGAGATAGTAAATATTAATATAGTCAATTTCATTGCGAATTAATACTAAAAGGAAAATTTTTTCATCTGTGTAAAATCATCCAAAAAATCACTTATTTTGGACCGGATCGGATGCCGACATACGATGAAAAAAAAAAAACTACTACTACTTGTTGGGGGACCGTAGGTTACAAGTGGAAAGTGGGACCCGTATTTGGTTCTTGTCTCGACCATTACAAGTTAGAACGGACCGCACTCTCTCTCAACAGCGTATAAGTAACTCTTCTTGGACATGCACTTTCCCCATTCAAACTCTCTCTTCAATATATTCTCTGCACAAAATCAAAGTTCTCTCTCTTTTTGTATACCAAGAATTACTATAGCCACCCTTTTATAGTTTCTTGATTTTCATCATCACTAATTAAGTAAAAGATGAAGATGAGCAGCAGCAATTTGGGAAGTTCAAAGAGGAAGCTAATTTCAAGCAGAGGACTGGGAGGAGTTCTTAGGCAGCAAAGAGCAAGGGTTAACATAATCAAGAGATGTGTGGTCATGCTCCTTTGTTGGCATGATTGAATTTAACTCCACACAACCCTTTCAACATAATTAGGTTATATGGGTTTGTCGGGTTTGTCTATAGTCTTTTTTCTTCTTTTATCTTCCCCCTTTCTTGAAATTGTACAGACCAGTAGTTTATAGTATTAGCTAGTAAAAAGGATTTTAGCAATTTTGTACTAAATTAAGGCCCTAGAGGTCTCTTTATACATCGGATAGCTTCAATCAACGATAATATCCATTTTGATTATGTTTTTTTTTTTTTAATTCTAATCTCTCTTTCGGACCCTTCAGCCTCTGTTTCATTACTTTTCTTCTTCTTATTTATTTATTTTATGATAATTATCTTGAAAGGTTAGCAGTCAAGTTTTTTCCTAGTCCACTTGACATTTTCTGGATATGACCACTGGAGTACATTCAGCATGTTGGTCAAGTATTTTATTTATTTGATAACGAGATTGTTGGAGTTGTTCCAGAGTTTGGATTTTAAGTGCATTTACTTTAGGTAAAATTTTGTAAAATTATTCTAATTCAGTTGTCGAATCAACGGCATCAGTGATTTCAACGGCTCAGATCAAAGTTTGGACATGGTTTTCTTTTAGGATGACAACTACTCCCTTCTGATTATCGCACTCTTGCACCTCCTTTAAGTTCCTTGATATGAAGTGTCTTTTAAAGTTCAAAAACAATATTAATAAGAGTTTAAAATTTATGCATTTATGGAATTTATTGTATTTATAAAATCTGATCTTTTATGAGGTAAACTAAAATTATATAAAGCATTAATTGGTGGTGACTGTAGAGAGTTTTAGGAGAAGTAATTTTCTCGTATTGCTCACAAAAGTATATATAGAGTACAGAAGTATCAAATCCTACCAACTATAGGACTGTACAATAATGATAGAATATTCTACCAATAATAAAAAGATACACAAAATAAGATATTCACAATATTTCCTAATACGCCCCCTCAAGATGGAGGGCCGGAGGACACGCCAATCTTGGACATCAGCAGAAGAAGTCGAGGACGAGATAAGTGCTTGGTGAGAGCATCAGCAAGCTGATCAGCAGAGGATACGTGAGCAACACAGGGTTGGCACAGAGGTAAGTGGCGCCAATGTTGTCGCAGTAAATGAGAGGAGCAGGGGGAAGAGGGACATGAAGCTCGCGCAGCAGGGAATGAAGCCAACGTACTTCAGCGACAGCAGAAGCAATGGCACGATACTCAGCCTCAGTAGATGATCGTGCAATAGAACGCTGCTTTTTGGAGCTCCAGGAAATAGGATTAGGTCCTAGAAAGACAACATAGGCACCAGTTGAGGAGCGGTCATCACAGTTTCCACCCAATCAGCCTTAGAGAAACAATGTAGAGGTATAGCAGATGAAGGATGCAGCCAGACGCCAAAGTCACGCGTCCCATTCAGATACCGGAAGAGGCGCTTAACTGCACCCCAATGAGTGACAGTAGGAGCGTGCGTGAACTGTGAGAGTTTATTCACAACAAAGGAGATATCAGGACGAGTGAAGGAGAGATACTGGAGGCCCCCAAGGGCCTGTCGATAGGCGGATGCGTCGGCAGGGGCCGAGCCGTCGGCCAGATGAAGGCGGGTTGACGCCGCTGTTGGCGTCTGAACGGGATTTGACTCCAGCATATTATGATGAGTCAAAAGATCAATAACATATTTACACTGAGAAAGAAAACACCCTTGGAGCTGCACAGAACTTCAACACCAAGAAAGTAGCTGAGATCACCCATGTCTATAAGAGAAAACTGAGTCCCAAGAGAGTCAATCACACGGTTCAAGAAAGCAGAATCATTACCAGTCAATATGAGATCATCAACGTATACCAAAAAATAAGCCGTAATACCAGAATGCTGAAAGACGAAGAGCAAAGTGTCAGAGGTAGTGTTGACGAAACCCATGGTCAGAAGACATTGGCGCAGCGCACTGTACCATGCCCGGGGTGCCTTTTTGAGACCATAAATAGCTTTCTGTAACTTACAGATATAAGATGGATAGGCTTTGTCAACAAAGCCCGATGGTTGTGCCATATAAACATCCTCTGTAAGCCTCCCGTGGAGAAAGGCATTGTTCACATCCATTTGACGAAGAGGCCAGCCCTTGGATACAGCTATACTGAGAACCAAACGCACAGTTGCGGGCTTAACAACCGGACTGAAAGTCTCCTGGAAGTCTACACTTGGACGCTGATGAAAGCCCTTTGCAACAAGCCGGGCTTTGAACTTATCCACAGTACCGTCAGGATTTCGTTTGACGCGATAAACCCACTTGCAACCCACAACATTCTGCGAAGAATCAGGCGGAACAAGATCCCAGGTGCCATTTCGTAGCAGAGCATCAAACTCTGATGACATAGCAGCGCGCCAGCGCTCATCAGACATAGCACTAGACAAGGTCTGAGGTTCACTAACAGCAGGAGAGGTGACAGCAGACATACCAAACTTCTTCTTGGGCGAAAAGATGTTATTTTTGCTGCGAGTTTGCATATGATAATCACCCTGAGAGGATACAGGTGGCAGCATAATGGGTGTAGCGACGGCAGGGGCCGCTGGCGGTACCGGAAGGGGCGCTGGTGGTGCGAGCGTTGGCGCCGGCAGTGCGTCCGGCTAAGGATCGCTAGTGGGAGCGGCGGCAGGTACTGGTAGCGGCAGCAGAAGGACTTCTAGGGAGACCGGAATGGGTACAGGGGGAGACTCGGGGTTAGACATTTTTGGAGAACGGGAAGACATCTTCATGGAAGGTGACATGACGCGAGACGAAGATTTTAGACGTTGAGGGATCAAAGCAGAGATAGGCGCTTTGAGTAGTAGAGTAGCCGAAGAGGACACAAGCACGAGATCTGGGTTCCATTTTGTGTGAGGTGTAGGGCCGAAGCCAAGGGAAGCATTGACAGCCGAAGACACGTAGTTTGGCAAGGTTGGGGCGCTTATGGAAGAGAGACTCAAAGGAGGAGAGCATCAAAAGATTTGTCTTGGGAAGACGATTAATGAGATAGACTGCTGTAGCAAAGGCATAAGGCCAGTAAATGAGAGGTACAGAGGCATGATGAAGGAGAGTGAGACCAGTATCGACAATATGACGGTGACGGCGTTCAGCATAGCCATTGTGCTGAGGAGTATGAGGAGGTGAAGTGAGATGAGAGATGCCATTGGAGGCAAGAAAAGAGCGTAAAGCGAGGAATTCACCCCCATTGTCAGTATACAGGGTAATGATTTTAGCAGAGAAATATTTTTCGACAATGGATTTAAAAATGGGGAAGGTTTGTAAGACATCAGATTTACGGCGTAAAGGAAAAAACCAAACATACTTAGAAAAATGATCAACAAAGATGACATAATATTTAAACCCTTCATTAGAAATAATCGGAGAGGTCCATACAGCGGAGAAAATAAGCTTTTGTGCCATGAGGGCGGACGGGAGACTAGGAGCTGCCGGCCAGTAGTAGGTGTTGCCCCTAAGCGGGCCGTGAACGAGCGTTGCCCACGTGCGACGATCCTTCACCTGAAAATCAGTATCAGAAAGAACAATGTTAACATTATTGTGACAACTTAATTGGGCAACAGAGATCAAATTTTTATGCATATGTGGAACACAGAGAGCTCCAGGTAATAAAAGAGAGAATGACTGTTAAGTTTTCCAGTATGTGTAATTGTCTAACCTTCACCGTTACCAATAACCACATTGTCGAGATCAGTGTAAGGACTGTGAAGAGACATGTTGGCAAGATCAGAGGTTATGTGATGGGAGGCACCAGAGTCCAGGATCCAATCGGATGTAGAGGGAACCGTCGGAGAGTGATGGGCTGTGTGAGCAGCCGGATAAGGCGGCGAAGCATAAGCTTGCCGCGGCAGTGGTCCACCGTAAGGGGGATGATTGGCGCCGGAGATGGGATAGGACGGGCAGCGGCGCGCGGAGTGGCCAAATTGACTGCAGAGCTGGCACTTCCCATTGTACCCGCGAGATTGGCCATTGCTGGAGTAACCACCACGACTGGAGACTGAACCACGGTTGCTACGCCCGCGCCCGCAGCTACCGAAGCGGTGACGGACTGGCTGATGTCCGGCGGTGAAGGCAGCCGATGGAGCCAAATCAGATGGGGGGGAGGTGGCTGGCACACGAGCAATAATCTGAGCCTCCAATGCTTAACAGCTTGTCATGTAATTCAGCAAAAGAGATAGGAGAGTTGTGGGCTTGGATGGCATGAGAGAGTTCCATATACGGATCATCAAGACCATTTAGAACCTTAATGACAAGATCCTCAGAATCAACAGTAACACCCAGGAGAGATAATTCATCCATAATTACGCGAATACCGGGCATAAATTAGTAACAGATTTAGAACCTTTTACCATATTATGAAGCTGCTGTTTGAGAGCCATGATGCGACCACGAGAAGCAGTGCCGTATGTGCGCGCGAGGATGTCCCAGGCCTCTTTAGAGGTTTCCGCAGCAGCAATGAAGGAGATGATCGTCGGTGTGATCGACGAGATGATGGCACTGAGAATAAGATTGTCCTGGCGAATCCAGTAAGGATATGCTGGATTGGAGGAAGTCACGTCCTTGTCGACGATAGTGGCCGGTGGGCATGGCTTCGATCCGTCCAAGAAGCCGAGGAGATCGTAACCCGTAAGAAGGGTTCGAAATTGGAATTTCCACGCCAGGTAATTAGTGGAATCCAATTTGAGTGGGATTTGACCCGATGCATTGATGGCAATCGGCTGGAGAGGCTCAGTTGACGTCGTAGCGGCCATGAAGCGCGAGGCAAAGGAGAGGAGGCGCTGAACGACGTCGAGAAAGAGAGGGTTGCCGATTAGTGCAGCGGCGGCGGCGGCGGCGACGGGCTGCCAATAAGAGCAGCGGCGGCGGCGGCGGCGCGGGTAGTATAGAATTAGGGTTTGTTTGGCGATAAGCCACTGGCGTATGATACCATGTAGAGAGTTTTGGGAGAAGTAATTTTTCTCCTATTGCTCACAAAAGTATATATAGAGTACAGGGATATCAAATCCTACCAACTATAGGACTGTACGATAATGAAGGAAATCAAATCCTACCAACTATAGGACTGTACAATAATGAGAGAATATTCTACCAATAATAAAAAGATACACAAAAGATATTCACAATATTTCCTAATAGTGACATGTTAAAAGCTATAAGTATAATCTGCTATGTCATCAATTAAACAATTGTTGTTATTATCCAAAATAAGTGATTTTAGATATTTTCACATAGATTAAGAAATTCACATTTTAATATTAATTTAGCAATGAAATTAACAATATTAACTTTTATTATCTCTTTACATAAATACTCCTAACACATACTCTAACACTATTTACTCCAAGGATAAAGTTGAAAAAAAATAATTAATTTATTCTTGAAATCTAAAAAAGTTATTTATTTTGAACTACAAAAATAAATAAAAAAATCACTTATTTTGGATCGGAGTGAGTACTAATATTTTCATAAATTTAATGCCGTTAGTGTACAATGTTTAAATCTTATTAAACATGTTACGGCTGATTTTGAAATTTCTAGGAGAAAAATATTCACATGACAACTTTAGCACAGTAGCAGTCACAGTAGCCACAACATAATTTAGAAACATATACCCTAAGGAATATAGAAGAATGACTCGCTGTTTTTATAAGGAAGTGATTTACCTCTAATGTAAAATTTCAATGGGATGAATTTAAATTTAATCGAATTTTAATATAGATATTGAATACAGAAGGATTATATGACGTTTATACATTTTTATTAGTTTAGTTTTTTTCCAAGACTAAAGTTGACATCCTCCAAGTATGATTACTGAGAAAATGCATGATAAAGAGCTAAACTTTTATGATGACAAGGTTAAATTTCATTTCGTATATTATTATGTAGGCCCTTGAATCATTTGAAGCATTACTTTTATAATCCAATATATATCAAATTAGTCCAACTAATTCCAAACTTTTGATACTGTTGAAAATTTTTAAGCATGTCTATAAAGAGTGCTAGAGCGAGATATATTTTTTTCAGATCCAACTACGTTTTTTAATCATTTCTTTAGAAAAGAAAATCAGTAGACTGTAATGTTTTCTTTTTAATTAGGGAATTCATCTTCAATTTTCTTTTTGAAAGTTGGTGTGATTATGCTAATTACTTTTGGATTAACCCGTTGTGATATTTCGACAAGAGTGAGTTGCTCAAGTAGTGAACACCCTTCACTTAAGACCAATAAGTTATGAGTTCAAGTCATCCTAAGAGCAAGTTTGGAAACTCGTGGACGGAGGGAATTAAAAAAAATCCTAATAACAACATAACCCCTCTTTAATTAACTGAAACTAGACGATACAACAACAACAACAACAACAACAACTACCCAGTATACTCCCATCAGGTGGGGTCTGGGGAGGGTAATATGTAGACGAGCCTTACCCTACCCGAAAGGGCAGAGAGGCTGTTTCCAATCGACCCTCGGCTCATAGGATAAAAGGAAAAACAGCAGTAAAACAAAAACAAAGACAAAAACAAAAACAATAGAGCATTAGTAACTCCCGCAGAAATAGCATAAATAATTATCTAATCATAAGAAACATAAATACAATCGCATGCAATAATATCATACAGTAACTACCATAACTAACAACCATAGGTGGGACATAAGCTAAAACACAAATCATCTATGGGTAACCCTGCTGACCCACACCCAACCCCGGGTGAGGCGTACGAAAAACTCTAGGAGCCCCTAACCTACAACCCTGATTCTAGACCTCCAGACTCTCCTATCATGGGTCATGTCCTCGGAAACCTGCATTCTAGTCATATACTGCTTAATCAACTCTCCCCAATGCTTCTTAGGCCTCCCTCTGCCTCGCCGACCGCCAACAATCTCTAGCCGCTCACGGCTCCTCACCGGGGCATCGGGACCCCTCCTCCGTACATGCCCGAACCACCTCAGCCTCGCGTCTCGCATCTTCTCATCCACCGGGGCCACCACTACCTTCTCTCGAATAACTTCATTCTTAAACTTATCTAGCCTGGTGTGCCCGCACATCCACCTAAGCATCCTCATCTCCGCAACCTTCATTCTCTGAACATGAGAGTTCTTCACGGGCCAGCACACCGCCCCATACAACATCGCAGGTCTAACCACGGCTCTATAGAATTTCCCCTTGAGTTTGTGTAGAACTTTCTTGTCACACAGGACCGCTGATGCAAGCCTCCACTTTGACCACCCCGCTCCTATACGATGGGTGACGTCCCCGTCAATCTCTCTGTCCCCCTGAATCACAGACCCAAGATATCGGACACTGTCCATCTTGGCGATGGCCTGAGAACCAATCATCATGTCTCTGCCTACCTCGCTCGGCTCGGCGCCAAACTTGCACTCCAGGTATTCTGTCTTAGATCTGCTTATTTTAAAACCTTTAGACTCGAGAGTCTGTCTCCATACCTCTAACCTTTCAATAACACCGACCCTCGTCTCATCTATCAATACTTATAATCAGCAAATAGCATACACCAAGGCACATCCCCTTGAATATGTCGGGTAGGGCATCGATCACTAAGGAAAATAAGAGGGGGCTCAGCGCCGATCCTTGATGGAGCCCCATAACCACTGGAAAATGGTCTGATTCGCCACCCACCGTCCTAACGCTAGTCTTAGCTCCATTGTACATGTCCTTGATTACTCTGATGTAGGCTTCCAGCACGCTCTTCGCCTCCAAGCACCTCCATAGCACCTCCCTTGAGACCTTGTCATACGCCTTCTCCAAGTCGATAAGCACCATGTGGAGGTCCTTCTTCTTATCCCTGAATTGCTCCGCCAGCCGCCTGACAAGGTGGGTAGCCTCTGTGGTGGAGCGGCCCGGCATGAAACCGAACTGCTTCCCAGATATAGATGTCACCTCCCTCACCCGCGCCTCAATCACCCTCTCCCAAACCTTCATCGTGTGACTTATTAATTTGATACCCCTGTAGTTGTTGCAGCACTGGATGTCCCCTTTGTTCTTGTACAGGGGCACCACTGTACTCCAACTCCACTCATCCGACATCCTTTTGGTCCTGAAGATCGCATTGAACAACCTAGAGAGCCACTCCCCTCCTGAATTACCCATGCAATTCCAGAACTCCACCGGGATCTCGTCAGGCCCGGTCGCTCGACCCCTACTCATCCTACGCAAAGCCCCCATGACCTCCTCCACCCTAATGCGCCTGCAGTACCCAAGGTCCCTATGTTGCTCCGAATGCCCCAACTCCCCTAGCTCTATGTTACGATCCCCCTCCTCGTTAAGTAGGTCCCGAAAGTACGCCTGCCACCTCTGTTTGATTTGATATTCCCCCATCAGAACTCTACCATCCTCGCCTTTGATACACCTACCTTGGTCTAGATCACGTGCCTTCCTTTCCCTTGCTTTAGCTAACCGGAATAACTTCTTATCCCCGCCTCTCTCCCCTAGTTCCTCATACATGCGACCAAACGCCGCGTTTTTAGCTTCCGTGACTGCCATCTTTGCTTCTTTCCTCGCCTCCTTGTAGATCACCCTGTTCGCTCTCCGTTCCTCCTCGCTTGTGCTCCCTGCCAACCTAGCGAACGCCGCCTTCTTCACCTCGACTTTTGCTTTGACTACATCGTTCCACCACCAATCACCCTGATGTCTGCTTGAATATCCCTTGGCTACCCCGAGCACGTCCCGTGCTACCCCCCTAACCAAGTTCGCCGTCACTGTCCACATAGCGTCCGCTTCCCCAAAACTTCTCCAAGCTCCGCCCTCAACTAACCTCCTTTCCAACTCCTGTGCTTTCTCCTTAGTCAAAGCACCCCATCTAATCCGCGGTTGACCCCGAGCGCCCCTCCTCTTCCTCTTCACCCAGAGACCGACATCCATCACTAGGAGTCTATGAAGAGTTGAAAGAGACTCTCCCGGAATAACCTTGCAGTCCTTGTACATACCCCTATCGCTCCTTCTGATGAGGATGTAATCAATTTGAGTCCTTGCCGCCGAACTCTTGAAGGTGACCAAATGCTCCTCCCTTTTCTGAAATGTCGAGTTCGCAATCAGAAGCTCGGAAGCCCTGGCGAAATCAAGCAGCGAAGTGCCTCCTCCGTTCCTAACCCCAAAACCGGAGCCACCGTGCACTTAATCATAGCCACCAGCATCAGCCCCAATATGACCATTAAAGTCCCCTCCAATAACTAACTTCTCAGATTAGGGAATACTACCCACCAGATCATCCAAGTCCTCCCAAAAGCGCCTCTTAGCCTCCTCGTCTGAGCCCGCTTGCGGAGCGTACGCGCTGATGACGTTGAGGACGCAACCCCCAATAACCAGCTTAATAGACATTAACCTATCATTCACTCGCCTAACCTCGACCACGGACTCCCTTAGGTCCCTATCCACCAAGATGCCCACTCCATTCTTACCTCTCACGACCCCAGAATACCACAGCTTAAACCCATCTACATTCCTCGCCTTCGACCCTTTCCACCTCGTCTCCTGGACACACGCTATGTTAACCCTCTTCTTCTGAAGAACCTTCGCCAACTCTATGGACTTACCCGTCAGAGTGCCTATGTTCCATGACCCAATCCTTAATCTATGGGCGTCCGCTACCCTTTTCCCACCCTTACCTCCCGCCCTTCCCGCAGGACCACCCCCTGCTCCCCTACTCACTCCCGCTACCACCCTTACCTCCCGCTAGACGATCTGGCTAAGAAATCTTGCTTTATTTTCTTGTTGTTTTATTACTCCTGTTTTAGTAGTCAAGATACATCAAAGGGTTCTCAATTAGTCCAATATTCCTTTACTTTTTGTTACTATTGCAAGAGCATGTCCAAAAAGTATCTTGCGTCGACAATAATTACTACTATTTGGTATGACGCAATTTTCAGTTTCTTGTATTTATACAATTATTGAAACATAAAACTGCTAATTTGATTGTGCAATTAGATAATCTTTAGTTTGATTTCCTTGTCCAGAACCTAACAGCATGGATGGATTTACTAGATTATTTCTGTTTGGAGAATTTCTTCCAACTAGCAAATTAAGACACCCAAATTTGTGCGTTTATAAATGGTATAACCCAACAGCTGGAGGTCTATATTCTTAAGTTAGTTGTAAAAAATGTGCCTCGGCAAAACCACCTGCATAATTAGTCTGCAAATAATTACTCCTTCCGTTTATTTTTATTTGTTTATTGTATATCATTTTAGAAATAACAGATGAAATGCATATTATATTTTACTATAGTACCCATAATAATGATAGTATTTTGAGAATTTTTGGAAAGTTATTTGTGAAATAAATAATTATTGATATGGGTAAACTAAGAAAAAATATGATCTTCTCTTGATTTGTTAAAATTAACAAATGAAAGTGAAAAATATATTTTTAATATAGTAGACAAATAGAAATAAATGGTGCAAGTAATAAGTGTTAGAATAATGATTCCGACTAAAATACAATAACCTTCATATTGAACAATTTGGAACAACAACTACATGAGCGGAAGCTTACTTGAATCCATATGTGGAAATCCTTGAACCTCCTTTGATGATTGTTTGAAGTGTGCCTTAGCAAGTTCCTTAGTCCTTCCTTCAAGATTGTCTTCTTGATCCTTCTTGAAGTATGGATTTCACAACAACAATAATATCACAATACCTAAAGTTGGTGTATGGCTTTCCACAAGAATATCACACAAGACCAAATAAGGGAATGGTTTTCCACAAGAATTTGCAAGACAACAATGGAGTTTCTCTTGATTCAATGGGAGGAAGAAGAGATTATGTCTTGCAATAATGTGGGAACCATAACCCCCACTTTATAACAAAAGAGTTACATAACCCAAGAGTCACAAGAGTTACATAACTCAAGAGTCACAAGCATGTAACCATGGTTATATATATGTAACCTTAGTTAGCCCATCATTAACTAAGGTTACCCTTTTGGGTATCTACACATTAGTCCTACACTTTATATGACAATACATTGGCCCCCTTAACATAATGTCCATAAGACCACAAAATTAGGCCAAACCAAAAGATAGCACATAACATATAATTTATCCATATATTGTTCATATGTATGTAGATATAAGTCCATATATCTTACAATCCATATATCTTACAATCTCCCACTTGGACGAGATACACATACATATGTACAAACCTTAACATTATATGTTACAAATAACCTTAGGAGCTCAAAATTGCTATCACAATAAAATTGTCATGAACAATCCGGTCCATCAATCATACCAACATAGGAACTAAGTGCTCTTCGTTACTCATTCGTAACTAGAACCAACATAGATCACGTATATCAATATAACCAACGACATGGATCAAGTGTAGGTATGTAGCATGGAAATAACATAAAGTGTGGTCAATAAAATATCTATTTCCAACTGGTTCTCTGTATTGAGATCAATCATAAACTGTAAGAGTACAAAAAAACTTTAAAACTGAATATCTGCGCAGATATAACTGAATTACTGAATTTCTGAATATAATGGACAATACATAAATGTACAATACAAACTCCCACTAAAATACATAATCCTTATCTGATTTGACACCCATACAAGCAATATGCTCATGAAATACTTTTGGTGTCAATCCCTTAGTCAGCGGATCCGCAAGCATGGAGTTTGTACTAAGTACTCAATGCACAATTGTCCATTTTGTACTCTTTCTTTAACAACCCGAAATTTGACGTCCATATGTTTTGCTTTCGTCAAACTACTGTTGTTATTAGCATAAAGGACTTCCGATCTGTTATCGCATAATAGCCTAAGTGGCCTTTTGATGCTATCAACAATTCGCAGTCCACCAACAAAATTTCACAGCCATAATGCCTCATTGGATGCTTCATAACATGCCATAAACTCCGCTTCCATGGTGGAAGTGGCTGTAAGATTTTGCTTGATGCTTCTCCAAGAGATAGCACCGCCCGCAAGCATGTAAATATAGCCTGAAGTGGACTTCAAACTATCCTGACATCCAGCAAAATCGGAATCGGTATACCCAATGATCTCAAGCTGGTCCGATTTCCGGTATGTAAGCATGTAATCCTTTGTTCTCTGTAAGTACCTCATGACCCGTTTGGCTGCCTTCCTGTGGTCCATTCCCAGATTGCTTAGATATCTGCCTAACATCCCAACAATGTATGCTATATCAGGTCGTGTACACACCTGAGCATACATCATACTACCTACAGCCGAAGCATAAGGCGTCTTCTGCATTTCCGAAATTTCATATTTATTATTTGGGCACTGTTTGAGACTAAACTTGTCTCCCTTAGCAACAGGGGTGTTACCTGGTTTACAATCCTGCATGCCAAATCTTTTCAGAACCTTATCGATATAGCCCTTTTGTGACAGACCGAGAACACCTTTGGAGCGATCTCGTTGTATCTGAATTCCTAATACAAAAGAAGCTTCACCAAGATCTTTCATTTCAAATTTCTTTGAAAGAAATTTCTTAGTTTCATGCAATAATGCTATATCATTACAGGCAAGCAGTATGTCATCGACATATAAAACCAGAAAAATATACTTACTCCCACTGAGCTTATGGTATATACAGTTATCAGCAATATTCGGTTCAAAACCAAAAGATGTAATGACTGCATGAAACTTATAATACCATTGACGAGAAGCTTGCTTGAGCCCATAGATGGATTTCTTTAAATTGCAAACCTTTTTCTCTGATTCGTCCGAAACAAAGTTTTCAGGTTGCACCATATAAATTGTTTCCTCAATGTCACCATTGAGAAACGCTGTCTTAACATCCATCTGATAAAGCTCAAGATCAAAATGTGCTACTAATGTCATTATAGTCCTGAAAGAGTCTTTCGATGAAACTGGAGAGAAAGTCTCTTTATAATCAATGCCTTCCTTCTTAGTGTAGCCTTTTGCGACAAGACGAGCTTTGTACTTAATAACATTGCCCTCTGAATCCCTTTTGGTTTTAAAAATCCATTTACAACCAATAGGTTTAATACCTTCGGGCAATGTAACAAGCTCCCAAACGTCATTATCGCTCATAGACTTCATCTCATCATTCATGGCATCAATCCACTTTTGAGAGTTAGAACCCTTAATGACTTGACGGAAGTTGATTGGATCATCTTCCTCAAGTCCAATATCACTTTCTTGTTCTTGAGAAATACAACATAATCATCCGGAATTGCATTTTTCTCCTCTCTCTAGTGGATCTCCTTAATGGCACTTCAATTTCTTGAAGTTGTTGAGTTTGATTTTCATTAGTAATTACAGGATTCTGATTGGGGAGATTTTCGAGATTGTCTTGAACTGGAGTTGTATGAGCCGTGTCAGGAATGAGAACTCCCTGACCAAGATCAACAACTTGAGGGAAAGACATATGTTCTTCCTTAAAGACAAAATCTCTAACAACTTTATCTCCTCACCCCTCAAACTCAATATCCTCAAAGAAACTAGCATTACCCGTCTCAAAAATAGTTCTAGAAGTGGGATCATAAAACTTAAAACCCCTGGACGTTTCAGAGTATCCAACAAAATAGCTACTAACCGTTTTAGCATCCAGTTTCCTTTCATTTGGCCTATAAGGCCTTGCCTCAGCTGGACAACCCCAAATGTGTAAGTGCTTAATACTGGGTTGATGCCCAGTCCAAAGTTCATATGGGGTTTTGATTGTAGCTTTAGTTGGAACTCTATTAAGAATATAAGCTGCGGTTTTTAATGCTTCTCCCCAGAGTGAGTCTGGCAAAGTAGTACGACAAATCATACTTCTTACCATATCCTTAAGGGTCCGATTTCGTCTCTCAGCTACACCATTCATCGTAGGACTTCCTGGCATAGTATACTGAGGGACGATCCCACACCTATCTAGGAATTTAGCAAATGGCCCTGGACGTTGTTCACCTGAACCATCATATCTGCCATAGTATTCACCACCACGGTCAGATCTAACGGATTTAATTCTTTTGCTTAGTTGATTTTCAACTTCAGCCTTAAATGATTTGAACACGTCTATGGATTGGGACTTTTCATGAATAAGATATAGGTACCCATAACAAGAGTAATCGTCTATGAATGTGATAAAGTATTGTTGACCATTCCTACAAGGAGTAGGGAATGGCCCACAAATATCCGTATGTATCAATTCTAAGACGTTCGAAGCTCTCTTAGCACCTAATCTCGTCTTGTTTGTTTGTTTTCCCTTGATACACTCAACACAAATATCCGAATTTGAGGAATCAAGAGAATCAAGAATTCCATCTGACACGAGTTTCTGAAATCTTTAAATGGATATGTGACCCAAACGTTTATGCCAGAGTGATATAGAATTCTCATTAGTTAATTTTGTTTTGGTACCACTTAAACTTGTATGCAAAGTTTCATTATTTGAAGTTATTGTATCAACCAAACATAGGCTATCAAATGTTGATAAAACACCAGTACCAATAAGATTTGAATTCTGAAAGAGACTAACTTTATTGTCACCAAAAGAACATGAATAACCGGATATGTCCAATTTGGGAACAGAAATTAAATTCCGTCTAAAAGACGGTACAACAAAAGTCTCATCCAAATCTAAATGAAAACCGGTCTTAAACAACAGCCTAAATTTGCCAATAGCCTCAACTGCCACCTTCTTGCCGTCACCCACATAGATGTATCTTTCACCATCATTTGGTTTTCGGCAGTTCAGGCAATCCTGCATAGATATACTTATGTGAGTAGTAGCAGCAGAATCTACCCACCAAGTATCCTTAGGTACCGAAATTAAATTAACTTCAGAACAAACAAGAGAAAGAAATGTACCTTTTTTCGCACGCCAGGCATGGTACTTGGTACAATCTTTCTTCACATGATTAGTACCCTTACAGAAAAAGCAACCTAATTCAGTAATTTCAACCTTAGGTTCCTTATGTTGCTTAATCTTGGGCCTTGCAACCGCAACTTCCTTACCTTTCCTCTTCTTAGTTTCCTTAGAAGAGGATGCCAAATGAGAACTTTCAGTCTCATCTTGCTTTATCCTTTCCTCTTCTTGCACACAATGTGAAATGAGCTCATTAAGAGTTCATTTCTCCTTCAGGCAGTTGTAACTGACCTTAAACTGATTAAAGTGTGCAGGAAGAGATATCAAAACAAAGTACACAAGCAGTTCCTCATGTAATTCTAGCTTGAGTGACTTAAGTTTCGAAGCAAGATGAGACATTTCCAAAATGTACTCCCTAATGTTTCCCTTGCCCTTATACCTCATGGAAACAAGTTTACTCAATAATGTACTTGTTTCCGCCTTTTCGTTTTGCATAAAACGCTTTTCAAGGTTTTCAAGGAAAACTTTGGCATTAGCTTCATCATTCATAGTGCCCCTGAATGATTCTGGAATTGCACGCTTCATGATCATTAGACTCATGCGATTCGAGCGTTCCCACTTCTCCATCTCCCTCCTTTCATCAGGAGAGGATATATCCTCAAGAGAAGCAGGTTGCTCATTCCGAAGTGCAAGGTCAAGATCCATGCAACCGAGAACGATCATATTGTTCTCTTTCCATGCCTTAAAGTTTGTGCCGTTAAGCACAGGGATGCTATTGATGTTGGCAGATATCGAAGCAGCAGAAGAATTAACTGAAAATAGAACAAAAGGATTACTTAATACATGCTTACAATTACTTGAACTTTAACCTTACTTTACAGATTCAAAATAGGCAAATCCCATTACAAGATACCTTGCACAACATTGATTTTAGTCTTTGGACAGAAAATCAACTTGTAAGTGGTACTCTTGGTGTAGTGATCAAATATTGACAATAAAATCCTATCAAATATCAAGCCTTCCTTTGGGCCGACTTAATATTCACATGGAAAACCGAATAATTGTCGCATATTTATCACCACAAGCATGTTCGAATTCCTGCCAAATAACAACCTTCCTTTGGGACGGTGTTAAACGCATGGAAGACTAACATCCACAGTCATCTTATATTTCAAGATCAATCAATCTACACAATAGAGGTTACTTTGGCAATATAATGCTTCAATTGACTAATTTAAAATATTAGATGCTAAAAACTTTAGTTCCTTAAGCCATATTATGAATCTTAACTTAGTATGTTACATGTTTTGACATGCAACAACTGAATATTAATTGTTATTAGACTTAGTTGGACAATTCCAAAATCTGAAAATTGATGGACTAAAAAACAATTAATATTCAAAACTTAAATATTAATGTATAATACATTAATAATTTTAAAACTTAATATTAATTGACATATTATAAATATTCAATTAAAATCTGAAACTTAAAAGACTTAAAACGTTTTAATAATTAAAAAAACGATTCTTACATTATGTCATTATTAAACAATCAAAACAAAACGTTTTTTTTGTTTTGGCAGAACCTTTTGTGGCGACTGTTGCCGTCACTGAAGGTTAAAAAAGTTTCTGTCTTTATTGGCAGAACCTTTTGTGGTGACTGTTGCCGTCACTGAAGGTTAAAAAAGTTTTTGTCTTTATTGGCAGAACCTTTTGTGGCGACTGTTGCTGCCACTAAAACCATAGAAGTCGCCGTTAAATGTATTAGTGGCGACTTTTGTCGTCACTGAAGGTTAAAAAACGTTTCAACAACTTAATATGGTCTTCAACAAGAAACTTAAACAAGAAAACATGTTTCTCATCAACCAAAAGCATGCAAAGTTCAATGTTTCAATTCAAGTAATGATAACATGATATTAATACATCAAAGTTCATCAAAAACATAACATTCATAAAATCATGCTATTTCATGGCACTAGAATTTCATAAACAAAATTCTAGCTTAACTTGAACATGAACTTTATATAACAAGAATCCTATGAACATCCAAATTATCCAAATATGAAGGTGGCTCTGATACCAATTGATAGAATAATGATTCCGACTAAAATACAATAACCTTCATATTGAACAATTTGGAACAACAACTACATGAGCGGAAGCTTACTTGAATCCATATGTGGAAATCCTTGAACCTCCTTTGATGATTGTTTGAAGTGTGCCTTAGCAAGTTCCTTAGTCCTTCCTTCAAGATTGTCTTCTTGATCCTTCTTGAAGTATGGATTTCACAACAACAATAATATCACAATACCCAAAGTTGGTGTATGGCTTTCCACAAGAATATCACACAAGACCAAATATGGGAATGATTTTCCACAAGAATTTGCAAGACAACAATGGAGTTTCTCTTGATTCAATGGGAGGAAGAAGAGATTATGTCTTGCAATAATGTGGGAACCATAACCCCCACTTTATAACAAAAGAGTTACATAACCCAAGAGTCACAAGAGTTACATAACTCAAGAGTCACAAGCATGTAACCATGGTTACATATATGTAACCTTAGTTAGCCCATCATTAACTAAGGTTACCCTTTTGGGTATCTACACATTAGTCCTACACTTTATATGACAATACATTGGCCCCCTTAACATAATGTCCATAAGACCACAAAATTAGGCCAAACCAAAAGATAGCACATAACATATAATTTATCCATATATTGTTCATATGTATGTAGATATAAGTCCATATATCTTACAATCCATATATCTTACAATAAGGTCCATAATTTAAGTGTTCCTACTTCCACAAGGTTGTTTGATGATGGAACGACAATATGTTAGCGTTAACTCATAAGGTTCTTTTCTTGCTTATTGTTATTTTTCTTCAAAGAAAAGTAAAAAAAAGTTAATAATTTTAGTGGGATCCTCCTAAAGTCTGATTAGGCTGCAGTAGGGGGACTAATTAGTTGAATCCTACTGAAAAGTGCAGATAGTAAACACAATTTGAAAGTTTGATGACTCTAGTTATATATATATATATATATATATATATATATATATATATATATATATATATATATATATATATATATATATATATAGCTTAAGTGCTCAATTACCAAAAATGGAAAAGAAAAAAGCTAGTAGAAAATAAATATGATATAAAAGAAAGAAAAATTGTGAACACAATTTCCAACATTCAAACTTTTTAGATCTTCATTGAGTTTATGATATTCCCCGCTCGTCCGAGCTTTTGTAGGCCGAAGCAAATGCTTAGATGAGAAGAAGTCAGAGCAAAAGTATCTTCTTATCCTGCTTTTTGACTAATACAATCACTAACACTTGCATCTTTGTTTTCATAATGATGTGGGATATTATTAAAAGTTGAACATTTAAACAAAAGTATGTATAAGGTACTGTTTCGATATCATTTATATACTATTCCTTCCGTTAATTTGTACTTGACAAGTATGCTAAAAATGAATTTTAATTTTTATTTGTCACTTTATGTATATTAAGATAAGATAAATCTTTTTTTCTGTTTTACCCTTCATTCATTAACAACACTTCTTGAATAATTAATGGTCAATTGTAGCTTCCCAATGCTCAATATTAGAGTTCACAGAGAACTCTTCATTATCCCTCTTCGTTAAACACAAAAGTCCTCTAAAATCATCTTTTATTCTCTTCTTCTTTGGAGTATTTTTTTTCTTCAGAAGTTTTTTGTCACGACTCAGATCCTAGCCTGTCATGATGGTACCTAACATGGTACTTTTTTTGGTCCACAATAAGTAATTAATTTACTTTTGACACGTCCATTAAAAAAATATTAAATTCTACACAAAAATATCTAGTATAACTAAACTATTCTTAATTAAACATTTAATAAGTGGAGTAAGAAAACTTTTTAGGGATATGTACAAAAGGGTAATTTTGTAAAACACAAATTGAATTTTTTCTTGATTATATAAATGGACACTTATTTTGGACCAAAATAAAAAAACAAATTGGTCACGTATTGTGGAACGTAGTCGGCAAGTCGACATTTACAAAATATTCCCAACATTTAACAAAAAATGAATTAAAGTAGTTTTTAAATAACAAAAATTATCATAAATGAGGTAGAAAACCCAAAATATAATGCGAAAACTCCCCAACAACGGGGTGTCACTAAGTACATGAGTATCTAAATACCACAAATTTGGGAAATACCGTCTAACATAGTCCGAAACTAGATACAGTAAGATGAATGATAGGAAAGGAGAAAACAAGGACTGCAAATGCTGGGTAGCTACCTCGAAGTCTCCAAAGGTCAACTGTGCAGAGTATCAACACCCTCCGTTCTTGGAAATACCGGATATGCACATGAAGTGTATAGTATAGCGTGAGTACAACCAACTCAGTAAGTAACAAGACTAAATAAAGAACTGAAGATAGTGACGAGTTACATAGTTATAATTCAATTTCAGTAGTCTGAACAACAGAAAGTAGGCATGCTTTCAAATCGGGCAGTTTAAATCAAATCAGTTTATACATGTCAAGTTCAAATAAAACAGGATATAAATTCTATCAGAAATTTCAAGTAGTGATATATGACAGTTAAGTGCAACAACAATGAAATCAAATATAGCCTCTCAAAGCAACAGTCACTCAGTCATCCCATCCACTCCAACCTCACAATCACTCATTCCTCACAGTCGCTCGGTACTAGGCACTCGCACTCAGTAGGTACATGTGCTCACTGGAGATGTGTATAGACTCCGGAGGGCCTCCTTCAGCCAACGCGTATATAAATCCAATCATGACATAAATCATCGAAACATACTACGGCGTGCAGCCCGATCCCATAAATACCCTTATAATCAGGCCCTTGGAATCACTCAATCATCAACCTCCCCGGTCTCTCGGGCTCGCTCATCATGTCTTAAGATGTAATCTCTCTTTATTATATTAAATATATATTCTATTTTATGTTATCTCTATCTTCAAGATCAATTATTACTAAGGATAAAAGGAAAAAATAATCAATTTTGTCTTGAACATTTAAAATAACAAATAATTTGAGACAATTATTTTTAATAATCAAGACTATTAATATGAGACATGTCACACCAACTTTTACACGCCCGAAGGTGATATAAGGCAGTTTTTCCAATTTAAAGGATATTATCCGAAATGAGATTGTTTGTTTTTATTCAGAGTCGTCACTAGGGATGATTTGTTTTATGGTGTCCCAAGTCACCGATTTATTTTAAAATCCCGTATCAAGGAAAATTCGACTTTCCTTTTGAAGTCTGCGAACCAGAAATTATGAATAAGAAATTTTGTTAACTCGGGGGAGGTGTTAGGTACCCCCGGGTTCTGTGGTTCTAGCACGGTCTCTTAAATTATTATAATAGGCCTATTATCTTATTTTAATACATGTTAAAACCTATGGTGCCATTTTAAAACATTTAACTGTTTTTGTTCAATTTTTAAGGAAATTGAACATCGTTTAAAACATGTCTTTAGATCGCGTCACATGAAATGCACCCGCAATCTAAAACACATTTTATTCAATGCTTTAGGATTTAAATTTGGGTCACATAAAATTTACACCCGAGTTTAAGAAGGTAAAATTGTTAAATAACGTGCCTAAAGCAGCTAACGCGTTGTTAACTTTGCGGGAGACCATGAAAATTCGCTAAATAGAACGTCCAGAGTTCTAATAATTTTAAGGATATAACTAAAGAGGACCACGTAATTTGTGATTTAAATTGGCGCGGTGCACCTCAATTCCATTTTAAAAGGACATTCGAACTAAAATTTGAAAACTATTATTATCTATTATGGTTCAACTCCTATTCTAACTAAAAGACTAAAATAATTAATACTACTATAGCCAAAGTTCTAATCAATTAACTAAAGGGCTCACATAGAAAAGAATCAATGTTGTTAACAGAACCGTGCTCAACATGAATGAGTCAATAGCCCAACGGTCAGAATCTCATTTGAAAGGGACAGTTAGGCTTGAGCTCAAAACTAGGCCCAGCTTGGACCAAATCAATGGTTGTGACTGGGCCAGCGTTTGACCCTTTTTTTGTGTTCCAACAAATCCATACCCTCAATATGGATGCAAAACAAATTGATACCAGCACATGAATAAGAGATTGAAAGATTTGAGCTTTTGATTTAAATATTTTGATCCAAATTAATTCAAAACACCATCAGATTAAAAAAAACGCTTGGGCCTGAGAATGAGCCCAAACTTTAACAAAGATCACTTCCAATAAGGAAAAGATCCTTAGGTCAAATTAGCTATTCAAATCACAGGCCAGCCTCTTTAGTTACACTTCCAAATACAGATAACCACTTCAAAAGGAATAAACACAAAACTAAGGCTGCGAAAATTAGCCATTGAATGCATAGATCAATATTTAATTAAGAATCATGTAGAAAAAAATCTATTCCTCACAGCATTAATACTTATACACAAACATATTAATCTTACAGTTATCCTCATGCTCATACAATATTCCCAAATTTCAAACTTAAACTAGCATTTAAAACATGGTAGCAAATTTGAAAACACTTATCATGGATTGCTATAATATAAACTATACTAGAGCCAATACTACCAAATATGATATAAATGAGTTCAACAGTCCATATACACAAATTCTCAAATGTTCAACAAAACTTGGCTGACTATAAGTTAACAAAAGGCCTCCTGCATTTTAAACATACTATTACTATACTAAGATGAATCAGCTACGTTAAAAATAGTTACACTTTAATATTGAATCTAGAAACTCTAAGCAAGTAATGGACTTTGAAGATTTAAAGAAAACTATCATTTATTCATGAAACTCCAAATAATTACAACTTTCACCATCTCATCTTCATCAACTAAGGGAGTTTTAAGGATAGGTACCCGGAAGATGAAGGAAATAAAAAAGTAAGAAGCAGCAGGTTCAACGACACCAGTAACATGAAGAGGAATCAACAGCAATGACACCCACACTTAATGAATGAACCAGAAATAAAATTAAAACTAATGGAACACTAATATTTAACACAATTGGACCAAAAAAACCCGCACAGATTCAACTCATTGTACCCCCTTCATCTATTCAGGAATGATTTGAGAATGAAGACTGAGAATTTTCTGGAATTTCAATAGAACATCGAGATTTTTTTTGGGTAGTTTTAGCTCTTAAAATATCTAAATCTGATCCCCCCTCTATATTTCCAGCTCTTTTGTTTTTCTTTTTTTTTAGCTCTTGGGTCTCTAAAATTCTCACTTGCAAGACAAGGATACAATACTTTTATAGGCAAGCAAGTAGGGCAACTTCAATTTTTTTTTTGCTCTTTTAGTCCTTTTCTAATTTATGTTTTTTAGCTTGAAAGTCCCTATCAAAACCATAAATTGAAATTCAAACCCCACACTAGAATCTTCTATGAGCTTCCTATTCTGTTACTGCAAGATTTTCCAACCTAGAATAACTATATTGCCCCTGACTACCCCTATATTTACCCCTAGTCTACCAAACATCAAAACAGCCGTGTATTTTAAACTAGGTCACAAAGGCTTAAAAAAACCCAACTGATTTAAATTGACCAAAATGAAAAAAAAAATCCAATTCAAGTTCTGCCCATGCTTTGACAAAGCTAAATTAATTCCTTGCAAAGTATTATCATGATTTTTATGAGTTAAGAGATCAAATAAAACATAACTAATCCTGACTTAAACTACAGTTAATTAAACAAACTTTAAGATATACTAGACAATTAGAAACGGACTTGAATTATACCAAAAACCTTAAGACGACTACAAACTTGTAGAAAATCACTCTATCTAGGATATATGCGCTTTGGTTGTATGAGCATGATTTTCTAATATAGGTTTTGATGAATGACAAACAATGAAGTCAAGTGTCAAACAACGATATTATACGACAAACAATCGAGATTGAATGGCGAGAAGCATATTGATGACGGAATTGCATAGACAAGCCAAAGACGAGCTTAAATGTTTAAGACCGAAGACCCAAGGCGTAGGTCGTTCGGTAGAACCAATGTAAGAGCAACGTTTAAGTTATCTCGTATTTTGGCTCAACATAGGTCATCATAAATATGCATAAAATTATTTTATTAAATCATATTTATCATAAACATATTTTATTCAATCATATTTATCATAAACATATTTTAAATACTTCAAATAAAATGATGTTAAAGTTTTCATTTTAACCAAAATGGTTTTTGAAGTAAGTTTTCAAAACTGGACTAAAATAATCGATTATACAAATCAGCATAATCGATTATGTTATAACAGTGGCCAAAGTGTTTGAACACTGCCACAGAATAATCGATTATACAAAGTGCATAATCGATTATGTGATTACCGTTGCCAAAGTGTTTGAAACACTGTCTCAATATAATCGAATATATCAATTAGATAATCGATTATCCAGCGGAGAATCAGCTTTTGATTTTCGGAACGTTAGAGACATAATCGATTATCTCTATCAAATAATCGATTATTTGGCAGAAAATCGGGGATTCTGATTTTCGGAACGTTAGAGGCATAATCGATTATATGGATGAAATAATCGATTATATGTGAGCAGAATCTGATTCCGATTTTGTAACGTTTACAAATAATCGATTATGTGATATAAATAATCGATTATCTCAGCACAAAATCAGCATAATTAATTGTCAATTAAGCAACGGTCATGCACCCTTTTTCACCTATAAAAAGAGGTCTTTTGAGCTGATTTTAAACACACAACACCTCCCAATATTGATATACATATTGACATTATTTGAGCATCATTTTAGAGCTTTTGTTGAGCCATTTGAGAGACAACTTTGTGTTGTTCATAGAGCTAAATTTGTATCTCTTTATCTACTCTTTTGAGAGAGTCTTGTTGTAAGAAGAGAAAGGTGTTTGAGAAGAACATATCTTCTCATTAATTGTCGGGTTCGCTAAGTACCCTAAGTCTTAGTGGTTGAAGTCTTGTGGTGCGGTATCCACGAGCAAAGTAAAGTCTTGAGGTGCACGTTGAAGTCATGTAGAGTGTACATCTACGAGCAATTGTAACGGTTTGTTAGGCACCCGTAAGCTTAACGGAGTTAGTGGAATCTCGAGAGAGTCTCTCGGGGACTGGACTAGCCACAAGTTGTGGTGAACCAGGATAAATTCGGTGCGTTTTTTCCTTGTTATTTTAATTACCAAATTTATTTTATTCCTGCAATTTTAATTCCGCAATATTTATCAATATTCTCGTGCCGCACTATTCACCCCCCTCTAGTGACGGGCATAAATCCTAACAAAACTAACACCAAATCCAGAACAAACAAGAAGAGGAGATGAAATAAAAGCATAGAAGAGGAAAAATACGTAAATAAAATGAGATGACAAGAAAAGAAAATACCTAAAACTGGCCAAAAACTAAATCAACGAGCTATGGTAGACCTCTTCGAATCAATGACCAAAATAGCTCTTAATCGTGTGTTTCAAAGTGGAAAAATACGAATAAAGGCCATCATGGTCCAAACTCTTCATAAAACACACTGATTCAGACCTTGAGGTTTCTAGGGTTTTCTTAGATTTTTTATTCGAGGAGGTTGGCTAAGATTTGAGAGTTGGGAGGGTGAGATTAAGGAAGAAGAGACCATGGGGGATGCTGTGGTGTTAATTTGGGTGATGTTTGGGTGGTGGAGCCACCGGCCACGACGGAGGGTTCAAAGGCGACAGCTAAGGTTTGGGATATTTGGGGGTTTCCAGCGGGATTTGAAGGGGATAAATGGTGGCATGGGTATATGGGATATGAGAGGAAGCTCTGGTGTGATTTTGGTCGGGATTGGAGACTCGCTGCCGCCGTAGGCGATTTTCGGCGGTGGCAAATAGCCGAGACGACGAAGGAGTCTAAGGGTTGTGAAAGAGACAAGTTCAGGGGAGGGGGGGAACGCTTGGACATTTATATATTTAGTGACCTTAGCTTCTGGACCGTTGGATCGATCAACCTAGACGGCTAGGATTGAACGAGGAAAAACAGCGTCGTTTGGTCATCTAAATGAGCGACTGGGTTAGGGGCATGGATTTGGGCCGGTTCAGGGGTGATTGGGACGGGTTTGGGGTTTAAAACCGGGTCGGATTTGGGCTAGCTCAAAGTTTGAGTATTAAAAAAAACTCAATTTTTTAAATTTTCTTTTCTTTTTCTTTTCAAAATTAAAATTAATACTGAATTAAATCCTAAGACCTAGTTAAACTAATTAGACCTAAATAATTATTAATTAAAAAAATTAAAAGACTAACAAAATTAAAGATAAGAATTAAGCAATGCAAAAATAAATTATTTTTTGTGATTTTTCATTTTTGTAAAATCCTAATTACTAATTAATCTAAAATATGTAAAATTAATTCCTAAATGAATGCAATATTTTGTATGAGTTATATAAAATAAACAGTGCACACACAAAAATGCGAATAAACATGAAAATTATGCAATTAAATCCTAAAAATCAAATAACTAAAAAATTCCTAAATCTAAGAATATTGTAGGAGTAATTCACGCGAGGCAAAAATCACATACTCACAAGAAGGAGAAAATATATAATTATTAAGAAATTTTCATAAAGCTCTATCTTTTAGTGGTAATTAGCTATCTATAGATATCATTTGCTATATTATGGATTATAGATACGTTTTTTGTTGTTATAAGAAGTATTAGATGTATTTAAGCAATTGTATTAATGAATACAGTAGCAAAAATATGCATGAATAAGGGAAGTCCAACTAATATATTGTATTCGAGTGTATTCGACTGCATTCATGGTGTGAAACATGCGATTACAGCCAGACATATTATTGTATTCAACTGTGTGAAACCTGCGATTACACTATTTTTAAACGGAAAGTGAATCAATTAGCATAATAGAATCCTAATATAACTCAATAAACTCAATTATAACACGTAAATTTTGTATTTTATTGTATAAAAAAGATTCTCAGCCAAAAAAATATCCCAAAAACATAGCAATCTTCTGAGAAATTATATAATACATCTGAATACATAAATTATATTAATTAAAAAAATATGAATACATTCATAGCATAAAGCGAGACAGTGATTACAATGAAATACATAAAATACAATGGGATACATTGAAATACAATGAACAAAAAGACAGTGAACACAATGAAATACATGAAATACAACGAGATACATCGAATTACAATAAAAAAAGACAATCAATACAATAAAATACATAAATACAGCATGATACGTTAAAAATACATTGAAATATATTAACAGAAAATCATGTTACTCAGCCCCAAATTCTGTCGCCTTTGTTCAAGAACAAACTCTAATTTTTAGCGAATTTGTCGTTGAGCAAAAACCCTAAATCTTACGATAAAGGCCCTTTGTATTCAATCAAGTGCCCTTCGTATTTAAGGAAAACTAATTGGGAGCCCTTTGTAACAGAAATCAATAAGAAAAGCAGAATAACATGCTTTTTGATAAATTGGCTATACTCTCAAAGGATAGTGATGCATGTATCTGGTTTTATGGATTACTCATGTTGCAATTTGTTATTTGGTCCATCACTCTTTTCCTAACCAATATCCCTTAATGACAAGCCCTTCATAACAGCCCCATCAAAGATTTTCATGAATCAAGTGCCTTCCGTCAGTGCCCTTCGTAAGAGAAATATTTACGAAACCCAATAAGGAAGCTCTTCGTAATAGAAAATCAAGTTACTGAAAATCAAGTTGCTTCGCCCTCAGTTGTGTTTTCAGGGAATGAGGGAAGAGAATAGCATGCATCAAAATAGAGAGCGAAAAAAAATAGTGTAATTGAATAATAGTGGCTTAGGGATAAAAGGTAACCAAAATTAGATATTTTGCTATAAACATTAAAAAGTATCTATAAAATATAATTTCAGAAAATTCCATAATTATATTGGTTTCAGAAAAGTCTTAAATGCTGTTTAGACATGCTTAAACAGTACCAAAGCATTTGGAGTAGTTTCACCGACATGATTTATTTAGGATTGTGACATTGTGAATTGCTTCAAATGATTCATGGGGACCTACATATTAATCCATGTTATTAAATTTAACATTGTCCTCATGAAAGATTTCTCCGTAAACATACTCTTTTTATCTGCGTAATCATACTTAGGGATGTCAACCTTTCCCTTTTTTAATGTCAAGTGCCTTAGTTTTCAAAGAATACAGAAAACCCAGAAAAAAAAAAGAACCAAAAAAAACAAAAGTTTTAGGGGTGTTCATCGGGCGGATTGGGCGGTTTTTTACTCTTAACGGTTTGGCTTAACGGTTATCGGCTTTTAAATATATTCATCCGTTAGCCACCCGATAAGATATCGGGCAGATTGGTATCGGGTTAGCTCTTATCGGGCGGTTTATCAGTTTGATACCTATAGGGGTTATCGAAAAGCTTATACGGAATTACAATACTTGTACAATACTAATAGTCTAAAAAGCAGAAGACAATGCTGTTATTGAAGTTTATGGTCTGCTTGAATAATAATGTTACTGTTATTCCATATATGATGGAGTATTTGGTTTCTTCTTCTAAATCTTTTGTTTCCTTGATTTGCAGCGCTATTGCAGAACAAGGATTTATATTTATTTTTTTTTAAAAGCAAATAGTCATTTTTTTTCATCTTCCAAATTAACAGTACAATGAGATGAGGAAGGAGGTAAAAAACTATCTAACTCGCTGATATACAGAAAGATATAAGACTATCTTTGACACAAAAGATGAAGTGAATGCCATCCGCATTAGAATACTAATCCAAAACCATCAGATATGAGCTATCTATCTGTTGAAAAATTCCTATCGTGAAACTAGCTACATGAATAGTACTACCTACTTCAAAGTGAATCATTGTAAGCAGTGTCGATATTTATAAATGTATACAAATGCACATATTAGCGTAATAACATCTAATTAAAAAAATTTAAAGACAATCTAAAATGTATTGATTGATCACTGTTCAAGTACATCACAACAACACTAATCAAACTCCTGATCTCCCCAACAAACTCGACACTATTGACCAAGTGAGCTATGATCTTCTCGCGCCAAGTGGTGTCACATCAACTTATTTGTTTTATTTTATTGTTGCATATTAGTCAGATATATATATATATATATATATATATATATATATATATATATATATATATATATATATATATATATATATATATATATATATATATATATATATATATATGTTCAGCAAATTTTGCGGTCATGACACCGCTTGCACCAAGAGGCTTTCGCCTCTGATTAGCTACATGAAAACTTAGGGTTTCTCAGTTTCTCTAGAGAGTAGAGACTAGAATGAGGAATTAGATATGTAGATTTAGGAAATAGAAATTAGAAAATTAGGGGTAATACTAATGGGTATAGAGAGAGAAGTCAGAACAACCGGTTGGGGTGGTTTGTTTTTGTAATTTATTTTTGTTATAAACTTATACTTATTCATTTTTAAGGTTTTTATTTTTTATATTTAATATATATAATTATGTAAGTAAAAATAAATTTTATATATATATATATATATATATATTTATATTTATATTCTTAACGGGTTAACGGATTATCCGTTAAGAAAATTTAATAATCCGCCCCCAAACCGATAAGCCGTTAATAAAAAAAATTCAATCCGTTATCCGTCCGTTAAGCCGTTAAGCCGTTACCATTAAGCCATTAAGCTTCGGTTCAGTTCGATTTTCGGTTCCGGATCGGTTTTGAACACCCCTAAAAAGTTTCCATTAAATAGATAAGGAGTTTGCTATTTTGTAGAACGGTAACATTGTATTCAATTTTTACTAAAAAATAGACTCATGTGTTCACTTGCATTCTGATGGAATAAACTCATGGTGTAACTTTATAATAATAATAATAATAATAATAATAATAATAATAATAATAATAATAATAATAATAATAATAATAATAGTAATAATAATAGTAATAGTAATAATAATAATAATAATAATAGTAATAATAATAGTAATAGTAATAGTAATAGTAATAATAATAGTAATAATAATAGTAATAGTAATAGTAATACTAATAGTAATAGTAATAGTAATAGTAATAGTAATAGTAATAGTAATAGTAATAGTAATAGTAATAGTAATAGTAATAGTAATAGTAATAGTAATAATAATAATAATAATAATAATAATAATAATAATAATAATAATAATAATAATAATAATAATAATAATAATAATAATAATAATAATAATAATAATAATAATAATAATAATAATAATAATAATAATAATAATAATAATAATAATAATAATAATAATAATAATAATAATAATAATAATAATAATAATAATAATAATAATAATAATAATAATAATAATAATAATAATAATAATAATAATAATAATAATAATAATAATAATAATAATAATAATAATAATAATAATAATAATAATAATAATAATAATAATAATAATAATAATAATAATAATAATAATAATAATAATAATAATAATAATAATAATAATAATAATAATAATAATAATAATAATAATAATAATAATAATAATAATAATAATAATAATAATAATAATAATAATAATAATAATAATAATAATAATAATAATAATAATAATAATAATAATAATAATAATAATAATAATAATAATAATAATAATAATAATAATAATAATAATAATAATAATAATAATAATAATAATAATAATAATAATAATAATAATAATAATAATAATAATAATAATAATAATAATAATAATAATAATAATAATAATAATAATAATAATAATAATAATAATAATAATAATAATAATAATAATAATAATAATAATAATAATAATAATAATAATAATAATAATAATAATAATAATAATAATAATAATAATAATAATAATAATAATAATAATAATAATAATAATAATAATAATAATAATAATAATAATAATAATAATAATAATAATAATAATAATAATAATAATAATAATAATAGTAATAATAGTAATAATAATAATAATAATAATAATAATAATAATAATAATAATAATAATAGTAATAATAATAATAATAATAATAATAATAATAATAATAATAATAATAATAATAATAATAATAATAATAATAATAATAATAATAATAATAATAATAATAATAATAATAATAATAATAATAATAATAATAATAATAATAATAATAATAATAATAATAATAATAATAATAATAATAATAATAATAATAATAATAATAATAATAATAATAATAATAATAATAATAATAATAATAATAATAATAATAATAATAATAATAATAATAATAATAATAATAATAATAATAATAATAATAATAATAATAATAATAATAATAATAATAATAATAATAATAATAATAATAATAATAATAATAATAATAATAATAATAATAATAATAATAATAATAATGAAGAACTCTATATATCCTGGTCCACACCATTGCTGTATGAGATGCTATATCTGCTTGTATGATCTTGAATAATTCTCACCTTACTTGTATGATTTGTTCCTGAATTTGCTAAATGTTAAGAGATCTTTTTCTCTTATCTAAGTAGCAGTTATTTCTGGGCCACCATGAATTGGGCCTCTCCTGCCACAATAAGGTGGGCTACTTTGTGAATAATGTAGAAATGAGTTTTTACCAATCTATACCATATAATAAATCTTATTAATAAAAATTTTTATAATATTATATTTACCCGCCTAGTTTATAGTTTTGCCACAAAATCTGTACCAAATCAAAAATAAATAGATTCTATCCTAAAAAGGCGCCAAATTTGTAGGAATCAGATTTAATGGTGATTCTATCACCATTAATTTCGAAATTTAAAACGGAAGAAAATCTATTGCAGCGTAATTCTCTCCTTCTCCATATATTTTTTACCATTGATAGCCAATAAAAAGCTTGAAAGCTTTGAATTCAAATTCGGATTTTTAAAAATCATTATTTGTTTGGATTGGGTGTTGTTGTAAATAATTCGAAATATGTTTATGAGTTTATATCTCAATTTTGAGGGGTTTTGGTGAAGATTAGACTCGGTTTTGACTGAATTTCAAATTGAAACTCGTCGAAGAAGAAGAAGACATATTTTTCCAGAAATTGTAGTTAAATTGTAGAATTGTAAATTGTAGATAAAATGTAGATAAATTGTAGATAATTTGTAGATAAATTGTAGATTGGAAAGACTAAAACTACTACAACTCTTCTATAATTATATCGAAAATGCCAATTATACTACAATTGAAATGAGAATTGAAATATTAAAATTCAATATATTTAGTTTGTAGATACAATTTCTACAAATAAACTACAAATCAATTTAAGTCTTGTATAAAGTTGTATTTTTATATTTATACTACAATTAAACTACAATCTTGTGTCAAAAAAATTTAAGCATACCAAATTTCAATTTATGTACCATAATTCAAATTAAGGGTATAATTATTGCTTCATTTATTCTAGGCATGAAAAAATTACCTTCGTTTGTTAATTAGTCGCCGCGGAAATATTAAAAATAAAAGGGTGGTCTCATTATGTACAAATGACACATTGATGTGTTTATTTATCAAGATTTTCCATCATATTTCAGTGACAAATTTGGTCACATTAGACTTATTGGTCCATGTAATGGAATTGTTTATTTATGTAGATATCCCGATAATATTGTTATATGGAATCCTTCAATTAGAGATTATAAAATATTGCCTCAATCACAAAGTCAACGTCTAGTTGGTTCAACAGTACGTGGGAGTGATTTTTGATTAGGGTTTGATTCCAAAAGAAATGATTATAAGGAAATACAAATTTTATTTTTTCTTTCAAATGATCGTGTTGTTGTTTATCCAGTTGAGATATATTCATTAAATGAAAATATTTGGAAAAAGTATAATGGAATTATACACCTAAAGTGAATATATGCTCCTAAAATCATGCCTAGAATAAATGAAGCAATAATTATACCCTTAATTTGAATTATGGTACATAAATTGAAATTTGGTATGCTTAAATGTAATAAACATAATCCTTAAACATGGGAGGTAATAAGGTTTGTTATATGGTATAGATAGGTAAAAATCCCACGTAGAAATGATATCATGTAGCTACTTTAAGTAAACATAGTACGATATAATTAGTTTTCACATCAATAATTTAAAAATAGTTAATATTTATGAAGTTAATAAAAAATAGTCATTATTTTGCTGCAACAGAGACCGATCCATCATAATAAACTAGAGTTCAGTGCATTTGTGTATGAACTCAGCATATTATGTTGGACCGATATACTTTGCTGACTCCAATATAATATAACTATAGTGGAGACTGGAGCACCGATGCTCCAAACTCCAGTATATTATACTGGACAATTATACTTGCTGGAACTCCAGTATATTATGCTGGAGTTCTAGTGTACTTATGTTGGAGCTCCATCATATTATGCTGGAGTTTCAGTATAATTGTCTTGGAACTCCAGCATAATATGCTGGAATTCTTAGCATAGTTATGCTAGAACTCTAGTATAATATACTAGCATATTTTTTGGGTCTTGAATAGTGTTTTCGCGCAGATTTATTTTTATATGAAAAGTGTCTAAATTTCGATTACTTTTGAAACTAGGCTATTTTTTGAACGACTAGTTGTAAATCTGACTATTTCAATTACTCATGTAATCATAGATAAATTTTTGTTAAATTTTTATTCTTCATCTTTCTATTTCATCATTGTATATTTCTACTCTTGTTTTTTCTTCAATTTTTTTATTGGTTCTATCTTTCATTTTTAAACTAATTTTATATCATCAGTTTAACATAATATCATAAAACAAAACTATTTCTCTATATATATAGAGAAAGAAAAAGAATTAAAAGTTTTATTAAATTTTTGAGTGCAATAGAGAACTTCTTGGTTGTTGAGAACTTCTTGGTTGTTGAGAACTTCTTAGTTGTTGATAGGGATTAATGATGATAAAAAAAAAAGAATAATTAATTGTGTTACGACGGGAAATATACAAAAGATGAAACAGATCAAAGAGTACTACTTCCACTATGATTCATTAATTGTATGCCCTTGAGAATAAATTTTGTTGAAACTTACTTTTGTTATTACATAAAATTTAATATCACTCCTAAATATAAAATACTAGAATACGAATTATATTTTAATGGTCAATCTTAAGGATGACTTTAAGAGTTTGACTGCCTAAATTATTTCAAGACCATGAGTTTACAAACTATTCTTTTAAATCTGTTTTAGGCTATTACTTTGATTAGTAAACACTGATTTCTTATAATAATTCTAACAATTACTATTTAGTTATATTTTTATTCTGTTTTGATGGTCGCGCGATGGTCGAATAGATTTACTAGTTGTTCATAAAATAGGATGGCTTCCAAACTTCAAGATTAATGAAGCATTATTACTATTAGGAGGCCTTTGAAAGGAATGCATTAAATTTCAGACACAACTATAAGATGGACCCGTTTGAAAATAACCTCAATTATCATTAATTAAGCTAAGGAAATTGTTTGTTATTCTTTGAATCAGTGTTGAGTCCGAGTCTAAGCTTCTCTGGATGTAAGAAATTTTTTACCTTTTTTCGAATTTTTTTTACTGTTTTTCGAAATTAGTGTTTGTTCATAAAAATTTCAAGTTTCACTTGAATATGAATTTTGGAATTTTTAAAAAAATTAAAAAATCCCAAAAAGTTAATTTTTCAAAATTCTCACCCAAATGATTCAAAAAAATATCAAAAATAACCAAAATCATATTCATATTCAAATACAACTGTGGTTTTCAAATACCATTTTTACTTCAAAATTTTGTTTACTTTTTTTTTTGTTGGAAATTTACAATTCTTATGTTCAAACGCCCAATCAGACTTTCGCTCTTCTGTTTCCGTTATAGCCCATGGTCACTTGCCAATTATCCCTATGAATTCCTTGTTGAAAGAATAAATTTACAGCAAACTAAATGAATCATAGTAGGCTAAGGAATATTTTTACTACTCCTTTATTTTTAGCTTTTCTTAGTGCAACTACGTCAACTGGGAACCGGGGGGGTGGGGTGGGGTGGGTGGGGGTGGGTGGGGGGGCTTTAAGTTTGTTTGATGGGAATAGGATATAGGTGTGGAGGGTAGAAGACCTAGTCAATTCATTCGAACATGTCAAGATTCGGACATAATCCAGTATAAAAACCTTATCGGACAAATACTGGTGCTATGGTACTACAATAAAACAACTATAATACTCTACTTTTAACTTTTTATTATAACTCCATCGATCGTTTTGAACGTTACACGTTGTTCGGTAGTTTGAGGGTACGAGTATCTCCACGAGATGTATTATAATTTGTGTAAATTTTTTGTTTTGATTTCCTGATTGTTCGGAATCGATTTGGAAGGATGAATTTCATGATTGAAGCTTTAAGTTGGAAAAGTTGTAAGTTGAACTTTTTTACAGTTGACCTCGGATTGGAGTTTGAATGATTCCGTTAGGCCCAAAGAATAATTTTGAAGACTTTGCAATTGGATATTTCCAGAAGGATTCGACACTAATTGGAGAAAATTAAAATTTGAAGGTTTGAAAAAGTTAATTAAGATTGATTTGAGATGTGATTCGTTGTTTCGATGTTATTATACGTGATTTCAGGCCTCGAATAGGTTCGTTCTATTTTATGGGACTTGTTGGTATGTTCGGATAGGGTTCTGAGGGTCTCAGGTGAGTTTGAGATAGGTTTGGGTTGTGTTGAGCTTGTTATTTATGTTTCGATATCATTTCTTCAAGCATAAATGGTACTATATTAACAAAATGACACCCAATTTCTATTTTTTATTGAACCATTAGATCCGTATCGTAATTGCGGAACCATAGCAAAAAAAATCGTCGGATTTATACATATTGATATGTGTGCAATAAAGAGGTATTTCATACTTGTTATCTAGAAAGGAAATGAAACATCTTATTTATTATGGAAAGAATTTTTAGATAATTTAGAGTTTTAAAACTATCTCATATTTTTTGACGATTTTGGTAAAGGATTTGTATTTTCACTGATATACTTGAAAAGCTGAACTATTTTCGGAAATTATGGAAAAGGCTCAGCAGTTTAAATTCCGAGTTACTTCTTTTTTTATTTTCTTTACACTGTTATGAACTGCTATTGGTTATTGGTGTTGGACCCGACCTATATTCCAACTCATCACTACTTTCAATCTAAGGTTAGGTTTGTTACTTATTGAGTACATGGGTCGGTTGTACTCATATTACGCTTCTACACATTGCGTGCAGATGTTGGCTGTTATTGTTGCTGTGCTCAATGTGAGCTGAATTTGAAGGTGTACCTGTGTACCTGTTGTAGATGGCTCTTGTTCAAGGTAGCCATTGATTTATAAAACTCTGTTTATGTACTTTTCAAATAGAAGATGTATTTACTTCATATTAGCTTTGTAAACTCTATTCTTAGAATTTCATGATTTTTACTATCAACTCTCAAAATGTATAAGATTCAGATAATTCCTTTTGTTTAATTGTTTTATTGATATTATTGAAATTGGATTGTTATTAGTTGTCTTACCTAGCGGATTGAGTTAGATACCATAACGACTAGTGAATTTTGAATTATGACACCTTTATATACATACAGTGTAAAAGAAATTTAAACTATCGGATCAGTTATAATAAACTATAGGTAACTATCACTAATTAGTAAAGCTTATTACGTGGAAAATGGAACACATTACATGCTACAAGAAGTTCAAATTTAAAATACATCAATAGTGTTACATTCTCTTCATCATGGTCAATGTATATAAATTAAATCATATATGATAATAAAATGGAAACTAACTATGGTCACATTCAGAAGATGAATAGAGATTTCATCCCACCAAACATTTCAAGAAGAATCCAAGATGATAGTTTTTAAAAAATTAAGTTTTGTTATTGACTGAAGACTTAAATTCAGATGTTCAATTTGATAATCCAAGTTGGTGGTACGTACTTTTAAAAGTCAGTTTTAAACTACTTGGAATTTGAAATTTTGATATATAATTCATAGCATAATTTCATATTCTGTCAGTCTTAATCGTGTTTAACCTATTGATTACGCCAAGTATCAACATTAATTTATTCAGTTCATTGCTGACTAGAGAAAAAGTGACCTTAATATCGACACATTAAACTTCTGATTGCCGAAACAGTTAGTGTTTACCCTAAAAATTGGGTAACAATTAAATTTGAAAGGTGGTTTTAAGGATATGTGATTTTACTTAATATCAATTGAGAAGTGTAATTAATAAACAATAGAAATTGACAATAATGTAAATCAAAGCAGTGTTTGAATAGAGCCCTCGAGTGGAATACCCTCGAGCTAGTAAAACAAGAACAATTAAAAGGCACCAGACTAGTGAACAAGAGAACGTAAATTAAAGAAAGAATATTGTACTGCTTTGATCTGTATGAATGTAAGGTCCTTACAAATGATGGGGATTCCCCTTTATATAGTGAAATCCTAATAATGGTATAACTCCATTTACAAAAGTAAATTTCATGATTGGCCTAATTAATTGCCCTATTTTTGACGTGCTCTCCCACGGATTATGGATATTTCATCTTTTCGTTATTGCGCATTGCACGAAGTTGATCATATTAGGTCTCTATCGCCGATGGCCTCGATCTCGACGGATACGTTGATTCTCGAACTCGATACCATGTCTTCGTACTCTGGCCTGACCCATTACGAGGCTGACCCTTGACGTGATTACCTGGTCTCGATTAAATAGAAAAATATGACAAGCCCATTTTTAACTGTATATAGATAGTCCCTCGTTTCTTGGAGAGTAATAAGAAGAAACGAACTGAGCCTTCGATTTTGTACCGCGACCATTATGGCGTCACCCTCGTGATGTAAGAGATTGAGGCGTCGTGTCAGCACAATCAATAACCTTAAAAATAGATCGTTTCCCAAAATCATTAATGATCGTTAGTCGATGGTTAGCCACTAGCTCCTTCAAACTTTCATAGCAAACATTATAAATAGGTCTATCTTCATAATTCTCTCAAACTTTAGTTTCTAAATTTCTCTTAATCTTCAAAGCTCTTCTACTTCTTTCAAACTTTTCAATTTTGCAAATTCTTCAAATCCCGTTTGCCAATCTTCTCAAACTTCATCTTCATCTTCCTCAGAACTCATATAAATATATCTAAAATATCTAAAATCGTTCCTCAAAAGGAGAAAGCCTCTTCATCGTCGTCGGCTGGCGACAAAACGTCAGAGGAGCCACGCCTCGAGGGGTATGTTCCTGGGGTGTGCGATCTCACTTCCAATATTAAAGTAGAGAAACCCTCGTCGGCCCGTGGTCGATGTGAGCCAATGTCAAGATATATAGGCTCGATAAGTAAGGGCGATCTCGAACAAATAAAGAGAGATTGCTACTAGGAAGACAAAGAGGTGGTGATTCCTACCCCCGAAGAGGACATCACTACTTACATGAAATGGATTTTAAGTGTTTGCACTTACCCTTTTACATTAGATACTGTCGATCCTGTTATCATCGACTTTTTCCGCTGTTATTTTATTTTGATTTTTGGTGAGCAAGGTTGAAGGGATGCTTTCACCTTTGAGCATCTCATTAGACTGTATAGCCCCCGTCTCTATCGAGGAAGACAAATAAGGCTCAAGCGCCGAGACACAAATGTGTTGTTCTCTAGAATAGACGAGGATACAGATCGAGAATGGATGGGTTGTTTGTCCTAGTGAACACCTCCGACATAATCCTTACTGAGAAGATTCATTACCCAAAGAATGGAACATGAAGCGTAAGTACAAAACCACCAATAACTTTTGTTGATTGTTTCATTTCTTTTACGTTTTCTCATCAACATCCTTTCTTATGATGCAACGAGCTCCTGCGTGCCTGGTGCAATTCCAAACCTCAAGGGCTAGGTTCGGAAGTTGGCTTCGACTTTCACATATGCTGAACGCTCATCGCGTGATTTGGCAAAGGGCTGATTGGGGGCCAAAAATCATGGTAAGCTTCTTTATGTATTTGATGCTATTCTCTGAAATGTTTCCTTTTGAGTTTACTTGATTCTCCTTTGTGCAGGTCTCGGTGATACTGCCGTTATGAGGCCGCACCCGCCTGGGGAAGAGGTAGAAGCCAGTGAAGGATAAGAAGAGGAAAAAGATCTCGACCTTCAAGACTCCAAAGCCTAAAATGAGCAAGACTCGTAAGTCGAAGAACGACACTGTCGTCTTACCTACGGATGTAGTTCAGCGGCTATGAGATGAAGAAGAGGAAAGTGACAATGCTGATTTCGAGCTGGTGGCTCAAAAGAAGAGCACTGATGTCCCAAAGGCCACTGAGCCGTCTAAGATCGAAGAACTGCAACCTCGATTTGAGGAGGGATTGGAAGATGCCCGAGGAAAGTCCCCGAAACAGCGGGGGTTGAAGTTTCCTCTTTCCGTGATGCACAATCGGTGGACGTACCTAAAGGGGCTAGTTCTGAGGCCCTTCAAAATGAAGGGAATTCGCCTAATGACTATCTTGGGGGCAATTGCCTTTAACTCATTCATACCTACTCTGAATGTGCGGGGTGTTACAGTATCCCACATTCGGTGAGAATCAAACTTGCGTAGTTCGGGCAATTTTGACATAATAAAAATATTACCAAATATTTTTCTTGAAACAAATTCTTTTTTATTCTTTAACATTTTGGCAGAGTTTAGGTACTCTTGGACACGGGTTTTTCAAAGACGGGTAATTATCTCTCTCAATCCTCAAATTGATTTTTTTCTCCAACTTTTCTCCATTATTCATAAGCTGGTCAACATGTGATCCGAAGCAAATAATTGCACACGTAGCAAGTAGAATGCATCAAGATGGTCTTTTGATTTCGGGTGCACCTGTCCTAGAAGGACCCAACCCCTATGTTGAGTCCCGAAAGTCAAATACACATGATGCAAAAAAGCGTAACTTCTAGGAATCCGATATTGAGGCTTTGTTATACTAGGTTTAAAATCCTAGGTGTATTGTTCTAGACGTGACTTACCCAAGCAAGCATCTAGATCTGGGGGGGGGGGGGCAACATATTAGGAATATAGAAGTTTCACCGTCTTTGCAACTTGTCCAAACTTCGTTCCAAAATTAGGATATGACTCTTACAGAAGAGAAGTTACACGAAGTACACACTTCTAAAATGATTTAGAAGACTCAGAGAGAGGAGGGTTTCATAATAGTTTATATAAATTTCAAAAAATATCAAAACGGTCAAAGACAACATTTAGCACATTAGGCTCAAACATGTAAAAATCAGATAATAAATAAAAGTTAATAATAACAGTTATTCTAAGCTCAATTTTTTAAACCCTGAACCAGATATTCTGGGTTGTTTTCCCTAGCAGAGTCGCCAGAGTTGTCGCACCTCCCTTTTACTACCCCAAAGAGGGTATACAAGGGAGTTTTTTTCAACTAAAATGACAATATTGAAATGAGATTATTTAATTTTTTTTTCTGAGTCGCTAATTGGGATAATTTATTTGGTGTCCCAAGTTACCGGTTTATTTTAAAATTCCAAATCGAGGAAATCTACTTTATTAAAAAGTCTGCAAAATTAAAAATTCTAGATAAAGAATTCTGTTAACCCAGGAGAAGGTATTGGGCATTTTCAGGTTCCGTGGTTCAAGCACGGTCTCTTAAACTATTAAATTTGGCTTATTATTTGATTTAATATATGTTTTAACCAATTGCGTATTTTTGGCTTTATAAATGCTTTTATTTATTTTAAACCGCTTTTAGGAAGATTCAACGTTATTTAAAACATGTCTTAAGCCATGCTACATGAAATGCACTCGTAATTTGCGACACGTTCTATTTAACATTGTTGAGAAATTGAAATTGGGTCATTGAAATGTACACCTGGATAACAACTACATCACGAGAATCGTACCCATAGCTATGATTGAATTATTTCAAGAACGCGCCTAAAGCAAATGCGAAGGTTTAAAATTAGAAATAATATTTTGTGAGGCCATGAACAATTTAATTGATGTAATGCCTCGAACCTTTTTTATTTTGATTGATCTTCTCACACTTGTTATTGCCTCTAAAGTAGTTTAAAAACAAGCTTGATACTTTCTTGGGCGACCTCCTTGAGTTTATAAGGGTTTGGAATAACTTTTTCCCGAGTTATATATTGGTCCAATTCTGGGCACTGCACAGTTCATCGCGATTGCGTTGAGAGGCAAACATTCTTCATGCGTTTTTGGTCTGTCGTGGTCCACCGCGGTCGCGGTGCATTCCTCAGTCCCCTTTTTGCTTCTTTCCGTTCGGGTGCTTCTTGCTTGGATATTTTCTTCAAATTATTGACTCCAATACACTCTATAGTTCTTCCTAACTTGGATTAGTCCCTGCGAAGCAAAATAACACAAATTAGAGTATTTTGTTATCATTTAGCTTATAAAACAACAATAAAAATGGTATAGTTAGGGTGTAAATATTGACTATGTAGCGTATTATCAGTTAATTGTTTGAATTGGGTGTAGTTCTAATTGATTGAAAATATCACAAGGATTTCAAAATTTAAATATGAAGTGATTTGGAGTATATTTGAACAAGATTTGAGTAAAATTTCAAAAGAAAATGAAAAAAAAACGAAGTCAGTTTTTTTATATAATTATGTATAATAATGTATAGGAATATATAAATAAGCAAATAGTGCTAATCTTTTTTATATAGAGGGACAAATTAATAAAAAGAAGATGAAACTGGAAAAATTAAAGTATGATATAGAGAACCAACAATTGCTTCTTCTTTTTAATCAGTCGTCAAAATATTTTGATAAGCCAACACCAAAGCAACGTCATCTACTCTTTCGTCATCTTACTAGTCATACGCATAAAGGATGATGATAATTTCATCTTTGACTCTACACAACAGACTCCGATCCCTTATTAATAAGTCCAACTATAATGATAATTTCCAGTACATGAGTAGCTAATAATTGTAACATCAGCACCATAGCTACATAATCCAGTTTTTCCACATTTAGTAGTCATATGCATTAAAAAAAGAATATTTTCTTTGTGCTTTCTTTGTCATTGTAATCTCTTTACATTACAAGATAACAGTTACAAATATGACGAAGTCGGTTAGCATGATGTAAAGAAACATTGAGTTGGAAAGTGGTCCTAATTAGACAAATAATATTTGCTACATTCATTTGGACAATCAGAAAGACAAACCAAACCAATGAAAAGAGGATATAGTTAAACCCACAGTTCAATTTGCTTTTGAGGAATAGTAACCGCACTAGGTCATTAGGTGTCCTCATATGACAAAAAATAGCCATTTGGAGCTTGCTAGGGCCATTGTCTTAAATGCGTTGCTGCTTAGATAAATCTAGCATTATTCTTAATTGGATTAGCTTAATCTTGCTCTTCAAAAGGCTAAAAACCTAGATTTAGCCGGTTAATTACCTCATTAAGTATCATAATTTAGATGATCAGAACAGAAATTAAGTGAGGAAAACACATAAAGTTATGGGACATTATTATAAACTAGAAGAGCCATAAAAAAAATTTATAATGAATGAGAATGTTATTTTGTTGTTGATGACGAATGCTGCTGACAAATTTTAAAAGAAAAAAAAGGAGGGTTGGGGGAGAGGAGAAAGGGATAGTATGATTAAAGACTATGTTGCTCGAACTCTAAAAAAAAATTTAGATGTACATTAAAATTCTTCAAAAATAGTGATTTTTGAAGAATTACCCCATAGAAGAACAATGTCATCACTTGCAAAGAGTCGGTACAACATTAATTAGAGTAGCACCAAGCAAAAAAATAAAAGCGGCCAATGTTTATCTTCTACTAATGTAGAATCTGAATACTTGTTATTTTTATTTTATTTTTTTGTCTTAGAAAATCATCAGGGGATACTGAGAATTATCCACATGTTAAATTAGATACTCATTACGTCTTCAAAGCAACTAATGAACTGAACCTTTAGTGGGATCAAACATCAGTTACAAAATTATAATACCTAGAAGATTACGTTGAAAATCTTTGGTAGTTACTAATGGATTTGTTCTTAATTGAACTATATGTTAAAGTAAAAAAGGTGGACCAGCTACAAAATAAGTTCTTGAGAATTGAGACAAAAATGCTTTAGATAAACTGTCCCATCGAATCCAAATTTCTACGTACGCATGTATAAAATCGATGATGCAATTTTATCACCAAATTAGACGGAACCTACCACCAAATTATGAAAAGATTATCCCATTTGTGAAAAGTTGATATTCACAAGATACCACCAAAAAAATTATAAGAAAATTAACTTTACATCAAAAAGAATTTTTTTTTAAAAACTCTTAAGGATGGAGCTACCGATATGTTGTCAGGATTAATTTAAGGTAAAAGTTAAAAATTTTGGAGAGGAAATTAAAAAAATTCGAATTTATAAGTAGCAAGGAATTGTTTAGCTAGATTTTAGAGTAGGGGTATGCATTCGATTTATCGATTCGATTTTGACTCTTATCAATAATTACTTATCAATTATCGATTTGTACATATGCTTATCGTTATCGTTTCAATAAGGTTTCGAGATTTTCGATTTCGATTTATCAATTTTGGGGGCTTACTGATTCGGTTATCGATTACACCAATAAAAAAAATTGTGGGATTCCACGAAAAGTATATTGCTATAAACGCGCCTAACTAATATGGACAAAAAGAAGCTAAAATAAGACGAGCACTATTTATAATATAAAAATTATGTCAACAAATATATGCAACAAAACTAAAGTAAGGGATCAAATGTATGCCACCAATATTCTAATGGTATAAAAAAATAAAACAAAACAAAATACATCATCATGGCTAATTCTGTTTTTCATTAATTTGAACTTCATTCCCTTGATCTTTAAATATGATCATTTCTTAAATATAGTAGAGGAAATAATAAAGTAAGGGACTTAGGGTAAAGTAAAGGATATAGATTAGGGAAAATAATATTGTATAGGCGCTATATATATATATATATATATATATATATATATATATATATATATATATATATATATATATATATATATATATATATATATATATATATATATATATATAGGTTTACTCGTTTAACAAGTGTCTAAAGCCTAGGGATATATATTCGATTTATCGATACGATTTTGGCCCTTATCGATAATTACTTATCAATTATCAATTTGCATATATGCTTATCGTTATCGTTTCAATAAGATTTTGTTTTTTTCGATTTCGATAACAAATAATCGATTTGATTTATCGATAAATCCATTATTTATCGATAAATTGATTCGAATGCACACCCTTACTTTAGACTTAGTCAATGCCTCTTCAAATAAGTTATTAAATTGACTAGGCTGACTTACTGTAAAATTGCAAAACTATAGGGGAGGAAATTAAAAGTTTTCAAATTTAATAATAGATCGGAAGTGTTTTGACTTAGTCAGTGCATCGTTAAATAAGCTAAGTAATCATTAACTAAGTTGACTTAATCTAAAACAGCAAAATTGTTGGGGAAGAAATGAATCTTCATATTTATGACCAGATTACATGACATTTTAGACCTGGTCAATGACTCCACAAATAAGCTATTCGATTATCTCATCTTCAAATTCTCTTCTTTCTTCCCGTTTGCACAAAGTAATAATAAAGGAGTAAATAAGGACTTACTGGATTAATTTTATATGTCCACCAAACATACTAATTTATCATGATTAAATTGCAAATTAAGCTAAATAAATCATATGGAGAGGAAATGTCATAAACTTATTGTATTGGTGTATGCATAAGATATAAAAAAAATTGTCGAACATGGAATAAGGTAATATATTCAAGAAATAAATAATTATCATATGAGATAAATAATTCAAAACTTGTATAATTTCAAAACCACTATTAGATTATTAATTCACAATCATACCAGAGATTAAGACACAATTACACAATCAATCTAAAGTTAGTGTTTAAGGAAGCATACCGCTAACCTTCATGGATTCAGCAAGGATAGCAACCGGCAATCAAGCTTGATACCAACTTTTCGATCCACTAATTACGCGCTCTCACAGTCTGAAGAACTTGACTAATGGGATGTCCATCGTTACCACGTATTCAAGAGGCAGAATACGCTAAGATTTTTTTTGATAGCTAGGGAAAGGGGGGTTGGCCTCTATTTACAAATAGTATCTACCCATCATAGGTCAATAGTTATCGGGTCTCACTTATCCACATACAATATTTAATATTATGCCTTTTATTTATGAAAAGTTTATATTCTTATGCCACATAGGAAACCTTATTACCCTCAATGTTTAAGGTTTGACTTAATTACGCTTAGTATACCAAATTATCAATTCTACACCATAGTATATTTTAAGGATATAATTAATGCAACGTATATCCCTCCTTAATTCAAGGTACCGTATCTCACTCCTCCCACATTTTTTTCTCCCAAACCCTCACTCTCACTCACGCTTTAGTGAGGGATTCCTTTTCTTCATACCCTCTTTTTTCAAAATCAACAGAAGTCAAAAAGAGCCGTCAAAATCAGGAACAGATAGGCTAAATGGGTCGTTTTGTTTGTTAAGGTCCGAAAAGGGTTGAATTTTGTTATCTTCTTCAACCTTTTCACCTGTGGGATACACCATATTCAAGTAACGAAATTTGGATTTTCAAAATCTTTGACATGGTTGTTGTAATAGGAAAGATACTGACTTTATAAACATATCCAAAGAGTGATGTGCGAATTTTGTTGAGCAAGCGAAAGCATCTACAATTCGAAATGAGATTTTAGTCGGATTTGTGAAAACAGCAAATAATGCATCTACAATCAGAATATAAATAATCTATATTCATCTAAAAAATATCTACAAACTGGATATATTAAATTTTAATATCCCAATTCCTATTGGATTATAGTTTATTAGGTATTTTCAACATAATTCCATTTTTTACAAAGATTTGTTGAAGTTTTAGTCATTTTTTATTTGTGAAAATAGAAAACAAAGCATCTACAATTAGAATATAAATAATTTATAATTTATCTACAAACTAGGTACATTGAATTTTTATATTCCAAATCACATTCAATTGTAGCATAATTGTGATTTTTGACATAGCAATTACAGAAGATTTATAGAAGTTTTAGTCGTTTTTTATTTGTGAAAACAAAAAATAAAACATCTATAATCAGAATACAAATAATCTACAATTTATCTACATTTTCTGCAATATGTCTTCTTCTTTTTCGAGTTTCAATCTAAAATTTAGTCAAAACCAAGTTTAATCTTCACCAAAACCCTCAAAATTGAGATATAAACTTTAAACCATATTCCCGATTATTTTCAACAACACCCAATCCAAACAAATAGTGATTTTTGAAAACTCAAATTTGAATTCAAAGTTTTCAAGCTTTTTAATGACTGTCAATGGTGGAAAATATTTGGAAGAATATTTACTTCCATAATTATAGCGTGCCTAAATAGGTCTGGAAGAATATTTAGTTCTAAATTTGTAGCGCGGCTAATTAGGAAGGAATCAGCTCCTAATAATTGGTATTTAATAAATAGTGTATACTCTATAGAATAACTGTGAACATGGCGGGTAAATATGAAACTATGCTTATTTTTTATAATAAGATTTCATATATAATTTAAGAAGAAAAAAGTCTCTTTATTTATCCACTATTTGTATCATATCCCTATCTTTTCATGCTATAACCAACACCGCCCAAAAAGGTATAATCTGTACCTAAGAATTAAATAATTAATCACATGAATTGCTGATTAGATTATCATTTTGGATCTCTTTTATTAAAAGGTAGCTCCTGATTTTAGTATATGTATACACATTAAGAATCTTGAAATGGGGCTAATGAGACAAACTGAAAGTCCCACAGCTAATGTTGTCCAACGCGTTTTAATAAGGATTCTTTCCGTACATAATCATAATTTTATAATGCACTCAGTTCTAGTTTTAAAACACATTTCATGAAAGAATATAACTATTGTTTGCAGTAAGTTATAAAACTATTTAAAAAGGAAAAATATTCTAAAAATATTGTTTGAATTGTAACATTTTGTTTTACCGAAATCTCACAATGACAATTAATTACTCTATTCTCTTCTCATCTTAGGCATATGTCACAAACGATCAACATCTTAAAAATAATTGAAGAATTTAAGGATATCTTTGATGTCTTATGTACTTCATCAAAAGTCCCTTTTTAAAAATAAAAAAAAAAATCATTATTCAGTCAAACAAATTTGAAGAATGTGTGATGGTATCTAATAGGAAAAAAAGTTTATTTAAGAATTCGGTAATTTTTGTGCAGATCATATATTTTTATTATAAAATTTATTAAATATTTATAATTTTATTGAGAGTCAATTATGTATTTGTAAGGTTGAACCTAGCAAAGAAAAACAAGTAGAAGATAGAGAGAATGAATCAAATCCTGCTAGGTAAAATTTATAGGAAATTCTTCTTTGGATGGGTAATGGGTTTGTTTTCAAGTTCAACCATCCCCCTTATTTAACATTAATAGTCGCCCATGACACCTACCATCCTATTGAAATCAGGAAAAATACACAAAAGTGATAACAAAATTTATACTGTAATTTTTTCCAAAAAAGAAAATCCTTCAATATCTTATCTGATGCTGATACTTCATCAAAATCTTCTCTATTATTTTATTGTTGCTTTTGAGTTTTGATACATCATATCATCCTAATTCCCAGATACACATCAAGAAAAAAAAAAAAGCCCGATACCATCAAAGTTCGGGAGAGATGAACTTACTATAAGACGTGGTCCACTGTCATGATTGAACACTATCAACTTGACTCATATATCTAACCCCACCTCGCATATACAGCCCACAACTCGTATATACAATATTTTGGGATACTAATTGTGTTTGGATCAATGGACACCTCTCCGCAAAAAATTGCATTGCATAGTTATATATATAGTCTCTCTGTTTCAGTTTATTGAACTTATGTCTTTTTTTATCTGTTTAGAAAAAGAATGAACCTTTTTAAATTTAAAAATAATTTAGTTTAAACTTACAATGCTATCCTTAATGAGAAGTTTTTATACCACACAAATACTCTGGCCCCCTTTTTAACATATTTAGGATCACTAATTCTGAAAATCTTGATTTTTTCTTAAATTCCGTGTCCAGTCAAACATATTCACATATTAGAACAGATAAAATATTTCTGAATGTATATATATATATTATGTATTACATCCCTTGCTTCCGCGAAATTGTTATTCTTGTTATGAAATAATATAAAGACAAGAACAATAATGCAAGAACAAGAGCAATATAGAGAATAGAGAGAGAGAAGTATTCTTATTGATACTTAGAGATTGTTAGGGATTGGTTTACAATGGTAGAAGACCCCTTTATTTAGAGGGAGGTAGTGACTTAGCTACCAAGAATAAAACTCTAGAATGTCTCTAATTATAGACATTCACCTTAAATAGAAGTCTATTTATAACACTCCCCCTTGAATGTCTATTCAACAATGTGCCTCGTTAAAACCTTAAAACCAAAATCCAATGGGAAAATTTAAAGAGAAGGAAAAAGAGTACACATGTTTGAATATGCGCCTATTGGTTGCCTCGCTAAAAACCTTGCAAGGAAAACCCAGCGGGACAAAACCTTGTAAGGGAAAAAGAGTGCAACGCGCATTAACTCCCCCTAATGAGTACATCAATTTATATCCTTGAGCATTTGCATTCCAATCTTGTGCATCATCTTCAAAACGATCTTAGGTAGACGTTTGACAAATCAACCATATTGACTTGAATAAATATTCCGCACCTTGAAATCATCATTCTTGATAGATATGAACATCTTCATATAATGTCGTGGAATAACTCTTCAATATCTCCATAGATGCATTCTCAATGCCATCATGCTTATAGTAAGATACATATGTACACAAATTGTACTAAGGATGTGGTACTTCAGGACCAAGAATTGCATATGCTTCAAGCAACTTAAATCTTTCAAGTTAAGTCATATAAGCCATATAATAGACTTTAGATGCATATCAAGTTTTCCATGTCATGCTAGACAAATAAGATATCGAAAACTGATTACACATACCTTTGACTTTATACTTTCAAGCATTTGAACTATAGGTTCAAAACTACATGTCTTTCATATGGAATCAATTCTTCTTGAATTGTATCTCTTCCATTTAGTTACTTTCTTTGGGTCAGCAAATGCGTATAGCATGCTCTGCAATATGCTGCAATTGAATTATCCCTTTTATGAACTTCAGGTTCATATCATGATATTCGGGGATATACATATACAAATGATAATTCATCCCATGTAACCTTTCCTCAAGTGTTTATCATGTCTCCCCCTCATGTTAGAAAAGCTAACTTGTTTCCTCAACTTTGGGAAATCATCTTTGTGCATTATCATGTCAATATACACGGCACATTAATAATAAGATGAAATTATTTGGTTCCTGACCCTGAACCACTTGTGAGGGGAGAATATAATATACTCTCGTATACAACGTATATCAAACTGATATATATAACTTTGTTCTCATAAGAAACAGTTTAGCTATTAAATGGAAGCACTCAATAATTATCTTGCTAAACCAACTTTGATATAAACCAACTTATCAAGATGAACTATCTTGAGTAGAAAATCTGGAAATTATGCTCGAAGTTAGATTACTGAGCAATTTACCTCGCAAGCACCGGCCAGGCTGCGGGTTAAAAATAATTGCGCATGTAACCATATCATAGATGCATCATATGTGGTATACATGACAGGTGAATGGGCCCATATTCACCTTTGATATTTCCAGAATTTATGGGCTTCAACCCGAACTCTTTAGTTGGTTAGTTCATTAATGAGAACAAGTGATACAAGAGAATTAGTAAAGAACTTTCTAGTTCTTTAATATTCACCTATGTGAATTTGCACATCATACTTAAAATGAGATAGCTAATACGAATGCTAACTGAACAAATTATCAATATTGGTAAACTTCAAATTTACACCATGACATGTGCACTTATCAATAAACTTCAGGTTTATTATGACATGGATTTTTATACCAATAGATATCCACTTTATTGTGGCATTCTTTCTTTTGTGTAGTACAAACTGGAGAACAAAGCGGGTAGCTTTTCATATGCAAATTACCCCGCTACAAGTTGTAGTAATAGGAGATATCAAAGCCTTCCTTTATTTATAGTCTCAATATAATCAATCGCTTTCGCGTGTACTTTGGAAACTTAACAAGTTTCTTTGAGACTTACTACAGCACAATACTCAATTGTGTTTCTCCAACATAGTAATAATTGGCTCTTCTAGAGCTCTCAATTAATTTTGTACTACCACAGATTCATCAACACCCATATGGTGAATATCTTTCTAAAAGAGAAAGTTATACCATTATGGTCATGTCAAACTTATATGCAAGATGTGTTTCTTGCATTATCGTTGTCCTTTAATAGTCATATTTCCAAAATACTTTGGCGTACAATAGGTACGTGACCAACAATCATTCATGCCATATATCATCTCAAACCTCCTTCTAGGGGTGAGTGTGGTATCATCTCAAACCTCCTTCTAGGGGTGAGTGTGGTATATTTAATACCAATTTCATGTTCATATTCTTCCAATAATGAATATGTATTTGTGAATCAGATGTTGTCACATTCACTTCGAGGATATGTGATTTTGTTATCCTTTTCAAATCTATAAATGCGTCAGGCATTTGATTTGCTATTCTTTGCAAATGGATAATCTTTTGTGCCTCTTTCACAAATAGAGGTATGTGGATCAAGATGAGATAATGATGCATTTTTCCACAAAATTTCCCGTTTGGTTTCACCAACTTCTCCCCCTAATTTTGGGAAAAGTGTCTCATCAAATTGACAGTCTGCAAATCGTGCAGTGAACAAATCTCCTGTCAATGTTTCGAGGTAGCGAATAATGGAGGGCGATCCAACCTCAACATATATTCCTAACCTTCTTTGCAGACCCATTTTGGTGCGGGATGGCGGTGCTACAGGCACATATACTGCGCATCCAAAGATTCTTAAATGGGATATATTGGGTCCATGTCCCAAAACCAATTGCAACGGGGAATATTTGTGTCAATTCGTCAGTCAGAGACGAACTAGCATTGCTGTATGCAAAATGGCGTGTCCCAAACCGAAGTGGGCAGCCGACGAACTAGTATTGCTGCATGCAAAATGGCGTGAACCCAAACCGAAATGGGCAGCCGACGAACTAGTATTGCTGCATGCAAAATGGCGTGAACCCAAACTGAAATGGGCAGCCGACGAACTAGCATTGCTGCATGCAAAATGGCGTGAACCCAAATCGAAATGGGCAGCCTTGTTTTCATGAAGAATTCAAGATTATTCTCATCTATTGTCTCAATATGATATCCATTTTGAATGATATCTTTAAACCTCAACAAGTTCCTTTAAGACTTGGAGGAGAACATTTTGATTGATATCATTAAAACTCAACAAGTTCTTCTTAGACTTGGAGGAGAATATTGCATTCTCTAAGATAAACGTCGTGCCTTTGGGCAGAGTTACAGTTGCTCTTCCGGAGCCTTCAATCAATTTACTTCCCATGGTTTGACATATAAAAGAAAATATACGAACATGAGAATAAACAACTTCAATCCGTTTGTGTCACATAATATTTTCGAAATCTGCTGCTAACAGTTGACTAACAAAATCAGATATGTTATCCATAATCGATTACTATGCAGCTTGAAAATTTTCAGCTTAAGCATTTTTCACACACAATCGATTGTTTAACATTGACAATCGATTGTTGATTAATTTTGAAAAATTCCGGATCACACTGTCTAACGACAATCAATTGTTAGACATAGACAATCGATTGTGGATGATTTTTGAAAAATTCCAAATTACACTACCTAACGACAATCGATTGTTAGACATAGGCAATCGATTGTGGATGATTTTTGAAAAATTCCAGATTACACTGTCTAACGACAATCGATTGTTAGACATAGACAATCGATTGTGGATGATTTTTGAAAAATTTCAGATCACTGTTTTAAGACAATCGATTGTTAAACATAGACAATCGATTGTTGACTGTTTTTGAAAAAATTCCAGATCACATTGTTTTAAAGACAATCGATTGTTGATCATTGACAATCGATTGTTTTGCAGTTTTTATGCGAAATATGAGATAACCGACTAGTTTTTCAGGTTAGTCGATTACCTCTACTGGAAAGTAAAAATATTATTGATATTTGAGCATATTGATACATTCTAAAGAACTAATACTATCATTATATCATGAACTAACTAATACGAGCTAATACTAATGGCTATTGGTTTATTCATTCACTAATACAAACAAGTAAAATAAAATCAAACAACTCCATCTTCTTTCATCACGGATCCATCACCGATTAGGTGGTCTATCTTCCCCTCGGGTTGCTCAAAGAAGTCTGCCACATCCAAGTGGGTGATCTCAAAGTTGTCGTCAGAGACAAAATTCGTTTCAGGGCGTTTACTCTTTCGAGATGCTTGATAAAGGTCAACCAAATATTATGGTATACGGCAAGCCTTTGACCAGTGCCCGTTTCCACCGCAACGATAATATATAGTTTATAAACTATTTGCTTTTGGATTCTTATCGTATTGTGCTTGTGGCAGAGTGACCAACTTCAGGTTTTCATATCTCTTCTTTAAGCCATTCCACAAGATGGGTGGATCTTTGACTGTGATATATTCAATTTTTAAACCTTCATCAAGGTGATGGCGCAAGAAAATCAAGGCCTTAGCATAGTTTCAAACCTTCATCAAGGTGATGGCGCAAGAAAATCAAGGCCTTAGCATAGTTTTGGGTGGATGCATTATTTCTGTCTTTAATGGCGTCTCCAAGACCCATAGCATCTAAGTGGATTTCAGCATCCAACACCCATGTCATATAGTTCTTGCCCGAAATTTCAAGGGCAACGAACTTTCTTTTTATAATGTCAGACATAAAACAAATTTACATCAAGAGCGTGTTCATACTTACGGGCTCTATTACAATTATCACATTCACTTCAGGGAATGGATCATAATCATGTGCTTTACACAATCTCATGTCAAATATTACTTTCATAAAGTGAAAGATTATATTTTGAGAATCTTTATTATTCTCATTATCACAATAATGACGATTATAATTTCGTCTATTGCCACGTCCACATCCATTGATACCTTTACGGTAATAATTTTGTCTTCTTTCAGACTTATCACATACTGCTACCACATTCTCTAAAGGGAATGGAGCAAATTCAATGGGACGGATTTTCAATTCTTTGCCCACAATCATACATGAATTTAATCATGGCAGGACATAGAGATTTTACCACTTCATGTGGTTACAATTACTTACAAACTCCATTAGAGTTATAATCAAACTTTGTTGTCTATGTTTGTATATAAAATCAAATTATAGAATTCCAAGAATTTGAAAGGGAAAAGTAAGTTACTTACCTTTAAGGTATACCAATAAATGTTGTGATATCAAATATACCTCTTGAGTTTCCATCCCGTTCCATTACTTTATGATGATACCATCTCTTCTATTTTTCCGCATAGAAATTAGAAAAGGGCGGCGATTGAGTTGAGAGAGCAGATTCGGCTATGAAGCAAAACCTGCCTTTTCGTTGTATACAAAGATCATGCTTCATACAGTAAGCATCAAGTCCATCACATGGTTGCTCCCCTGGACATCCACTGTACAGAACTCCACAATATTTCCCATATTTGCTTTCCCATGTAATTTGAATATGTTGTCAATCAAGGACATGTTAAGTAGGGTAGCAGCACCCGAAAGTTGAAAACCGGAGGAAAATTAGAGGACGAATACCCTGCCTGAGGATAATGAACCCATGGGCGGCGCATAGGAATATTAAAAAGGATTGACGGTAAAATTGGCAATAGTAGAGCTTCGTGCTGATAACGTGTTATGAAATAATATAAAGACAAGAACAATAATGCAAGAACAAGAGCAATATAGAGAATAGAGAGAGAGAAGTATTCTTATTGATACTTAGAGATTGTTAGGGATTGGTTTACAATGGTAGAAGACCCCTTTATTTATAGGGAGGTAGTGACTTAGCTACCAAGAATAAAACTCTAGAATCTCTCTAATTATAGACATTCACCTTAAATAGAAGTCTATTTATAACAATTCTTAATATTTTAATTTCTTTTAAGGAAAATTTTTCTCTGCCACTTCGAACGGATAAGAAGAAATAATATCTTTTATTAATATCTTTCGTGGAAATATTAATAATAAGCCATTAATATGTACATACAGAGTTCCATTATCCACTAATTATAAAACAATCAAGTACATGCATGACAAGCAACCTCACACCGCAGCATACACATATCTCTGTCCTCAAACTTAAAAGAAAAATTTAATAAAATTTTTTATATATGTTATATATATTCATATTCATAGTGTAATTTTATTGACCATCATTACCAATAATGTTATTCTATTGACCATCGTTACTAAGGTGTAGCTTCATCCATATCACTAGCATACAATCCCTCTCCCCCCCCCCCCCCCCCCCCTCCCCGCAACAACTAAAAAAAATAAAATAAACAACAAATATACGTGATCCCATGCATATGAGCACATACTATTCAAATCCTCCCCCACCCCCATCATCTTTGAATCTTCCCACGGTCACTTAAACTTATTGGTTTCTGGTTGACCCACAACACCCACATCTCAATATCTTCAAAACCCATAAACAATTTGCATGCACCAGTTGTATTTTTTTTTTCATATAATTAAACATTAATTATATATTGCAAGCCAAAACATGGGGCAGAGTTTCCTATATATATGTATTCAACGACTTCATCAATCAACAACCCTATTCATACTTCTTTAGCTCTCTTTCTCCTCTCTTAACTTTCCTCTTTTTTTGCAAAATTAACCATATTCTTACTTTACATTCTCATAAAACAAAACAAGAAATTCAATTCGCATAGAATAAGAGAGCACAACTAGTGACTCTCCATCATTTGCGCCAACATTAATAATAACCAGATTATCCCGAATGGGAAGTGGAACTAGCAGCGTGATAATAGACACAGAATTAAATTGCAGCATAGAAGCAGAATCTAATAAAAAGTTGCCTTCTTCAAGATTCAAAGGAGTTGTCCCTCAACCAAATGGCCGATGGGGCGCACAAATCTACGAAAAACATCAAAGGATTTGGTTAGGTACTTTCAACGATGAAGATGAAGCAGCCAAAGCTTACGATATCGCCGCGCAACGCTTTCGTGGCAAAGACGCCGTCACAAATTTCAAGCCATTGTATGATAGTGAAAAAGAGGAGATTGAAATTTCCTTCTTGAATTCTCGTTCCAAGGCTGAAATTGTTGACATGCTTCGTAAACATACGTATAATGACGAACTAGAACATAGCAAGAAAGTTTATAGTTTTGACAAGAATGATAAAAGGGGATGTGAAAATGCCCTAGTGACATCATTTGATGTGGAAAATATGAGTAAAGCTCGTGAATTGATGTTCGAAAAGACGGTAACGCCAAGTGATGTGGGAAAGCTTAATAGGCTAGTGATTCCAAAGCAACATGCGGAGAGATACTTTCCTTTGGAAAATAATTCCAAAGGGATGTTATTAAATTTAGAAGATATGAATGGGAAAGTGTGGAGATTTAGATATTCATATTGGAATAGTAGCCAAAGTTATGTGTTGACTAAAGGGTGGAGTCGTTTTGTGAAAGAGAAGAACTTGAAGGCTGGAGACGCTGTCAGTTTTGGAAGATCTAATGGAGTAGACAAGCAACTTTATATTGATTCGAAGGCTAGAATATTCAGTACTCCTGTTTTGGATAAAATACAAGTTGAAGTTCAACCAGTAAAAATGATGAGATTATTTGGAGTGAATATATGCAAAGTACAAGATGTTAATAATGTTGTTACTGAAAATAATATGAGTAGTTGTAGTGGTGGCAAAAGAATGAGGGAGATGGAGTTGTTGGCATTTGAGTGTAGAAAGAAACAAAGGGTTATTGATGCCTTGTGAACACTTAGTATTTTTCTTTTGTTTGTGATTTTTTTTCTTTTATTTATATCATTTTATTTTTGTACTTCATGCTGGCTTTTAGATGTTTCAATAGCTAACTTTCAATTGTTCATTAGTATTAATGAAATTAAAGAATGGCTCAAAAGGACAGCTCAACTATGGTGAAAACAGATATATATATATGAAAAAAGGAAATGGAAAATTTAGAGAGAAAAATTTAATTTACTTCACATGAGTCTCTTTCAAAAATTTGAACTTTCTGTATTTCTTTATGTCATTCAAGTTTCAAGATTTTGTCTAATTTCACGCTTTAATTTTTGTGAATAATATTGTTGCTTTGCTTCTCACATGCAGACGCACATGTTTATTATATTAAGAATCTTAAGCGTGGGTCAGTTTTGAACCAGTGGGCGATTGTGCGAAGAAAAAAGGGATCCTATCAGTTTTTTCACCTGAATTTTACATGTTCAAATACAGCTTTCGAGCGACTAGAACCATTATAATTTATAGGAGTTTGGGCACTTAATTCAGATAATATATGTTTAGGAATTAGAAACTTAATTCAGATTATTCCCACTTTTGGTAGATCTGGGAATTTTTTTTCTTTGGCTGTAGTGTATGAAGGAAAAGACTGATCAAGTGCTAAGCTTTAGCAAGTAGGGACAATAACAAGCATATGAGAGCGAATGCTTGAAATAGGTAGCCACATTAATTTTATCACTTAAATAACCGTCGACTGGTGAGGGTAAGAACTATTTTAGAGTTTAACTTCTCATAATATTCTACTCGTCCGTCCGTCCGTATCAAATAAGATAAGGTATTTTTCTAATTTTAATTTGTTCCAAAATAAATGATATATTTCTAAATTAAGATATAATTCAACTTTAACTCTTTATTTTATTCATTTACCTTTATTGAAAATCTTTTATAACCACACAAATTAAATGTCATGGCTCCTCAATATTTTTACTCATTAAGCTTTTAAGACCACTTGTATTAAAAGTTTTCTTTTTTCTTAAATTCTATGTCGAGTCAAACTAACTCATCTAAATTGAAGTATCACATTATTGTTTTCCTTCTTTTTCTTTTTCTTTTTCTTTGTTTTTTTAGAATACTGCCTTCTACTTCAGCCTCCTTGGGCCCGGGAATTATTTGTTTTTGGCTAAGGTCCAGTTATAGTATTTTTATTTTTTTTATAACTTAAAAGCTGCTGCAAATTAAATAACCTGTTAAAGTGTAAAAACTACTTTCACTAAGGTGTACATCAGTTAAATTCAATATATTAACCTAATCATAAATTGGAACATTGATTTATCATGTGGACTAATATGCATGATTCTTCATGATCTTGTTTCTCAATTGTTCGGACGTACAGATTCATGCAACTGAATATAATCCAGAACTAACCTATTATATGAGGTATCTTTTGTTTTGTAACAAATATTTGACTAATGGACGAAAACCGCTGGTCTCACTACTTTTAGAAACTCTTTTATATCTGGCATTTTCAACAATATACGAGACAATAATATTTTCTCCATTTAACTATCTATCCTTCTTTAAATCCCGTTTATCACATCCTTTTCTGACCTACAAAATTTCTCTAAAATAAAAAATAAATGAATTTTAGTTAATTACAATGAACCGTGTGGTACATATCTGGTTGTTGTTGCATGGAGATTTTCGTACTATTCATTAGTTGCATTTGACTAGTTAATAAGCAGCCAAAAAAGAAAATTATTTCTAGTAGTAAATTAATGAATCATTAATGCGAACTTGTTTGGCGTATGTCAACGACAATGTGCTATCCTACACACTGCTATACTGTGATGAACTAAGAAATTAAAATGGATCTGGAACTTGAAAATTGGAACTGTCAAAAGATCAGAGATGGGACTTTTTCTCTTCATAATTATTGAGTGGCACCTCAGCTGAAGTCAACGTATTTTGAAACTTCATGTATTTTCATGGAAATTTCCTTCAGTACTTGTTTTTTCAAATTGTTAAAGACGCCTAAACTCGTTATTTCTAAGTTAGCTAAATAAAAAGGAAAAACGCAAAGAAAATAATTATAATTTGTTTGCCGAAGTTTTGAAAAATGCATTTAAATATATATTTTTGGTGCGAAATAGTTTGTATTTGACTAATTAATTTAAAGAGTACTTTAGACAATAATTAATGTTTGGTCAATCTTTTAAAGATTATTTTTAGTGTATTTTTCTTAAAAACACTTTGGCAAAAAATTACTTTTTCTGCTTCTAAAAATTGTTTTGCTTCTAGTCGAAAATACATTTTTAAAGCTTGACCAAACACTTTAACTTTGAAACAAAAATATTTTTTGACTCAAAAAAATACTTTTGAACAAAAAACATTTGGCCAAAAATGCTGCATATGGATTGTAAAGACAATTTTGTTACTAATAGGTGCAGGTGACAAACTTATCATAGACAAATAGTGCACTACGTTTAACGGTAAAAATAATATGATCTAGCCAGTTTCTAGATTGGTCACTCAAAAATAATTAGCGTTTGTCAGGTCATTAAAAATAGTCACTATTTTGATGCATTAAAGACCGATCCAACATAATATACTGAAGTTTCGGTGTATTTGTGTATGAACTTCCAGCATATTATATTGAACTGGTATATATACTTTGCTCGTTCCAGTATAATATATTGGAGATTGAGCACCGGTGCTCCAAATTTCAGTATATTATGTTAGATCGATATATTATACTAGAACTCCAATATATTATGCTAGAGTATTTTTCGAAATTTTGAACAGTATTTTCGTTCAAATTTATTTTTACATAAAAGTACTAACTAATTTGGATTACCTTTAAAACTATAGCTATTTATGAATGATCATTTATAAATTTAATTATTTTTTAATTTTTCCCCATTTGACAGGCAAAAAGTTGCTGTACAGCATGAGTGTCCATTCCATGTTTTATATTTGCTCACATTTTTTGTTTATGAATGTCGACAACCTTAAGAAGATAAGGGAAGAAAGATAAAGATGTCAGGTAACAGAGATAATAGAGCCTGTCGGCAATGAAGTCTTAGCAGAACCTCACGTACTAAAGTTGGAACCCTTTTTAGACCTAGAGAGCATATTATTTTTAGTTCAATTGTTTTGTCTTCACAGTAGAGTAATTCAATATATTCTAATCTCGTTTCCTAGATGCTTGTGTTTTTCTTTTTTTGAGTAACAATATTGTTTTCAAGTTATAATAATTTATCATATGTTCTAACTCATATATTATATATACAGTCCAGTTCACAAATTTAAACTTACTACGATGTACCTACTACACAGCTAGTTATCAGCTGGCTATCATGGCTTTTGTGTAACCAGATTCTATATGATAATTCACTCTGAATGCAAAAACTAGAGGGAAATACATCACTTGTCACTTTCAAGCTTGCTATTTAAATTATATTCATAATTTATAATGTATTTAAAAATTAATTAATTTAATATTTTATATTTTGTTATGACCCATATAAACTTCGACATAGGAAGGGGCGGACCTAGAGTATTGAGTATGGGTTCTCGGAAACCCAATAATTTTTACATAGACCTTATATTTATATTAAAAAATCCTCTAAATATATAAATATATATATATAATTCTAAACCCAATTATTATTTTATAATAATTTAATATTATGGTAGGAACCCATAAACTTTAGATCCGCCACCGGACATAGGCCCAAGATGAATTATTCTGCAGATCAACTATACAATATTGAAGAAACTTTTACACTATATGACAAATAAAGACCCCTACTTACTAGTTTTAAACACACTTTCGACTAACTACCCAACGTAACAACACTTCTCAAAATATAGCAAATTAGAGAAATAAGGAAGCCCTTGAATTTCGGCTCATAGCTTTATCTCCAGCTCTTTACCACCTAACCCTAATCTCCCCCCCCCCCCCCCCATCTCTTCCACCTTCACTCACGCTATCGGCTTATTCACTATAACTTCAGTCATTCAATTGCGTACGCAAATTTTTCATAAGCGATATTACAATTTTAAACAGTAATAAAATAAAGTCACGATTTTAAACGGTAATCAAATAATAATTCTCAATAACATCATATTAAAAAATATAATTCGAATTATTTTTATAAAACAAAACTCAAGTATATTACTAGATATGAATTTTGATTTTTTGGAATGTATTCAACATAACCTCATTAGAAATAATACTGAATAGTACTTTTTTATGTATAGAACACCATGTAATCACACAAAAATTCAGTATTCACTTGATTCTGCAAATTGTTCTCAATCAATTTCAATGTGGAGAAGAAGATAAAAAGAACGCAAATGTGGTTGTTGGAGATTAGGCCCGTTACTTTTGCGGAAGTTGTTTTTGTATTGTTATGGTAGACTGGGTGGTGGTTATGGTGATTTGTGGTGGTGTTTTGAAGGTAGAAATGAGTGTTTGTGGTGTATCTCACTGCATGTTTTATTGTATGTATGGTGTATATGCATGTCTATAGGTTTTATAAATCACTATATATACATATATATATACACACACAATAGACAAGTGTTTAAATCACTTGTATGTTGCATGTGTCTCTTATATGTACTATGTATGTTAATGTATTTCACTGTATGTCATATATATGTCAAGTGTATACATTAGAATTCCCCGCCTTGCTTCTATTGTGTCTCTGCCTTCTTAGGTCGAATCTGTGTCAAAAATATGTCCAACCCCTAAAAATACCATTTTTCATGAATATATACTAAGTAGGGTCGGGCCCAAATAATTATACCTTCTCCTACGTTAAAAAGGACAAATTTTCAGGCCTGGATGGCCTTGATGGAACTGCGGTAGAACCGCGGTATATTGCAGGTATACTGCCTCAGCTCGCCTCAGGTCAGCGGTCTCGGTTTCGACCGCATGTTTCACCCTGTTCCATTTGAAATTTGGAAAAACGTAAAACATGAAAGTTGTAACCCTTTGAATTATCTTTCTAACCATATATTGTGTATCCCAAATAGAGTTCTGAGCAGAAGTTATGTGTATTTTACAAGACATTGCGCAATATGCCTACTCGATTCTGTATCATTCGTTGATCTCCGAATACAATCCCGACTTAATTCCTTGGGGTTTTACTCAGACTTCAAAACTCCAAATTACTTGAATACATTCTATAATATTTATATAGCTCGGAATCACTCCTACAAGGCATAAAACACACAATTAGTGCAAAACACTAACGATTAAAGCGCAAACTCAACTAAAGTGTAGTAAATTAGAGTGTAATAATCGATTAAAATACGTAATTATAGCATATCATCACAAAACAAAATAGATATTCAATACATTGCCGTTTGTAGTAATAATTGAATGACTTTTGTTAGCATTAGTATTGATTTGATTTTGGTTTGAGATTTTATTAGCATTATTTAAGTTACTAATATTAATGGCTATAAAACTTATTGGAACATTCAAAAGTTCTAAGCCCAACCTTGAAATAATACATTAAAATATAAAATTATGAAAAAGTTTAAAAAACATTTATAAATTATAATAAGTATATTTATATATATTAAATATACCTAAAATTTCTATATATATAATGTCGGATTGATTTGATTTCGGTTTAATTTTTTTTTAGTTAAATCAAACCAAATCACTTATGGTTGGAACTTTTTTTCTAACATCAAACTATAGTCAAAATTATATTTTTTGATTTGTCTCAAATTATCAGGTCGATGATGTTTGGCAGTTTCCCCCACTATTAGTTATGATAAAGATGAATTAATTTTAGTATATCTCTGTAAAAGACCCTTTGCTTTTTGCTCCTCTCAATATAACTGTTGATGAAAGTACAAGTATATTTCTTTCAGGTGAGGCTCGAATATGTTGCTCTAATCAACATATAGACATTATTAGCAGTCTTTAATGCTCAAATTTCATCAAGAATATCTAATGCCAATACTACTAGTTATCTTTAATATATCTTTTTTCAAAAATTGACTGACTCACCAGCTAAACACTAAAAAATAATTTCTAGGAAATTGTTTTCACAGAAAACATACTAAAAGAATATTCACGAAAAAAGACTTCGACGTACCCCACAATGCAACTAGTCGTCGTGAATCGGTAACTGTTGAAAGATAGGACGGAAGGTACTGTTCGAGAGTGGAATATTTAAGAACTTGAACCGAGAAATGGCTTGCTGACGAGTCCCAAGTTCAATTCAGATTTTTTCTTGAAATTAATTAAATCTAGAGTCGTCCCTTTTTTTACCCGTAATGCAATATCGTATTGCGTCAATTTTATGACTAATTCTCAGTGGAAATTTTAGTTCTCAAAAATTTGGTGTTCAGTTATGGTTTTATAAAATAGTTCCTCCGCCGGAATCCAAATGAGAGAGAGAAAGAAGCTGCTCAAGTTTCTTCTAGTTATTTATTATAATTCATGATTTCCGCACCTCTTACCGCAACATAACTGAAAATAACAGAATTTACAACATGGGGTTAAAATCATGTAAACAGAAAAAAGAGGAGAGAAGAGTTCGGAAAGAAAATTTTGGAACGTGCTCAAGTCTATTTCTTGATGTAACTTTATGAGTTCATGGAATGAAAATAGTGACCGAGATACTAGAGCGGTTAATATAGGCTTGGCCCGTTGAGCTGACTCAATCAAATCCATGATTTACTAAGATTGGAATATAATTTTTGGAACTCATTTAAAAACAAAGTTTTTAAGTTTGAATCGAGTAAGCTCATGACACGTGAAGTTTGATTGAAGCTGGATCGGGCTGGACCGTGTGCCTAATAAAAAAATTTAAAATATATAAATATTATACTGTCAGAATTGGATCTTTACTTAGAGGTAGGGGTATACATAGGTCGGGTTGGTTCGTACTTTACAATTACCAAACCAAACCAATTGTGTCGGATTATTAAATCTAAAGATCAAACCAATAAAACTCGGATTTTTCACTCTCGATTTTTCTCAGATTTTCAGGTTATTCGGGGTTTTTTCCAGTAAAATTTTCATAAAATGCTCAAAATATTTCTTTAGTCCTAGTAAGATACAAATATATAAAGTATTTTCAAGAAAATAATACGAAATATGAGATATGTCATGGCATTATCCTAAAATATTCAATAATAAAGTCAATAAAATTATATAATATAAATATTGCTAATTAAAAATTCATAATAAAAATAAACATAATCTAAGAGTACTAAGTCACGCTAAAATATGTAGACTAATTAGGAAGTTTAAATACATGACTAAATGCTAAAGAAAAAATAAAAATTGGTAATGCATTTTATCTAAATTATTGAAAAACCAAAAATAGATATTCAATACATTCCCGTTCGTAGTATTGAATTAAATGTCTTTTATTAGCATGCCTTAGTATTGATTTAATTTTGATTTGGGCTTTTGTTAGCACTGTTTAATTTACTAATGTTAATGGTTATAAAACTTATTAGAATATTCAAAAGTTCTACGTACAACATTGAAATAATACCTCAAAAAAATAAATGAAATCTGTTAAGAAATATTTATAAATTATATCACAATAAGTATATTTATCTATAAAAATGTATCTAAAACTTCAATATATGTAATGTCGGGTTGGTTTGGTTTCGGTTTGACTTTCTTTAGTTAAAACCAAACCAAACCAATTATGGTCGGATTATATTTTCAACACGAAACCAAATCAAACCAACCCATAGTCGGGTTTTTTCTTGATTTGACTCGGATAATCGGGTTGGTGCGATTTATTGGTTTGTTTTGTACACCCCTACTTAGAGGAACCAAAGCTTGATCTTGAGAAGTTTCAAGATATGGATATTGTTATGCATTGGGAGGACCATTCTGGAAAATATCCCAATCTTTCAATGATGGCACGTGATGTACTTAGTATCCTATTACCAATGTAGCATCGGAACTAATATTTAGCATTAATGGGCGTGTTCTGAAAAGGTACAGAAGTTGCATCCATTATGAAAATGTCCAAACACTTGTTACTACTCGAAATTGGCTGCACGACTTTTTCGAAACTCAAACTGGTTATATTTTTTATGTGAATTTGAATATTAGTTTTAAAATTTTTATTATTCTTATTATTTAACTAAATAATATTGCATATAAATTCTAAACGTAGATGAAACTAAAGATGATAAGACAATCTTATCACAAGCGGATTCAAATATATTTGATGACGATGATGTGTTCGATATCTCATAAGCATCATGGACGTTCTCTCTTGAATAGTTTATTTTACGTTTTAACTTTTAGTAATGAAATATAGTCTTGTCTTTTAATTTTTAGTGTTTATTGTGATATATAATAATAAGTTATTAGGTTTTGTAAAAATTTTCCAATAAGATATTTTTTACTGTAACTTTTAAATATCTAGTATCCTTTTTTAGATTAGACCTTAAAGAAAAAAAATAAAATTATATTTTAAAATATATTGGGCCGGCTTGTAGGAGCCCATGGCCCACATAAGGCTGGGTGGGTTGGGGTGACCATTGGGCCGAGCTGTGCTAACCCGACCGGCCCATATTGATAGCTCTAGAGACACCTTTAAAAAGAGGTGTCATCCGACACCGTCTCGCAAAATATTTTCCTCATGTATGTGTGCATATATTTTTCAAAAGCTAACATGTATATCTAAAGCCAACATAATCCTAGAGACTCAAACCTACTTACGTGAGGAAAATGATGGGCATTGAGAAACTCCAATTGTGTGAGCACCTGAAACATGTTAAAATATAGTAAATAAGAGACGGCTGATTCTTCAATGAGATGATCATACAATTCATCATGATAGCAGAGACAGAATCTGGCCTATATATATAAATATGGACTAGAAAAGTTAATTGAGAATATGAATTTTGACTTGCCCGACAATAGGACTAAGTCTTTTAGATCAAGTCCTTTCTTGGCAAAAGATGACTGAAGTCATGTGAAGTTACTAGTTGGAGCTGGAATGTCTGCTAAGGCTTCTAAGGTATTTGATATTCTTCCATCTCTTCTACCAGTTGGCACTTTCCAGTATGGTCCTCCCTATATATTATTGAGAAAAAGTAGAAGGTGAAAATAAAAATGGTTCAAGAAGTAAATTATTTATTTGCTCAAATATTATTTGCTTACAGTGACAACTACAGAGTCTCTAGCAACCAAGGCAACAATATCAGCACAAGATACAACTCCGGGACATTCTTCTTCCACTATTTTCTTCACACCATCAATGAAGGAGAACCCTCTCAGTGTTTGATTTGGAACTGCCACTTTTTTGGTCTGATTTCCCGTACTCTTAGTCGAATTCAGGAGCACAGAAGCATCACATCCCTGCCAATACAACAATAACAATTACATCTTAATTAGTAAAAAGTTTGGGTCAGTTATATGATTCATCATTCATGTCGCGCTATTTAATTTTGTCTCAATCCAATTAGAATAAATGTATGTATTTAGTTACCCTGACAAAGCAATCATGAAAATGCATTCTGAGTAAGGCAGCTGCGAGAGACGGAGCGTTAGGAATGTGCTTCTGGACATAGTCTTGAATAATCTTCTCTGCTTTTGGGCAACTCTTGCGTAGAAGTTGAGTTGTAACTGGGCATGGCTAGATCCTAGGATTCCTACAAAAATCAATACTAGAAAACTCAAAGAGTTAAATATAGCCATATTACGGAATGCTACTTAGTTTACATAAATATGGTTTTCTCTTGGTTCTCTAAGGCTATAGAAATCTTATTATACTCGGAGTAACCATCTAGGAAATAATAGTATTCCTAGCCAGCTAATCTATCAAGCATTTGGTCAATAAATGGGAGAGGGAAGTGGTCCTTTCAGGTGGAATTATTCAATTTTCGGTAATCTAATACAAATCCTCCACCCAGTGACAGTTCTTGTGGGAATCAAATCATTATGTTCATTAACAATCACAGTAATCCCCCCCCCCCCCCTTGTTAGGTACACATTGAATGGGGCTTACCCATTTGCTATCTGAGATTGGAAATACAATACATGCATCAAGCCACTTAATCAATTCTTTTCTTACCACTTCTTTCATGATTGGATTTAGTCGGCATTGTTACTCTACACTTGGCTTGTGTCCGTCCTCCATGAGGATTTTATGCATGCAAAACCCAAGGGCTTGCTTGTGCTCACGTAGCACTCTCAGCAGCTTCTCTTCCTGCAATTTAGACGATTCAGAAGAAACAACAACAGGTAAAGTCTTAGAGTCACCCAAATAAGCATATTGAAGATGAGGTGGTAGAGGTTAAACTCCAATTTTGGAGCCTCCTCAATTGACGGTTTTGGAGGTAGCCCATTTGGTCTGTTCAAAGGCCAAAGGGGTGTATCCCCTGCATGTAGGCACAAGATGTATCTAGGATGTGCATCATCCATTTAACCTCATCATCAACTCCCAAGCTATCGAAGAACATGAGTGCTTTATCTAGAGAATCGTCTAGATATACACTTATGTCAAGCATATGTTCATCCACCTCAACAACAGATATCATGGAGAGATCCTCATAGTGGCGAGAAAGTTGGATTGCTTTGTAGAAATTAAAGACTGATTCCTCATCATCCACTCTCAAAATCATTTTTCCCTCTCTCACTTTGATAATGGCATCACTAGTAGCCAAGGGAGGTCGCCCCAATATGATTGGAACCATTTTGTCAGCCTCATAATCTACGATAATGAAGTCCACCGGAAAGATAAATTTCCTAATTTTACAGCAGCACATCTTCAATTACTCCCTCAAGGTGTGCTATTGACCTATTATCTAGCTGCAACATTATAGTAGTTGGCCTTGTATCTCCCAAGCCTAGTTGCTTGAACAAGGATAAGGGCATCAGATTTATGCTTGCCCCCAAATTGTAGAGCACGGCCCACATCAATATTACCAATGCGCACAGGAATGGTGAAGCTGCAAGGATCCTTAAGCTTTTGAGGAAGCTTGTTCTGGACCCTTGAATTGCACTCCTCAGTAAGTGCAACTGTCTCAAATTCAGTTAATCTTCTCTTGTGAGCAACTATATCTTTTATGTACTTTGCATACTTTGGAATTTCATGCAGCACATCAACGAGTGGAATATTAAATTGAACTTGGATGAACATGGAGAGAAATTTGTTGAATATGCGATCATCATTCTTCTTCTGCAATCTATAGGGGGAAAGGTGGTGGGGGCCTCGGAGCCTCCACTGGCTCTAGAATTTCAGCAACATTCTTTGGCTTGTGCGTCTCTTTAGGAATTAACCCCCCTCCCCCCCCCCCCCAGGTATGAGCTTGTCTTCCCTTTTCTTTGGCGCCTCTTTGAGCTCCCTCCCGTTTATGAGTGTAACTTTATTCACTTGAGGGTTCTTTCCTGTATCAGTGGGAGAGCGCCTGAAGGTCTAGTGTTTTGGTTCGTTGCTAACTGCCCTATTTGCCTTTCAAGATTTTTGAAGTCGGTCCTGCGCTGTTGATTGTCAATCAACAAATTCTTTAGCAAATCATTGCTACTCTCTTCCATTTGTTGGGGTGGCTTTTGAAGCTGATTAATACTCCCTTGGGGTGTATACTAATTCTGATTCTGTTGATTTCCACCCCATGAGAAGTTAGGGTGATTTTTCCAATTTGGATTGTAAGAATTTATGTTGTGCATGCTAATTCGGTGGACCTCTGTTCTGTTGCCCCATATAATAGATGGATTCTGGATTCGTGAGACATATGTCACTCGTATGATTGTCCCCATATAATTCGCAGCAAATAGCCATTTGTTGTACATGTTGCATTATTTGTGGTTGCTGCATTGTCATCCTAGTCATCTGGTTGGCCAACTTTGCAATATCGGCTCTGATGGCTGACAAGTCGTCGAGCTCAAGTAATCCAGCTGATTTTTTCCTAATTGCTTTTCGTGAATCACCCTCACCTTGCCAATTATGATCATTAGCAGTGAAGTTATTCAGTAAGATTTGGATTTCACTGTACGCTCTGGCCATGCAACTACCTCCACAAGCAGAATCAAGATTCATCTTTGATGCATCATCTAACCCATCCACGAAAATGTGATCCAATATCTCGTTAGTTTGACAATGATGTGGACAGTCTCTGAGCATCTTCTTGTACCTTTCTCATGCTTGACAAAGTGTCTCGTCATCTCATTGTTCGAACCCAAGAATTTGACTCCTCAATATCTTTGTTTTCTTAGTGGGAAACAACTTGATTAAGAATTTCCTTGCTAGATCGTCCCAAGTGCGAATGAGTTTGCGAGTTCCTTCTACAACAACTCCTTAGCGCCCCCAAACAATAAAAAGGGGAAAAGTGTCAGCCTGACATAGTCCTTGAAAACATTCGGATAATTGTAAGTGTCCGTAACTTCCAAGAAATTCTTAACATGCTGTTGTGGATCTTTATGAGATAGACCCACATATTGCCCTGTGGACCGGATCAACTGTACCATGTATTGTTTGAGTTCAAAGTGCCTCGTGATATCAGGCTTCACAATAGCCTGAGTCATATTAGCAAGGCTAGGCCTTGCGGCTTCAATCACAGCGCGCTCCTCATTCCTTGTCATTTCTATTGGCTGTGGTTGAACTACTATGTCCAACTCTCTACCAATTCTTGTTCTTGCATCTACTTCCCTCCTCACTCTGTGAAGTGTTCGTTCAATTTCAGGATCAAGGTGAAATAGATTGTTTGTGCTTCGGCTCCTCTGCATTCAAAAGAAAAGCATGTGTTCACACAAATGAGGTAAACTAAAAATTAAAGCTTGAACAAATAATTAATAAAAGCTTAACCCACTCAGGTAGCTAATTTTATGTCCCCGGCAACAGCGCCAAAAACTTGATGCGATCAAATCACTCACACAAGTGCACGTGATCGTCAAGTAATAAAGTAGTGAGTAGAGTATCATTCCTACGATGATTGTGATTAACTATTTACTTATTCAAACTCAATTAACTTATTGATCCAAGAGATTTCTCACAAAATATAGTTATCTTTAATTTACTACCTAAAATATCAATTACTAAACTGACAAAAATAACCAACCAAACAAATAGCAGTTTCGAATCACAATCAATAGGGGAGAATATTCCAGGGTCACGGGCTAGTTAACAATCGTGTTGCGTTCTTGGTTTAAATTTAACTGATTAATGTATCTGGATTGTTGATTGACATGGTTAATATCGCTAATAATAATCTGTCGACTCCTTATTCACCTATTCAAGTTAACTTAATGCCTATACATCTATGGAATTAAAATTAACAAGAATGCATTTATAAATCATGTATTTAACCAAGCAAGGCAATTAGGTATATGTCTATCCTAATTGCAAATCAGTCCCCCGATGCACAGGTTCAAGAACTTGCTCTATGTAATTCTATATGCAATCTAAAGTTTCCACTTTCGAGTTCAACTTTATATTCGTATATAATATTTCACTGTTAGCTATTCAGCAAAATAATTGTGAACGGAATTAAATAAACAACCCAATATGATAAAATCAACTTCGTTAAATTAAACTATGAACAACAACGTTCATGTTTCACCCATGACCCTAGAACAAGAAGTTTTAGCCACTCATAGTAGTGTTCATCTCAGTAATATTTACTTTCATTCAGAACGTAAAAACAAGAAGAAGAAAAGAAAAACTTGATGTTGGATTTTCCTCTTTGCCTTTTGCCTCTCTGTTTCTTGCACTAAATTATGAAAAATCTCTTTTTTATCCTTGGGCGAGCTTGACTTTATATAGGTTAAGTGAAATTTTCTCCAGATTTCAATTTTGCCCCTAACAAATCTTTTCCGGAACTGGGACTAGCACGAATGGGCTAATGCTCGCGCTAGTCTCGTGACATTCTGTCTCCCGCTTCTGGACTAGCGCGATCGCGCTACTACTAGCGCTAGAGCTCGTGCTAGTTCAGGCCATTTGTTCTTCACTTCTTTGTTCTACTCTTTGCGCGCACTCAGCTCCGAGGGGTCTTTCTTGCTCCAATGTAGCTTCAATCACAACTTCAAGGCATGATATAGGCTCACCATCCTGCAATGTGTAAAATTCATAATTAAAAACCATTTTTCATCAATTAATCATATTATGATATTAAAACATAATCAAGAAAAAGCATAAATAATCGTCAAATCACCTAAACCTAGCCTATTATCAGGTAGACCGTAAAGTTCTTTTCAAATGATTCCATTTCTATGTGATCTTCCCAATTAATTTAGCAAAAGAGGAATTGTCTTAGGGGTATAAATATTTTTCATTCATCTATCGGTACAAAAATGGCCCCTCCACTCCCCCCCCCCCCCCCCCCTCCCTTTTCAGCAATACTAAATTAAAAAAAATATTTAAATTTCATGTGGCAGTTCATTACTGATCTAATTTTAAATCTTGATCCCTATTAAATAAATCCACCCTAATTGTCCATTTTCTGACCCAAACAGTAACCCGCCCGAAAAATATCTCACCAGAAAAATAATTTTTTCCGATATTTTTGTTCTACTTTATCCTTCTTTTGTATTCTTTTGTCGTTCTCAATCCTATTTTGTTTTTAGTCATAATTTTTTTTAAGACCAACACAATATGGATATCAAACTTTACTAATATTCATTATATCAGACAAGATAATTTAATCAAATATGCCTAAGAAGTAATATATTAACCCAAATAAAAAAATAAGCAAGGGAGTTTAACTCCTTAGCAATTCTTACTATAAGGGATTTGCGAGACAATAACGACATTAAAAATTCTCAATAAGGCTATAAAGTTGCATAAAACTGGAAAACGTACAGACGGCCAGATACTTTTTTGAAGGATCAAATTTTATTTTTCTTCCTTTTATTTTATTGTATAAATTTATTTCCACCAAAATTTGTTAAGTTTAAATGTTTCTTAAAACATTATAGTCATTATGATATTGATGATTTTGATTTTTCCAAATTAAAAGTATTTAAAGAAAATAGTATTAGAAGATAATACTTTAATTGATATATTCAATCATATAAAAATATTATTCTTTTATAAATGCCTTTAATGCTTATAAAATAGTGTTAACAATTCATATAATAGTTGTCTCATCAAAAAAGAGTTTTTCAAAATTAAAATTAATAAAATCTTACCTTAGATCAATACGTCACAAGAAAAATTAAATGGATGAGATACATTTCTGGATAGCAAAAGTGGATTGGTAATTTTAGAAGAAATCTATTATAGAAAATTAGTACTCGTTATTTTACATCTCAAAGAGCTAAAAAAAGTAGATTTTGAATTAAAATATATACTCATGAGGTTTTCTTTAAATTACAAAAAGTAAAATAAGTCATCTCATCAAAGTTTTGTTTTAGGCCACCAAACTTCGTTGAGCCCCCTGTTTATATATATATATATATATATATATATATATATATATATATATATATATATATATATATATATATATTACATTTAAAAAATATGTAAAAAATAATATAAGTCATAATAATTAATAATTTAAAATATTTCAAAAGGCATAAAAATATGGGATAATATAAGATACACAAGGAAGAATGGGGGCTGCTAATGAACCAAAGAACCTGTTTGAAGAAGAGAAAGACCTTCTGCTACAACTAGAGAAATGCGATAAGATTGAGGAGTCCATCTACAAACAGAAATCAAAAGTACAGTGGTTGCAATTGAGTGCTTATTTCTTTGCTAGCATGAAGGGAGAAGGTACAAAATCAGATAACAAAACTCATACACAACAATGGAGATGTGTTGACAGATTATAAAAAGATTGAAGCTGAAGTGGTTGGATTTTACAAGCAGCTAATAGGAATTGTAAATTGTAATGTACTTTCTATTTACCCTAGATGGATAAGGAATGGAGCAGTCCTTACAAGAAGCCAACAAATACAACTTATAACTCTATTTACAAAGGAAGATATAATTGAAGCACTAAATAGCATTGATGATATGAAGGCACCTCGAGGGGATAGCTTTAATGCATATTTTTTTAAGAAAGCATGGAACATTACTGGTGAAGAGATTGTAAGTGCATTCTTAGACTTCTTCAGCACAGGAAAAATGTTTAAATCAATCAACATTACAATAGATACTCTAATACCCAAAGTCAAGAATCCAACTTCGATCACAGAGTACAAGCCAATTTCATGTTGCACCACTCTGTAAAAGATTATATCCCAAATACTGACAGGTAAATTGAGGCAAGTGATGAATACTTTGGTAGATGAGAGCCATGCAGCTTTTGTCCCTGGCAGAGTTTTGATAGATAACATATTGCTCACTCATGAGTTGATAAAGGTATATGGCAAGAAAGAGATTTCACCTAGATGCATGATCAAGATTGACATACAAAAAGCATATAATTCTCTTGAATGGATATTTCTAGAACAAGTATCGGCAAGGCTATATTTTCCTAAAGAGTTCATAGGGTGGATTATGGGATGCATTAGAAATGTGTCATACTCTATAAATATTAATGGAAGTTCTACTACGTCATTTGAAGCTAAGAGGAGGGTGAGATAGGGAGAACTAATGTCACCATTATTATTTGTTTTAGCAATAAAATATTTGACTAGGATTTTGAAACAGTTGAATTTAAATTTTTAATTACCATCCCAAGTGTGTGATAACTTCCAGCCGTATTTCTAGATGTTCAAACTAGCAAACTTTGACGAGCCTCCAACAAGTTGCAGCTCACAATGGTTGAACAAGCCAACCATAGCCTCCATGGGAAGCTTCTTTATTCACACGAGAATTTTCAATAAAAACTCTCACCATTTTTACTATAAATAGAGGTGCTTGCCTTCATTGTAAATCATTACAAAATTAGAGTGTTCATCACCAAGAAGAGTGAGAACAAGAGTGATCCTAGATAGTGATCCTCGTTTGTGAGGTTTTTGAGAGTTTTCTTAATGAATTTTGTAAATACTCGTGTAATCTATTCTTGTGAGTAATAGAGGTTGTTTTTCTCTCAAATTTGTGTTTACCAACGACCAATCGATCCGCATACCCCAACAAGTGGTATCAGAGCCAGGTTAGAGGCGTTGGTCGAGTTTTTAAGTGACGGGCCAAATTTAGGTTTTCGAAGATTTGCTCGAAATCCAATTTTGATGGCACCATTGGATTTGTCTCGTCGAACGGAGTCCAACCCACCAAACATCGACCTAATCGGAGTTCAAACGAGCCCAGAAATCACGGTCAAAGTTTGGTCAACTTTGCCGGAGGTTAGCCGGGAACTCGCCGGAGAAGACGACCGGTCAACTGTAGTGAACCAGTCAACTCTCTGAAATTGCAGATTGGTCCTTCAACTATCAAAAATTACATTTTTGCCCTTATAGTGGAATTTCAGCCACGAAGTGTCAATTCCACCATTTTCGACCATTCCGGACGCAACGGTGAATTTTGTGTTTAAAGATTCAATCCTGATCGTGTTGAAAAATTATTTTGTAAGATGATAATGTCCACAGAAGAGTCAACATCATCTTTCGGAGCCATGATTACGCTTACTGCCACAAATTACACGCTATGGAGACCTCGGATGGAAGATCTCCTAAGCTGTAAAGATTTGTTTGATCCCATAGAATTGATGGGTAAAAATCCTGATCCCGCCAAGGAGTTAAAGTGGAATAAATCAAATCGAAAAACTATTGGTCAAATCCGTTAATGGATTGATCATAGTGTCTTCCACCATGTTGCACAAGAAACAGACGCATATACCCTCTGGAAGAAGTTGGAAGACATGTACCAGGCCAAGACCGCTCGGAATAAGGCCCTATTGATGAGGCGCTTAGTCAACAAGAAGCTAAAAAATGAAACTTCAGCTGCCGAGTATACCAGTGAGTTCCAAAACCTGTTCAACCAGTTGTCATCTGTAGAGATGCCACTTAGCGATGAAGTTCAGGCGCTGTTACTACTCAGTTCCCTTCCCAATAGTTGGGAAACGCTGGTCGTATCACTCAGCAACTCAACCCCTAATGGAAAACTTAATATGTCAATGGTCAAGGATGCCATATTCAATGAAGAGGTAAGGAGAAAGGAGATGGGCACAGATCAGACCCATGCCTTTGTCACAGAGAACCGGGGGAGGCAACAAAAGAGTAGCAAAAGCAAATGGAGAGGCAGAAGCAAGAGCAGGGGCAGGTCCACTGATGGCAGAAAACCAACATATAAGTGCCATCATTGTGGAATAGAGGGACATATGAAGAAGAACTGCTACAAATGGAAAGAGGAGCAAGGCCAGAGCAGTTCGCAGCCGAAGAACAAGGGTGGAGAAACGTTAGTTACTATCTCTGGTGATGTAGCTTATTGTTCAACCCAAGATGAGACATGCCTTCACGTCTCACGAGAAGACACGGAATGGGTGGTAGATACTGCAGCATCCTACCACGTGGCTCCATACAAGGAATACTTCACAATATACAAAGCCGGTGACTTTGGAGTAGTGAAAATGGGAAATTCCAGTTCCGATGAGATTGTCGGAATTGGTGATGTCCAGATAAAGACAAGTTCCGGGAGCACAATCACTTTAAAGGATGTCCACCATGTGCCAGATCTTCGGCTAAATCTATTGTCAGGAATAGCTCTTGACAAATAGGGCTATGATAGTCACTTCAGTGAAGGCACATGGAAGTTAACAAGAGGCGCTATGACAGTCGCCCGAGGACATATTTGTGGCACGCTATACATGACTCATGTGAAGATATGCACAAACAGCCTCACCGTTGCAGAAAAGGAGGTTTCTGAAAATTTATGGCACCAGAGACTCGGCCACATGAGTAAGAAAGGGTTGTCTACCCTAATAAAAAAGGAGTTCATCAATGTGGACAAGGATGCTGTACTAAATCCTTGCAATCATTGTCTGTTTGGTAAGCAGCATAGAGTCTCGTTTATTTCCTCTTCAACGAGAAGATCAGAGTTAGTCAGTCTGGTACACTCTGATGTTTGCGGTCCCTTAAAGGTTGAATCACTCGGCGGCAATCGATACTTTCTAACATTCATTGATGTTGCTTGTCGAAAGGTGTGGGTGTATTTCTTACGGACGAATGACTAGGTGTTCGATTACTTCAAACTGTTCCATGTCCTGGTAGAACGTGAGACAGGAAAGAAGTTGAAGTGTCTTCGATCCGACAATGGAGGTGAATACTCTTCCAGGCAGTTCAATGCCTATTGCAGATCATATGGCATTCGACATAAGAAGACGGTCCCGCGCACCCCTCAACACAATGGTGTAGCTAAAAGAATGAACCGAACAATCATGGAACGTGTTCGGAGCATGCTCAGTATGGCTAAGCTGCCAAAGCCATTCTGGGGAGAAGAAGTCAGAGCCGCCTGTTACTTGATCAACCGATCTCCATCAGTACCATTGAATTTTGAAGTTCCGGAGATGCTTTGGTCTGGAAAGGATCCATCATATTCTCACTTAAGAATATTTGGATGTTTGGCGTACGCACACGTATCCAAGGAGCTCAGGCAGAAGCTAGATGCAAGGACCTCTCCATGCATATTCATAGGATATGGAGATGAAGAATTTGGATAAAGATTATGGGATCCAAAGGAGAAAAAGGTGATCAGAAGCAGGGACGTAGTGTTACGTGAAAACCAGACAATAGAAGATATTGAAATGCCCAAAATATCTCAGAAGCCAAATGTTGCTCCTCAGGTGCCAGAGGCAACAGCAGAATCATTCATGAGAAATGAAGATACATTGCCAGAAGATATTCCAGAAGTAGAAGACAATGAGGAAGAAGACGGTGTTGAGCAGGGGGAGCCACAACCCGCTCTGCCAGATGTTCCAGAACCATCACAAGACTCAGATGATGGTGGATTTCCTCATATTCCAGAAGTTCGTAGATCTGAACGAGGTCGGATTCCATCGAGAAGATATCCAGAATCCAAATATCTTCTACGTACCGAAGATGGAGAACCAGAGAGTTTCCATGAAGCAGTATCTCATAAGGACAAAGAACAGTGGTTGCTCGCAATGCAGGATGAGATGGAATCTCTGCAGAAAAATCAGACTTATGAGATTGTAGAACTTCCAAAAGGGAAGAAGGCACTGAAAAATAAATGGGTGTTCAAGCTGAAGAAAGATGGCAGTGGAAAAGTGGTGAAATATAAAGCACGATTGGTAATCAAAGGATTCCAGCAGAAGAAGGGAATCGACTTTGATGAGATTTTTTCACCCGTAGTCAAGATGACTTCAATCAGAGTCATACTTGGATTGGTCGCAAGTATGAACTTGGAGCTTGAACAGATGGATGTGAAGACAGCGTTTCTTCATGGAGATTTAAAAGAAGAAATCTATATGCAGCAGCCCGAAGGTTTTGAGGTTTCAGGAGATAGCCTCATGTGCAAGCTGAAGAAGAGTTTGAATGGTTTGAAGCAGGCACCAAGACAGTGGTACAAGATGTTTGACTCGTGCATGGTGAGTCAAGGGTACAAGAAAACTGCCGCAGATGAATGTGTTTACATTCAGAAATTTTCAGACGGGAATTTCGTTGCTCTGCTACTATATGTAGATGATATTCTGATCGTGGGGAAAGCACAACGAAGATCAACCAGCTGAAGAAGTAACTCTCTGAGTCTTTTGACATGAAAGACTTAGGACCGGCTCAACAAATATTGGGAATGCAGATCACCCAAGATAGGAAGAATCAGAGGTTATGGCTATCTCAGGAGAAGTATATTGAATGAGTGTTTGCACGGTTCAATATGAACAATGCCAAACCAGTTATCATTCCATTAGCCAACCATTTCAAGCTAAGCAAGAGTTCCTGTCCTCATCCAAGGAAAAGATTGGGGAGATGCCGTCAGTACCATATTCTTCAGCAGTTGGAAGTTTGATGTATGATATGGTGTGTACGAGGCCCGATATTGCTCATGCAGTGGGGACGGTGAGTTGTTTTCTCTCCAACCCCGGGAAAGAGCATTGGGAGGCAGTAAAGTGGATTCTTAGGTATCTTAAGGGTACAATGAAATTATGTCTTTGTTACGGGGGAGCTGATCCAATCTTGGAAGGCTATACATATGCAGAAATGGCCGGAGATCTTGATAGTAGAAAATCTACTTCAGGATTCATTTACACTTTTGCATGGGGAGCAGTTTCATGGCAGTCTAGGCTGCAGAAGTGTGTTGCTTTATTCACAACCGAAGCAGAATACATTGCTGCCGCTGAAGCTGGAAAAGAGATGTTGTGGCTAAAGCGTTATCTCCAAGAGTATGGAATCAAACAAAAGGAGTACAACGTACATTGTGACAGTCATAGTGCTTTGGATTTGAGCAAGAACTCCATGTACCATTCCCGTACAAAACATATTGATATTCGCTATCACTGGATACGCGAGGTGATGGATCGACAACTGTTGAGACTAGTGAAGATCCATACGAAGGAGAATCCAGCTGATATGTTAACAAAGGTAGTGACTCGAGAAAAGCTAGAGTTATGCAGAAACATAGCCAGGATGTTTATTTCAGATACGGCTGGAGAGGGAGAATTGATGACTTCCAGCCGTACTTCTAGATGTTCAAACTAGAAAACTTTGACAAGCCTCCAACAAGTTGCAACCCACAATGGTTGAACAAGCCAACCATAGCCTCCATGGGAAGCTTCCTTATTCACACGGGAATTTTCACAAAAAAACCCTCACCATTTTTACTATAAATAGAGGTGCTTGCCTTCATTGTAAATCATCACAAAAATTAGAGTGTTCATCACCAAGAAGAGTGAGAAAAAGAGTGATCCTAGAGAGTGATCCTTGTTTGTGAGTTTTTTGAGAGTTTTTTTATGAGTTTTGTAAATTCTCGTGTAATCTATTCTTGTGAGTAATAGAGGTTGTTTTTCTCTCAAATTTGTGTTTACCAACGCCCAATTGATCCACATACCCCAACAATGTAAAAAATTGAATATTATCCAATTCAGTTTTGCAGATAATTTACTATTATTCTGTCGAGGTGATGTGAAGTCCATACAATTGCTATATGAATGTTTCCATAGTTTCTCAAAAGCTTCAGGGCTTGTTGAAACCCAACGCAAAAGTTGCAAGTATTTTGGTGGAGTCTTGATACCAGTGCAACAAGAGATTATTTAGACCACTGACTTTACAATAGGTGAATTTCCTTTTCGATACTTAGGAGTACCTTTGAGATCAAAGAGATTATCAGTAAGCCAATGTCAAGCTTTACTAGATAAAATGGTGAGGAGAGTTAAGTAGTGGACGGTAAAATTCCTAAGCTATGCTGGAAGATTGTAGTTGATGAAAAGTGTAGTAATAGCCATACAATCTTTCTGGTCACGGATTTTTTTTCCTTACCAAAGAAAATCATTCAGTCAGTTGAAGCTGTATGCAGAAAATTTCTTTGGGAAGGTAATACTAATGTGAGTAAGAAAGCTTTGGTGGCATAAGATAAACTGTGCAGACCTAAATCAAAAGGGGAATTGCATATTCCTAACCTTAGTATGTGGAATAGAGCAGCACTACTGAAGCATTTATGGAATATCTGTAAGAAGATGGATAAATTATGGATAAGATGAGTGTATATACTACATAAAAGGCAAGGTTCCTTGGTTAGTGAATGCGAAGCAAGCTTCATGGATAGCTAAGAAGATATTACATGCTGAAAAATACATAACTGAAGTTGGGTTGATATACAACAACAAAGGCTGCCAAGATGGAGGTTCATGCTATATCTAGCGATGCCGGAAAAGTTGTATACTAAAGACGGACTAAGTAAGTGGGGGATACAAGTTAATCAAACATATCATTTATGTGATCAAGAGATGAAAAGCCATCAACATCTCTTCTCTGCATGCATATTTTCAGCAGACACATGGGAAAAACTGTTACCATGGCAGGGGGATTGCACGAAGGATATATAATTACGTTGAGGAGATTAAGTGGCAACAGAACATGTCAAAGGAAAAGGGGGCAAAAGTTGTGATCTATAGGATGAGCATTTGATGTCTATCATTTGTGGATGGAAAGAAATTAAAGAATTTTTCAGCAGGAAAGGAGATGCAGTGAAGACATTACTAGACAGATAATTCAAGATATATATTGTATAGTCAATAGGCAGAGTAGTTTGAGGAAAGAAATATAAATTTTAAATTTTTACCTATAGAAGGTATGATGATAGATAGGATGAGAGTCTATTGAGTTTGGGGCCGTCTGTCCAAACTTAGGAATCTATTTATTCTTGTAAATATTTTATGTGATAATAAAAAGTTTAATTATCAAAATAAAAATATGGTTTAAAAACTTTTTTGATTCTCAAAATTAAATAGTGTCACATATATTGAGATTATCGGAGTGATAATTATAATGCCAGATCTTTCATCTTTCTTAGTGTTTATAAAAACTAAACAACAAAATATTATAATAACTTTGTAACCGCATGATCTAGAAAATAGTCATTATTTCTTTCATTCATTCACCCATAATTCTCCCAACTTTTTATCCACTAAATTATCCACCAATCAACTAATATATGTTTATTATCCAACTACCATTTTATTTACTCTATGGAAGAAATTCTACATACATAAATATGAGCCTTTCTTCCTTGTATTAGTGAGCAAAAACTATTTTTAGTGTATATATAAAAGTGATATTCTGTTGTGAAAAAAACAATAGCTGTGAGAAATTAAGAATAAAGTTTGAGTTTCCAACTTATTTACTACAAAAGAGAGTATTATCTTTATAATTATCATTGTTGAATCAATAAAGATAGATCACATAGCTTTCAATGGAATTCCTTCTCTTTCCTCTTTATTCTTACACTACGAAACTGTACATCAAGAATGTAAGCCCGTCATTTACATTCGATACCTTTTATAATCTTAAAAAGTTTATGAGCTTAATTATATCAAATTTTCTTATTCAATATTCTTTGATCTAGAGTTAATTATCCTTGGCTACGATTTATTCTCTATTTTCTCATTAATTCATTTTAAGGAAAAGTTTAATACTTTTTTAGTAAAATAATTTGACACCGTCAGTGTGATTTTCTAGCTAACATTTAGTTTCCTTTATATCTAAAGCCGGCCAGAGTTTCACTTCCCGGTTGCCATAGCCTCTCCTTCTCAATGTAAACACCAACTTGAAAAAGTTGTAGGCAAGTTTTTGAAATATTCAAACCAACCAGGGTCAGATATTTGCATGAAATCAAAATTATGAGTCAGATCTCTGCATGAAATCAAAATTATGTCTGATATACATACAAAATCCACGTCTTGCTGTAGTAATGGATTTGGTACATCGTGACTATGAGTCGTCGAAGTATGATTACGGCCACTATGCACTGAGCACGTCCTCAATCCTATTTTCCACATTAACGATTAGATATAGAGCTATACTTTCACCTCATAGGAAGAGACAATAGCCTATCGTGTGATTCTTTGAAATGACTAGCTTGTCCTGCTTTCTTTTTGCATCCATATATACGGAGTATAACTTATGTTTCCCTTATTTTTGTGCATATCGGACGGGATCGGACCAGGACTCGAGCTTGGGACCCTAACGGGAAAAGTAAGTTGTCAGCCCATAAGCCTAGACGTGACTAATAGTGAAGCTAAACACAAGGCTACCAAATCTGAATCCGTCATTCGAGTACGGGATAAAATGAGTCGTCCTATAGCAACCCTCTCCCTTTACCAACCTATCAGGTCAAGGTAATGGAAGATTTCGTTTGGGATTAACTTGTTATCTTTATTTTTTTTCTTTCTTCTTTTGATTAGGATGGGAACACGATAACTCTCCCAGGTATGTGAACAAGGAACAAACGCCATCAGAACAACACACCAGGAAAACGTTCTGCACCATATCATCTCATAGACGAGGTCAAGCAAAACCCTCCACATCGTACCATATTACAAATAACAGACAAACAACTCAGAACAAGCAGACATTATTAAGAAACGATATCCATAATGTGGGACTGAGCAGTGAGCGATGGAACGTACAGTCTCTCCAATACATGCTGAACATGAATTCGAAAAGCTTGCACATATACTCCCTATGACAATCCTACGTCAATTCAGTCAACTAAATAGTGCGAATCACGTCCAAACATTGTTTGAATTAATAAAGTCTCATGGTGCCCAGGAGCCCAAGCAATAAGTTGATCGCCCATCCCATCAACATCCTCTCTAGGTCGAGCAGTGAAGGGACTAGATAAACTGGGACCCCACCGACACATACAAACTATGCAACAATGCATAATATTTTTCGATAAAAGCAAGAGAAAATAAACTGGGATGCATCCCGACGCATGCATAAACGATACAACAACAAGTAATATTCTCCAATGAAAGGGAAAGCAAAAAACATACAAACGGAGACAAGCCTTCTATTTCATTCAAAGAAAAGGTATCTCACAAAGGGCCAAAAAAGGGAAACCCCCCCCCCCCCCCGGCAACAACAAAAGAACAAAAAAATCTAAGTACAAAAGCTATAAAATTCCACTCGGCCTTATCTCCGCTATCGTCCTCTCCAGTATTTTCATCATCGAATGAAAGCCCATCTTCAGTCTCAGCATCCCCACCGGCCTCCGGTGTTGCAGGATCATAATCGCAAGCAAGACAAGCCTCATATGCCTTAACCCTAGCATCTCCAAAAGCAGCCTCAGGAATGCTCCCCGCCGTCCACAAGCCCTTATATATCTCACTAGGCCTCATCATGAACCCATAGCTCATACAAACGGGGGGAACAATAACAGGGCAAATTCTTGAGAGCGGGCCTAAGCCAACAACTGTGCCATTTTGGCCTCGAAAGCCGTGACTCGGTCTCCCAGGATTGAAGCATCTCGATCAAGTTCATCGATTCGCTCCTCGAGCCATGCCTCCCTTAATGTGGTCGTCGTGCTCTCGGCTTCGAGCTCAAATCTGAGGATGCGGATAGTGTCTTCTAATGACACGCCCTCGCCAAAGCGGCCACTCGAGCCCTCTCGTCTCTCTCCAGCTCGACCACCTTCTTTTCTAGCTCAGCCACCTTCTCCGTCCATTCTGCACTTAGATTGGTGAATCTAGTAGCATTTTGCTCAAGCTCATCTTGCAAAGACAGCACCTTCACTTGAAGATCCTCGCACTCCGTTGCAACCCCTTTGCCCACCTCGAGCTCATCATTTTTGGCACTAAGTAGCTCCTCAAGCTTGCTGCATCTACATATAGACCGCGTTAGATCCTCGTCTCGTTTCTCCAGCTCCTCCATAACGGATTGAGTATTACCGTCCACCCTAAGTTGCGCATGTATCTTACGACACCTGTTACGATATCGGTGATACTTCATAGCTATTTTCAAAAATACTTCAGCTCACATCTCGGCCCTACGAGCACTCTCGATCTCCAGCATGTAAGTCTAATAAAGAGGGGAGGAATAAGCGAAAGCAAAATGGCACAAAACAAAGAAAATAGCAAAAGAAAACTCATCCTCAAGGCCATTCCGGTCACACCGCGTGACAAAGCAAAATCATTGATCTCCGAAAGAGACTCGCTTTCAGTCGCGGAGCACAGAAGGTCAAATTGGGGCACCAACTCCACCGTGTCCTCCAACAGGTTAGAGTCCGATGGAATTTCGAGCATATGAGAAGGACGTTCCGCCCTCATATCAACCTTGGTAAAGCCTTCCTCGAACATCCTTATGTCCTAAGGATGGATGTCGGAATTAGATTCATAATCATCTGCTACCACGCCCTTCAATCTCTTATTAGCCAAAGAGGGCGTGCGGCCCTGCCGAGATGATGATGGATCGCTCGAAACGATCGTGAAAGCCCCCGTACTCTATCCTCTTGATAGGGTGGTCTCTTCCATGATCGAAATAGGCATCTCCTCCACACCAAGGCCGGTATCACTGCTAGCTAATGATATTACCAAAGTAGGGTCGTGCCTCGAGGACGTCTCAACCAAAGATACCCCCTCTAACAACCTCTACCTCTTTGACGGTGCCTCTTTGCCACTGTTGCAAGAAGTATCCTTCGTTGAATGGACTGTGGGAACCGGAGTGTCCGATCGACGAGCAATCTCTTAACGAACAGGTTCAATCACGAATGCGGTCCACTGAGCAACCAAACTTTGGATGCCCTCATCAGTAGTTGTCCTTGGAACGAGCCGGGTAGAGGAAGTCGGCTGGTGGAAAGCAAGCGAAAGAGTCCTCGCCATTATCACTCCTCTCCTGCCTACCAATGAGAAGAGATTCGATCAAACAAAGATGGTGTAAAAGAAATTACAGAACAAACCAACAAAGATCGCAACGAGCCGACTCACCAGTAGGAGGCGTGTTCCCAAACCTCTCATGGAAAGGTGCCCATTCATGAATCCCATCGTATGGGGGAGAATCGCGCTCACCCACTCCCAAATATTAGCAACTAGCGAAGGAGGTACTCTCTCGGCTGCAAAAACAAAAACAAACATTCAACGAGTCATTAAAGGGAGACGACCGACAACCATCTTAAGAAAAAATTTATAAAGTTAAAAGAAATAAATACCTAGGGGCGAAATTCCACGTCTCAAGAAACCCTACCAAGTTCGATACGACGTGCTCTGTTTGGACGTAGAAGAAGTTCTCCAAAAAGCGGCGATTTGTCTTGTAATCCATCTTCACCACTAAACCCTTGGTTCCTTGCTGACATATGTGAATCATCGTGCCCCTAAGAAAATGGGGTGCGAAGAGGTGAAGCATGTGTTGTAGAGAAATTCCTCGGTCTACCAGATCCACGTACTTGATGAGCCTAAGGAAGAGCATGTACACGTACGAAAAGAGTTGACCCGGACATACCTAATAGAAGCGGCAGAAGTCCACCACCAAAGAAGAAAGGGGAAACATGTATCCGATGACAAAGGGATACACATAAATGTGTAGTATCCCATACGGTGTATATGCACTATGTTTTGATCCGCTGGAACCAGTTCAATGTGATCGGGTATCCCCTATTTGGCTTTGAACATCGTGAGCGCCGCATCATCTATCATTGAAAAACCAAGTTCCGACTCATCCCCAGCAAGGCTATTGAAGTTAGTCCTCGCCTTCCTCGGCGGGGAACCACCTCATCCACCGTTGAAAAACCCTCAACCTCTGCCATTTCCACTCCCTCTTAGAGAAGGGATATATCATTTTCTGGCCCCGAAGCATTAACGACTCTATCAGGGATGGAGGATACACTAGCCATCTCTTCTTTGATTGTGAGAATAAATTAAAGGCCACAAGACTTTTTAACAGAGAGGGAAATGTGAGAAACTGAGGGAGAAGAAGAAAAGCTGTGAAAATCTTTCTTGAGCGATTGGGAAGCACAACATTCAAATGAAAGATTTTCCCCTATGTATAGGGATATAAGTACCTTGAGCAGGAAAGATAAACGCCACCATTTTGAAAACGGAAAGGGAACGAGAAACGACGCGTTACATAGAAAATATGCGCCATAATGACACATGATGAGCTTTAATGACATTGTGAACTGACATGACGATCTCATGCAACTCCCAAAACGTCACGTCGCTACCTCGTCACGAGGTATTCGCCCATCGCCCAAGGTGCTGAGATTTCTTATAAGTTTTCTTATCGACGAAGTCCGTCATTGAACTCGCCCAAAGATGACCTCAATAGGCGGAGGGACTAACTATATGAGTCGAAATATGACCATATGAGGATTGGCAAAAAAAGGAATGGTGAGGGGTCGACTAATCCGTGGTTATATCCATAAGGCACCATAACAACGAGTATTTAGGCCACAGCCGAGGTCGAATAATCAAAGCTTGTATGGCAAAGTACATGTCGTGGCATTTAGGGGGGATGACCTAAAGGACAATCGGCAGATTAGGGTATTCTGGCTAAGGACCATTGGATAAAGGGAAATACTTACTATATATACACTAGGTTAGAGAACAAGAAAGGGGGACTCTTTTTACTTCTTCTAAAAATGCAGAAGAACGGGAGAAGGTTTTTTAAGGAAAACAAGAGAAGGTTTAGATCTTGGTTGTAGATCTTTGTAATCATCATTATTGAATCAATAAAGATAGATCTCGAAACTGTCAATGACATTCCTTATCTTTCTTCTTTATTTTTACATTATGGAACTGTACGTCAAGAATGTAAGCCTGTCATTTACATTCGATACCTTTTATAATCTTAAAAAGTTTATGAGCTTAATCATATCCTATTTTCTTATTCAATATTCTTTTATCTAGAGTTAATTATTCTTAGCTAGGATTTATCCTCTATTTTTTCATTAATTCGTTTTAAAGAAAGGTTTAATACTTTTTTGGTAAAAGAACCTATAGTTTTATATTCGCCAACATTCTCCAATATCGTCCTTCATGTGTAAACGAGGCTTTAATTTCTTGTATCAGTGTCTCTACGCCTCTTTCTTTGTTTCACCCTGCTGTTAACATGGAAATGGTAGTTGCAATGAACGTACTAATCTGTTAATTAAATACTGATTAAGGAACTGAAATATCCACCTGCCTGCTTTCTTTCTCTTTGTTGCAGCAACTTTACCCTACACTATAAGTTACAAATGAAGTGAACAAAAGTGAAATGATCATGATGTAGATAAGTTGACTCGCTGTTGCTTTTGCAGGAGAAAATTATCATTGTGGATAGAAGTGAACCAAGATGAAAGAAGGGTTTAACGACGAAAAGGTAGCATTGTATTACTGATTCTTTTATTAAGCTTTCCATCTATACTTAGAACGAACATGTTCATTAGATATGTAAATGAATCCTCCTTCTATTACAACAACAAAAAAAGTTAGGATCCTGCTGATGTCTCATTGAATTACTTGGGAGAAGCTGAGGGAGATTAGCATGTCAATGGTTGTTAAGAAAAGGAAGAGAAAAAATTCCAAATCATAGACGAGGATGAATTTAGTGAAGGAGACACCAACCAAAAAAAAAACAAGAAGTAAATTGTTTACAATTTCAAATGCATGATGTAGTCTATTGAATCAGTCTACAGCTGAATCAGTCTACTGGTTGAATCAGTCCAAGATATATGGTAGAATACAACACATGAACATCTAATCTCTCTTCCTCTCCCATGCAGTCTGTGCATTCTTGAGTGTGGCGGAGAGATGAAACTCGGAAGAGATTAAGCAGATGTTTTCATTATATATTAATATAAAAACATTGAACTTTTCTCTCTAATAAGTGCAATACGTAATAAAGAACAAAAACAAAGAAATAAGAACGAAAAAAATACCCGCTGAAGCGTTCCCGGAAGTTCCGGCAAGTATAATCGTGATTAAATTATAAGAGTGAAGCAGCTAGACTCAATTTACACGTTTGTTTAAATGAAGAGAAAACACGGTGATTAACGTTCTGATCATTAGTTTTGGCTGATTGGAATGTTAATGAGTCTGAGGTTCGGCTGTATTTCCAAATGAAATTTTGTGAAATGGTTTCTTAAAGGCCAACTATATAGAGCTGCACTTCCTCAAATTCAGTCCAGAAAATATATTTATCAGAGAAAAGTTTTAATGCATTTTTATATTGGAACATTAACTCTTCACAAACAACTAATACCACACCTGCACGCATATTGTACCGAAATTGACCAAGTCTTGACATTTGAGTGAGACGTTACTGGCAACTTAATATCCAAATGATCGTCAACACGCCAAAGAAAACTATGAACCCTGAGACTGTTCTAACTCAATCACCTAATGGTACACTTCTATCTATCTGTCCTTGCTTTTGGTTTTTGTCAGTAACCTTTGACACATTACCTGCGAGACCACCTCCACTTATAACTTGAGACCTGGAGAGATGGGAAGGTGACTATCGTTCTGTCATCAGGACCTTCCACTCAATTGATTTGTGCAATACTTCTCTTCGTCACTCAGAAAGTACACGTCATCACGTTACATTTGGCGTAGAAGAAATCCCAGCTCATAACCGGCATTTTTAATTACTTCACCGCAATTCATCTCATCCATCTAGAAAGCTGACAGTTTGGACTAGTCGATTAGATAATCTTCAACTAAAACGTTTGACTTCTTCACGAATTACAAATCCTCCACATTCAATCACAAAGAAAATACTGCCACCAGCTATACAGTTAATTCTCTTATTTTGCGCATCAACAACCATATAATAACCCTTGAGCCATAATCACGAGATGAATTTGAATATCTACTCTAGCACTATGGAGGGCTAGCTTACTGATCCACATTCCTTGTTCATCAATCATAACACAGTCCGATAATGACCAATCTTTAAACTCCACTAAGGAGGTAAGTCATCAATCAACAAAACCCAGAAAACCGCAAGATTGAAATGGAAATGCATGTAAATACCAACAGCTTCCGACCGACCACATTTAAAGGTTATCTCTGGGTTAAACAATCTAACAACAAGAAGGAAATAATTTGTGGGAGGGGGTAGGGGGTTGACAAACTATGTATAAAAACAATTCTAATAGGGTCCAAACAGACTGGGAGACAGAACGGTAAAAATAGGATTAGGGTTGTATAAAGAAAACCGATAAACCGTACCAACCCGATAATCCGAGTCAAACCGAGAAAAAAAACCCGACTATAGTTTGGTTTGACTTGGTTTGGTGTTGGAAAAAATAACCCGACAATAATTGGTTTGGTTTGGTTTGATTTTAACTAAAGAAAGTCAAACCGAAACCAAACCAACCCGACATTACATATATAGCAATTTTAGATATATTTAGTATATAAATATACTTATTGTAACGTAATTTATAAATATTTCTTTAAAAATTTCATAATTTTATCTTTTAAGGTATTATTTCAAGGTTTGATTTAGAACTTTTGAATGCTCCAATAAGTTTTATAGCCATTAATATTAGTAAATTAAACAATGGTAGCAATCAATACTAATGCTAACAAAAGACATTCAATTCAATATTACGAACGGGAATGTATTAAATGTCTATTTTTTATTTTGCAGTAATTTAGATAAAAATACATAACTTATTTTTATTTTTTTTAGCTTTTAGACATATAATTAATTCTCCCTTATTAGTCTATCTAGTTTACCATGAATTAATGCTTTTAGATTATATTTATTTTTACTATGACTTTTTAATTAGCAATATTTATAGTACATAATTTTATTATTTTTTATTGTTGAATATTTTAAGATAATATCATGAGTCACGACATATCTCATATTTTGTATTATTTTATTAAAAAATACTTTATATAGTTGTATCTTACTAGGATTAAAGAAATATTTTGAGCATACGTTATATATTTTGTTCTACGAAGATTTCACCGGACAAAAAATCCGAAAAAACCCGAATAACCCGAAAAAATCCGAAAAAATTGATAATGAAAAACCCGAATTGATTGGTTTGGTTTGATCTTTAGATTTAATAACCCGACACAATTGGTTTGGTTTGGTAATTGTAAAATCCGAACCAACCCGATCTATGTACGCCCCTAAATAGGATAACTTGGTTATGCTTTTCTAGTTTCACACCTCCAGCACTCGAATAGCATAGAACCCACAAGGATATGGAACTTATGTGCCGTGGGCCGAGAAAGGGAAGCTACACAACAGAACCATCCAAGCTCCATATCACTCCTCAAACTCGTGCATGTGATCTAAGAGGTAATTAGCAGCAAGCTCCTCATTTTTATTGCAGGCAAAGAAAACTTCTAGTACAAGGTCATGATCGAAACCCATTTGCTCAAGCTGCAAAGAGGGAAACACGAGACAAACAATCAGTACTCAGCAGAAGTATATAGATAAGAATATATGCAACCGCCTTGTTATACTCACACGCTCTATGGCTTCACGCTCTTCGGGTGTTACTTGTATAGCCTGTGGCATTGCTGCTGCAAGCTGGCCCAGCATGTTGCTGATACCCAAGAGTGAACACGAGTTAGTACAAAATGTAATATCATGAGAGAATTGGTAGAAGAGTGAACATACCCTTCTCCTCCCTCAACAGGTTCATTGATAAGACGAAGGAAATCAGCCTGGTGCTCCTGTATAAGCCTCATTAGCTGAGGATTCTGCTTCCCTAGCTCCTGAAGCATGGGCTGCCAACAATTGAAACAATGAAAAGAGAAGCCACCCATAATTTCAAAGATAAACCAAAACTAGAAACAAATTCAAAAGACAGTTTATATCCGTAAGGAGTGAACCTGCAAAATTTGTGGGTTGGCCTGAACCATTGCTCGTAAAGCTTGGAACTGACAATGACAATCATTTGGATTAACTTCACTAAAATGGACTTTCCATAATGAGAGAGAAAGGGTAAGGATTCAGGTACTAAAGGTCAGGAAATGTTAGACGCATACCTGCTGACTGTCCCATACTACCACCATATGCCACAGGCTGGGACAATCCTCTCTGTTTCTCTAGAAAGAGTGCCCTCTTTACTCCAGCTGACTAGAATATCAAAGATTCTTCCTGGCATGGCCCATTGAATAGTGAACTTGCAATGCAGAAAGAGATGGTTAATTGTCTCTGTCTTCTCTCCACATAGATAACATTTGGAGCACAATTGGAAACCTCTTTTAGTCAAATTATCTTGTGTTAATACTACTTCTCTTGCCAATAACCATGTGATGCAAGCCACCTTGAATGGAATTTTAATTTTCCAAATCATCTTCCATGGCCACCAATCCACATGATTATTGGATAAGTTAAATTCCTTGTAGGCAGCCTTAACAGAGAACTTCCCTCGTCTATTCCCTTCCCACTTGATCTCCATAACACTGTCAATCTCTCAACCATTTAACATTCTTCTAAATGTGAGGTTCCAGCCTTGATATGTTTATACCTCTTCTATTGTTGCATTCTGTTGTTGACTCGATGCATAATTATCAGGAAAGAGTCCCTTCAAAGATCCTTGTCCTAACCAATTGTCCTCCCATAGTGAGATCCTCCTGCCATTTCCAACATTGAACTTTGCCTTATTGAGCAGTTTTTGCCACAGGTTTTTAATTGATCTCCATAAACTGACACCAAATGACTTTCTTACAGTTGTAGTTGACAGTTCCCTTCCTTCTCCATATTTTCCCTTCTTACCACAATGTTTGTTCATCTGCTGCAAATTCCCATAGCCACTTCAGCATCAAGCTCTGGTTCTAGACACTCAAATTTTTAATTCCCAACCCCCCTGTCTTCTTACTTGTTATTAGATCACTCTACTTAACCAAATGAAACTTCTTTTTCTCACTGTTGCCTTCCCACATGAAGTTTCTTCCTAGTGCATCAATTCTGGTCACTACACATGCTGACATTGGAAATAATGACATCATGTATGTAGGCATTGCATCAAGTACAGAGTTAATGCCGCAAGTGTAGCATTCATGCACTTTTCAAAAAATCCTTGATCATAGAAATTCTGGACTGCTGCTACCACTGCCTTTTTTACCATTAAAAAATTGTGTGAACCATCCATTTAAAACCTTAAGCTGTTACAGATAACTGGCTCCAAAGACTAGGCTTCAAATCATGTATCATGCCCATTAAAATGGGGGTTAGGTTGCAGTAATACATTTTGAACACTATAGTTTTGGCAATTGGAGGACGTAGGCTGACAATATTATATTATTCTGAATGCCAGAAATCCTTCTCACTTGAGATTTTGCACAAGCTGACCAGGATATCACCTTGTTCTTTGTCAGAAAAAATGGACCTTCTGAAGCAAAACAGTCCAATTGATGTAGAATTTTATTTACTGTGCGTTTAATTAGTTGGAACTCTGTATTTGGTTCATTTGCATTTAGGTATGCACTTTTTGACACAGTTAAGGCCCTCATCTGTAACGGATCTAAAAATTAGGTTCACTCAACAAGTGAACAAGCAAGCCTCCTGCGTCAGCTACCAGGAAAGGAATATCAGCACTTGTTCTATATTTGAACGAACAAGGAGTTCACGAAGAATGGGTCCAGAGATGGCAAAAGCAAACAGTGACCCCCAAAGCTATAGATCCACACAATTCATCAAAAAGGAGTCAACAAACTTACGGAGTACAAGTATTCAACAGCTCTCTCGGGATTGTTAAAAGCTGCCCTTAGAGCTCGAACAACTGTATCCCTATTCCACATTCCACCACCCATGTCAAGAATCTGCTGAATGGCTCCATCAAGGTTGTTACCAGCGACCAAGCTTGAAGCTGCTTGGCCATAGACATCGGATCCTGGCCTGGCCATATAAATAGATCATATACGTAGAAGGTCATCTAACAACTCAGCAGAAATGCCAAAAGGAGGAAATGTTCTTGAAGAATTACACAGCAGTTGATGCAGCAGCAGCAGCAGCAGGAGGAGGAGCAGGAGAAGGAGAAGGGGCAGGAGCGGGAGTTGGGGCAGGCCTGAAACATAGAAAGCCATCACAAGGAAGAAGCTTTCATGAAATGTTCTCTCTTCCCCAGAAAAGTTAATGCAGAGAGAATTAAACCGCAAGGCGCTGGCAACAAATAAAATGATGTGAAATGAACACTATCCCAAATTTAAGCATAATTCTGATAAGCTAGAGCTTTTTATTTATATATTATTCTTCATTAATAGTATTTCGAAAATATAGAAAAGAGTATGAACTTCTTATCCCGCATAATCATGAAAAGTATAGTGAGTCGAGACACTTTACACTTAAATAGTCATCATTACCTAGATGGTACTCATAAAAGGGAGCTGCCATGGTGTGTGCTATTTGCTGATGACATGGTGCTAATTGAGGAGACGCGAGGCGGGCTTATGCTAGGTTTAAGGTTTTCAAGTTGAGTAGGTCAAAAACAGAGTACTTGGAGTGCAAGTTCAGATGCATGAAGCAAAAGTGAAAATGAAGATTGATACACAAGTAATCCCCAAAAGAGATAGTTTCAAGTATCTTGGGTCTGTAATCCAAGGCAACGGGGAGATTGACGAGGATGTTAGTATCGTATTCGAGCGAGAGGATGAAATGGAAGCTCGCTTCTGGGGTTTCTGTGATAAGAATGCGCCACCAAGACTTAAGGGCAAATTATATAGAGTGGTGGTTAGACCGACCATGCTGTATGGAGCCGTGTTGGCCCGTCAAAAAGTTCCTTGTCGAGAAGATGAAAGCAATTGAAATGAGGATGTTGAGATGGATGTGTGGGCATACCACAAAAGACAATATTAGGAACGAAGTTATTAAGAACAAGGTGGGAGTGGCCTCTGTGGAGGACAAGGTGCGAGAATCGAAGATGAGACGGTTCGACATATGAAGAGGAGAGACATCGATGCCCCGGAAAGGAGGTGTGAGAAATCGACCACGGCGGTCTTAAGGAAAGGTAGGGGTAGGCCAAAGAAGTACTCGGAGAGAGGATTAGGCGGGATATGCCATTGCTTCAGCTTATCGAGGACATGACACTTGATAGGAAGGTGTGGAGGTCGAGAATTAGGGTTGAAGGATGACAAGTAGTTGTGAGTTTCTCCTAGGCTTACCAGTAGTACTAGTACTATTCTTGTATTTTCTCATTCCTAGTTTTTTATTATTACATGTTGTGTCATTCGCTTCTGTTACACTATTACATGTTGTTGCTATTGTTTGTTGCTTTATTTTCACTGTTCTTTGAGCCGAAGGTCAATTAGAAATAGCATCTCCACCTTTACCAGGTAAAGATAAGGTATGCGTACACATTACCCTCCACAAACCATACTTATGGGATTACACTGGTTTGTTGTTGTTCCTAGATGTCTAGGCTCATTAGCAATTTAAAAGTCTCACTGGGACAAATTAATACATCACAATGTTACAGTTAACCAAAATATTAGGGGCAAAACACCGAATTGCACAGTCAAAGTAAAAATAACATGGAAACAAAAAAAATCTGATAAAATATGGCATTGAAAGAGGAAAGCTTACGAGGCAATTGGGACTTGAACAGTTGTTGATGCAGGAGTTGAACTAGGTGCAGGGGTACTTGACTGCGGTACCTACAAGTCAAAAATCAAAGATCGTTTTAACTGAAGCCTACTAATTAGAGCAATAACGTCATCACAGTAAGTGCATGAACGTGCACATGCAGTAGTGTTGTCAAAGGCAGAAAGCTCTAAAAAAATACTCTAGGTCTATTGGGTTTTTAAGCGCACTTAAAATGTAGGCTTTAGTACGAGAAGGCGCAATAAAGGGGAAAAAATCTGTGTAATTCAAGAACAAAGTAACAAATGCATTCATAATGTTTTTCTTTACAGCTAATACACTTATTTTCCTATTATGTTTGTTGTTTAGTGTCGCTTCGTTCACGCTAAAGCTCATGGGCAATGAGCTGGGTGTTTGGATTGGCTTTTAAGCTGCTCAAACCAACTTTTAAGTTCTTTTTAGCATTTTTTAGTGTTTGGCAAAACTTAGAAGTGCTTAAAACTAGTTAAAAGTGCTTAAAACAAGTTTAAAAGTACTTAACACAAGCCAAAAGCAAAAAGTTGGTCTATCCCAACTTATAGCTTTTGGCTTAAAATCACTTTGGGGTTTGACCAACTATTTTACCCTATTGCCCTTATAACTTTTTTATGATCTCCGAACAGTCCTTCCCTCCCCACTCCCTTTCTACTTCCTTCTTCTGTAGTCACCCTTCATAAATCTGCAATATTCACCCTTCATATGCAAAATACATTAATTTGATTGATTATTGATGCCACATATTCCAAAGCAGCGACTAGGAAACATCATTCCGTTTTCGATCTATTATCACCAATTTAGATACGGTGATTCAACTATAACGGATTTAGCAACATTTGGTCAGCTTCTTAACAATTTAGCAATGTTAAACTAAGGTTTTTTCATCTTTTATTGTATCTGGTCCTTTATGTTTGATTACTATAACGTACTATATTTTAGCACTAAAATAATTCCAACTCCTGCTTCTTGAACAAATAATATAGGATCGTTTCATTTGGGTGACTTCCATGCTTAAACAATGAAAGTCTACCCCTACAACTAACATGCATGGGTGGTGGATTTTACTATAATTATTATATATTAATAATGTTATTTAAATAAATAACTTATTTTATTAAAAAAATTCCAATATATTTATAAGGTAAAGTGAGCTGAGACACAATTTATAACTTATTTATTTAGTTATTAAAAATTCATTAAAAATAATTTCATTTTAGTGTTAAGCTTAAGGACAATTTAGTCATTTTAATAGAAATTCAGCTAATAAGCACTTTTTCCGAACACATCAACTGCTTACTTTCAGCTTCAGCGCTTCTATTCAAACACGTAATTGATTCTTTTTAAATTAAGCTCCAGCACTCCAAAAGAACTTTTAAGCCCAAGTGCTTAATGCCTTAAAAGCTACTTTTTTGTAGCTAATCCAAACAGGCTCTTAATACTTAGACCGAAGCGCAGCTTAAGAGAGCTGAAGCGCACTCCCTGAGCTTTTCTAAGCTTCAGGGCGTAAGACTTCTCAACAGATTTACAAAAAAGGATTAGGCACATCTTGCTGATTAAAGTCAAAGTGTCCCCTCTAACCTATAGAACATAAGTCATTCTTCAAGTTCTGACTTATAAAGCCTAAATAGTCGGATTGTATGCTCAGCTGAGACGAATAAAAAGGGAAAACACTTGTCACTTGCAAAACATTAATTACATAAAATGCTGCCAATGTTCCATGACGCAATCATTTACTAATGTTTGGTTAGCCTAAATTTAGAACACATTGAAGAGAATGTTTTGCAGCATATGGAAGAAAACAGATTATGCCTTATAAGGCCATAAATCATTACCTCCAACAACCACCTCAACCTGATTCAAAAGTACTTTTAAGCCCAAGTGCTTAATGCCTACTTTTTTGTAGCTAATCCAAACAGGCTCTTAGTGCCTTGCCTTAGACTGAAGCGCAGCTTAAAAGAGCTGAAGCGCACTCCCTGAGCTTTTCTGAGCTTCAGGGCGTAAGACTTCTTAACAGATTTATAACTTATAAAGCCTAAATAGTCGGATTGCTTGCTCAGCTGAGACGACTAAAAGGGAAAACACTTGTCACTTGCAAAACATTAATTACATAAAATGCTGCCAATGTTCCTTGACGCAATCATTTACTAATGTTTGGTCGGCCTAAAGTTAGAACATATTGAAGAGAATGTTTTGCAGCATATGGAAGAAAACAGATTATGCCTTATAAGGCCATAAATCATTTCCTCCAACAACCACCTCAACCTGATTCATACCAACTGGTCTTTACTAGTACATAAATACTATTGACTATCTTTGCTAATTGCAGTCACTAGAAAGACATTTCCCCTATGCTGCACCATCCACTTCTCCGACTATCTTATGCAACCAGCTTTTATGCTCCACCAATTATAGGGAGAATATTTTTCATAGTATTTAACATCACACCATACATATACTGACAAGTGCTTCCAAGACACCTTAATAACAATTAGAATAGAGTAACAGTAAACTGAATTCATCAATTAACTGTCCAGATTTGTAGTCTGTTTAATGCAACTATTCATATGAATCAAAAAAAAGTGAAATGCCTCTTTCAGTGAGTATTGACTTTTTACTATAAATGCCACCATATACTCAACCAAACATATAGATAATAATCATGAAAAATAGTTTACTTTACAACAAGCACGCTTGCATGCTTCCAAAGATATGTTGGTACCAATTAGAATAAAGTCAATTCAATTCAATAATTAACTCAGGATTCTGTAGTTTTGTTTCAAGTGATCATTCGCCTTTAGCAAACAAAGTAGATTTAGGTGTGTTTGGCATGACGGAAAATATCCAAGAAACTATCTACAGAGAGCAACTCTTTTTGTGATGTTTGGGTGCTAGAAAATATGACTACATGCAGCTCATGTATAATCAGTCATTGATCAATTAGACCACTATAACACAACAGACTTTGCATCAAAAAACGACTGCAAAGAAAAACCCCATGCAAATGCAAAACAAGTTGCTTGGTACTAACTCTTTTTTGAGTAAGATTGCAAAACAAATGCAAATGATGATTTTACTCTCCTACGTCAATCCTCGTTTGGCAAATTCAGTAATCCGCCTCTGATATATAAAACATAGTTGAACATCTCATAACATGGAAAGAGGAAGAGAATGTCTCCAGGAAAGCATAAAAGAGAAATAGATATATACAAAAGAAAATTGGGGAAAAGCTTTTCTTGTGTAAGTGCCTTTTTGGGATCGAATACCCAGTTTCCATTGGGTGGAAATAATCTGAACTTTGTCCCTTCCTCTATTTATTTGATCCCACTATTGTGTATTTAAGCTTTACCACTCTTGGGTTGAAAATGAGGATAAATAAACTTCTATCTATTTCAAATAAACAACAAAAATGATATAAAACTGCAAACCTTAGCTGTTGGTGCAGTTGACGTTGCTGAACCTTCTCCAGGCGAGCTCTTACTCTAAGATTCCATGCAATAGAAGATAACAATTTAGAGTAAACACAGAAATAAAAACAAAATATAGTGCCAAATGTTCTCTGTACATTGTAAATCTATTTGCTTTTTGACAGGAAAAAACCTATTAAACGTTTTTTACTAAAACGGAATTCCAACACATGGATTTGTAAGCAGGTATGCATCCAAAGGTGTGTATATATTCAGTACAGCTACGTGCTGCTTTTGCTTATTTTAGATTATCTTGAAGAATCCGAAGCAATAACCAACACCACTTGACACGGGTATTAAAAGAAAACGGAGCATCCGTATAAGATAAGTAAAAACACAAAGTGATATACAATAAGCATTGATAGAAAAGCATCTGTTGAGAACTACACACAATTCCCACTGTTTTTTACGTCTGCAGGTCTTCGATGTAACTTACATTACATGTGGAGCATGAGATAAACGCAAAAGTAACGCAACCATTTGATAGAAGCAATCTCAAATTGTACTCGATTGCATAACAGAAAGCACAATAAAATCAAGGATAAGGTTCATCGACAAAACATTCTTATATACCACGATATCAATTACTCCATCGCCATCATATGACCTGTTACTCTTACAAATTTATATTTCAAAAAATGATAGGGACCATCATCAAGAACCAAAAAGAACTTCTAATCAGCACAGCAGATAATACTTCAATCACTCTTCAGTTTATACTTTATACAGCAGTTGTTCTGTCTTAATATCAAAATAAATTATATTGGAATACTTTAGATGAGTATCTACGCCTCACAGGAACATATTCAACCTGTTTCTCTTCAACCTCCTGCTAATCAAACTAAGAACATTAAATGAACGATCAGAATTTGCACGGTAAAAAGGACACTAAGATGATTAGTTACTCAAGAATGTCTCAGAGTATCTGATTTGGGATATTTTATACTGTCAACACCTTCCTGTAGGTAAACCTGATTTTGGGTTACACGTGAAGTTGAATGCGGATTTACCATGAGAAATAATCTAAAGATTCAACCCAGAGCCTTAAGACAATAAGTGGAGTCACACCAGTGTTTTGGATAGCGCGCGGCGACAAATAGCGACGAGGGCTCGCTTTAGTGAGGCGAGAGGCGCGCAACGAAGCGCTCGCCTTTTTGATGTGAGGCGATAATTTGTAAAAAAAACAATATATATATAACTAAAAACTCATAACAATAATATGTTAATAAATATATCAATTTAAAAATTAAAAACTCAATAGATAGTCATAAAGTCATAATAGATTCATAAATTAAAGACTAATAGTCTAAACTCTAAAATAAGCAACATCTATTCTTCTTCAAGATTTTCAAATTCTACAATATCATAATTGATAGCATTATATTGGTTATCATCTTCTTCATCCTCGGACACTTCATCAATTAGGGTGGACCGGCTTGAACTTGCTACCCCATTTCCCTTGTACCTTGAACTTGAAGAACTCGCTCTAAGTCCATAGATGTTCTCCTCAACTCCAACGGCCATAGAAACGGTACCCCAATCAAGATCATCTTCTTCATACACTTGTTCATCTTCATGATTTTGGGGGGCTCCAGTTAACCATTCATTTGCCTCATCAATATTGTCCAACAAAATTAGATCAATAGTATCCCGAGCTTCATAACGTCGCCTCAATGTTCTATTGTATTTAATATACACTAGATCATTGAGACGCGATAGCTCAAACCTATTCCTTTTCTTGGAGTGAATCTGCGCATTAAGTTATTTAGATTAATTAGTAAGTACTAATAATAATACAATATAGAATATATTAATATAACAAATCTACTTCTTACATGCTCAAATACGCTCCAATTTCTCTCGCATCCAGATGCACTACAAGTTAGGCTTAATACTTTGATGGCAAACTTTTGCAAGTTTGGAGTTTGACTTCCAAATTGCTTCCACCATTCAACTATAGTAAAATATTTTAAAAGTTAATAAGTATAAATCAAATAAATTAAATTAAAGTTATAAGGAGATCTATATTAAAGTTAGTTACCTGGTGACCTTGTCTCTGGCTCTAATGGCAGCCGGTAAACCAAATAGGCCATCTGCTTGTTCGTACTTACCAAACTCCTCCCCTATTAGATCTATCGTCGCTGAATTAGGGATCAACTTCTCAAGACATGCATGGTATCCAACCCATACCTCTGGAGCCAAAGTTTCCTGACTAGTGTTCTTGTAAAATAATCCCGGGTTCAGAAGATGGCCTGCTGCATGCAAAGGTCGATGGAGTTGCTTGTCCCACCTGCTATCAATTATCTCAAAAACTTTCTCATATTTCCTAACATCTCCATCAAATGATGCTGCAATACTCTCTTTGGCTCTATCCATAGCTTCATAAAGATAGCCCATTGGTGGTTTTTTCTCCCCATCCACCATACGGAGCACCCGAATCAAAGGACCACCAACTTTAAGAGCCCGAACGACATCATTCCATAATGATGGAGCAATAAGAATTTTGGCAACCTCTCTCTACGCAGTTTCCTTTGCATATTTATTATCTTTCCAATCAGTCGAAAGAACTAGCTTTCTCAAATTTCCCTTTTGCAAGTAAAAACTATGCAAAGTTAAAAAAGCCGTTGCAAATCTAGTCTTGGCCGGTCTCACCAAATTTCTTTCTTGTGTGAATTTTCTCATCAAATACAACAACAACGGCCTCTGACTGATGTAAGCATATATCTTGACGGCCTTAGCTAAAACAGTAAAAGTAACAATAGCAATTTTTAAATTAATAATTTAATACTAAAGGCTAGGATATAAGTATAAATAAAGTTAAAGGCTTGAAAGATAATTATATTAAAGTTACCTAAAGCATATTGGTGTTCCTTGAATATGTCACCAAACATCAAGTTGATACAACGGGCAGCACATGGAGTCCAATAAATGTTTGGATAGATAGCTTCCATCATCTTCCCCGCACTAACATTCTCACTAGCATTATCTGTAACAACTTGTACAACATTTTCCTTTCCAATTTTATCAATAGTATTTCTAAACAAGTTGTACATTTTGCTTCCATCCGTAGAAGAGTTGCTAGCTTCGTGAGATTTAAGAAAAACACTCCCTCTTGGAGAGTTCACCAACACATTTATGATCATTTTCCCATTCTGTGCTGTTCACTTATCCATCATAATTGAACAACCAAACTTGGTCCATTCCACTTTATGCTCCTCAATAATTTGGTCTACCTTCTTCACCTCCTTTTTAAGATGAGTTACTCTAACTTCATGATAGCTAGGAGGCTCCATCCCCGGGCCATATTGTCCTACAGCCTCAATGAATTTATCAAAAGTTTTGTAGTTGACACGGAAGGCCTGCATCGTACATCCATGATGCAAAGGCACTGACGGCGCGATCCCTCAAAGTCTTCTTGACATCTTTACCGAACCTTCTTCACCTCTTCCCCTTTCTTGTTGTTTTGCCGAGTAACAAAAATTGATAAGGCCTTTTGCCACCGAACGTGCCGTGGATGACCCACTAGATTGAGAGTGCCTTTTAGGGGGGAGGTCCCATTTCACCTTCTTCATCCATCTCATCATCTTCATCAAATAGATTCACGGAATTCACCGATGGTTCATAACTCATTTGAGTTCTTACTAAATTTTTCTTTTCAACAAAAGCTTTTATTTCCTCCGTAACCTCGGGCGGACAAAGGGGACATTGTATTACATTTTTAAATCCACCGATCAAATGTTGCTTGTGACGAGTTATCCCACCATTATATGTTTTTCCACAGAACAAACATTTAATTGCAGTTCTTGACAGGCCTTGTATAGCATAATTTCAAGCTATATCACTTCGTTTACTATTATCGGATGACACCATTTCAATTTTCAGCGCTGTTTTATAGAAAAATAGAGCAATACATCAAAAACCACAATAAGTTACTGCCTCCCTAACTATTTTTAAAAGCAGAACTACAGAACAACAAAAAAATAATTTAAGCAACTTAGCAGAATTGCAGAAAAAGTGAAAAGAAAAATAAAGAAAATAAAACAGAGCAAAGAAGGGCCTGTTTTGGAAAAACACAGAAAAAAATTAAAAAGAATAGCTTAAAGAGATGATGGAGAGAAACAACGCAAAGAAGAAGAAAAACATAGCATAGAAGGGCATATTTCGGAAAAAATAGAGAAAAAAAATAAAAAAGAATAGCTGAAGATGATGGAGAAACAGAGGAAAGAAGAAGAAAAACAGAGCAAAAAAGAGCCTGTTTTGAAAAAATAGAGAAAAAAAATTATAAAGAGCTGAAAGAGAAGAAGAAAAACAGAGCAAAGATAGGAAGAAAGAAGAAAGAAAATCAGAGCAAAGAGGAAGAAAGAAAAATAGAGCAAAGAAGAAGAAAGAAAAACAGAGCTGGGTGAAATAAGAAAGAAGAAAGAAGAACATGCATGGCTGGTCGCAGTCTCGCAGACGATGGAAGAAGAAGAAGACGATGGAGCCAAGCCCTAATTTTTGTCGATTGGAACAACTGAAGTAAGCTGCCTGTTTTAATTTGTCTATATAATCAAAATAGCGACGCCTCTCCTCGCCACTCGCCTCGCCTCGCCTCGCCTCGCCTCTCGCAACAGAAGCAGAGGCGCACGCTATTCTGCCTCGCAACGCAACAGCCCCCTGTGTGGCGCTATAGCCTCGCCTCGCCTCGCTGCACGCCTTTAGCGTTGTAGCGAGCGCTATTTACAACACTGAGTCATACAAGACCTTTATAAACGTATTTGCATGCTCTTATATGCCTGATACATTATATAAGTCCAACAAATAGTTCAGCTTAAGCATATAATGGTTTCCAGGAACACTATTTGACAGGAGCAACAACTCACCTTCCAAATACAATAGTTACAAGTTATTAACTAATACATTACTCCATAATCTTTCTCCAGAAAGCCCCTAAACACAGGTTGTAGAACACAACATATCCAATATGCTGTCTATATTCACACACTCCAAACTATACCAATAGCACTTAAAATTAGAAGTGAAAAGAAAAAAGTTCATCTTTACCTTCGTTAACATGATTACTATAAAGTTATTTTCAGCAACTTTGTTTTCTTCCAGTGTCGTCCCATCTTTAAGGACCTTTCCCTGGTGGATAAGCATCTGCTGGCCAGCAGGATAAACATCTGAGCCCTGAACTGTTTCTATGTTCTTCTTCACATCGGCAACCTGAACAATACAAAAAATTCAGCAAAAATTATCTTTTCTAGCCTTTGGAGTAAAGTGGGTGCATGGTCTGACATCCAACTGCAAATAGATCTCAAGAGCTAAAATCTCTAAGATGAGTTCAATCCAGCTAAAATCTTTGTCCTGGAGAGTGCGACCAAATATAATTGAGCATCACAATGCCATAGCCAAGCAATGGTATGACCTGTGAAATGTCACAGGCTCACTGAATTGAATACTTCTGCTTATTGTTCATTCTTGTTAGAATATGTAAATAGTAGAACCCTAATCCAATGTGTATTAGGAGTAGGATAGGTTATGTGTATATATATATATATAGGGCGCATTGTATCATGTTTAATATCAATTATATTTTTCTCCCGTGCTTTCTCACATGGTATCAGAGCTACAGTGAGAATATTATAGATGTGCGTCATTCCAGCAACTTCCGGGAAGAAAGACCTCGTCGGCGTGCAATTTTCCGGCGACTTAAGAGGCTGTCCGTAACTAAATCATCTTTTTGTTGGTGTTGTGCAAAATCCGAGACCACCATAATATTTGGAAGAGAATTCCGACCAACCCCAAAAAAATCACCGAAAAATAACCCGCCACGCGCCCGCCGGAGTTCTATCGTCGGCGGCGCGCCTGTCCTACGCGCCGGCGCGTGAGACACCTTCCGGCCAGAATTTCAAAAAATTCCTCCAGGACAGTCTTATTGTCCTCGAATTTCGAGCCTATCCATATTTTTATTTTTCAATTCCGACAACCTTGAATTTATTCCGGCAGCTACAGTGTTTCCAGTTTTCCGGCGCGTCTGTGGTTCCTTCATCTCTTTCAGCGAGTTTTCAGTTGATTCTTTCTGATTATTTGGTGATAATCCAACGATGTCTTTGGGACTCGATGCTTTCGGGTCTAGAAACCCGGGTTCTGGCAAATCTGGTGTTATGATTACCTCAGAACCTTTAATAGGAGGTTCAAACTACCTAGCTTGGGCTTTGTCTGTCGAGATGTGGTGTAAAGGTCAAGGTGTTCAAGATCATCTAATCAAGGAATCTAGTGAAGGAGATGAAACATCCAAAGCACATTGGGAGAAGATCGATACTGAATTATGCAGTATTTTGTGGCGATCTATTGATTCCAAATTGATTGCATTGTTTCGTCCATTCCAAACATGTTATTTGGTTTGGGAAAAGGCTCGTACTTTATACACTAATGACATATCTCGTTTCTATGATGTGATATCGCGGATGACAAATTTAAAGAAACAGGAATTAGACATGTCTACTTACTTGGGAGACGTACAGGCAGTTATAGAGGAACGACAAAAGCTGTTTCTAGTTCTTACTCTTGCTGGGCTTCCTAATGATCTCGACTCAGTACGCGATCAGATTTTGGCTAGTCTGACTGTCCCCACAGTTGATGAATTATTCTCTCGTTTACGCCTTGCTGCACCACCGAGTCACCCAGTGAGCTCATCACAGACACTTGATTCATCTATCCTCATATCTCAATGAGTGGACAATCGGGCATCTCATACTATGAAGAATAGACGAGGAGGAGGTCGTGTCGGAAGATCTAGACCCAAGTGTTCTTATTGTCATAAACTTGGTCACACTCGTGACGTGTGCTATTCTTAACATGGTCGACCACCCAAAAATGCTTATGTTGCTCAGACCGAGACTACAAGTAACCAGGGATTTTCTGTATCTGAAGGGGAGTATAATGAGTTCCTTAAATATCGAGCAAGTAAGCAGACATCTCCACAAGTAGCCACTGTTGCTCAGACTGATACTTCTGTTGCTGGTAATTCTTTTGCTTGTGTTTCCCAGTCTAGTCCTCTTGAACAATGGGTAGTGGACTCAACTGCTTCTGATCATATCTCTGGTAATAAATCCCTTTTGTCAAATATTGCGTATTCACAGTTACTTCCCAGCGTTACTTTAGCTACTGGGTCTCAAACTAAAGCAAAAAGAGTTGGACAAGCGAATCCTCTACCCTCAGTCACTCTAGATTCTGTTCTTTATGTCCCTGGCTGTCCTTTTAATCTTACATCTGTTAGTCGTTTTACTCGTGCCCTCCATTGCGGTATATATTTTATTGATGATTCTTTTATTATGCAGGACCGCAGTACGGGACAGACGATTGGAACAGGACTTGAATCAGAAGGACTCCACTACCTTAACTCACTAACATCCTCCAAGGCATGTCTAGTTGCAGATCCTCCAGACCTACTTCACAGTCGTTTAAGACATCCTAGCTTGTCCAAGCTTCAGAAGATGGTGCCTTGTTTGTCTAGTTTATCCACATTAGAGTGTGAGTCATGCCAGCTCGGGAAACATACCCGCGCCTCCTTTCCTCGTAGTATTGAGAGTCGTGCAGAGTCTTTTTTTTATTTAGTTCATTCGGATATATGGGGTCTTAGTAGAGTCAGTTCAACCTTGGGATTTCGTTATTTTGTTAGTTTCATTGAAGATCATTCAAGATGTACTTGGATTTTCTTAATGAAAGATCGTTCTGAGTTATTTTCTATATTCCTGAATTTTTGTGCTGAAATTAAAAATCAATTTGGTGTTTCTATTCGCACTCTTCGCAGTGATAATGCCTTAGAATATTTATCCTCTCAATTTCAGCAGTTTATGTCTTCTCACGGAATTATTCATCAGATCTCTTGTCCTCCCTCAGCAAAATGGGGTTGCAGAGAGAGAATAGGCACATTATTGAGACTGTTCACACACTTCTCATTGAATCTCATGTTCCGCTGCGTTTTTGGGGCGATGCAGTTCTCACATCTTGTTATTTGGTTAATCGGATGCCTTCATCTCCCATCCAGAATCAGATTCCGTATGAGGTATTGTTTCCCCAGTCACCCTTATACTCTGTTCCTCCTCGTGTTTTTGGGAGCACTTGTTTCGTTCATAACTTAGCTCCTGGGAAAGATACGTTAGCTCCTCGTACTCTCAAGTGTGTCTTCCTTGGTTATTCTCATGCTCAGAAGGGCTATCGTTGTTATTTACCTGATCTTCGTAGGTACCTTATGTCAGCCGATGCCACATTTTATGAGTCTAAACCTTTCTTTACCTCTTCTGACCATTCTGACCATCTTGATATATTTGACGTTTTACCTATACCGGCCTTTAGGGAGTCTACAATATCTCCTTCTTCACCTTCCGCTACAGAAGTCTTACCCATTCCAACCGTTGGAGCGTCTAGTGTGGCTCCTCCTAGACTCCCTGCAACAGACACTCCACTCTTGACATATCATCGTCGTCCTCGCCCAGCAGCCGGCCCGGTTGATTCACGTCCTGCACCTGACCCTGCTCCTACTGCGGACTTGTCTCTTCCGATTGCACTTCGGAAAGGTATACGGAACACCCTTAATCCTAATCCCCATTATATTGGTTTAAGTTATCATCGTTTGTCATCACCCTATTATGATTTTCTATCTTCTTTGTCCTTTGTTTCCATCCCTAAGTCTACAGGTGAAGCATTGTCTCATCCAGGGTGGCGACAGGCTATGACTGACGAGATGTCTGCTTTACATACGAGTGGTACTTGGGAGCTCGTCCCTTTTCCTTCAGGTAAATCTACTATTGGTTGCCGTTGGGTGTATGCAGTCAAGGTTGGTCCAGATGGTAAGGTTGATCGTCTTAAGGCTCGTCTTGTTGCCAAGGATATACTCAGATATTTGGGCTTGATTACAGTGCTACCTTCTCTAAGATAGCATCAGTCCGCCTTTCTCTCTCTATGGCTGTTGTTCGCCATTGGCCCATGTATCAGCTGGACATTAAAAATACATTTTTACACGGTGACCTTGAGGATGAAGTTTATATGGAGCAATCACCTGGGTTTGTTGCTCAGGGGGAGACTCGTGGCCTTGTATGTCGTTTGCGCCGGTTACTTTATGGTCTAAAGCAGTCTCCTCGAGCCTGGTTTGGTAAGTTTAGCACTGTTATCCAGGACTTTGGCATGACTCGGAGTGAAGCTGATCACTCTGTATTCTATCGGCATTCTGATTCACGTCTCTGTATTTATCTGGTGGTCTATGTTGACGACATTGTTATTACCGGCAATAACCAGGATGGTATTACTAAATTGAAGCAACATCTCTTTCAACACTTTCAGACTAAGGATCTGGGCATACTAAAGCATTTTTTGGGCATTGAGGTCGCACAGTCTAGCTCAGGTATTGTGATCTCACAACGGAAGTATTCCTTAAATATTCTTGACGAGACAGGAATGACAGGCTGTAAACCTGTTGACACTCTGATGGATCCGAATTATAAACGTCTTCCAGGACAGGGAGAGCCTCTTAACGATCCTGCAAGATATAGGCGGTTAGTTGGTAAATTAAATTATCTTACAGTGACAAGACCTGACATTTCCTTTCCTGTGAGTGCTGTGAGCCAGTTTATGGGTTCTCCGTGTGATAGTCATTGGGATGCAGTTGTTCGCATTCATCGGTATATAAAATCAACTCCAGATAAAGGTTTATTGTTTGAGGATCGAGGCCATGAGCAGATCGTTGGATACTCCGATGCTGATTGGGCAGGATCGCCTTCTGACAGACGTTCTGCTTCTGGATATTGTGTCTTAGTAGGAGAAAATTTGGTATCTTGGAAAAGCAAGAAATAGAATATGGTTGCTCGGTCTAGTGCAGAAGCAGAATATCGAGCAATGACTACGGTGACATGTGAGCTAGTTTGGATCAAACAGTTGCTCAAAGAGCTGAAATTTGGTGATGCTAGTCAGATGGGACTTGTGTGTGATAATCACACTGCTCTTCATATTGCGTCAAATCCAGTGTTCCATGAGAGAACTAAGCACATTGAGATTGACTGTCACTTTTTCAGAGAAAAGATACTCTCGGGAGATACTGCTACAAAGTTTGTAAAGTCAAATGATCAGCTTGCAGACATTTTCACCAAGTCCCTCACTGGTCCTCGTATTAACTACATATGTAACAAGCTCGGTACATATGATTTATATGCACCAGCTTGAGGGGGAGTGTTAGAATATGTAAATAGTAGAACCCTAATCCAATATGTATTAGGAGTAGGATAGGTTATGTATATATATATATATATATATATATATATATATATATATATATATATATATATATATATATATATATATACATAATTGTATCATGTTTAATATCAATTATATTTTTCTCCCGTGCTTTCTTACAATTCTATTTTTGTTATCATATCTTTTACTATTTGGATTCCATTCTCTAGCTCGCTGGTGATCCCATAACTGCGTACAAACTTGTACACAGTTATCTTCTTGCTGAATTTATAAATCAAAAAGTATCCTGCTATTTGTACTTGTTAATAGGAACACTTTTATGTTGAGCCTATTAATTCGTCCAAAGCTTTAACTTTTGATTTGGCATCCAGAGCAACTAAGACAGCTCCAATTTGACACCCACCAGCGAAACTCTCAACTGTAACCACCAATTCTGTTTCTCCCTCACCTACTTATTTTATTTTTATTTTATTTTGGGGGGTGGGGGTGGGGGGTGTATTTAAGGATCTCTCTCACCAACTGTTTGAACCATGCTCATCAGTATATCACTGACAAGCCGAACAAGAATAATTTTCAGAATTGGCAAAACCAATATCTTGACTTCCTTAGACATAAAATGGCATTGAGTTATGTTGATGGAGGCAAGCCATGTCCACCTCACACACTTCAGGGAGGAGAAGAGACACCTCAAAAAGGAACAATACCAACAACGATTCTCACGGAATATATTTTCACAATAGTGATTCTAGTAATCACATACAAACAACGGTAGGAAAAATGTAACAACTACAAACTATCTACAAATTTATATGCAACTAGAAGACAACCGGTAAGCTAAAGGTTAGAAAGTAAACCATACTGAAAATATGTCAATATTTCTCCACCAAATTAAAACAGTGAGAAACGAGTCAAAAGTACGCAGGACAAAGAACAGACATGAGAGTGCAGGAACATGCCAATCTTAACCACTCTTAGTTCCTCAAGAAAAACTTCCTTGGCAAGCTTGATTGAAGAGAATTCATCTTAACATACATATATGTAAAACAATTGGTGAGTTGATACCACTTACCACTTCGAAAGAAAATAAAAAAGTTAATTGGTTGAATGATAAGTGATTATATTTTCATATTTTCAAAGCCTTCTTATGCTCCATAGAACTCGGAGTACATAAGAAACACACAACTTCAATAATTCTATAACTTAAAAATGTTACACATTGTAAAACCAATGGTAGCTCCCATATTTTTAAAGCTACAAGTTAAGTCTTCAGTTCTGTTACCTGACAGTCATACTAGTCCTACTGAACGCTGTGATTATAGAAAACCTACAAGAAGCAATTTTGAAAACTACAGAAGATAAAAAGTCATAATTAATGAATGCAAGTTAGCCAAATTTTCCAATTCAACTTCACTCCATACTAATTGGAGTCAATTATAATGAAACTCTGCTCTATAATATTCAAATGATTCATAACAGTAAATCATTCAACCCAACCACACTTCAATCCCAAATTAACTGCAGTCCGCTATATGAATCCTCTGTAACCATTCCTCTACTGTTTAGTGTTCAAATGATCCCTTAATTTGACTATCTAAACCTGAACTTTACTACACTAACAGAGTCCGCTATTTAATCCGATTTAAACACAAATCAGAAACTCTAAACACATAAAACTCAGACAAAGCCTAAACAGCTTTAAAAACCTAAAAAATCTCCAAAATTGGAATACAAAATCGACGAATTACATAACAAAACCAATCAATTACTCATATATAAAAACAATCGCATCCAAGATATCGCCAATCGATCAAAATATTAAATAAAAAAAAAGGTAGAATAAAGTGAACTTATATAATATCGATTGACAAAAAACAAAACGTACCGTGTCTTCAGGTTTGACTTCGATTTCAAAGTGAGAGCCTTTAAGAGTTTTTACAAAAATCTTCATATTTGCTCCGACGCCGGAATATTTGATCGCCGATGAATGTAGAACACCGTAGGGTACAAGTAAAAGGTAAATAAAAATAGTGTTGCTTTTTATGCTTATAATCGGCGTTTTGTACGTATAAACTAAGAGGTGAGAGTTGGAGAGTTTCACGCGTGTACAGAGTGTGTGAAGCACGTGATTTGGAGTTATGTTGTTACTATGGCGCGTGAGGGGAAAGGTGGAAGTAGGTTGTGAAGAGTGGTAAGGAAAGGATCACAGCCAGCTAGATTTTTGTGTTACAAAGAAGGAAGGGTTTATTTATCTCATTGTACTGCGTAGTCTCACTTGGAATGTATATTCAAATGAAATATTTCAATATCTCACTTAAAATTCCAATACTGTTATGAAATAACAGAAGAACAAGAATAATATTGCAGAGAGAGTAGGGAGAGGAGTATTCTTATTGATACTTTTTGGGATGATTTACAATGGGGTAAGACCCCTCTATTTATAGGAAGAGAAAAGACTTAGCATCAAAGTAAAACTCTTCTATAAGATAGACATTCACTCTAATTATAAGTCTATTCTTAAAACTCCCCCTTGAATGTCTACTCAATAACTAATGTGTCTCGTTAAAACCTTAACTAAAATAAAACCCAATGGGAAAAATTATAGAAAAGGAAAAAGAGTACACATGTTTAGAAATGCGCCTATTGGTTGCCTCGTTAAAAACCTTGCAAGGAAAACCCAGTGGAACAAAACCTTGTAAGGGAAAAAGAGTGCAACGCGCATTAACTCCCCCTAAAGAGAGCATCAATTCACATCCTTGAGTCTTCGCATCCCAATCTTGTGCACTAGCTTCAAGAGATCGTTAGTAGAGATTTGATAAATAAATCAGCCATATTAACTATAATGAATATTTGCACCTTGAAATCATAACTCGTGATAGATATATAATGTCTTCACAAATATCGTGGAATGGCTCTTCAATATTTCCATAGAGATATCCTCGCCATCACATTATCATAGTTATAGCAAGATATATTAGTGCATAAATTGCATTAAGGAAGTGGTACCTCAAGATCAAGAATTGTAGATTCTTCAAGCAACTTAAATCCTTCATGGGTTGTCATATAAGTTAAGTCATATAAGTCATATAATAGACTTTAGATGCATATCAAGTTTTCATGTCATGCTAAACAAATAAGATATCGAAAACTGATTACACATACCATTGACTTTATACTTTCAAGTATTCGAACTACATGTCCAAAATTACATGTCTTTCATATGGAATCAATTCTACTTGAATTGTATCTCTTCCATTTGGACAATATTTTGTTTGTATTCGACAAACATAAGATCCTCATCGATGTTTAGCGCTATCATAGATGTCGTCGACGAACATTTTATATCGGTTCCAGTAAACTTTCATAAAGACATAACATGGAGATCTCTTCATTCATACATTCAGGTACCTGAATCTCTCATGAGATTTTATGAAGTGTTATGTCATGTGATCTTCTAGATCACTAGCCTCCTTATTATGATCACTTTGATCATTTGCTCATCTTCTTTATTAAGAAGTTCTTTTGAAACCGATTTGTCTATACGCTTTAAGCGTATCAAAGACTTTGTCCTTCTAGGACTTAATATGAGCATTTACAGTGAGAATATAGTTACTTTCTTTGGGTCAGCAAATGCGTATGGCATGCTTTGCAATATGTTGCAATTGAATTATCCTTTTAGAACTTCAGGTTCATAGTATGATATTCGAGGATCTATATATACAAATGATAATTCATCCCATATAACCTTTTCTCAAGTGTTTATCATGTCTCCCCCTCATGTTAGGAAAACTAACTTGTTTTCTCAACTCTGGGAAATCATCTTTGTGCATTATCATGTTAATATACACAACACATTAATAATAATAAGATGAAATTATTTGGTTCCTGACCCTGAACCACTTGTGATGGGAGAATATAATATACTCTCGTGTATAGCGTATATCAAATTGATATAGATAATTTTGTTCTCATAAGCAATAATTTAGCTATTAAATGGAAGCAATCAATAAATTATTTTGCTAAACCAACTATGATGTAAACCAACTTATCAAGATGAACTATCTTGAATAGAAAATCTGGAAATTATGCTTGAAATTAGATTACTGAGCAATTTACCTCGCAATCACCGGCCAGGTTGCAGGTTAATAATAATCGCACATGTAACCATATCATAGATGCATCATATGTGGTATACATGGCAGGTGAATGAGCTCATATTCACCTTTGGTATTTCCAGAATTTATGGGATTCAACCCCAACTTTAGTTTGTCAATTAATTAATGAGAACAAGTAATATAAGAGAATTCGTAAAGAACTTTCTAGTTCTTTAATATTCACCCATGTGAATTCTCTATTATTGTTGCACATCATACTTAAATTGATATGGCTAACCCGAATGCCAATTGAATAAATTATCAATATTGGTAAGTTCATGTTTATACCATGATATGCGCAATTCTCAATAAACTCCAAGTTTATTATGATATGGATTTTTATATCAATTAACATCCACTTTATTGTGGCATTCTTTTGTTTGTGTAGTACAAACTGGAGAATAAAGCGGTAGCTTTTCATATACAGATTATCCCGCTACAAGTTGTAGTAATGGAAGATATCAAATCTTTCCTTTATTTATTGTCTCAATATAATCAACCGCTTTCACATATATTTTGGAAACTGAATAAGTTTTTTGAGACTTACTACAACATAATACCTTATTGGTAATCAATTGCGTTTCTCCAAAATAATATAATTGGCTCTTGCGCAGAGTTCTCAATTAATTTGGTACTATCACATATTGCTATCACATTCTCTGCGGGGATATGTAATTTTGTTATCCTTTTCAAATCTGTAAATGCGTCTGGCATTTGATTTGCTATTCTTTGCAAATGGATAATATTTTGCACCTCTTTTTCACAAATAGAGGTATGTGGATCAAGATGAGATAATGATGCATTTTTCCACAAAATTTCCCGTTTGGTTTCACCAACTTCTCCCCCTAATTTTGGGAAAAGTGTCTCATCGAATCGACAGTCTGCAAATCGTGCAGTGAACAAATCCCCTGTCAATGTTTCGAGGTAGCGAATAATGGAGGGCGATTCAAACCCAGCATATATTTTCCTAACCTTCTTTGCAGACCCATTTTGGTGCGATATGGCGGTGCTACAGGCACATATACTGCGCATCCAAAAATTCTTAAATGGGATATATTAGGTTCATGACCCAAAACTAATTGCAACGGGGAATATTTGTGATAATTCGTTGGTTTGAGACGAACTAGCATTGCTACATGCAAAATGGCGTGACCCCAAACCGAAGTGGGCAGCCTCGTTTTCATGAGTAAATGAGGTATTCAAGATTATTCTCATCCATTGTCTCAACATGATATCCATTTTGACTGATATCTTTAAAACTCAACAAGTTTCTCTTGGACTTGGAGGAGAACATTGCATTCTCTATGATAAATATTGTTCCTTTAGGCAGAGTTATAGTTGCTCTTCCGGAGCCTTCAATCAATTTACTACTACCAGAAATTGTAGTAACATCTGCCTTACACATACTTAAATGAGAGAAATATTTCTTCTCTTTGAATATCGTATGTGTGGTACATGAATCAATTAAACAAATATTTTTACAATTGGACGTTGATCCAAGTTTGCTTTGTGAGATATTGTAGAAATAGGCAAAGACATAAAGTAAGAGTAGATTTATCACAGAAATAGAACACAGTTAATTATTAAGCATTTGTGTCACAAACAGTAACATAATCATAATGATGTTTTGCAGGAGGAACAAAACATGAAACAACATGTACAAAGGAAATTTCAACACGGAAATAACACATAATTATTAGCAAAGACAAGTGTTATATGCGAATAGTACATCATGCAAGTTGATAAATAACACATTAAATGCTACAGTGCACTACGTGTATAAAGTAATGTTTGTTAATTTTATAATAATGTTTCAATTACATTCACACGTAAAATACAACAGCATCACACAATGACGCTAAATGATAAAGCATGTTAATAAACATTAACGAAGCATTACGATAGCATATTTGTACAGGAGATCCATATAGTCATAATACAACATACATGACCAATTAATGAAAATAATAAAACAAGTACCAGACTGATATTAGATTACTATTATAAATGGATTTACATACGATTCCATCACCGATCAAGTGATCTATTTTCTCCTCAGGGTGCTCAAAGAAGTCTGCCACATCCAAGTGGGTGATGTTAAAGTTATTGTTAGAGACAAAATTGGTTTCAGGGCCTTTACTCTTTAGAGATGCTTGATAAAGCTCAACCAAATGTCCTTGTACACGGCAAATTTTCGCCCAGTGCCCTTTTCCACCGCAACGATAATATATAGTTTATGAACTATTTGCTTTTGGATTCTCATCATATCATGCTTGTGGCAGAGTGACCAACTTTAAGTTGTCATATCTCTCCTTTAATCCATTCCACAAGATAAGTGGATCTTTGACTGTGATATATTCAATTTTCAAACCTTCATCAAGGTGATGGCGCAAGAAAATCAAGGCCTTAGCACAGTCTTGGGTGGATGCATTATTTCTGTCTTTAATGGCGTCTCCAAGACCCATTGCATCCAAATGGATTTCAGCATCCAACACCCATGTCATGTAGTTCTTGCCCGAAATTTCAAGGGCAACAAACTTTCTTTTCATAATTGAGATATGGTATAAGTAAATAAGTTACTGACGTGTTGATTTTCATCATTTTTAACATGTGTGCAAAAACGATGCATGATCGCATAAGAATATGTAAACAATATGTATACATTGATGAATGTAATATATAATGAATTAAAAAGTAAGCTGAGAGGTGATATCTAGACAATTTTGACGTTTTGGTAATGTAATGGCACCTTTTGTTTTGCACTAACTATGAGTCATGTTGGATATACATTATAATTTAGTATACATTAGTACTTTCTATAATGAATAATTATTGGAATAAGTGTTCCAGTGTATTTAGCATTTATACACTCAAATATGTATTGAGGACGTTAATAATTACATATGTGATAGTACATGAGTTAACAACCAAAATTTGTTGTACAATAGTTCACTCGTATGTATGTAGTTGATACAAGAAGTCGTACGAGCAGTAAAATACAATAACTAAACTTACAATATTGTTACAAGCAACGAATAATCAGAATATACGTGTAGTAATAATATCTACACATAATAATACTAAGTTGATCACATATAACAATCTAAATTTCGTTTGTGTAAATTAATTATTTAAGTTACAGTATAAAATTAAATGTTTGAGTATATAAACATATAGACAAAGTCTCTGACAATGTTATGTCAGACATAATTAAAACCAAATTAGGAAGAGAAAAAATACCTTAATTTTCTCAAGGAGATTCTTGAGATAGTAGAGCCTCGTGCTGATAACGTGTTATGAAATAATAGAAGAACAAGAACAATATTGCAGAGAGAGTAGGGAGCGGAGTATTCTTATTGATACTTTTTGGGATGATTTACAATGGGGTAAGACCCCTCTATTTATAGGAAGAGAAAAGACTTAGCCTCAAAGTAAAACTCTTCTATAAGATAGACATTCACTCTAATTAGAAGTCTATTCTTAACAAATACAAAAATATTTGCGAGTACTCATCGTCAATTTAGTAATCGTAACTATGAAAGTTTGAGTATTTAAAAATAGAGTTGTTAAAGAAACTATAAGCAAATCATTCAAATTGATAAATAAATATATTTTTTATATTTTGGTATTTATATTAGTTGTATCATAATATTCGAATTAATACTTATTATGAAGTGGAAAAAAAAATTCTTTCTCAAATGAAACTCCATAATCATGAATCTCCAAGCCAAAAACCATCCAAACCATTTGACATTGATCATGATATTGCCATACAAAACAAACCTACAATCTAAACTTTCCTTCAAAGATATGTTAACAACATCTAGTCCAATAATGTTTGACTCTACTCTAAATCAATAAGAAAAAAATTGAGTTAATTGAGAATTCTCATATAGAAGGTAGGGCTGAACATCCAGAATCCCTCATTGCACGAGGCATCAAAGTTATTGCTTTGTCGAATGAAAATAGACAAAGAATTTACGAGCCCTAGAAAAATGTTATCATAGTGAAGTTAGTGGACAATCGCATGTTGCACCACTACTTGAAAAAGAAAATCCAAAATATATGAAGGCCAACGGAAGATTTCAAAATGATTGATCTAGGAGAAGATTACTACATAATCAAGTTAAAATATAAAGACAACATGGAGAATGCAATTCAACAAGGACCTTGGTTCATTAATGGTCATTTCCTCTCCGCCACTAAATGAAAACCAAATTTTGTTGCTTTTAAAGAGAGGCTAACAACAACGGCAGTATGGGTTAGACTCCCACAACAGTCTAGTGAATTTAGGATGGCAAAATGCTTGAAAAAATTGGCAATGCAATTGGTCGATTATTAAGGATTGATGTTTGTACTTCAACCATATTAAGGGGACGATATGCAAGACTATGTGTTGAACTTCCTCTAGAAATTCCAGTCCAACCATTCCTATATGTTGGACAACGTAAATAACACATTCATTATGACGGAGATAACTTCTTATGCACAAATTGTGACAAACTAGGCCACATAATAAAACATGTTCTTTTATTAAATTGGATGCTAAGGCAGTTAAGGAAACAACCAAGGAGCAGGCAACATCCTCAAATCTGGAAATTCAACAAGAGGAGTGGAAGACAATTTCGTTTAACAAAGGAAGGAAACAAGCCTCAAGAAGCATTCAACAAGATATCATCAAGTCGGTCAAAAACAACAAAAGTCCAGGTATCCCTGTTAAGATGTTCAATGCAAGTTGTCACGACCCAAACCCCGATCCGGTCGTGATGGCGCCTCTCGTGAAGACAAGGCCAGCCAACTAAACCCAATTCACCTTTTTAAAATAGTTAAACATTACATAAGCAGTATATACATGCTTTAATGATAATCATTAACGAATGTACAACCCGACGCAGCCCAAATCGGGGTGTCACAAGTCACGAGCATCTATTAGAGTATAACTACAACTACAAGGCTTGAAATATTCAAAAGAAGACTGATAAACAAAAGAAAGAAATATGGTGTTGTGAACGCTGGCAGTCACCTTGCTAAACTCCCATAACTTAGCCTCCGACTAGCTCAATACCCACTACCGGGTGAACAAATACCTGCATCTGCACACGAGGTGCAGGGACTAAAGTGAGTACTCCAACTCAGTGAGTAATAAAGGTAAATAACAACTGAGCAGTAAGAAATCACGTAAAGCAAACCATCATGCTGTGTAGAAGTAGTGTAAAACCCTTTGAGAAAAGCAGTGAAGCTGTGAAATTTTTAGAAATATCTTAGCTCAGTTTAAAACCTCTTTGGAGAATGACCATTTCAACAATTATGCAAATGATTGCAAAACAAATAATGCAGATAAGCGCAGAAGTTCGCCCCTCGGGCACCACACTCAATTAACAGATAATGTTGGGCAATCCGGTAGGTATCACATGAAGTAACAAAAACAACATATAATGACAAATAATGAAATAAAGTAAACACATAGAATAGTACCAGTTTCGCTGCGGCGTGCAACCCAATCAATATATCGCTGCGGCGTGCAGCTCTATCCATATATTTCATCGACGGCGCTCACTAGGGGGTGTGTAGACTCTGGGAGAGGCCTTTTTTGGCCCAAGCGCAATATCAAGTCATATTGTGGCATCAAATCTAGGCCCTCGGCCTTATATTAAATCAGTATCTCACTGCTGCTGCGTGCAGTCCAATCCAAAAGTATCCTCATAATACAGGCCCTCGGCCTTACTTAGTCAAAAATCACATAAGCCACTATGGCAACAGTAAAATATGATGCTCAGCCCAAATATTACTGGGAATATCATTTCAAGTGTTAAAGCAAAATAAACTTGGCTGAGTCTTAAAAATAGTGGAAAATACATGACTAAATTCAAGTATAAAATCAAAACAGTGAGGAAATATCAACAAAAATCCCGAAGGATTCAAATAGCTGGCAAAAGCCCAAATAGCAATCAGCCCAAATTCTAATGATAACAAGTAAATTTCAGTCAAATACGCAGTAAATTCATCAACCGAGATGGACCAAGTCACAATCCCCAACGATGCTCTACCCCACGCTTGCTACCCGGCATGCAAGTCACAAGGATGCTCTACCCCACGCTCGCTACCCGACATGCAAGTCACCTCAATATAGCACTACGATGTGCAAATCCGGGGTTTTAAACCCTCATAATATCATTTACAATCATTATTCACCTCGAACCGGCTAGATCTCTAGCTCGCGACGCCTTTGCCTCTCGAATGGGCCTCCACGCACGTCGAATCTAATAAAAATTAGAATGAAGACGTCACAATATGCTACGGCAACAACGCCCAAGCGAAAATAATAAAAAAATATCAAAAATTCCAAAATTAGCAAAACCCGAGCCCCGGGCCCGCTTTTTGAAACTCAAAATTTTTTTAAATCAACGTCTTCCTTATTACTCCACGAGTCTATGCATATAATGTTTTTCAAAATCCGACAACAATTCGGCCTCCAAATCATCAAATCATATTATTAAACCCCTAGGCCCAAATTCTCGATTTACACCTCAAAAATACGTAATCTAGCCGGAACATTCAATGCTAATTCAATAATATTGACTAACAATGATCATAAGGGGCTTACCTCAAGAATTTCCGTTATTTTTCGCGCAAAATTTCCCAAAATCCGAGCATCAAACTAAAAAGACATGGGAAAAATGGACTGCTCGCCCTCTAACTGCCCAGAAATTTTCGGGGGTACTGTTCACGCGTGGGGGTATTGTCACGCGTATGAGTACTGTTCAAGCTGCTATAAAAAATCCAGGAGCTGTCCAAAGCAATTGCAGCAACTTTTTTTCTTCACTAAAAATGCTCTAACTCCATCATACGAACTCAGAATTCGATGATTCTTGTTCCTATGAGTCACAAATAATAATAATACGAACATAGCCCTCCAATCAAAATTCAATTCAGAGATCATTTGCTTAGTTCAATACCCATTTCGCTCGTTATAAAATTAACTCATGTTTTGTATCAAAAACCCAATCGTGACTTGATGAAATTAGACCAAACTTTCCAGATCACTCCTATAATTCATTATTTAAATTTTGGAAGTCTCGAAATCAAATTTGGATCTCTAGAACTAAAAATGCACCTTTGGATCATTACATGTTTACGCTCATAACGACAAAAATCTTCAAAAACTCTTCCAATACTTATCTGAGCCTCATGGGACCCTAGCCCAACATGCCAACACGCCCTATAACATCATTAAAACTTGTTCCAAAATTCGAAACGCTCAAAACAACATAAAAATATCGAATCACCTTCGGATTCAAGCCTAACAATTCCAAAACTTCAAATTTTGAATTCGATCAAAAAGTCTATCAAACCTTGTCCGAATGACCTGAAATTTTTCACACAAATCCCAAATGACATAACGAAACTACAGCAGTTCTTGGAATTTCATTCCGACCCTCGGATCAAAATCTCACCTACCAACCGAAAATCGCCCAAATATATACTTTGTAATTCAAGCCTAATTCTATTCGGGACCTCCAAAATCAATTCCGATCACACTCCTAAGTCACAAATCACCCCCCGAAGCTAATCGAACCATCGGAAATCACATTCGAACCCTTCAACACATAAGTCAACATCCGGTTGAGTTTTCCAACTTAAGCCTTCTTAAGAGATACGAAGTGTCTCATTTCTTACCAAATCCTATCCGAATTCAAACTAATCAACTTGATCACATGAAACACAGATAATGAAGCATAAAGAAGCATATATGGGAAAAACGGAGCGGTAACTCATGAGACGACTGGCCGGGTCATCACATCCTCCCCAATTTAAATAAATTTTCGTCCTCGAACCTGCCCGGTGTTGTAACAAAAGCCAACTAATCGCTGAATAACCTTACCATGCATATACCCGGGGGTGATTCCACGTCACCCTATCTCATATATGTCTGATAACACATTGCAACCGAAATTTCACAACCCAATCTAGCCCATAAACTTTAGAACCACATTTCACTTTCCGAAATCATACACAAAATCAGAACCTCGCATCTATATTCAAAATAAGCTCGAACTAGCTGTAATAACCCATACCTGCAATCTCAGGTGCAATTATATGATAAACCACATAACTCAAACACTCGAAACGATAACTTCTATTCACAGCACCTACACATAACAACCAAATATCTATAGGAAACCTCTTACCAACTAAAGTTTCATTCCAACACTTTTACATATGCTGCAACTGATAACTAAAACATGTAGTAGGCCATCACCATTTCTCATATCAACCATTCATGAAGCCATTTCCCTTTTGGCTAATACCATAACAAATTTTTGAGTCGAACCTCGATATTATCCTTCCAACAAGATGAAATCAAATCTGTTCGTATTCTTTAATGATCCCAACGATCACCTGAATCCAACACACCACTCTGGTGACCTGACACATCAATACAGGCCTAAGCCACAACTTGCATAATACGCGCACCAATAGGAAATGGTTTGAACATACTCAAATCATGAAAATGACCCAAATGAAAGAGTTGTACCTAAGCTTATAAGTACCATCATAACACAAGGCTGAGAACCCGTCTCACATCATAGAAATAGAACACGTGAATTTACCTCGAAAGGTCATATCTCCGCGTAGCCTCGCTACAATGCGTGGTCCTATCCAAACACTGCTCCACATGAAACACCTCAAGTTACTATGCTCATAATCGACAGCCACGCACAATTTGATGTCTGGAACCAAAGCAAATCATTACATCCATGGTGAAACAAATAACATACGACATGCAACCCGATAGGACATAACCGATACGCCATTCACTGAGCAATGCTCAATTACTCTTCCCGATTGAATGCCACTAAGAGACCACAAGTGAACTGCACATATGTGCCTATAATCAATAAATCATAACACCTCGCAATACAAAAAGGTAACTCATTCATTTCCCCATATCACTGGTAAGCTCAACAATGGTTGAATAAAAACCTCCCTCAACAATGTCATTCGGAGCTAACAAAGCCGACTCAAGATAGAACACTCACCCACATTGGCTTGCCAATGAACTTCTTATCAAAGAAACCTAAAGCTTCTCCTTCTACCTCTATAACTCTGCCGGTGCCATACGATACGATGTCAGGCACCAAATCAATACCGAAAGCAACAACCTTGCCCGGCGACATGCCCAACCATAAGAAACACATCCGAGAAGTCCCTCACCACCGGGACTAAATCAATTTGAGGAGCCTCAGCACTGACACTCGTCACAAGACCCCCAAATAAGAAAAGGAATCCTTCCCAGCAGTCTGCTGGGTCTTCAAAATATAAAAATCCCCAATAGGACATAGTCAGTCGAACATCGCTACTCAATCTGTGGAATTTCCCGACATAGACAATGGTGCCATCTTATCGCAATAGTCCAGAATAACACAACACAGAAATAACCAATCTGAACCCAATATCACATCCAAGATCTAATATTCCAAGCAACAAAAGGTCCACTCGGGTCTTCAAACCCCGATAGTCACTAAATAGTGTCGATGTACACGATCTAAGAACACAACATAGCCTGGATATGAGAACTTCTGATCTCCAATTCCATGTCACACCCAAATCACCATACCTGGTCCCAAATTTCGCCATCCGAATACATATCACACCTCAAGTACCCAGTCATTCCACGAAAGATATTCTAAAATTCCTATGTATCATCAACCAACTCGAATATCAACAATCGATCAAACAAGAAAGCGCCGTAGTAATACCGATGTTCTATCAACTTAATCACATTGTTTTTTCTGAAACATATACCCTCGTCAAATTACCATATTAGCAATATCATTACCTTAATTATTCGAAGGTCATTCACCCTGATCATCTGAAGATCATTTCTCTAATCACCTAAAATTATCGTGCTACCTAAAAAAAATTATTTCATTTTTTTTAATTTTCATTCAGCATTGAACTGTAATCTTACACACGCAAATTGCAATCCTTCACAACATTTGCATATACCATACCATCCTAGGATAACATGAGAACTTCATCTCCCTTCCGAGCCATAAATATCTACGTACTCAACTAGTCAAGAACTTCCCATTGGTCCCACCCAGAAGAAAATCACTATACATCCCATACTCCGCATGCCCATAGAAAATTTACATCTCCAAACTGCGGTAAAGACCACCAATGACTCCCCGAGTTCCTTTTGCACAAATCAGACCTGCTAGGACAGAATCCTTCTAACTCGACCATGCTATGCAACCCGTCAAAACGTAAGAGCATTGACGCAAATACCTGTAAAAACTCATTACCTCAAACACCCACAAGGAATAAATCATGTCCTCACCATACCGGCCCGATTTACTACCAAATTACCCCATCTATCTAAATTTTCTTATGATTCATCTTCAACCTGACATTTCCTTTTTGTTGTAGCACCACAATCCTCAACTCAGTCTTACCACATGGAATCAAGCATAAAGCCACATAGTCTAAGGCTCATACATCGCTAAATACTTTCTTACACATTCCCAGAAACACCACACTTCAGGTTACTTTACTCTGAAGAACTTCCTGCGAATCTAAATTTGTTACCTTTACTTTCCTGATACTGATACGTAGAATCCCATAACGAACATAGAAAAACCATAAGTCTTGACTTCTATTAATGAAAACACAGTTTCTAACCACGTATACAACTTTAAAACACCTGATTGTTACATGTAGAATCTTGAACACATTAGAACCATTCTCGAGAGTCATTTACTCTATTTACACTGCAATTAGCCTAATCAAACTAAAAAAATCACCTGCCTCATTAGCACTCTAACACCGCAGGATACGACCTCATCCCAATACAAACAAGCATCTTCCTTCTCTATACACCGAGCATTCTTTACCAACAATAACTTAAGACATCCTGTGATTCTCACACACCTACAAAGCACCATATAACCTTGCCAAAATTTTGCTTCACTCGAGCCATCATTGACTTCAATTTCCGTGAGCCATCAATGACTCACCAACATGCCTCAAACTGGAGCCAACATAGCACCTAATCATGCAATCAACTTGATCAATCGCAAACTCCCCCACTTGGCTCGAAGCCATAGATCAAAATACACCCAATAACTCATAACGCATATACTCTATTGTTGACATAATATCATAGTGAGATTAAACTCAATCCTTCATAAGCTCGTGAAACGCAAACCATCTGGTACTTTAAATCTTCTGTAAATTTCGCATTCTTCCTTACAACAGTCAATCTCACTCTCTTGACAACCCAATTTAGATTTCAACACATTTTTTTCACTTGCAAATGAGATCTTCTAATAGACAACGTAAGTATCACACAACCTTAGGTCACTCTACAGGAGATAACCCACCTGCTTTGCCTCCAACTAACATTTCTGTATACCTTCCACCATCACAAGCATCACACAGTAACTTGATCTTCCCGAGTCTGGACTCATACCGCAACATGAATTTACTTCACTCCCAACAAGGAATATGGAAAGATTCTTCACACGCCCATAACTCGGGCTATACCTCCAATCGAGATGGACTTCAAGCATCTAATAGCTCTCCTATCATTCAGCAGACCCTTCTCGTCGCTTCCAATTCATATGGATACCTCTAGCAGCACTAACATTTTCATTCCATAGCCATCCAGCCGTTGCTTCCACTAATAGGGAAAATACTGAACATATAGATTTAAAAACACTTGCTCACACAATTAGCACCTCGGTGCTTAAGGCATAGGCAAAGAACCGGCCTCAAGTCCTCCAGACTGGCCCAACATCAAACTCACAGAGATCACATCTCGCCCCTCGATCGGGGAATCACAAGCCATCAAGGCACATCTAATTTTGAGCGCTCATGTGCGCATACGAACGGGTGGAAGGAATTTCAAGGGTTACTTTTCAAGCTAAATCAAGGGACGCACGATAAGTATTCAAGAATGTGAAATTTTTCCTAAAGGTTCTACAGCCTCTCGAGGATAAATACAAACGTCTCTATGCCAATCCGCGAGACTCTACGAAACCTGCTCATGACTCGTGAGACCTATGTAACCTAGGCTCTGCTACCAACTTGTCACGATTCAAATCCCGATTCGGTCGTGATGGAGCCTCTCGTGAAGACAATGCCAGCCTACTAAACCCAATTCACCTATTTAAAACAGTTAAACATTACATAGGTAGTCTATACATGCTTTAATGATAATTATTAACAAAAGTACAACCCGACACAGCCCAAATCGTGGTGTCACAAGTCACAAACATCTATTATAGTATAACTACAACAATAGGGCTTGAAACATTAAAAATAAGATAGATAAACAAAAGGAAGAAATGCACCTCGCTAAGCTCCGATAACTTAGCCTCCGACTAGCTCAAAACCTGCTACCGGGTGAACAAATACATGCATCTGCACACGAGATGCATGGAGTAAAGTGAGTACTCCAACTCAGTGAGTAGTAAACGTAAATAACAATTGAGTAGTAAGAAATCATGTAAAGCAAACCATCATGCTGTATAGAAGTAGTGTAAAACCATTTGAGAAAGGTAGTGAAGCTGTAAAATCTTTAGAAATATCTTAGCTTAGTTTAAAACCTCTTTGGAAAATGACCTTTCAACAGTTATGCAAATGATTGAAAAACAAATAGTGCAAATAAGCACAGAAGTCCGCCCCTCGAGCACCACACTCAATTAACAGATAATGTCAGGCAATCCGGTAGGTATCACATGAAGTAGCACAAACAACAGATAATGACAGACAATGAAATAAAGTAAACACATAGAATAGTACCATTACCACTGTGGCATGCAGCCTGATCCATATATCGATGCGGTGTGCAGCCCGATCTATATATTTCCTCGACGGTGCTCAGGGGGTGTGCAGACTTCGGGAGGGCCCCCTTACGGCCCAAGCTCAATTTCAAGCCATCTCGTGGCATCAAATCTGGGCCCTCGGCCTCATATCAAATCATTATCTTACTACTGCGACGTGCAGCCCGATCCAAAGTATCCTCACAATACAGACCCTCGGCCTTACTCATCAAAAATCACATAAGCCACTAGGACAACAGTAAAACATGATGCTCATCCCAAATATTATTGGAAATATCATTTCAAGTGTTAAAGCAAAATAAACTTGGCTGAGTCTTAAAAATAGTTGGAAATACATGGCTGAATTCAAGTATAAAATCAAAAGGAAATATCAACAACAATCTCTGAAGGGTTCAAATAGCTGGCACAAAGCCCAAATATGGCAATCAGCCTAAATTATGATGATAACAAGTAAATTTCAATCAAATACGCAGTAAATTCATCAATCGGGATGGACCAAGTCACAATCCCCAACGGTGCTCTACCCCACGCTCGCTACGTAACGTGCAAGTCACCTCAATATAGCACTACAATATGCAAATCTGGGGTTTCAAACCCTTTGAATATCATTCACAATCACTACTCACCTCGAACTGGCTAAATCTCTAGCTCGTGATGCCTTTGCCTCTCTAACGGGCCTCTACATATGTCGAATCTAACCAAAATCAAAACGAATATTTCACAATATGCTAAGGGAACAAATCTCAAGCGAAAACAATCGAAAAATATCGAAAATTCCAAAATTAGCAAAACCTAAACCCCGATCCCATTTCTCTAAACTCAAAATGTTTTACATCAACGGGTTCCTTATCACTCCACGAGTCTATGCATATAAATGTTTCCAAAATTCGACAACAATTCGGAGTCCAAACCATCAAATCTTATTTTCAAATTCCCGATTTACACCTCAACAATACGTAATCTAGCCGGAATTTTCAATGATAATTCAATTATATTGACTAACGATGATCATAAGAGACTTACCTCAAGATTTCCGTGATTTTTTGCTTAAAATTGCCCAAAATCCGAGCGTGGAACTAAAAAAATGGGGAAAACGGACTGCTCGCCCTTTAACTGCACAAAATTTTTTGGGGGTACTGTTCACGCGTGCGGGTACTGTTCAAGCTACTATGAAGAAACCTAACAGCTGTCAAAAGCAATTGCAACAACTTTTTTTCTTCACTAAAAAGGCTCTAACTCCATCATACGAACTCGGAATTTGATGATTCTTGTTCCTATGAGTCACAAATGAACATATCCCTTCAATCGAAACTCAATTCGGAGATCATTTGCTTAATTCAATACCCATTTCTCTTGTTAAACAATTAACTCATGTTTCGTATCAAAAACCCAATCGCAACTTGATGAAATTAGACCAAACTTTCCATATCACTCCTATAATTCATTAGTTAAATTTTGGAAGTCTCGTAATCAAATTTCGATCTCTAGAACTAAAAATGGACCTTTGGATCATAATATGCTTATGCTCAAAACGGCAAAAATCTTCCAAAAACTCTTCTGAAACTTATCCGAGCCTCATGGGACCCCGACCCAATATGCCAACATGCCCCATAATATCATTAAAACTTGTTCCAAATTTCGGAATGCTCAATACAACATCAAAATATCGAACCAAAACTTCCGAATACCGAATTCGATCAAAAAGTCTATCAAACCTCGTTCGAATGACATGAAATTTTGCACATAAATCTCATTCTAGAAATACCATTCCGACCCTCGGATCAAAGTAAACGAACCTTCCATCTCCAACTCACGAGCCATGCTAGATCTGATGCTTGGAATAAGCCCCTCAATGAACCGGCAAACCTTCTCGCGAATAGTAGCAACCAAGGTCGGTGCATACCTAGCCAAGCTGGTATAACGGATAGCATAGTCTGAAACAGTCATAGCACCCTGGCAAAAAGTGCTCAAACTCTGCACGTCATGAGTCCCTAAGGCTCTGAGGGACATACTCTCGCAGGAAAAACTCTGAGTACTGAGTCCAAGTCAGCTAAGCAGCCTCATTATGACTGTCTAACTCATAGGTGTGCCACCACTCATAGGCGGTCCCTCGAAGCTGGAAGGTGATGAACGAAACTTTCCTGGATCCTGATATACCATGGTATGGAGAATACGGTAACACTCATCAAGAAAATCCAAAGCATCATCGGATGCTAGACCGCTGAATACAGGAGGCTTGTACTTCTTGAACCTCTCAAACCTTAGCTACTCATACTTGGAAGTTGCTGCCCTATCCCGGGGCTGATCTAGTGCTGCAGGTGGTGTAGGCATAACCTCTAGGACCTGCTCAACATGCACTTGCTGCTTAGGAGTGCAGGCGGCTGCGCTCTTCCCCCCGCCTGAGATGTGGCTACAGTAAGGGGAAGCTACCTTTCCTGAGTCAAGATGGTGTACATGATCATGATCTGTGTCAGAGTCTCCTGGAGAGTTGGAGTAGTGGTAGCAGTGGTAGTAGTAGGCGTGTCAGGAACCTGGACTCTGGCTGGACCTGCTGGTGGTACCTCGCCGTAGACTGCGCAGGTGCTCTGGCTGCACCACGTGTATGTCCTCGGCCTCTACCCCAGCCCCGGCCACTAACGGCTACAGTAGGAGGTGCGGGTGCCTGATCACCTCGCGTAGCACGTGTCCTCACCATCTGTGAAAGAATAGAATGATGGAATTTTAGTTGTGGTATCAAAAACCTCGCACGAAAAGGAATCAAATGAAGTGAAATTTTCCTAACAGTTACATAGCCTCTCGTAAATAAGTAGAGATGTCTCCATACTGATCAGCGAGGCTCTAATAAATCGGCATATGTTCTGTGACTCCTATGAAACTAGAGCTTTGATACCAACTTGTCATGACCCCAGTTCGCCCTCCGTGAATATGGTGTGACGACACCTAGTCCCTACAACTAAGTAAGTCTAACAATGCGGAAAAATAAATAATTTGTGGAAAATTTTAACTCAAAACCCAAATTCATCAAAATGAAACGCGGAATGTAAAATGCCACCCGGCTCATACAACTCAATAATGCGGAAGTCTACAATATCACCCTAAAACCCGAAAACTCACGGGAACACAACTAACAGAATGTAATACACAGCTCTAACTCCAGAATATCTTAAATAACAGTACGAAATAGAGACTCCTGGTCTGAGGGCGGGATAGATGTACCTCGAAGTCTCTACTAAATCTCTCCGCCTCGAGAATAACACGCCTGGGTGGAGGTACCTGGATCTGCACATGAAAAACATGTTCAGAAGGGGCATGAGTACCCAACAGCAGTACTCAGTAAGTGCCAAGCCTAACCTCGATAGGGTAGCAACGAGGAAGGTTAGGGCCCTACTGAGAATAAACATAATAATAAATCTTGCAACAATATGAAATAAACAGGAATAATGAGTACAACTATGAAGTAAGACAGGTTATACAAGGCAACAAATAACACATAAAAAATAAGGCAACATAGAGTAGACAGCTCAATACCAGTACCAACAACGAGGATCTCTCAGGAGTCGTCCTGTAGTTCTTTTCATCAACTGTCCAAAGATCTCCCGGGATACTGTCCCATAGTCCATCATATGTGTATATCTAAAGGATCTCCTAGGATACCATCCCATAGTCCAACTATCAATGTGTTGGGATCTACCGGAATTCGATCTGTAGTCCCAAAGTAAATATGCAGGGGATCTACCGGGAATCTAAGCCATAGTCCCAAAATAAATATACGGGGGGATCTACCGAGAATCTAACCTATAGTCCCAAAGTAAACAAGTAATGGGAGAGCTACCGGATCCCACATCCGTAGTCCCAATGTAAATACGTAGTCACAACGAGAAAATATTCAGAATTTGGAGTACTAAAATACAAGGCAACATATAGTTCTAGTTTAACATGCTTCACATGGTACAAACAAGACAACTTAAGCAAATAGGCAATTTAGATCAACTAAGCATGCTTTCCTAAACTACCACAGGCTGTAATTGCAAATAGAAATAAGCAAGTAAGAAAGAAACTCAATATAAATATTTAACTGAAACCGGATTTTTAACAATTAGACCATGTACGTGCTCTTCACCTCACGTACAGGGCATTCAATTACCAAATATCATATCCTAAGAGGAAGGTTCCCCACACAAGGTTAGACTAGCCACTTACCTTGAACCGACTCCAAAATCAACTCGAAATCACACTTTTGCCATGAGTATCTGACTCCAAATGGCCAAATGTATTCAATTTAATTACATATCATAAGTAACACCTCAAACAACTGATTCTACTATTTAATTCAAAGCTAAGATGCGAAAGTAGGTAAAATAACCGAAATTCCCCTCAGGCCAGCATCTCGAAATCGGGTGAAACTTATATTTTCTAAAACCTCGTAGTCTGACGAGTCTATACATAAAAAGAACAAAAAAATTGGAGTTCAAATGACCCGTCAAATCCCAACTTGAAACTCGAAATTCCCAAGCCCTAATTCTTCCCTTTTCAAACAAATACCATGAATTTCTAGGCTAATTTCACTATAAAATCATGTTTTTTGTTCATAGAACTTATCTCCAATCAATCTTCCTCGAATCCTTCTTCAACGACTCCCAAAGAGCTCTCAAAATACTCAACAAACGATGGAAATTACTTAGGCTCACAGATGAAATGTTTTAACCTTCTTCCTAGGCATTTTGTTCTATTCGATCGCAAGAAGAGGAATGCGATCGTGAAGAGTAAAATTTAAAGGCTCAGAAAATAGCCTATGTGAACGCATCTGAAGCAATGCGATCGCAGAAGAGAAGGAAAAATCTCTATGAGATCGCGTACAATGCCCCTCGGTCACGAAGAAGGATTTGCAATGAAGTACCGGCTCCTAATTTCTACTATGCGAACGCGAGGGACAACTGCGAACGCGAAGAAGGGAAAGGGCAGAATTATGCGATCGCGATCAAGTTTATGCGATCGCATAGAAGGATTTGCCATCCACTGTGGAATATACTATGCGATTGCGGAGGGGAAGCTGCGATCACATAGGAGGAAAACCTGCAACAGAACTGAAGAGAAACTCTGCCACACTTTTCAACATAGAAATGACCTGTTGAACATCCGAAACACACCTGAGGCCCCCGGGACCCTAACGAAACTTACACACATATCGCATAACATTATTCAAACTTGTACCAATCCTTAAACCACGTAAAACAATGTTGGAAACTTGAATTAATCATTGATTTAAGCCTAAGAACTTCAAATTCCCCCAAAATGCGCTTTCGATCAAAAACCTAAGTAAACCACGTCCAAATGACCTGAAATTTTACACACATATGCTAAATGACATGAAGGAACTAGTCCAATAAAGTCCATTCTGATCCTTGGATCAATATCTCTCCTTTCAACCGGAAACTTCAAAAATTCAAAATTTGGCATTTCAAGCCTATTTTAGCTTCAGACCTCCAAAACACATTCCGAATACGCTCCCGATACTGAAATCACCTAACGAAGCTAATGGAACCATCGGATTTCCATTCCGAGGCCGTCTTCATACTTTTCGACTAGGGACAACTTTCCAACACTTAAGCTCTCAATTAGGGACTAAGTGTCCCAATAACTCTCTAAAACTCAAAACCGAAAGTACCGACAAATCAAATAAGTAGAAATAAACTTGGGGAAAGCAGTTAATAGGGGATCGAAGCATTAATTCTTAAGACGACTGGTCGGGTCGTCACATCCTCCTACACTTAAACATTTGTTCATCCTCGAACGAGCATAAAGACATACCTAAAGTAGTGAAAATGTGAGGGTAACTGTTGCGCATATCCTGCTCGGTCTCCCAGGTTGCCTCCTCGGCCGGCTGACCCTGCCACTAAACATTTACTGAAGCAATGTTCTTTGACCTCAACTTTCAAATCTGCCTGTCCAATATAGCAACTGGCTCTTCCACATAAGATAGATCCTTGTCTAGCTAGACTGAACTGAAATCCAACACGTGCGATGGATCACCGCGATACCTCTGGAGCATCAAAATATGAAACACCGGATAAACCCCTACTAGGCTGGGAGGTAAGGCAAGCTCATAAGCAACCTCCCCAGCACGCCTCAATATCTTTAAAGGGCCAATAAACTTCTGACTCAACTTTGCTTTCTTCCCAAATGTCATGATGCCCTTCATAGGTGAAACTCGGAGCATAACCCGCTTTCCAACCATAAAGGAAACATCACGAACCTTCCGGTCCAACTATCAATGTGCTGGGATCTACCAAAATTTGATCCGTAGTCCCAAAGTAAATATGCAGGGGGATCTACCTGGAAACTAACCCATAGTCCCAAAATAAATATGCGGGGGGATCTACCGAGAATCTAACCCGTAGTCCCAAAGTAAACAAGCAATGGGGGGGCTACTGGAATCTCACATCCGTAGTCCCAATGTTAATACGCAGTCACAACGAGAAAAATATTCAGAATTTGGAGTACTAAAATACAAGGAAACATATAGTTCTAGTTTAGCATGCTTCACGTAGTACAAACAAGACAACTTAAGCAAATAGGCAATTTAGATCAAATAAACATGCTTTCCTAAACTAGCATAGGCTATAATTGCAAATAGAAATAAGCAAGTAAGAAAGAAACTCAATATAAATATTTAAGTGAAACGGGATTTTAACAATTAGCCCAAGTATGTGTACGTAACCTTACGTACAGGGCATTCAATTACCAAATATCATATCCTAAGGGGAAGGTCCCCCACACAAGGTTAGACAAGTCACTTACCTTGAACCGGCTCCAAAATCAACTCGAAATCACACGTTTGCCAAGATTATCCGACTCCAAATGGCCCAAATATATTCAATTTAATTACATATAGTAAGTAACATCTCAAACAACTGATTCTACAATTTAATTCAAAGTTAAGACGCGAAAATATATAAAATAACCAAAATGCTCCTCAGGCCAGCATCTCGGAATCAGGTGAAACTTATATTTTCGAAAATCTCGTACTCTCATGAGTCTATACATAATAATAACCCAAAAATCAGAGTTCAAATGACACCTCAAATCCCAACTTGAAACTCAAAAATCCCAAACCCCTAATTCTTCCCTTTTCAAATAAATACCATGAATTTCTAGGCTAACTTCACAATAAAATCACGTTTTAGTTCATAGAACTTACCTCCAATCATTCCTCCTCGAATCCTTCTTCAAATACTCCCAAAGAGCTCTCAAAATACTCAACAAATGGTGGAAAATTACTTAGGCTCATGGATGAAATGTTTTAACCTTCTGCCCAGGCATTTTGTTCTATGCGATCGCAAAAGGAGGAATGCGATCGTGAAGAGTAAAATTTAAAGGCTCAGAAAATAGCCTATGTGAACGCATCCGAAGCAATGCGATCGCAGAAAGAGAAAGAAACAGCTCTATGAGATCACGAACAATGCCCCGCGATCGCGAAGAAGGATTTGCAATGAAGTACCGGCTCCTAATTTCTACTATGTTACGCGGGGGACAACTGCGAACGTGAAGAAGGGAAAGGGAAGAATTATGCGATCTCGATCAAGGTTATGCCATCGTATAGAAGGATTTGCCCTCCCCCCATGGAATATACTATGCGATTGTGGAGGGGAAGCTGCTATTACATAGGAGGAAAACCAGCAGCAGAACTGAAGAGAAACTCTACAACACTTTTCAACACATAAATGCCCCGGTGAGCATCCGAAACACACCCGAGGCCCCCGGGACCCTAACCAAACCTACGTATATATCGCATAACATTATTCAAACTTGTATCAATCCTTAAACCATCTAAAACAATGTTGGAAACTTGAACTAATCATTGATTTAAGCCTAAGAACTTTAATTTCCCCCAAAACACGCTTTCGATCAAAAACCTAACTAAACCGCGTCCGAATGACCTGAAATTTTACATACACATCCCAAATGACATGCTTGAACTACTGCAACTTCCAGAATTCCATTCCAACCCTCGGATCAAAATCTCGCCTTTCAACTGGAAACTTCCAAAATTCAAACTTCGACATTTCAATCCTAAATTAGTTACGGACCTTGAAAACACATTCCAAATATGCTCCCAACCCCGAACCTAACGAAGCTAATAGAACCATCAAATTTCCATTACGAGTCCGTCTTAACACTGTCCTAACTAGAGACAATTTTCCAACACTTAAGCTCACATTTAGGGACTTAGTGTCCAAAAACTCTCCGAAACTCAAAATCGAACGTCCCAGCAAATCAAATAAGCAAAAATAAACTTGGGAAAAGAAGTTAATAGGGGTTCGGGTTGTTAATTCTTAAGATGACCGGTTGGGTCGTTACACATTTGCCAACCAAAAACAAATGGAGTTCTTGGTATCCATAGTGAAAATTCAAAAAATTTATGCACATTAGCTAGTATGGTATGGAGAATTCTCACCAATGCTACCTCTCCTTGGGCTACTCTATTAAGCTTTTCCTATGCTTCTAGAAAGGTTAAGAATAAAAAAAATTCATTTGGAAAAGCATTAAAAGGGGTTGGGATTTATGCTCTAAAGGAGTTATTTGGTCTCCTCACATCCTCTTTGACATGAACATATGGAAAACCAATTGGATCCCAAGGTAGGAAGTCTTAGGGAAAAAAAATGGAAGGACCACTCCAAAAAAGGGATCAATCTTTAAAACTAAAAGACTTATTTAATAGGGAGCAATAAGACTTTGATAAAATTTCCCTTAATATTCCAAACAATATTAATGTAATCATTAGTAAGGTTAGAATATAGCTAAAGAGTCCAAAAAGTGACATTCCTATATGGTCATTAACTACTAAAGTTTTTTTACAACCAAATCATGCTTTAACTTATTAGAGTCTCCAAAAAATAACCTAGTAGATTTCCAATGGATTTGGTACCTTAATTTTCCCAACATAATAAAATTCTTTTTGTGGGAATGCCTCTATAATAGGATTCCTTGTAGAGAATATCTGGCACGAATTGGACTAAACGTCGATCCAATGTGCCGATATACAGAAATAACGAAGAAGAATTTGTACTCCACATTTTCTTTAGCTGCAAGTGGATCAAAACTTTTTGGGATATGTTGGGTGGCATTAATACTATAAAGCCCCAGGTGACAACTAGCTGAACCAATTGAGATCTTTTAAATACCCAATTAGAAATAATTTTATAAATTGGGACCTCTTCATTCCGTTTAATATATGGTACACTTGGATAAATAGAAACAATAACAATCTCAATAACACGACTATTCCCATCAATGGTAATTTTATTATTCAAAAGGCTACTGAATATAAACTCCTCATTGAAAAAGTAGGTACACTCCGCCAAAAAACCACATCAAAATTGCATGTACAAACTACCAAAAGGATGGTCTAAACTTAATATTGTTGCTAGCTTTGACGGTGTTACACAAAAATGTGGATTGGAAGGTATTTTTAGGGATTCCAAAGGATATTGGATTGTGGGTTTCTGTGAACAATCATATGTAGGTGGATCACTAGAAGCTGAGATAAAAGCTCTACTAGAGGGACTCAAAATGACTAAAGAATGGAGAATATATCCGCTTGTAATAAAGACAATTCTATGGAGGCTATTCAATCCATCATACATGGCAATAGGTTATATGATGATATTGTTAATGAATGCAGGTGGTTAATGCACAAACAGAAGGATATAGTCCTCTAGCACATATTCAGGCAAGGGAATAATGCAGCTCATCACATGGCAAGAAAGGCAAAGGATCAATTGGAAGGCAAGAAGACTTTTGTTGAAGCTCCACATCATGTAAAATATTTTGTGGAAAAGGAAATACTGGAACGTTATGTTTTTGAGAAATTTCTATCTTATGATACTTGTAATACTCTAGCAAGCCTAGATAATCAAAGTGTCCTTAGAGACACCAAGTATGCATACACTATACTGAACCCTACTTAATTACTAATATATATATATCCTGTTTGCTAAAAACAGAAGTAATACTTATCATTGGTTTAATAACACACACACTAATACACCTATTCTTATCCATGAAATTTAAGATTTGAGCGATACCGAAACGAATTCCTAGAACCACCGTCATCTCATATACAAACATTTATATCTGAACAACATAAATCAAATTTCACAAGATTATGAGGAAACAAATATATTTAATTATAGAAGGAGATTATGATAATTAACATGGAAGATTAAATAATTTTTATTTTGTATTTTTCTTGATGAGTTTAGAGGTCATTAAAATTATAACTAAGTGACTATGATAAGTGATGCATGGCTATAATTCAGGGTCTAGCACATTATGTGCCTTGCATTTTATATAGTTTAATGATAAATTACACTTTATTTGCGCGTATGAAGTCTATTTTTGTGTAGATAAATTGGAGATAAAAGTAGAGCAAAAGGAATACTTAAACGTTGAAAGTGTGCTTGAGAACAATGAAAAGGAGAGGCCAGGAAAAGACTGGCTCAACCAAGCTTTAGCCTCACGAAGCCAACCAAAGGCCAAGCTGCACCAGGCTTTAGCCTGGCGAGGCCAGCCGAAGGCCAGGTTGAACCGTGATTTAGCCTGGCAAGGCCAGCCAAAGGCCAGGCTGAGGCTGGCATTTAGCTGGGGATGCTAGGCCTGGGGCCAGATCCAGTCAAAGTTTTGAATACTTAATTCGTCTCCTGGTTTGACTAGGACTTGGCCTGTACGTTTAGGTCTTTTCCTACATATATAAATAAACCTAATAATATCACTTTTGACATACTTTGGACGAGAGAGGAGAGATCGAGTTTGGACATACTTTAGACCTGGGAAGAGCACAGATCCGTAGTGGAGATCGGAGATTCGACCTAAGGAGGCAAGAACACACTAGGAGCAGAGCGGGGAATTATTCTACGAGTTTTTCACTTCTTTCTTCCTATTTTCATTATTTGTGTTGAATTCTAGTATTTTAGTTTTGCATACTGTTTTGAATAGCTAATTTTCTAAATAGGATTTTGATAGAACCTATTGAAGGATGATTTTCCTGTTACGTTAATATAGATTTGTTGTAGCTCTTTTTTATTTGTTCAACTACGTTATTATTGTGGTTGGTTAATGAGCTTTTAATCAATTGTGCCTATTTAGTGTGTATTACTCGAGAGAGAGTGCAGATTTAGGTAGTTGCTGAACAACATCATTCCTAACGTATATGAGGGATCAATACGGAGGGTCTAAAGGTTGGATTAGGGATAATGAAACCTTGGTGCAATCCGAGTGAGCCGTACTTAATGCCAGCTAGGGTAATTTGGGAGAATATGCTTAGTAAATTCTGATAGTTAATAGTTACACAGGAGAGAATTGAATTAAAGAACATCTTTGTCGCCAGGGTGCCTTTGGCAAATTTTTGAGGGGCATATGGAATCCCAACCCTATGATCCATAACAGGAACATCCAATCCCCCCAAAACCCCCAGATATCGATCAAATTAATACCAATCCTAGCTTCAAAGATATGCTTTCCACCCAAAATCCAACGTTGTTTGCATCCCCTCGGAATGATCGGACAAAAACTCCATATTAATGGATCAAGATGATCAGTCAATTGATCAATCCTCCTTGTCAATCTTAGAAGGCATCAAGTGTATCTCCCTACCCATTGAGGATAAAACACGCATCTATGAGCCATGGAAACACTCTATCATCACCAAACTAGTGGCCAAACGCATGCTACATCACTATCTAAAGAAAAAAAATTCAGGAACTATGGAAACCAATGGAGGATTTCCAATTAATTGATCTAGGAATGGACTACTGCATCATTAAGTTCAAAAGAAAAGAGAATATGGACAAAGCAATGCAACAAGGTCCTTGGTTCATAAACGAGCACTTTCACTCCATCATTCAGTAGAAACCAAATTTTGTTGCAGCTCAAGAGAAGGTCACTAAATCAGCTGTTTGGATTAGACTTCCTCACTTACCCACCGAGCTTTATGATGGGAAAACTTTGAAAAAAATTGGTAATGAAATTGGTCGACTACTTAAAATTGACGTATGCACATCAAAAACCCTCCGTGGTCGTTATGCAAGATTATGTGTGGAACTACCCGTTGACATGCCAGTTCAACCTTTCATCTATGTTGGCCATCACAAACAAACAATTCATTATAAAGGGGAGAACTTCCTTTGTACTAAATGCAGCAGACTGGGACATATATCACAAAAATGTCCCTTCATTCTTCAAATTAATAAGGACAGTCCAAACGAAGTTACATGCAAGGATTTACCATCCTCAAAAGCAGGTGATCAAGAAGTATGGACAACAATATCTTTTTCAAAAAAAAAAAAGAATCATGCTCTGAAAACCACCCCAAAGCACCCCAATCCGGATAAACACGGCACTAGTCTAGGTATTCCGGTTAAGCTTTTCAATGTTACCACTGGTAGGTATTTGGATACTAAATTTCTTCAATACAAAACAAAATATGTTAATTATTCCATGTCTCCTTCTCATTCTGTGCATAGGGACCAAACTCTTTTGCTAACTAAAAACAACTATTCTATTCTAGACGACCAGCTAATGGTATTGGATAAAATCACCAATGATTCTAATAATCAAATTTCCTCTAAAAAAATACTAATCTTCCTAATGAACAAATGTCCATTCTTACTACTAATACTGCCTTGGAGATAAAAAACTTGTCAAACACCTGTAATCCTACACAACAAATGGCCAAGGTGGCCATGCAAGATAACTTAGGAAAGAACAATACTACCCCTACTAATAATCAAAAGACTTCTACTATCACTACCCTTCATAGTGGAGATTTTAATAATCATCCATTTGTAACCACAACCCTAAGCAAAATCCTTCAACCAAATCTGATTATCATCAACTACCAAAGCATGTTTTACTCTCCACACGCAAAAGAATCAGAAGACCAACCTATAAACACTTCCCTTGGGGACACAAAAACCTACAAAAGTTTTTCCTAATCATTAGCCCTATAATCAATCCTCAACAATTACCCAAGAGTCACCACCCCACGCATGACTTATGTTTAATTAATAGTTCAGTCTCTACCCAAAATGCCATCCCTTGCTTCAACCAGCAGGAGAAGACAAAGACTTCTCCAAATCCTTTGCGAAACCAGATTAACCATATAAAACCTACCACTACCTCACCCTCAACCAGTAAATCCTCAGATCCTCTATGTCCAGCCACCTCAAGCACAAAACTATCAACCAGTGTCATGGATGGAGATGGGTCTCATGGGCCATGCATACTCTTTTAACATCAAGGTAAATGGCCAGGACATTGTGATTATCCTCCAAGACACTCAGTACCTAGATTAGCTATTGACGGAAGGGATGAGGTTGGCTATGAACAATTTCTTGAACCAAGCCTGGCTAAACAACATACTTCAACCCTAGGCCCGTCTGTGAACCCACAATCCGTCCATGCAATAAGGAATAAATGGGATCTTTCCCCCACCCTACCATTATATCCCCAGAATTGCCTAATGGATATGCCTTTCTTCATGTCAGAGAACATCTCCCAACTAAGCCCCATTCTCTTGCCATGGGAGCTTCCACAACCACCACAGGCACCTCCAACACCACCACTCCCCCCTCTCCACCATGCAATCCAGTAAATGCTCAAGAGCCAGTGGAAGAAGCAATGGGAGAAGAGGAAGATCCACTGAACCTCCTCTTAAAACGAGTCCAAGAAAACTCAAGGCTAGACGGGGTAAAAGTGTTTCTCTTTTCGGAGGGGCAAGAGAAGAGGCATGTTCTCAGTTGCCCATTGGCATTTTACAAATGCTCGATGGACATACGACCCCTCAGGCCAATTGTAGGAAATCGAGCAATGATCCTTGTACCATCTCTTCGGAGGAATCCTGTCATGGGGGAGGTATGGGAGAATGGGTACCCAGCCAACCAAAACCTTAACTCATCCATGAATAGACCAACTAACATTATCATTTGGAACATTAGAGGAGGTAACAATGATACCTTTAGAAGGAATTTTAGGGACATGGTGGACACTCACATGCCATGTTTGGTAGTTTTGCTAGACATTAGGATGGGTAATCACTTGGAACTATTATTATGGGTTTACTGATTTTGTGGAAGTTCCAGCGGAGGGTCAAGCTGGAGGGATTGTTGTGCTATACAACCATGAAGTAGTCACAGTGCAAAACTTCATACGTAGTGATCAAGATATTCATGCAACTATTAAGGTAAACCCTATACACCAAAAATGGCTTCTTAGTATTGTTTATGCTAGCACTAACTTTTTAAATCGTAATAAAATGTGGGACAATATTCAACGTATTAGTGATATCTTTATGGGACCTTGGCTCTTGGGAGGAGACATTAATGACATTTTTAGTTAAAATGAAAAATATGGTGTAATCCTATTAGAGATAGTAGAGCAAACTTCCTTTGGTCAAATATTAATTATTTCAATTTAATTTATTTAGGTTATAAAGGTTCCAAATATACTTGGTCCAATCTTAGACACAAAACTAGAGGTTTGATTATGGAGAGATTGGACAAGGTATTTGGTAATGAGGTTTGGATCAACTTATTTCCTAAAAGCTTTATTATTTATCTACCTAGAACTCACTCGGACCATAAACCTATATTAATTGAATTAATCCCCAGAAGAAATAACTTTCATAAATCTCCTTTTCGACTGGAAACCTATTGGTGCAAGCACCCCTCCTTCGAACCACTAGTTCAAACAATTGGTCTACAAATAACTATAGTAGGAATAGTAGTTCCTTTAAAGACAATGTCATGCAATGGAAACACCTTACTTTTGGTTATACCGTGGGTAAAAAAAGGAAATTTTTAGCCCGGATTCAAGGGATAGAAAATTCTAAGCACTACCCTCATAGTATTATTGTACAAGAACTTCACTCGAGCCTCAAAAAAGAATTCAATGATTCATTGCTTCTAGAGGAAGACTACTGAAAATTAAGGTCGAGAATTATTTGATTGAAGGAGGGAGATTCCAATACTAAGTTTTATCACATAATGGACACTAATACAAAAAGAAGAAATAAATACACTTCTTCAAAGATAACGAAGGAAACTGGATAAACGACCCTAATCTAGTGACCTCCCATGTTTTGCAACTACTTTTCTAATATTTTCACAACCTCTCATGGTAAATCTAGTAGAATTAGCCTCCTAACAAATGCCACCTAACATGCCCTTTCTCTGCAAAACCTTGACAAACCTCTATTATATCTGGAGGTCAAGAAGGCTATTTTCTCTTTCAAGCCTTTTAAGGCACAGGACCAGATGGCCTACGCCCATTCTTGTTTCAAAAGTATTGGGGGCTTAGTAGGCCATTCTGTCACAAAGATGTGCCATGATATCTTTGATTCCCAATAGATTTCCCATGAACTTAACATGACCTATCTGTGCCTAATCCCAAAACATCCTAATGCAAATCACCTAAACAACTTTAGACCAATTGGCCTATGCAATAGGGCCTATAAGGTCATTACCAAAATCCTGGTATATCGACTTAAGCCTTTTCTTGACCATCTTATTTGCCCTTACCAAGCCAACTTTATTAAGAATAGGAGAGCCTCGGAAAATACCATAATTTTTCAAGAAATTATTTCCAAAAATCACAAACAAAAAGGGAAACAAGGCCACATGATCCTCAAAATTGACCTTGAAAAAGCCTTCAATCGGTTAGAATGGTCTTTTGTGCACCATACCCTAAATTACTTTAATTTTCCTCCTAAATTTAAGAAACTCTTATTAAGTTGCATTTCTACAAGCTCAATATCTATTTTGGTAAATGGCTCTACTACCAATTTCTTTCAACCTTGCCGGGGAATTAGTCAAGGATAACCTATCTCTCCTTATATCTTTATTTTATGTCTTGAAATGCTATCAAGATTCATAAATCACCAGGTGGACATCAGGAATTGGGACCCTATTACTTTAGGTAGAAAAGACCCTTCTTTTTCTCACCTATTCTTTGTAGACGATCTAACCCTTATGGCGAAATCCAACCTTAATTCAAGTCATACCATTAAAAAAGGGTTAGAACTCATTTGCACTCTCTCGGTGCAATCTATTAATAGAAAAAAATCCAAAGTCATCTTCTCCTATAATTGCCAATTGCCTCTCACAAAGGATATTACCAACATTCTTGCTATAAAGAGGGCGGACTCCTTTGGGATATACCTGGGGTTTTCCATCCTAAATAAACAACCTACCCCTAAGGACTACCAATTTACAATTGACAAAATGAGAGCAAAACTTGCGTCTTGGAAAGCTAAATTCCTTAGTATTGCTGGACGAACTGCTCTCTCTCACTCCTTTTTAAATACCATCCCAAATCACTTTATGCAATATACGCTATTACCTATGAGTATTCTCAAAAATATTGATAAGGTACTAAGAGACTTTATATGGGGTAGTACTAGAGAGAGACGGAAACTCCACTATATTAATTGGTCTACAGTGTGCCAACCTAGAGATAAAGGAGGCTTGGGGCTTCATAAAGCAAAAGATAAGAATGTGTGTACCTTAGAAAATCTAGATTGGAGGGAAATTACCAAATCTACTACTCTGTGGGCTAACCTTATCATTAATACTTATGCTAACCCTCAATATACTAAGAAAAATTCTTTTATATGGAAGGGTATTTATTAAGGGTGAGAAGTTTTCTCCAAGGGTATTGTTTGGCATTTACATCATCTTTCCTAACAAAACATTTGGGAATCCAATTGGATCTCCAACCTAGGCAGCCTTAGAAACACAATACAAGGCCCTTTTTCTAGGAATGATCACAATCTTACCATTGCTAATATCTTTGATGGCAAGGAATGACACCTTGATAGAATATCGCTAAACCTATCCGATGATATTAATGATGCCATTTTAAAAATAAAAATACGTGCCAAGCCTCCTATTAGAGAAACCCCTATATGGTCCCTTAACACTAAGCGTATTTTTACAAAAAATTATTGGTACACTATCATACACAATAATAATGAGAGTAACTTAGACTTTCAATGGCTTTGGAGCATATCTTTCCCTAATAGGATAAAATTTTTCTTTGGAAATGTCTTCATAATAAAAGTCCTTGTAGACAATACTTGGAAAAAATTAGCCTCAACATAGATCCTCATTGCACAGTTTGTAGAAACCAAGTAGAGGAATCTATCCCTCATATCTTTGTTTAATGTAAGGCTACTAACCATCTTTGGGATACTCTTGGTTGGAACAAATTATATAAGGATAATGGTGAACACTGTCTAATCCAACTAAAAAACTTTTGCAAAAATATCACAAACCCTTTGTTATGGTGGAACCTCTTCTTTCCCTTTCCAATTTGGTATATTTGGATAAATAAAAATAACAACAATAATAACAATACCAATTTATCCATAAATTTCAACCACATCACTAGTAAAGTTATGGAATTCAATCTTCTAACGAATACTAATATCCTACACGCACCAATGCTCCTTATTAGGGTTAAATGGCATAAACCACCTATGGGTTGGTACAAACTAAACATTGATGTAGGATTTTCTAGAGATAAACAAAAATGCGGTCTAGGTGGAGTCATCAGGAATGACAAAGGAGACTGGATCATAAGATATACTAATTGTGCCAATTCATATGGCTCCCTTTAAGCAGAAATAAAGGCCCTACTAGAAGGACAACGAATAGCTCATGAATGGGATTTGTTTCCACTTCAGATCGAAACGGACTCCATTGAAGTGATTCAATTGATACAACAAGGGAACCACCCATTTACTAACATCTTATTAAAATGCAGGTTGTTAATGCACCAAGGGAAACATGTAATCCTCAAGGACGAGTTCACAAGGGAATAGGGCTACTTCACAAGCTTGCATGCATGGGATCAGATAATACAAGGAAGAAAAAGAAAGTTTTTGCTGCCCCACCAAAAGAAGTGATAACCCTATTACATAAGGATGTATTAGATATGTTTGTTGTTGAAAACCTTTTGTCGTATGATGCTTGCAACTTATTAGCAAGCCTATACTAACTACAACTCATATGCTATGGATGTTCCTTAACTTTTTAATATATTTACTTCCTGTTTGCTCAAAAAATACTCAGATGAGAATTACAACACTCAGAGCACTCATGATCGGTAGAGAAGACTTAGGCAAATTTATAGAAAATGTAGCGGAAAGGATTTCGATAATAGGAAAAATCATAATTCTAGACCTCGTTAATCTTGTATCCAATCCTTATCCTTGTTAATTGATAGTTTTATTTCTTTCTACTATTTGTTGTCAATTAGATAAAAAGAAATATTATAATCTTTATTTTTAGAAAATTGTTTTGACTTGTATTTTTTAGCAATATTGAACAACTGTAGCTAAGCCCTTAGTTCTCTGTGGTATTCGACTCCGGAATTGTAAATCGGATTATATTTGTAATGACTGCTTAGTCCTATTTATAAGGTATAGTTGGACGTGATCAAATTTTGCCACCGTTGTTGGGGAACTAATGGTGTAGTTGTAGGTGTACATATTGCTAGGTTGCAAGTTTGAACTTTTATTTAACTTTTTTTATTTTTTGTTTTATTAGTTTATTTGAGAAACATGGCACCTTGGAATTATGAGATTTTTGATGTTGGTAATTCTACTTTTGATCCTTCTTATGCATATTGTGGAGGAAACCACCCATTGTAAAATTGTCAAAATATTCTCGAGAGCGAGTTACGTGCATCAGCTCAATCTTATTTGTGAACTATGAGTATGGTCAAGATGGCCACTTTAATGGTTATGCTTATATTCTTTTCTTCCACCAACCCCTTATTATGATGGTTATACTTTTTCTTGTGAGGATAACAACAACAAAGACCCCAGGGAAGTTGGCCTGAAGGAGATCGAAGATATGCTAAAGCTGAATGAAGATATGTTCAAGCGCCTTGTGGAACAGAATTGTAAATTACAACTGCAGATAGAAAGACAAGAAGAAACTATTCACAACTTGAAAGTTCAAGTGAGTCAACTAGTTGAATATTTCAATGCTCAACAAGCTAATATTTTGAATAGTATCCAAGAAGAGCGTGAATTAGATGCAGAAATTGAGGTACCAATGTCGCGCCCCTTTTTTCTCGCGAAATCAGGTTTATGACATTTGGTATGGGACAACTCGTTCCTTTTGGGAACTGGGTTTTGCATTTGCATAGTCGTTACCTAATAATTTAAGGTGTATTAGGAAACAAATATGGTTCAATTATAAGTTCATTTGAATATCTAGAGATTGTATAAGTGCTTGAAATTATCCTAAGGGGAAGATGTTAGGCACCCTTCAGGATCCACTAGTATGGTTCTCGTTGTCACACCTCTTTTTGGCTACTACGACCCGACGAAGAGCGTAGATAAGGGAGTTTTCCCAATTAAAGGACAATCGAGACGGGATTCAATTATTTAACAGATTTCAGAGTTGCCACTTAGGAGATTTATGGTGTCTCAAGTCTACGGTTAGAATCCCGAATCGAGGAAAGAATGAATTTGTTTAACAGTCCGCAAACCAGAAATCCAAGTAAGGAATTCTGTTAACCCGAGAGAAGGTGTTAGGCATTCCCGAGTTCCGTGGTTCTAGCATGGTCGCTCAACTATTATATTTGGCTTAAATTATCTGGTTTTATATAATTTTGAACCTATGTGCACTTTTTAATCTTTTTAACCACTTTTATTTTTTACTAAAGAAAGTTGCAACGTCGTGAAAATGTGCCTCGAACCACGTCACATAAATGCACCCGTGGATTTTGACTCATTTCAACTTCGTTGAGATTTATATTTGTGTCACATAATTGTGCACCCGAAATTAGGAAAGGTAAATTATTAAACTAGGGCGCCTAAAGCAATTACGCGCTTGTAAATTTGCGAGGGCCATAGAAATTTACTAAATGACACACCTCGGAATCTAAGGATCAATTTAAGGCTAAATCGAGGGCCATGCCATTGTTATTTCATTAGGTATTAACTATTGAGACTCGTCCGTATTCTAAAACTTAACATTATAAATCAACGAACATTGGTTTTCAGGGACCTGTGGACCTAGAACTTAGGTCCAATATTGGTCAAAGGCAATCCTCATTACTGGGGAAGGATCCTTGGTTCGAGTATACTGAAGCTTGCCCATTAATTGTTAACAGATTAATTAATGTCCTAATATTTGGCCTAAATAGGGGCCAATTTTTGCTGTAAGCACAGCCTGCTTAAGAGATATGGCACGTTGGCAAAACAAGGGTGAATCCTTGTGTCCGCTGCAAATCAATCCAGCCTTAATTGAAATTATACTTGTTAAATATTGACATACTAATGCCAAATCGGACAAAGCCATTTGAGTCAGCTCCAAAGACACAAAAGTCATATAAACATGAAGGCTAAATTAACGACTAGATAGACTATCGCCACACTAATGTATTAACAGACGAAACAAACAGCCTTTTTTCCTGGGATGCATCATATAAAAGTTAATTAAAGGCTACCCTGCAACTCACTAAATGGTTCAAAATTTACACCAGATCTAAATGTAAGATTGAAAGTCTGCTTATTACATTACAATAGTTGACTATAGGAATAAGCTAAAACAAGGAAAATCCTAGTTAAACATCATGTAAATGGGGTGCACAACTATAACCTAAATAAAATTTAACAGCTAGACATGAGATAAAGGGAAGAAAATTCAAAGCTATTGATCATTTGCATTCCAGAATTACGACTTCCTGTCACACTTGTATGATATCCATAAGGGCCAGAATATACCTGGAAATGGAAAAAAAGTGAGGGTGATTGTTCAGCAAATGCGTAGTAGAGTATCAGCAACACAACCAATCCAAACAATCTCAAGTCCCAGACAGCTGAAAACAAATAACAAGATGATTTTGAACTCAAAGAAACGAGGTAAAAGGAACCCAGAAAATGACATCAAATCATCATATAACCGACTCAAATCAAATGGTGCAAAATAGCTAAAGGGTTTATCAGAATGGGAAGCATTTAGAAAATTAGTGATAGATCAATGTAACAGTGAATTTGATTGGTTGTATATATATTCTTCTAACGATCCAGCCCCCTTTCAAAAGGCAAGACTGTTGCCTTTTATATGCAAAAAACTAGGGCCACCTTCAAATTCTAAAGTTTTCCATTTTGTCCTCCTTTATTTTTTGTTTTTAGCTTGGTAGTCCCTTCTTTTTATGGCTTGTGGCCCAACTTAGCTACTTAAAAGTCCAGAAATCACCTAAAATCCCCTACTAAAAGCTTCTTATTCAGTTATTAAAGATTCCATTAATTTAAACACCCAAATTACCCTCCCAGTACCCCTATTTTTACCCCATAACCTTAAAAGGCTTCTAAATATTCATGCTCACGTTTTTCTATCCTCTAGAGGATTACATTTTATCAGAATTGATTCCCACCTAAGGTCCTCTAAAACATCACAACAGCCCTAATCAAACACTACAAGATTCAATTGGTTCAAGATAAACAAGCATGCAGAAAATCTACTAGCAATTAAACGAACATAATCATGGATAAAACAACCAGCATTTCCAATGTCATTTAGACTAATCCTACAAACAGAGACTTAAATTATATACTTGTCTCAATTAAACTAAACTATAATTAAAACAGTTCCGGGCCTAAACTAATCAACTTGAAACAAACATATAAAGAATGAAACCTATGCAATTGACTTAACAAGACGAACAAAATTTTAATTCGAGACTTGGAGTCTGAATCAAAAGAAAAGAAGATGAGGAGGAGAACAACAACAAATGAAAAAGGATATTGAAAGTCTTACCTAATTAAAAATGCCTTAAGATGGAATCCATCCACAACTCGAGATAGAACACCAAAAATCCGTTCGAGATTTTGACCTCAGGAACCCTAGATCTTGAAATTCGACCGGTTTTGGAGACCTTTGAGAGGATTTGAGGGTGAATTGCTGATGGGGGAAACAAATTAGCCACAGGGTGTGATTTTATAATGATTTGGTGGTGGCGCCACCACCAGAGGAATTTGGGCGGTGCTAGGGTTCATGACTTTGAACCAAGATTCGAGGAGCTTGGAGTTTATTTGAAGGAAACGGGTTATGGATTGGGGATAGGGATATGCAAAGGAATTGAGGGTGTGATTTTGGTTTCCATTGGGGTGGTTTGAGTCGCCGCCGCCGTGCACGGTGGAACAACCAGCTATACAATAGATGATTCAAGGTGATTGACAGGGATTTGAGAGGAACCATGCCCAGATTTGGTAAGAGGGGGTCGGGGAGGTGGAGTGATGTTAATTTGGAGGCCTTTGGGTGATTGCTGCCGCCGAGGGGCGATTTTTGGCGGCATTCTAGGGTGGAGCCGGTGGAGTTCGTCTCTGATTAAAGTAGGGTGAGAGAGACAGACTTGGGGGGTAGGGGGGTTCAGACACTTATATATTAAGTGTACCCATAGTTCTGAGCCGTAGGATCAAAGATCCTCGATGGCCCAGATTGCCTTAACTCCAAAACGGGGTCGTTTGGGTGGGATGTGGACCGGGTTTTGGGCTGGGGTGGAGCAGGACGAATTTTGGGTGGGTTGTGGGCTGGATTGGGGTGTGTTTATTTAAAATTTGGCCAGATGAGTATATATTGAATTGAATTTTTTAGGTTCTCCTCTAACCTTTTTCTTTATTTCATTTTCAAAATCTTTAAAACTTTAAAAAAACTCCTAATTAACATTAAAAAAAGCCTCATTAGCCACACAATAATTAATATCACATAATTTAAAAGATTAAAAGGAAAAATTACTTAAAAACAATCTTAAGTGCAAATTAAGCTAATTTTTTAATTGAATTTCCTTTCCAAATTACTAATTAATTTCTTAAAAATGTAAAATTACTCCTAAGTGCACATGCCTCATGTATTTTTGTATTTTTGTTATTTAAAAATTCGCAAAAATGCAAACAATTAACAGAATAATGCCACGAAAAAACAAAATTGCAAATAAATAAATGAAATTATTTGTTTTAAATTTATGGGAGTGATTCGTATCGGGCAAAAATCACGTGCTTACAGCTGCCCCTCTTTGTGTGGAAGCATGAAGAGCTTCCGTGCAAAGATAAGTGAGCAAACATGAGCGATTTTTGCCCGTTTGAATACTCCGTGAGAAGCATTTTTTGAAAAATTTAATCGTACCCTGCTTCAGAGGTTGCCTACATATCCTCGGCTGAAGAGGAATCAGGCCAGTATAGTTTAGGAGTATTTGGTAGCTGGACTACCGAGGCTGTGATTTTGCTGTTGCTGCTACTGCTAGACCCCTTTATCACACCATTGTGAAAAATAAAGAAACTAATCTAAGCTATAAACTATGGATTACAAAAGAACCTATCTATCTCTTCCGACTTGCTCTGAATCCTTGTTGCTTTGTTGTCTTGTATTTCTTGCTGTGGAACTTCTTGTTGCTTTATTGACTGGTATTTCTTCCGGTGGAACTTCTTGTTGCCTTGTTGCCTGGTATTTCTTCCTATGGAACTTCTTGTTGTTGCCTGGTATTTCTTCCTGTGGAACTTCGTGTTGCCTTGTTGCCTTCTTGTTTTTTCTTCTTCTATGTTTGATGCTGAATTGCTGGTCTTGAGATGTATTTCGTTGAAAGCATTCCCTTGTTCTACAGGTGGGCGCATGACTGTTTGAACTTGCACTATGAAAGAGATTCCCTTGTTCTACAGGTGGTCGTCTGATTACAAAAACCTTGAAATTTTTAAAAATATTTCCTTGTTCTACAGGTGGGCGCCTGATTGCAAAAACTTGAAATTTTGAAAAATATTCCTTTGTTCTACAGGTGGGCGCCTGATTGGAAAAACTTGAATTTTGAAATATATTCCCTTGTTCTACAAGTGGGCGCCTGATTACCAAAACTTGAAAATTTGAAAAAGATTCCCTTATTCTACAGGTGGGCGCCTGATTGTCAAAAACTCAAAATTTGAAAAATTTGTTCTACAGGTGGGCGCCTGATTACAAAACTTTGAAAGTTTGAAAAATATTCCCTTGTTCTACAGGTGTGCGCCTGATTACCAAGGCTTGTATTTTTTTGACAAATATTCCCTTGTTCTACCGGTGGACGCCTGATTACAAAAACTTTAAAATTTTGAAAAATATTTCCTTGTTCTACAGGTGGGCGCCTGATTGCTTTGAAAAATATTCCTTTGTTCTATAGGTGGGCTCCTGATTGCAAAAACTTGAATTTTAAATATTCCCTTGTTCTACAAGTGGACGCCTCATTCTCAAAACATGAAATTTTAAAAAATATTCCCTTATTCTAGAGGTGGGCGCCTGATTACAAACCTCTAAAATTTTTAAAAATATTCCCTTGTTCTACAGGTGGGCGCCTGATTACCAAGACTTGTATTTTTTGACAATTATTCCCTTGTTCTACAGGTGGGCGCCTGATTACAAAAACATTAAAATTTTGAAAAGTATTCCCTTGTTTTACAGGTGGACGCCTGATTGCAAAAACTTGAATTTTGAAAAATATTTCCTTGTTCTACAGGCGGGTGCCTGATAGCAAAAATTTGAATTTTGAAAAATATTCCCTTCTCCTACAGGTGGGCGCCTGATTACCAAAACTTGAAATTTTGAAAAAATATTTATTTATTCTACAGGTGGGAGCCTCATTGTGAAAAACTCAAAATTTAAAAAATATTCCCTAATTCTACAGGTGGACGCTGATTACAAAACTTTGAAATTTGAAAAATATTCCCTTGTTTTACAGGTGGGCGCCTGATTACCAAGACTTGTATTTTTTGAAGAATATTCTTATGTTATACAGGTGGGCGCCTGATTACAAAAACTTTGAAATTTGAAAAATATTCCCTTGTTCTATAGGTGGGCGCCTGATTGCAAACACTTGAATTTTGAAAAATATTCCCTTATTCTACAGGTGGACGCCTAATTGTCAAAAACTCAATATTTGAAAAATATTCGCTCATTCTACAGGTGGGCGCCTGATTACAAAACTTTGAAATTTTTTAAAATATTTACTTGTTCTACAGGTGGGCGCTTGATTACCATGACTTGTATCTTTTGACAAATATTCCCTTGTTTTACAGGTGGGCACCTGATTATAAAAACTTTGAAATTTTGGAAAATATTCCCTTGTTCTACAGGTGGACACCTGATTGCAAAAACTTGAATTTTGAAAAATATTTCCTTGTTCTACAGGTGGGCGCCTAATTGTCAAAAACTCAAAATTTGAAAAATATTTTCTTATTCTACAGGTGGGCGCCTGATTACAAAAACTTTGAAATTTTGAAAAATACTCTCTTGTTCTACAAGTGGGCGCCTCATTGCAAAAACTTAAAAATTTGAAAAATATTCCCTTGTTCTACAGGTGGGCGCCTGATTACAAAACTTGAAATTTTGAAAAATATTCCTTGTTCTACAGGTCGGCGCCTGATTACCAAGACTTGTATTTTTTGACAAATATTCCTTTGTCCTACAGGTGTGCGCCTGATTACAAAAACTTTGAAATATTAAAAAATATTCCCTCGTTTTACAGGTGGGCGCTTGATTGCTAAAACTTGGAATTTTTGAAAAATATTCCCTTGTTCTACAGATGGGCGCCTGATTACTAAATTGGTCCTGACAATCCTCAACTGCTGACAATTTCAAGACTATGTTGTGTTTCTGAAAAGGTATCATTTCCACTATGTATTGCTATGAGTTATATCTGTCAGTGATCTGCTGGTGACTAATGATTAAATCTACCTCCCATTATCCAGGCGGGTCCTGACAACTCCTACTTTGATGACAAAAAGGTGACAATTAGTTGTTAGTATTTAGGGCTACATCCCACTACCCGGGGCGGGAGGGGGTTCTGATAACTCTTGCTGGGCAGTATCTAATCTAAGTCCCATTTTCAAAAAGGCCCTGATGACTCTTGCTGACTCAGCTGGGAAAATTTGAAATTTTCTTTCTACATCCCATTTTTCAGGAGGGTCCTGGTGACTCTTATCGAATATTTTTGGCTCTGGCTGGGGAGATTTTGGCTCTAAGTCTCATTTTTCAGGAGGGTCCTGATGATTCTTATCGACTCTTGTTGGGGAAATATCTAAGCTAAGTCCCATTTTTCAGGAAGCTCCTGATGACTCTTATTGAATCCTACCTTGACATACATGTCGTTTCTGTGCCACTTGTTATCCGTGATTACTCCTAACCTTGAAATGAGTCCCATTCTCCAGGCGGGTCCTGAGCGTTCCAACCTAAATGCCAGTTCTGAATTCTTGTTGTTTCTGCAGCTCTTACTGGGGGAGGTGTTGGCGCTTGCCTATGTTACTCACACCTGCTTGAGGTTTAAAATGTGTTCCATCTCAACTTCCATGCCTATTTTAACCCTTGGTTGTTTCTGCTAGATTTTGCTAATTAAAGCTTGCCCCATTGTGCTCTTTACTGGGGAGGGTGTTTATGGCAGACTATGTCCCTTTTGAACTTTAACTAAGTCCCACTTCCAGGTGGGTTTTGATATTTTGATCATACATGCTGCGTGCCTGCCTTCTCCTGTGGACGGCCCACCTTAGGCTCTTCTGGAGTTTTCTGCCCATGTGTCAATCAAAGAAAACTTGTCAGTTTGAAAAGTGATGGTTGGCTCACGGCATTCTTGTTGGAAGCGGCCTCCTCACTGTCATGTTCTGTTGTGTTCCATTGCCCCTATCGAAAATGAGTTTCTCGAACTGCTCGTCTGACCCCTCGAGACCTTTAGAATTTATTTTGCCCGCCCATCATTGTGTTACATTATTAACCCCTAACGGAATTCGTTCTGTCCTTCCCCCATGATTGATGTGTTGATGTACCATGCTTCGGTAAGATCTCCCCTCCTTGCGGTTCGCTTATTCTTTATCTTTGTGTTACCCTTCCATTCCTTTGGCAAAATCCTTTCCCCTTTCCCGAAATCAACCTGTCTGTCTATGATACCTTTATGTCACTCCCTACTTCGTGATGCAACTCCAACCCTTCTCTAGAATTCTTTATACTCCCTCTTTTCGGCGATTGACGAGTTGATATATCATGCCAAGACATGTTGCGTTTTTTCTTCTTTTACTAGAATCCCTATATCCTTTTTAAACGATTACCGAGTTAGGATGTTATGCTTGGATGGTCCCCTGATCCCTGTGGTTTTGTTTTGTTTCTCATCTTGGCGTTACATTTCTGAGCCCTCACCAAGAATCCATATCCCTTTCTTGATATTACCTGGTCTCCTTGTGATGCTTGACTGACTCTTGATTTTTACTTCCTCGCCACTTTATATTGCACTCTCAATTCTTTACCGGAATTCTTTGCATGCTCCCTTATGTGCAGTACTTCTTCACTTCTCTTCCATCGGTTGCAGCTTTATGAATCCTTCCCTTTGCTTTTCCACAGTTGTTATCTTTGTTACGTCTTTGGTTTGTCGTGCGCTTTGTTCCTTTGGGAGTTTGATAATCGGCTTTGAAAATCCTTTTGTTTGCTTAAACAAAAGATTTTAGACTTGAAAGAAGAATGAAATAAAAAGACTCCGAATGGTATTTTGAGAAAAGAATTCCAAACTTGCTAACCATTGAAGAAAAATAAGGGAGAAAACTTATCTGAAAGGGAACCACTGGTTCTTGCGATCACGGCATGCACTTCGGCTTATTCGACCCAACCTGTTTCGATTACCGACCTTCTGTTGTCGTGCTTTTGTTGTTGTGACCTTTCCAAGCCCAATCCTTTTAATCAAACCCTAACGCGTCTTGCCCTGCAGTGTTCATCCATCAATATCCCCTTTCTGAGTTTTGCTTTATCTTACCTTCGCCTCACGGTGCATGTGAAGGTTTTCACTGATAAGACTCTCTCATTTTGTTTTCCCTCATCCTCTCTTCGCCTTCTGGTGCTCGTGATGGTTTTCACTAATAAGAATCTCTCGTTTCATTATCTCTTGCGTCTGCCTCGTAGTACTGTCCCTGACATGAGTGCCCTCTACCTGCTCAACTCAGCATTTTTTGAAGACTGATCAGAAGATCTTTCTTTAGACCGTAACGTGGGCTTTTGGATAGGGTTAGAAAGAAAAGAGTATCAAAGGCTCAAAGTAACTCAAATGGGTTCAAAACTACAACTTTCAAAATCACATTCTTACGACAACCATAACTTCTGCCCCAGTTTCTTGCTTGGGGACTTTGGAATTTTTATTTTGATGAGACCAAACCGTGAGGATGCCTACGTATCCTTATAAGGAATCATGTCAAACGTAGTTCATGCGTTTCCTTGTTTTTGTTGTTGTTTTTCTTCTCCCTTTTCTTTTTTTCTTTTCTATTTTTTTTCTTTGTTTTTTTTTCCTTTTCCCTTTTCTCTTTTCTCTTTTCTTTTCTTGTTTTTCTTTTCTTTTGTTTTCATTCTTTTCATTATTTCCGTTCTTTTCCTTTCACTTCCTTCTCACACTTGCGTTTCTGACTTTTTTTATTGATTCTGAAAGAGGGATGTGAAAGAAAATAATTAAATCTCAAAGGGGTTAGCAAAGGACAAGCGTTTAGGTAGCAGAACAAAATGCCTTCGTCATTCCAATCATCAAAAAATTGCCGGGTACAACCAGATGTCAAGTACAAACAATGTTCTATAGAAGATCATACATAATATCTTTTGACAACATCCGCATTGATATCCATTTCCGCACATTTCCCTTCCACATCCGTCAGATACAATGCTCTATTGGACAACACTCTTGATAATTTTGAGCGAACTTGCCTATTGCCTCGGCCTGGTGAGGATGGATGCGCTTTAGTACTAGTTGACCTACTTGGATCTCTCTAGGCGGACCTTCTTATTATATGCTCTGGCCATCCTTTGTTGATATAACTGGCAGTGACAAACCACCGCCAATCTTTTCTCATCGATTAGACTCAATTGTTCCAAACGAGCTTTGACCCATTCTTCGTCGTCGCTTCCTGCTTCGGCCATGATTCTAAGAGTGGGGATTTCAATCTCGGCCCGGATTACCGCCCCCGTGCCGTATACCAATAAGTATGGAGTGGCCCCACTGAAGTGCGAACAGTAGTGCGATAGCCTAACAATGCAAAAGGCAGCTTCTCATACCACTGCCTGGATCCTTCCACCATTTTACGAAGTATCTTCTATGTGTTCTTATTTGTTGCCTTAACCGCTCCATTCGCCTTGCGGCGGTACGGGGTAGAGTTTCGATGTGCGATCTTGAACTGCTGACATACCTCCTTCATTAAGTGACTGTTGAGGTTTGCCCCGTTATCAGTGATGAGCGTCTTGGTGATCCCGAACCGACAAATAATGTTTGTGTGCAGAAACAAATCGACCACGACCTTCTTAGTTACTGCCTTAAATGTTTTGGCCTCAACCCATTTGGTGAAATAGTCAATAGCAACTTGGATAAATCTGTGTCCGTAGGCAGTTGCTGGCTCAATGGGCCTAATGACATCCATGCCCCAAGCAACAAAGGGCCATGGTGCCGACATCGTATGCAGTTCAGACGGAGGCGAGTGAATTAGGTCTCCGTGTACCTGACACTGGTGTTATTTGCGTACAGAGCTGATACAATCCCGCTCCATGGTAAGCCAATAATACCCTGCCCGGAGAATCTTCGTTGTCAAAACATATCCACTCATGTATGGCCCACAGACGCCAGCATGCACCTCATTCATGATGATTGTCGCCTGCCTAGCATCTATGATCTTATCAAACCAAGATCTGGTGTTCTTTTGTATAATATGCTCCCACAGAAGTAAAAGCCAATTGACAAACGACAGATTGTTCTCTTCTGGTCACTCATGGCTTGTGCCAGGTACACACCTTTCCTGATATATTCCTTGATGTCGTGGAACCAAGGCTTGCCATCAAGCTCTTCTTCTACCATGTTGCAATAAGCATGTCGATCATGGACTCGGATATGTATCGGTTCAACATAAGCCTTGTCTGGATGATGTAACATTGACGCCAAGGTAGCCAGGGCATCGGCAACTTCGTTGTAAATTCTAGTGATGTGCCTAAACTCTATTGACCGAAATCGTTGACAGAGATCATGCAAGCATTGCCGGTAGGGTATGAGTTTTAAATCTCTTGTCTCCCACTCCCCTTGAATCTGGTGTACCAGAAGATCCGAGTCTCCCAAAACCAAGACTTCCTGAACACCCATATCCGCTATTAATCTCAAATCCAAAATGCATGCCTCATATTCAGCCATGTTGTTGGTGCAATTAAAGCGAAGTTGAGCTATGACTGGGTAATGATGCCCTTCTTCAGAAATGAGTACCGCTCCTATCCCGACGCTTTCATGTTGGTAGCCCCATCGAAGAACAATTTCCATCCCAACTTCTCAACCCGTTCCATTCATTGATGTGCATCACTTCCTCGTCTGGAAAATATGTGTTCAAAGCTCATATTCTTCATCTATGGGATTCTCTGCTAGATGGTCTGCAAATTCTTGTGCCTTCATAGCAGTCCTGGTCATATAGATAATGTCGAACTTACTGAGCAAGATTTGCCATTTTGCGAGCCTCCCTGTGGGCATAGGTTTTTGGAAAATGTATTTCAACGGATCCAGTCATGAGATAAGATAAGTGGTGTATGACGACAAGTAATGCTTCAACTTTTGGGCTACCCATGTCAAGGCGCAACATGTCCTTTCAAGGTGAGTGTACTTAACCTCATAAGCCGTAAATTTCTTGCTGAGGTAGTATATGGCTTGCTCTTTTCTCTCGGTAAAATCGTACTGACCCAACACACATCCAAATGAGTTGTCCAAGACTATCAAATATAAGATCAGAAGAATTCCTGGTTACGGCGGGACCAATACTGGTGGGTTTGACAAATATTCCTTTATCTTATCAAAAGCTTCATGGCACCTTCCCATCCATTTTATCGCAGCATCCTTCTTCAACAGATTAAACATGGGCTCGCAAATGGTTGTGAGCTGGGCGATGAATCGATTGATGTAATTCAATCTTCCCAGTAGACTCATTACTTCTGTTTTGTTTCTGGGCGGCGGCAACTCCTGTATAGTTTTGATTTTTGATGGGTCTAGCTCGATGCCTCGGCGGCTGACTATGAACCCTAACAACTTTCCGAGGGAACCCCGAATGCACATTTTGCCGGGTTGAGTTTGAGGTCATACCTGCGGAGCCTCTTGAAGAATTTCCTCAAGTATTTGACATGATCAGATTGCTTCCTAGACTTGATTATTACATCATCTACATAGACCTCGATTTTCGTATGTATCATATCATGGAAAAGGGCTGTCAGCCCTCATGTATGTTGCCCCGACATTTTTCAAACCAAAATGTATGACCCTATAACAGTACGTCCCCCACTGTGTGATGAACGCTGTTTTCTCCGCATCTTCTTCGTCCATTAAAATCTGGTGGTACCTGGTGTAACTGTCCATGAATGACCCGATCTCATGCTTTCCGCAGTTGTCAATCAATATGTGGATGTTTGGCAAGGAAAAGCTGTCCTTTGGACTTGCTTTGTTGAGATCGCGATAATCAACACACCCCCTATTTTTTCTGTCTTTTTTCGGCACATGCACAACATTAGCTAACCAGGTGGGATATCATGTGACACGAATGAATTTTGCCTCAAACTACTTGGTCACCTCTTCTTTTATTTTCACACTCACATCAGTTTTGAATTTCCTCAACTTTTGCTTACCAGGCGGGCAAGCCGGGTTAGTAGGTAATTTGTGGACTACCAAATCAGTGCTTTCCGGGCATGTCGTCGTAGCACCATGCAAAGACATCATTGTACTCCATCAATACTTTGATTATTTCTTCCCTAAGTTGTGGCCCCAGATGGACACTTATTTTTGTTTCTCTAATATCATCCGGGCTTCCTAGATTAATTGCCTCTGTATCGTTCAGGTTTGGTTTGGGTTTCTCTTCGAATTGGGTCATCTCTTTGCTAATCTCATCCCATGCCCCTTTCTCACCATACCCTGGTTCATCTTCGTGTTCTATTTCTTGAATTATTATTTCTGGACTAGACTTGTTCTGAAGATTGGATTGAGGACTCCTTGTGCATGTGAGATAACAGGAACCAGCATAAAAATAGCTGTACAAAAGAGAAAAGAAAGGAAAGTAAAGAGAAATGGAGACTATGAACATTGCTGAAAGGCAAATTGAATTTTATTAGAATCAAAGATAACAGAGTTTGAACATCCAAAAGGACGGAAATAGCAACTGAGTTGACAACTTGACACAAACACAAACTAGACTGAAAGGAAAATCAAAGCTGACTACCAGGACTCCCTCCGAGTGAGAAGAGTAGTGGCTTCCCATTCATTGATCTTTGTGCGTGCTCCCATAAACTACACTTCTACCCTGCTCGATCCTTCTCCCGCCTCGACCATATTCACCTTATTGAACAGCCTTTCTAACCCCTTGTCAAGATCTCCGTCCGCGTTGATCAGCAGGCCGAAAATCTTGGGTCCGGGGCCATTGCTAGATTTTAAAAATGATTTGGAAAACCTTTGGATAGGTTTTGGGAGAATCCAGGCTTTCTGTCTTAGCTTCCTGGCTCGCCTTATGTCTGCGGCCGTGGGCTTGAACCCTAGGCCAAAAGTGTCTAGATTCTTGGGAAGGGACATCAGTTGTGCAATGCCTTGCATAGGAGTAGCCAACCCTTTGCCGGGTATAAAACCATTCTCAACATTTCCGAAGCTACCATGATGGATGCGGTTGTTATCTTTTGGGTTGCAACAACCTCACCTTCTGGGATCTTCTGAACTGACACCGCATCAAACACCTGGTAAACTCATGGCCCTTTGCTGTCCTCAGATTCAATGAAAGGCACGATCGCGTCACCTGGGTTACACTGATTATCTTCTCCATACCCGAGAATCTCTTGCCTGTCCCATTCAAATTTGACCATCTGGTACAGTGTAGATGGCACTGCTTGGCTGCATGAATCCAGGGCCTGCCCAATAACAGATTATAGGTGACTGATACATCCAGCACTTGGAACTCCATAATGAACTCGACGGGCCCTATAGTTACTTCCATCACTATATCCCCTACAGTGTCTTTTTCTACGCCATCAAAGCCTCGAACACAGATGTTATTCTTACGGACCCTTTCATTTTCCACCTTCAGCTTGGTCAATGTGGATAGTGGACAAATGTTTGCACTGGACCTATTGTCGGGTAACTACTATATCTTCACACTTCACAGTCATATAAAGAGCCCGGTTGTGTTCAGTACCCTCCATAAGCAACTCATCGTTAGAAAATGTGACTCGGTTTACTTCGAATATCTTGTTTGCAATCTTTTCCAAATGGTTCACCGTTATCTTATCTGGGACATGAGTTTCATTCAAAATCTTCATCAACGCTAGGCGGTGCTCATCTGGCTGGATTAGTAAGGATAACAAAGAGATCTGGGTTGGTGTCTTCCTCAACTGTTCTATGATAGAGTAGTCCTGCATTTTCATTTTCTTCAAGAATTCTTCCGCCTCTTCTTCTGATACCGCTTTCTTCACTGGTTTAGGGTTATCTTTAGAGATTCTGCCCTTTCTCAACTCTTCTATGAAAAAGTACCTTCCTGACCGAGTTAAGCTCGTGCCTCACACACTTCCTCTCTAACTTCTTCCCTTTTGTACATCACTATTCCAAATTAGTGGTTTCATGATAACTGGCTCGATTCGGACACCTTTCACAACCACGACGGGTTCTCTAGCTGCCCCATGTACTGTTACCGTTGCCTGTCTCGCTTTGGCGCAACCGCGCATGCTGAGCTCCCCTGAACTACGACAGTTTTACTGCCTTCTTTTGCCCCGATTACCAGCTCCTCACCGCTTGCGACCTTGGCTGGCTCACTGGCTTTGATCATCATTACTGTTTGTGAAAGTCTTCTGGACTCTCCCCTTCTCTCCTCAATTTCAATCATGGTTGTTTCCTGGTGGGTCGGCAGCGGGTTTTGCTAATATTAGGCACCTCCGGAGTCCGCGCCTCGATCTTATGGGAGTCAATAAGTTCTTGGAAGGCGTTCTTTAGATGCCAACATTTTTTGGTGTCATGCCCCGGTGCACCACCACAGTATTCACAGCTGGCTGAATAATCTAAATCTTTGGAGGAGGGTTTGGGCAGTTTCACTTCAATTGGTCTCAACATGTCCAGTTGTCGCGGCCTGTGGAACAGCCTAGTGTAAGATTCTCCCAGCGGAGTGAAAGTCTTCTTTTTCTGCACCCTCTCATTTCTCAAGACCGGATTTCCTCGGAAGACGGGCCTCGGGGGTTGTTGGTAAGCTCTCGGAGGCGGGTCTTGATTTTGTGGATCTGGGTAAGTGTTTTGAGGGGGTGGTACACACCATTGTGTGTGAGCAGGAGATTGGGTATATGCTTGCGCATGATGGACCGCGAAGCGAGGTTCTTGTGGTTGAAAGTAATGTTTTGGCGTGCCATATGGGGTGTGTGGGTATGTCTGGTGGTGAGGACGGGGCTGGCCGTAATGAGATTTGTGCCCGAGGCCCGAACCAAGTTCCTTGCTCCACTGTCGCTGCTTCCTCCTTCTTCTTTTTCCCGAAAGCTCCTCCAGCTCCACCCCAGATGGCTTGAGTAGTTTCCTTGGTTGCAGAGTAGCTCATGATTTTATTGGGTTTAAGGCGTTCCTCAACCATTCTTCCCATCTTGATCACTTCGTTGAAAGACTTCCCTACCACTGATACCAAATGCCCAAAGCAGGTAGGTTCCAAAGCTTGCCGAAAATAATCAACCATCTCACTCTCCTGCATGGGAGGATCAACTTTGGCTGCTTGTTTCCTCCATCGGAAACCATACTCCCTGAAATTCTCGTTGTGTTACTTCACCAGCTTTGTCTGAGATAGATGATCCGGGACAATCTCGAGATTATATTGAAAGTGGCATGCAAATGCTTGCGCTAAGTCATCCCAAGTATACCATCGATTGGGATCCTAATGAGTATACCACTCAAATGCCGATCCACTCAAACTCTGGCTAAATTATGCCATAAGCAATTCATCTTTTCTCCCTGCTCCCCTCATTTTGCTGCAAAACCCTCTCAAATGTGCGACTTGATCACCGTGACCATCATATAAGTCAAAATTAGGCAATTTGAAACCTGGAGACAACTGTACGTCCGGGAATAAATAAAGATCATTGAATGCCACGCTCACCCGGCCACCTAATCCCCGCATGTCGTTGAATGATTGTTCCGGACTCCGGACCTTTCTATGTATTTCTTCCTGCTCGGAATTTTTGATCGGCTTTTCAGCTCCGATTGGGATTTCAGGACGAGGAACATAGGAGTAAGGTTTCTAGGCTCTGTAGGCAGGTTCTGGGGGAGAGTATTGAGGGTCATAAGATTGAAGCAGTGGTTCACTGGACGACCTATGCTGTGTAGGAGACGGAGGTGCCACATAGATAGGAGCGATTGGCGGGGGAGGGTGAGGAGTGACTTTGGGTAGTGGAGCTGGTGGCTGAGAGGTTGCACCTTGATGTTGTAAGTATATAGGAAAACTTGGAGGCAGATCAGTGACGGACTGGTCAGGTGCTTGGGCCAGTGGCGGGATGAAGGTTGGGTTGGCAGGATAGGTCAGGGGCGACTGTCCTCTTGCCCATGCCTGATACATCTCTGTCACTTGGTGTTTAAGCTTATACATTTCCTTATTCATAGCATTAACGTCCAATTCCTCTACCTCCTTCGAGGGTTCAATAATGCTGACATCAGCTTCTTGGTTGGCCATGAGTTGTTTGCTTTTCGTCCGCGTGTTGTAGGCGTGAGTTGCCAGAATGCCGCAAGTACTAGTCACCTATCTAATTTGGAACGGGAATCACAACACCAAAGACTCGTTAGTGGTTAGGTTCCGCACACATAAGTGACCACATATTGGGTATGTATGCACATAAACGACAATTGGTCCCTATATGCATTGGTTGCTTGCGTCATCCCGGCTTTTATTTGCGATTATGTAGATTGCCTACATATCATGTTCCCGCATGAATCACACCGAGCGTAGTTCTTGCAATATAAAAAGCGGAGCATAACATATTTTGGGAGAATTTCGATAACAACAGACTTTAATTACAAAGACTCGAAAGGTGATAGGTTAAACAAATGGTGATAAACCAACTACATCCTTGAACGACAACCAACTATGGATAAAGAATATACAGACTCGGTTAAACCAATAGACTTTAAAACTAATAAACTAATAGTGCAATCTTTAGGAGTACATTAATGCCTCAAGTGCTCCTGGGCCTCGTGGGGCATCGTTCGGCCTTGCCGCTGGCTTATGTGCTAAACTCCCCTGGAGGTGGTGGAGGTCTTCCATCACTTGTCGTACAAAAGTCATGGTGGTGGCAAAGAACATGGATTTTTTCATATCCTCGCAATGGCTGCACCTTGTGGTGATGTAGTCTGCGATTGCCCGTACTCTTTCCCTAATAACACCCTTTTCTTGCAACAAACGCCCAATTTGCTCAGCCCATGCCTATAGAGTTCGCTCGGCTACCTGGTTCAGTTCCTGGAATTGCCTCAAACCCATCTCCAACCTTGCTATCGTTGCATAACAATGTTCTCTCTCGGTTTTGAGATTCTTGACTTGCTTGGCTACCTTGCCTTCAACCATGATGACACTCCGTGTTAACCTAGCAACCTCATCGTCATGCTTTTCCTTTAATTGCTCAATGATGTGGCCCCATTCCTTAGCACATTTAGCTAATTGCCTCCGAACCCTAGATTCGCCTTCTGCCTTATTCAGGTCAAAACCATATTCGGTTACTTTTTGCCTCAAATTATCTATGAGTTTTTCATCCTTTAAACTCATGGGAGGATTTTCTGCGGCTGCTTTCATCTTCTGGATTTGGGCTCGCAGCGTCTCATTTTCTTTGGTTAATGTTTTCTTTTCTCTCTTATCCGCTACGGCTTGCAAACCATTCTCAAATTGCAGTTCTCGAACTCGCCTTTCAAATCTTCCTATGTGGCCTTGTACTCATTTTCCTTGGCTAGCCAGTCCCATTGGTCCTGTGACGTTTCAATGAACTCCTGGAGGTGAGGCCTTTTGGGCGGTATCTCAAACTCAATTTCTCTTTTGTACCAGGCAAGGAATCCCGGTGACACTTCACCTCTGGCTCGATCCTGTACGCAAGTGTCGGCGGATAGGTATTGGCATTCATTTCAGATCTTGCAGACCATTGCTTCGGGGAACTGACCATCAGCCTAATCTCAACTACCGGGATGCTGAGATCTTCGTCTTTCGGCACTATCTGGCATCTTACGAGTTGTCTCATGAACTGATGCGGGGCATAGTGCTGGATACTGCTATGACCCATCAAGAGAAAATGTGGTTCTGTTGCCGGCATGTACACAATCTCATCCAGTGAAAACCATCCTAATGTCTATCCTATTTGACTGGCAGTAAGGGACTGGAGGTAAGAAGTCCATTTTGCTGCACTTTCTGGTAAGCTGAGCTTTTCAATTCTTGTGTGAAACTCCTCTATGCAAGTTTTTTCGGTGGACCCATAGCTCATGAATCGAGGGCGGTGGCATAGATGCTCCGTCATCCACATTTGTAATAATAGATTACACCCCTCAAAGAAATCATTTCCGGCCTCTCAAGCTGTAAGAGCGCGAAAGATCTCGGTTACTATCATAGGCGCGAGTGTGCACTTGGCCTGCGTGCGCAGAGTGTTGGCAACCCCTACTATCTTTATTTCAATGTTCCCATCCTTTCTTGGAAATATCAAAAGCCCCAGAAAAGCTACCATAAAAGCGTAGCGTCTGTGTTCTTCCCATTTGACACGGCTTCCCTTACTACAGACTTTATTCTCTGGATTGTTGAATCCCCCTATGTAACCGTATCTGGAATACAGGAATGAAAAAGTGTAGAACCCTACCGCCAAGTTCGGATCATATACCACTCTGCTTATCTTCAAGGTATCTAAGAATTTATGCACCGTTATCACACTTGGAGCAACCAGATACTTGTGCCTCAAAGGAAGCTCCCCATTTCCAATATATCCTGCTATTTCTTCCAACGTTGGAGTGAGTTCAAAGTCTGAGAAGTGAAACACATTGTGTGCCGGGTCCCAGAATGTAATTAAAGACCCAAAGGCGGCCGTTTATGCAAAATTAGCCCTCCGGTGTCCCCTTTGGGAGCATTTGGCTATTTTGACAATAACCTTGAAAATTATTTAAGGCATTTTTGCACAAGGGAGGTTGGACCCGATGGGGATTGCCTACGTATCCCACACTCGGTGAGAATCAAACCGGCATAGTTCAAGCAAAACAATTTGTCAAAAACAAAAAACTTTGTTGAAAAGCCTCTTTTTCTTTTCTTTTTTCCTTTTCCCCCTTTTAGCTAAAATTCGGCAACATTTCGGCGCTACTTGAGTATTGGTTTTACAAGACAAATGATTAATCTCAGTCAGCCCTAGTACCACCTAAATTTTTCCCCTTATTCACAAGCCGGTCAGCACGCAAATCCAAAACGACTAAGCACAAATGACACATAATATGTATCAAGATGGTCTTTGCATTTCGGGTCACCTGTCCTAGACAGACCCAACCCCTGTGTTGAGTCTCCTAAGTCGTAGGCATGATGCAGATAAGCATTCCTACTAGGGATCCGGCATGAGGTCAAGTTATACTAAGTTCAACACCTGGGTATTTGTTCTAGACTGTGTACCCGAGCGGACAACTCGAGTCGAGGAGGGGGCTACATACCGCGGACCCGCAAGATCGTTTGGCTTTGTAACTTGTCGGAGCCTCTTTCTTATTTTAAGGTATGACACTAACAGAATAAGGAGTCTCAACCAGTAAGCACATCCCCGGAGGTGAGAAGAAAAGGGTTTCGTAGAATTTTATATGTACAATTCACATATATCAAAGCGGTTAAAGCATAATTTTGCACATTAAGCCAACATGTAAAATTAGATAGCAAACAAAGCCAAATACAACATATCTTCTAAGCTCGAATTCTTGAACCCTGAACAAGAGATTTTGGGTTCGTTCCCCAGCAGAGTCGCCAGAGCTGTCACACCTCATTTTGGCTACTAAAACCCGACGAAGAGCGTAGATAAGGGAGTTTTCCCAATAAAAGGACAATCGAGACGGGATTAAATTATTTAAAAGATTTCAGAGTCGCCACTTAGGAGGTATATGGTATCCCAAGTCACCGGTTAGAATCCTAAATCGAGGAAAGAATGACTCTATTTAACAGTCCGCGAACAAGAAATTCGAGTAAGGAATTCTGTTAATCCGGGAGAAAGTGTTAGGCATTCCCGAGTTCTGTGGTTCTAGCACGTCGCTCAACTATTATATTTGGCTTAAATTGTCTGGTTTTATACAATTATGAACCTATGTGCACTTTGTAATCTTTTTAACCATTTTTTTAAAGAAAGTTGCAACATCGTTAAAACGTGCCTCGAACCACATCACATAAATGCACCCGTGGATTTTGACTCATTTCAACTTCGTTGAGATTTAGATTTAGGTAACATAAATGTGCACCCGAATTTAGGAAAGGTAAATTATTAAACTAGCGCGCCTAAAGCAATTACGCGCTTGCAAATTTGCGAGGGCCATAGAAATTTACTAAATGACACACCTCGGAATCTAATGATCAATTTAAGGCTAAATCGAGGGCCATGCCAATGTTATTTCATTAGGTATTAACTATTGAGACTGGTCCCTATTCTAAAACTTAACATTATGTCCCTATTCTAAAACTTAACATTATAAATCAACGAACATTGGTTTTCAAGGACCTGTAGACCTAGAACTTAGGTCCAAAATTGGTCAAAGGCAATCCTCATTACTGGGGAAGGATCCTTGGTTCGAGTATACTGAAGCTTGCCCATTAATTGTTAACAAATTAATTAATGTCCTAATATTTGGCCTAAATAGGGGCCAATTTTTGCTATAAGCACAGCCTGCTTAAGAGATATGGCACGTTGGCAAAACAAGGGTGAATCCTTGTGTCCGCTGCAAATCAATCCAGCCTTAATTGAAATTATACTTGTTAAATATTGACATACTAATGCCAAATCGGACAAAGCCATTTGAGTCAGCTCCAAAGACACAAAAGTCATATAAACATGAAGGCTAAATTAACGACTAGATAGACTATCGCCACACTAATGTATTAACAGACGAAACAAACAGCCTTTTTTCCTGGGATGCATCATATAAAAGTTAATTAAAGGCTACCCTGCAACTCACTAAATGGTTCAAAATTTACACCAGATCTAAATGTAAGATTGAAAGTCTGCTTATTACATTACAATAGTTGACTATAGGAATAAGCTAAAACAAGGAAAATCCTAGTTAAACATCATGTAAATGGGGTGCACAACTATAACCTAAATAAAATTTAACAGCTAGACATGAGATAAAGGGAAGAAAATTCAAAGCTATTGATCATTTGCATTCCAGAATTACGACTTCCTGTCACACTTGTATGATATCCATAAGGGCCAGAATATACCTGGAAAATGGAAAAAAAGTGAGGGTGATTGTTCAGCAAATGCGTAGTAGAGTATCAGCAACACAACCAATCCAAACAATCTCAAGTCCCAGACAGCTGAAAACAAATAACAAGATGATTTTGAACTCAAAGAAACGAGGTAAAAGGAACCCAGAAAATGACATCAAATCATCATATAACCGACTCAAATCAAATGGTGCAAAATAGCTAAAGGGTTTATCAGAATGGGAAGCATTTAGAAAATTAGTGATAGATCAATGTAACAGTGAATTTGATTGGTTGTATATATATTCTTCTAACGATCCAGCCCCCTTTCAAAAGGCAAGACTGTTGCCTTTTATATGCAAAAAACTAGGGCCACCTTCAAATTCTAAAGTTTTCCATTTTGTCCTCCTTTATTTTTTGTTTTTAGCTTGGTAGTCCCTTCTTTTTATGGCTTGTGGCCCAACTTAGCTACTTAAAAGTCCAGAAATCACCTAAAATCCCCTACTAAAAGCTTCTTATTCAGTTATTAAAGATTTCATTAATTTAAACACCCAAATTACCCTCCCAGTACCCCTATTTTTACCCCATAACCTTAAAAGGCTTCTAAATATTCATTCTCACGTTTTTCTATCCTCTAGAGGATTACATTTTATCAGAATTGATTCCCACCTAAGGTCCTCTAAAACATCACAACAGCCCTAATCAAACACTACAAGATTCAATTGGTTCAAGATAAACAAGCATGCAGAAAATCTACTAGCAATTAAACGAACATAATCATGGATAAAACAACCAGCATTTCCAATGTCATTTAGACTAATCCTACAAACAGAGACTTAAATTATATACTTGTCTCAATTAAACTAAACTATAATTAAAACAGTTCCGGGCCTAAACTAATCAACTTGAAACAAACATATAAAGAATGAAACCTATGCAATTGACTTAACAAGACGAACAAAATTTTAATTCGAGACTTGGAGTCTGAATCAAAAGAAAAGAAGATGAGGAGGAGAACAACAACAAATGAAAAAGGATATTGAAAGTCTTACCTAATTAAAAATGCCTTAAGATGGAATCCATCCACAACTCGAGATAGAACACCAAAAATTCGTTCGAGATTTTGACCTCAGGAACCCTAGATCTTGAAATTCGACCGGTTTTGGAGACCTTTGAGAGGATTTAAGGGTGTACGTTGAATGAGGGAAAGAAAGTAGCCACATGGCGTGATTCTATAATGATTTGGTAGTGGCTCCGCCACAGGAGGAATTTGGGCGGTGCTAGGGTTCATGACTTTGAACCCAGATTCGAGGAGCTTGGAGTTTATTAGAAGGAAACAGGTTATGGATTGGGGATGAGGATATGCAAAGGAATTGAAGGTGTGATTTTGGTTGCCATTGGGGTGGTTTGAGTTTTCGCGTGCACGACGGAACAACCAGCTATACAATTAAAGATTAGAGGAGATTGACAGGGATTTGAGAGGAACCAAACCCAGATTTGGAAGGAGGGGGTCGGGGAGGTGGAGTGATGTTAATTTGGAGGCCTTTGGGTGATCACCGCCACTGTAGGGCGATTTCCAACGGCGGTCTAGGGTGGAGCCGGTGAAGATCGTCTCTGATGAGAATAGGGTGAGAGAGACGGGCTTGGGGGGTAGGGCTGTTCAAACACTTATATATTAAGTGTACCCATAGTTCTGAGCCGTAGGATCAAAGATCCTCGACGGCCCAGATTGCCTTAACTCCAAAACAGGGTCGTTCGGGTGGGCTGTGGACCGGTTTTTGGGCTGTGGCGGAGCAGGTCGGATTTTGGGTGGGCTCTGGGCTTGGGGTGTGTTTAATTAAAATTTGGCCCAGATGAGTATATATTGAATTGAATTTTTCAGGTTCTCCTCTAACCTTTTTCTTTATTTCATTTCCAAAATCATTAAAACTTAAAAGAACTCCTACCTAACAAAAAAAACCTAATTAGCCACACAATAATTAATATCACATAATTTAAAAGATTAAAAGGAAAAATTACTTAAAAACAATCTTAAGTGCAAATTAAGCTTTTTTTTAAATTGAATTTCCTTTCAAAATTACTAATTAATTTCTTAAAAATGTAAAATTACTCATAAGTGCAATGACTCGTGTATTTTTGTATTTTCATTATTTAAAAATGCAAAAAAATGCAAAAAATTAATAGAATAATACCACGAAAAATCAAAATTGCAAATAAACAAACGAAATTATTTGTATTAAATATGTGGGAGTGATTCATGTATGGCAAAAATCACGTGCTCACACTCATCAAGACAGTTTATTATGAATTTGGGACGCATATAAACAGATAAAGCTCAAATAAGATGAGATTTTAACACACAACTGTTTGAAAGAGCAATTAAGGTTGATTTTAAACAAGGAGTTGCAATGCTTTTAAAAGAAAGGGGAAATAAGGGAAGGGGGTCCTAGGTTTCTTTATTATATGGAACACATCAATGCAATACCTGGTAATCACTCCTAAAAAGAGGGGCTACATCTGGTATTACCACACCGGTCATTATATCCATATCTACCCCTTCCCACCCCGTTTATGGTACTAAATTGTGGATTGATCTCGACCACTATTGCATGCTATAACCTGCCCAATTCCTATCAGTCTCGTAGGCATTTACGACTACTAGTCCTAAAAGGGAGGCATATTAGGCTCCCTTGAAGTTTTAAAGGTGAAAAATCTAAAGTGACATACAAAACATATAAAAGACTGCACATTCTAGGGGAAGCAAATAAACACACAAAGGCTCAAATATGTAATCAAATAGCATGACTCAAACAACAAACATGGTATTATTCTAAGATAATACTTAAGGGAGAGGAGATTATTGTTGTTGCAGCAGGCCTGGTCAATTATATGACTCAGTTAGGAAACACTAATTAGGCCTGCCTGCTGGTTGTAGCACTTAAACAATTAACGGAAGCGAGTTCAGTTTCATTATTATTACCTAAGACTTGCCTAAGTGTTTAGGTGAGACCTTAGGAACATGGTATCTATTATTGATTCTGAGTGTAGTCACAGCTTAAAACGGATGGTTTGAATCCTATAGGCATGCTTGCTAAATCATGTTAACAAGGAAAGATTAAGTTACTTAAGCACTAGTTTAGAATAGAAAAAAATTAAATTAGGCTAATTTCAATTTTTGCAGATGATAGGATCCATTATTGCTGGTTTTAACTCCTATGGGCATAATATCTAGTGTGTTGATTTTAATTTTTTTTATAAACATGGTACTAATTTATAGCCGTTTAAGTCCTAGGGCATGATATCTAAGTGGTAACAAGCGTGCATAATTTGAAATGAAGTCCTATATGCAGGTTATCTAGGTGTAAAGTTGAATGTGCAGAATTTTAAATAAGTCAACCTCTATAGGCAAGGTGTCTAAGGTGCAGAATTGAATACGCAGGACGTAAAATAGTCCTATAGGTATGCTTTCTAAATGCAGTTTGAATATACAAAATTAAAATATCCTACAGACATGGTTCCTAAATGCAGTTTGAATATGCAGAATCAAAAGTAGTCCTATAGGCATATTTTCTACCCTTGACATGCATAATTACCCACCCTTTTCACTAGCCATTACCACTGTTTATTACAAATTATTACAAACCGAAAATACTGAATTATATTATAAAAATACATAAAAATACAAAACCAGAGGAAGCCTGATTCTTGGTTCCTCCCTGAGCTATGGAATAAACTACCTTAGGATGTCATCGCTTCAAAGCCTTTCTCTTACTTGAGTGTGTTAAAGTTCCCTAAGGGTCTCAAAAGGACCTCGGGCAGTGCTCATACCCAAGTTGCATTAATTAGATTGAGATGACTGAAGTGTGGAAAGGTCAACCCTATGTGTCCAGTTCAGAGGGAACTCATGGGTCCCCAAAGCAGGGCTCACACATGAGGGACAAAACTTAAGTCTAAGAAGATAGTGGAAGTGTAGGATTGGAGCTTTAACACTGAGGGGGGTAAATGAGAGAGGTAAAGGGTGGTAGGGAAACAGTTACAGAGTTGATAGCTTCACACAATGGGGTTAGGGGTTGGGAATTCATTGCATAGAGCCTATGTACTTGGGCAAGGGTCAGCTTTGGGCATGAACAACAATAAAAGATGCTGGCATGCCTATAAGCCCACCAGAGCACACAACAACTAGAGAAAACATGGAGGTTAGGATCCTGGGGGATCAAGTTTGGGTCATGGGCAGCAATGTTCAATGCCGCCATGCTCCATACCAAACATAGATACCAAACACATTGGGGATGGGAGATTTAAGGTTCACAAGACATGATAAGTAAGTAACAGAAACACAAATTCAGAACAGAAAAGGCTGAATATAACATGCTTAATGATGGATAGTTAAATACAAACATGAGACAAACAAGAATGAAAGAAACAGTAAAGAAACATGTTGTTGTTGATTATGAAAATTAGTTAGAACATACTAATACGAGAAGCAAAGTACAATAAAGAAAAGTAAGTATGGTTCCAAAGTCTAGCTTTGGCTTTCAGCATGCTAAATAGATAGTAGCACAAGTAGCAGTAAAACAAGAGAGAGTTGTTGGAGTGTACGTATTTGAACTAAATTGTTCGTGTGTTTGAAAGAAGAGAAGTGCATGGTATTTATAGACTTTTGAAAACGAGTGAAAGAGACGTAATAAATTACAAATATGAAAACAATCGCCATTCAGAATCAATTATACAAGTGATTTCCCTTAATTAAGGGATCACTTGCTTAACGGGTAATGACAGGATCATAATAAGGAAAGAAATCAATTTGTAAGCAAGCTAATAGTTGCCATAAAAGAAGTAGTAAAACAATTGAGTAGGTAATCGAGTCAAATTACAGGAATATATTTATTTTGGGAAAGGATTTCAAAGTAGGGCAAAACAAGGAAAAGAATCAATTAAACTTAACAGACAAGTGAAATAAGAATTTCACAAAAGAAAGGTTTGAAATCAGTCCACAATTGAAGATCAGCCAAGAAGGAAACTCAACATATAAATAGTGTGTATAAACACTAGACATGCAAGACCAAACTATGGCAAAGAGAAACAATATGCAATAATAGCATAAAGTTAGTAGACAACACAAATTCGAAGCAAATAGTCACATAGGTCAAGTTTCATTGATTCAGTAGTACAGAAATGAGAGAGCATCAGAAGCATGCAAAGGGTGAAAACCCTTCTGAAGACATAGTCAAATTTAAAGGACAATAAGAACCTAGAATCACATAAATAAAAGATATGCTAAAGTAAAGGAATTTCAAATCAAGTCGAGCAACTTCAAACAGATGAATTGCACAAGCAATTTCAGAAACTTGAATAGACCCCAAAGAAATTAGTGTTTGAAACCAATCGAATTTAAAGATGATGAGCAAACAGATTACACAAATACTTAGAGACTCGACTAAACCCAAAAGAAGTTAGGGTTTTTCAACACCAGTTGTGTCTAGAGGTGATGAAAAAGTAAATCAAATAAATAAATAGTCCCATGAACTCGAATAAACCCAAAAATTAGGGGTTTCAACAACAATCGAGCCTAGAGATTATGAACAAGTAAATCAAACAAATAAGTAGCAAATGGACTCAGAAAACTTAGAAGAAATTAGGGTTCTTATCATGCAAACTCAGAGAGGAGAACAGTACGAGCAAACAAGCATAACATGTCAAAAATCAGAGAAGGTTTTGAAATAACTTAACAAGAAAATCCTAATCGGAAAAGATAAAGAGTTTTGGAAGCAGAGTTTTAAAAGAAACTCTGAGAAAAATTCTTAGAAGTTCAAAGAAAACATAGGTCTGAAACTAGTCTAAAAAAAATTAAAAGAACCTTAGAGATTAGGGTTTTAGAAAACCCCAAGTGATGAGAAAGGCCTTGAAAGCCATCGATCTAAGCAGGAAAGCCAAAGTTTTGACTTGAATGGCTATGGCTGGCTGGAGAAAGGTCAGATACGCCCGGAGAACAGTCATCGAGCACAGTCTGGACCAAGACCCTTTATGCTCTGGTCATGGAACCATAGAAACGAATGTGTAGAAACCGTGGGAGGTTGGTGAATGTTTTCGTTAGTTTTGGAAGGCCATGGATTCGGGCGGAATAAGGTGGCGGGTAGGGTTTGATAGGGTTGTAGAGAGAATTTGGGAGAGGAGGGGTTTCAGAGGTGGCAGATTATGAAGAATGAAAAGGGTTTGGGAGGTCTTTGAGTTTAATAAGGAACGGATTAATGTGAGCCGTTGATCTAAGCGATCAATGTCTAGGATTAAATGTGAGTTCGGGTAGGTTATTTAAATAGGTTGTGGGTCGGTTTGAATGGGAATTGGGTTGTTTCAGAGTGCAATTGGGTCGGAGTAATTGGGCTTCAAATTGGGGTTCAAAACCAGGCTATAATTGAAATAAAATGGGGCTAACATTGAAATAGCCAATTTTTCCTATTTACAACAACAACAACAACAACAACAACAACCCAATATAATCCCACTTAGTGGGGTCTGGGGAGGGTAGTGTGTACGCAGACCTTACCCCTACCGTGGGGTAGAGAGGCTGTTTCCAAATAGACCCCCGACACCCTTCCCTCCAAGAGCTTCCCACCTTGCTCTTGGGGAGACTCGAACTCACAACCTCTCGGTTGGAAGTGGGGGTTGCTTACCATCAGAGCAACCCCTCCTGTCTCCAATTTTTCCTATTTGATTTATAAAAAATAATAAAATAAATTTTTGTAAATACATTAAATGTACTAAAATGATTTATATTACATAATTATCAAATTAAAAATACCAGACTTTATTTTGATAGATACAAACGCAATTAAATCTAAAAGAGGCTAATATTGCAATTATATGTAATTAGCTTTAAAAATACTAAATAAATTTGTACAAATATACAAAAATTGTCTTAGCTATATTTTAGTATAAATATGAGAATCCAATAAATGAATCACCAAAAATAATAATTTGGAAATTATTATTGATTTTTTAATGAATAAAATATGAGAATAAATTGATTTAAAAAATCTTTAAAAAATGATAAAACATTTGAACATAATTTTATATATATATATATATATATATATATATATATATATATATATATATATATATATATATATATATATATATATATATATATATATATATATATATATATATATATATATATATATATATATATATATATATATATATATATATATGCGCTATTTTAAAAGTATTTTGCATATGAAAAACATACAAGAAAAAATTGGGTATCAACAACCAATAGAGTGGTTCATAGTAGAACACTAACAATCAATCAAACTAGAATATGAGGATGTCGATGTTGTAGAAGAGAACTAGTTTCAACCAAGGATATTGAGGATACATATTTAATATACTCTAGCATCATTGATAGTGAGGATGCTGACAATCCCAAATGCTCATGTAGTTGAGCACATTCGTCCACACTCCAAGCATTTTTTCACGGTATTTGGATGATGATATGGAAATATAGTTGTTCGAGCCACTTGAGGAGTCAAGGGATGAGGAACAAGGGGCCTACATTCTGGAATTTTTCTTGCCAGAAAATCAGGATTACACACCTCATGTAAAGGCCAAGAAGTGCAGAATACTACATTGGTTGCTTGAGTGAGTCAGATTCGTCCCCTCACCCCAAGAGCATGCTCATAGAGTAGAATCAAAACTTGGGTCCAATTCAAAAGTTCAAAGTGGATGCAAAAAGTGATTCACATCGTGTCGCGATGTTAAATTAAACGCTTGTTGGGAGGCAACTTAGCTTACCACTTTTTTAATTGTATTATATTGTAGTGTCGATTTTTGATTTTCTAGGAGCATGGAAAGAAAATCTATTGGAATGACGCAACAACAAACCAGAGGGTTGGAACTAAGCGTAAGGTACCCGCAAGAAGGACCAGGCCTGAGAGAAGTATGAGTACCCCATGAGCTGTTAGTGCTTCGACCTTTAGCCTACTAAGGAGGTTCTTTTACCCTCTTATTAGCATAGTGCGTATTGGAGATAATGCATAATTTTAAGTATGGGGTAAGGAGATTGTCTGGGTGACTTCCTATGCTACTTTAGTTGTGTTAGTTTAATTGAATAATGATTTTTTTAAATGATTGGACTTTGCCCGACGATGAATCTATTAGACAATTTTCTTGAGGGATTTAAGTCTAAAAAAAATTTTTTATTGGTAGGTAACGTAGTTATTACCCCTTAATTTTTCTTTATATCGCGGTTCTCTTCTAAGGCTTTTGTTTAAACCGGGTGTAGTTAGTTTTATTTTTTTAGGAGTAGGAGCTAGTGTGAGATAAAGTGAATTGCAACAATATCTCTGAGCTTTGTGATGCCTTGAGAATAGTTAATACTTTGGTTGTGATGCTTAGGATCAATTTTTGACTCTAGGATAAATACCTTAAATCGTGGATTCTTAAATTTGCTTTGACTGAAGTGTCATGATAAAAACCAATCCTGAATGAGTTATGTACCATGTCTGTGTGAGGTTTGTATATATTCTGTGCATTGCATTTGATGTCTAGAACTTGCCCCTGTTGTGTGAAAAGTGAAATAGTAGTCTTGTACAGTTTGAGAAGTGATACATGCAGTTCTTTGTTAAGCCATATATATATAGAGAGTACCCACCTAAATTTTATGTATCGTAATTAACCCCGTCGAGCCTATAATCATGTTTCTTTAGTAACAATATTATAAGTCATACTCCTTTGTTTGGAATTGACCATATATTCGAACCTTGTCACCTCTCATGAGCACTTGAATTATGAAAAAGTTAAAGTGTAGGGTGGTGGGTTGGCTTTAAAGTGGAACAAATAAAATAAAGAGAAAGTTGGACCATTTGAAAGAAAAACCTGTGTCAATAAAAGCCATTTGGAATGAGAAAGAAAAAATATTTATATAATAGATGTAGTGTATGCAAAATAATTTCTGATAGTGGTGGCTATTGATTTACTTGTGCTTAAAGAAGTAGGGGTAAAATATAGTAAAGTTAAGGTGGATTTTTGGTTTGACATAAGTATGGGCTTGAAAGTTAAAGTGTTTGTATTAAAGTGCTTAAGGGAGGTGTAGCCACTTATATCCAAATATATCCTACCTAACCCGCAGCCTATGTTACAACAATGAAAGTTCTATTTAATCTTACTGAATGAACTCGATTAGTGGAGTATTACACTATGGGCAAGCTTATGGTGCGTCATTTGGGATATATGAATGTTATTTCTGAGAGCAAGTGAATTTTACCTATCTTGAGTTTCTACATTATTAAAATTCATTGTGTATGAAACGAAGCTCTTTGATTAGATGAGGGCATATGATCCATAAAGGAAAGGTAACGTTGTTGACTTCCATGTTATAGTAACTAAGTTAGAGCAAAAGCGATAATTAAATATTGAAAGTATGCTTGAGAATAGTGAAAAGGAGAGGCCAGTCAAATGTCAGCTGAACCAGGCTTTAGCCTCACGAAGCCAGCCAAAGCCCAGGCTGAACCAGGCTTTAGCCTGTCGAGGCCAACCAAAGTCTAGGCTGAGGTTGGCAATGCCAGGCTTGGGGCTAGGTCCAGTCCTAGTTTTGAAGACTTATTTCGTCTCCTTGTTTGACTAGGCTTTGACCTACATGTTTAGGTCTTTTCCTACACATATAAATGGACCTAAAAACTTCACTTTTGACATACTTTGGACGAGAGAGGTGAGGTTGAGTTTGGACATATTTTAGACCTGGGAAGAGCACAGAGCATCGTGGGGACTCGAGATTCGACCTATGGAGGTAAGAACACACTAGGAGCAAGGCGGAGAATTCTTCTACGAGTTTTTCACTCCCTTCTTCCTATTTTCATTATTGGTTATGAACTCTAGAATTGTTGTTTTACATACTATTATGAATAGCTAATTTGTTATCTAGAGTTTTGATGAAACCTATTGGAGGGTGATTTTCCTATTGCGTTAATATAGATTTACTGTCACTTTTTTTCTATTTGTTCAACTATGTTATTATTGTGGTTAGTTGAAGCGCTCTCAATCAATTGTTCCTATTTAGTATGTATTACTTGGGAGAAAGTGCATATTTAGGTTGTTGTCAAAAAAATATCACTCCTAACGTACACGAGGAATTAATACGGAGGATTTAAAGTTGGGATTAGGGATAACGAAACCTTGGTGTGATCCAAGTGAGCCGTGCTTAATGCTAGCTAGCGTAATTCGAGAGATTATGTCTGGTAAATTATGGTAGTTAATAGTTACTTGGGAGAGAATTAAAACACTCAGAGCGCTCATGATTGGTAGAGAAGACTTAGGCAAATTTACGGAAAACGTAGCGGAACGGATTCTGACAATAGGGGAAATCAGAACTTTAGACCTTCTGAATCTTGTCTCCATTTCTTATCCTTGTTAATTGATAGTTTTACTACTTTCTAGTAATTGTTAGTCGATTAGATAAAAATAAATATTATAATCTTTATAATTAGGAAATTTTTTGGACTTGTGTTTCTTAGTGATATTGAACAACTGTAGCTAAGCCTCAGTTCTCCATGGGATTCGGCTCCGAACTTGTAAACCTGATTATATTTGCAACGATTGCTTAGACTTTTTTATAAGGCATAGTTGTGCATAATCAATAAACTATATGATATAAAGTGAAATTTTAAACTAAAAAAAGTGAAATGAAGTTGAAACAAGAGCAAATTAAGGGTGTATTTGGTATGATGAAAAATATTTTCCCATTTTTCAATATTTGGTTGCACAAAGTAGTTTGAAAAATATTTTTCTAGATATCATATTTTTTTGAATTGGGAGAAAATGACTTTCTTAGAAAAAAATTAGATTTTTTTTTTTCAAAAACTCCACATATCTTTAGATCTAATCGCACCCTTCTCTCCCCTATCCCACCTCTCCAACCCCCTCTATCCAAAAAAAGTTTTCATTTCTTTCAGATTTCAGTTTTTTTCTTTTCTGTTACCACATATCCTGCTAACCTTTCCTCTCTTAAATTTTATTTAAAATTCTTTTTTTTTGTATTTAAATTTTCTGTAAAAAAATATTTCTACAACACCCCTAGGCTCCCCTCACCCTCCAAAAAAAAGAATATTTTCCTATTTTTTTTTTTTATATTTTAAATTTTTTATTTTTTCTTTTTCTGCACCACTCACCTATTGTTTGTTCATGTATTCCATATCGATCCTAACAAATGACATGGCAAACATAATCGAAGTTTCGAAATCAAAAATTGACCCCGATATTAATAAAGTCACCTTCTGGTCAAACTTTTCAAGTTCTGGTTTTTCCATTTTTCAGTTTAAAGGTTTCAAAATTTACGAGTTCTAAAGTTATAAGTTCGGAGGTCCATGTGTTTAGACGTTACGGGTTTAGAAATTATAGAATTTACGGGCTCGAAAGTTTAACAGTTCGAAAGTTTATGGAATTTGTGGGTTCGGAAGGTTGTTGGTTCGAAAGTTTATGGATTCATGTTTATTATATCTAAATTATTTATGAATACTTTTGAGAAATTATTTTTCTTAATTTGCGTACCAAATACCGAAATATGAGTAAACTATTACTTGTTCGTAGGGGTGTTCATAAAAACCCGAATCTTGAACCAAATCGAAAACCGAAGTAAACCGACCAAAAAGACGGATAGTTTTTAGGTTTGGTTTGGTTTTGATTTTGAATTTGAATTTAAAAACCGACAAAAATTTTGTTTGGTTTTGATTTTAATAAAAAAATAATCGGAAAAAACCGAACCAAACCGTCTATAGAAATAGCTATTTATATATATATATATATGTGTGTGTGTGTGTGTGTGTATATTTTTGTATAAAGTTTATAATATTTTATGATACATATTAGTTATTTATATTTTTAGTTTAGTTCATTGCTATTTTAATAGTCTAATACTTTACGTTGTAGTTTGATTGGTAGTTTTCTTTTGCTAAGTACAAGAATTTATTTCTTGTTGAAAATAATCGATTTTTAATTGAGTACCTAAATTATTCATTACTGTTTGATTCAATCATCATCAATATATCTTGGTAAGTGAGAGATTTCTCAAAAAGCAATTGGTTTGATAGTGTTAGTCGAAAGTGTAGTCATTGGAATATGTGTTTGGTAATGGATGTCTTATATTTAAGAAAATAATCGATAAGAAAAATCGAAAAAATCGAAAAACCGACAAAAATTAAATTGATAAAAACAACTTAATTGGTTTGGTTTGATTTCAATATTTAAAGAACTTACTTACTGAGTTTGGTTTATTTTTAGAAAAAAATCGATTCAAACTTAACCATGAACATTTTTATTTGTATGAAAAACATTTTTCACGAAAAATATTTTCTGTTATAACAAACACACCCTAAGTGACAGAGGCACAAATTGAACGACGTTAGGTTGTGGGCAATGGAGGGTATGGAGGGTTTCTTATACTTTAATGATAACCAAGATACCACATACTAAGAAAAGAGCAAAGTAAAAGGCATGTACTTTTAGCAAGTAAAGAATATTCCTTCTTTCCTTGTTTGTTATTGACTTTTTATATATTCATATTAAGAAATAAAAAGTGATATAGGTTTAAAATGAGAGAATTAACAGTTAAGGAGGTGTGCCATATTAGCGAAAAGACATAGCTTAAAAAAGATAAACTATGTCTTTGTGCCATATTAGCAAAAAGACATAGCGGTAGACATGTGATTTTTTACTATTCCCAAGATTTTTATATTTTAACACGTAAATTTTATTTAGGCCTAATATAGCTATTTCAACTCATTTTACTCTTTTACTTTATTTTATCATAAGAAAACGAAAATTACAAAAAAAATAGGTTCAAAAATATTTTATAGTCATTTTAAAATCTTGAAAAATACAAAAAATAATTTTGTTTAATGGTTAGTTTTATTTTAATAATTATTTTTACTTAAGTAGGGCTCATTAATATTTTTATATGAATAGATTTTTAGTTAATTAAGTTAATTTTAAGCATAATTAGTCATAAAGGCTCAAATTTCTAGCCTATTCCATTAAGTCCAATATCCAATACCCATTAAACTAATCGTAGAACCTTTCTAGACTTTTATTGGAAAAAAAAAACCTTAAAGATCTAGGAGCAAAAAATAATCAAAACCTAGACCTATACGATATAGACTAACGCTTGAAATGAGAACAGACCTAAAAAACTCCTAAAAGATATATACTGAAATGAGGCTTCTGAAAAAGGGATCCGTCGGTGAACTCCAAACGGAACCCCAACTCCTTGTAACTTCATCTTCTTCAACAAGGGCCTAACAAACCTAAGGAAAGAAAAGCTCCCAGCAGTCGGAACAAAACGAGCCCCTCCCACTCGAGTGGGGCCCAATTATGTTTTTGTCACATTTTGTTAAAAAAAAGTATGAAAAATTCAAAAAAAAAATGCACTTTTTCATCATTTTCTGAAAATAAAAAGAATCAAAAAAGAAAGAAAGAAAAGTAAATCCAAAAAGAGTTTATATGTTTCATTATTTTCCAAAAAAAAAAAAAGATAAAAAATATTTTCTTCAAATTAGTGTTTTTTTTAATTCTCGCCGTATCCAATATGCCCGAATTAAGCATACCTGATTCTCGTCTTTCAGAGCGTGTTACGTAGGCAGCTCACATATGGTCCGGTCTTCCTAGTAAATCTTATGTTCTTGATTTTGCGGAGTCTTAGCCAAATTGTGCACTTCTGGCCGTCTTTTGGCTAAATAAGCCATGCTGTCAAAATAGCCTAAATCAAGTCTTGCATGTTTCCAACACGAAGGGTTATTGTCTCACATAAGTTCATACAAAAGCTATTCCACCCAAGTGCGTCTCTGATGCCCATTACTAAGAAGTTTCACATGCCTAATATTCCCAAATATAAGGGGACAATCGAACCTAACGAGTATATTACTTCATACACTTGCGGAATCAAAAGAAATGATTTGAATGACAACGAGATCAAATCGGTCTTGTTGAAAAAGTTTGGAGAAACACTAAAAAAAGGAGACATGATTTTGTATCACGACTTAGCTCATAACTCTGTTGATTAGTTTACTATGTTAGCAGATGTCTTCGTGAAAAAGCCACTCCAGGGCTATAAAGGTAGCCCCGAGAAATCGGACATCTTCAAAATTACGTAAAGGAACGATGAGATATTAAGGGAGTTTGTGTTCTGTTTTTAGATGGAAAGAATGGAATTACCACTAGTCTCTGATGATTGGGCAGTACATGCCTTTATGTAGGGACTGAATGAAAGGAGCTCGATCGCTTCTCGACAGTTGAAGCAGAACTTGATTGAATATCCAGCCGTGACATGGTCGGATGTGCACAATCTTTATCAATTAAAGATCAGGGTCAAGGACGACCAGTTGGGAGCCCCCCGGGTTCAGTGTATCCTATCAGATTTGCAGCCAAGCCCCATAGGGACACAGATTGAGAATAGAGATTGAACAAAGAACGGTATCAGCCATATATCAATCGGAAGAATAACGACCCGAGCCGCAATACTCCTCGGAGCAATCGGATAAATGATCGAGGTTAAAGATCTTGGGGATTCATGAGTAAAAGTGGGTTCGATAAGCATATCGACCGCATCGAGGCCCCTCTATTATCGGAGTACAACTTCAGCATAAATGCATTAGGGATTGTCTCAACTATTGGGAGGATTAAAGACACTAAGTGGCCTAGTCAATATAGACCGATACCTCTCAAAGAAATCCGAACTTGATGTACAAGTATCATGGCACACATGGTTATCAGACAGAAGATTGCAAACATCTTAGGGAAGAAATGGCTCATTTGTTTAACGAGGGTCACCTTCGATAATTCCTAAGTGATCTAGCTGAGAATCACATCATGGAGAGAGATACAAGGAGAAACGAGCCAGAAGAATCACATGATCATTGGAGAAGTCAATGTCCCTCAACGACCTGTGTTTAAACACACCAAGGTGTCATTCACGAGAGAAAATGGACTCGGTGCTATGTGCCCAAGGATATCCTTTCATTATGCGACGAACAAGCAAAGGGCTTATCTTATCCCTACAAAGATGCCCTGGTAATCTCTATCCGTTTAAATAAAATTAAAGCTAAATGTGTATTAGTGGATCCAAGTAGCTTAGCGAATATAATCAGATCGAGGATCGTGGAGCAACTAGGCCTACATGATCAGATTGTACCTACATTCTAGATCCTCGATGGCTTTAACATGGAAAGCTAGACAACAAAAGGAGAAATTATAATTATATTTATTGATGTGTAAAGATTTATTTGTACTATTAACAAATTTTAATGCGGGATAGTAATGAAATAATTATCATTTCACATTGAATCATTTAGGTGGGCAGTATTTTAATCTCACCAATAACCCTCTACTCGTCAGTCGTCTCCTCGCCTCCTCCCCCCAATTCATGGATCTATTCAGCATAACGTTAAAAATCTCGGAATTCTTATCCACATTTACTCATTTCTGCAATTAATTTGAAGATAAATCAATGGTTTCTAAATAAAAAATAACTTTATTAGTACGAGCTCAGCTTGAAATAATTTTTCCAAATGTACTTTTTCAACTACCGGCGCCGACGACAACTAGTTGTCTTCTCCGGCGACTACTATCCCACCGGCGACCTATATTCGTTAAATAATTGGACTCTTATTATTTATTCCCGCCCGAAGGATTTTTCACTTCGACGAAAGAGAAAGGAATTTTTAAACTTTCTCTCTCTGATTTTTCCAACTTCTTGCCCCTGCAAATTGTAATTTATATCTCATCTCCCATTTTCTTGCTTCAGTTGCCACACCACAGATTCTCCAATCAGGTTTTTTTTTTTGAATTCTTGCTTTTCGCCGGCGATTTTTTCGACGACCCCTGCTCTTTTCTTCATATTCTCTCTTCCGTTTTTTGTGGGTGTGTGTGGGTGTGTTTTGTTTTCTTGGACAGGTGCCTTATTTTTCCGGCGAGGATATCCGACAAGCTACAGTACTTCCGGCGACTTCCGTTCAGACTTTTGGCAGGACGCAACAGAACTACACGTTCCGATAAGCTTCAGGAAAAACTTACCCCATGTACTAGTCGCGGCGGCGAGGCCAGTTCGCGGTGTTTGGGAGTGAAGAGCTAAGCAACACCGGCTGGGACGTGCAAGAGTCGGTAGCAGTTGACCTTGGGCGCATCAAAGCCTACTTTCAGGTTTTTCCACCGGGAGTGGGTACCTCCCGCTCTCTTGTTTACTTTGTACACCTTTTTACGTATTTTACCTAGCATTCCGTGTAAGGTTTACTCTGGTGCTATCTAGTTTCTCTTTTTGCGTATTTCGCTATAGTGCGTGTGTGTGTCACTATTCTCCATAGTCGGTTGGAGGGATAGTGGCCACGGTGGGGGATGATAGTGTAAGGTCATGTCCTCAGGGGGTGGGGGCTGTGGCGGGGGTGAGTAGGGGCAGGGAGTGGTCTTGCGGGTAGGGCGGGAGGTAAGGGTGGGAAGAGGGTAGCGGAAGATAATAGATTAAGGATTGGGCCGTGGAACATAGGAAGAGGGTAGCGGACGCTAAGAGGCGCTTTTGGGAGGGCTTGAATGATCTGGTGAGTAGTATCCCCCAATCTGAGAAGTTAGTTATTGGAGGGGACTTTAATGGTCATATTGGGGCTGATGTTGGTGGTTATGGTGAGGTGCACAGTGGCTTTGGCTTTGGGGTTAGGAACGGAGGAGGCACGTCACTGCTTGATTTCGCCAGGGCTTCCGAGCTTCTGATTACAAACTCGACATTTCAGAAGAGGGAGAAATATTTGGTCACCTTCAAGAGTTCGGCGGCGAGGACTCAGATTGATTACCTCATCCTCAGAAGGAGCGATAGGGGTATGTGCAATGACTGCAAGGTTATTCCGGGAGAGTCCCTTTCGACTCTTCATAGACTCCTAGTGATGGATGTCGGTCTCTGGGTGAAGAGGAAGAGGAGGGGTGCTCGGAGACAACAGCGGATTAGATGGGGTATTTTGACTAAGGAGAAAGCACAGGAGTTGGAGAGGAGGTTAGCTGAGGGGGAGCTTGGAGAAGTTCTGGGGAAGCGGACGGTATGTGGTCAGAGACGGTGAACTTGGTTAGAGAGGTAGAACGGGACGTGCTCGGGGTAGCCAAGGGCTATTCAGGCAGACATCAGGGTGACTGGTGGTGGAACGATGTAGTCAAAGGAAAAGTGAAGGTGAAGCAGGCGGCATTTGCTAAGTTGGCAAGGAGCAGAAGCGAGGAAGAACGCATAACGAACAGGGAGATCTACAAGGTGGCGAGGAAAGAAGCAAATATGGAGGTTACCGAAGCTAAAAACGCGTCGTTTGGTCGCATGTACGAGGAACTATGGGAGAAAGGCGGAGACAGGAAGTTATTCCGGTTAGCTAAAGCAAGGGAAATGAAGGCGCGTGATCTTGACCAAGTTAGGTGCATCAAGAGCGAGGATGGTAGAGTTCTGATGGGGAAGTCTTAAGTCAAGGAGAGGTGGCAGGCGTACTTTCGAGACTTACTTAATGAGGAGGGGGATCATAACATAGAGCTAGGGGAGTTGGGGCATTCAGAGCAACATAGAGACCTGGGGTACTGCAGGCACATTAGAGCGGAGAAGGTCATGGGGGCTTTGCGTAAGATGAGTATGGGTCGAGCGACCGGGCCTGACGAGATCCCGGTGGAGTTCTGGAAGTGCATGGGTAGGTCAGGAGTGGAGTGGCTCTCCAGGTTGTTCAATGCGATCTTCAGGACCAAAAGGATGCCGGATGAGTGGAGGTGGAGTACAGTGGCGCCCTTGTACAAGAACAAAGGGGACATCCAGTGCTGCAACAACTATAGGGGTATCAAATTAATAAGTCACACCATGAAGGTCTGGGAGCGGGTGATCGAGGCGAGGTTGAGGGAGATGACATCTATATCTGTGAACCAGTTCGGTTTCATGCCGGGTCGCTCCACTACAGAAGTTATCCACCTTGTCAGGAGGCTGGTGGAGCAGTTCAAGGATAAGAAGAAGGACCTGCACATGGTGCTTATCGACTTGGAGAAGGCGTATGACAAGGTCCCAAGGGAGGTGCTATGGAGGTGCTTGGAGGCAAAGAGCGTGCCGGAAGCCTACATCAAAGTAATCAAGGACATGTATGATGGAGCTAAGACTAGGGTTAGGACGATGGGTGGAGACTCAGACCATTTTCCAGTGGTTATGGGGCTCCATCAAGGATCGGCGCTTAGCCCTCTCTTGTTTACCTTAGTGATGGATGCTCTAACCCGACATATTCAAGGGAATGTGCCTTGGTGTATGCTATTTGCTGATGATATAGTCTTGATAGACGAGATGAGGGTCGGTATTATTGAGAGGTTAGAGGTATGGAGACAGACTCTCGAGTCTAAGGGTTTCAAAATAAGCAGATCTAAGACAGAATACCTGGAGTGCAAGTTTACCGCCGAGTCGAGCGAAGTAGGCAGTGACGTGATGATTGGATCTCAGGCCATCGCCAAGAGGGACAATGTCAGATATCTTGGGTCGGTGATACACGGGGACGGAGAGATTGACGGGGACGTCACTCATCGTATAGGAGCGGGGTGGTCAAAGTGGAGGCTTGCATCAGAGTCCTGTGTGACAAGAGAGTTCCACAGAAACTCAAGGGGAAATTTAATAGAGCTGTGGTTAGACCTGCAATGTTGTATGGGGCTGAGTGCTAGCCAGTGAAGAACTCTCATATTCAGAGAATGAAGGTTGCGGAGATGAGGATGCTCAGGTGGATGTGCGGGCTCACCAGGTTAGATAAGATTAAGAATGAAGTTATTCGAGAGAATGTAGGGGTGGCTCCGGTGGATTAGAAAATGCGAGAAGCGAGGCTGAGGTGGTTCGGGCATGTTCGGAGGAGAAGTCCTGATAACCCGGTGAGGAGTTGTGAACGGCTGGCGATGGTCGGTGTTCGACGAGGCAGAGGGAGGCCTAAGAGGTATTGGGGAGAGGTGATTAGGCATGACATGGCTAGAATGCGGGTTTCCGAGGACATGACCCTTGATAGGAAAATCTGGAGGTTTAGTATCAGGGTTGTAGGATAGGGGCCCTAGAGTTTTTCATACTACTCACCCGGAGTTGGGTGAGGTTTGGCAGGGGAATACTTTGCTTTTGGAATCAAACATTGTGGTTACTGTAGCATTTCTCTCCAGGGACGCTTCACTGTAGCATGCGTGAACAGTACATTTCGCTACTGTTCATCGTGCGGATCATTGGATTTTGCCGTTAGTTTGTCACAAAATTTGCGTCACTTGATCCCCTTCTATTTGGGATCATTTCCCAATTGAAATTTTCCTCTAATCCATAAACAATTATCCTACATCTTAAATCTAAGATTTGCGAGTTGCTGTAGCATCAGTTTCTAAATTTGAATTCCATCAAATAATCCACACAATGTTTGTGATGGATTTCGGTTGACTGAGCTCGCATCGATGGAAGTTAGAGACTCTCCCCAGCTTCGTGCTATGGGAGAGGATATTTAAAACTCTTCAGAAAATATTATCAGGACCAAACCAAGCTACGCAGCATTACTAGCTGGAAAACAGTCTGCCGAGGCAAGTTCAAAGCTGGAACTCAGTCCAGTTTCTGTTCAAAATGGAATTCCTACTGTTGAATTCACAGTAGACGAAGTCAATTCATTCACTAGAGAGGAAGGTCTTCATCAAGCTGTTGTAATTAAATTTTCGTATGGAAAACCTGCGATCCAGGAGTTGAGACAGATCCTGCCGAAACGTTTCGACGTCAAAGGAAAATGCAACATCAGACAGCTAGAACATCGACATATTCTGGTAAGATTCGACTTATTTGAAGATTTTGCTAATGTCGTATCAAGAACATCTGGTTATGTTCAGTCCAAAGGAGACGATTTCTTCTTTAGGACATTCCCTTGGACTATGGGATTCAATCCCCGTGAAGAAACGTCAAAAGCGGTAGTTTGGATTTCACTACTAGATCTGCCAGCAAATTTCTTTGCAAGGAAATCACTGATGTACATTGCATCTGTTGTTGGGAAACCTCTTGCCGTAGATAAAGCAACTAACGAACGCGCACGACCTAATACGGCATGAGTTAAAGTCTTGATTAATTTGATAGACAAACATCCAAAGAAAATCAAGATTAAGGTTGTTGATATAAAATCTGGAAAATTGGTTGAATATGACCAGCAGATCGTATTTGATAATCTTCCAAAATACTGTACTTTCTGTTATCATCAAGGTCATGAGAAAAAATTGTGTCGTTGGATTACAGAAGATCTTAATGAGAAAGCAGTTACTGCTAATGTTTCTGAAGGCAGGGACAGTATGCCTAAGTCAGGGCGTGATGCCAGGGAAATATTGAATGAGATTAGTGTTGGTCGAAGAGGTGAAGTCTTTCAACATTATGAGAATGTAGATGCTGCCAAAAAGGCTGTCACTGTTGCAAATGCTAACGCTGCAGAATCTCTTCCAATTTCTCCTCCTGTCCAACTTCGTACAGAACCATCATTTAATTTGAAGCAGATATCGAATGTTTTACCAGAAAAGAATCTGTCAAATATGCCTTCAGTGACACAACAAAACAGTACACGAGCTGATCACCAATCCAAGGAGTTACAAGACTGTGATGAAAAACAGTCAGTTATGCTTGCACCAAATCTGAAACATTCTGATGCATCAACCATTCCAGCAGAGGAAATGACCAAAAGGACAGACCAATGCTTAATAAAGTCTTCAGTGCATATTAGAACCATCGGGCAGCAGCATTTGGCACAATGTAAAACAATTGGTGCATCTGTTAAACCACAGGAGAAGTTGACACAGGTTACGGATCAAAATGTTTCCAACGGGTCATTGCCAAAGGAGGATTCTACATGTATAATTCATAATCTTGATGATCGAGCTACATCTGGGGCAGAGGATTCAACTCAGGCAACAAGCTCAGATGAGTCGATGGAGGAAATAATGAAGGATACTGCAGGTTATGCAACGACAAGTATTCAGACTAGCCAGGTGAAAGATCTGGAGGCAAAAGATCACCAAAGGCCAAAGGATGAACTTGCTCATGCCTGGGCAGTGTCAACTCCAGTGATTATTCCTCCAAATGTTGTGACTGGAAAACAGAATCATATTGTTTCTTCTGATGCAACAGAAGCTGGCAACACAAAAATTCCAGAAGCTAGGCTAACAGAACAGCAGCATCCTTTGCATAATTCATGCAACAAGGTCGTAATGCAGGTTACTCAACAGCAGAAAAAACAGAATAAGGCATCTGTTTTGATCAGTGAGCATACCAAAAAAGATGTGGCTGCAAAGGTCAATAACAGAACCAACAGGACAGTAGAGAATGAATCACATGCTGCATTTGTTCCAGAACTGGATATTACACTGCCTCTGCAAGAAAATGAGAGTGTGCAGACCATATATCGTCAAGATATATCTCATCAGCAAGATAAGGTTCAACAAGGCAGCGAGACCTCTTCGACAGATGCATCAGCATCTCCAAAATCCAAAATCAGAATGCATAACGCTGACAAGAATCCAGTTATTCCTGCACTTTCAAACCTCAATATCGATGAGGGAATCTTTACTGGAGACAAATTGCAAATGGCCAAGGAAAGAAGTGCAATCTTTTCAGCAGAAGAGAGAAGACTGTTGGATTCTATGGACAGTGTGGGATCTCGAGCCAGTGAAGATCGAGGTTATGAAAGTAATGAAGAATCGAGCACACCGAAGGAAGTAGGATCCTCTAGTAACTCACAACTTCTTGTCAATTCTGGGAAGAAACCAATAAGGATGACCAGTACAACAGATGTTTTATCCTTTGATAAACAACTGTTAAATGCAATGCTAAATGCACATCCCTTTGAAATTTTGGGTTGTGATCCTTATAGTGCAAACAGAAGAAGGAAGGAGGAACAACAACAAGTCAAGCAAAGTGATATTAAATCTCAAGAAGTACCAAATCATCGGGCAGCAGAAGAAGGTGTCTTGATTGAAGTGCTGCCAAAATGCATCGAAACAGTCCAAATTAACGCCTCAAAGGAACTAAAGTCGCAAACAAAGGAAAAGAGCAGAAGCGACAATGTTAGACGACCTCCTATGAGAAATGCCAAGCTTAAGCAGGTCGCCCCATCTATTTCAACAAAATCCAATCAATCTAGAAAGAAATCTTGAATTTTGAATAACTCATGAAGAATGGGACGTTGTTGATAAAGAATTTCTATTGAAGAAATTGCTAAGTTCGAAAATAGGGGACATCATTGTAATGTTTTCATCTTTTTAACCTGTCATAGTGTTTCATTCCTCGCAATATGATTTAGAATGGTAAGTTTAGCCTGGTATGTGTTATATGGGTAACAATACCGGTGCTAATGCCTCTCTTATTTGTACTTTCCTATTTGTTGTATTTTCTTGTTTGCTATTAATAAAAACCTAACACTAGGCTCTTGCCTAGTGGTGCTTAAAAAAAAGGTTTGGCAAGGCTATCCATAGATGATTTGTGTTTTGGATTGTGTCTCCCTCATGGTAGTTATTTAGGGTAGTTACTGTATGATATTATTGCATGCTATTGTATTTATGGTTCTTATGCTTAGATAATTATTTATGCTATTTCTGTTGGACTTACTAATATTTTTTTGTTTTTGTTTTTGTTTTTCCTTTCCTTCACTGAGCCGAGGGTCGATTGGAAACAGCCTCTCTGCCCTTTCAGGTAGGGGTAAGGCTCGTCTACATATTACTCTCCCCAAACCCCACTTTATGAGACTATACTGGGTAGTTGTTGTTTACTTTTTTAACTACATAAATTAAATATTAAGCAAAACAAAATCTTCCAAGATATTGCTGATTACTCGTTTTCTATAAATTTATATCCAGATCTTATGATGCCCAGCTCATCAAATTTGTATAGTTTAAATTAAACAATAGTAATAAATAAAAGAAAAAAGAAGAAGAGATTTACATTTTCTACAAGTTCTAATTTGCCGGTAACGTCTCAGGTCTCCATAGAAAATCGGGTGACGTGAAACTAAGATCCGAATGATCAAACAATTCATCTAACGCTACGTATTCACAAACATTATTATAGTCCACCAAATCCGTGATTCCCAACTCGAACGAGTCGTAATTTGGAAATCGCTCTTCCAGTTCCCATAACTCATTACTTATCAACTCAATCTTCGACGCCGACGGCGGAGGAAGGCCGAGCTCGTCGTCGGAAGCTTCCAGAAGATACCCAAACTCCGGCTGAGACTCATAGGAATCCGCCGTCAAATCCACAACTTCCGTCGTTGCCGCTGCCGGCGGTACCGGAGAAGCTGATATCTCTTCTTCGAAACTCTTCATGAAGGAGTCAAAATCGTGACTCCCGGTGCAAAAATCGGAGTCGTCGAGATCGTCTAAGAGATCTTCTCTGAGTCTCTTTACCTCCGGCGAGTTAAATTCTGACGCGTCCGAGTCAACTCGGATTCGCTTCTTTCTAATCGGCTGCTCCATATAATTTTTTGAAAAAGAGATTATACAATGCGTGTAATGCACGTGCTTAAGCTTTTCAAAGCGGGTTGAGGAGAGAGGGAAGAGAAGGGGGAAGGTTTATATAGTGAAGACAAGGAGGAGAGAGAAAGTCGAGGAATGAGGGAGAGAGAGAGTAATGACGTTGGCGCGTGGGTGGGAATACTTGTTGGCAATTATGGTCGTCTATAGATTTTCGTTTATTTTATAATTTATATATTTTAAATATTGAAATGTCATGTTTAAACGTGTTCATAGTGTGTTTTCGAAGATTTTTCTGAAGTGGTGGATATGATTGAGAATATAATATTCCGTGATTAGTTGGTTTTGATTTCAGATTTGGAGTGCGGGATGTGTCATAGCTCTACCTGGGTTATAGTCAATTAAAGCCCCCCCGCCCCCCCAGATCCAGAACACCATCCCCTCTCCGGCTGCCTTTTGTGGTTTTTTAGTTTCTGGTCTTCCTTTTAGTAGTTGTTCGGTAAGTTTTTAATATCAATATTTTATTTTATCTTTAATAGCACTCCCTTATGAAGTAGTTTTAGTATATTATACCCATGTTTAGTTTAAGATCATTAGATTCATTAATCTTCTTTACAGGGGAATTTGTATTTGTGTTCGTTTTTGAGTCACGTTTTAACTTATGCTTATTTTATAAAAAAAATTATATGTATACTTATTTTTTGTATAAACTTTATGCATACGGGCCTGAATTAGCAAAGACAATCATGCAAACTTCAATATCTTAGTAGACAGGGTCGGAGTTGTTTGTAAGAACTAAACTTAAACATTCTACTAACTAAAATTTTGTTCTCTATTTGCTGAATTTTAGCATGTTTTAGCTGAAGTTTGTCGCGTAAACTTAGTGTTGACTGAAGTTTTTGTTTATAATTACTGAACTTGAGTATTCTACTGGCTGAAATTTTATTCTCTATTTGCTAAGCTTCAACATGACTTAGCTGAATTTTTGTTCTATATTTATTAAACTTCAGCATATTTTAACTAAGCTTTATTATGTTTGTGATTAATTTCAAGATTAAAGTTTATTTTGTAGAGCTGAAATTTTTGTTTATATTTGTTGAATTAAGATCAACGCTTTTCAAGCTGATCAAATCCATCCAACTGATTAAGCAACTCCACGAGCGTTCTCCGAATTTCATAGTCTGCACGTGTTCACTCACTAAATCGACGTCCACCAATTGCATCAATCTCATCCATGAAAAATGATGCAAGGTTTCAAACAAAGACAAAACTTGTTCCACCAATTGCATCAATCTCATCCATGAAAAATGATGAGGTTTCAAACAAAGACAAAACTTGTTAGTACATTTTAAAGCACGACCAAAATTTTCACATACATCACTTATAAAACAAAAAAATTAACTCAAAATTATATTTATATTCAAACACAAATTTAATTAAATACAATTTTTATTTAATTTTTTATTGTTGTTGTTGATATTTTACAATTCATATGTCCAAACACCCACAAGTACAATCAAATTAAAACATATAAAATAAAACTTTTTTTTTATATTATGGTTTTTATTACTAGTACTACTACTTTGCATAATATTCTTGTTTGACTAAAAATTGTTAAGTTTTTTGTTAAACTAATTAATAAAGGAGATAAAGAATAAATCTTAGCCAAAGATAATTAACTTTAGATCTAAGTACATCGAATACGAGAATAAGATATAATGTAGCTTATAAACTTTGTGAGATCATACAAGATACCAAAAATAGATGATAGGCTTATATTCTTGATATATTATCCCGTAGTGTAGTGATGAAGATGATAAAGGTGGAATGTCGTTGATTCAATAATCACGATTATAAAAATTTGTATTCACTATCTAATCATTTTCCTGGTCTTCTTTGCCTCTTCTCCCTCTTTAGGAAAGGAAGGCTCCCTTTTTGTTGTCTTATATATATATATATTCTCTTTTATCCAACGATCCTTAACTATAATGCCTTCATCTCTCGATTCTACTGCACGTCGCGTCCCTCAAATATCACAACATTTACTTTGCCATACAATTTTTTTGATAGCTCCATCTCGGCAGTGGCCGAGGTATTTGTTGTTATTGCACCCTGTGGGTACAACCACGGCTTAGTCGACCTCTTACTATTCCTTTTTAGCTCTAATCCACATGTGGTCAACTTTTGACAGTTAGTTCCTTCACCCGTTGGGGTTGCCTATTGGCGTACTCGATGGGCGGACTCTGTTAATTCAAAAATTGGAGAACTATAAATGCTTTATGTGAGGGGTGAGAACCTCATGGCGAGGTAGCAGCATGACGCTTCGAGAATCGCATCGGATCGTTACGTCAGTTCAAAATTGGATCGTCACGTCAGTTCAGAATGTCAGCAATATTCTCCATGCATCATTATGGTGCACGTTTTCTAGGCATTGTGTCGTTTCCCGTGCCCTTTTCGTTTTCTAACTAGCGGCTCTTGGTTTTGCCGATCAGGGAAATTATATCCCTATAAATAGGGGATCCTCTCATTTGAATGCTACGTTTTTCAATTGCTTAACAGAGAACTTCACAAGTATTCTTCTATCTTAATCTCTCATATTTCTGCTTCTGTTAGGATTCACTGTGACCATTGTCTTTTTCCTTCATCATCTTTGTTTTCTTTCAATCAAAGAAAAAAATGGCTAGTAATTCTTCCTACTCTAATAAAGCTGTAGATGTTCCGGTGTCGGAGAATGACATATCCTTACTCAAAGAGGAAGAGGAAATGGTTGAAGACTAGGGGTTTTCTACGGTGGACGAGGTGGTTCCCCGCCCCGGGAAGGCGGGGATCAATTTTAACAGCCCTGCTGGAGATGAACCGAAGATCGTTCCTTCCACGATGGGTGATGCGGCGATCGCGACGTTCAAATCCAAGTGGGGGATCGCTGATCACATTGAAATGGTGCCGATAGATAAGGATATAGTGCATTTACACCACCTAGGCTACTGCGCATTTTACGCGTACCTTTTTGTCATTGAGTACACGCTTCCCCTTTCTTCCTTGGTGGTCAATTTTTACTGCTTCTATGAGGTTTGCCCGGCTCAACTCTCTCCCTATGCGTACATACTTTTCCTTATGCTCATCAAGTATGTGAAGCTGGCCGACCAAGGAATCTCTCTAGGGTAGATGCACCGCCTCTTCGCCCCCATTTTCTTAGGGTACGATAATTCATATGCGTCATCGAGGATCCTAGAGTTTGGTGGTGAAGATGGACGATATGGCCTATCGCCATTTTTAGGAGAGATTCTTCTCTGTTCGAATAGAGCACATCGTGCCGAACACTAAGACATAAAAATTTTCTCGTGAGTTTTCCTTTTCGTTTACTTTATGCAATGTTTCTTAAGACGATCGTCGGTCGTCTCCCTTTAACGATTTACTAAGGATTGCTTTTGTTTTTGTAGCCGAGAGATTACCTCCTTCGTTAGTGGCGGATATCTGCGAGTGGTTGAGCGCAATTCTTCCATACACGATAGGGATTCGTGAGTGGGCGCCTTTCATATGAAGTTTAGGAGCAAGCCTCTTATTGGTGAGTTGGTTCGTTGTGGTTTTGCTTTGTTCTCCGCTTCACAGTTTTTTTACCTTGTCGTTATATGATCAAATACCTCTTTATAGATAGGCGGGAGAAGAGTGAGAAGGACGAGGGCTCATCTGCTCGCATTTTGTCAGCCGGTACCCTTTGCCCAGCCCGTGCCAAGAGTTACTACAGGCGAAGGCCTAGAGAGTCTGGCTGCTTGTTGGACCGCGCCCGTGGCTGAAGTCGTACACTTGGAGGTTACTCCTAAATCGGAAACTCCGATCCCCGCAATCCGTTCAACGGGTGAGTCCTCTCGCGTCGACAGTGGAGAGGTCTCGTCAAAGAGACAAAGGGTAGTGTTGGAAACACCCTCGAAAGGTGACCCTGTTTCAATAGTACCCGAAACTCGCGATGGTGCTAATCAGACGGGGATACGGTACCTATTGCGAGCATTTAAGAGGCTATCATGGCGGAGGGACGGAGTTTCGCGACTTCCGTTGTTGTTCCGAGCATACCATCTTCATCTTGGCAGAACCACCCCTCTTCTTTGGCTAATGAGAGGGGGAATGGCGTCTTGGTCGAGGATTATAAATCCGACTCCTACATTGACCCTGAGGACATGAGGATGTTCGAGGAGGCATTTAACAGGATTGAGGTAAGAGCGGAAGGTCCCTCCTGCATACTTAAAATTTCGTCAGATTTCAACCTGTTGCAGGACATGAAGGATTTGTTGCCGTGGTTCGATCTGCTATGCTCCGCTGCTGAAAGCCTATCTCTTCAGGCGGCCAGCAATTCCGTGTCGTCACACGGTGTGATTTCTAAGATTTTGTTAAACTAATTAATGAAGGAGATCAAGGATAAATCTTAGCTAAAGATAATTAATTCTAGATTTAAGCACATCGAATACGAGAATAAATTATATATAATCTAGCTTATGAACTTTCTGAGATTATACAAGATATCAAATATAGACGATAAGCTTACATTCTTGACATATTATCTCGTAGTGTGGTGGTGAAGATGGAAAAGGTGGAATGCTATCAATAGTTACGAGATCTATCTTTGTTGATTCAATAATCACGATTACAAAGATTCGTATTCGCTATCTAAATATTTTCGTGGTCTTCTTTGCCTCTTCTCTCTCTCTAGGAGAGAAAGGCCCCCCATTTTTCTTGTCTTCTTACCTGCTATATATATTATCCGTATTTTCTATTGTTCAACGGTCCTTAACTAGATTTCCTTCATCCCTTGATTGTACTGCACGTCGCCTCCCTCAAGTATCACGATATTTACTTTGCCATAAGCTTTTTGATGGCTCCATCTTGGAAGTGGCCGAGGTATTCGTTGTTATTGAACTTTGTGGGTACGATCACAGCTTAGCCGACCTCTTACCATGTTGGCATTATTGGGCGAGCAGCCCATCACCTGCAGCAACCCACTAAGAAGCACCTGAAGCAGTCCAACAAGATGCAGCCCAATATACACTAATACATTTATATTTATTTGTATAGACATTGTATAATACATTCTGACACAGTAGCCCTTCTAGATTTTTCTATTTTTGTACAAAAGAAAAAACAATGTACAGATACAGGATATACAAAAATAAGAAGTCGGTTTTCATCTCTCTCTCCTTCTCTCTCATCTCTCCGAAATCTCTCAAATTTTCATCGTTGAATCCATGGATTTCAATGAGTTTTCACATGGTATCAGAGCAGCGATGCCGATCCTGATCACTTCCGACTTCCCCGTGATGTTAGTCTCACCAACCTTCGCCCGATGTTCTTCGTTCTCTGTAAAATCTAGGGTTTTCTGAGTTTTTTTTTATTTTTGCTGGATTTTCTTTTGCAATCCTTAGTTTTTTTGAGGTTAATACTTCTTCGACTTCATCAGTTTGGTATAGGATTAAACCGATTCCTAAAATTGCTGTATTCGGGAATAGCTAGGGTTTAGTTCTCATAAATTTCGCACTCGATAACACTTTTCAGTCACAAAAAATGGTCAATGTTGGAGATATATTCTGATTCTGGTGCCAGTAATTTCATACTTGATCCCTCCAGTCCTTTATTTCTCCTGTCCTCTGATATTCCAGGAATCTCCTTAGTCAGTAATCGTTTTTCAGGCACTGGTTTTGGGGTATGGAGGCGTAATATAATAGTCTCCCTATCGGCTAGGAATAAGATAGGTTTTATCGATGGGACGGTTCCTAAACCTCCAGAAAATTTCCCTCATTTTAGGCAGTGGGATAGATGTAATAATATGGTTATCTCTTGGCTCACTAATTCTCTCACGCCAGAGATAGCCGAGAGTGTTCGGTATTCTGACACTGCTCAAAGTATTTGGAACCAGCTTAATAGTAGATATAGGACAGTCCATGGTACTAAGATATTTGAGATTAAGCAGGAGTTAGCATCTACTAATCAAGGTTCTCTGGATATAGCATCTTTATTCAACAAGTTGAAGAGACTGTGGGATGAACTAAGTTTCATGCGTGCATCTCGTGGTAATACTTGTGCATGTGCTGCTAAATTCGAGCTTCAAAAGGAGGATGATGAGAACAAATTGCATCAATTCCTCATGGGCCTTAATGATACTTATGTCGGAGTTTGGAGCAACATTCTGATGTTGCAACCTCCTCCAACTCTAGACAGTGCGTATAACATCTTACTTCAAGATGAGAGACAGAGACAAGTTTCCCTACCATCTCAATTTCGTAATGATTCAAGTGCCTTTAATACCCACTTCACTAACAAATTTCCTACTATGAGTCAACAGAGTCGTCATCCCAAGCAATTCAGTCAGAGAGTCACTTTTGATTTCAACAAGACAAGTTTAGTATGAAGATATTGCAAGAAATCTGAACATGTAATTGAAAAGTGTTATAAGCTCCATGGATTCCCATCAGACTTCAAATTAAGGAGGACTGCAGCAAATGTTGAAGTGCAGGGTGTGCAAATCTTGCTGAGCCTCAGAACTAGTGCTCATGGATGTTCTGACTCAAAGTCCTTGATTCCTGGTTTAACCAAGGATCTCACAGCTTATGTTGCTGCTTCAACACACACAAATTTCAGAGTCTCAACAGCAACCCAACATTATGGCATCTGCCAACTTTGCTGGTATTTTTTCTCCACCTGATCGTTTAAAGAATATATCTTATGGTGCTTGCATGTTAACTAAAATCATTGAATGCATTTGGATTGTAGATTCTGGTGCCTCTGACCACATGACCTCTAATAAAGAACTTCTGTTTGATATTAAGCCTTTGGTAATTCCATATTTAGTTACCTTGCCCAATGGTTATAAGGTCAAAATTACATGCACTGGATCCATACAATTTCTTTGTTTCACTCTACATCATGTCCTTTATATTCCCAGTTTTCATTACAACCTTGTCTCTGTGTCCATACTTGTCTGCCAGTTAAACTCTATTGTCCTATTTACTAAGTTCTCTTGCTTGATACAGGCCTCTTCTCTGAAGAGGCCACCGGAAATTGGTAAATTGGATGATGGGCTTTTCAAGCTTGTGCAAGCTTCTTCTTCTACCCCTCCTCAATCTTATGATCCTTGTAAATCCCATTTTCCATTAACTGCTGATTCTGTTTCTTCTTCTCATTTTACATATCATTCTGAATTGAATAAAATGGAGATGTTATGGCATAACAAACTAGGGCACATACCTTTTGTTAGGATGAGAGATATCTCTCATATACCATGTAAATTTTCAACTAAACAACCCTTCATCTGCACTGTTTGCCCACTGGCCAGGCAATCTAGATTGCCTTCTCCTGACAGTTCTATTAAGACAACATGCCTTCCAACTCATCCATGTGGATACCTGGGGCCCCTATGCCACTCCTACTCATAATGGCTGTAAATACTTCTTAACCATAGTTGATGATTTCACTAGAGCCACTTGGACTCACCTTATGGGGTCCTCCTTATGGGGTCCAAGATCAATGCCTTTCCTCTTATCAAGGCCTTTATTGCCATGATTAAGACTCAATTTCATTCTGTTGTACAAACTGTGAGAAGTGACAATGCTTTTGAACTTGGGTCTAGTGGTTCTAGCAGCAACTTTTTTGCTGAAAATGGAATAATTCACCAAACTTCATGTTCTCACACACCACAGCAGAATGGTGTAGTTGAGAGAAAACATAAATATCTACTAGAAACCTCAAGAGCCCTCCTTTTTCATTCCCAACTGCCCATTAGATTCTGGGGAGATTGTGTCCTTACTACCACTTATCTCATAAATAGATTTCCCTCCAAATTTCTTGACAACAATTCACCTTTTGAATTGCTCTTTGGACAAGTTCCTTCTTATAGCCACCTTAAAACATTTGGTTGTCATTGTTTTGCCTCAGTTCCCAAACAGAATAGGGATAAATTTCAATCCAGAGTTGATCCTTGTGTTTTTCTGGGATATCCTCTAGGTAAAAAAAGGGTATAAACTGTACAATTTAAAGACTAAACTTACCCTAATTTCCAGGGATGTAGTATTTCATGAGGATGTATTTCCTTTTACTTCCTCAGGCACTACCTCCCCTGCTTCTCTTCCCATTTTTAACCCCTCTTCTGCCTGGACTCTTCCCACTGATGATTCTTTGCACACCACTTCTCCCCTTTCTTCCTACCTTGACCCTCCCTTCTCCTCTTCTTCTCCACCTTCTTCTTTCCAGCAATCTTCCCCAGTCAAATCCTCAGCACCTGTAATACCTGCTCCCAGAAGATCCAGTAGGACTCATGTTCCTCCTGCCCATCTCCAGCAGTATATCTGTAATCTCCCCCCATGTCTTTCTGGCACCAGCTCTTCTTCCACTTGCTTTCACAGTTTGGTTCATAGTACAGAGGTGGAGCCTACTTCTTATAAGCAGGCTGCCTCTATTTCTGCCTGGCAGGATGCAATGACCAAAGAATTTGAAGCTCTGGCAGCTAACCGTACTTGGTCTATAGTTCAACTTCCTCCTGGTAAAAAACCTATTGGCTTCAAATGGGTTTATAAAATTAAATATAGGGCTGATGGATCTGTGGAGAGACATAAAGCTAGATTAGTTGTCTGGGGTGACACTCAAGTTGATGGTGTGAATTTCACTGAAACATTTTCTGCTGTTGTCAAGTTCTCCACTATTAAGTCTTTAATTGTTGTGGCCGTTAAACAGTCTTGGTCTCTTTTCCAACTCGATGTGAATAATGCTTTTCTCCATGGTGATTTAGATGAAGAGGTTTATATGACGTTGCCTCCTGATGACAGTTCATTCTGCTTCCTCTTCTTCTTCTCCCTTAGTCTGCCTCCTTCATTAATCTTTGTATGGCTTGAGGCATGCTTCTAGACAGTGGTATGCCAAGCTGTCCCAAGCCTTATGCTCTAGGGGGTACTCTTCTTCTCTCAATGATTATTCTCTTTTTCTCAAGAAGTCTGCTTCTTCCATTGTCTTATTGGCTGTCTATGTTGATGACATTATCCTTACTGGTACTGACTTGGAAGAAATTACTTCTTTAAAAGCTTTTCTGGATCTTGAGTTTAAGGTCAAAGACTTGGGATTTCTCAACTACTTCCTTGGCATTGAAGTCCGTTACCTTTCTGATGGGCTTCTACTTCACCAAAGGAAATTTATCACTGACCTTCTCAACACATATCACTGTGCAGATGTTACACCTGTGACTTGTCCCCTTGATCTTACTTCCAAACTCAAATTGGATATGGGGGACCCTCTTCCCTCTCCTGAACCCTATAGAAGCTTGGTGGGAAAACTTAATTTCCTCACTCACACTAGGCCTGATTTGGCTTTGGCTTTTGCTGTGCAGCACCTTAGTCAATTCCTTCAGAATCCTTCTTCCTCTCATATGCATGCAGCTTTACATACTCTCAGATACCTTAAAGGCACTCCTGATGTTGGGGTCTTCATCAGCAACACACCGGATCTCTCCTTGTCTGCATACTATGATAGTGATTGGGCTTCCTGCCCAGACACTAGGAGGTCTGTTTCTGGTTTCTGCATTTTATTAGGTGGTTCACTCATTGGTTGGAAAGCCAAGAAGCAGCCTGTAGTGTCTCTATCTTCTGCTGAGGCTGAGTACAGGGCCATTAGTAAAGTAGTTGGTGAAATCACTTGGCTAACTCGATTGTTGTCTGATTTTAGTGTTCCTGTTTCATCTGTTGTGCCTGTTTTTTGTGATAATCAGGCAGCACTCCACATAGCCAAGAATCTTGTTTTTCATGAAAGGACCAAACACATTGAGGTGGATTGCCATTTCATTCGAGCCAAACTTCGTGAAGGCCTCATTACTTTGCACCATGTTTCTACTGCTTCTCAACTTGCTGATGTTTTTACTAAGCCCTTGACAGGTCTTCTGCATCACTCTATCTTGTTCAAGCTGGGTGTTCACTCACCCTCCAGCTTGAAGGGGAATGTTGGCATTATTGGGCCAGCAGCCTATCACCTGCAGCAGCCCACTAAGAAGCACCTGAAGCAGTCCAACAAGAAGCAGCCCATCACCTGCAGCAGCCCACTAAGAAGCACCTGAAGCAGTCCAACAAGAAGCAGCCCAATATACACTAATACATTTATATTTATTTCTATAGACATTGTATAATACATTCTGACACAGTAGCCCTTCTAGATTTTTCTATTTTTGTACAAAAGCAAAAACGATGTACAGATACAGGATATACAAAAATAAGAAGTTGGTTTTTATCTGTCTCTCCTTCTCTCTTATCTCTCCGAAATCTCTCAAATTTTCATCGTTGAATCCATAGATTTTAGTGAGTTTTCACATATCATTCATTTTGATACTAATCCGTATGTGATCAGATTTTAACTTATACAATTATCTTTTGAGCAAAACCATTCATGTTTTCAATTGCATATATTACTCAATAAGTTTCCTCTTTGAATTATTTCCTTTATTTGGTTTGCATTTCCTTTGAGGACAGAGATTAGAATTTAATGTATCTCAACGCCAAGAAAAATTAGAAAGCATTTAAGTTTTGGGTCCATGGCAATCAAGTTCAATAGCAAAGATACACTAGTAATGCGTGTAAAGTGTATACTGGATTTGATGTTATTTGGTACAAATACATGAAAATTTAATGATCAGGGTAGGTCTATCGGTAACTCTGTGTTAACGTAAAAGTTCACATTTGAAGTTTCAATCAATTATTTTACCAACTCGTCTTTGGCAAAACACTAAAACCTAACAACCATCACTTCTTTTTGTCAGGGCAGATATAGCTTCGGCCATGGATTTATCTGAACCTAACAACTACCGCTTAATGTTCATGAATTCGTAACTTTTAATATATATATATATATATATATATATATATATATATATATATATATATATATATATATATATATATAAAGTAAATTTCAACAAATATTAGATCAAACGTTAAAAATTAAATCTATTAAATTTAAATTTTGAATCCGCCTCTGTTTTTAGTAATCTCTGGCTCAATTTGTCACCTCTTATTTTAGATTTTTTAGGTAGTTTAATAATTATTGTTACACTCAGATATTCTAATAAAGGAATTTTGTATATATACAAAAATATTTCTTATTTGTTTTTTTATACTATTTACACGATATAATTTTTTTATAGATCATGTAGCTCCACCCCGGTTGATACCATAGTAGATTCAAAGGTTTGTCTTAAATTTGGTTCGTCGCTGTCATTTGAACCATTATTGTATTTTAATAATTAGATTCATTTTTTGGGGGGTTGAACCGTTAAAGTACTCCTTAGTCATGCAAATTCATTCATCTCTTACTAATTAAGGTTGTTCGACAAAAAGATTAGGTTCCACTGGAGAACTCAAATTATCTCGTTGAATTAAATTTGTCCAAATTTTAATAATCTCTTCATGTATAATCTCTTAGCGTAAATCTAGCGGTTGCTTGTTCGATATGCTCTCACTAGATTATACTTCCAAAATTCTACTAGCTCGAAGATCTAATTTTACAATTGTTCATTATAATATGTGTAACAATTAATTTATACTTTATTATTCTAATAAAAGATTACTTTTATTTTCGTGCATTCCACTCTTGCAGAAAGAGATGTAAACGGTAAACCAGATTACGAAAAGTGGAAAGGGTATTTCTTCCATTAGTCAAGGCTATTTGATAAAGCAACCATCCGTAACGAGTAAAGAACATAAAGTGAAATACTTAGAAAAATTTCCAATTTAAAAAAGAATTTTTGCATACAATCGTGGGGAAAAGTAAGGTACAAGACAGCTAATAAATTCTTTGGTATTTGTTTTTCTAGCCTAATCCGGCAAGATAGGGACCAAACTCCAAATTTAAACGCAACGCGTACGAGAATTTAGGTATGAAAAGCTCCTTTTAAGGACAAAAACATGAGGAACTGTACGAACTGACAACTTAGGACAATTTTAGGATGTGTTTGGTATGAAAGAAAATGTTTCTATATAAAATGAGTGGTCTTATTATTTCTTTTTTTTTGTTTGGTTGTTGAAAAATATTTTTTATTATTTGGTTAGAGAGTATAAATTATTTTTTACAAAATAATTATTTATGCTACTCCTCTCAATCCATCTTCCTCAAAATTCTTATGTTTCCTTTGCCCTCTCCTTGGGGACTCTATTTTCTTCAAGAATTTAATTATTCTTTTTAAAATTCACACAAACCCAAAGGAACTAATGTGCTACTTTACTTTTTTTCATACATGAACAATATTGAAATTAGAGCTCGATAACTAAAAAGAAAATACTTTTTTTGTTGAAAAAGAAGTATCTTTTCTACAACATGAAAAAAAAATACTCGTGATGTTGAATGAAAGAAAATAATTTCTGTATATCATGAAAAGAAAATACTTAGTTTGTTGAAAGAAAATATATTATACATATGAAAAGAAAGTACTCAGTTTTGTTAAAATGAAAGAAAATATTTTTTTCTACATAATGAAAAAAAAATACTCGTTTTGTTGAAATGAAATTAAATAATTTTTTTACATCATGAAAGAATATACTCATTTTATTGAAAAAAATATAAAAGAAAGTATTTTTAATAATATTTTCTATCTAGGGTGGGTGGTGAGTGAGATTGGTGGTGGGGTAGGGGTTGGGGCAGTTGGGAGTGAGTGGGGTAGGGGTGGGATGGATAGGATGGATGGGGATAGGGAATATGATGGAGAATGTTAGAAAAAGAGTTTTGGAAAATATATTTTATTCTTTTGATAGAAAAAATATTTTTCTCCAATTAAAAAAAAGGAGTTTATGAAAAAATATTTTCAAAATATTTAAATCAATCAAATATAAAAATATTAAAAAGTATTTTTAAAAATATTTTCGGTCGTACCAAACGCATCCTTAGACGATACTGGAATGGTAGAATATTATCATTTGAAATCATGAAATGTCGGAAATAACTTGGTATTCATTTTCGGTATTTGCATTAAAGTACAACTTCACATACACTTTTATCACTTAACAATGATCGATTACAGTATACTATCACCTCAATTCATTACTTAACATGGTAAATTATAATGCTATTTAACATAAACAATTATATGGTGTGAGCAATTTTTTTCTTTCACAGATCCAATGGAAGAAACGAAGAGTCAAAATTTTCATTAGGTCAAAATACATAAAAGTAAATTTATGAAGAAAATATATATATATATATATACTATAACTTTTTGATAAAAAATATTAGTTGATACCCCTTAAATACATGTGATTATGCGACTGCTCACACATATATTTATTAATTAATACACTATCATTTTGGGCACCTTCTGTAGTGGAATGGCCAAGGAAGAAAGTGACAATTGACAATTCAAATTGCTATATACTAATCAGGTTAAGGCTTAAAGCTTAAGCATATATTGAGTATTAATTGTGATGGCCAGCTCACTTCTTTGTTCTTAGAGATAATAAACTATTAGTCACTTATATTTGGTATGTTACTGGTAAATTGAGTCGATGGTCTTCTGAAAACAATTTTTCTATCATTCGGGTTAGAGATAAGATCTGCATAGATATTATTTTCCTCGACTTTACTTGTGAGATTATACTGAGTTGTTATTATTATTGTTATAGTGTATTACCGGCAAATCAGATTGCTTTGCTTTGTATTATGTTTTCCCTGTAGATCAGTTAAATTCGGACGGACAATGTTTATTCAATTAAATTTATCTGATGCCAACAATAAAAGTATATTAGAAAAAAAATAATCTTAGAAAATTAAAAAGAAATATTGAAATTGACGGTTTTCCTATTTCCCAATGCACATAAGAATACTAATCTTCCGGTGAGATGCCGGCAATGTTATGGAAGTGCAACCCTGTAATGTATCATATTGATCTGTCGTTGATTTAGTTTAATTTGTTAAAATTATTGTGAGTACCCGGAAATTAAGACGAAATTATAGGGAAAGTCACGTAAGATGAAAGTTGTGGGTGATGATGTCGAATTCTCACCCAATAAACACGCCCGTCCACGTTCCACATGATGATAAGTTTTGGTTCTTTGTTTTGTCATTTGTGGAGGTGGTCGCCGTTTAGTTTCCTTATTTTTTTTTTTATAATTGGGTATTTAGGTTACGTGTTTTAACCGTAAAAACAATCATTAATATTTGTATTAATATGTCATTTCCGTGACCATACGCGATTATATGATACCTTGTGCATCTAAATGCTTTCTTTTTTAATTATTATTATTATTACTAGCAAATTTAAGAAGTGACTCTTTCCACTAAAATTTAGACAAATGAAGAAAACCATTTAATATTATTGGTCTCTATTGGAATTTGAACTCCTTTTTCTCTTTATATATTTAAATTGTGTGTAGTGTAACTCTTTTTATTTTTATATATTATCAGGTTAAGCTAGTTAATTTTGCAAATCAAACATAATATGATAATCCAATAAAATAAAATAAAATAATAACCTGCAATAGACAATAAATTTGCTTGATGTATAAAAAACTATGGTTTGCTTAAATTCTTTTCTCGTTTCACTCAAAGATTATTGTAATAAGCGTACGTCTATTTGAAATCATCTATTTAAGAAAAAAGCATTTAGAAATTCAAATCTTTATAAACTCAATAGTATAATAAACTATATAAATTCTACGGTACCACATTTATGGGACCAAATCCAAGTTTTATGATAGCTTCCAGAAGGAATGGACCACAAAACCAAACCATATCTTGGTGGTGTTGTGGAGTCCCCATTCATGTTAGTGTAATTTCCCCAAAAAAAAGAAAAAATTCAACTCATTGAAATATCCATTATACCCTTAAAAGTTGTTGGAATTGCATTTGAACTTTCTTGTTAGTGTTCACCTTTTTTTAGTGTTTAATATTTGATTTACTTAATAGAACTTCTTTGTAGAGTTGGAGGTTTCCCTAAGTCTTCAAAATTATAAGGTTAGTGTTTCAATTCTTGAAGGACGAATTCTAGAAACAGAACTTCTAAAAAATGACACATTATTACTTATTGGGGTTCTTTTTGAGAAAAAGAACATACACCAAAAATAATATACTCAATATATTTCTACAATATGATGTTTGAAGAAGATATTATATGCGCAAATATTACTCCTATCTTATAGAGGTAGAAGAGCGATTTTCTATAAATTCATGGCTCAAGAAAAATATTTCTCAGTAGGTCACCTCTACATCATGCTTCTTAAATTTTTGTTTCCAAATAGTTAAATTGTAAGGTCGTCTATTTGTATACTCTCTTTTTTAGGGTTGTAACTTGTAAGCCTAACGTTCTCCTAGAAATTTTGATTAAAAGAAACTTTATGCTAGGACTGGTATTGATCAACTCATCGTTTAAATGATTAGGATACTTTAAAACAAGTAGAGTTAACAAGAAAATATTTTGCTTTATTTATAAGTTTGTCTTCCATTTGTAATACTTGTGTAGTGCATATATGTCCTCCAACTTTGTATACTAGCTATTATTAGTCGGGATCTTTTGTTTCTTCTTCTTCTTCTTTTTATTTTTTATTTGATATTATATTTTGATTCTCTTATGTGCAATGTTTAGAAAACTTCCTCAATCTTTTTTAAAATACCAATGGTTGACCTTCCCCTTCATGCAGTCGCTCGACGTGGATTGCTTAACCACCTATTTTTATTTCTTTCTTGTTTGTGACAAATAAGAACTTGAATTAGTTGGCTCTTTGACGCTTTATTTTGGGAGAAGAGGAGGTAAATATTTAACAAACTTCGTCTATTAGATTTGATGGATCTGTAAAAAAGATTTAACTAGAAAAACAAGAAAGTTCATCAAATCCTAGAAATTGCAACAACAAAAAACTGCGTTAAACACAAAAAATGGACTGAAAATAATAAAAATTACATTTCAAAAAGCTGCGCAGTTCCATAGAAATAGACCAATACAGCAAAAAATATATATCCAAATAAGGTGTTCATGGTTCGATTTTCTCCAAAAAAGAAATTAAACTAAATAAGTTAGGTTTTTTAAATATTAAAATCAAATCAAATTAATTAAGTCATTTTTTTCTCGATTTAGTTTATGTCGGATTTTGTTGGGTTTTTTCGATTATTTATCGGTTTTTTCTTAAATATACGACATACACTACCAAACACATATTTCGGCAACCACATTTTCAACATAGCACTATCAAATCAATTGCCCTTTTAGAAATCTATTATTTACCAAAATATATTGATGATAATTGAATTAAAAAGTGATGAATAATTTAAGGACTCAATTTAAAATATATTATTTTTAACACAACATGTATTTTTACACTTAACAAAAGAAAACTACCAATCAAATTAGAATGTAAAGGTAAAGAACTATACTAAAAGTGCAAACTATTAATATTTACCATAAATTTTTTGAAACGTTGTACAAAAATATACATATATATATAGGTGTAATAATGAATTTGAAATAGCTACTCTTATAGTGGGTTTGGTTCGATTTTTTTTCAGTTTTTTCTGATTAAAACCATAACAAAACCAAATTTGATCGATTTTTAAAATTCAAACCAAAACCAAACCAAACCAAAACAAACTAAAAAGTATCGGTTTTTGATTGATTTGGTTTGATTTCGGTTTGATTCGATTTTTCAAAATTTTTATTTTTATGAACACCTCTACCTCCAAATGTGAGTTTCCGCTAAATTATTTTTTTCTTTCGAAATTTTGGTCAAATATACATACGTGGTTTACTAAATATTTGACGAAAACTAAAAGTGCTTATTTTTAACAAATTCAAAGGGCCAAAACTATTCAAGATTATATGTATGGGATTATCTTGAACCTATCCCTAAACATGAGGGACTAGGTTTGTCGCTTCCTCTCTTTTATCTGTATTGGACTATATTTATATTAAAAATACAATGACCATTTACGAAACCTAGTTTGTATTCATTATTTTTTAACAATAAATTTCACACTAGAACAAACTCATAATTTAATTATTTAATAATATTTAGATTTTTGTGGACACTAAGTCCACGCGCTAACACCAGTACCATGAGGCTAGTTAAACAAAAAGTACAAATGAGATTTTCACCTTTCACAATGAATTAACAATATGTTACTAGGGGCGAATGCACGCTTATAGAAGTAGTATTATATGATACTGCTTAGTCGAAAAATTTAATTAAATATATATATTAATACTGTACGAAAATAGATAAGTAAAAAAAATAATATAACTTGACATAAATTGTATCGTGATGTGTTGGTTATTTGTTTGAATTTGCTTTAAGAGGTCAAAATCAAATGTTCAAACTTCAATTAAGCATATTTTTCTTTTGCAAATATTAATTTGAGAGAGTCATTGTAGTTAAAATTGTGATAAAGTAGAATTAAATTTAGGACCTTTCTAACTTAACACCCAACAAAATTGATAAACTAAAGTTATTTCTTGTTTAAAAATATGATAATCAAAATTATATTTTAGATCTTCATAAATTTTAACACCACTTACGTATCCCCTGCGTTACAAAGTCTCGGTCAAAGAAATATTTATTGATTCTTATGAATAAAGGTGACAATTATTTCAAGCCAGAGTTCCATAACTATTAGCGAGTGGAAACTCTGACTATAAGCATCATATTTGTAATATTTAATGGTTAATTGACGATGGCTTTTTATATATATATGTATATTCTTTTTTTTTTATTCCTACCCATAGAAAGGAACAATTTAGAAAGATGCCAAACTGGCTAATTGATGTGAATCATGCCGATGTGCACTTTGGCAGACATGGAGGCCTATTTCCAGGGTCAGAAAATTATGCGCACGTTTTTAAGAAACTAAAAAGATCACAAAGTGACCAAATTGGCAAAGCATGATATACACCTCACTGATTCTTTTATTTAATGATCTTAAGAAAAAAATTTAATTTATATTGTTATAAAAAAAGAAGCAGAGAGAGAAGAAATATTGAATGTCAACAGTCACTGATGTGTGTGTGTATATATATATATATATATTATATTATATTTATTGGTTATTTTATATTTAAGCTATTAAATACAGACTTGCTTCAGTACCTTCATGATGGATATTGTCAATACGAAAAAGTTGTCTCTTCCTGCTAGTCGAAAATCACACATCGATTTTACAAAAAAATTATATATTAAATATAATAATAAAGTGAAAATGAAAATATACTTCTTTTATCGACTTTGATATGTAGAGGTACTGGTTTAGCGTCCTTATTCTCGTTGTATTTTTCTACCATTTCTTAGTAATAAATTTCAATTAAATGAAACTGAAAAAAGCCGGCAGGTGAAGTATACGTTGTATTACTGCATATCATTAAACAAGAACAAGAATCTAATCGTCATCATGTGAGTGTTTACACTTATTTACAAGGCACAAAGTAAGGTTATTGACCAAAATAATAATAAATAATAACAATAATCAACAGTCCATTGCATTCAAATTTGAGCTTAAATTAACTTAAATTTAATTTGCTGTAGAAGCGTTTGAACTGCAAACTTTTGTCAAACTCATAGAAATTGTGTAGCTTTTGAAGTTTAAGCCAGAGCATATTTTGTCAAAAGATGAAAGTTCGTCAGCTAAAATTTTCCTTATTTAATCACTAACTATTTCTATGAGTCAGCTTAGTTAGAACTAGGCAGGCTATGCTTTGGATTACGGGTGCCAAACAAGCGGGTCAAATCTGATGTGAGATAGGTTAAAGCAGGGGTAATAAAAACAGATAAATTATTTGACCGATTCATATTTAATATAGATAAAAAATGAGTTAATCAACGGATAATATGGGTAACCATATTATCCATGATTTCTTGAATATGATCGCTTTTGGAAAAATTCTTAGTCTCTAAAACTTGAGCAACCCCCAATTTGAGGCTTTACAAATATAAAAGTTTTATCCATTTTCTAAATGGATAATATGGTTCTTATCCATATTTGACCCGTTTTTAAAAAAATTCATTATCCAACTCATTTTTAGTGAATAATATGGGTGGTTAATTGTTTTCTTTTAACCATTTTATCACCACTACTTTGACAGACAAGAAAAAAAAATTAGTAGTACCAAATCTTATAGCAAGTGACCAGATATGATTTTCATCACTATATATATATATATATATATATATATATATATATATATATATATATACGCAAAAAACTTAAGCAAATTCAATATCTAATATATATTTGTATAACCTTTTTTTTACTTTATATGCAAAGTGTGTTAGAATTTTGTATACGAGCAAAATCGAAAGAGTTCAACGTTGGAGTTATTGTAGCATTCCATGCTCAATCTCGAGGAACTCGAAGGAGAATTTGAAGTATATCCCGGAGGTGCGTCCCTCATGGGAGTACATTGAAGGTCGATTTCGGAGCAGCACAAATTGATGACCATCATGGAAAGGTGGGAAAGCTCCCAAAGATATAGCACAAATTCATATTAAGTCATTATATAACTGTACCAATAGCATTTCCTCATCATTATTAGATATGTACTGTGTTAAGATTTTCCCCTCATGTATAAAGGGGACCCTTATCATCATGTAAAAGGACTCAGATTATTACAAAATAGATTAAATACAATACAATATTCTTGCTATTTACTTAAACAATTATTCTACACATTTATTGCTTATTCTTTTATTTTTCATTCATTGTTCATTTATTGTTCTTCATTTATTTTTCATTATTAACCGCAAAAGGCCATTTTTGAGGCCCTCATTATCATTGATTCTTTATCAATTGTTCATTGCTACTAGCCCCATCTAGACCTCGAGGCCTTGCTTCAGCCAGCTCGAGGCCCAGCCTTGTGACCCTATTGGTTTGAATTTCTTATTTTCTTTATTTACAATTAGCATCTAATGCCTAACAACTAGTATTAAAATAATTATGTATTTTTAATGCCACATAATCAAATATAATTGTAGTTACCATTTTTAAGGTAAATAGTTTGGCGTCCACCATGGGGCTAAGAATAATAACGATTGTTTTGGTGCTAGTTATCTGACAACACAAGTTATTTTTCACATATTTTTGTCCAAGAATTTCTGATTTCAGGAATTCGTATCTCAATTTCTGGTAGAGCGAATGGAATTACCACAAGTCTCCGATGACAAACAAATAAGTCATTCTAATTGCAAAATTCTATAATTACTAGGCTGTGTAATTAACTACCCTTGTAATTATACCAATTTCAATTACTTTCCAAACACACTCTTAGTAAATTTTTCTGTTATTTCTCTTGTAATCGATGGACTATTTTGACCACAATCTAAAGATCCTTTTGAGCAAACTAATAATATAATGAAGAAAACGTTATACTACGGGCTAAAATTTTATAAGTTATTGTAAATGTTAGACTAGAATCTAATGATTTGTGAGCAAATTAAAATTTATATAAATAAAAATTAGAGCCGAGTCTAACGTTGCCCGGAATAGGGTAATTTCTCAAGAGCTATATTTATACAACTTTTTAAAACTCTAAAACTATTACAAAACTTAGCTCAAAGTAATAAACAAAAAGATAGACAACAAAGTAGAGAGAAAGAGAGAAGAGAATATATTTCTTCCATGTATCCAAGTGTATTACAAAATGAGTTTTCATCCTCTATTTATAGTACAACATATAGGTATACCAAAAGAATTTCATAAGTATGTCATTAAGTATTTGAGATCATGGAAGAAGATCATGGGTAAATTATGAAGGTATGGGAGTTACAACAATAATGGTGAGAAGTAGTGGGGATTATCTACATAATGGAGAAGAGTAGTGGGAGTAACTTCTTTAGGAGTTATAGACATCCACTACAAAGTATAATATTTGATAACACTCCCCCTTGGATGTCTATAGATAATGTGCCTCGTTAAAACCTTAACTAAAATAAAACCCAATGGTAAAAAATTCTAGAAAAGGAAAAAGAGTACACATGTCTAACAAAATGCATTTTTGTTGCCTCGTTAAAAACCTTGCAAGGAAAACCCACTGGGACAAAACCTTGTACGGGAAAAAGAGTGCAACGCGCATTAACTCCCTCTGAAAGAGCATCAATTCACATTCTTGAGCCTTCGCATTCCAATCATGTGCATCTTCTTCAAGAGATCGTTGGTAGAGATTTGATAAATAAATCAGCCATATTAACTATAATGAATATTTGCACCTTGAAATCATAACTCGTGGTAGATATATAATGTCTTCACAAATATCGTGGAATGGCTTTTCAATATCTCCATAAATGTATCATCGATATCATATTATCATGCTTATAGTTATAGCAAATACATTTGTGCATAAATCGCACTGAGGAAGTGGTACCTCAAGATCAAGAATTATAGATGCTTCAAGCAACTTAAATCCTTTATGGATTGTCATATAAGTTGAGTCATAAAGCCATATTATAGACTTTAGATGCATATCAAGTTTTCATGTCATGCTAGACGTATAAGATATCGAAAAATTGATTACACATACCATTGACTTTATACTTTCAAGTATTCGAACTACATGTCCAAAACTACATGTCTTTCATATGGAATCAATTCTACTTGAATTGTATCTCTTCCATTTGGCCAATATTTTGTTTGTATTCGACAAACTTAAGATCCTCATCGATATTTAGCGCTATCATAGATGTCGTCGACGAACATTTTATATCGGTTCCAGTAAATTTTCATAAAGACATAACATGGAGATCTTTTCATTCATATATTCAGGTACCTGAATCTCTCATGAGATTTTATGAAGTGTTATGTCATGTGATCTTCTAGATCACTTGCCTCCTTATTATGATCACTTTGATCATTTGCTCATCTTCTTTATTAAGAAGCTCTTTTTGAAACCGATTTGTCTATACGCTTTAAGCGTATCAAAGACTTTGTCCTTCTAGGACTTAATATGAGCATTTGTAGTGAGAATATAGTTACTTTCTTTGGGTCAGCAAATGCGTATGGCATGCTTTGCAATATGTTGCAATTGAATTATCTTTTTATGAACTTCAAGATCATATTATGATATTCGAGGATCTATATATACAAATGATAATTCGTTCCATATAACTTTTTCTCAAGTGTTTATCATGTCTCCCCCTCATGTTAGAAAAACTAACTTGTTTCCTCAACTCTGGGAAATCAACTTTGTGCATTATCATGTTAATATACACTGCACATCAATAATAATAAGATGAAATTATTTGGTTCCTGACCCTGAACCACTTGTGAGGGGAGAATATAATATACTCTCGTGTATAACGTATATCAAATTGATATAGATAACTTTGTTCTCATAAGCAATAGTTTAGCTATTAAGTGGAGGCACTCAATAAATTATTTTGCTAAACTAACTATGATGTAAACCAACTTATCAAGATGAACTATCTTGAATAGAAAATCTGGAAATTATGCTCGAGATTAGATTACTGAGCAAGTTACCTCGCAAGCACCTGCCAAGTTGCAGGTTAATAATAATCGCACATGTAACCATATCATAGATGCATCATATGTGGTATACATGGCAGGCGAATGGGCCCATATTTGCCTTTGATATTTCCAGAATTTATGGGATTCAACCCCAACTTTAGTTGGTCAATTAATTAATGAGAACAAGTAATATAAGAGAATTCGTAAAGAACTTTCTAGTTCTTTAATATTTACCCATGTGAATTCTCTATTATTGTTGCACATCATACTTAAATTGATATGGCTAACCCGAATGCCAATTGAATAAATTATCAATATTGATAAAATTCAGGTTTACATCATGACATGTGCAATTATCGATAAACTCTAAGTTTATTATGATATGGGTTTTTATATCAATAAACATCCACTTTATTGTGGCATTCTTTTGTTTGTATAGTACAAATTGGAGAATAAAGCTGGTAGCTTTTCACATGCATATTATCATGCTACAAGTTGTAGTAATAGAAGATATCAAATCTTTCTTTTATTTATAGTCTCAATATAATCAATCGCTTCGCATATACTTTGGAAACTGAATAAGTTTCTTTGAGACTTACTACAATACAATACCTTATTGGTAATCAATTATGTTTCTCCAAAATAATATAATTGGCTCTTAAAGTTGTACCATTATGGTCATGTCAAAATTATATGCAATATATGTTTCTTGCATTATTATTGTCCTTTAATAATCATATTGCCAAAATATTTTGGCGTACAATAGGTACGTGACCAATGACCATTCATGCCATAATAATGACATTATTTTCTTATATCATCTCAACCCTCCTTCTAGAGGTGAGTGTGGTATATTCAATACCAATAGCATGTTCATATTCTTCCAATAATGAATATGTATTCATAAATCATATGTTGTCACATTTACACCATGAATGGATCATAATCATCTATATGTGCTGTATAAAATCTCATGTCAAATCGATGACATATATTACTTTCACAGAGTGAAGGAATATTTTGAGAATCTTTATTATTCTCATTATCACAATGATGACGATTATAATTTCGTCTATTGCCACGTCCATATCCATTGATACCTTCACGGTAATAATTTTGTCTTCTTTCAGATTTATTACATAGTGCTATCATATTTTCTGCGAGGACATGTAATTTTGTTATCCTTTTCAAATCCGTAAATGCGTCTGGTATTTGATTTGCTATTCTTTGCAAATGAATAATCTTTTGCACCTCTTTTTCACAAATAGAGGCACGCAGATCAAGATGAGATAATGATGAATTTTCCACAAAATTTTCCGTTTGGTTTCACCACCAACTTCTCCCCCTAATTTTGTGAAAAGTGTCTCATCGAATTGACCGTCTGCAAATCGTGCAGTGAACAAATCCCCTGTCAATGTTTCGAGGTAGCGAATAATGGAGGGCGATTCAAACCCAACATATATTCCTAACCTTCTTTGCAGACCCATTTTGGTGCGATATGGCGGTGCTACAGGCACATATACTGCACATCAAAAAATTCTTAAATGGGATATAATAGGTTCATGACCCAAAACTAATTGCAAATGGGAATATTTGTGATAATTTATCAGTCTGAGACGAACTAGCATTGCTGCATGCAAAATGGCGTGACCCCAAATAGAAGTGGGCAGCCTCGTTTTCATGAGTAACGGTCTTGCTATCAATTGCAGACGTTTAATTAAAGACTCTCCAAGACCATTTTGAGTGTGAACATGAGCTACAGGATGTTCCATTTTTATCTCAATTGATAAGCAATAATCATTAAATGCTTGGGATAAAAACTCAGCAGCATTATCTAGTCTAATAGACTTAATTAAATTATCGGAAAATTGTGCCCATAATCGAATTATTTGTGCCATTAGTTTTGCAAACGCAAGGTTGCGTGATGACAATAGACATATCAAACTGCTCAATCTTCTAACCATGGATCCATCACCGATCAAGTAATCTATTTTCCCCTTAGGGTGCTCAAAGAAGTCTGCCACATCCAAGTGGGTGATGTCAAAATTATTGTCAGAGACAAAATTGGTTTGAAGGCCTTTACTCTTTTGAGATGCTTGATAAAGCTCAACCAAATGTCTTGGTACACGGCAAATTTTCGCCCAGTGCCCTTTTCCACCGCAACGATAACATATAGTTTCTGAACAATTTGCTTTTGGATTCTCATAGTGACCAACTTTAAGTTGTCATATCTCTCCTTTAAGCCATTCCACAAGATAAGTGGATCTTTGACTGTGAGATATTCAATTTTCAAACCTTCATCAAGGTGATAGCGCAAGAAAATCAAGGCCTTAGCACAGTCTTGGGTGGATGCATTATTTTTGTCTTTAATGGTGTCTCCAAGACCCATTGCATCCAAATGGATTTCAGCATCCAACACCCATGTCATGTAGTTCTTGCCCGAAATTTCAAGGGCAACAAACTTTCTTTTCATAATGTCAGACATAATTAAAACAAAATTAGGAGGGAATACAAAAATGCAGCATATGCAATATTGTAACTGAATTGCATAAATACAAGCATCAGCAAGTATCACAAAAGCAAACTCACGTGGCATATAACAATAAAAAGTCGCAATTTAATTCACTAGCAATATAAATATGCATATGCTGACAGTAGGCATATCATTAGTCATAGCAGTTATACTATTATTCGTGTATACTCAATTAGTTTTGCGTTAAACGAATAGTTAGGCATGCATGAAATATATTTCTTACATAAGTGCAGCATATGTATGTTATAATGTACGATCGAATAAATAGAAGAAGATATACAAGTAAACCATCATAATGAATATAACAATTCACAATAAGGTGATATATGTGGAATGAGTGGCATGAGTGGCAGACACATTTACAGCACAACACGACTTCAGAACGATTTGTTTGTGAATGTACAGACGATGCGACTGCAAGAAAAAAAATACCTTAATTTTCTCAAAGAGATTCTTGAGATAGTAGAGTTTCGTGCTGATAACGTATTACAAAACTTAGCTCAAAGTAATAAACAAAAAGATAGACAACAAAGTAGAGAGAAAGAGAGAAGAGAATATATTTCTTCCATGTATCCAAGTGTATTACAAAATGAGTTTTCATCCTCTATTTATAGTACAACATATAGGTATACCAAAAGAATTTCATAAGTATGTCATTAAGTATTTGAGATCATGGAGGAAGATCATGGGTAAATTATGAAGGTATGGGAGTTACAACAATAATGGTGAAAAATAGTGAGGATTATCTATATAATGGAGAAGAGTAGTGGGAGTAACTTCTTTAGGAGTTATAGATATCCACTACAAAGTATAATATTTCATAACAAAAACAATAAATTTTAAAAAGGACATTTGTATAAATTAGCCTTTATCCAACAAGGATATGAGAATGATATCACATAGTGTGCCCATTATGCACGAAGAACGAATATAGGAGAATTTAAGTCTTATCTTTCACTGCTTCAGAAGCAGTGTATATATTTCAAATATAGCCCCCTTAAATGATCTCACGCATTAAACCATTCCTAGATCTTTAGTTTTGATTTGGACATGGATTGGAGATATTAATATTGTCACGTTATTGGCAGCTAATTTATTAAGAGCATTGAATGGTGTTAATACAAGTAAAAAGGCAAATTAAAAATGCGGCCACATTAAGGAAACGTATATAGAAATGACACTAGGTAGTCACTTTAAAGAGCTATTACATGAAATTTAGACACAATATTTTAAATTTTACTTTTTCAATTTAATTTTTAAGGACACAAATATCATAAATTATTCTAAAGTTAAAATTTTTAGACGAAATAAATATTGGCTAATTTATAAATAACGTTCCTAAAAACGCCTACTTGAGCACCAATCCCAAAAGATGTTATGCTGAACAATAATTATAGATGTCTAAGGCTTTGTTTTTTTCCTTCATATTTAATTATTCAAGTAGTACTTTAAATAATAATAAATGATTAAAATTATTTATCTTTTCAATGTCTTAATGTGTGCAATTTAATTTTGTCTAAGAAAATAATAAAAACTATTCGAGAATTTCTTAACCTTACATAATGTTAGTGTGGTTGTCGAGTGATGAATGGTGTGGTGGTTGGTTAATTCAAACGTCTCAGGTGACAAAACCAACGAAAAATATTACTCCTCCGTTTCATAATAAGTAATAGGGGTGTTCAAAACCGATCCGAAATCGAAAACCGATCCAAATCAAAGCTTAACGACTTACTGGTAACGGCTTAATGAACGGGGAACAGATTTAACTTTTTTATTAACGGCTTATCGGTTTGGGGATGGATTATTCAATTTTTTTAACGGCTAATCCGTTAACCCGTTAAGAATATAAATATTATATATATATATATATATATATATATATATATATATATATATATATATATAAAATTTATTTTTATTTATATATATTAAATATAAAAAAACTAAAACCCTTGAAAATGATTAACAAAAGTTTATTTCTACTTTTAAGCACTTTTATTCTCGTGATCTAGAAATTTTTTGGTTCTATTTTTAATTTATTTTTGGTTGACATCCTCCTGTTTGGCAACATGCCGGAGATGGTAAAACTAATTTCCTAATCACAGAAATCAAATTGAGTGGCTCTGGCAAAGAAAATTGAATGCATCATATTGCCTCTAAAATATTATTTTTTATGGCAATTCATTATTTCTAAGACGAGGAGAATAAGAGATATTTAGTGAATATGTATGTTAGGCCGATAAACCGCCCATTAACCGCCCTATAAGAGCTAACCCGATACCAATCCACCCGATATCTTATCGGGTGGCTAACGAATTAATACATTTAAAAGTCGATAACCGTTAAGCCAAACCGTTAAGAGTAAAAAGCCGCCCAATCCGCCCGATAAGCACCCCTAATAAGTAAGTTTTTAGTTAATTTTTATACAGATTAAAAAATTTAATTTTTAATAATAATTAACAATGAAATTGATTATAGTAACTTTTGCTATTTCCACATAAACATTCAGATACATACTCCAACACTATTTATAAATTCAATATAAGAAAAAAATAATTAATTCATTCTTGAACTCTGAAAAAATTATTTATTTTGAACTATAATAAAATACCAAAAAATCACTTATTGTGGAACGAAAAGAATAATGCTACTCCATAAATTATGTAGAAAGAGAAATGGTGCGCAGAAGAGAGAAAGGTAGAAACCAAACAAGACATATACAGATATACGTACAAATACACATAGACATAAATACAATTCATTTAATAAGGTGCACAAAGAATTAATTAAGCATGAGCTTAGATTTTCGACGTAACATATGATATACTATATGTCCTTTCTTCTCTCTTTCTTCATATTTTATATTGCTATTTTGCGTCTGTCAAATGTAGTCTGAAAAGTAGGGCTGTATTTTCCGGATCTGGGCCTAAACGAGCTTTACGGGCCGAGTTTCGCGGTCTCGGACTTAGTGAGCCTGAGCTCTGGCGGTCCCGGTTTTCGTGGGTTCAATGGGTGAGATCAGCTCGTGACGGGCCTAAGCTCATATGGTCCTGAGCTTAGCGGGCCGGGCTTGGTGGACCTGGCGAGCCTGACGGGCTTTTTTTGTAATTTTTTAAGGCAATATTTTGTATAGTAATTATTAGTACAGTATATATAATACATATTTCATTGTATATTGTATTGTAGTAATTAGTAGATACTGTATGTTATATATATATATATTCCCTTATATATTTTCTTGTATGTTATGTATGTATATTCTCTTATATATATTTTTGTAGTATATATATTCTATCTTATGTATATATATTATAACTTATATAGTTATATATTTTGTTGTAGTATATATATTGTATCTCTTATGTATAATGTATATATATTCTCTTATACATATATATATTGTATCTTATTATTACTTATATATTTTCTTGTAGTTTAGGTTGTATGTTATGTATTATATCCTCGTATATATTTTCTTGTAGTATATATTGTATGTTCTATATATATATATATATATATATATATATAGTCCTGGGCTTAGCGGGCCGGGCTTGGTGGACCTGGCGAGCCTGACGGGCTTTTTTTGTAATTTTTTTAAGGCAATATTTTGTATAGTAATTATTAGTACAGTATATATAATACATATTTCATTGTATATTGTATTGTAGTAATTAGTATATATTGTATGTTATGTATATATATATTCCCTTATATATTTTCTTGTATGTTATGTATGTATATTCTCTTATATATAATTTTGTAGTATATATATTCTATCTTATGTATATATATTATAACTTATATAGTTATATATTTTGTTGTAGTATATATATTGTATCTCTTATGTATAATGTATATATATTCTCTTATATATATATATATATTGTATCTTATGTATATATGTTATTACTTATATATTTTCTTGTAGTTTAGGTTGTATGCTATGTGTGTGTATATATATATATATATATTGTAGCTTATAAATAATTCGAAGTAAAGACAAAGAAATATTGAGAAAAAAGATATCCAAGGGTATGTCTTATAATTTTTATTACCCAAATGACATATCTTTCTTAGTCTTCCTTCCCCCAATGGAATGAGCACAACAAAGTACTAATACCACCATTAAAAGAAAAAAAAAACTAAAAGAAGATGTACCAAAGTACATGTTATATCATAATCTACATTGTATCTCTAACAAATCTCATAATTGGGTTTCTATATTCATATGCAACTACTAAACTTTCGTACATACAATTCCATCTAGTCGGGCAAGGTTTAGGAACCTTTCTTTTTTAAATACTCTAGTTCTACGGTTTGAATAAAATAGCCAATTAAGAGTCATTCGAACCTTTTCAATTTCTATGTTTAATATTCGCATACCATCACCGATAATTAAATGATAAATATGACAAATACATCTAACATGGAAAATATTACTAAATGCAGGATTAAGGGGTTTTGTGAGCATGCCTATTGCACTAGTGTTACTAGAAGCATTATCCATAGAAATTGCTATTATTTTATCGGTAAAGCAAAAATATCTACATATATCTGAAACAATGTTAGCTATTAACCTACCCGTGTGACGTGAATTAATTATTCTATATGCAATTATGCGTTTTTGCATTGTCCAGTCCTCATCTATCCATGACTTGTAACAGTTAGATAATCACAGTCATTATTACTTCTACCAATATCAGTTGTAATAGAAATCCGATTAGGTATATGAGTAAATAAATATTGCAAATATTGTTCATAGTCATGTTTGAATTTATAAATATTGGCCTTAACTGTTGCGCGAGGCCAACCTTTATAAGTAGGATTAAAAACTCTTTTAATATAATGAACCCAATTAGGATTAGAAGCAAAAGTATAAGATAAGCACATAACAGTAATCATCTTTGCTAATTCTTCACGATCTCTATTTGGATCGTAATATAAAATACCTCCGGTGACAATGTTATTTCCTTGTTGAACTAGATTTGAACCTGTACTAGGGTTAACCGCAGAATCTACACTTGTCCCCTCTTGCTGCGCTTGCATTTGAAAAAATCTAGCCTTATCTCTAGGATGTATATGCCTAGTCAAACAACCCGTGCCGCTACGGTCTCCAGTAAATTTATGAACCAGTAATTTCCCACAAGTTTTACACTTAGCCTTATTTAGTTCTCTTACTTGAGTAAAAAAATTTCAAACTAATGATGTTTCTTGACGTTTAGCAGGTTGTCTATTAAAAGTTGGAGTTTCTACAGGTGTGTCGGCCGGTGCATTACTGGAGTTATGAACAGGACTAGTAGGTGTATCATCTAAATCTGGTTCTTGGGTTTCATCATCATCCTCATTTTCCTCTAAGATAGGTTCATTACGATAAAGAGCATTCATAATTTCATCATCTAATCTATCACCTACTGCAACATCATGTAGAAATTCACTACCGGTAAATTGAAAACAAGGGTGATCACTATCAAACATTATGGGAGGATGAGGGGGGACGTCTAGGTTGGCGACTACTTTCAACTTGATTATCTTTTATAGGTCGGGGAGCCGGGGGAAGGGTAGTATTATGGCCACTACTTTCACCGGTTTTACCTTTTCCTTTATCAAATATTTTTTTCAAAGAAAATACCATATTAATTATAATTATGCAAAGTAAACCACACAAAAATATATTATTAAAACGTAAGAGTTGAGACGAGTTTACCGAATTGCCGAACAACTTCTTGAAAATTGGAAATCGTTGAACACTCGAAAACTTCAATCCAACAACTTCACAATTTTTCATGAATTTTCAACAATAAATTAAGCAATTGTAGTAGAAAACTTGAGAGAAATTGAGAGATATTGATGAATTGGTGAATAAAAATGAAATAATAAGGGGGTATATAGTTGAGAAATGGGAAAAAGTATAATTATATAAGGTTTGGGGTTAAATTAAAGTTTGGGGGCCAAATGGCCATATTGTAAACTTCCAAACGGCCATATTTTCAACCAAACGGCTATATTTTAAATATGGTAGTTGCTGATTTTTAAAACAAAAAAATTCTTTTTAAAAAAAAATCAATTTGGGCCCGTTTAGGCTCGCCAGGCCCGCTAGGACCGCTCAGGCCCGGCTAAGGGTTCAAAGGGGCCGGGCCTGAACCGGGACCGCGGTCCTGGCAGGCCTGGAGGGCCGGTCCTGGTGGTCCCGGTCCTACCGGTCCATTAAGCCCGTGACGGGCCGGTCCTTAGCTTCGAACCGTCAGGCCCGGGACCGCCAGACGTAGGGGCGTTCAAAACCGATCCGAAATCGAAAATCGAACCGAATCGAAGCTTAATGGCTTAATGGTAACGGCTTAACGGACGGAGAACAGATTGAATTTTTTTTATTAACGGCTTATCTGTTTGGGGGCGGATTATTCAATTTTCTTAACGGATAATCCGTTAACCCGTTAAGAATATATATATATATATATATATATATATATATATATATATATATATATATATATATATATATATATATATATATAAAATTAGTTTTTACTTAAATAATTATATATATTAAATATAAAAACTAAAAACCTTAGAAATGAATAAGTATAAGTGTATAACAAAAATAAATTACAAAAACAAACCACCCCCCACCATTTGTTCTGACTAGTGAGACAATGAGTAGAGCTGTATGACTTGATGCCTCGTTCTATTAACTGAATTAAGTTGAAAATTTGATGCCTAATGACCATCTTCACAAGGTTAAGTTTGAGTGTGATTCTATTTTTTTTTTTAAAGTACACTGTCTTAGTTATAGCTTTCTTTTCTATCCATGTTGTAGAAAAAGTTAGTTAAGTAGTCATGCTCTTACTCAAAAATGCTCTTTCAGACCGTTAAGATTTTTTCCCCACATCCAAACTGTTAGTAGTAGCATAATGAGTATCTGATTGTTAGAGCTTTTCAATTAATTTTATGTCGACAAGGTCGACAACAAACAGTGATTTCTTAACCTTTACAAGGTAAACTGAAATAAATCATCTCCTACTCTTTCTCACAGTATGGGGCTGTATTTCTTTCAGTGGTTTTCATGTAATTGAAATAGGAAAAGAAGTATAAATGGAACTGGACATTGGACAATGTAGTGTGCAAACAGAAAATGTCTACAATTTGCAATTGTCTTCTATTTTTTAGACTTTTAGCATTGTACAAGAATTGTAATTCGGTATAAGCTTTTCGATAACCCCCATAGATATTAAACCGATATACCGCCCGATAAGAGCTAACCCGATACCAATCCGCCCGATATCTTATCGCGTGGCTAACAGATGAATACATTTAAAAGCCGATAACCGTTAAGCCAAACCGTTAAGAGTAAAAAGTCGCCCAATCTGCCCGATGAACACCCCTAGCCAGGAGGGCCCAGGCCGGTCCTGGCAGGCCCAGGCGGGCCTAACGGCTATTATTTTTAATTTATTTTTTGAAAAATCAGTAACGGCTATTTTCAAAAATAGCTGTTTGGAACTTTGTAAAATAGCCATTTGGCCCCCAAACTTTAATTTAACTCCAAGCTTTATATCATTACTTTTTTTCCCATTTCTCAACTATAAATACCCCATCATTCTTTCATTTTTATTCACCAATTCATCAATATCTCTCAACCTCTCTTTCATTCTTTCTACTACAATTACTTAATTTATTGTTGAAAATTCGTGAAAAATTGTGAAGTTGTTGAATTGAAGTTTTCAAGTGTTCAACAATTTTTAATTTTCAAGAAAGTGTTCGTAAATCCGGTAAACTCGTTTCAACTCTTACGTTTTAATAATATATTTTTGTGTTGTTTAGTTTGCATAATTCTAATTAGTATGTCATTTTCTTTGAAAAAAATGTTCGGTAAAGGAAAAGGTAAAACCGGTGAAAGTAGTGGCCATAATACTACCCTTCCCCCGGCTCCCCGACCTACAAAAGATAAGCAAGTTGAAAGTAGTCGCCAACCTAGACGTCCTACTCCGCCTCCCGTAATGCTTGATAGTGATCACCCTTGTTTTCAATTTACCGATAGTGAATTTCTACATGATGTTGCAGTAGGCGATAGATTAGATGATGAAATTATGAATGCTCTTTATCCTAATGAACCTATCTTAGAGGAAAATGAGGATGATAATGATGATGATGAAACCCAAGCACCAGATTTAGATGATACACCTACTAATCATGTTCATAACTCAAGTAATGCACCGGCACACCCACCTGTAGAAACTCCAACTTTTAGTAAACAACCTGCTAAACGTGCAGAAACATCATTAGTTTGGCATTTTTTTTACTCAAGCTAGAGAACAAAATAAGGCTAAGTGTAAAATTTGTGAGAAATTACTTGTTCATAAATTTACTAGAGACCGTAGCGGCACAGGTAGTTTGGTTAGACACATAAAAATACACCATAGAGATAGGGCTAGATTTTTTCAAATGCAAGCGCAGCAAGAGGGGACAAGTGTAGAATCTCAAGTTAACCCTAGTACAGGTTCAAATCTAGTTCAACCAGGAATTAACACTGTCACCGGAGGTATTTTATATTACGATCCAAATAGAGAACGTGAAGAATTAGCAAAGATGATTACTGTTATGTGCTTGCCTTATACTTTTGCTTCTAATCCTAATTGGGTTCATTATATTAGAAGAGTTTTTAATCCTACTTATAATGGTTGGCCTCGCGCAACAGTTAAGGCCGATATTTATAAATTCAAACATGAATATGAACAATATTTGCGCTATTTATTTACTCATATACCTAATCGGATTTCTATTACAACTGATATTGGTAGAAGTAATAATGACTGTGATTATCTAACTGTTACAAGTCATGGATAGATGAGGACTGGACAATGCAAAAACACATAATTGCATATAGAATAATTAATTCACGTCACACGGGTAGGTTAATAGCTAACACTGTTTCAGATATATATAGATATATTTGCTTTACCGATAAAATAATGGCAATTTCTATGGATAATGCTTCTAGTAACACTAGTGCAATAGGCATGCTTACAAAACCCCTTAATCCTGCATTTAATAATATTTTCCATGTTAGATGTATTTGTCATATTTATCATTTAATTGTTGGTGATGGTATGCGAATATCAAACATAGAAACTGAAAAGGTTCGAATGACTCTTAATTGGCTATTTTATTCAAACCGTAGAACTAGACTTAGAGAGTATTTTAAAAAATGTGATGAATATGGCCTTAAAGAAAGAAAGGTTCCTAAACTTTGCCCGACTAGGTGGAATTGTATGTACGAAAATTTAGTAGTTGCGTATGAATATAGAAACCCAATTAATGCAACGTTTAATTCTCGGGTAGGTGGTGAGGATGATGATGAAATGCTTACTACCCAAGATTGGACTAATGTTAAAATTCTTTTAGATTTTTTAGAACATTTTTAAGTTGCTACAAATGTATTTTCTGGGCAATATTATCGTACTATTTCAAACTGTTTAGTTTATTTTGACGCACTAGCTGATTTGTTTGTTGAATTTAGCGAGGGTGAGGATATTTATGAACTTGCTATAAATGAAATGAAACAAAAATTTTAAAAAATATTTTTTCCCTATCCCTCCTATTTTTGGTGTAGCTGCAATGTTAAATCCAACAATGAAATTGGGAGGTCCTCATTTTTGGTATTCTAATATTTATAAGGCTTTAGATCTTTCCGAAGAGGAAATTGCTACACTTGCTGATGCAAAAGCATCAATTAAAATTAATGCTCAAACTATTTATAATGCTTATAAACAGGCGTTAGAGCATGCTAGGCCAAGTATTCCAACCCCTACTTCGTCTAGCTCACAATCGTCTAAAAGAGCTGCGGGCTTAACAGCTCTTAAATCTTGGACGGAGTTTCAGGGTTCTCAAGGTGATAATTATGATGAAATTTCACATCTAAATGAGCTTCAAGTTTACTTGTCACAGGGACATGAAAAGGAGAATCCAGACGGCTCTTTCGATCTTTTGGAATGGTGGAAGTCAAGGGAAAAATAATTTCCGGTTCTTGCAAGGATGGCTCGGGATGTTTTATCAATTCAAGCTTCAACTGTTGCATCGGAGAGCGCTTTCAGTCAGGCAAGACTACAAATCGATGATCATAGAGCGGCGATGAGGGAGAGCTTGGAAAAATCGGTGCTTTTTAGAGATTGGATCCGCGCGCAAAGAAAAAACTTTAGAATTGCAGAATCACAACCAGCGATAGATGAAACATATGAATAAATGATAGCAGAACTTTCGGAGGATTCGGCTTCGCCCAGAAGTGGTGATGAACAAGCTTTGTTTCCACCACCACCAACACAACATCGCCCCAACCTTGACGGATTTATGAGATTTGTTAGAGATACAATGTAGATTATGATGTAACTTGTACATTGGCACATCTTCTTTTAGTTTTTTTTCTTTTTAATGGTGGTATTAGTACCTTGATGTGCTCATTCCATTGTGGGAAGGAAGACTAAGAAAGATATGCCATTTGGTCAATAAAAATTATAAGACATATCCTTGAATATCTTTTTTCTCAATATTTCTTTGTCTTTACCTCGATATCACTCCTTGAATATATATATAACATACAATATATAACATACAATATATACTACACTAAAATATATACGAGAATATATATACATAACGTACAACCTAAACTACAAGAAAATATATAAGTAATAACATATATACATAAGATACAATATATATAAGAGAATATATATATATATTATACATAAGAGATATAATATATATATATATACAATATAATGATATATACTAATTAGTACAACACAATATACTAATTACTACAACATAATATATACATTATATACAATATATACTAATTACTACAACACAATATATACATAATATACAATATATACTAATTACTACAACACACTATATATATAATATACAATATATACTAATTACTACAACACAATATATACATAATATATATCAATATATACATAATATATAATATATACTAATTACTACAACACAATATATACATAATATACAATATATACTAATTACTACAACACAATATATATACATAATATACAAGATATACTAATTATTACAACACAATATACAATTAAATATATATTATATATACTATACTAATAACTTAGTACACCATATAAAATATATTCTACAATATACTAATAACTATTATACATGATATTGCCTTAAAAAAAATCCGTCAGGCCCGAACCGCCAGGCCTAGGACCACTGTGGGCTTAGGCCCGTCACGAGCCGGTCTCAACCATCAGGACCGCCAGGCCCGGCACACGAAGCCCGGGACCGTGAAGCCCGACCAGTCAGACCCGTTTAGGCCCGGGCCCGGGCCAAAATACATCCCTAGGCCCGGCTGATGGTCCCGAGCCTAGCGGTTCCGGGCTCACGGGCTAATAGTCTCGAACCGGTCAGTCACGGACCTAAAAGTTACACCAGGCCCAGAACCATCAAGTCAGGTCCATCAGGTCCATCAGGACCGCAAGCCCGGGCCACAGTGCACCCTTATCGAAAAGAAAACCAGAAAAACGCAGCCACCCGTGACCCGTTCATAGTTTTACACTAATAATCGAGCTTTTTACTAATTCTTTATATCAGTGTGCTTTAATTTCTGATTATAAAAGCTACGCGGATCTTTTTGTCAGATACTGGAAAAGGAAATATTGGCCATAAATTCCTAATCCTGTTCCTTTCTACTCTATTTTATTGGTATCTATAAATAGGAATATCTTATCTACAGTTCCTCCCTTTTCCTCGCTTTTTTGGCGAACAAGACCCAAAGAAAATAAGTGGGTTTTGGAGAGATTTATGTCGGCAAGGTCTGCTCTGTCTCTGATTGAATTTGGGGCTCCATTGAACCTCTGCTTTTCAGTTTCTTCACTCTTCTTTGCTCTCTGCTTGCAATTTTCACCAATTATTTCCATGGGTTTGAGGCCCAAAAGGTACTTTTTTTTACTTACCTTAAATCCGTAGAAGTTTTAGCTATTGTTCATTTACACGTGTTTCAATTTTAGTGTTTTTAGTTGGTTTTTTCTGTAAGCTGATCTGATGTGGGGTTTCGTTCATTTTTTTTTACAGGAATTGGTTTGGAGAAGTGTGTTTTGGGGGATTTCACATAAAGCAATTTTTACATCTTATTTTGCTCTTGAGACCGCCTCTTACTTTATACACAGCGTAATTTCCCCCAATTTTACGTCAAATTTTGTGTATTGAATCCTTTTCCCTGTGTTTTCCTTTAGTTTTTGTTTAGTTTCCTTTTAAAAAAGACCAATTTTTGGTGAATGTTGAGGTATTTTGGAGTGAAATAAGTCAGAATGTTTGAGCCCGAGAGACTATTTTCATCAGATCTTGAAAATCTGAAAAGAAATATGAAGGAAAAAACTGATACGTACAGAAAAATGAGGAAAATTAGGATTGTTTGTTATGATCCTGATGCTACTGATTCCTCTGATGATGAATGGATCAATTACCCCAAATCCAAGTGTTTCGTTCGGGAGATTAAGTTGCAGATTGGCAACTCTTTTAGTTCTCCAAAAGCTTCTGAAACAGAATGTTCTTTTCAAGATAGCAACAATGGAGAGAAAAAACCAAAACAGAAGGTTTTAGCTAAACCCCTGATTCAACCAAGGCAGGGTTTATCGAAATACAAAGGTGTTCGTCAACGAAAATGGGGCAAATGGGCTGCTGAAATTCGCGATCCTTTCAAAGGCAGGCGGGTCTGGTTGGGTACTTATAGTACTGCTGAGGAGGCTTCCCGAGCTTATGAATTGAAACGCCTCGAATTCGAGAGTATGGCAAAGAATAGCACAAATATGTCTCAGAAGAGTTCTGATTACCAAAATCAAACCAATACTAATGTTGCTAGTATCCCAGAGGACTCTGCAGAAAGCTCGGCATCACGTACTTCGCACTCCTTGCCATCATCAGTTCTTGAATTGGACTCATTAACTTCTGCATCTGCGTCTGCTCCTATTTCAGGACTTAATGGTTATGAAAAGGCGAGCGACGTTGCTTTGGAGGCTAATGTTGTTGAACAAGAAGTGCCTGAGTTGGCACTAATGGAGGAAACTCTATCTTTGGCTCAAATTGGTGAAACTATGGACCTTGAGTTGGAGCTCGAGCCATTCCTCATTGGTGCTGATGATTTCAGTCAGCATTTGGATGAGTTTGTTATCGATGATTTTGAGGACCCTCCGGTTTGTGTGATTGAGGGTGATGACCAGTTGCCTACTGGTTTGCCTGATTTTGATTTCAACTTTGATTTTGATGGCTACGATGAGTCCTTTGGTTTGATGGATGATGCTCCGCGGATGAATGGAACACCCCTCGATATAGCATGCCCATAATTTTGCAGCTTAGATGAGTTATATCTGGATATAATATTAGTATTACATGTTTTAAGTATCAATTGAGTTGTATGTCTCAAGAATCAGTTAAAAGATGCTTGAGACCGTGATTTTTCCTTAATGAGTTCTATTTAGTGTTCATTGAAATTGTGAGTGCCTTTGGGTTTTCCAGTGCTCTTAGAGCCGTCCAAAGGGCTTTGTTCTCAATCTGCTTGGTCTTTGAGAGGATGTTGCCGATGAAAGGGCTTGAAAACGAGTGTGGTTTTACTCCCTATTATCCATCTTTTTTACGAACAATATGCTTTGTTTTTGTTTTTGTTTTTGTTTTTCTTTTCTTTCACTGAGTCGAGGGTCGATTGGAGACAGCCTCTCTGCACTTTCGGGTAGGGGTGAGGTCCGTCTACATATTACCCTCCTCAGGCCCCACTTTATGGGACTATACTGTGTTGTTATTGTTGTTTTTACGAACTATGATATCAACGATGAGTATGATATGAAATTTAGCAGAAAGAACTCTTTTATTTTGTCTGTTTTCCTATTGATAGCCGTTGTATATCATCTGTTTGATGCTTTCTTGGCTTAGTATGTTTCAACCTAGAGTTCCTTTTGGGGCCAGACCTATCACTTTATCTTTGAGTTTTGACACGAATGATCTCTTTATAAACACTATTCTCATAACTAATAGTACTACTCATTTATTGCAAAGATGGCAATTTTTTTTTTACAGATATGGCATTATCGGCAATTCCTTAAATGCCGCTACAGTGAGAATCCCATTTAAGACCAGCATTAAGGATACTATTTTCATTAAACAGTCTTGATGTAAAAAACCAATAATTATGGAAACCGTTACCATCTCCACCATTAGACAATCTTGGCGTACTATTCCCGTCTCTCTTTCCGTAAACCAAAAAATCCCAAAAGTCTCAAAGAGTTTTTGCTCTGTTTATGTTATAAATAGAACTCTAATTAGAGTGAATGTCTATCTTATAGAAGAGTTCTACTTTGAGGCTAAGTCTTTTCTCTTCCTATAAATAAAGGGGTCTTACCCCATTGTAAATCATCCCAAAGTATCAATAAGAATACTCCTCTCTCTATCTCTATATTGTTCTTGTTCTTGTATTATTGTTCTTGTTCTTATATTATTTTATAACACGTTATCAGCACGAGTCTCTAACCAATTGAATTTAATATTCAGCAATTATCGCTCTCAGAATCTCAAGTTGCAATCAGATTCATCCACCCTAATTCGTGTTCCGTCGTTTGGATTTTTCTATTTGAGTGAAACGAGATTTGTGATATTTTGGTTTTTGAAATTCTTCAATTTTTTTTTCCTTTCTCGTTGTTTACTTTTGTTTTCTTTTTGAAGGTGAATTTCCAAGCAAAAGAGTGTAATAACGATTGCTACTGCTCCATATGAGAATTTCTATACGGGAAAATAGAAGAGATGGTATCATCATAAAGTAATGTAACGGGATGGAAACCCAAGAGGTATATTTGATATCACAACATTTATTGGTATACCTTAAAGGTAAGTAAATTACTTCTCCCTTTCAAATTCTTGAAATTCTACGATTTGATTTCATATACAAACATAGACAACAAAGTTTGATTATAACTCTAATGGAGTTTGTAAGAAATTATAAACACGTGAAGTGGTAAAATTTCTATGTCTTGCCATGATTAAATTCATGTATGATCGTGGGCAAAGAATTGAAAATCCGTCCCATTGAATTTGCTTCATTCTCATTCCCTTTAGAGAATGTGATAGCAGTATGTGATAAGTCTGAAAGAAGACAAAATTATTACCGTGAAGGTATCAATGGATGTGGACGTGGCAATAGACGGAATTATAATCGTCATCATTGTAATAATGAGAATAATAAAGATTCTCAAAATAATCTTTCACTCTATGAAAGTAATATTTGACATGAGATTATATATAGCACATACAGATGATTATGATCCATTCCCTGAAGCGAATGTGATAATTGTAATAAAGCCCGTAAGTATGAACACGCTCTTTATGTAATTTTGTTTTATGTCTGACATTATGAAAAGAAAGTTCGTTGCCCTTGAAATTTCGGGCAAGAACTATATAACATAGGTGTTGGATACTGAAATCCATTTGGATGCAATGGGTCCTAGAAACGCCATTAAAGACAGAAATAATGCATCACCCCAAGACTATGCTAAGGCCTTGATTTTCTTGCGCCATCACCTTGATGAAGGTTTGAAACTGTGCTAAGGCCTTGATTTTCTTGCGCCATCACCTTGATGAAGGTTTGAAAATTGAATATATCACAGTCAAAGATCCACCTATCTTGTGGAATGGCTTAAATGAGAGATATGACAACCTGAAGTTGGTCACTCTGCCACAAGCACGATGCGATGAGAATCCAAAAGCAAATAGTTCATAAACTATATATTATCATTGCGGTGGAAAAGGGCACTGGGCGAAAATTTGCCGTGTACCAAGACATTTGGTTGAGCTTTATCAAGCATCTCTAAAAGGTAAATGCCTTGAAACCAATTCTGTCTCTGACGACAATTTTGACATCACCCACTTGGATGTGGCAGACTTCTTTGAGCGCCCTGAGGGGAAAATAGACCACTTAATTGGTGATGGATATGTGATGAAGAAAGATGGAATTGTTTGATTTTTTTTACTTATTTGTATTAGTTAGTGAATAAACTAATGGTCATTAGTATCAGCTCGTATTAGTTAGCTTATGATATAATGTTAGTATTAGTTCTTTAGAATGTTTCAATATGCTTAAATTTCAAAGATATTTTTATTTTCCAGTAGAGTTAATCGATTAACCTAACAGTTAGTCGATTATCTAATATTTCGCATTAAAACTGGATTTTTCCGCAAGCTAAGTTAGTCGACTATCTGATTTAGATAGTCGACTAACCTGATGACTGTTTACTAAGTTAGTCGACTATCAACTTAGTTAGTCGACTAACTAATATTTCGCATTAAAACTGGACTTTTCCGCAAGGCAAGATAGTCGACTATCTGATTTAGTTAGTCGACTAACCTAATGACTGCTTCCCAAGTTAGTCGACTATTAACTAAGTTAATCAACTAACCTCAGCAGATTTTGAAAATATTGTTTAATTATGAAGCAACGGATTAAATTTGTTTATTCTCATGTTCGTATATCTCTTTTGATTAATTGATTCATGTACCACACATACGATATTCAAAGAGAAGAAATATTACTCTCATTTAAGTATGTGTAAGGCAGATGTTACTATAATTTCTGGTAGTAGTAAATTGATTAAAGGCTCCGGAAGAGCAACTATAACTCTGCCTAAAGGAACAACATTTTCGAGAATGCAATGTTCTCCTCCAAGTCTAAAAGGAACTTGTTGAGTTTTAAAGATATCATTCAAAATGGATATCATATTGAGACAATAGATGAGAATAATCTTGAATTCCTCATTTAATCATGAAAACGAGGCTGCCCACTTCGGTTTGGGATCACGCCATTTTGCCTGCAGCAATGCTAGTTCGTCTCAGAACGACGAATTATCACAAATATTCCCCGTTGCAATGAGTTTTGGGTCATGAACCTAATATATCCCACTTAAGAATTTTTGGATGTGCAGTATATGTGCATGTAGCACCGCCATATTGCACCAAAATGGGTCTGCAAAGAAGGTTAGGAATATATGTTGAGTTTGAATCGCCCTCCATATTCGCTACCTCGAAACATTGACAGGGGATTTGTTCACTGCACAATTTGCAGACTGTCAATTCGATGAGACACTTTTCCCAAAATTAGGGGGAGAAGTTGGTGAAACCTAACGGAAAATTTTGTGGAAAAATGAATCATTATCTCATCTTGATCCACATACCTCTATTTGTGAAAAAGAGGTGCAAAATATTATCCATTTGCAAAGAATAGCAAATCGAATGCCAGACGCATTTACAGATTTGAAAAGGATAACAAAATCACATATCCCCGCAGTGAATGTGACAATATCTGATTTATGAATACATATTCATCATTGGAAGAATATGAACATGATATTGGTATTGAATATACCACACTCACCTCTAGAAGGAGGGTTGAGACGATATAAGTAAATAATGTCATTATTATGGCATGAATGGTCATTGGTCACGTACCTATTGTACGCCAAAATAATTTGTCAATATGATTATCAAGGACAATAATAATGCAAGAAACATATCTTGCATATAATTTTGACATGACCATAATAGAGATATTCACCACATGGATGTTGATGAATTTGTGGTAGTACAAAATTAATTGAGAGCTCTAGAAGAGCCAATTATTACTATGTTGGAGAAACACAATTGATTTCCAATAAGGTGTTGTGTTGTTTTAAGTCTCAAAGAAACTTATTCAGTTTCCAAAGTATATGTGAAAGTGGTTGATTATATTGAGACTATAAATAAAGGAAAGATTTGATATCTTCTATTACTACAACTTGTAGCGGGATAATCTGTATGTGAAAAACTACCCGCTTTATTCTCCAGTTTGTACTACACAAGAATACCACAATAAAGTGGTCGTTTATTGATATAAAAACCCATATCATAATAAACTTGAAGTTTATTGATAATTGCACATGTCATGGTGTAAATTTGAAGTTTATCAATATTGATAATTTATTTAGTTGGCATTCGGGTTAGCCATATCATTTTAAGTATGATGTGCAGTAATAGAGAATTCATATGGGTAAATATTAAAGAACTAGAAAGTTCTTTACGAATTCTCTTGTATTACTTGTTCTCATTAATTAATTGACCAACTAAAGAGTTCGGGTTGAGTCCCATAAATTCTGGAAATATCAAAGGTGAATATGAGCCCATTCACCTGCCATGTATACCACATATGATGCATCTATGATATGGTTACATGTGCGATTGTTATTAACTCGCAGCCTGGCCGGTGCTTGCGAGGTAAATTTCTCAGTAATATAACTTCGAGCATAATTTCCAGAATTTTCTATTCAAGATAGTTCATCTTGATAAGTTGGTTTATATCATAGTTGGTTTAGCAAGATAATTATTGAGTGCCTCCACTTAATAGCTAAACTGTTTCTTATGAGAACAAAGTTATATATATCAGTTTGATATACGTTGTATACGAGAGTATATTCTCCCCTCACAAGTGGTTCAGGGTCAGGAACCAAATAATTTCATCTTATTATTATTGATGTGCGGTGTATATTTTCATTAACACCATAATGCACAAAGATGGACTCTCAAAGTTGAGGAAACAAGTTAGCTTTTCTAACATGAGGGGGAGACATGATAAACACTTGAGAAAAGGTTACATGGGATGAATTATCATTTGTATATATAGATCCTCGAATATCATAATATGAACCTGAAGTTCATAAAAGGATAATTCAATTGCAACATATTGCAAAGCATGCTATACGCATTTGCTGACCCAAAGAAAGTAACTATATTCTCACTGCAAATGCTCATATTAAGTCCCAGAAGGACAAAGTATTTGATACGCTTAAAGCGTATAGACAAATCGGTTTCAAAATAACTTCTTAATAAAGAAGATGAGCAAATGATCAAAGTGATCATAATTGGGAGGCAAGTGATCTAGAAGATCACATGACATAACACTTAAAGAGTCATTCCACGACATTATATGAAGATGTTCATATCTATCAAGAATGATAATTTCAAGGTGCGAAATATTTATTCAAATCAATATGGCTGATTTATTTATCAAATCTCTACAAAAGATCGTTTTGAAGATGGTGCACAAGATTGGAATGCAAATGCTCAAGGATGTGAATTGATGCTCTTTTCAGGGGGAGTTAATGCGCGTTGCACTCTTTTTCCCTTACAAGGTTTTGTCTCAATGGGTTTTCCTAGCAAGGTTTTTAACGAGGCAACCAATAGGCGCATATTCAAACATTCGTACTCTTTTTCCTTTTCTTTAATTTTTTCCCGTTGGGTTTTGTTTTAGTTAAGGTTTTAACGAGGTACATTATTGAATAGACATTCAAGGGGGAGTGTTATAAATAGAACTCTAATTAGAGTGAATGTCTATCTTATAGAAGAGTTCTACTTTGAGGCTAAGTCTTTTCTCTTCCTATAAATAGAGGGGTCTTACCCCATTGTAAATCATCCCAAAGTATCAATAAGAATACTCCTCTCTCTACTTTTCTCTATATTGTTCTTGTTCTTGTATTATTGTTCTTGTTCTTATATTATTTTATAACAATTTCGCTGTTTTCTGCCATCTTTTTCAAAAGAAATAGTATTGTGATTTATACACTATTAAATACCATTATTATGTTGTGTATATTATGATATTAGAATTTTATTATAATTTATACACTATTAAATTTTATCATTATATCGTACATATACATATTTATACATAATTATATACTATTATAATACTATATATATATATGTATGTATGTATGTATGTATTTCACATAAACATATTTATTATCCATTATTATTTATATTAATACGCCAATAGATATATACAATGATAGAAAAATTCATGATAAAATATAATATAAATATATATGTGATTTTTACTTGGTATATTATCTGGTGTAATTTATACATGGTTTATATCATATATAAGCAATCTATTGTAATTTATACAAAGTTTATTATAATTTATACAACATATATATCACAATTATGAGATTATATTCCAGGCTTCTATATGTATATTGTTATACATTATATTCCAGATTTTTTAGTCCCATACTTCCATTTTTTTGTAAATGAGAACGAACAGATAATTAATTTAAATGTGAATGATAAATAAGTACAAGTTGTTTTATAGTGTAACTTAATTCCTTTTTTAAGGAAATTAATGCTTGAGGTACGTCATTATGGGTCCATGATTTAAGCTATCTGCCAGGGAATGTATTTATTTAATTGCCACATGTGTAAAATACCTTCTACTGCTAGGTTTGTGAAGTTTTTTCAATTTTGCCTATTTATGTTTTTTCCTCTTTCTCTAATTTTATTTTATTTTCCTCTTTATACAATGAACTAGTTGGACAAGAGGGGTTGCTATGATGGTAAGCAACCCCATTTCCAACCGAGAAGTTGTGAGTTCGAGTCTTCCCAAGAGCAAGGTGAGAAGTTCTTGGAGGGAAGGATGCCAGTGGTTTATTTTGGAAACAGCCTCTCTACCTCAGGGTAAGGGTAAGTTCTGCGTACACACTACCCTCCCCAGACCCCACTAAATAGAATTATATTGGGTTGGCCAAAACCAAAAAACAATGAACTAGTTCCCGCTGGACTGTACTCTGGTGTGCTAATGAAATCTCCAACACCATCATCAATGTTTTAGTTGGACAAAAAGGCGTTAGATGTTCAAATCCTCTAATCTTGTGCTTTTGATTTTTGTGGTGGGTTGTTTAGCTCTTGAAGCTCAAAAAATTGCATAAATATGATACTTTTTGAAGGGTCTTTAACTTTTGAGCTCACTTGTCTTATGGGCAAAATTTTAAGTTTAAAAGTTAAAAATATTATGTATAAGGCAAGTTAGGGCAACACTTGTTCAACTTAAAGTTTTATTTATGGGACAAGCGTAAATAAAAATTCAAATCTATCTACTTTGAGGGTTATTTTTGTACCTGAACCGAAATAATAGGTGGCATGATGGGCCAGTATTTTCTTGATAGGAAGTACACTTTAGTTGGTTACTTTGCCAACCAAAGGTTATCAAGAACCAAAGGTCGTTCAAAGGCGTTATCTGATGGAGAATCCTTTGGCTTTTGGAAGTTGAGAGAGCTAGTTATACACTGATTCTCTCGGAAGAAAAGTTAACCACTTAGACGAACATGACATGAGTCTCATGCATACTTTTTTCACGTTTCTATGGTTAAGTAATGTCTTTTCTCACTTTAATTTATAATTTTACTATATCAAAATAATCCGAGTGGTGTAAATATGATTGCGAGTAAAAAAATTTCCTAGATCGGTGTAGGACACTTGGTCTTGCTACTCTGTTAGTTCCTTGTATTTTGACCGGACATATTCAGGTGGGGGCGTAGTGTACTAGTGGCAGGTTCAATTGAACCCACAACTTTCGATACAAAGTAAAAATTTATATATATAAGTTCATTAAAACGGCAAAAATAGTGTATGTGAACTCATAAATTAATATAATGAGTTTAATTTTAAAAACTTTAAAAGTTGAATTCATAATATTAAAATCCTTAATCCGCCTGACATATTCGAGGAGAGGTAGGTGGCAAATTCTAGCATGAGGTTAATGTGTTGATCTTTGGTGCCACATATAACAAAGGAATGTTAGATGGTTTTGTAGGTATATGAACTTTATTAAAATTAAATTCATAAATAAATTGAATTTTATTGGTTCAAATAAATATAATGGCTAATATAATGGAATTATATATAAGGCCAATATATATGGGTTAAATAGATAAGTCTTAATCGGGCTAGCCCATTTAATTGGACTGCAAGTGACGAGCCCACTTTATTAAGCCCAAGATGACATCTTTCTAGGGGCCCAGTTTGGTGCTATGTGTCAAATAACGTGGCGCGCCAAGTCAAACGAAAGAGCCAATAGGATCATGCCATGTGTCACAATGACAAGGCATGCCAAGGCACACTAAAAGGCTAATAAAATCGTGCCATGTGTGCAAGTGACATGTTCTGTACAATCAAATACGACCATGTCACACTTCAATTTGATTGGCCGAAAAGAGTTTATTCTTATCATAACTCTTCCCTCCTACAACTATAAATAGGGGGTCTTCATTACCCAGAAAGACACCAGAAGTTATAACAAGAAGCAAGAGAGATCTCGTGGATCAAACGCCACAAATTGCTCTACAAGTTTCAGATTTCAAGCAACTAAGTTCAAGTTCAAGTTCAAGAACGAAGAACAAATCAAGTATTCAAGATCAAGAACGAAGTAAAATCAAATACAAGGCGCTCAAGATCAAGGCTACTTGTTCATGGTACAATTCGTGGCAACGATCAAAGAATTCGTGACGGTTAAATCAAATTCAAAATCAAGCTCAAAGGCCCTTGAATTTATACTAGAAAAGAAGAATCAGAGGATTCATAGAGATTGTAATACTCAATTATTTGAAATCAAATACTATGATTGTTGTGATATTTTTCAGTCTTGATTTTATTTTCTCGACGTAATTTATTGTCTACAAATTCTAGCATGCTCGGTGGGACAATCTCTAGCTCTCATCTCAACTTTTCAATCACCAAAGTCCAAGTACATTGAAATAGGTTCAAAGAAAATCAATTCCGATTCAAATTCCACCAAGGCTGCTAACTCCAGGTTCTATGCTAATGTGGAAAGTATCCCCGATGTTACCTTTGAAAGCTTCAGACCTATTACGAGGAGTAATGCAATCTATTTAGGACAACAAGCACCCCAAGAGTTGTCCGCATCAACACCTGTTTTCGGATCTTCATCCTCAAAAAGAGAAAGATATTCCACAAACACACCTAAGGGAGGAAGCGATATTACTGAAAAGATCAAGAAAACTCTTGCTTTGATTGACCTCTCTAGATCCAGATGCTCTACTGTGAAGGAAGATAATGATCCTTCAAGTGATGGATCTTCCCCACTTATAACACATAACATTTGTGAGAAAGCACGGGAGAAAAATATAACTGATATTAAACATGATACAATGAGCCCTATATATAATACACATAACCTAACCTACTCCCAATAAACATTGGATTAGGCTACTCCTAATACACATTGGATTAGGATTCTACTATTACATATTCTAACATGTTGAGTTGTCCCACATCGGAGGGATTTGAGGTCCTTGGTCTCCTTATATGGCTTGGGCAATCCTCACCTCATAAGCTAGCTTTTGGGGTTGAGTTAGGCCCAAGGTTCATTCTTATCATGGTATCAGACGCCAGTGGCTTATCGCCAAACCAATCCTAACTACATACTACCCGCCGCCGCCGTAGCTCCTCTCATCGGAGCCCGCCGCCGCCGCTGCACTAATCGGCAGCCCTCTCCGGCATCTTGTCGCCCCTCTCCGGCAAAGAAGATCAGCCGCCGACCTTCACGGTCCTCTCCGGCCTCTTGCTGCGCCGCCGCTGCACTAACCGGCAGCCCTCTCTCTCAGCGCCTTTTCTCCGGCATCTTACCGCGCCACCGCTGCACTAACCGGCAGCCCTCTCTCTCGACGTCGATCAGCGTCTCCTCTACCTCGCGCTCCATAGCCGTTGCCCTAACCGGCAGTCCTCGACTTCCTCTGTTGATGTCCAAGATTGGCGTGTCCTCCGGCCCTCCATCTTGAGGCGGCGTATTAGGAAATATTGTAAATATCTTTTGTGTATCTTTTTATTATTGGTAGAATATTCTCTTATTAATTGTACAATCCTATAGTTGGTAGGTTTTGATTTTCCTTCATTATTGTACAATCCTATAGTTGGTAGGTTTTGATTTCCCTATACTCTATATACCTTTGTAAGCAATATATTTTAATGAGAAGCCTCAAACTAATTCACTTCTCCAAAACTCTCTTCATGGTATCAGAGCCAGACCCGTCCCAACTATTGTTACCGATGTTGGGCCCCCATTTATGTTGTCCACGCTCCAGAGATCTGGGCGTGAGTGGGTGGTGTTGAGTTGTCCCACATCGGAGGGATTTGAGGTTCTTGGTCTCCTTATATGGCTTGGGCAATCCTCACCTCATAAGCTAGCTTTTGGGGTTGAGTTAGGCCCAAGGTCCATTTTTATTACATATTCTAACATTGGATTAGGCTACTCCTAATACACATTGGATTAGGATTCTACTATTACATATTCTAACACTCCCCCTCAAGCTGGTGCATATAAATCATATGTACCGAGCTTGTTACATATGTAGTTAACATCGAACCCGGGTTTCTAGACCCGAAAGCATCGAGTCCCAAAGACATAGTTGAAAACTTGCTGAAACAGATGAAGGAAATACTGTTTTTGCCGGAAAATTACTATAGATCCCGGAATAAATCACTGTAGATGCCGGAAAACTTCAAAGTGGTCGGAATTAAAAAGTAAAAATATGGGTAGGCTCGGAATTTGAGGGCGATCCAACTGCCCTGAAGGACCTTCGTCAAAATCTCACCGGAACAGTGCTCACGCGCCGGCGCGTAGGGCGCGTGAGTCGGATCTGCCTTGATAAATCTGGCGCGTGAGGGCGCGTGAAGGACAATTTTCTGGTGGGGTTTGCTGGGGTTTGGTCGGATCTCTCTTGGGAACCTTGTGGTGGTGTTGGTTTTTGCACAACACTGATAATTAGTGATTTTGACGCAATTAGTCACTTTGGTCACCGAAAAATTGCACGGTGACCGAGTTATTTTTTCCCGGATGTCGTTGGAATGACGCACAACGATAATTATCTCACCAAAGCTCTGATACCATGTGAGAAAGCACGGGAGAAAAATATAACTGATATTAAACATGATACAATGAGCCCTATATATAATACACATAACCTAACCTACTCCTAATAAACATTGGATTAGGCTTCTCCTAATACACATTGGATTAGGATTCTACTATTACATATTCTACAACATTAATCAATCAAGGATCAATCTGTGTAAAAATCTATGCTACTCTTTGTCGTCCACGACAATCATGCAAGCTATAGTGATGAACACTTTATTTATGGAGGAGCAGTTGGCAAACTTGATGGAAGCAATTGCTGGCTTGACCAAATACATGCAAAATCAAGAGGCTAGTATTGACAAGCTAACTGACAAGGTGGGAGTTTTGATGCAAGAATAATCGACCCATGCGCCCGACAAGCTCCTAGAAGTTCTAGAGAGTCACTTCCCCCCAAGACAAGTAGCATCAACTAAGGTTCTCCCTATCTTATCTGAAGGGATGATTCCAATCGATCAACTAAAGGAGTTCATTAAAGGAACCATTAAGAATATGTATGAAGTTGCTACCAAATCCTCCCTTACATATGCAAAGTCGTACATTGCAAGGGTCGATATGTTGAAGATGTATGCTGGTTATCAACCTCCAAAGTTTCAACAGTTTCATGGTAAAAGTAACCCAAAGCAGCATATGGCACACTTCGTGGAGACGTGCAATAGTGCTGGGACTTATGGATATTACCTCATTATGTAGTTTGTCTGATCACTAAAAGGAAATGCTTTTGACTGGTACACAGACCTTGAGGCTGGATCTATCGATAGTTGGGATCAACTAGTAAGAGTTCCTCAATCGCTTTTATAGTACAATATGTACTGTGACTGTGATAGAACTTACAAATACTCGTCAACGAAAGGGGGAACCAGTTATCAACTTTATTAATCGTTGGAGGAATGCAAGCCTCAACTACAAAGACATGCTTAATGAATCTTCAGGCATAAATATGTGCATCCAAGGCATGCATTGGGGATTGAGCTACATCTTGCAAGATAACAAGCCTGGCACATATGAAGAACTTGCAACGCATGCCCATGACATGGAATTGAGCATGGCCTCAACTGGAAATGAAAGACTGCCCATATATGAACCTCACAAAGGGAATGACAAGCAAGAAGTCAGGAAGTGGCGCAAATTCGTACCCAATTTTGAAAGCAAAGAAGCTATGAATTTCAACACGTCACCTATGAAGTTCACAGCGGAGGTGAGCAAGAAGCAGAGTATGACATCCACTTCTTTTCAAGATAAGCGAAGTGGAAAGTTTACTCTAAAAGAAATGTAAGAGAAAGAGTGCCCATTTCTATATTTCGATGTAACAACTATTTTTGAAGGACTCCTTGAGTTAAATCTCATTGAGCTTCTGGAGATGAAGCGACCAAATTAAGTTGGGAAAACAAATGACCCAAATTAATACAAATAACATCGACTTGTGAGCCACCCTCTGTAGAAGTGCTCTGTCTTCAAGGACAAAGTCATGGACTTAGCTCACGCAAAGAACATCATGATTGAAGATGAGAAAGCAAGCGCGAACCAAGTCTCTATCACCTTTGGATTATTCAATCTAGATGAGTTATGCAATTTAAAAGGAATAAAAAATGAAGAACTGCTGGAGAACGACAAAGTTGAAGACAATTAACCTGATGATGATGAAGGTTAGATGTTGGTGACTCGTCGTAGGCGCCACAAAATGAGCCCATGAAAAGAATCAATAGAACAACCAACAAGAAAGATGATGGTAAAAAGACAAACAAAAAGAATACAATTAGGCGTTTGAAGAAATGAAAAATGGAGATGCACCACCCTCAAAAGCCACAACATATAGTGACCTTGGAGGATTTCTTGCCATCTTGGTTCCACACAAAGATTTCTAGTGATCGTATTGAGGCTTCTTGTTGAAAAGCTGACAAAGGGCAAGAAAAGAGTGATGACCTACCATTGGTACCATCATCAGAAAAGATCACTGAGTCCACTCCTCAAGAAGTTAATGCTTGTGAGGAAAAAGTCACATTCACAAGTTCAAAGGCATTTTAGACTGGAGTTGGTTCCCTTGATTGAAATAAAAGTTAACAAACTCATTGAAGATGGCTTTATTCGTAAAGTTAAATAACCAACAAGGGTTTCAAGTATCGTCCTTGTAAGGAAGAAAAATGGACAAATTCAAGTGTGCATTGACTTTAGGGATCTTAACAACGTGTATCCAAAAGATGAGTTCCCGCTTCCCATTCCAGAATTAATGATAAATGCTACTACTTGGTACTAGGAAATGTCATTTATGGAGGGTTCTTCAGGCTACAACCAAATTCTCATGGCGCCAAAAGATGAAGAGCTTACTACATTCCATACACCAAAGGTTATTTATTGCTACAAGGTAATTTCTTTTGGCTTGAAAAACATTGTTGCTACTTACCAAAGGGCTATACAAAATATCTTTGGTACATTCTCCACAAGAATATCGAATGCTATGTTGATGACTTGATGGTAAAATCAATAAAGAAAGGAGACCACCTGAAAGACTTGAGAATGGTGTTTGAGTTGCTTCGGAGGTACCAACTTAGGATGAATCCATTGAAAAATGCCTTTGCAGTTACTTCAGGAAAGTTCCTAGGTTTCATTGTTCGGCATCGAGGGATTGAAATTTATCAAGCCAAAGTAGATGCAAGCTTGAAAATGCCTGAGCATCGGGAGATTTATGAATTGAAAGGTCTGCAGGGAAAGTTAGCGTACCTTAGGAGATTCATCTCAAACCTAGCTGGGAGGTGCTAACTGTTCAGTCGCCTTATGAAGAAATGTGTCCTTTACAAATGGGACCAAGCGTGTAGCAATGCCTTTGAGAGCATTAATTCCTATTTGATGAAGCCTCCTATTCTGGCAGACCCTATACTTGGAAAGCTGCTAATATTATACATTTCAGCACAAGAAAGGTCTGTTGGAGCACTATTGGCCCAAGAAAATAGTGAAGGGAAATAAACCTCCATTTACAACTTAAGTAGGATAATGACACCAAATGAGCTGAATTATTCGCGAATTGAAAAGTTATGTTTGGTGCTAGTATTCTCAATTCAAAAGTTAAAGCGCTTTTTTCAAGCTCATGTCGTTCATTTGGTTTCTAGAGTAAATCCCATCAAGTCCGTGATGTCAAAACCTATCCTTAGTGATCGACTAGCAAGATGGTACCTCCAGTTTCAAGAATTTGAAATTGTGTACATCCCTTAAAAGGCTATAAAAAGACAAGCGTTAGCGAACTTCTTAGCAGATCACCTATACCTGATGATTGGGAGCTAACTGACAAACTACCTGATGAGGATTCCATGGTCACCAAAGTTCAGACTCCATAGAAGATGTACTTTGATGGTGCTGTACATCGTGGAGGATCTGGTGCAGGTGTAGTATTTTTCACTTCTCAAAGTGAAGTTCTACCCTACTCTTTACGTTGACACAACTCTGCTCTAACAATGTTATTGAGTATCAAGTACTAATACTTGGGCTTCAAATGGCTGTCAAAATGAAACGGTTTCAATTGCAAGTCTTTGGTGACTATTAGTTAGTGGTCAATCAGCTTTTAGTTAGGCAAAATGTCAAGAAGCCTGAACTACGCCCATATCATGATTATGCTAAAAAGTTAATGGGTGGTTCAGCGATATGACTATTCAGCATATGCCAAGGAAGGAAAATAAGAAGGCAGATGCTTTAACTGCCCATAGCTTCATCTTTAACCCTTCCTGATCAAGCAGAAGTTACTATTGCCAACAGGCTGAAGGTGAAAAAATGAACTCAAGAATCTTACCTCTATTTCTGAATTCGAGAAAGAATAATGGAGAAAACCCATTATCAACTACTTATGCTATTGGATACTTCCAGAAAATCTGCGGAGAAGAACTAAAATCCGTCGTCGTGCACCTCGGTTCCTTTACTACAAAGATACCCTATATAGAAGATCATTCGAGGGAGTACTCTTGTGATGCTTAGATGAAGATGAAGCACTCCAAGCTCTGCAAGAAGCGCATTCTAGGGTATGTGGGTCACACCAGTCTAGACCAAAGCTCTACTTCCATATAAAAATGATGAGATACTATGATAACGATGGTAAAAGATTGCTTGGACTACGCTCGAAGATGTAAGGCTTGTTAATTCCATGCAACTTTTATTCATCAACCTCATTAAGTGTTGCAAACAACTGTTGCATCCTGGTCGTTTGACACTTGGGGATTTGATGTTGTTGGACCACTACCAAAGTCCTCTGGTGAGCACCTATACATCTTGACTGCAACTGACTACTTCTCAAAATGGCTGAAGTTGTTGCTCATAAGGAAGTAAAGAATGAAAATGTTACACGTTTCATCTGAGTAAACATTATTTATCGCTCTGGCATTCCTCGTTACATAATAATGGATAATGGAAAGCTATTTGATGATAGCCTGATGAACAAGATTTGTGATCTCTTTGTCTTCAAGTAACATAACTCTTCGATGTACAATGCTGGCGCTAATGGTCTAGCTAAGGCATTCAACAAGACTCTATGCAACTTATTAAAGAAAGTCGTCTCCAAATCAAAACGAGATTGGAATGACCATATGGAAGAGCTCTATGGGCATATAGGACGACTCATCGCATGACAACACATGTGTCTCCTTATTCATTCATTTATGGAGTAGGAGCCGTCTTGCCACTTAAGCGTCAAATACCGTTATTATGACTGGCTATTTAAGAAGGGATCATTGATGAAGAAAATGCTCGACTTTGATTAGCAGAGTTGGAGGATCTTGATGAGACGAGGTTGGAAGCTCAACAGAGTATTGAATGTTATCAAGCTCGATTATCTCACGCCTTCAATAAAAGAGTTCGCCTGAGATTCTTTCAAGTAAGAGAACAAGTCCTCGCCGTAAATAGACCCCTAATTACTTCCCATAAACCTATAGGGAAGTTCACTTCAAAATGGGATGGGCCATACATTGTACAAGAAGCTTACTCAAGTGGGGCTTGCAAGTTAGTTGATGCAAATGGCATGAAAATCGGCCTTATCAATGGCAAGTTTTTAAGAAGTGTTATCCTTGAAGTTGCAATGCTCCTTGACGCACGAGCCTAAACTGCATGTTGTTACACTCCTAACCTGCATGGGGCTAAACTGTGTTCACTATAAAAAAAAGAATCCGCTAGGTTGAAAACTTCAAAAGAGACGGCCTATGTAAAAGTTAGGACATAAAAAAAAAATTATAAAAAAATCACACAGTCTGAACTACAATATGACTTGATCCTCTTCATCGAGGTACATAGGTAGCTTATGGTTTCATTCTAAGTTCAGTCGTATGATTTCAAAAGATACATAGTGCCCTAATTGTTGTCCGAGTGAAGCATGAAAAAGGATGTAAAAAATCAAGCTAAAACAACATCGTTCTGGTGAACTTTGGATCCTATTCGATATAAAAATGGTAAGCTGCTATGGTAAAATGGTGTCTTCACTCAAATGACGATAATATTTGCATCAAAGTCTGGGGAGTCACTATGTTTTATGTTTGCATAACCTTCAAGTTTGTTGGTCTTTATACCCACTCACAGCCCTTAAAAAAGGAAGAGTAACAACTGCAATCTTGAAAGACAGCATGGACAAGTAAAAAAGAGAATCGCTTCGGACGTAAAAAAAGGGGATATCTGTGTCGGACTTTTTCTAATGATTTTCGTTGCGAACTTTTAAGGTGTTCGTCTTGAACTTTTAAAGACATTCGAATTTTTAAAAGTTTTTGTTGCGAACTTTTAAAGGTGTTCGTCTCGAATTTTAAAGACATTCGAATTTTTAAGTTTTTCGTTCTGAACTTTTAAAAGGTGCATGTTTTGAACTTTTAAAGGTGCTCGTCTTGAACTTTTAAAGGTACTTGTAAAAAACTTTAAAGAGTCCCTACCGCCTACTTTTAAAGATTTCTACAACGAGCTTTTAAGGGTCTTCGCCACGAACTTTTAAAGGTTTTTATCGCGTACTTTTAAGGGTCTTCTCTGTAAACTTTTAAAGGTCTCCATCACGTGCTTTTAAGGGTCTTTACACGAACTTTTAAAAATCTTCACCATGAAGTTTTATAGGTCTTTATGGTGTGCATTTAAGGGTCTTCGCCACGAACTTTTAAAGGTATTCATCGCGTACTTTTAAAGGTCTTCATCGCAAACTTTTAAAGATGTTGACCACGAGCTTTTAAGGATCTTCGCACGAACTTTTATGGTTTTTCACCGCAAACTTTCAAACGTCTTCAATGTGAATTTTTCAAGATCTTACCACGAGGTTTTAAGGATCTTTGCACGAACTTTTATGGGTTATTGCCATAAATTTTAATGGTATCCACTGCAAACTTTTAAATATCTTTACCACGAGCTTTTAAGCATCTTCGCGCGACTCTTATGAGTCTTTCCTGCAATTTAAAGATCTTCATCACAAGATTTTTAAGGCCTTCGTCTCGAACTTATAAAGACTTCGTAGTAGTTTGACGAAGTTACTTCTATAAGGAAATAAAGAGACAACAAAGTAAAACAAGAAAAGAAAATTTAAGAAAAAAAAAGAAGAAATTACCTTTGCCTCGATACTTCCGAATCCGGAATACTTAACTCAAATGGCATCAAATATTGTGAATTGATGCTAAACAAATACGATATATGGGTTTATAGAGATCTTAAAAGGACTGGTGAAACGTTAATTCTCGATGTGGGATGGCTGCTGTAATCGAAATCTAACAAGGATTTGAATTGTAAAGTCTCCTAATTGAAGATAATAAATCATGAGTCATGCGAAGATAGAATCATCTTTGAATCCTCTAACGTGGAAATTACCTTGTTGGATTCAATTAGGAGGGCACGAATAAGGAAATTTTGTATTCATAATAATCCTTTCACTTTAAGACAGAAAATCCAAAAGGGTTTTGTATTCATTAATTAATTAATACTTCAAGCCTCGTGTTTTAAAATTGATAAGTTGATATTTTGACAAGTCGGACATTTGTAGGTATGTGAATTTTATTAAAATTAAATTTATAAAATAGATTGAATTTTATTGGTCCAAATAAATATTATGGGTTAATATAATAGAATTACATATATAAGGCCAATATATATGGATTAAATAGGTAAGTATTAATCTATTAGGTTAGCCATTTAATTGGGCTGCAAGTGACGAGTCCACTTTGTTAAACCCAAGATGCGATCTTTCTAGATGCCTAGTTTGGTGCCACGTGTTAAATGACGTGGCGCGCCAGTCAAATGGAAGAGCCAATTGGATCATGCCACGTATCAAAATGACAAGGCATGCCAAGTCACCCTAAAAAGCCAATGAAATCGCGCCATATGTGCAAGTGACATATTCTGGCCAATCAAATGCAGCCATGTCATAGTTTAATTTGATTGGTCGGAAAGAGTTTGTTCTTATTATAACTCTTCCCTCCCATAACTATAAATAGGGGTCTTGATAACCCAGAAAGATACCAAAAATTATAACAAGAAGCAAGAGAAAACTCGTGAATCAAATGCCGTAAATTTCTCTACAAGTTTCAGATTTCAAGCAACCAATTTCAAGTTCAAAAAATCAAGTTCAAGTTGAAGTGGGGTGTCTCTAAACTATAGCTAGGACAATAATTCATTGTTAGGTTGTTTCTTGTCGACTTTTTGAAATTCTATATTAGAGCTCAATTTGGTGGTTTCATTAATAAGAGTTATTTTGTCCATTCCCGAAGTTATGTCTAGATGCTTACTCAAACATTATAGACTAAATTTTATCATAAAGGATGACTTAAATAAAAAAGTAATATGATTTTATACACTGAATATGTATCTCACCATTCTTTATTGGTTTGCCATGTGTACGAAAGAAATTTTAATTCAAAAACAAGATGAGAACTCCAGGTACGTTGTCATGTTCGGGGTTAACTAGGTATGAAATTAGGAAAGTAGGTGAATGAATTAAGGAAGTAAATGAAATAATCGGCTGCTCTCAACAAATGGAAATGGAGGGTCGAGATATAGACACGTATTCGTAGGGGATTAAAAGAGATAAGGGTCAAGTCCACTAAGGAGCTGCTTGGGTAATTTGTTGGGCTCAGGTTGGCACGTGTAATTGATGGCCCAATACCAATTAGGCCCATACGAGAACAACTTTTTTTTAAAAAAAATATACATGTCGCTTATCATTGATCTCAAAAAAAGATATGTACATCATGGATCTATAGGGTAGTAGTATGGACTAACTACTACACTGTTGCAAGTAAAAACCTCTACTATCTTAGCTATCTATACACAAGTATCATATCATTTGAAGTCTAAATACAATAGCTAAGGAAAACAATTTAACTGTCTCAATCCAGCCTGCCATTTTTTGCATTTTCTGCCTCGAAGATGTAGGAGTAAAACAATCTCTCTACATGTCAATTCCTCCACAAAAGCAGCTCCTTCAAAACGAATATGGTTCCTTTCTCTCCAAATAAGAGCAGTAGTGGTAACAAATGCAGCAGCTGTAATTGCATTCTGCCAAAGCCTGCTTTTAGCTTTGCTACATATCCAGCACAGCTCAGTGTCCCAGCAACCAATTGTTCTGGAATGTCCCAACCAAACACATATTCTGGACCACAAACTGTTAGTAATGGAACATTCAAAGAACAGGTGCTTGAAGTCTTCATCATTCTGTTTGCAGAATACACAAGCTGCTGGAACTTGTATGCCCATGATCTGCAATCTATCGACTGTGGGGAGCCTATGTTAAGCAGCTAGCCAAACAGTAAACTTATGCCTAGGTAGTACATTAGTGATAAGCAATAAGTTCTTCCATGCAACCTTAGTGAAAATGGGAAGCATAGTGAGATACAGTTTGTGGATTTAAAATTTGTTCAACCTGCATACACTTTGCAATCTACCAGTAAGATCACCCTGTAGCTGAGTATTCTCCAGTACCATAGCTCTACTGTCCAGAACCTTTCTGATCACTAAAGAGGCTGATGTTGGTACAGTAAATGTGGCAATGTTACCCTTCTTGATGTAATAGGAATGAACCCATCGAACCCATAAGTAATTTTTTTCCCTAGCCAAGTCCCATAACAATTTAGTTATGGCTGCTTTGTTCCACACAGACAAGTCTAAAATGTTAAGCCCTCCAACAGATATAGGTTTGCACACCTTGTCCCAAGCTACCAGAGCTCTTCTGGATAGGGTAGCTTTACCAGTCCAGAGGAAAGTTCTGCATATTGCTTCTATAACTTTCAGTACTTTCTTGGGTATAATGAACACCTGTGCCCAATAAGTCCGAATGCCAAACACGACAGATTTAATCAATTGACTTCTGCCAGCATAAGATAGAAGTTTAGCTGACCAACAAGTGACTTTATCTGTGATCTTCTCAATGAGAGGCATATAGTGATGGATAGCCAGCTTCTTGGAATCCAGTGGGATCCCTAATATCTGAATGGGAGTTGACCTTCAGCGAATCCCAAGGCTTCAATAATCTCTTCTCTGATATCTTGCTGCACACCAGCCAAATAGATTGCACTTTTGCTGATATTAGCCTGAAGACCAGATGCTTCTGAAAACTGAAGAAAGGCTTTATGCATTATCTGGATAGATATTAAGCTCTGCAGAACATAAGGAGATCATCAGCAAAACATACATGAGATACATTGAGTTTTCTGCACTTGGGATGGAAATTAAAGTTCCCATCTTTGTGCAACTGTTGAAGAATTCTGTTAAGGTACTCCATAGCCAACACAAACAGGTATGGTGACATAGGGTCACCCTGTCTAATGCCTCTCTTAGCAATGAATGGTTTAGTAAAGCCACCATTCATTACTAAGGAGTATGAAACAGATGAGACACAGGCCATGATCCAATGAGTAAACTTTGCTGGAAACCCCAGATCAATGAGAATCTGTTTCAGAAAATTCCATTCCAGAGTGTCATATGCCTTCCTCAAATCCACTTTAAGAACACATCTGGTAGAGACACCTTTCCTTGAATACCCCTTATAGATTTCATGGCTAAGCAGGATGTTATCTACAATACCTCTCCCTTCAATAAAGGCAGATTGAGCAGGCCCCACTAATTCTCCAATAACTACCTTCATCCTTCTGGTAATGACTTTAGAGATGATTTTGTAAAGTGTTGTGCAACAGGCAATAGGCCAATAATCTTTAATAGTGGCAGGAGTTTTAACTTTAGGAATAAGTGCTACGGCAGTGGTGTTTATCATATAAGGCATTTTGCAAGTAGAAAAGAATTCCTTAGTAGCAGATAGAATGTCCCCCTTCACCACCTCCCAGTTCTTAGTAAAGAACTCCACAGGAAAGCCATCTACTCCTGGTGCTTTATCCTTAGGCATTTCTTTAACAGCTGCAGTGATCTCTTCCAGTGTGACTTCTCTAATAAGTGTTCTTTGCTGGTCTAGAGTAAGGCATTTCCCTCCTTCATAATGCTAGAGTTTGCACAGGGAAGTTCAGTAGTATACTCCCCCATGAATGATTGAAACACCTTCAAGAATTCCTGTTCCACAGATAAAGGATCAGTTAGTTTCACACCTGTGTCTGTATAGATGGATGTGATGTTATTTTGTCCTGTTCTGATTTTCCATTGAGCATGGAAATACTTAGTATTAGCATCTCCACACTCAATCCAGCAAGCTTGGATTTCTGCCTCAGTATTTGTTCCTCCACACAGCTCCATTTCTCAATTTCTTCCATTGCAGCTCTTTGTTCATTTATTAGTTCATGTGATAAGGGCCTGCTTTGCAACTGAACTTGAACAATGCCAAGTCTTTCCCTTGCCTGAATAATTTTCTATTTGTAGGATGCCATATGGATATTTATTCCTTTTAACTGCTGTTTCATTGTCTTCAATTTCTGCCATATCTGCTGCATTGGTGAGCCTTCACAATCCTGCCTCCAAACTTGCTGTAAAATGTTATGAAACTGAGCATGTTCCATAACAGCACTATACAGTCTGAAAGGTTTAGGGTGCAAAGGCTTTTGATCACCAAATTTAATTAGGATAGGGGAATGATCAGAAACTAAAGGGTTCATGTAATCGGCTTCCAGATGCCCAAACTGTTGCAGCCACTGATAATTGCCCATTGCCCAGTCAATTTTACTATACACTCTAGTGGATGCATCTTGCTTATTTGTCCAAGTGAAGTGCCAACCTTTGGCTCTTAGTACAGTGAGTTGCAAATCAGACACAGTATCTTTGAAATCCTTAACTTCAGCATCAGTAACTGGAGAGCCAATTCTGTCATCAGAACATAAGACACAGTTGAAATCACCACTAATCAGCCAAGCATCTTGACTGGAAACATGGATTGATCTGAGGTCATTCCACAGTTGGCTCCTGAGAATTGCAGTATTGTGACCATATATAACACTAAACTGAATTCTGATATGAGTTCTTGTATCATCTAAAGAACAGTGAATAAGCTGGTCAGTAATAAAAGATATATGGATCTGAATGTATGGCTTCAAAAGCAACCAAATTCTTCCATTTACAGCTTTTGAATAATAGCATTGAACCTTCCAATCCTTAGGAACCTTATCTAATATTTTCTTGTATTTATGCTCATTTACTCTAGTTTCTACTACTCTCATGACATCTACCTTATTTACAGCAAGGAAAATTTTCAATTCCTTCTGTTTATGGGGCTGGTTTAGGCCCCTATGTTCCATGTGACTATATTCATAGGAAGTTAGGGGTTACTCTGTGAGAGGGTCCCGGATCAATCTGTTGAACCCTATTACCAGCCATAATCATAGTAGCCTTTCCTTTATTGCAATTTTCAACCATTTGTTCACTATTTCCAATGGTTGCATTGACTGCAATAACTTCAATTTCAGGCATCTCTTGATTCACAGGCTCAGTTTGTGTAGTCTGCTGAGGATTAGCTAGGCACTCATCCACCTTGCTAGATTCCTGCACTACCTGAATTTCTAGCACTTCAGAGATTCCAGCATTCTCATGATTCACCTGCACCTCTGCATTATCTGCAGACTGTTTTACAAGCCATTCTGTTTTAGATAGTTTCCCCTGCTGTTTCACTTTCCCTTTCTGCCTCCTTGGTTTATCCTGCTTCTCCAATGCCTTTTCTTCACTGTTATCAGCATAATACCAGCAATCGAATGAATCATGCCAAAATTTTAAGCAATGGTTACAGAAACAAGGCTTCCAGTCATACTCAATTGTCTGGATCTTAGGGCCATAAGGAGTTTCAATCTCTAATTGGTCAGGAAGAGGATAAGCAGTATCAACTTCAACTAGAACTCTGGCAAATGAAATTTTTTCATAATGCGCAGTGAATTTATCAGTGTATAACGGTTTGCCAATTGCACTGGCCATCTTGCTCAGGACTTCAGTAGACCAATAGCCCACTGGAAGGCCAGGGAACCGAATCCATATAGGAACAGTGCTAAGAACATCACTCTGAAAATTGAAATCAACTTCCCAGGGTTTCAGAACCATTGGCCTATTCCTATATGAATAGGGCCTGATTGCATTACCATATCCCTATCCTCAATGCTATTAAAGCGAAAAATACAGTATCCTTCAGCATGAATCAGTACCTGAGGTTTGCTTACAAAATTCCATACATGCATGACAAATTATCCATATTCTTCTCACTAGGATTATCGCCAATTATGAATCCAATCAGCGCATTTTGCCAATAATTCAGTTGAGGTTTCAAATCGTCCTCACTTATCTTTACAACCTTTTTTCCATCTCGATCAGAGGGTGGAACGAATGACAGCTGCTTGCCCATCTGAGAATTTCGATTTCCTTGCACCACCTCCGCTACTGTTGGATAAGATTTCTCCGATCCAGCAATATCAGTGAATTGTAATCGTCTTGCAGTAATATCAGAAGGTGCATCAGTCATCAGCGATGGCAATTCACACAGATCTCCCGCTGCATGCAGCGCCTCTACAGATTGAAGTTTCGGAGGCAGAAAACTTCCAAAAAGCAAAGGTTCAAGTTCCTTAGTTGTTCCATTCTCGGGTGTAACTAGTTGTACATTAGTAGGCGGGGATTACGTCGGCGTCGAGCCATAATCCGGCGACAATGGCGATCTTTGCTTTTGTGCACCGGCGAGAGCTTTAACGTGCGCCCAGAGCGTATCCACGAGAACAACTTGATAAACACATAAAAATAGAGCTGAACACTTAGACAATTTTTGTAACTTTTTTGGGCTCAGGTAGACACATGTAATTGGCGGTCCAATACAAATTAGGCCCATACGAGAACTACTTAATAAACACATCAAACGAGAGATGAACACTTAGACAATTTCTGGTAGTTCTGTTACAACTTCCTAACCATTTCTTCTTCCTCTTCGTCCAATTCTTCCTCTCTTCTCTAACTTCCTTATTCTCTTCTTCTCATAGGTTATGAAACGGAGTATAATAACTCATCAATGTAACCAATTGAATTGTTAAGTGAATAAAACTTGTTGACTCATTCTCCTTTATTCTTGTTCATTAATTGTTCTCAATTGTTCTAGTACGTAACATATGTGAATAAAATACTTGAATTTATACGTACTAGCAAACTCTATTAGTGCATATTGGAAAATATATGCACTGGGCCATTTTATTTTGGTTCTAATACAGAACGGGTGAATTAGAAAATAACTTCAAAGTAGATGGTCTTAAATTTATATTTCACATATTACATGAACAGAATTTCAAGTTTAACAAGTGTTACTTTTCCTTACCGCATAAGCATCATTATTAACTTTTGACCTTTAGAATCCTGATCATATGACAAACAAAATCAAAAGTTAAAGACCACCCAAAAAGCATCATATTTTCTACAAACTCTAATGTCAGTTTTAAATTCGCAAATTAAGGTTGTGGGGGGGGGGGGGGGGGGGGGGGGGATGCATTCATTGCAGAATCTTTTCATTTTTAAAGTTCGAATTCTAGATATTATATCTTGTATTTTCGTACAATAAAAGTTTCATTTTCAGTTAATCGACGTATATTCGGTGATGGGATTATCTTGAGGTTAACTTATTTACGCTATTTATGACAAGCAATAAGTAAGTGTCACAAAAGATAAATGGTACATGAATTAAAGAAAACGAGTTTCGTTAAAAGTGGCTAGTTTGAGATAAAATACGGGTCGAGTAATAATATTCGATAATTATAAACTAATACTATGTAAGGTACCATAAAATCACGGTAATATAATGTATAAAATATATTAAAACTAATATTCTTAAGTAATTTGAGATAATTAGTTGATTACAGGGTAATAGAACATTACCTAATTAATTTTTAAAATATTAGATGAAGATTCATTAAACCCCCCACCCCCAACCCCAACAAAAAAATAACGTGACAAAAGGCCACCAACTAAGAGGATGACTCTTAGTCATTGTATTATTAGGTGGATATCTTCTAAGGCTAATAGGTAAGACCTACTACAAGTCTTTGTTTCCATTTTTGGACGACAAGCAGAACGTTTTTTGTCATAAAGTAAGTCTCACTTTTCCAAGAAATGGCATTCTTTGCCCAAGATTGCTTAGTAGTAGTTACTAAATTCTCTGTATAACAAGAGCATGAACATTGTTTTAAGGAACAAAAACATATAGCAGCTTTCTCCAAGGATCTGTCTTCCAAGCGCCCAGGGTGGAGTGCGTTCAAGTATTATACCGTCTGTGAGTGAAAGTTGAACATTTGGAATTTGTATAACTAGCCGTAGTTTCAAGGAAATTAGATTAAACTGATAGGAGCATTATTGAACTGAGAAGTTAGCTCTTCACAGGGTTAATGTTGTTAAGAGTCGGGCTACATCATATAACATGCATCTATCTTTATCATTGATCACGGATTTTTTTCTACTTCACGTATATTAAGGATATGCCTTCTTTCTTTTTTGGCGTGATCCAAATAATACAAATGAAACGCACATAATACCCAACTTTCATAAATGACTCTATTCTTAGAAATACTAAGGGTGTCTATATTCTCGATTCCTCTTATGAATTATTATTATATCTTTTGTTCATGAGTCTCAGAAAAATACTTATTTGATAAAGTTTATCCGAAAGATATATTAATTTTTATGGCATTACGAGAAAAATCTGTTAACGTATTTCTTATGCATTTCATGCATTGCATTCATTTATACTGATCTATAATCAGATGGCGTTATATACGGCGTATATATGTAATATATGTATATGGACATAGAAAAATGTTACGGCGTTATATATGCACCACCACCTGATCAACTGGTATATGTTGATGATGTTGCCCACAGTGGCAGAGACGATATGATAGGATGCCCTCAGAGGCTTGATGATATTATGTACACCTATACCTATGCATAACACGATATTTATATGCATGTGCATGACATTATAAATGTCTCAGAATTTACAAAAATATTTATATTTACAGATGGATTTCTTTATTCCATATTTCATCTACGTCTTTTACGTACTGATTTTCATGCCTTACATACTCAGTGCATTTTTCGTTCTGACGCCCTATTTCACGAGGCCTGCATTTTATGCTCGCAGGTGCAGGTAGGCAAGCTGACGATCTCATTTGTTAGGATCCTTGATCAACGAGAGTTAGTGTGCTCTACTTGATCCGGAGCTGCTTTTGATTTTGGTATGATATGCTTGTGTGTGTGCGTGCATATATATATATATATATATATATATATATATATATATATATATATATATATATATATATATATATATAATTGTATTCTATTAGAGGTCTATAGACAGTTATGTACAGTTGGATAGTATGTGGCCTTGTCGGCTTTTAGTTTTGGGTATATAGTTGCCTATTACGGCCTTGTCGGCTCACCCACTATAATCCGCACGTATATGTATATATATTTTTTGGACAGGTTATTCTCGTGCATGTTACTCTCATAATTCAACTGATATTATTTATATTTACATTTTAATTGTATGCTTAAGGGTGTTTGACAAATAAAATTCGAAATCGCGGTCCATCGATTTGAATCATGACACTAAACATCTAATTAATGATGACGAGGTCTCATCCATTGAAGTATACGAGACAAACAACTCAAGATATAAACAGCGTAAAGAGCAACCATTCCATATATGTCTGATAGCTTAAGAACATTTGCTTTATGAGAATTTATGGCCTATGATCATTTCAAGTGGTTTAATGCTTAATTTACATTGAAACGAATCTCAATCATACCAAAAATCGCCATCAAGTTTTTATAGTTTTCGGGTAGATTAGTGGGGACAGAAAGTATGGCCACACAGAGACAGTAATCTTCCCAAACTCCAGTTGGGGTCATATTCATATGATTATTCCTTTTCATTTTTCCTCGTCACCTTAACGGAGGAGAAAGATTTGGGGAAAGCGAAATGAATTTAACGTGTGGATTAATGAGCATCAAGTAATTAGTATGCGGATAAGACTTAAGAGAGCCAATGGTCCCAGAAAAAGAATAACAAATGAGGATAAGATATCACAAGTGGGATAATTGCACGTTTGATACTTCAATTATCAATAAAAGCTGTTTTCGATTAATATTTACAACAACAACTATCCAGTATAGTCCCACAAAGTGGGGTCTGGGGAGGGTAATATGTAGACGAGCCTTACCCCTAATAACTAAACATATTTACAACAATAACGGCGACCCGGTATAGTCCCACAAGTGGCATCCGAGAAGAATAATATATACGCAGACCTTACTTCCACCCTGATGGGACTGTTTTCAATAGACCATCGGCTCAAAAAAAAAAAAGAAGAAATATATCGGTATCATCATGAAAATAATAACACAACATAAGAACCAGTGAATACATGAAAGGCAGCAATAATGACCAATTAATAACGCACGCTACTATGAAAATGGAAGAGTAGTGTAAACACAGCCTTAACCACTAGTAGTATAAGACTAAACCCTATCAGCCTAACCTCACACTGGAAGACTAAATATGCTCAACTACCTCCCAACCCTCAACCTTAATGCTCGACCCCCAAAGCTTCCCATCGAGTGCCATGTCCTCGGAGATCTTACGTCTCGTCATATCCAGCCTGATCAACTCTTCCAATACTTCTTAGGCCGCCCTCTACCACTCCTAGTGTTACGGGGGCGTTTTTGGTCAGTCCAAAGTCACTCCCATGATGCAGTCAAGTTGTGCACTTGACTCAGCCTTCCCTAAACACTTGCCAATTTTCAGCAAGTTTGACCTTAACAAATTTTTGGCAGCAATTCAATAAGAACACAAACATATACAGGAAAATCACAACTTTTGCATTAATTTCGAAAATATACAAAGGACCCTTCACTTTGCTATGAACACAATTCACAGCCCATTTTGACAAAGAATACAAGTCGTTCTTGGCCAACAGTAAGATCTGCCTAAGCCTAGCCTTAGTCCATTTTGAAACACTTTTTGTTTCCCACTTAGAATTTCACACAAAATTCACCACATAAATCTGACTAAGTCCAAAGGCCCTATTTGTAACATATATGCAGCCGTTAGGACTTGACAACACATTGACACTTGTTGTCTACAACCCTTGCCACTTGTCAGGCCAAGGTTAAATCAGTTCCTAACTTGTAGTTGACATCCCCAACTACTTAGGCCATGATATTCATGAAATTATAATGATACAATCATAAATCAGCCATGGGTACAAAGAGGTTATGACAAGGTAACCGCCAAGCTGCTTTGGCATGTGCCTTTGACTTGGTCAGCTATGCTTCACGCCTAAGGCTTGCTTTGTGACAATCCTTAGCTCATTTTGACATTTCGCCGCACCAATGTCTCGCCCGCAACCTGCTCCCATGATTTTTATGCACACGCCCGGTGCCACTGCCGCCGCACACCTCCTTGGCTGAGTTTCTGCCTTGCCCATGTCAACCGTTGTTTCCCTCACGCCATTTCTTGTATTTTCCTTCTTGTAGCCTTGACTTTGATATTGAAAGCATTTTCCATAATTCCGCATATCTACATTTTAGATTAGCCCACATTTGTTGCTGCCACAACCCAAAGTGCATGTTTCACTAATTTTGGCGCGCATACCATGCCATGCCACCCTAACATTGCCCACACAGCCTTGTCAAGCATTTTCCAAGCGTGTCTTGCGTGTCCCAAGACCTTAGACAATACTTGACCACAAGAGCCCTCAATGAAAATGCCTTGTCCGTCGCCTGCATGATCATTTTACCTGCGCACATGCTAATGACAAGGCCATCACGCCCCAATCCTTGCCACAGCCGTGCCCCACGCCCGATGGCAAAGAGTTAGGTCCTACCACCTAGTATCCACCAATGCCAACTGCCCACACTGCCTTACTGGGGCATCCAAGCTCCTCCTCTAAACAAGCCCAAACAATCTGAGTTTCGCTTTCTGCATCTTGTTATTAATAGGAGCCACACCCACTTTCTCCTGAATATCTTTATTCCTAATCATATCCATCCTAGTGTACCTGCACATCTACCACAACATCATCATTTTTGCTACTTTCTTCTTTTGGGTATGTGGGTTCTTAACTGGCCAATATTCAGCCCCATAGAACACCGACCTAACCACCACTATATAAAACTTACCTTTGAGTAGCAGTGGCACTTTCTTGTCACACAGGACTCCAGATGCTAACCTCTATCTTCATTCCTAATCTTATCTATCCTAGTGTGCCCGCAAATCAACCTCAGTATCATCATTTCTGGTACTGTCATCTTTTGGGTATGTATGTTCTTAACTGGCCAATATTCAGCCCCATACAACATGACCGGCCTAACCACCACTCTATAAAACTTACCTTTGGGTAGTAGTGGCACTTTCTTATCACACAGGACTCCAGATGCTAACCTCTATTTCGTCCACCCCACCCCTATATGGTGTGTGATATCTTCTTCGATCTCCTCAACCCCATGAATAACTTACCCAAGGTACTTGAAAATGCCTCTCTTGGAAATGACTTGTGATCCAAGCCTTATGTCCATGCGTTCTTCCCTCGACTCATCAGTGAACTTACATTCAAGGTATTCCGTCTACGTCCTACTCAACTTGAAACCCTTTAACTCAAGGGCCTGTCTCCAAACCTCCACCCTCTCATTAATACCACTCCACATCTCGCCAATCATAACAATGTCATTGTTGAATAATATACACCATGGCATCTCTCCTTGAATACGGTGCGTCAGTGCGTCCATCACCAGAGCAAACGGAAATGGGCTATGCATAGATCCTTGGTGTAACCCCATAACAACTGGAAAATACTCGGAGTCGCCTCCCACTGTCATAACCCGATTTTAGCTCCATCATACATGTCCTTAATCGCCCTAATGTACGTAAGTGGCACACCTTTAGCCACTAGGAATCTCTAAAGAACCTTTCTAGGGACCTTGTCATATGCTTTCTCTAGATCAATAAACACTATGTGCAGATCCTTCTTCCTATCCCTATACTGTTCCACCAACCTCCTAATAAGGTGGATAGCTTCCATAGTAGAACGGCCCGGCATGAAACTGAACTGATTTTCTGATACGGACACCGTCCTCCTCACCCTCGTTTCTACTACCCTCTCATACACTTTTATAGTATGACTCAATAGTTTGATACCCCCATAATTATTGCAACCCTGAATGTCATCTTTGTTCTTGTACAACGGAACTAGTGTACTCCACTCGTCCAACATCCTCTTCGTCCTGAAAATAATATTAAACAACCCTGCTAGCCACTTCAAACCTGCTCTACCCACACACCTCCAAAATTGAAACTAAGTATATTTAGTTTCAATTAAATAAAATTTGTGTTTTGGTCCCTTTATATAGGAGTTATATGACATTTGGACTTCAAGAACAATATTGCTTTCAATATGTAGTAACAAAAAAGATTTAGCATTACACATTGATAATTAAATGGTCATACACTTAATAGTTATTAAAATTGAGAAGATCACACTCAAAAGGATCTAAATTGCACATATATTTTAATTGAAATATTAAAATGTGCTTAACTAGAAATCACACGGACCAAAGTCATAATGTTTGGATATTTGATGGACTAAAAGTGGATATTTTCCTAAACAAATTAGGAAGATAAGAATTATAAATATTCAATTGAGACAGGAGGATGAGAAAGTCTGTTACTCGAAGTTAGAGGAGGACTTTGATTTTTAACACAAAGTTAAAAGATGTAAATGCTTAACTAAGACGCTATATTTTTATTGAATTTACATTTAACACTACAAAATATTTGTAAATATAATACTCACTAGCACAAAATACATAAATTCAGTTCTAGGGTTGGACTATACAAGTGTGTATGTTGGCTTTACCGTTAACTTTAAAGCATTGCCACAATTTGACATTTACTTTTTCCAAAGGTCATCTTCTTCAACAAAGTAAAACTTATTTGGGCCACATTTATTTCTCCTTTACGAATATCATTCTCTCCAATGACAAACGAGATCGCCTTAGAACCTGATTGTTTTCTGTCTTCTGCTCCACGTATCACTTTTTCATGTGATCATTTAATATATATATATATATATATATATATATATATATATATATATATATAACCCTATACAGATAGTCCCCCTTCTTTTTGGTGGCATAACTTTGTGTCTCAGAGAAGAAGGTAGAGATACCTTTTTTGACGGAAAATTCTCTGACCCCCTCTGAAAAGTTTCTACGGTTGATTAGATGCACGTCTCTCTCTATTTAATGCTCCGAACATGTATCATCCCATGATTAAGTAGCATTTTTTCTTGTTATCGACTTAATTATGGCCACACTCTTAGCCTCCTATTCCTTTATTTATATACATCAAACTTCTTCATTTATACTTCATAACTTTTCAAACTCTCTCGAACTCTCTTAGCTTAACTCATACTTGTCTTCAACTTTCCTAAATATCTTCTTTAGTGAAAACCTTTTAATTTCTCTCTTTTGATAACAATGGCATCTTCTTCCAAAAACCCTTGTTCCTAAAAAACAAAAGGTAATGCTGATTCGTTTCCCTCATATATCAAAATTGTCTTAAGCCTTGTTGCCTTATAGGTTGGTATTAAATGTTGCCCTCATTGAAGTAGTTTTACTTGTAAGTATTGTTAAAAATTGTTACCGTTGAGTTGGTAAAGTTGAGACAACCGAGCAGTTCGAGTTTCTATAATTGTCATGTTATTCTCCATTGCTGTACGATGGTTCTTTTGATGTATGATTTCTTGTAAATATTAGTTATTGAGTGATCACACCAAGCTCAGTATTACTTGGAAGACAAGCTCGAACAATTCCTAAGTTATAATATTAGAATTTTGATGACTAACTAATTAGCTAACAAATTAAAGAAGTAAATTAAAAACTAGGGATACTAAGGGTTGGAGAAAGGCCTAAAGTTATAATTTTTTTAACTGCCGGAATCCTTCCTGCTACATCTTCTATAATTTCTCCTAAGTATTTTCTATCAATCGTGAGTACCTTGAGTGTCATAACTCTCTCTCTCGAGAAATTACCACAATTTACTAGATGTATTCTCTCGAACTACACTAGATAGCACTAATTCACTGCTCTCTATGATTGCACCACGATTTCGTTACCTCTAATTCTGCCTTTAAACCCTCCCGATTAATCTTTCACATGCGTTAGGAGTGATGGTTTTCAACAAATACCTAAATATATACTCTCTCTCGAGTAGTACACACTAAATAGGCACAGTCAATTGATGGCCATTCAATCAACAACAACAAACACGTAGTTGAACAAGTAGGGAAATCCAACCGCTCAATTATGTAAAAACATAACAAGAATTCATCCTCTAAAGGTTTCCATCAAAATCCTAAATATTAAATTAGATTCATAATAGTATGCAAAAATACAATAATATAATTCGTAGCCAATAATGGAAATAGGAAGAAGGAAGTAAAAAACTCGTAGAAGAATTTTCCGCCTTGCTCCCAGTGTGTTCATGCTTCCTTAGGTCGAATCCCCGGTCTCCTTAGCCTTCTTAGGTCTAAATTATGTCAAAAGTATGTCAAAAGTGCAAAAATACCATTTTTCCATGTATATATCAAGTAGGGTCGGGCCCAAATAATTATACCTTCTCCAACGCGAAAAGGACACTTTTCAAGTCAGGACGTCCGCGGCCGCGTATTGGACAGTAGACCTGACTTCGGATTTTTCATAACGTTCCGTCCGAGGCCACATATTGGACCCAGATTTCACCCAGTGTTATTGGAATTTGGAAAAATGTAAAACATGAAAGATGTAGCCCTTTGGATTATCTTTTAAACCATATATTGTGGAAATCAAATAGAGTTCTGAGCTAAACGCTATGTGCATTTTATTTGATAGTGCGTAATATGACTACTCTGTTCTCTTTTTGTTCTTAACTATCATCCGTTAATCCTTAAACATGATATCGGCTTAATTCCTTGGGCTTTTACTCAGACTTCAAAGCTCCAATCACTTGAATTCATTCCATAGCATCCACATAGCTGGAAATCGCTCCTACAAGATATAAAACACATAATTAGTGCAAAATACTAGCGATTAAAACTCAAACTCAATTAAAGTGCAGTAAATTAAAGTGTAATAAATGAATAAAATACATAATTATGGCGTATCATCAACACCCCACACTTAAATCATTGCTCGTCCTTGAGCAATCAATTTATACTTTATGTAGACACAGCCTCTCTACAAAATTCTCCTAACTCATCACACCAAGAATACTTAAAATAGACTAAGCACAAAAGCATAACATCTTCACCTCAAGATTTGACTCACAAGTATCACACATTATTTACAACTCACCCACTTACTCTTACATAAAGGTCACTAACACTACCTTTCTTTCATGAATCAAATGCCCTCAGACAACAAAAGAGAGTAGTTCCACACAATAAAATTTAAGAACACTTAGGAACTCAAGATAGAAAGCATTCACTCACTCTCAGAAATAATATTCATGTGCCACAAAAGATGCACCATAGGCTTGCCCGTAGTGTACTACTCTACTAATCGAGCTCATTCAGTCTAGGATCAAGTAAGACTTTATTTGGTTGTAATGTAAGCTGCGGGACGAGTATGATACATTTGGATATAAAAGTGACTACACCTCCCTAAGAACTTTAATACATATACTTTAAAATTCAAGCCCATGCTTATGTCAAACTAAAACTACACCTTCACATAAATGTATAAAACCCCATACTTCTTTAAGAACAATTACATCAATAGTTACCACTTGTCAATGAATATCTGCACATAATACAACTATTTTTTCTTTCTTTTTTAATTCAAGTGGCTTTTACTTTTTCAAAATAATTCACATTTCTACTTATTTCATTAGTTCCACTCAAAAGTCAAATCAGCCACCCACATTTTAACTTTTACACAGTTCATAATAATTTAAGTGCTTATCAGAGGTTAGAAGGTTCAAATAGATGATTAATTCAAAAAATAGGTAAGTCTTGTTGTGATTTCCAAAGAAATAGGATTATAGACTCAACATGATTAACTACAATACATAACAATTAGGCAGGTAAAATATATATATCTGACTCAAACAAACACCTATATCATTTCCAAGACTTAATAAAACTACTATTTCCCTACGGGGCAAGTTCTAGACATCAAATGCAATGTATAGAATAACATAAAACCTTGCACACACATGGCACATAACTCACTCAGGATTGGACTCTAGTTAAGCAGTTAAACTAATTTAAAATCATACAATTTAAGGTACTTCTACAAGAGTCAAAAACTGAGCCTAAGTCTCACAACCAAAGTACTCACTATTCTAAAGGCATAACAAATTCAAGAGATATTGCTTCAATTCACTTCATCTCACACATGCTCTTGCTCCCAAAGAAAACTAAAACTAACTACACCCAGTTCAGATAAAACCCTTGGAAAAGAACTGCGGTATAAAGAAACTAAGGGAAAATTGATACACTACCTAATAAAAGAAAATCTTTTTGTGCATTGTCCCCAATGTATATTATAACTATAAGAGGGTAAAAGAAACTCTGTGGAGGGCCAAAGACTGATGCATTAGTAGCTCATGGGGTATTCAGACTTCTCCCAAGCTTGGTCCTTCGTGCGAGTATCTCACACTTAGTTCTAACCATTTGATTTGTTGTTGCTTCCTTCCAATAGCTTTGCTTTCAATGCTTATGAAAAATAAAAAAATTGACACTAAAAACATAATACAATTAGAGAAATAAAAAAAATAAAAGAAATCAATAAAGTTGTGCTGCCTCCAAAAAAGCGCTTGATTTAACGTCGCGACACGACATGAATCACTTTCTGCCTCCACCTTGAGCTTATTCATTGAATCCCAATTTTTACTTCAAGCTTATGATTATGCTATTGGGGCAGTACAAATTCTTGCGAGCCAAAAATTAGATCAAGTATTATGCACTTTTTGGCTCTCGATCGAGGAGTGTCACCTTGCCTAGACGGCCTTGAGGAATCCAAAATATAAGGCTCATCTACCTCTTCCTTGAACTCCTTTTATGCTCATAAGGATGAATTTTCATTTCACCATCTAAACATAATGTAGAGAAGTGTTTGGAATGAGGTACAACGCGCTCAAATACATGAACTTCAAGATTTTTAACCTCCTCAATACCAATCACAATAGAGTCAACTAAATTTGTATCTTTAACGTCCTTGGTTAACTCTAGTATTACTTCTTCAACATCGACATCCTAAACTTCTAGTTGGTTAGATTATTGGTTTTCTACTCTAACCTCCTCCATTTGCACCTCAATTTCAGTATTTAATTCATACTCTTCTTGGCTACTATTCACAATATTGGCTTGTCGAGCATTAAGTACCTAAACTAATTGACTCACTTGTGCCTCCAGGTTGTGAATAGCAGCATCTTGCCTCTATATGTGTAGTTGTTTCTCATCATTTTGTATAGCAAGGCATCTTAGCATATCCTTGATCTCTTTCAGGTCATCATCCCTGGGTTCTTTGTTCCTATTAACTTCACAAGAAAAAGAAGAACCATCAAAGTAAGGGGTTGGGGAAAGATAAGAAATATAAGCACAACCATTAAAATGACCATCTCGACCACCACACATATCACATACATTCCACACATAAGATTGAGTTGGTGTATATTACTCGCTTTCAGAAATATTTTAACTATTTTAACCCAGGTAGTTTCCACCACGATTCACACAAATAGTAGAATATCCAACCTCAGGATGCCATGTTTTTCAAATTAACAAGTAAAACAAGAAAAGATCAATACAACAAAACAATAATACAAGTTCAAACTTATAACCTAGCAATATGTACACCTACAACTACATTGTTAGTTCCCTATCAATGATGCAAAAGTTTGTTCATGACCAACTTTAGTCCTAAAAAGTATAAGCGGTCATTGCAAATATAATTCAGTCTAAAAGTTCGGAGTCGAGTCCTACAGAGAACTAAGGTTTTACCATAACTGTTCAATATTACTCGAAAGACAAACTTGAAAAATTTCTAAGTTATAATATTAAGATTTTTATGTCTAACTAATTAACTAACAAATTAAAGAGTTAAACTAAAATCTAGGATACTAAGGGTTGAAGAAAAAATTATGAGGCCTAGAGTTATGATTTTTTCAATTGTCGGAATCCTTTCGGCTACGTCTTTTATAATTTCGCCTAAGTATTCTCTATCGATCTTGATTACTCTGAGTGTTGTAGCTCTCTCTCTCTCTCTCTCTCTCTCTCTCTCTCTCTCTCGCAACTACCACAATTTACTAGATGTATTCTCTCGAACCACACTAGCTAGAACTAATTCACCGCTCATTATGATCACACCAAGGTTTCGTTATCTCTAATCCCGCCTTTAAACCCTCCGTATTGATCTCTCACATGTGTTAGAAGTGATGTTGTTCAACCACTACCGAAATGTATACTCTCTCTCGAGTAGTAAACACTAAATATGCACATTTAATTGATGGCCATTCAATCAACAGTGACAAACACGTAGTTAAACAGGTAGAGAAATCCAATGATTCAATTATAAAAAAATATAACAATAATTCATCCTCCAAAAAGTTCCATCAAAACTCTACATAACAAATTATCTATTCATAATAGTATGCAAAAATACAATATTAGAATTCATAACCAATAATAGAAATAGGAAGAAGGAAGTGAAAAACTCGTGGAAGAATTCTCCGCCTTGCTCCCAGTATGTTCATGCTTCCTTAGGTTGAATCCCCGGTATCCTTAACCTTCATAGATCTAAATTATATCAAAAGTATGTCAAAAGTTCTAAAATGCCATGTCAGCATGCTTGCGGACGCAGATTGGATCGCGAACCTAACCGCGGATTTTTCATAACGTTCCGCAGCCACGGATTGGACCATGGATTTCACCCAGATTTTTTGAAATTTGGAAAAAATTAAAGCGAGAAAGTTGTAGTCCTTTGAGTTATCTTTCAAACCATATATTGTGGAGAGCAAGTGGAGTTTTGAGCAAAACGTTATGTGCATTTTACTAGATAGTTAGCAATATACCTAATCGATTATCCGTTTGTTCTTAACTATCATCCTTTGATCCCCCAACACATTACCTACTTAATTCCTTGGGAATTTACTCAAACTTCAAAGCTCCAAATTACTTGAATTCATTCCATAACATCTACATAATTCGAAATTACTCCTACAAGGTATAAACACGCAATTAGTGCAAAACAGTAGTGATTAAAGCTCAAACGCAATTAAAGTGTAGTAAATTAGAGTTTAATAAGTGACTAAAATACGTAATTATATCCTATCATCATTGAGTTACTACTTTTAATTAACATTATTTGGGGAGAATGTCTGGGGAACTAGTTGCATGTCGCAACGGAAATTGAAATCTAATGAGTTGAAATGTTAGAATAAGGATGTCTATTATATTGACAGATGATTATATGGTGGAGTTGAGTTGCGCACCACAATGGATAGTTTAAAGTTAATATTGTGGGATCAGATTGCACGCTGCAACATATCGATAAAAGTAATAATTGTTTGTGACTATTGAATGGGCCTTGGTTGTTGAGATGAGTTATATGACTGGTTATTCAGGACTCTGTACCGATTGATTTGAGTTTCATTTGTATGAGTTACCTGCTTTACTTATAGTCTTGTCTTTCTGTTATTATTATAATTCTTGCATACATGTTAATGTAAGTGACCCGTTAGCCTCGTCACTACTTTGTTGAGGTTAGGCTCGGCACTTTCGGAGTACATAGGTCGGTTGTACTTATACTACACTCTATACTTCTTGTGTAGATACTGGAGTTTGTCCCAGCAGCATACCGTAGACTTGCTCAGATCCAGCTATCCAGAGGAGACTTGAGGTATAGTTGTGCGACGTTCGAAGCTCTGAAGTCCCCTTGTATTTCTTTTAGCTGCTCATTTGATTCAGACAATTGTGTTTATTTCAAACCATTATTTGTAGTATGTTAGACGCTTATGTATTCATGACACCGAATTCGGGGTTGTATTTGAATTTTGTCACTTATTTGCTTATTTATCTTGTTTCAGACTATTCAATTTCTTTATTGTCATATCGTATTTAAAGCTGTTAAAAATAGTTAGTAAATACATCTAATGTTATCTTATCTAGCAAGTTATATAAGGTGCCATCCCGAGGGTGGAAATGAGTGGAAATTCTGAATAGTAACATTAACAACTCAAGATATAAACAGCTAGCGTAAAGAACAAACATTCCATTTATGTCTTATGATAGCTTAGGTGTTGGGGGGTATGTAGATCGATTGGGCGTTGGTAAACACAAATTTAAGAGAAAAACAACCTCTATTACTCATAAGAATAGATTACACGAGTATTTACAAAACTCAAAAAAAACTCTCTAAAACTCACAAACGAGGATCACTCTCTAGGATCACTCTTGTTCTCACTCTTCTTGGTGATGAACACTCTAATTTTTTGTGATGATTTATAATGAAGGCAAGCACCTCTATTTATAGCAAAAATGGTGAGGGTTTTTTTCGAAAATTCCTGTGTGAATAAGGAAGCTTCCCATGGAGGCTATGGTTGGCTTGTTCAACCATTGTGGGCTGCCCGTGTGAATAAGGAAGCTTCCCATGGAGGCTGTGGTTGGCTTGTTCAAAGTTTGCTAGTTTGAACAACTAGAAGTACGGCTGGAAGTCATCAATTCTCCCCCTCCAGCCGTATCTGAAATAAACATCCCGGCTATGTCTCTGCATAACTCTAGCTTTTCTCGAGTCACTACCTTTGTTAACATATCAGCTGGATTCTCTTTCGTATGGATCTTCACTAGTCTCAACAGTTGTCGATCCATTAGCTCACGTATCCAATGTTAGCGAATATCAATATGTTTTGTACGGGAATGGTACATGGAGTTCTTGCTCAAATCCAAAGCACTCTGACTGTCACAATGTACCTTGTACTCCTTTGGTTTGACTCCAACTCTTGGAGATAACGCTTTAGCCACAACATCTCTTTTCCAGCTTCAGCGGCAATAATGTATTCTGCTTCGGTTGTGGATAAAGCAACACACTTCTGCAGCCTAGACTGCCATGAAACAGCTCCCCCTGCAAAAGTGTAAATGAATCCTGAAGTAGATTTTCTACTATCAAGATCTCCGTCCATATCTGCATCTGTATAGCCTTCCAAGATTGGATCAGCTCCCCCGTAACAAAGACATAATTTCATTGTACCCTTAAGATACCTAGGAATCCACTTTACTGCCTCCTAATGCTCTTTCCCGGGGTTGGAGAGAAAACGACTCACCGTTCCCACTGCGTGAGCAATATCGGGCCTTGTACACACCATAGCATACATTAAACTTCCAACTGCTAAAGAATATGGTAATAACAAAATATCCCCAATCTCTTCCTTGGATGAGGGATAGGAACTCTTGCTCATCTTGAAATGGTTGGCTAATGGAATGCTAACTGGTTTGGCATTGTTCATATTGAACCGTGCAAGCACTCGTTCAATATACTTCTCCTGAGATAGCCATAACCTCCGGTTCTTCCTGTCTCGGGTGATCTGCATTCCCAATATTTTTTGAGCCGGTCCTAAGTCTTTCATGTCAAAAGACTTAGGGAGTTCCTTCTTCAGCTGGTTGATCTTCGTTGTGTCTTTCCCCACGATCAGAATATCGTCTACATATAGTAGAAGAGCAACGAAATTCCCGTCTGAAAATTTCTGAATGTAAACACATTCATCTGCTACAGTTTTCTTGTACCCTTGACTCACCATGCACGAGTCAAACTTCTTGTACCACTGTCTTGGTGGCTGCTTCAAACTGTACAAACTCTTCTTCAGCTTGCACACGAGGTTATCTACTGAAACCTCAAAACCTTCGGGCTGCTGCATATAGATTTCTTCTTTTGAATCTCCATGAAGAAACGTTGTCTTCACATCCATCTGTTCAAGCTCCAAGTTCATACTTGCGACCAATCCAAGTATGACTCTGATTGAAGTCATCTTGACTACGGGTGAAAAAATCTCATCAAAGTCGATTCCCTTCTTCTGCTGGAATCCTTTGACTACCAATCGTGCTTTGTATTTCACCACTTTTCCACCGCCATCTTTCTTCAGCTGGAACACCCATTTATTTTTCAGTGCCTTCTTCCCTTTTGGAAGTTCTACGATCTCATAAGTCTGACTTTCTGCAGAGATTCCATCTCGTCTAGTTTTGCGAGCAACCACTATTCTTTGTCCTTATGAGATACTGCTTCATGGAAACTCTCTGGTTCTCCATCTTCAGTAAGTAGAAGATATTCAAATTCAGGATATCTTCTCGATGGAATCCAACCTCGTTCAGATCTACAAACTTCTAGAATATGAGGAGATCCACCATCACCTGAGTCTTGTGATGGTACTGGAACATCTGGCAGAGCGGGTTGTGGCTCCCCCTTCTCAACACCATCTTCTTCCTCATTGTCTTCTACTTCTGGAGTATCTTCTGGCACTGTATCTTCATTTCTCATGAATGATTCTGCTGTTGCCTCTGGCACCTGAGGAGCAACATTTGGCTTCTGAGATATTGTGGGCTTTTCAATATCTTCTATTGTCTGGTTTTCATGGAACACTACGTCCCTACTTCTGATCACCTTTTTCTCCTTTTATCCCATAATCTGTATCCAAATTCTTCATCTTCATAGCCTATGAATATGCATGGAGAGGTCCTTGCATCTAGCTTCTGCCTGCTCTCTTTAGATACATGTGCGTACGCCAAACATCCAAATATTCTCAAGTGAGAATATGATGGATCCTTTCCAGACCAAAGTTTCTCCGGAACTTCAAAATTCAATGGCACTAATGGAGATCGGTTGATCAAGTTACAGGCAGCTCTAACTACTTCTCCCCAGAATGGCTTTGGCAGCTTTGCCATACTGAGCATGCTCCGAACACGTTCCATGATTGTTTGGTTTATTCTTTCAGCTACACCGTTGTGTTGAGGGGTTTGTGGGACCTTCTTCTCATGTCGAATGCCATATGATCTGCAATAGGCATTGAACTGCCTGGAAGAGTATTCACCTCCATTGTCGGATCGAAGACACTTCAACTTTTTTCCTGTCTCACGTTCTACCATGACATGGAACAGTTCGAAGTAATCGAACACTTGGTCCTTCGTCCGTAAGAAATACACCCACACCTTTCGAGAAGCATCATCAATGAACATTAGAAAGTATCGATTGCCGCCGAATGATTCAACCTCTAAAGGACCGCAAACATCAGAGTGTACCAGACTGGGTAACTCTGATCTTCTCGTTGAAGAGGAATTAAACGAGACTCTATGTTGCTTACCAAACAGACAATGATTGCAAGGATTTAGTACAACATCATTGTCAACATTGATGAACTCCTTTTTTATTAGGGTAGACAACCATTTCTCACTCATGTGGCCGAGTCTCTGGTTTCATAAATTTTGAGAAGCCTCATTTTCTGCAACGTGCCATATTATTGAGAGTAAAAGCAAGAAGGGTGAAGCTGTGCCAATTATTGAGAGTAGAAGCACGAAGGGTGATGCCATGCCGTATCATTTGAGAGTAAAAGCACAGAGGGTGATGCCGTTCCATTTCATCTGTATTGTTATGTTTGTATGTTATGGTGAGGTCATGGCACGAAGGATGTGCATGTGAGGACGACAGACATGCATTTTGATGTTATATCTATTTCCCGTGTATACGGTTGTGCCCTTACCTTGAGTTGTTATTGTTGTATTTATATATTTGGGGTGTCTTGCTGTTATTGTTTTGTACTTGACATTTATCTTGATTGTTTTTGCACAGTGCATGCCTTTTACTTGTTTAACTTACAATTACTCGGCCTATTTCTGTTTTATATTATATGTTGTATCTATTCTATTGCACTTCAGTATACGACTCTCACTATGCTAGCCATTCATGCCCTTACTTGTTAATTTGTAAAGAACATGCTTTTTCTTCTTAATTGTTATATTTGTACTTAGGCCTCCAACATGGTAGGTAATTGAAGTTGATATTTACTGCTTTCTAATTTTTGTTGTCACTCACGTGCTTTGTGCTTAGTCCTTTACTAAGACCCACATGTGTATCCTTGTCCACGGTTGCTACTTGCATAATTACTACTTAGAAGTTCCAATTATTGTGTTCTCGTGATATGGTTGGTTTTGTTATACGATCACTTGGGAAAGATGACTTGAACGCACAGAGTGTTGCCGTGCTAATTGAATTGTTACATAGTTTCATTTATACATGATGAGGATGAGACAAAAGCACGAAGGTTGTTACCGTGCCATGTGATTTGATATTATTTATATTTTTGACATATATCTCACACCAGGAAAGATCGTAAATATTCTAATGTGGTTCTTTACAGTATTCATTGTCTGACTCGCCGGGTTGTATTTGATACTTTTATTAGTTATACTTTGAATTGCTTTACTGAGAGAAAAAGAAAGAAGGGTGATGTCATGCCATATTATTTAGAGTAAAAGCACGAAGGGTGATGCCATGCCATATCATTTGAGAGTAAAAGCACAGAGGGTGATGTTGTGCCATTTCGTTTGTATTGTTATGTTTGTATGTTATGGTGAGGTAATATAACGAAGGGTGTGAAGGTAAGGACGACAGACATGCATTTTGATATGACATCTATTTCCCGTGTATACGGTTGTGCCCCTTACCTTGAGCTGTTATTGTTGTATTTATATATTCGGGGTGGCTTGTTGTTATTGTTTTGTACTTGACCTTTATCTCGATTTTTTTGCATAGTCCATGTCTTTACTTGCTTAACTTACAATTACCAGGTCTATTCTTTCTTTTATATTATATGTTTTATCTATTTTATTGCACTTCAGTATAAGACTTCCATAATGCTAGCAATTCATATCCTTACATGTTAATTTGTAAAGAACATGCGTTTTCCTGTTAATTGTTATATTTGTACTTAGGCCTCCAACATGCTAGGTAATTGAAGTTGATATTTACTGTTTTCCAATTATTGTTGTTACTCACCTGCTTTCCTCTTAGTCCTTTACTGTGACCCATATGTGTATCCTTGTCCACGGTTGCTACTTGCGTATTTGCTACTTAGAAGTTCCTATTATTGTGCTCCAATGATATGGTTGGTTTTGTTGTACGATCACTTGGGAAAGATGAGTGGAACACACGAAGAGTGTTGCTGTGCGAATTGAATTGTTACAAAGTTATACATGGTGAGGATGAGATAAAAGCACGAAGGGTGTTACCATGCCATACGATTTTACATTATTTACATTTTTGGCATATATCTCATACCAGGAAAGATTGTAAATATTCTATTGTGGTTCTTTACAGTATTCATTGTCTGACTCGCTGGGTTATATTTGTTACTTCTATCCATCATACTTTGAACCGCTTCACTATTTATCTAATGTAAATGTTATTTAAATAAACATCTGTTTAACTAAAATCATCGTCACTACTTTGACGAGGTTAGACAAAACACTTACTAGTATATGGGGTGTATTGATACTGCACTTTTGCACGTCCTGTGCAGATTTTGGAGCAGAGTTGTTGGTGACATCGGGTGCTGATTAGAAGATGTTCGTGCATTTTGATATACTTTCCACTTGTCCTTGGTAGTTTAGATTATTGCTAATCTGTTTATGTAATCTTCAAACAAAACAAGAATTTATTTGTATCAGTTTTGAAGTTCCAAATCTGAAAAGCTCGTGATTCGTTACTACTTGGTCTTGGTTACTTTGTGAATAATCAGTTATCTATTTCTATCCTTTTATATCTCAGTTGGGTGGTATTTTTTGCTAGTTGGCCTACCTTGTGGGTTCAGTTAGGTTCCATCACGAGTCGTGGTTTTTGGGTCGTGATAAGGTAGTATCAGAGCACTAGGTTCATAGGTTCTATGGGTCATGAGCAAATGTATATTAGAGTCCTACGGATCGGTATGATGATGTCCATACCTATCTTCGGGAGGCTGCAAGGCATTTAGGAAAAATTTCCCTTTCTTCTTTTCTTATCGTGCGACCTTGTTTCAGCTTGAAACCTACGACTTCTATTCTTCCCGATCGCTCATATGTGATGTTGTGCGCTTAGTATTTGCTATATACCGATGATCCCGATGCTGAAAATAGATGATGATGGGTTGTAGATGTTTGATTATCATCACAATGTATTGTCTAGCCTTTGAGGTAGATGTAGTGTTAAATCTTCTATTCGTCCATTTATGGTGTGATGCGGGTTTATATGGCTGGTTGGTAGGTGCAGATTTGGAAAAATTGGTTGGTGGCCTAGCTATTGTGATTAAGGTAAGTTTATGGCAAGGTGTCAATATAAGTATAACCGGCGAGCCACCTTCTGCAAGATGGGTTTGGATCGTGTGTCTCAAATGAAGTGTTCTATGGCTTCGAACAAAGTGGTAGAGGCTGTAAATGATGGAGAATTATAGGATCATGGGCCATACCAGTTTAGGAACTGATATATATTCTGTTTATTTATTTGAATAGGCATATCTTGATGAAGCACAGGTTTCTCAACGCGTATTAGATGCATATTAAAGATCAAAACAGGATGAATGGATTTGAGGACTTTTGAATTTGTCTACGGAGCAGTGAATGGTAATTAGATATGCGGTATTTCCTTTTTAATGAGGGTCTACATGTGAATGTGGAAGTGATGTGAGAAATGGCTTCGAGTTCCCAGGAGGTTCCCTTAAGACGGGCATATTAGGTTGAGTTACTTTCGGGTTGTCAGTCTACATGACCTGATTGAGTTAGAGGCGATTGATTCTTATTCCTCTATTATGTCTTAATGAGTTTTGACAGATTTATCATGGCTATGATCACGGTCGGAGTTGATGATTTCTACGTGTATAAAGGCTATATTGCGTGTGATGGCATTTTCCTGGATTGGGTTAAATGAAAGATTCTAGGTTGATGAGTTGTTCTATTTGCTTATGGTTTAGAGTTGACTAAGAGATTTTCGTAGTGTAGCGAGTGCCATATTAGAGGTGATCCGCCGTGTGGGGTTGAAATTGCAGTTATAAGGTTGTAGATAATTTTGGAAGGAATGATATGAGTTCTTAATGTCTCGAACGATTTCGGGTGTTTAAGGTTTTGCTAGCACTATGTGTTCTTCTCGGAGTAGGGTTGGCCTGTTGACAAGTACCATATGTTTTAACTTATGGGGGGTTTTTCTATGAGATGACGGAGTATGAGATACGTGTCAGCCATTGAGTAGCGGTATTGAGATTGGGTATGAAAATTTTGGTATTCATGAGGCTCAGTGATTGAATGTTCTTGTTGGTAGATTATTCCTGTATTACGAATTTAGAAGAAATGCAGGGTATTGGATGATTGAGGATAGGTATTATGGGAAAGTTGCTACGGACATTTGTAGGGTTATTACATGTTTGAGGAAGATCAGAATTTGGTTTAGGGATTATTTTGATCTTAATGAGAATCTGTATTCTGTATCGGATCGGACTTGTTTGTTTTGCGCAGTTGTTGCCATGTATATATCATCAGGTAGAATGAATGTTATTCATGCCTTGGTTTATGCTATTTTTTTTCTCTTTTATACTATGGCGAGTTGTGAGGGTTACATGATTCATCCTAAGCATATTGTGATTCAGTTTAGGCCTCATGACATTATAGGTGAGATAGCCTTTTTGATGTGGATTTGCTTATTGCACCATAGTTGTGATTGTCTTTCTCAGTATTGTTTGTTCCTAATAATTTTTCCCATAGTTATATTTATATGCACTCAACTTTGCTTGATATTGACGCACGTGTGATCATTGAGCCCGAGCATTATGACTCGAAGAGTACCAGATATGGATTGATATGCTGGGGAATAGGTTGACGCCACAACATTACAATGATAAGATGTGACTTCTTATTTCTATTTTGTGTATGTTGGTTTCATCTTGTTGATGATAGTTCATAGTAAAGTGTAAAACAATTACCCGGCTTGTGTTAACTTGCTTAGCAGTTTTCTTATTTAGAATTCTTACTGTTATCTGTCATGTCTGAATTTTTACTTATTAGTATACAAAATCGAGTTTTGCCTGGCTCCATATGATTGTTGTTGGTGCTTATTGGTGTGTCTGCTTGTATTGGCTGAGATGATGTTCCTAGAACTGAGATTTGCACTATTGTATTGGGATAAGGAAGGTTTAGAGGAATAAAACTACATTTTGTTGAGGATGTAGGTAATGGCCTTGGTCGGGCAAGTGAGTTTCTTAGCTTATTGAACAGATAAGTGGTTAAGAAGGTTCATTATAGGTAGGGCATGAAGGTTTTGAACAAGGTTCTAATCAGTATGGGGTTTACTATCGGCATTAGATTTGTTTTAGATTTGGTTTGGGTAGTAATAATGGCCAGCAGCTGCTAATAGGAGTGTCGAAGTGATGGAGTACGTCATGTGATTATATTTTGTGTTATGGTTGTGACTTGATACAACTTGTTCAGACTTATACAATGTGTGGCTATGGGGTTCAGATCTTGTAATGAATTCTGGATGATAGAGATGGAGTTCTAAGAATTAAGGCCAAAGTTCAAATGAGGACCTCTAATTATGTTGTGTTGGCGGGCTTGTGTGGATCAGAGTACCGTGTGGTCGCCCCCAGGTTTATGCTTAGTAATGTTATGCCATGATCTAATAGCTTTGGAATGGGTCCTAGCACGTTCGAGGACGAACATGAGTTTTAGTGGTGGATTATATAACGACCCAACTGGTATTTTTGAGTATCTACACTTCGCTCGGTGATTTAAAGCCAAACTCCATGTTTCAAAGCCTTTAGAGCCTCATTCTATCCTTCTTTTATTTGCGTGCGTAGTTCGGGTATTGACCTGGGAGGCTTATATGCAACGAAAACACCCGGTAAAAATAATAATTTTTGCCTAAAAAGTTTATTTTAGTTGATTTCAGTCAACATTTTGAGTAAATGGATCCAAACTCGTATTTTTATGATCCCGATGGGTCCATATTAAAATATGGGATCTCGGTGTATGCTCGGAATCGAATTATGAGGTCCCTAGCTTAAGTTATAAATTTTGTACTGAAAATTAAAAGTCTGAAAAAGCTAATGCTTTTAAGAATTGATTGAATGTTTGGTATTGTTGGTATCAAGCCCGTATTTTAGTTTCGGAGCTGGGTACCGGTTCAATATAATATTTTTGACTTATTTGTAAAATTTTGGGGGAAATGGAGTCTATTTGACATGATTCGGACATTCAGTGGTAAAAAAAGAGATTTTCAAAGATTTTTTGAAAATTGCATTTGATTTGGTTTTCAATTCATAGTTCTAGGCGTTATTTTGGCGATTTTATCGCGCGAGCTAGTTCGTATGATGTTTTTAGAATGGTGTGCACTTTTGGTTGATGTTCCGAGGGGCTTGGGTATATTTTGGATCATTGGTTGAGAGACTAGTGAAATTAAGAAACTTAGTAGTTTGACCATGGTTAATATCGGGTTAAGATGACCTCTTTTTAGTGTTTTGAGTGTGCGAGCAGGCCTGTTGCATGTTTTATGATTGAAATTCATATAATTTGTGTTTGGGAGGTTCTGGATGAGCTTCGGGTTACTTTGGAGAAGTTTGGGTTTTGCTGGTTTCTGGTGTGACTATTCATTCGCAATTGCGAAAACATTGTTCATCCGCAATTGCCAACTATTTTTACGGTGATTGCGGAAATGCTATTCATTGGGAAATGCGAAGTTTTTTTCTCAAATGCGACATCTACAGTCTGTTAAGTGCTGAGAATTTCGAGTTTTTGCTTCATTTTTTTTTTCATATTTTTGAACCCTAGCTTCGAGGTGAGGCGATTTTGAGAGGGGATTTTCATTCCAAATTATTGGGTAAGTATCTTTAATAATTTTTTTAACTATTTCATGATTTTATACAAGATTTAACATCAAATTCATGGGAAAATTATGAAAAGATTTTGGAATTTTGCCAAAATTTTTAAAAATGAAAATTTGAGATTTGGGAGTCGAATAAAACTCAGCTTTTAAAACAAAATACATATTTGGACTCACGGGGCTATGGGTAGTCAAGACCTACATTTGGACCCGAAGTTTGATCGGGCGGGCCCGGGGTTTGACTTTTGTTTACTTTTTAGAAATTAAAAAAAAATTATAGCTTTATTAATTAAAATTATTTTTTCTTAAATCTTGTGGTGTATTCAAGTCTTCATTAGCTAGATTGTGTCGAGTGGAGGCGAATTTGTAGAGGAAAAGGCTAAGTTGATTTTTGAGTTAGTCGGATCGAGGTAAGTATTTTTGTCTAGCTTTGTTAGGGGAATTTTTTCTCTTATTTATCATTGTTTGCTACTTGCGGGGGTGATACATATACGAGGTGACGAACGTATATGTATGTGCCGGGGTTAATCATGCTCGGGAGGTGGATTATGTTATATTTGTATTTGTATAATTTTGTGACATTCTACTAAATGCATTGTTTGACTCTTAGATACTAAGGAAATAATATTAAATGATATATATCAAGACTTAGTTTGTCATAACTTGATCAAACTTGATGTAAATTGTAAGAATACATTGATGTATCTAATTCGGCCATCTCTATGAGAAGTCATTACTACATTACTACAACTGAATTTCTTGAGATGCTAGGCTTTATACTTGTGTTGTGGATCATTTTTGAGATTTGTAGAAGTATTTGAATAACACAGTTCTTGAGGGTTGTTGAACCATTATTAACTTGGAAAGTTATGATTTGGAATGCGTTTGGGATATCCGTTTAAGCACTCTCCTTGATGTTATTCGTGCTTCCTGCCTTATTTGTCATTGATACTCATATGCTTGGTAGAGTGTAAAGCATAAAAGGTGATGGCGTACCATTATATATACATTATCATGTGAGGGAGAGTTTAAAGCACGGAGGGTGATGCCGTGCCATATCATTGAGAGTAAAAGAATGAAAGATAATATCGTGCCATATTATTGAGAATGAAAGTATGAAGGTTGATGCCGTGCCATATTATTGAGAGTAAAAGCACGAATGGTGCTATCGTGCCACAATATTTAGAGTAAAATCACGAATGGTGATGTCGTGCCATTTCATTTGTATTGGTATGGCACGAAGGGTGTTTTCTTGCAGGTGACGACGGGGGACATGCATTTTGGTGTGATATCTGTTTCATGTGTACACGGTTGTGCTCTTACCTTGAGTTGTTATTGTTGTATTTACATATTTAGGGTGACCTATTGTTATTGCCCTATACTTGACCTTTATCTCGATTGTTCTTCACTATCCATGTCTTTTACTTGCTTAACTTACAATTACCAGGTCTATTTCTGCTTTTATATTATATGTTGTATCTATTCTGTTGCACTTTAGTATAAGCCTTCCACTATGCTAGCCATCCATGCCTTTATTTGTTAATTTGTAAAGACCATGCGTTTTTATTTTATTATATTTGTACTTAGGCCTCCAACATGCTAGTGAATTGAAGTTGATGTTTCCTATTTTCCAACTGTTGTTGTTACTCACGTGCTTTCCGCTTAGCCCTTTACGGTGACCCATATGTGTATCCTTATCCACGGTTGCTACTTGCATATTTCCTACTTTGAAGTTTCTATTTTTGTGTTCTTGTGATATGGTTGTTTCTGTTATACGATCACTCGGGAAAGATGAGTTGAACGCATGAAGGATGTTTCCGTGCTAATTAAATTATTACATAATTTTATTTATACATGGTGAGGATGAGATAAGCACGAAGGGTGTTACCATGCCATGTGATTTGATATTTTGAAATTTTTGACATATATCTCATACCAGGAAATATCATAAATATTCTATTGTGGTTCTTTACAATATTCATTGTCTGACTCGCCGGGCTATATTTGTTACTTTGATCCGTTTTACTTTGAACTGCTTTTTATTAATCTAATGTACATACTATTTAAATAAGCATCTTCTTAACTAAAAGTCTTGCTACTGCTTAGACGATGTTAGGCAAAATACTTACAAGTACATGGGGTAGATTGTACGGATACTACACTTTTGCACGTTTCATGTAGATTTTGGAGCGGAGTTACTGGTGACGTCGGCTGCCGATTCAGAAGATGTTCATGCATTTGAATATAGCTACCACTTGCCCTTGATAGTTTAGATTATTGCTAATCTATTTACGCCATCTTCAAACAGAACGTGTATTTATTTGTATCAGATTGGAAGTTCTAAATCTTAGAAGCACTACCTGGTCTTGGTAAATTTGTAAATATTCAGTTATTTATTTTCTATCCTCTTATAATCTTAGTTGGATGGTATTTTCTGGTAGTTGACTTACTTAGCAGGTTAAGTTAGGTGTCATCGCGACTTGTAATTTTTAGATCGTGACAACTTTACTCGGGGGTTTGGCGTAACTCAATAATATTAGCTCAAATTCACTATTTGTGTTAAAAGAAATCATTTAATATGTATAATAATTTAACCTGAACTCAATGAGTTGCCTTCTTAAAAATTCAGAACTCATAAATTTTGTTATCCTATCTCCACCCTTTGGAGTATTCCGCCCGTGACAGATTGAACTTTCTACAAAAACATCTTATGCTGGAGATTTTATCCCACGAGTAGTCCAAATTTATGTTTCAAGAATTTACCGTCACTTACACTTGCTTGCCACAATTTGTTTTCACCTTAAGAAACATGTTTACCAAAACATTGTTACTGATAACCATCAGTTCTCTGGATTCTGGATAAACAACGCCTAGTATATTATTGAAAAGTCAAACATGCAAAGATTACAACTCGAATCATATATGGGCTTGATATAGGAATATTCCTTCATTTTACATCTAGTTAGAGGCCCGTTTGGCTTAGCTGATTTATAGTAGCTGATAAACATTACGTGCTGAAAAACACTTTTAAATGCCGAAACTGATTTAAAAAGTAAGCAGTTACGTGTTTGGATAAAAATGCTGAAATTAATAATAAGCAGCTGAAGAATGGAGTATACAAAGAGTTTTGTTTTAAAAATAAGTATATTAGGGATAAAATAGTAAATATTTTAGTCAAACTTAAAGTCCTTATAAGCTGAAATTTGATAAGATGGGGGAAACCAACTTATGACTTTTGGCTTATTTTTGGCTTATAAGCACTTAACTTATAAGCACTTTTAATGTTACTAAACGCATAGATAAACCAAAAAGTACTTATAAGCTAATTTAACCAGCTTACAAGCTTAGCCAAACACCCTCTTAATCTTTAATTTGCATCATTGGCTTCTAAAACAAAGCCTTGGATATGATTCAAGCTTTCAGTAAAGACTTTCTTGGGATGTCTAACCTATCAAATCAACTTCAGAAAGGTTTATCTGGTAAATAGGCCCACTCTGACTATTCGGTTGGGCTAGTGCTGAAAAGGTAGTTGGGCCAGGAGTTAAATGCAAAAATATTGCAGAAATATGACAGTATATGGTGTAGGCTTTAATTTTTGACCTTCGTAAGCAGAATTTTAAGGTCAAAAATTAAAGTATTGCTAAGGGAAAATGAGTGGAAATATTGAGCTAGGGGCTAAAGGTTAAAATAAAAAATTGGTAGAATTTGGCGTGCATATAGAAAAATTATGCCGACTAAGTACCAGAGAGTTCATTAATGAGAGAAATATTGACAATGACTTCTCTAACATTTTTCTCACAATCTTTTCCTTTAGAATCTGTAATATGCTACTATATCTTTTCATATTCATTAGGTTGAACCATTACACTATCCGAAGATCGCGGTAGACTTGTGAGTTTCTGCACAAGAAACATAAAGTGCCGGATGTCCGTGTGAAAAGTCTTAGGAGCTTGAGCGTAAATGACAATAGGAGCACATTTTTATTTTTGTTTACATGCCGAACCGGATTATTGTATATATACATTGTATTATTTGCTAGAAAAAAATAGACTTTCTATCTTCTTAAAAGTAAAAATAAGATCTACGTACATATTGTACTTCCCAAATTTCACTCGTAGGATTATATTAATTTTTTGTTGTTGTTGTAGTAGTATTATTTGTTAGAAAATGTTACTAACCTATGTAGCTAAGAATATTTTTGTACATAGTGATGTCGGGTGGCATTCCTCTGTTGTCTCTGACACTGCCACTTATTCAGAAATAGTCCTAATACTTGAAGAATTATATCGATAGGTGGAGCTCTCACATGCACATGGTAAAAGTTACTGTAGTCATTAGGCATGCAAACACTCATGCAGTTTGTAGGTTCACATGCTTTCTGATTTGCTATTGTCCAACAATGCCGGAGCATCAATGAATTTTCTCTACAGTTTTTTACACTTTAATCTAAGTAGAAAATTCTCTTTTTTCCTCCATCCATACGTATTTCTTACATTTCAAATGTGGAAATTGAGTAAAATTTTATGTGATTCGATAAACAAAAAAAATGGCCACGCTTGGATGCACTAGTCTTCCAAAAGATAACGACCAGATGAAAACACTGCCCCAATTCATTGGTTCCCATGACAGCAAAATGACGTGGGTTGTATCTATATTCGCTTTTTGGATCACATTTTAATTTGTATTTGTTTTGTAAAAAAAATTACAAGCGTGTTTATTTTTCGCGTAAAATCAGGTTTTGGGGCTAAAAATAGCAAAGACAATCACGCAAATTTTAACATTCTAGTAGACAGATCTAAAATTGTTTGTAATTGGTGAACTTAAGCATTCGACTAACTGAAGTTTTGTTCTCTTGGCTGAACTTCAGCATGTTTAGCTGAAGTTTTGTCCTGGATTCAATAGTTTTGTCGTAAAGTTTTTTCAAAAAAACTTCAGCAGAAGATGTTGAAATTCTTTAGTTTATTTGTAAAAACTTCAGCACTAAATAAGCTGAGGTTTTGTCCTGTATTTATTAGTTTTGTCATAAAGCTTTTTCAAAAACTTCAGCAGAAGATGCTGAAGTTAGTTAGTTCATTTGTAAAAACTTCAGCACTAAATAAACAGAAGTATTTGTCCTACAGTCGTGCTAGCTGAAGTTTCAAAGCTTCAGCATAAAAGTTCAACTTTCAAAGTTAGTGTAAGAATCACATCAATAAAGCCGCAATCAGCTTGCTATTTGATACTCCATTCCTGGATCAATAAAATTCATTACAAATATAATATATACAGACAACAAATTATAAATATATTAATATCAAATAAAGGCGATTAAATAAGGCGCCCAATGCAAATTTTACTCACAAGACTGATTGGACAAACTAATTGAAGGTCAAATATGTTTAGCTGAATAATACGAGTACCAAAAAATGAAAAAATGCATTAACCTGGGGATCAAAGTTGCTATTTTCCCAACTAATAATGATTGGCGTGCAGATACAACTAAGATTCCAGAATATTGAACTCCAAAGAATGTCCCACTTGTGAACGGACACAAGCCCGATTCTTTTTATTGACAACTAAATTTTATTGCGACCATCCTTCGTCTTTCTTTTCTTTTTTTGGTTGTTTTAAAAAGAAAAATTAATAATGATGCTTGATCACTTTTTAACAAGAAGAATTCAATTATCTAATCCTACAGTTCCTACTTAATTTAAAGTTAAGCTTGCAAATTTAGAAATGCATGACTTTTTCTTCGAAATAGAAATGCATATAACTGTCAAACAAAATTATTATTCTACATTGATAGTAATCCCAATAAGTTAGGTTGCAAAAATTGAAGTTTAAATACATAATTTTTGCTAAGACAAGCCGTCTTGCATTATAGATAGTAATAGAGTAAGCCTCGGTTGTTTTTTAACTTAATGAAGGTTTGGATCTTAATTATTCAGATCTTAATTATTAAATATGTTGCTCCCAAAACACACACATATATACGCAATCGTACAAGGAATAAAGTAATAAATCGAGTGTCAAACCCACAAAGACTTATGTTAACTATCCACTAGTTTCACCAAGATTATTGAGCCGAGTCAATCAGAGTTCAAAAGTGAGATTATACTAAGCACTAATTCTAACAAGTAACTAATTTATTAAGCATCAAAATAGTTGTTGTGTGTTCAGCAGAGACAGATATTCTAGGGTTGTGATCCATTCACCAATCTTACCGGTTCTAGTCAAACCTCTCCCTTTCATACAATTCACTCATGGTTGCTAATTATTCGAATAATTACTATCGTAGTATTCTCCCGAATTACTATTGTAGCTACTCGCCTATTCAAAATAGATTAATACCTATATTCCTATGGAATCAACCTATTAAGAACGCCATTAAGATTATGACATCTAATTAAGCATTGTGACTTGGTATATTCCTATCTGAACTACAAATCCGACCCCCTGCTCATAGTTAAGATCATACTGTCTTCAATTCTTCTCTAATTTAGACGTATCTTTCCAAAGTATAACATAGATAGTAAATAGAACCTAACTGTTGGCCAGACAATTAAGCAATTAATCATAAAATTAAAGAAACAATCATATATTAGCAAATTGTAATCAAGGTTGAGTCAATTTTAAATGAAAATATTTATGGCAAAGTCACAATCCCAAAGCTATGAGTTTTAACCATTCATAATAATATCAAAATAAATTCCCATGTTTTGAATAATATATAATACTAAGAAAAGATGAAGAAAAATAAGATATTATCGCTCCAGAATATCCTCGTGTGAATAGGCTTAATTTTGCTTTCATACATATTGGGGAGGGGGGGGGGGGGGGGGAGGATGGTTCTTGGGCCGAAATAACCTTGTCCTAGGCAAACTAGGAGATCTTTCCCGTCACAGGCGCCCAGGGTAGTGTGGCGCTAGGCTTCGTGTTGGACTTTTTAACATTATAACTTCTACGCCATAGGTAGCGCCCTATGTTGCTTGTGGCACTACTTTATGGTGATTTTCCCGTTTTGCTCCTTCTTCCTCCAATCTCGCACCTTCTTCCCACACTGCCTTTGGATGATTCTAATATATAAAAACACCACGAATTAACATAAATAATTACATTTCACATTTGAAATCTATGAAAAATGAGTAAAATACGAGGAAATATATATATATATATATACATATATATATATATATATACATACATACATATATATATATATATATATATATATACATACATATATATATATATATATACATATACATACATATATATATATATATATATATACATATACATACATATATATATATATATATATATATATATATATATATACATATACATACATATATATATATATATATATATATATATATATATATATATATATATATATATATATATATATATATATATATATATATGTATATATATCAATGCATATACTTTAAGCTAAGTATCAATATGCCATACTTAGACTCTTATTCGTCCTCGAGCAATGTGACTATTAACTACACCCCAACAACGTACACATCTCAACTAGAGAGGAGAACTTCAATCTTTAATTGTATACTTTACTTTACCCTTGATATGATCGATACAGAAATCAAGCATGAACATATATATTCCGTTTTATACATGCCCAAGTATAAGAAATTCATTTCAATCAACTCAAACAACCTATCCATAACTACCTTACCTCAAGAGACTCATTACTACTAAGAACTCTTAACTCGCACAATCACCAATCAAGAGAAGTTTACAACATTACCAATCCGTCATGAGATCAAATGCCCTCACCATAAACAAGAGTGAATATAGGAATAGTCCACACGTTCAAATATGCTATTGCACATAAATTAAGGATATCACTCAATTGATCAAAAGCCGCAAACTCTCACAAAGAATATCATGTGTACCACATGGTCTGACCATAAGCTACATGTAGTGTACATATCTACTAATCTAATTCAGCCACATCTAGGATCAATTAGGACTTTATGGTTCTAATATAGGCTAAAGGCCATGTAGGATACATTTAGGAATATTGAATAAACCTCCTAAGAACTTTAATACATTACACTAAAAAATCTAGCACATCTTCTTCTCAACCAATTCGCTTGCCACAAACCATATATAACATAACCATTTTTTTTCAATTAAGCACTTCTATATTTCTACTAGCACGAATTAGTAATATTATGAGGTGTGTGTTTTCTATATTATTTGAACTAGTATTTGATCTTTCAATTTCTTCTTTTTCTCTTTTTTTCCTTCTACACACACTTCGTACATTTAGGTTCCTCAGCCAATAGCATTTTTTCACAATTTTAGTACACCTTATGAGCCTTTTCATGGTTCCACTTGAAAGCTACTTTCCAATCTCTCACCTTACATCTTTTAGAAACTTAGTTCCTTAGTAGGTAAATGTTCAATAATCTCAAATTAAGAACAAAATAGCAACTTGTAATGTGGGTGCCAACAGAAAGGTCTATCGGCTCAAAGGGCTAGCAACGGCAAAATTTTATTTTAAGCGACAAGCATATTCATGATCAAGAAACAAACGCTTACGTCATCTCCTAGACTAGCACCACTTAATGATTTTACTTCAATTAACACACGGGGCAAGTTCTACACTACACGGGATAACACGAAAACCAGGAACCCATACACACACATTGCACGTGACTCAATCAAGATGGTTCTATTCAACTCTCAAGTCAAGCAAGCACATATAGTTGACAAAATCTAAAGCAATATTGCACTACTGATTTGAGCTACACCTTTGGAAAAGAATCAGCTCCCAAAGAAAAACCAAGGGATAATACCTAACTATGCTAAATTTTTTTAGGGATTTTAATCAGACTTTAATCACTCAAGAACATTATCAAAAGATCCATCATTGAGAAAAATCTGAGCTTAATCTTATTTTTTCTATTTTCGTATTTAATATTCTTTCTTAAATTAGACTATGTCTACTACGGGTTCATAAAAAAGCTAATAATAAAAATAGATTTACATAATTTACATAACAAAAAGTAGTTCCCCTAACCCAGACTTAGCATACGCGTAGTCCCCGATGCACGTAAGAATTTAAATTAGAGTAAGGCGGAAAGAAGAACTCTCTGCTATTCAAAGTACTCATCCTCAGAATGCCCACCAGCCACAGCTTCGGGCTCATCATCATCATCTGCTCCCACGAGAACCAAAGCCATGGGCCTCGTGACTTTCATCACCATTCTCATCTTTATTTTCGAAGCCTTTATGGGTATTCTCATACTCTGACAGGTGAACGGGACTGTCAGGCGCAATTGCCAAGATCTCTTTAGAAGAATTAAATCCTCACGAACTAGATCCAAATGAGGCCTTGGTCCTGATGGTGCCTTCTTCGATCCATCTGTTTTCCTTTAGTTTGCTGAGATGGACATTCCCTTTGCTTGCGATCTTTAGGAGTGGGAGCAGTGGTTGAGAACTTCCCTACTCCTTTGACCTTGTTCGCAAGCCATATCAACCTACAACACAAATAATCATGAATGTAAGAATTAATCGTGAAATTTGCCTAAGGTTCTCGTGAGAGTCAAATATGACCCCACACTTAAAACCAAAGTCACGATATGCACAACACAATGATGGGTTCTCAAGAATTCCCCATTCCATACAATCATAGTTCACTAAGTATGCCAAACAAATCAAGTGGTCGAACATGGCGAAGAGAGTTAGCCTTAGTGCAAGCAAGCAACACATGGTACTTAATCACTACAACTAATACAGTATACTAGCTAATTCTAATAAAGTGCTACAACATACATAATACAAGATACATGGTGTGGGTGGAATTGTTATAGCATGTGAACATTAAAGAAAAGCTTCGTGTTATGTAAAACCACCCCCAAACACCCCCACACTTAGCCTGATATCATATACAACTACACGCGACTACTTAGACTTCACCAATGTACAAAATAATCTTTCAAGTATTTTATCAAACACATGGTGGTAATTAAGTATGTGCAACTCAATTCAACAATGGTGGAACATGGTGACCCTCCCAAATTTTAATGACGTATAGGAATTTTTTGTTTACTACTCCACACACAACACAACAACCAAGTTGTATCAACCAATTTCGTTCCACATCGGGACACCCACCATAGAAACATGTTTTATAAAGCAACTTACAGAGGAATTAGGGATTGGGGCGTTTAGGAAGGGGGATGAGGAACTTAACTTACAAAACAAAAGAAAAAGGGAGACGGGAAACATACCTGGAAGAATTTTAGATGAATGCAAGAGAAAAAGAAAGCCATAAGAATTGACAGAGGGAGGGAGATAGAGATACGAGCAGAGGGGATGAGCGTAGCTGGGGGAGAGAGAGAGACAGGCTTAGGAGGGTTAGAGTTATTTTAATTAGGAGGGGTTTGGATATGGTAAAGATATGGGCAAAGGGATAAGTAGAAACGGGTAAGTATGTCGAGTTTAATGGGTATGGGCTAGTAAAAACAATAAAACAAAAAAGAAAGAAAGATTAACTTACCTGCCCCCAGCCTAGCACGTCCTGCTAGGCCTAGCGCTAAGGGAATTGATGATTCTATTTTGTGCGCCCTAGGTAGCGTTAGGCACTGGTCCACCGAAATAATTTATTTGAAGAAATCCCTGATCCCCTGAGCACGTTATATATCCAATTTATACAACCCACACCTATGATTTCTATGTCTACAAAGAAAACAATAACTCTAGTGTATTCTAATTAAAAGATATGAAAAGTTAAGCTAAGAAAGCAATAAAAATTGTTGACTCCCAACAAGCGATTGATTTAACATTACTACACGATGTAGGTCCTCACTTACTCATCAATGAGTATCACTTTAGACTTCTTACGATCAATAACACCTCCCCAATAGTGCTCGACTCTTTGCCCATTAACTAAAAAATTTCTTTCACCATTTAAAGCGCAGAACTCAATTGCATCAAAAGGAGTGACTCTCACCACCTCAAATAGACTTGACCACCTCGATTTCAACTTCCCGGGAAACAACTTAAGCCTAGAATTGAATAATAGTACCTTTGGCCCGGTTCAAATTGACGTGGCTTGATACTTCTATCATGCTATCCTTTTGTTTTCTCCTTGTAAAGCTTAGCATTTTCATAAGAGTGAAGCCTAAAATCATCTAACTCATTCAACTGCAAGAGATTTTTATCGATCGTCCATATTAAAATTTTTAATTACCCAATACGCATTGTGTTCAAGTTCAACTGGCAAGTGACATGCCATCCTATTAATAAGCTTATACGGTGATGCCCCCATTGGTTTTTTTATGCAGGTCTATATGCCCATAATGCATCATCTAACTTTGCAGCTCAATCCTTCCTATTCACACTTACTGTCTTCTCTGATATCTGCTTTATCTCTATGTTGGATGCCTCAGCTTGTCCGCTTGTTTGCGGATGATATGTCATGGCAACTCTGCGGTAGACGCCATATTTGGCTAGAAGGTTATCCAATAACTGATTGCAGAAATGTGTCCCTTCATCACTAAATGAAGGCACGTAGAATCCCAATAAGTTAGGTTGCAAAAATTGAAGTCTAAATATATAATTTTTGCTAAGACAAGCCGTCTTGCATTATAGATAGTAATAGAGTAAGCCTCGGTTGTTTTTTAACTTAATGAAGGTTTGGATCTTAATTATTCAGATCTTAGTTATTAAATATGTTGCTCCCAAAACACACATATATACGCAATCGTACAAGGAATAAAGTAATAAATCGAGCTTCAAACCCACAAAGACTTGTGTTAACTACCCACTAGTTTCACCAAGATTATTGAGCCGAGTCAATCAGAGTTCAAAAGTGAGATTATACTAAGCACTAATTCTAACAAGTAACTAATTTATCAAGCATCAAAATAGTTGTTGTGTGTTCAGTAGAGGCAAATATTCTAGGGTTGTGATCCATTCACCAATCTTACCGGTTCTAGTCAAACCTCTCCCTTTCATACAATTCACTCATGGTTGCTAATTAATCGAATATATTACTATCGTAGTATTCCCGAATTACTATCGTAGCTACTCGCCTATTCAAAATAGATTAATACCTTTATTCCTATGGAATCAACCTATTAAGAACGCCATTAAGATTACGACATCTAATTAAGCATGGTAACTTGGTATATTCCTATCTGAATTACAAATCCGACCCCCTGCTCATAGTTAAGATCATACTGTCTTCAATTCTTCTCTAATTTAGACGTATATTTCCAAAGTATAACATAGATAGTAAATAGAACCTAACTGTTGGCCAGACAATTAAGCAATTAATCATAAAATTAAAGAAACAATCATATATTAGCAAATTGTAATCAAGGTTGAGTCAATTTTAAATGAAAATATTAATGGCAAAGTCACAATCCCAAAGCTATGAGTTTTAACCATTCATAATAATATCAAAATAAATTCCCAAGTATTGAATAATATATAATACTAAGAAAAGATGAAGAAAAATGAGATATTATCGCTCCAGAATTTCCTCGTGTGTATTTTTCCCTCAAAGTGGCGCCCCCTCCCAAAATAGGCTTAATTATTCTTTCATACATATTGGGGGGGGGGGGGGGAGGACGGTTCTTGGGCCGAAATAGCCTTGTCCTAGGCAAACTAGGAGATATTTCCCGTCACCGGCGCCCAGGGTAGTGTGGCGCTAGCCTCCGTGCTGGACTTTTTAACATTCTAACTTCTACGCCATAGGTAGCGCCCTATGTTGCTTGTGGCACTACTTTATGGTGATTTTCCCGTTTTGCTCCTTCTTCCTCCAATCTCGCACCTTCTTCCCACACTGCCTCTAGATGATTCTAATATATAAAAACACCTCGAATTAACATAAATAATTACATTTCACATCTGAAATCTATGAAAAATGAGTAAAATACGTGGAAATATATATATATATATATATATATATATATATATATATATATATATATATATATATATATATATATATGTATATACTTTAAGTTAAGTATCAATATGCCATACTTAGACTCTTATTCGTCCTCGACCAATGTGACTATTAACTACACCCCAACAACGTACACATCTCAACTAGAGAGGAGAACTTCAATCTTTAATCATATACTTTACCCTTGATATGATCGATACAAACAATCAAGCATGAACATATAAATTTCGTATTATTTCCGTTTTATACATGCCCAAGTATAACAAATTCATTTCAATCAACTCAAACAACCTATCCATAACTACCCTACCTCAAGAGACTCGTTACTACTAAGAACTCTTAACTTGCACATTCACCAATCAATAGAAGTTTACAACATTACCAATCCGTCATGAGATAAAATGCCCTCACCATAAACAAGAGTGAATATAGGAATAGTCCACACGTTCAAATATGCTATTGCACATAAATTAAGGATATCACTCAATTGATCAAAAGCCGCAAACTCTCACAAAGAATATCATGTGTACCACATGGTCTGACCATAAGCTACATGTAGTGTACATATCTACTAATCTAATTCAGCCACATCTAGAATCAATTAGGACTTTATGGTTCTAATATAGGCTAAAGGCCATGTGGGATACATTTAGGAATATTGAATTAACCTCCTAAGAACTTTAATACATTACACTAAAAAATCGAGCACATCTTCTTCTCAACCAATTCGCTCGCCACAAACCATATATAACATAACCCTTTTTTTCAATTAAGCACTTCTATATTTCTACTAGCACGAATTAGTAATATTATGAGGTGTGTGTTTTCTATATTATTTGAACTAGTATTTGTTCTTTCAATTTCTTCTTTTTCTCTTTTTTTCCTTCTACACACACTTCGTACATTTAGGTTCCTCAGCCAATAGCCTTTTTTCACAATTTTAGTACACCTTAAGAACCTTTCCATGGTTCCACTTGAAAGCTACTTTCCAATCTCTCACCTTACTTCTTTTAGAAACTTAGTTCCTTAGTTGGTAAAGGTTCAATAATCTCAAATTAAGAGCAAAATAGCAACTTGTAATGTGGGTGCCAACAGAAAGGTCTATCGGCTCAAAGGGCTAGCAACGGGAAAATATTATTTTAAGCGACAAGCATATTCATGATCAAGAAACAAACGCTTACGTCATCTCCTAGACTAGCACCACTTAATGATTTTACTTCAATTAACACACGGGGCAAGTTCTACACTACACGGGATAACATGAAAGCCAGGAACCCATACACACACATTACACATGACTCAATCAAGACGGTTCTATTCAACTCTCAAGTCAAGCAAGCACATATAGTTGGCAAAATCTGAAGCAATATTGCACTACTGATTTGAGCTACAACTTTAGAAAAGAATCAGCTCCCAAAGAAAAACCAAGGGATAATACCTAACTATCCTAAATTTTTTTAGGGGTTTTAATCAGTCTTTAATCACTCAAGAACATTATCAAAAGATCCATCATTGAGAAAAGTCCGAGCTTTATCTTATTTTTTCTATTTTCATATTTAATATTCTTTCTTAAGTTAGACTATGTCTATTACGGGTTCTTAAAAAAGCTAATAAAAAAAATAGATTTACATAATTTACATTACAAAAAGTATTTCCCCTAACCCAGACTTAGCATACGCGTAGTCCCCGATGCATGTAAGAATTTAAATTAGAGTAAGGTGTAAAGAAGAACTCTCTGTATTCAAAGTACTCATCCTCAGAATGCCCACCAGCCACAGCTTCGGGCTCATCATCATCATCTGCTCCCACGAGAACCAAAGCCATGGGCCTCGTGACTTTCATCACCATTCTCATCTTTTGTTTCGAAGCCTTTATGGGTATTCTCATACTCTGACAGGTGAACGGGACTGTCAGGCGCAATTGCCAAGATCTCTTTAGAAGAATTGAATCCTCACGAACTAGATCCAAATGAGGCCTTGGTTCTGATGGTGCCTTCTTCGATCCATCTGTTTTCCATTAGTTTGCTGAGGTGGCCATTCCCTTTGCTTGCGATTTTTAGGAGTGGGAGCAGTGTTGAGAACTTCCCTACTCCTTTGACCTTGTTCGAAAGCCATATCAACCTACAACACAAATAATCATGAATGTAAGACTTAATCGTGAAATTTGCCTAAGGTTCTCGTGAGAGTCAAATATGACCCCACACTTAAAACCAAAGTCACGATATGCACAACACAATGATGGGTTCTCAAGAATTCCCCATTCCATACAATCATAGTTCACTAAGTATGCCAAACAAATCAAGTGGTCGAACATGGCGAAGAGAGTTAGCCTTAGTGCAATCAAGCAACACATGGTACTTAATCACTACAACTAATACAGTATACTAGCTAATTCTAATAAAGTGCTACAACATACATAATACAAGATACATGGTATGGGTGGAATTGTTATAGCATGTGAACATTAAAGAAAAGCTTCGTGTTATGTAAAACCACCCCCAAACACCCCCACAGTTAGCCTGATATCATATACAACTACACGCGACTACTTAGAATTCACCAATGTACAAAATAATCTTTCAAGTATTTTATCAAACACATGGTGGTAATTAAGTATGTGCAACTCAATTCAACAATGGTGGAACATGGTAGCCCTCCCAAATTTACGACGTATAGGAATTTTTTGTTTACTACTCCACACACAACACAACAACCAAGTTGTATCAACCAATTTCGTTCCACATTGGGCCACCCACCATAGAAACATGTTCTATAAAGCAACTTACAGAGGAATTAGGGATTGGGGCGTTAAGGAAGGGGGATGAGGAACTTAACTTACAAAACAAAAGAAAAAGGGAGAAGGGAAACATACCTGGAAGAATTTTAGATGAATGCAAGAGAAAAAGAAAGGTATAAGAATTGAGGGAGGGAGATAGAGATACGAGCAGAGGGGATGAGCGTAGCTGGGGGAGAGAGAGAGACAGGCTTAGGAGGGTTAGAGTTATTTTAATAAGGAGGGGTTTGGATATGGTAAAGATACGGGCAAAGGGATAAGTAGAAACGGGTAAGTATGTCGGGTTTTATGGGTATAGGCTAGTAAAAACAATAAAACAAAAAAGAAAGAAAGATTAACTTACCTGCCCCCAGCCTAGCGCGTCCTGCTAGGCCTAGTGCTAAGGGAATTGATGATTCTATTTTGTGCGCCCTAGGTAGCGTTAGGCACTGGTCCACCGAAATAATTTTTTGAAGAAATCCCTTATCCCCTGAGCACGTTATATATCCAATTTATACAACCCACACCTATGATTTCTATGTCTACAAAGAAAACAATAACTCTAGTCTATTCTAATTAAAAGATATGAAAAGTTAAGCTAAGAAAGCAATAAAAATTGTTGCCTCCCAACAAGCGCTTGATTTAACATTACTACACGATGCAGGTCCTCACTTACTCATCAATGAGTATCACTTTGGACTACTTACGATCAATAACACCTCCCCAATAGTGCTCGACTCTTTGCCCATTAACTAAAAAATTTCTTTCACCATTTAAAGCGCAGAACTCAATTGCATCAAAAGGAGTGACTCTCACCACCTCAAATAGACTTGACCACCTCGATTTCAACTTCCCAGGAAACAACTTAAGCCTAGAATTGAATAATAGTACCTTTTTGCCCGGTTCAAATTGACGTGGCTTCATACGTCTGTCATGCTATCCTTTTGTTTTCTCCTTGTAAAGCTTAGCATTTTCATAAGAGTGAAGCCTAAACTCATCTAAATCATTCAACTGCAAGAGCTTTTTATCGATTGTCCATATTAATATTTTTAATTTCCCAATACGCATTATGTTCAAGTTCAACTGGCAAGTGACATGCCATCCTATAAATAAGCTTATACGGTGATGCCCCCATTGGTTTTTTTTTATGCAGGTCTGTATGCCCATAATGCATCATCTAACTTTGCAGCTCAATCCTTCCTATTCACACTTACTGTCTTCTCTGATATCTGCTTTATCTCTATGTTGGACGCCTCAGCTTGTCCGCTTGTTTGCGGATGATATGTCATGGCAACTCTGCAGTAGACCCCATATTTGGCTAGAAGGTTATCCAATAACTGATTGCAGAAGTGTGTCCCTTAAACAATAAATGAAGGCACGTAGAATCCCAATAAGTTAGGTTGCAAAAAAGTTTAAATACATAATTTTTGCTAAGACAAGCCGTCTTGCATTATAGATAGTAATAGAGTAAGCCTCGGTTGTTTTTTAACTTAATGAAGGTTTGGATCTTAATTATTCAGATCTTAGTTATTAAATATGTTGCTCCCAAAACACACACATATATACGCAATCGTACAAGGAATAAAGTAATAAATCGAGCGTCAAACCCACAAAGACTTGTGTTAACTACCCACTAGTTTCACCAAGATTATTGAGCCAAGTCAATCATAGTTCAAAAGTGAGATTATACTAAGCACTAATTCTAACAAGTAACTAATTTATCAAGCATCAAAATAGTTGTTGTGTATTCAGTAGAGACAAATATTCTAGGGTTGTGATTCATTCACCAATCTTACCGGTTCTAGTCAAACCTCTCCCTTTCATACAATTCACTCATGGTTGCTAATTAATCGAATAATTACTATCGTAGTATTATCCCGAATTACTATCGTAGCTACTCGCCTATTCAAAATAGATTAATACCTATATTCCTATGGAATCAACCTATTAAGAACGCCATTAAGATTACGACATCTAATTAAGCATGGTGACTTGGTATATTCCTATCTGAACTACAAATTCGACCCCCTGCTCATAGTTAAGATCATACTGTCTTCAATTCTTCTCTAATTTAGACGTATCTTTCCAAAGTATAACATAGATAGTAAATAGAACCTAACTGTTGGCCAGACAATTAAGCAATTAATCATAAAATTAAAGAAACTATCATATATTAGCAAATTGTCATCAACGTTGAGTCAATTTTAAATGAAAATATTTATGGCAAAGTCACAATCCCAAAGCTATGAGTTTTAACCATTCATTATAATATCAAAATAAATTCCCAATTATTGAATAATATATAATACTAAGAAAAGATGAAGAAAAATGAGATATTATCGCTCCAGAATTTTCTCGTGTGTATTTTTCCCTCAAAGTGGCGCCCCCTCCCAAAATAGGCTTAATTTTGCTTTCATACATATTGGGGGGGGGGGGGGAGGACGGTTCTTGGGCCGAAATAACCTTGTCCTAGGCAAACTAGGAGATCTTTCCCGTCACCGGCGCCCAGGGTAGTGTGGCGCTAGCCTTTGTGCTGGAATTTTTAACATTCTAACTTCTACGCTATAGGTAGCGCCCTATGTTGCTTGTGGCACTACTTTATGGTGATTTTCTCGTTTTGCTCCTTCTTCCTCCAAACTCGCACCTTCTTCCCACACTGCCTCTGGATGATTCTAATATATAAAAACACCACGAATTAACATAAATAATTACATTTCACATTTGAAATCTATGAAAAATGAGTAAAATACGAGGAAATATATATATATATATATATATATATATATATATATATATATATATATATATATATATATATATATATATATATATATCAATGTATATACTTTAAGCTAAGTATCAATATGCCATACTTAGACTCTTATTCGTCCTCGAGCAATGTGACTATTAACTACACCCCAACAACGTACACATCTCAACTAGAGAGGAGAACTTCAATCTTTAATCATATACTTTACCCTTGATATGATCGATACAGACAATCAAGCATGAACATATAAATTTCGTATTATTTCCATTTTATACATGCCCAAGTATAAGAAATTCATTTCAATCAACTCAAACAACCTATCCATAACTACCCTACCTCAAGAGACTCGTTACTTCTAAGAACTCTTAACTCGCACAATCACCAATCAAGAGAAGTTTACAACATTACCAATCCATCATGAGATCAAATGCCCTCACCATAAACAAGAGTGAATATAGGAATAGTCCACACGTTCAAATATGCTATTGCACATAAAATAAGGATATCACTCAACTGATCAAAAGCCGCAAACTCTCACAAAGAATATCATGTGTACCACATGGTCTGACCATAAGCTACCTGTAGTGTACATATCTACTAATCTAATTCAGCCACATCTACGATCAATTAGGACTTTATGGTTCTAATATAGGCTAAAGGCCATGTAGGATACATTTAGGAATATTGAATAAACCTCCTAAGAACTTTAATACATTACACTAAAAAATCTAGCACATCTTCTTCTCAACCAATTCGCTCGCCACAAACCATATATAACATAACCCTTTTTTTTCAATTAAGCACTTCTATATTTCTACTAGCACGAATTAGTAATATTATGAGGTGTGTGTTTTCTATATTATTTGAACTAGTATTTGTTCTTTCAATTTCTTCTTTTTCTCTTTTTTTCCTTCTACACACACTTCGTACATTTAGGTTCCTTAGCCAATAGCCTTTTTTCACAATTTTAGTACACCTTAAGAGCCTTTCCATGATGACCTATATACTATGAGTCATGTCAATCATACAACACTAATTCCACCTCTTTTTGCAGGAATGTATTTCCTCATCAATTGATAAGCACACTGTTTGTACAAGAATGGCTCATCCTAGTAGTAACAATTCACATAATGTACAAATCTCTTTCTAGCTTCAAATTCTATTTCAGGAGGAATTACCCCACTCACAATATAATTCACATAATTTGCATACCATGGGGGAGAGTCTAAGGTGATAGCAAAAAGTTGCTCATCAGGAAATGCCTCCTTAATTTGTCCACCCCCTCCACATGCTCATTATTTCAAGCCTTGATAGATGGTTGACTACTTGGTTTTCTGTGCCCTTCCAATCTCGTATTTATACATCATATTCCTGCAACAACAAAACCTAGCGCTTCAATCTAGCCTTAGATTCTTTTTTTGTAAATAGATATCTGATTGCTATATGATAGATGTGGTCAATAACTTTTGTTCCCACCAAGTATGCATGAAATTTCTCAAAGGCCCACACAACGCCCACAAACTCTTTTTTAGTGGTGGTTTAGTTAAGTGGTGAATGATCAAGAGTTTCACTCGCATAGTATATGTAGTAGAAGATCTTGTCCTTCATTTGACCTAGAACTGCCCCATATCATGGTCACTTGCGTCTCACATAAGTTCAATGGTAAGGGACAATCCGGTGCCATAATAATGGGGGCAACCAAAACTTCTTTTTGAGCTCCTCGAATGCCTTCAGACAGACTTCATCAAAGTTGAAGATTAAATCCTTTTTATGCAACCTGCACAAAGGAGTAGCAATATTTAAAAAAATCTTTAACAAAGCATCTATAGGACCCCACATGTCCCAAGAAATTCTAGAAACCCTTCATAAAAAATGCATGGAGGCAATTTTTCAACTGCCTCCACCTTCACCTTATCAAATTCAATACCACTACTTGACACTCTATGGCCCAACACAATGCTTTCTTGTACCATAAAATGGTACTTTTTTCAAATTTACCAAAATTTGTTTCTTCATAATAGGCCAACACTTTGCCCAAATTCTTCATATTGTCATAATAAGAAGATCCAAAGACTGAAAAATCATCCATGAAGACTTGTAGGAATTACTCTACCATATCAGTAAAAATGGCCATCATACACCTCTAGAAAGTGGCCGGTGCATTACAAAGACCAAATGGCATTCAATTGAAAGCAAAAGTACCATATGGACATGTAAATGTGGTCTTCACCTAATGCTATGGGCATATGAAAATATAGTTGTACCCCGATTAACCATCAAGGAAGCAATAATAGTCATTAACTCATTTTTCTCATTCTCTACAAAATGAGATAATACTCATTAACCAATCTGTCCAATATCGGGTCAATGAATGGGAGTGAGAAGTGGTCCTTGCGGGTTGATTTATAGAGCTTTCTGTAGTAAATGAAAACTCCCCACCCCGTTACGATACGATTTAAATTTAAATTATTTTTCTCATTCTCTACAAAAGTCTTCCTCCCTTTCTGGGAATACATTGTACTGCGCTTACCCAGTTGCTATCAAAAATAGAGAAGATGATACACACATCAAGCCACATAATTAATTCCTTCTTTATGACATCTTTTATAATAGGATTTAATCTCCTTTATTTCTCAACACTGGGGTGGTTTCCATCTTCCAAAAAGATTTTATGCATGCAACATGATGGACTGATTCCTTTGATATCAACAATTGTCCCCCCAATAGCTTTTTTTTTGTTGCTCTTGAAGCACTCTGAGCAGCTTTTGCTCTTGCACACCGGCAAACTTGGATAAGATAATCACTAGAAATGTTTCAGAATTCCCCAAGTAAGCATAGCATAGGTGCACTAGAAGAGGTTTAAGCTCTAGCTTTGAAGATTCTTTAATAGATGGTTTAGGAGGGGTGAGAGTAACATGTTTGTCCAACTCCTCAAATCTCCCAAGCCCATGGACATACTTGCTAGACTTGTTAAGGACTTGCTCAGTTTCTTCCATCATCTCATCTTCACTGCCTTCTTCATCCCCCATCAAGGCTCGTCCAAGAGGATATATGGGTCTCATATAAGGCACCAATAAAGTCACATAACTTTTCACCACATAAATCATGGATAGCTCTTTATAGTAGGCTGGCAATCTAAGTGCTTTATGCATATTGAATACCTCCACTAGATCACCCACTCTCATTGTCAGCTTTCCTTCACATACGTTGATAATAGCTTGGCCCGTGGCTAAGAATGGACGCCCCAAAATAAATGGGAATTCTTGATCAGCCTCTAAGATAATGAAATCATTAGGGAATATGAAAGAACCCACTTGAATTAGCACATCTTCAATCATTCCTTCAAGATGAGCAAGGGAACAATCAACCAGATGTAAAATCATTATGAATGGATGTGGCTCACTCAACCCCAACAGTTTGAACATAGATAGCGACTAAAATTGATGCTTGCTCCAAGGTCACACAAAGCTCGCCTGACTGTGTGCTTACCAATCAAGATTTTGATAGTGAAACTACCTGGATCCTTCAACTTTTGAGGTAGCTTGCTTTAAATTCTTGAGCTACATTCTTCAGTGAGTGCCTTATTCTCGAACTCTGTCAACCTTTTATTATTTACACTATGTCTTTGATGTATTTGGCATATTTGGGCACTTCTTACAAGATGTCTACCAGTGAACTATTAATTTGCACCTGCTTCAAAATATCTAGAAACATTTTGTAAGACACATAATCCTTCACTTTCTACAATCTCTGAGGGAATGGAGGTGGTGGCCTTGGAACTTATATTGGGGGTTGCTTAGCCACTGCCTCTTTAGCTAGCTTCTCTAGCTCATTTGCTTTTTCTAATTTTACTTCTACGGTGGCTGATTTCTCAATAAAGGTCACTTTCTTCCTCTTTTTCGACGAGACTTCTTCTAATTGTCTCCTATTCCTCCATGAAACATCATTAATATATGCCTTAATATTAGCTTTAGTGTCGCTTGTAAAATATCCAAGTCAATTATTTTTTGAACTGCCAAATTTCCCCATCTGTCGCTATAAATTTCTCATCGCTTCTTCTTGGTCCGTCTAGTTATCCATCAATTTCTTTAGCATCTCCTCAATGTGAATCGTCGAATTTATAGGTTGTTCTACCTTTGCTGGTCTATATTTCTATTGAGGAGCTTCTAGCCTTTACTGATTCTGAGCACCTTGGTTTCCATCCCAAGAGAAGTTTGGGTGGTTCCTCTAGTTAGGATTATAAGTGTTCCCATACTGGTTTGCCTGGCCCCTATTTATATTACCCAAAAAACAAATACACTATGGATTAGTTGGGCATAAGTCTCTCGTGTGACCCACTCCACATACTTCACAAAATATCTGAACCTATTGCACTAGCTGATCTTGTTTCTTGTTAATATCCACGGTCTTATTACTGGCTTGTTTGGCCAATATGGTAACCTACGATGATATTACAGAAATAACGTCAAACTTGAGGACCACTACGGATTTTTGAACTATGTGTCTGCCTATCTCTCGTCGCTAATTAGGATTGCTTTTGGAGAATTTGTTCAATAATGCATATATCTCATCAAAGTTTTTCTCCGACACTTGACCTCCCGCTGCACTGTCCATTATAATTTTGTCTCTAGATGTAGCCCTTCTATTAAGGTGTGTGCTAACACTTTATTTGTTTGGTTGTCATGAGGGACAGTTTTTGAGCAGCCCCTTGAACCTTTCCCAAGCAGAATATAAAAGACTCTCCCGATTTTTGTTTGAAGGAGACTCTCACTTCTGATCTTTGCAGTTTTGGCGAAAGGAAATAATCGTTCCAGAAATTTCCTCACTAGGTCATTCCATGATGTAATAAAATTAGTTGGTTCCACTTTCAACACGCTTTACTTCACTCAACAGAGAAAATGGCAATAATGTGAGCCTCACATAGTCTAAAGTGACTGAGTTAGTGATATAATTATCACTAATCTGCATGAAGTTGAGGATGTGCAATTGTGGGTCCTCGTGTGAAAGACCCAAAAACTTCCCTTTCTCATGTGGAAACTGGATCATACTCTGTTTTATTTCAAAATTCCTAGGGAATCTAGGCTTCACGATATTATAGGTGACATCAACAATGCTGGGTGTTGTGCCCCCTTTCTTCCATCCTTGTGGAGAGAGATTGTCCAGGTTTCGACATTCTATGGGGGTAATGACTCATTTCCTTTTAGGAATTGGGTATTTGAAGAGTTGTCACCTAATGAATTATGGTGTGTTAGGGAACCTAGAGTAATTAACTCTTGGACTGGTTTGCATTACCAGAGATTAGGGTAAGGGCTCAAAGTAACCTCGAGGGGAAGGTGTTAGGCACACCTCTTTGTCCCCAACTGTGGGTTCCGACAGAACTTATATTCACAAATTAGTCCATAAAAGGTTGAATCAAATAGGTTTCAAGTAAAGAACGTTGGGTAATTCGAATAAAGATTTTTAAACAAAAGTTGTAAGGAAAAGTTTAAAATAGAAAAGGAATTTTGGGTAGATGACGGGTACTAGGTTGGTTAGACTATAGAATCATCCCACACAATTTACAGTAAACACTCCTCGATGAGGGGCTACATGTGACATTAGCTCGTAGTCCTCGTATCCCATATCTACCCTTCCTATCCCCTTAATGGTCATGCAAAACGAGTGTTTGGTCAGGGATCTCTATTGCGTGCTGCTACTCGTCTTGTCTTAATGGTATTGGAGGGAGCTTGGACCTCTACTTGTAGGTGTTTCTAGATGGACCTCTAAGGTTTTAAATGTGAAAATTCTAAGGCGACAATCAAAACACTGAGGACTTTCAACATATAAAAGGGAGCAATTGGAGGCTCAAAGTTTCCTCCTCAGACAAGCACATAAACAACATGACTCAAGCACAATTAAAGGATTTTATTAGATAGTGTCCTAAGGTAGGATATCTAGGTGAATATATAGAAACAAACAACTTATTTTTTAGAAACTTAGGAGTAGTGACCCTAGTAGTTGCCTATTGATTTTTTAAATCCTGTTAGGATCAGGACCATTAAGCAATAGAAACACTTTTCAGAAATGCAGTTTTTGAAAGCACCCTAAAAGTTTTCCTATATGCGGAGTAGTGGTTACTATAGTTATATAGAAACAAAACAGGTTTTGAAATAGACTTCTTTAATACCTATAGGCATGATATCTAATGATAGATTGGGACAGTTTATAAGAGCTTGTTTTAGGAAATATGAAATATTTAAAAAAAATTCAAAAATGACTAAATGTGGATTAAATAAATTTATTTAGACTAGTTTGACGTGAAGAATATCGAGTATGGTTTCCTATAGGCATGATATCTAACTTTGATACTGATTTTAAAGGTTTGCAGGCAGGGAAACATACATTAACACTTGTTATTACAGAATCTAAGTTAATTTACATCCTATAGGCATGACATGTATTGGTAAGCGAATTTTAAGACATTGAAGGCCTGATTTTATTACAGAATTATTTGAAACCTATAGGAATGGTTTTTAGCATGGTGAGATAAACATGGTGAGATGTAATGTCTTATGAACACGATTTCTACTTGGTAAAATCAATCAGATTTGAAACTTAAAGTCCTATGAGCATGATTTCTACTTGATAAACCAATCATATTTTTGAACGTAAAGTCCTACGAGCATGATTTCTACTTGATAAGGCCAATCAAATTAAACTATAAAACCCTATGAACATGATTTCTACTTGATAAACCAATTATATTTTAAATATAAAGTCCTATGAGCATGATTTCTACCCGAATTACTCCCACAAACATACATCTACCCATCTCTCTTTTCACTAAACACCCCAATATTTGTTTATAATTTATTACAGACCAATGAATGAATTAAATAAATAAGAAAAACAAGAAGCTATTTTATAGGGAGCCTTCTATTAGGCCCAGATTCTCAAAGCCTCCGAAAGGCCTCAAATACCTCAATTCCATAGACAATGATATAGTCTAGGTGCATCAAAGTTCCCTAAGGATCTCAAGGATCCCAAGCAGTGCTTGCACCTAGACTTGGTAACCAGAGAATTGAACAAATACAATATGGAAGGGAGCACCTTAATATGCCAGAGATCAAAGGGTTCTCAAGATGATCCCAAGGCAGTACACATACTAGAGGGGCAAAACTTATTGACTAAGAGTAGAGTGAAAGTTATTTTAGTAAAAAACTGTATAAAAGAAGGCCGGAAAGTAATTTATTAAAACTCAAAGGCTGTTTGAAAAGAGATTGAAGAAATGAACAAAGGTCGAAACATCTTAGGATAGGTTCATACCCAACACGGAGTCACAGCAGTAACACAGGGTCAGTAGTCACAAGCAGGGGTAAAGGGGTTTGGGGAATACATAGGACACATAATTAAACAAAGACCCAAGAATTAGTATATGCATGCTCAGAGGTAGCTGACCAGACATAGTCACAAAACTAGACAAAAGAACAACCTCACATATATGGACGATAGGGATTTGGGAGTACATGGAACAAATGGTGGTAAATACATATAGATAATTGGTGCAGACATGTTCAGAAACAATACAGAGGGGTAACATGCTGATGAAAAGGAAAAGGATTACATAATAAGGTAAACATCAACTACAAGTTTCACAACAAAACAACAAATAGAAGCATACTATAAACAGGATGAACTGAAGCAATAACAAAATCATATTATAATTGGAACTTTGAATTGAACTTAAACGTACCAGTAAAGAGGATAGTAAGGAGAGTTGAAAGAACAGTAGGGGACACAATGGTTAGCCTTGGCTTACAGTCGGCTAACTTAGAGCAGTAGCAAGTAGCACACAAGAGAGCAGAAAGTTTTATGTGTGAGAGATAGAGTTTTGCACCAAGAGTTCATGTCTTGTGCTTATTAAAGACTAGGGTATTTATAGTTTGAAAGCAGGTAGTAAACAAGGTAAAAAATCACAGTCCATTAGTAATTAAGGAACTCAGAATCAATCAGTTAGGAAATCATGGTAAGTCCTTATTGAGGAGTTAACTTCGAACAATAATGGACATATGCCAAATAAGGAAAGAAATCATGTAAGGCTGGACATGCCAATTAAGGAAATATTTTTTACATAGCACAAGTACACAGTATGTAATAGAATCCAAGTTTAGCACACTTAAATCAAGGAAAGACTTGAGCAATCAATTAATAACATAATTGACCATAGAATAACGTCAGAAATACATTCCACAAGGTAAACATTAGTAGAATAATCATGCAGAATCAGTGGAAGATCAATCAAAAAGTTTCAGGGATGCAAGAATATGATGTAGCATTGATTTAGCACTACTCTATAAGAACAAGCACATGGTAAGCAAAAATCACAACCCTAAGAGGTCGAGTAGGACAAGAATCACATATGAAATTAAGGATTCATACAGAGCATAATTTGAATTAGTAGGCTAAGCATGATACAGGTAGGAGAAGTGAAGAATCAAAAACATTGGTGAACAAAAATAAGGCAAAATCACACAACACGCAAGGATTGCCATAATTAGTAACCTTAACAAGCAAACATACGACAAAAGCCACAGAATCATAGGAACATACAGATTATCCGAACATATAATCAAAACAAAACTCAGAAACCCATGTTTAGGGCTAAGAAGTTAGGGTTTTCAACATAGACGAGTTAAAAAAAGAGTAAAAATATAGAATCATTCAAGATATGAAAAGAATAGAAGTTAAAACATGAAGAATCGATTTAAACAAAGTCTAGAAGAAGTTTCCAAAAACCCTAACTTTAAAGGAAAGTAAAACAACTTGAAATCGATGATTTTTGCTAAAGAGGTTTGAGAACAGTGTAAAATATAGAAAGAAACGTGACAACCCGGATGGTCGTTTTTGGAATTTATGCCTCGATCCCCATTAACTTCTTCCCCTAAGTTTGTTTCTGCTAATTTGGTTTTCCAAGACATTCAACGTCAAGTTTCAGAGAGTTTTGGGACACTTAGTCCTTAAATGAGAGTTTAAGTTTTGGAAAGTGGTTTGTAGTCAGAACAGTGTGAAGTCAACCTCAGAATGGAAATTCGATGGTTCCGTCATCTCCATTAGGTGATTTTGGAGTTGGGAGCATGTTCGGAATATATTTTGGAAGTCCGTAGCTCATTTAGGCTTGAAATACGGAAGTTTGAATTTTTGAAGTTTCCGGTCCGACAATGAGTTTTTTATCAGAGGGTCAGAATGGGATTCCGGAAGTTGCAGTAGCTTTGTCATGTTATTTTGGATGTGTGTGCAAAACTTCAGGTAATTCGGACGTGTTTTGGTTAGGTTTTTAATCAAAAGCGTGTTTTGATGAAATTTGAAGTTCTTAGGCTTAAATCATTGATTAAATCGAATTTTTGGTGTTTTAGGTTTTTAAGGATTGGTACAAGTTGGAATAGTGTATTAGGTGGTATTGGTGCTTTTGATTAAGGTTTTGGGGGCCCCAGGATGATTTTGGGTTGTTGGCGGAAAGCTTTGAAGTTGAAGAGTTGCTGAAGACTGTTGTCATCTGCCATAACTACACCTACGGCTTGGCTTCTGTAGGTGCGGAGCCGCAGAAGCGGCCAGGCAGTCACAGATGTGGATTGGGCAGGAGGATCAAGTTCCACAGATGCGGAATGTTAACCGCAGAAGCGGTACCGCACCTGCGGGAGGGAGACCAGATATGTGGAATCTAGGAGCATAGCTGAAGGCCACAGATGCAGCAATTAGTCCGCATAACCAGGATCGCAGAAGCGGTCCCTTGTCCGCAAAAGTGGAAAACACTGTTCAGAAAAGAGAATTTTGAGAGTTAGTTTTCAAAAGTTAGAAAAATCAAATTGAGCTCGGGGAAGGGCGATTTTGAGAGGGTTTTGAAGAGGAGATTATTGGGTAACGTTTCTTTGATCCCTTCTAGTTATATTTTATCATTTTGTTGTTAAATCCATCATTAAAATTCGAATTGAGGATAAAAAATTTGAAAAATTTGGTGAAACTTCATAGGCTAAACTATTGAGTTTTGAGTGGGCATTTGACCTCTGATTTGGGAGATTTCTATATGGTTAGACTCGTGAGAGTACGAGGGTTCTGAAATTGTGAATATTAACCAATTCCAAGACGTTCGCCTCAAGGGAATTTTGATTATTTTATCTAATTTCGCGACTTATCTTTGAATTAAATAGTATAATCTATTGCTTGAGGTGTTATTTACGATATGTTATTGAATTGATTAGATTTGGGCCATTTAGAGTCGGATACTCGTGGCAAGAGCGTGGTTTCAAGTTGACTTGCACTTGTTCGAGGTAAATGGCTTGTCTAACCTTGTGTGAGGGATCTTTTCCCTAGGATATGCTATTTGGTAATCGAGTGCCTTGTACGTGAGGTGACGAGCGCGCACTTGAGCTAATCATTGCAAATATGGTTTTTACCTAAGATATTGAGACTGAGTTTCTGTCATACTTACTTTATCTTACTCGCAATTATAACCTGTGTTTGATTAGGAAGACATGTTTAGTTGATTTATCTTGCCTACTTGCTTAAATTTCCTTAACTACACTACGTGAGACATGTTAGGCTAGAACTATCTATTGCTTGTATTGTTGTACTTCATTTATGAATATTCTCTGAATGTGTTTGCGCATTTATATTTGGGACTACGGGTTAGACTCCCGGGAGATTCCCCTGCATATTTACTTTGGGACTACGGGTTGGATTCCCGGGAAATCCCTCTGCACATTTACTTTTGGACTACGGGTTAGATTCCCGGGAAACCCCCCTGCACATTTATATTTGGGACTACGGGTTGGATTCTCGGGAGACCCCCTGTATATTTACTTAGAGACTACGGGTTAGATTCCAAGGAGATCCCCCTACATATTTACTTTGGGACTACGGGTTAGATTCCTGGGAGATCCCCCTACATATTTATATTATGGACTACAGGACGGTATCCTGGGAGATCCTCGTTATTGCTATTGATATGGAAATAGACCACACGAAGGTATCCTGGGAGATCCTTGTTATTGGTATTGATATAGAAATGTACGACATGACAGTATCCTGGGAACCCTCGTAATTGGTACTGATATTTAGCTGTATTACACTGTGTTTTCTTATCCTCTGTGTGTTTTTGATTGTTGTTTGTGTAACCTGACTAAATTCCCAGTTGTATTCTATTATTTCTACTTATTTTTTACTATTGCCAGCATTTTTATTATATTGCTTAATCTCAGTAGGGCCCTGATCTTCCTCGTCACTACCCAACCGAGATTAGGCTTGGCACTTACTGAGTACCGATTTAGTGTACCTCTTCTGTGCATAATTTTCATGTGCAGACCTAGGTACTTTATCTCAGGCGTACTATCCTTGAGGCCATGAGAACTATGGAGACTTTGAGGTACTTCTGTAGCGTCTGCAGACCCAGTAGTCTCCTTCTTTACTCTATCAGTAGTATTTGGTCTTTTTCCGTACTTTTTCTTTAGATATTCTGGAGTTAGAGCCATATATTACTTTTCATTAGCTTGCGTTCCCGTGAGTTTTTGGGTGTTATTGTAGAGTTCCGCACTTTTGAGTTGTATACGCCAAATGACACTTATATACCGTTTTCTTCTAGTTTTGCATAATTTAATGAAATGTATCGCTAGTTATATTAAGTTTCCGCATTGTTAGGCTTACCTAGTTGTATGAACTAGGTGCCACCACTACATGTTCATGGAGGGTGAACTAGGGTCGTGACAGGAACATAATCGAATCATTTTAAAAATAGCCCAAATCTAAGAGATACAAACGAAAATTAGGATTTCAAAAGAACCCAAATATAGATGGAAGAACCCGCTTAACACTTCAAAGATCGTAACAAATATAGTGTGACTTTGCCCAAAATCACACCCGAGTAGCAATGAACAGTAAAAATATCAACCCTCGATATAAGTCCGTGTTGCCCATGGCCCTTGAAGGCCTCATAGAGGATGAACACGACAATGGAGGAACCATTGGAGGCTTGGCGTTGAAGGATGATCACTGGAGAAGATCCAAAAATGGAGGCAGTTGAAAGGGGGGTTAGGGTTAGGCTGAGAGAAGAGAGGAGATGAGAACATCTGAGGGGGTAGGCTGTAGAGAATGACTAGGGTTATGGGGGTATTAGGGATTAAAAAGGGAAAAGAGTGATACGGGACGTTGATCTGAGAGATCAACGATCATGATTTAATGGATTCCGAGTCGGCTGAATGTGTATAGGGTCAGGGTAGGTAATTGGGAATGAAATTGGGCTGGGGTTGGGTCCAATTTAGGCTATAATCGAAATGCCAATCTAGCTATAATTTAAATAGCCACTTTTTCTTATTTAATTTATAATAAATAATAAATAATTTCTGACAAATGATTTTATGTACCAAAATTATTTTAAAAATATATTTAATATTTTAAAATATAGGATGCCAATTTACTCATGGAAAATGTAATTATATATTGGATAGATTAATATTGCAATTATATGTAATTTAGCTTTAAAATACCAAATGCAAATCTAAAAAATATATTAACCATATTTTGGCATAAATATAGAGATTAAATGACTATATTACCATAACAATGATATGGGAAATAATTATTGGGGATTTTATGAATAAAAGCGAGGGAAATGAATCAATTTAAATACCTAAACTTATAGGAAAAATTATAAAAACTCTGTATGCTTATATATACATGTATATGCTATTTTGAAGGTACTTGTACATATTTAAAGTAAATAGGAAAAATTAGGTATCAACACTGGGCATCGCCACCTCTTGAACAACCATATGTTGATCTTCTCCCATGTCCACATGCAATTGAACAAGTGCCTGAAGATTATATGTGTCCCTTGCTTCCCTCAACCTCCTATGAAATGTTCTCTCAGGTTCAGGGTCAAAGCCTTGAAGTCTATCCTGGTTTTTGAACCTTTGCATTCAAACAAAGTTCCTGAGAGAAGAGCAACAAATAAGGAACGTTAGACTTGACGAAATAACAACTAAAGTAAAAGCTAGAAAGTAATATATAATCAAGTCCCCGGCAACAACATCAATATGTTATTGCTCCCAAAAATACATGCAAGTATACGTGGTCGTACAAGTAATAAAGTGATAAATCAAGTGTCGAACCTATATATACTTGTCTTAACTACCCACTAGTTTCACCAAGATTATTCAACCGAGTCAATCAGAGTTCAAAAGAGTGATTATACTAAGCAATAATTCTAACAAGTAACTAATTTATCAAGCAACATAATAGTTGTTGTGTATTCAGTAAAGACAAATATTCCAGGATTGTGATCGCTTCACCAATCCTAGTGTATTCTTGTCAACTCTCTGTTTCATACAATTCACCCATGATTGCTAATTAATTGAACAATTTATCTCGTAGTATTATTCCGAATACTACTTACCTATTCAACATTGAATAAGGATATATTCTATGGAATTAATCTATTAAGAGCGCATTATGATTATGATATTCAATAAAGCATGATGACTAGGTATATTCATATCCTAACCACAAATCCGCCCCTCACTTAGAGTTAAGATCATGCTCTCTTCAGTTGTTCTAGTCTAGATATAGTTTTCCCAAGCGTAGCATAGATAGTAAATAGAACCTAACCATTGGCCAGACAATTAAGCAACTAATCACCGAATTTAAGAAATAACCATATATTAGCAAATTATAATCAAGTTTTAGTCAATTTTCAACGACAATATTCATGGCTAAATTACAACCCAGAACTATAGGTTTTAGACACTCATGATAATATCAAAACGAATTCACAAATATTGAGTAATTGAGAATATTAAGTAAAGATGAAGAAAACTAAGATATACTCGCTTCCGGATGTTCCTCGTGTGTAATTTTCCCCTTAAAGTGGCGTCCTCCCTCTCAAAATAGGCTTAATCATGCCTTTATACGTGTTAGGGAACGAAAATAACCTTGGCCCACGCGAACTAGGAGAACTTTTCCATCACAACACCCAGGGTAGAGCATGGGCGCTAGCCCTAGAACCGGACTTTTTAACATTTTGACTTCTGCACCACAAGTAGCACCCCATGATTCATGTGGCACTACTTTGTGGCAATTTTTCCGTTTTTCTCCTTTTTGCCTCCAATCTCGCACCTTCATCCCATTTTGCCTACGGACGATTCATACACATAAAAATACCATGAATTAGCACAAATTATTATATTTTGACATCTAAAATCTATAAAACATGAGTAAAATGCTATAAATATGCATATTTTAAGCTAAGTATCAAAATGTCTTTATTTTTTTAAAAACTGAATCTTAAGCATTCAGATTTTAACCATTAATTTGTTTGTTTTTAAATTTTTCAACCACTTAATGAGTCTGAATAGATATTAATGATTACTTTTTCCGGTCCATAATAAGTGACCACTTTAGCACTGGAACACCCATTCAGGAAATACGAACTTCTAGAGAAAAAAAGATATATTCACTAAATTACCTTAACTAATTGTTATCATAACGCATTAGAATATGTAAATAAGGAAAAATGTTGAAAACATAAAATTAATTTATTCTTTATTATGTAAATAAATACTTATTTTGGATCAAAATAAAAAGGTAAAATGATCACTTATTGTGCCCCTGAGGGAGTAAGATTTATAACATAGTCTTAATATCATTAAAATGTTATGCATTCAAGAATTTATATAAATATGATATTTCACTGTTACTTTTTTACTTTCACCACTAATCGCCATCACAACTGCTATCGATATCTCCCACTATTATAGACTACCACCACTCATGACCCACCACCGATTATCGCTATCCTCAGACACAACCACCACCACTGCCAAACACGAATGTCAATTATAATTACCACTAGCCATTATTTACAATCACCCCCACCAATCATCATTACCACAACAGTCACCAACCACTACTATATGTCACCCATTGTTGTTATTAGTACCCGTCACCATCAACCACCACCATGAATTACTATTGTCATCCATCATCTACTATCCATAATTACTACTATCAACCAAAAACATCACCACCGGTCACTACCCAATTGACAGTCACAACCATTGTTGTTAGTTATCATTATCACCAACTGTCATAAGATTTTTAAAAATATTTTTTTAATATAGTATTAGATTTATTAGTACTATTTGATTTGTTTACACTTATTAAATAAAGACAAGTTTTACATATTAAGATGTAGACAAGTTTTACTTATTCAGATGTAGAAAAAACAAATAACCTTAATTATTCAGTATTCAGATCTTAATACAACATTTTCATATTCAAATGTGTATTGGGTGGGGGGGGGGGGGGGTCAAGTTTTTTTCAAACGATATGTTGTTGTTTAATCTCTAAATAAAACAAAATTTTTTTCCAAAATGAAGGTTGTATTCACTTCTACGCTCACTTTCATAATTGATTAAATTGAGGAAGTTTTACATTCGTATGCCATATAGTGAACTATATTAACCTCAATATTTAAGGTTTAATATATTATATTTAGTATACCTAATTACCAATTATATACCGTTATCTATTTTAACGGGTATATTTCACCTAAATTAATGGTACCGTATATTCTTCCAAATTCCCCCCTCCCCCCTCCCCCTCACCCCCGATTCTCTCTTCTAAACCCACACCCACGTATAACCCCACACCCACGTTTCTTTCCCATAATTTCCTCTGCTAAAACTAGAGAAACATTTGTAACCCCCACCATTAACGTCCAATTTCAAAATTTTTCTTCTACAACTAGTCAAAATTGAAGTTAATTCTTCAAAGTTCATACACACATTTACTTTCAGCTTCAAATTTTCCGAATGAAGAAGAATACACCTTCAAAACAAAGCCCTAAAAAAGTTAAAAAAGCTGATATACCTTCTTTTGATTTGGGTGTATTATCACCACATTCACCCAAAAAGCATGGGAAATCTGCTATGTAGTTGTAGATAAGAAGCATATTCTTTCTCCATGTTAAATTAGGGCTGAAGCTAGAACTAAAAAAAACGTGAATTTGATACTGGAGAATCTTCGAGGCCAATCAATCAAGCAAAAAGGAAATGAAAAAGTGTTCGATGATCATTTTGTAGAAGATGTGCCTATCAGTAAACCTGGAAAGAAAGTGAAGTTTGTCTCTCAGTTCAAAAACGCCCAAAATGAAGAAAAAACTAAAAAATCCCCTACTGTTAAATCACCTAAATATGTTCGAAAACAATCATTGGTGAAGGTAAGAATTTTGGTAATTTCTTTACTAGTTATTTCGTTTGTTTTAGTTGTGAAAAATCTACATAATATGTGTATTTCTGCTTCGTAGATTTTTTGTAGTTATTTTGTATATAAATTGCTAATGTATCTATGTTTTTTAAGCACTGAATTAATGTGAGTTTATTTTTCTTCATTTTGAAGATTAATTGTAGCTTTATTGATATGCTTAAAATTGTTGATATTTTGTATATTTTTTGTAGTTGTTTTGTAGATAAATTGCAAATGTATCTATATTTTTTAAGAATTGTATTAATGTGAGATTATTTATATTTTATTTGCAGAATGGATATTTTTTTGCACCCATAATGTTGATTATAGGGTGCTTAGATTCCAGACATTATGTAACTCTAGCTTTCCTAGCCAAATTAAAGAGCTTTTGTCTCCAAATGGTTTGAAGCTATTCGAGAAGACATGCTTTGGTTATTTACTATCATTTTCCAATTTATGCATGCAAAATCAAGCTATTCATCTTATGAAGTATAAATTGAATTCATCTGATTCTTCCTATTTTATAGCTGAGCTAAAAGGTGAGAGGTTAAATTTTGGATTGAGAGAGTTTACATTCATAACTGATCTTAGATGTCATACCAAGGTGACAGACTTTTGTTACACTACGAATTATGTCAGTAAGATAATGAGCAGTTACTTTCCAAACAAGGTCAAAGTGGAGAAGACATACTTAAAACACATTGTAACCGACAAAAGTTGGGTAAATAATGAGGATGCAATAAAGTTATATATTCTATATCTCATAGAATTCTTCATTTGTCCTTCAAAGAAAGACCATATTAGGTTGGTAGATCATTTTAGATTTTATTTGGTGGAATCCATTCAGTACGAGACATTTCCATGAGGTATTCAGTCTTACATATATTTGATTGAATCAGTTAGGCACATGCTAAATCCTTTTATTCATTGTTATCTCATTCGAGGATTCGCACTAGCCATGCAGGTATGTTGCATGAGTATTTCTCCTCCTTCAACACTGATATAGCTACAAAAGTTTCTAATTCAATCCCTCGTATGCTTAACTGGTCAGCTAGTAAGGGTCAAATTTGGTTAGTTGCAATTGAAGGCAGAATGATCAAGCCTAAATGGATGAAGGTAAATGTTTTTATATGATATACAATTTACCTATAAAATATCTAAAATTTGTCTACATATTCTGCCTTAATCAAGCTAATTTTTTTTTGATTCAGTTCACCCACATAAATGAATCACCTGAAGAGCTTTCAATGATGTCTTTGCTTGATAAAGTTGAGTACATAATAGAAGAGGTTGAATATATTTCTGAGGATGCCAAAACATTGGAACTCAAAGAATCAATTGGAAAAGAGGGCAAGGAGTCTATTCTTCGTAAAATAAGAAAGTTAAAAAGAGGTCTTGGGAGATAACATATATTCCTAAATAACACTATGATGTATAAATAATAGTGCATCTGTTCTTTGATATATGTTAAGACATGTTCTAAAGTTAACTATGTATTTTTTTAATATGTAGGTCAATGAAAAGCTTGCAAATTTTAAGAAAGATGTCTTTGAAAAACTAGGTAGCCTTCGAGTGCTAATAAATGAGTCAGTCAAGACTATTTTGCAGGTGATAAATAGTCGAAATGATCAAGTTGATGCAACGGTAACATTTGAATTTTATTCATATTAAAAAAATATTTATGTCACCTCTAAAATATATATCCTAACAAATATAGAACTTTCAGTTTGCTGGGAGTTCAACCAAAAATACTGACCAACTAAAAGACAAGAACAATCATTAATTTTAGTTCACTAGTGGAGAACCAGTGCATGCCCCACCAGCAAAATAAGTATTTACAAAATAACTCCACTTTATCTACAATTATCTACAGAATATTTACAAAATATCTACAAGTTCTCTACAAAATATCTACAATTTGTCTACATTATATATACAAAATATATACAAATAAATATTGTATATTGGCACATCTGTACAGATTTATGTAGATATTATAAGACACCTACATATCATCTTAAACTGTCAAGCCACTAATCCAGTATGATTTAATATTTTAATGGAAAAAACAGAACATATTGAAGGTACACTTGATGAAGAAAATCATCCAGTACGTGTTGATTTATATATACATTTTGAAGGTGCAGTTGATGAAACGAATACATGTATGGAATTGTATTCAGAGATATTTGCTTTATGTTTCATTATTTTTTCCATTCTATTAAGTAATATATGCATGGTGTTACAGAGAGGGAAGATATGCATGCATAATCTCCAATTTACGGAGTGACAGCAGTAGCTCAAAGAGAGCAACATAATGAGGAAGATGACAATGTAGGTGAAGAGGCAGAATATGTGAATGTAGGTGATTCAGAAGACTATGGAGGTGAGAAGAAGGAGGTTACACTTGATGATTTCGAGCTGCCTGATAACTTCTCCCAGTTGATTAAGTTAGGCGAGCCTATACAAGATGAAAAAACACTCGTGCATCAAGGTAGAACAAGGAGGCCGAGAAAGTATGCCTTATCACCAATTCTCCCTTTATATAGCTCTGATGGCAACACCTCAGTTGGACCTCAAAATTTTCACCTCAAGTACCCATTTACTAGTGTTATTGGTCAAAATGTAGATCATGTATTGTTGCATCAATTCAACAAGTGGTTATACCACGGTATCGACACAGGTTCAAAGAGGTTAGTTTTCATAATTTGACACTTTTATTCCAGTATTCATATTTTACATATCTACTTCATTCAACAATTTATTTTAATTTCTGTTTGTTTATATAGGAGGAAGGTTCCGTATTCTATAAAGGACAACCAAATTAAGCCATGGTTTGATCTTGGAGTGGAAAAGGTTGACATGAAGGAGTGATTCTTTTCCCTGGCACACCCCAAAAAACTCCTCAATAATTCGGTAAGATTCAATGTATTTGATTTATAGATATTTTGTAGATAATTTGTATTATGATTATAGATGTTTTATTTTCTGTTTGTAATGTAATTGTAGTTATTTGATAGTTTTGTCTAGATTATTTGAAGATAACTTGTAGCATAAATGAAATCTGTTTTTGTTGAAGAACATTAATATTATAATGTATTACTTGAGGAAAAATGACAAGTATGCCCCCCACAAAAAGACCAGGTTTACTACAACAGATTGTTTGTTCAAGACTAGGATTGATCAAATTTAGGAAAAGTTCCAAATTTCTCCTCAAGAAATGAAGTTTTCTATTATCAAACCACAGGACGTTGTAGTAGAATATATATTGGGGGTATAGACTAATCGCAAATGTTGCATGGGATGAAGTTGATTATGTCATCATACCCATCAACATTGTAGAAATTCCACTGCGTGTTGGTGTTTTTGACATTGCAGACATGCAACTTTATGCGTATGATTACATGGCCTCTTCATGTAATCACCCTATTGTTGATTCTTGTATCGACAAGTTTTCTGTTATTATCCCTTTGTATTTGTCATGCACTAGTTTTTATGAAAAATGTAATGACATCAACTTCAAGAATACAAATGCATACATTGAGAAAGCTCTTACCGATCCTCTTAACATTCAGTGGATCATCAGAGAGATATCACAGCAAAAAGAAGGATCACTATAACAAAAATATTATTTCTTTTTATATATCTAACCATTTTTTCTAATCATTTCGTGAATATTAAAAAGATTTTTTTATTTGCAGCGACTGTGGTTTATTTGCTTGCCTTTGCAGAATATGTTAGTCTTAGAGAGTTATCAATACCGATAGAAGACATTTCTGATATTGACCAACATCATACACGTTATAGATCGCTATTTTGGGACTATGCTAGAAAAAAGCAGGAGCTTGGGGAAATTAGTTAATGTGAGGTGACAGGAAAACTGGCAAGGAGAAACGGTGCACCAGCTTTGAATGAGAAAACACGAGTCCAGAAGAAGAAGAAGTAGTTGTAATGCTTTGTATGGAACATATATTAAAATTGTTTAGTTGATGCTAGTTTAGGAGAAAGATGGTAGACAAACTTTTGAACAATATTATTGTATTTTAATTGTAGCATACTTGCGCAACAAATATAGTAGCCTTTGTTTTTTTTTTCTTATCCAGTATATTAGTTCAAATTGAAATATTCTGTTGGTTTTATATTAACTTGTTGAATGTATACATACCTTGATCTTCATTATTTTAGCATATAAATCATTCCCAACTGAATTCTTATACAGTTATTCTGTCATTTACTATTTGGGATTGTGACTTGATCCGTTCCGATTAATGATTTTACCGTGTATTTGATTGAAACTTATGTGCTATCATCGTTATTTTGATGGATTGCCTTGATTGGGATTCGTGCCAACTTATTGAACCCTCCGAGGATTTTTATATAACTATTTTCTCGCTGTGTGACTTACTACTTGAACTAAGTCGTACCGTTTTTCTGCTATTTTACAACTTAACAATTCTACTCGGATTTTTGAAATTAAAAGATATATTAAATGATGTTTTGGGTTGAAAACCACTATTTTATTATTGCTTGGGGGCTATGTGATTTCTGTACTAATTATGGGATTGGGTTGCGTGCCACAACGGTATTATATTGATATTGATATAAGGTCGAGGGCCTAGTTAGTGCCACGAGATGGCACTTGGACTGCAAGGGGCCCTTCCCGGAGTCTGCACACCCCTGGTGATCGTCATCAACGATAAATGGATTGGGCTGCACACCGTATCGATATATGGATCGAGCTGCACACCGCAACGTTACCGATACTGCATTATTTGTCTAGAATTATCTGTTGTTGTGCTATTTCATGTGATATCTACCTGATTGTCTGGAATTATCTGTCCAGTGAGTGTTGCGCCTGAGGGGCGGATTTCTGTGCTTATTTGCACTAATTATTTCGCATTCATTTGCTTAACCATTTGAAAAAGTCATTTGCAAAAGAGGTTTAAATTGGGTTAAGATGTCGTCTACAGATTTCACAACTTCTTTGCTTTTCTCAAGGGGTTTTATACTGCTTCTATACAATATGATGATTGGCCTTACGTGATTTTCTTACTACTCAGTTATTATTTGTCTTTATTACTCACTGAGTTGTAGTACTCACTTTACTCCCTGCACCTCGCATGCAGGTAAAGGTATTTGTTTCCCCCGCAAGAAGATCTTGATTTGATTGGAAGCTAGGTTATCGAATTTTAGCGATGTGGCTGCCAGTGTTTGCAGCACCACATTTCTTCTTTGTAATCAGTCCTATTTTGTTTATTTTAGACTCCGTAGTTGCATTCATACATTCATAGATGTTCGTGACTTGTGACACCCCAGTTTGGGTTGTGTTGGGTTGTACTTCCATTAATTAATATCATTAAGTATTATTTAAATTTCTTATGAACTATTTATCTACGTAAAAGAGGTGTTCTGTTCTTGTTGGCCTTGTCTTCACGAGAATCGCCATCACGACTGGAGCGGGGTTTGGGGCGTGACAAGATGGTATCAAAGCCTAGGTTACTATGACTCACGAGTCATAAATAGGTTTAGTAGTCTCGCAGATTGGTACAGAGACGTATGTATTTTTCCTCGAGAGGTTGCGGAACCTTTAGGAAAAATTCACATTCTTGAATTCTCATCGTGCGTCCTTGATTCAGCTTGAAAGTTAACACTTTGAAATTCCTTCCACGCGTTTGTGTGCGTGCATCAGTGCTCAGTATCAGATTTTCCTTGAGGACTTGTGATTCCCCGACCGAGGGGAGAGATGTGATCTCTTTAAGTTCTATGTTGGGCCAGTCTGTAGGACTTGAGGCCGGATCTTTGCCTATGCCTCGAGTACTAAGGTGCTAACTGTTTGAGTAAGTGTTTTGAATTTATATGTTCGGTGTTGTCCCTATTAGTGGAAGTGACAGCTGTATAGCAATGTGATAAGTATGTTAGTGCTGCGAGATGTATTTGTATGACTTGGAAGTGACGGGGAAGGTCTACTGGATGATAGAAGAACTATTAGGTGTTTGAATTCCATCGTGATTCGGGGTATAGCCCCGAGTTATGGATGTGTGAAGGATCTTTTCACGTTTTCCAGCTGTGAGTGAAGTAAATTCCATATTGTGGTATAAGTTCAGACTTAGGAAGACCAAGTGACTGCGGATAGTTTATGACAGTGGAAGGTTTACAAAACTATTATAGTAAGGCGAAGCAGGTGCGTTATCTCCTGCGGAGTGTTCTAAGATTGTGTGATCCTTATGTTGTCTATTAGAAGATCTCATTATAAGTGAAGAATATATGTTGAAATCTAAATTGGGTTGCTTAGAGAGTGGGTGTAACTTTTGTGAGAGTGAATGCGAGATTTGCAACAAAGTTAAATTCTAGATGATCTTTGCTTCACAAGCTTGTAAAGGATTTGAGTCAATAGAGTATAAGAGTTATGAGTTATTGGGTGTATTTTTATTTATGGCTCCAAGCCGAATAGGGGAGTCTGTTGATTAGTTGATTGCACGGCTAGGTTGTATTTTAGTTCCAATTTGAGGCGTACTGGTGAATCCTTTATGGCTTATAGAGATTCAGACCGTGGATGCCTCGAGTAAAGGAGAATTTTGACAGAGTTTATGTCATTCTTCATACGTGTAAGAGAATCTCAGAATGTCATGACTCATTGTTGGTAAAAGACGCTCAGTGCATAGAGCAGGAAGTTGCGTTGTTGTATTGGGATGAGGTTGTATTCTGTACTGTCTAAAATGCTAATGAAGCACAAGTTGTTTGATTCTTTTGATCAGTCTAATTGCGGTTTGAGTAGAGTGGATGACTTGCGAGAATAGTTCTATTGTGTTCAACATTCTACATATAACAATTGGGTGTTTTAATGTTGCATATGTGGTTAGAAACTTAGTTTTTCATTGGAAGATGTCAAGACTTGTAGTTTTTCCTTTCAAAACTATGGGATTCTATGCATCAGTATCTGGAAGCTAAAGATAACAGATTTAGATTCGTAGAAAGTTTCTTCAGAATAAAGCATTTTGAAGGTTGTACTTTTAGGAGTATTTAAGAGAGTATTCAGTGGCTTATGAGTCTCAAATAGTGCGGTTTTATGCTTGGGTCTCATGTGGTGAGTCTGGGTAAGGAATTGTGGTGCTACAACAAGAGGGAATGCCAAGTTGAAGATGAATCAGAAGGAAATTTAGATAGCTGGAGAAGCTTGATAGTAGACCGGACTAGTATAGTTAGGATAAGATTAACTCCTTGTGTGTATTCAAGATGATGAGTTCTTACAAGTATTTTGCAGTAGTGCTCTTAGGTTTTGATGGCTTGCTTAGCTTGTTCAAGTTAGAAAGATTTAGTCCTGGCAGGTCTAATTTGTGCAAAGGGAACTCGGAGAGTTCTTGATGGTTCTGACCTTGATTTGGGGATGTATATCTTCTATGGGCATGTGGAGCATGGTTTGTATAGTGATTTTTCTTCTAGATGGGGCCAATGGAAGGTTCTAGGCTTGTTGAGCATGTAGATGTCAATGACTCGAAAGGGGGATAAAGTTCTCATGTTATCCTAGGATGGTTTGGTATATGTGGGTTGTTGTGAACTATGATGACACAATGAGGCCATCACTTATTTAATTTCCATTATGTAATTCCGAGGCCTTGAAACCTCCTCTCGGTTGCCTCGATTTTCATGCGCAGTCCGGGCGTGTAACTGGAAAACTGAAATATTAATGCTGTGTGAAAACTGCTAAATTTTGAAACTAAATTGAATAAATTTGACTTCAGTCAACGTTTATGGTAAACGGACTCGGACCCGTGATTCGATGGTCCAGAGGGTCCGTGGAAAAATATGGGACTTGAGCCTATGCTTGGAATCGAATTTCGAGGTCCCAAGTCTGAGAAATCAATTTTAATGAGAAATTCTTTTCTGTAAATAATCAAGGAAATTGGAAGCGAAATTTAATTAGAAGACTAGGGTATCGGGCCCGTATTTTGGTTTTGGTGCCCGGTACAAGTCTATGTTAAGAATGGACATTGACGTGTTTAGGACCCGAAATGAGAATTTTATGTCATATGAAAAATTTGAGAAAGAATCATGAGCTTTGAGGCTTGAACTGATGTATATGATGTTATTTTGGCGATCTGATCCTACGGACAAGTCCGTAAGATATTTTTCCGGGAGGTCTTAGAAAAGTGCAGGCTCTAGCGCGACTGCGATCGCCTCAGCACGGCCGCGGTTGCATTAACGTAGTCCACAGGGCAAGCTTCAGAGAGCCAGTAGTCTTAAGTTCCACCAGCACGTCCGCGGTCCTTTTTGTGCGATGCGCGATGGGCGCATCAGAGAGTGTAAATACACAGGATTTTTAATTATTTCTCACTTTTCAAAAACCCAAAACATAAGAGGCAATTTTCTAAGAAATTCTTCTTCTTCAAAATGCTTGGTAAGTGATTTGTAACTCATTTTCTTCACTCCTTAACACCTTTCAACATAATTTCAACGTCAAATCGAAGATTTTAATGGGAAAATTGGGTATATTGGGTAGGACCTAGGATTTTGCTAAAATTGGGGGTTGGACCTCAATTCAAGGTCTGATTTAAAAAATAGTCATATAATTGGATTCGTGGGGGAATGGGTACCCAGATTTAATTCGAACTTCGGGCTTTGACCACGTTGGCTCGAGGGGCGTTTTTGTCATTTTATTTAAATTTGCGTCTTAGCTTTAAATCTCGTAGTAGAATCAGTTGCTTGAGAAGTTAATTATGAGATGTAATTGCAATTTGGGCCATTTGGAGTCAGATACTCATGGCAAAGCCTTGGTTTCTAGTTGATATTGAGCTGGTTCGAGGTAAGTGGCTTGTCTAACCTTGTGTGAGGGACCTTCTCCTTATGATATGATGTTTGGTTATTGAATGGCTCGTACTTGAGGTGACGAGCACGTACTTGAGCAAAATGTTGGAAAATCCATTTTTACTTGATGTATTTAAATTGAGTTTTCTTGCTTACCTGTTCATATTAAACTGTAAATTTATTCTATACTAGTTTAGAGAAGCATGTTCATTGATTTGCTTGTCTAAGTGTTTAATCTGTCTAATTTGTTCTTTGAGTAGTATATTGGTTAGTATTTTCTATTTCTTGTCCTAAGTTAGTATCTTTCCTAATGTTTGGGTTGCTACTGTGTGTTTTTAAATTTGGACTACGGGTTGGCCTCCCAGGATATCCCCCTGCACTTGATATGTTCTGGACTGAAGGTGCGGGATACCAAGAAATCCTTGGCACATGAAACTGTAAGATTTGAGGAAACCAAGAGATCCCTGGCACATAAAATTTTAAGATTTAGGATACCAATAGATCCTCGGGATACCAAGAGATCCCTGGCACATGAAACTGTAAGATTCGAGGATACGAAGAGATACTCGGGATACCAAGAGTTCCCCGGAACATGAAACTATAAGATTTGAGGATACCAAGAGATCCTCGGGATACCAAGAGATCCCTGACACATGAAATTGTAAGATTTGAGGATACCATTACATCCTCGGGATACCAAGAGATCCCTAGAACATCAAGTTGTAAGAATTCAGGATACCAAGAGATCCCTGGCACATGAAACTGTAAGATTTGAGGATACAAAAAGATCCCGGGCACACGAAATTGTAATATTTGAGGATACCAAGAGATCCTCGGGATACCAAGAGATCCCTAGCACATAAAATTATAATATTTGAGGATACCAAGAGATTCTCGGGATACCAAGTGATCCCTGGCACATGACACTATAAGATTTGAGGATACCAAGAGATCCCTAGCACATGAAATTTTAATATTTGAGGATACGAAGATATCCATTGGATACCAAGAGATCCCTGTCACATGAAATTGTAAGATTTTAGGATACCAAGAGATCTCTGGCACATGAAATTATAAGAATTGAGGATACCAAGAGATCCCCGGTTGTTGTTCCTGTTGTGAGTAGTATTTTGCTAGTATTGTCCTGTTTTTCTACTTTCTATTACGGTTTCCTTACTTATCTTTTATAGATTCTCGTTGTGCACTTTATCTATGTTGTTATCTCTTCATCTTATTATTTACCATGTTGCATCTCAGTAGGGCCCGAACCTTTCCTCGTAACTACCCAACCGAGGTTAGGCTTGGAACTTATTGAGTACCACTATGGTATACTCATGCCTCTTCTGCGCATGTTTTTCATGTGCCGATCAAGGTACTTCATCTCAGGCGCATGTTTCTTGAGGCTAGGAGAGCTACAGAGACTTTGAGGTACTTCTGCAGCGTCCCCAGACCGAAGAGTTTCCGTCCTTATTCTATCTATATTGTTTAGATTCTATAATACTTTGATGTAGACATTCTGGAGATTCGAGCATTTACAAAATTTCTTTTAGCTTGTGTTTCTCGTGGGTTTTCGAGTTTGGGATTGATTTGTAGACTTCCGTATTTATTTTAGGTTGTATATTCCAAGTGGCACTCATGTACCGTTTTCTTCTAGTTCTGCTTAATGAAGTGTTTCCGCCTGTTATATTTATTTCTGCATTGTTAGGCATACCTAGTTGTAGGAACTAGGAGCCATCAAGACATGTTCATGGAGGGTGAACTGGGGTTGTGACAAGTTGGTATCAGAGCTCTAGGTTTATATGAGTCACGGGACACATGCTAGTTTATTAGAGTCTCGCTGATCGGTACGGAGACGCTTGTACTTATCTAAGAGAGGTTATGTAACTGTTAGGAAAATTTCCACTTCTTGATTTCTTCATCGTGCGACTTGATTCCTTGTGGCTTATGCCCTTGTTTCTTTCTTACTCAATCTTACGCGACGCAAACCACCTGTTATAAATCGAGAATTGAAGAATCGTAATGGCACTGTAGATATGGTACAGGATGTTTCTACTCAGTGCATGATTCAGAGATATGATATCTCACTTCCGACGGAGGAGACGCAATTGACCTATGAATGTCCAAATTTGGGGTGATGGAGTAATGAGACTTGGTAATTTTGAGCGTGATGGAATTTCTATCTACGATGTAGTGTTGTTGTCCCTATTGAATGTACTAATTTCATTGGTGTATAATCTTCTATAATTCTCCTTGGGAGTAGGAAATGGTGAGATAGTATTGAAGAAGCGACTTCCAAAGATCGCGTGGTGCGGCGGTTTAGGATTGAATCGGTGTTTCTAATGTCGACGGCTCGAGAAAGATGATCTTCAGAAAGGTTTAAAATTAGTAGCGATGTGGGTACAACTGATACAAAGATAGATTTTATTTAAGGCAGTAGCTGAACAATAAAGGATGAGGAAGGACAAGTGGGACAGTTTGGAGTGATTTAGGAATTTTAGTGATTGGTGGTCTGGGCGTATGAATTAATTTGAAGTATGTGCTATTATACACCAGGAAACTTGATATAATGGGAACGAGCTGCTTAAATGAAGAAGGATGCAAAATAACTTTGAATTGGGAGGATGTTTCCGCACATGTAATTAATATCCATGAGGAGTGAATGGACTTGTACAGTTATAGAGTGAGCTTGAGCTCAGGATGGATTGTTGATGTCGAGTGATCGTACCACGTGTAGCAGCGCTGGAAGATGTCGAGGATGAGTCTTATAGGTAGGTTATCCTTGTGAGCAGGTTAGTGATCGCACGGTTAGCGAGGCTTCTGCAAAGAATTCTATTGGTTATACAACGAAAGGATTGGTTGTGCGAATGTTGTTGATGATTCAGAATATTAAAAGGGGGTTTCCATAGTAAGATATCGATAATGTTAGAGGTTGACTGCGCAAGGTTATGTCAATAAGAGATTAAGAATCATGGTGAACTCCAGAGTTGTGTAATAGTGGCTTCGAGCTAAGTGGGAGAGCCCTACTACCTATGATTGGGTTGTATCGTTAACTACTTGCGAGGTTTCTGGTTATTAGCATATTGACGTGCTATTTCAGCTACGGAAAAAGACCATAAGTGGTAAATTGAGCAAAGAAATTGTTAAAGGTGTGCTACGGTTGGCCTTATTGGCTCATGTCCAATTTGGAAAGAATTTAGGATTGGTGCTTTGTATAGATGTGGGTTCCAAGGGAAGTGATTCTGCCAGGTTCTTCACCAAGAGGACATTTATGTGTTAGAAGACTCATGGAGTTGATTGTATACGGGGCCAAGTCAGAGCGGGTGGCTCCCAACAGTGGTCCTAGTGAATTTATTAGATAAAATATGATGCCTAATGATTCCGTGCCTATAGGTATGGGTAAGAATCAAGCTTGATAGCAGCCTATCAGAAGAGGCTCAGAATGTTCTATGATGTTTTGTCTTGCGATGTAACAATTAGGAGGTACGAAATGGTTCATGGGATTTGAGACAGCATGGTCTCGTGACTCAAAGTCACTAGGGATGAGTACGAATGGAGGGTGTTATGTGTCAAATGAAGTTATTATTATTTATATGGTAATCGAGGATAAACTGGAAGGAGATAGATTAGGTAGCTATAGTTGAATTGGCATATCAATGGTAGTGATTAGTTCCTTCAGCGTGATCAAGTTATGCAAGTGACTTGTGACGGTGCATGTGAGGCTTGTTGGCCACTGTAATTGATTTTATTCAGAGGTATTCCACTGTTGTGGCCTGTTTCATATAGGCGGACCTCGAAAGGGTTATGGCGGGGTAGACCCCTACTTAGAGATTGGCATAACTCCACGACTGCGAGAATTCACCTGTGTGTTTCTATGATTCTCTTGAAACAAGTTAAGCGAAGAGCTTTTATATGATAAAGTGTTAGTCCATTAGTGGTTACGAAGTTATGAAAAATCGTGTTCTATCGTATATTGGCATGTTTGGTGTGGTGAATAGTATGGAATTTGAAGTGAGAATCTAGGTTGTTGTTCGATGTTGACAAGGATGTCACGAGCTCGGATGACCAGAAAGGAGTTTGGATGTTTAAAGTAAGTTGGTATGGTCTTCTGTGTTACCTGAGATCAATGTCTTGTGAAAGAGGCTTCGTGTATTTATTTGTGGATTCATAATTTGCTTTATAGCATCGAATGGTCGGTGGGAAGGTGGTGCAGACTTGTTACCTGGTGCCAAAGGTCATGGGAGCGTTCCCACGAGAAGGTTGTAAAGTGTGGCATGTAGCCTCTCGATTTGTTTAAGAAGTTAAATCAAGTATGAAGATTGTGGTATTATCGTTTTTTTAGAATACATGCATGGAGGGCACTCAATCTGTTAAGTTGTGGATTATGGAGGAATTATATGATTATGATGGTTGTTCTTACGCATTGTGAAAGCAAAAAGAGCTATTATGGACCTTGAAAATGTTATTAGCTTAGTCAGTGTGACCAGAATCGACTAGAGGCCGGTAGATGGATTCAAATATGAATATGGGCTCTATATCAGGCCAATCGTATCTTTTCAGTAATGCGCTCCATATGTAGTAGTCAGTGTGTTATTTTGTTGTCATATATTTTGTGTAGTGATACATTGTGCTGTGTGAGTGTTGAGACGACTTGAGAAATTGCTTATGTGTTGAGAATCTGCGTAGGAATGATGTATTATGAGCAAAATGGCTCTTGAGAATCATATTGTATATCGCACCTCAGTTGTTCTTGAGTTTTGTAGCTTATAGCGATATATGTTCCCTCAGGGATGGCATTATGCACCTAGCATGCTTGTGACCAAAATTCGGTATTTTATTGTAATGAGAAATGTAGCCCGATGTATATCTTCTTATGTGAGTGTTATATGTGGATCGCGTGGCACGCCTCCATGAATATATTATGCGTGGATGGGGTGGCACGCCGCCATGGGAATGGTATTTGGATCGGATTGCGCGCCGCAGCAGTGTGATGCTGGGTATAGTTTTCTATATGCTATTTTTGTATGCCTTTCTTCCTATTTTCTAAGGAAAGTTCGTATTGGTGCGTGAGTTAGGTAGCCCGTTCTAGAGTTCGTTTTCCTTTTGTAATGCGTTCGAATTGGTAGCCTATTCACATGGTGGCATCATATGAGACTTCTGATTATGTGCGGGTTGGCTTATTGACTAAGGAGTCCGTACTGGGTGAGACAAGATCATTGGATTTAGGATCAGTGCAATCTTACTGTATGAAGTATGTTATGGAGCTAATACCATTATTTGGTTCAGAATGAGGTGATGGTTATTGTCAGGAGTATAGGCCTAATAATTTGGTGATTCGGCAGCCGGTTATGAATTTCTACACATCTCTTCCATCATGGCGGTATTGTAAGAATTAGAGCAAGACCTATGTAGGTCATGAGGTACAATGAGGGCATCAGATTCGTGGAATTTTGATCAAGTGATCAGAAAATGTTATTGTGGTCTGTGGGTGAGGTGATGGAAGGTTTGAATTCAGTAAAATTGTGCAATCATGTTTGGGTACAGCATGTAGTGATTGATATGGTGATCGTATGTTGGAAACAAGTCGGGCATAGAATTTTGGATGTTGGAATTAGGCTGTAAGGCTTATCTACTTGAATAAAAGGAAATATATTCAGAATTGATCGAGCTAATGTGCTCAACTGAGTTTTGGTAGCACGGGAAGGTGCGTGAAGTGTAAAACAAGCAATGATTTCAGACTACTTCAATATAGTTCTCAGCACGTTTGAGGACGAACGTATGTTTAAGTGGTAGAGAATGTAACGAGCCGACTGGTTGTTTTGCGCCCTAACGCATTGTTTAGCAGTCTGATGCCATGAGCAGCTTCTTTTCAAGTGTTCTGACTTGTACGCATGGTCGGAATTGAATTTCGGGGAGTTCAGGGTTGAATTGGGAAGAAAATTCTCATTTTGGAAGCTTTAAGTTGAAAGAATTAACAAAGATTGGATTTTAGAGGAAACGATCTCGGAATCAGGATCTCAGGGTTCCAGCAGGTTCATATGATGATTTCGTGCTGGGGCATATGCCCTGTTCGGGTTTTGGATAACCCGGGAGCATTTAGACGCCCATGGGGGAAGTTAGCATTTTAGAAGAAATTTCATAAGTTTGGCTTGAAGTACATTTCAGTATTATCGATGTCCGTGTGGGATTTCAAGTATGATATGCGGAGCCGTTCTGTAAAGTTTGGTTGAGAACGGACGTCGTTTTGACGTGTCTGAGAAGTAATCATGAGCTTTGAGGCTTGATCCGATGTAAATGATGTTATTTTGGCGATTTCATCGCACGGACAAATCCGTAGGATGTTTATAAGATTGTGTGCATATTTGGTTTGGAGCCCCGAGGGCTCGGGTGAGTTTCGAGTAGGTTCCGGGAGGTCTTACACTTAAAATACCAGATATTGCAGGTTAGGAAAAGTGCAGGCTCCAGCGCGGTCGCGGTTGCCTCAGTGCAATCTGCGGTGTGTGCTACGCAGCCGTGGTCGCCTTAGCGCTATCCACGATGTGCACTATACGATAGCGGTTACCTTAGTGCCCTCCGCCGTGTGCGCCGCGCGGCCGCGGTCACCTTAGCGCGGTCAGTGGTGTGCGCTGCACGGCTATGGTCGCATTCGCACGGTTGGCGCGGCGAGCTTCAAAGAGCCAGCAGTCTTCAGTTCTACCAGCACGGTGGTCCATGCTAGGCACGTCAAAGAGTATAAATACACGGGATTTTCAGTTATTTCTCACTTTTCAAAAATCCAATACATTAGAGGCAATTTTCTAAGCAATTCTTCTTCTTCAAAAATTTTGGTAAGTGATTTCTAACTCATTTTCTTTACTCCTTAACATCTTTCAACATAATTTCAACGCCAAATCAAAGATTTTAATGGGAAAATTTGGGTATTTTGGGTAGGACCTAGGGATTTGCTAAAATTGGGGTTTGGATCTCAATTCGAGGTCTGATTTCAAAACTAATCATATAATTGGAATCATGGGGGAATGGGTAACCGGATTTGAGTTCGAACTTCGGGTTTTGACAACGTTGGCTTGAGGGGCATTTTTGTTATTTTATTTAAATTTGCGTCTTAGCTTAAATATCATAGTAGAATCGGTTGCTTGAGATTTTATTTACGAGATGTAATTGCAATGAATAGATTTTGGCCATTTGGAGTCGGATACTCGTGGCAAAGGCGTAGCTTCTAGTTGATATTGAGCTGGTTCGAGGTAAGTGGCTTGTCTAACCTTTTGTGGGGGACCTTCCCCTTATGATATGATGTTTCGTAATTGAATGCCTCGTACCTGAGGTGACGAGCGCTTACTTGAGCAAAATGGTAGAAAATCCATTTATTACTTGAAGATTTTAAATTGAGTTTTCTTGCTTACCTGTTCATTTTAAATTGTAAATTTATTCTATGCTAGTTTAGAGAAGCATGTTCGTTGACGTGCTTGTCTAAGTGATTAAATTATCTTATTTTTGCTTCGTGTAGTATGTTTGTTTGCATTTTCTATTTCTTTTCCTGAGTTAGTACCTTTCCTAATGTTTGGGTTGCTACTATGTGTTTTTAATTTGGGATTAAGGGTTGGCCTCACGGGAGATCCACCTGCACTTGATATGTTCTGGACTAAGGGTGCGGGATACCAAGAGGTCCCTGACATATGAAACTGTAAGATTTGAGGATACCAAAAGATCCCGGGCACATGAAATTGTAAGATTTGAGGATACCAAGAGATCCTCGGGATACCAAGATATCCATGGCACATGACATTATAAGATTTGAGGATACCAAGAGATCCTCGGGATAACAATCTATCCCTGGCACATGAAGCTGTAAGATTTGAGGATACCAAGAGATCCTCGGGATACCAAGAGATCCCTGGCACATGAAACTGTAAGATTTGAGGATACCAAGATATCCTCGAGATTCCAAGAGATCCCTGGCACATGAAATTGTAAGATTTGAGAATACCATGAGATCCTCGTGATACGAACAGATCCCTAGCAGATGAAATTGTAAGATTTGAGGATACCAAGACATTATCGGGATAACAAGAGATCCCTGGCACATGAAATTGTAAGAATTGATGATACCAAGAGATCCTCCATATACCAAGATATCCCCAGTTGTGGTTCCCGTTGTGATTAGTATTTACTAGTATTGTCCTGCTTTTCTGCTTTCTATTACGGTTTCCTTAATTATCTTGTTTAGATTCTCATTGTACACTTTATCTCTACTATTATCTCGTCATATTATTATTTACTATGTTGCATCTCAGTAGGGCCAGTACTTTTCCTCATCAGTAACCAACCCAGGTTGGGCTTGGCACTTACTGAGTACCGCTATGGTGTACTCATGCCTCTTCTATGCATGTTTTTCATGTGCAGACCCAGACACTTCATCTCAGGCTTACTATCCTTGAGGCTAGGAGAACTACGGAGAATTTGAGGTACTTCTGCAGCATCCACAGACCGAAGAGTTTCTTTCCTTATTCTTTCTTGTTTAGACTCTATCATACTTTGATGTAGACATTCTGGAGATTAGAGCATTTACAGTATTTCTTTTAGCATGTGTTTCTCATACGTTTCAGGGTTTTGGGATTGAGTTGTAGACTTCCGCATTATTTTTGAGTTGTACATGCCAAATGGCACTCATGTACAAATTTTTTTAGTTATGCATAATTTAATTAAATGTTTCCGCCAGTTATATTAATTTATGCACTGTTAGGCTTACCAGTAATAGGAACTAGGTGCCATCACCACATGCTCATGGAGGTAAACTGGGGTCGTGACATAAACTATCGAGATTTTCGAGTGTGAGGTCTCAGATCAATTCTTAAAAGAAGTTCATAAAACTCGTAAGCACTGGCTAGCCTCAGATGATTAAGGGAATGGTATTGCTAATCATAGTGATTTGATGAAAGTATATGTTTCGGAAAACGAAATGTGATTAGGTTGATAGAGCTTTGGTAGTATTGCGGTGCTCTCTTGATTAATTCGACTGCTCATGTTCAAGTTTTCTTGATGGCATAGGGGAATTTCAAGGTATCTTTCGTGGAATGATTGGGTACTTGAGGTGATATGTATTCGGGCGGCAGAATTTGGGATCAGGTATGGTGATTTGTGTGCTATATGTAGTTGGAGACTAGGAGTTCTCATGTTCAGGCTATATTGTATTTGTGAGTCGCGTGTATCAGCTATGTAGTGACTATCGGGGTCTAGAGGCTCGAGCAGTTCTTTTATGTTGGGTATGTTGAATTGGGAAGTGATATTGGGTCCAGAATGGTTGTCTCCATGGTGGGAGATTCTGGACTATTACGGTAAGATGGCGTTGTTGGCTATGCCGAAAAATGCCACAGGATAGTGGCGATGTTCGACGGATTATGTCCTATTGGGGATTCTTATATTTTGAAGACCCAACGGATGGCTGGGAAGGATTGTACTTCTTACTTGGGCTCTTGTGATGAGTGTCAGGTTTGAGGCTCCTTATATTGATTTAGTTTCGGTGGTGAAAGATTTATCGGATGTGTTTTTCGTGGCCGGGCATGTCGCCGACAAGGTTATCGATTTTGGTATTGATTTGGTGTCTTGCACCGTATCGTATGGCACCGAAAAGAGTTATAGTAGAGGAAAGAACAGCTTCAGGCTTCCTTGATGATGAGTTCGTTGGAAGGCCAAAGTGGATGCGTGTTCTAGCTTGAGTCGTCTTGGTTGACCCCAAATTGTATTATTGAGGGATAGGTTGAATTGATCGTTATTGAGTTTATAGGTGATTTAGGAAGATCTAGAAGTGTCCTGTCTATGTTTCAAGTCGTTATGATTTGTTAGTTATAGGCACATATGGAGCAGTTCTATTGAGGTTCATGGTGGAAGTCGAGCGGGAAAAGTAATCGGGTGTTGCTCGGTGGATAGCATATCGGTTATGTCCTATCGGGTCTATGTTGTATATGTTGCTTGTTTCACCGTGGGTGTAGTGATTTGCTTCGGTTCCAGGCATCACATTATAAGCAGTTGTTCGTTTCGAGCATAGTGACTTGAGGTGTTTTATGTGGAACAATGTTTGGATAGGATTGCGCTACTGCAGCGATGATATATGGAGATATGAACTTGGGGGTTAGATTCGCGTGGTCTATTTCTATGATGTGAGAAGCGTTTTCAGCCATGTGCTGTGATGATACTGGTGAGCTTGAGGTACATCTCTTTTGTTTGAGTTGGTTTCATGATATGAGTATGTTCGGATTGTTTCTCACTGGTGCGTGGAATTCACAAGTTGTGACCTTAGCTGGTCTTAGAGTGTCATGTCACCAGAGTAAATATGTTGGATAATATGAGATTGTTGGGGTTTGTAATGAATACAAACAGATTCGATTTCAACATGCTTGATGGATAAATATCGTGGTTCAATTTAGAAATATGCTATGGTCCTTGCCAAAGGATAAGTGACCATATGGATGGTTGATCTGAGAAATGGTTATGCTTTACTGTGTTTTGGTTATCATTGGCATTATATATATAAGAGTGTTGGAATGAAGTTAATAATAATTTTCAACCGGTATCCGAGTATTTGTGCAACTGCTGTTAATAGAAGTTATTGATTTATGTGTTTAAGTTATGTGGTATATCATATAATTGCACCTGAGGTTGCTAGTTTGGGCCTATTCAGAGTATACGTTTTAATCGTATTGATGGTTTCAGAAGTGAAAATGTGGTTCTATGATCTATGGGCTTGACTGGATTGTGTAATCTTTGTTAAAATGTGTTATCGGACCTATATGCGATCGGGTGACATGGGATCACCCCTAGGTATATGCATGGTAAGGTTATTCAGTGATTGGGTGGATTTTAGAACAGCTGTGGATACGTTCGAGGACGAACGTGTGTTAAGTGGGGGAGGATTTAACGACCCGACCGGTCATTCTGAGCTTTTGCACTTTGATCGGCAGTTCTCGGTCCCTTGTAATATATTATGGCTGATGTAGATTGTTAGTTTTTTGTTTTCAGGAAAAAATCGGAATGAATTTGAAAGACGAGTCTCAGTTGAAGGCTTTGAATTTGAAAAGTTTGACCAATAGTTGACTTGTGTGTATATGAGCCTAGATCAGAATGTTTATGATTTGGTTAGCTTCATTGGGTGGCTTATGACTTAGGGGTGTGATCGGAATTGGTTTTGGAGGTTTTGGAGTAGAATTTAGCTTGAATTGGTGGAGTTGAGATTTTGGCAATTTTCGGTTGGCAGGCGAGATTTTGACCTGCGAGTCGGAATAGAATTTTGAGAGTTGCACTAGCCTCGTCATGTCATTTGGGATGTGTGTGCATAATTTCATATCATTCGGACGTCGTTTTGTCGGGTGTTTTATCGAAAACATGTTTCTGACATCTTTAGAAAACTTAGGCTTGAATACGATGAATTTTGGGTAATTTAATGTTGGTTGAGGTGTCTCGATGATTGGATAAAGTTTGAATAAGGTCTTAGGATGTGTTGATGCTTTTAGTTGAGGTTTTGGGGGACTCGGGTGAGTTTGAGGGTCAATCAGACCATTTTAGGTGTTTGGGAGTTGGAGGAAAATATGCTCAGGTGTTGCAGAACTTTATTCTCTGCGATCGCAGAGGGTTTCATGTGATCGCGTAGGAGGTTTTGATAAGGCTATCAATTTGTGCTTTGTGTTCGTGGAGTTTGGCAAGCGATCACATTGTGTGGGGAGGTTGTTCTTTGCGAATACCTAGTGAGCTGCGTTTGCACAGAGTAAATTTGGACCTCGGAGCCTAGAAGGTTTTTTTCATTGCAAACACGAAGGAGTGTTCGCTATTGCATAGAGTAAGGGGCCTGGGCATTGCGTTCGCAGGCAATTTAATGCGAATGCATATCGTGAATTTTATGAGTTAGATTTTTGTGCTTCGCAAAGAGGAATTTTCCGCGATCGCATAGAGGGAATGAGGCCTGGGCAGAATGCTTTTAAAGTTATCTTGTTCGCGAAGGTGGGACTCCTTTCACCCATAGCTGCTCGTTTTGAAGGATTTTTAAGGTGATTAAAGAGAGATTCAAGGGAAAATGTTTTGAGGTAAGTTTCTTGAGCTTAAAACTCGATTATCAAGCGAATTCCACCTAGAAATATGTGAAATATAAGCCTAAAAATAAAGAACTAGGGCTTGAATTTTGAAAACAAACAATTGGGATTTGAAGGGTTGTTTGCGGATGGATTTTGATGTACTTAATATGTATGAACTCGTGGGAGGATAAGGAACCTGTTGATGTGAAACGTTTTTCGTTTTGAGAAGTGTGCCCAGGGCTCGGGTTTTTGTAATTTCGGTATTTATGCACGTTATTGATTGTTTTCGCTTGGGTTTTGTTCCTTTAGCATATTGTGATATATTTGCTATGATTTTGAATATATTCGGCGCGCGTAGAGGCCGACTTGAGGGGCAAAGGCACCGCGAGCTAGAGATTTTGCTGGTTCGAGGTGAGTAATGATTGTAAATGATGTTCTGAGGGTTTGAAACCTCGGATTGCAAATCGTAGTGCTATATTGAGGTGAGTCAAGCGCTTGATGATGAGCGTGGGGTTATTTACTAATTGGGATTGTGACTTGGTCCGTCCCGATTGATTATTTTACCGTATATTTGAATGAAATTTATGTGTTATCATCATTATTTGGACGAATTGCTTTGATTGGGCTTCGTGCTAACTATTTGAACCCTCCAAGGATTTTTATCACTATTTTCTCACTATTTTACTTACTACTTGAACTCAGTTGTACCGTTTTCTGCTATTTTACAACTCAACCATTTTACTCGGGTTTTTGAAATTAAAAGATGTATTAAATGATGTTTTGGGTTGAAAACCACTATTTTATTATTGCTTGAGGACTATGTGATTTTTGGATTGAATATGGGATCGGGTTGCGCGCTGCATCGGTATTATATTGATATTGATATGTGGCCGAGGGCCTAGTTAGTGCCACGAGATGGCTTGATATTGCGCTTGGGTCGTAAGGGGGCCCTCCCGGAGTTTGCACACGCCCAGTGAGTGTGGTTGATGATAAATAGATCGGGCAACACGCCGCAGCGATATATGGATCTGGCGGCACGTCGCAGTGGTACCGCAACTGTTTTATGTGTTTACTCATTTATTTGTCTGCCATTATCTATTGTTGTGCTATTTCATGTGACATCTACTTTATTGCCTGGATTTCTGTGCTTATTTGCACTAATTGTTTTGCATTCATTTTTATAACCGTTTGAAAAAGTCATTTGAAAAAGAGGTTTAAACTGGGTTAATATGTCTTCTACAGATTTCCCAGCTTCTTTGCTTTTCTCAAGGGGTTTTATACTGCTTCTATACATCATGATGATTGGCCTTACATGATTTTCTTACTGCTCAATTATTATTTTCCTTTATTATTTTCTAAGTTGGAGTACTCACTTTACTCCATGCACCTCGCGTGTAGATGCAGGTATTTGTTTACCCCGGTAGCAGGTCTTGTGTTGATCGACGGCTAGGTTATCGGAGTTTAGCGAGGTGACTGCCAGCGTTCATAACACCGCATTTCTTATTTATAATCAGTCCTATTTGGTGTATTTCAGACTCCGTAGTTGCATTCATACATTCAAAGATGCTCGTAACTTGTGACACCTTAGTTTGGGCTGTATTGGGTCGTACCTTCGTTAATTAATGTCAGTAAATCATCTTTAAATTTCTTATGAACTGTTTAACTGCTTAAAAAGGTGTTTTGTAATGGTCTGGCTGGCCTTGTCTTTACAATGGGCGCCATCACGACTGGAGCTGGGTTTGGGCCGTCATAAGATGGTATCAAAACCTAGGTTACTAGGTCTCACGAGTCATAAGAAGGTTTAGTAATCTCGCTGATCGGTGTAGAGATGATTGTATTTATCTTCGAGAGGCTACAGAACCTTTCGGAAAACTTCACATTCTTGAATTCTTGTCGTACGTCCTTGATTCAGCTTGAAAGGTAACATATTGAAATTCCTTCCATGCGTTCGTATGCGTGCATGAGCGCTCAATATCAGATGTGCCTTGAGGACTTGTGATTCCCCTATCAAGGGGAGCAATGTGATCTTTGTGAGTTTGATGTTGGGCCAGTCTGTAGGACTTGAGGCCGGATCATTGCTTATGGCTTGAGCATCGAGGTGCTGATTGCGTGAGTAAGTGTTTTGAACTTTTATGTTCAGTGTTGTCACTATAAGTGTAAGTGACGGGTGGATAGCCATGTAGTAAGTATGTTAGTGTTGTGTGATTCATTTGTGTGACTTGAAAGTGACAGGGAACGTCTGCTGGATGATAGAAGAACTATTAGGTGTTTGAATTCCATCGTTATCCGGGGTATAGCCCCGAGTTATGGACGTGTGAAGGATCTTTTTCACATTTTCCGGTTGTGAGTGAAGTATATTCCATGTTGCGGTATGAGTTCAGACTCGTGAAGACTTGCAGAATTTAGGAAAGATGTCTTTGAAAACTAGGTAGCCTTCGAGTGCTGATAAATGAGTCAGTGAAGACTGTTTTGCGGGTGATAAACTGTTGAAAGTATCAAGTTGATGCAAAGGTAACATTTGAGTTTTATTCATATAAACAAAACTATTTATGTAACCTCTAAAATATATATCCTAACTAATATAGAACTTTCAATTTGCTGGGAGTTCAACCAAAAATAGTGACCAACCAAAAGACAAGAACAATCAACAATTTTAGTTTACTAGTGGAGAACCAGTGCATGCCACACAAGAAAAACAGGTATCCACAAAATAACTCCACTTTATCTACAATTATCAACAGAATATTTAATAAATATCTACAGGTTCTCTACAAAATATCTACAATTTTTCTACATTATATATATAAAATATATACAAATAAATATACTATATTGGCACGGCTCTATAGATTTATGTAGATATTATAACACACCTACATATCTTCATAAACTGTTTAGCCGCTACTATCCATTATGATTTAATATTTTTAATGGAAAGAAAACATGTTGAAGGTGAACTTGATGAAGAAAATCATCCAGTACGTGTTGATTTATATACACATTTTGAAGGTGCAGTTGATGAAGAGAATACATGTATAGAATTGTATTTAGAGATATTTTCTTTATGTTTCAATATTTTTACCATTAAGCTATATATACATGGTGTTACAGAGAGGTAAGATATGCATGGATAATCTCCAATTCACAGAGTGACTGTAGCTGCTCAAAGAGAACAACAGAATTAGGAAGATGGCAATGTAGATGAAGAGGCAGAGTATGTGAATGTAGGTGATTCAGAAGACTCCAGAGGTGAGAATAAGGAGGTTACACTTGATGATTTTGAGCTGCCTGATAACTTCTCCCAGTTGGATAAGTTCGGTGAGCCTATACATGATGAAACAACACTTTTGCATCAATGTAGAACAAGGAAGCCGGGAAAGCATGCCTAGTTACCACTTCTCCCTTTATACAGCTCTGGTGGCAGCACCATGGTTGGACCTCAAATTTTTCACCTCAATCACTCATTTACTAGTGTTATTGGTCAAAATATAGATCATGTGTTGTTGCATAAATTTAACAGGTGGTTATACAACGGTACTGACACAAGTTTCAAATAGGTTAGTTTGCACAATTTGACACTTTTATTTCAGTATTCTTCGTTTACATATCTACTTCATTCTACAATTTTATTTTAATTTATATATGTTTATATAGGAGGAAGGCTCCGTATTCTATAAAAGACAACCAAATTAAGCCTTTGATAGATCTTGGAGTGGAAAAGGTTGACAAGAAGGAGTGATTCTTTTCCCTGGCACACCCCGGACAAGTCCTCAATGAGTCGGTGAGATTCAATGTATTTGATTTATAGATATTTTATGGATAATTTGTATTATAATTGTAGATGCTTTGATTTCTATTTGTAATGTAATTGTAGTTATTTTATAGTTTTGTGTAGATTATTTGAAGATAACTTGTAGTATAAATGCAATCTGTTTTTGCTGCAGCACATTATTGTTATAATGTATAACTTGAGGAAAAGAGACCAGTATGGCCACTATAACAAGACCAGGTTTACTACAACATATTGTTTGTTCAAGACTGGGATTGATCAAATTTATAAAAAGTTCCAAAATTCTCCTCAAGAAAAGAAGTTTTCTATTGTCAAACCCAATGAGATTGCAGCAAAATATATATTGGGGGTATAAGCTAATCGCAAATGTTGCATGGGATGAAGTTGATTATGTCATCATACCCATCAACATTGTAGAAAAATTCCACTGGGTGTTGGTTGCTTTTGACATTGCAGACATGCAACTTTATGCGTATGATTACATGGCCTCTTCACGTAATCACCCTATTGTTGAATCTTATGTCGACAAGTTTTCTCTTTTTATCCCTTTGTATTTGTCATTCGCTAGTTTTTATGGGAAACATAAAGAAATCAACTTCAAGAATACAAAAGCATACATTAACAAAAATGTTACCGACCCTCTTAACATTCAGTGGATCATCGGAGAGATACCACAGCAAAAAGAAGGATCACTGCAATAAAAATATTCTTTCTTTTTATATATTTAACCTTTTTTTCTAATCGTTTGGTGAATATTGATTTTTTTCTTTGGAGCAATTGTGATGTATTTGCTGTTGCCTTTGTAGAGTATGTTGGTCTTAGAGAGTTATCTATACCGGAAGAAGGACTTTTTGATATTGACCAACATCGTAGACGTCATGGATCGCTATTTTGGGACTATGGTAGAAAGAAGCAGGAGCATGGGGAAATTATTTAAAGTGAGGTGACCGGAAAATTTGCAAGGAGAAAAGGTGCACCAGCTTTGAATGAGAAACACGAGTCCAGAGGAAGAAGAAGTAGTTGTAATGTTTTGTATGGAACAGATAATACAATTGTTTAGTAAATGCTAGTTTAGGAGAAAGATGGTAGACAAATATTTTAACAATATTATTGTATTTTAATTGTAGCAGACTTGCGCTATAATTATAGTAGCCTCTGTTTTTTTCTTATCCAGTATAGTAGTTCAAATGAAAATATTTTGTTTGTTTTATATTAACTTGTTGAATGTTTACAGTACTTGGTCTTCATTATTTTAGCATATAAATCCTTTCCAACTGAATTCTTATACAGTTATTCTGTCAATGCAAATATATGTAGTTATTTTTTTATTTTTCTGTAGATAAAGTGTAAAAATCAATAACCAAATATTTTGTTGCTTTTACATTCAATTTTTTGAATGTAAACAGTATCTGATCTATATTGTTTTTAGCATATAACGTTTTCCTAGATAAATTGTTATCTAGTTATTCTGTCAACTCCATCTATTGTAGTTTTTTTATAGTTGAATTTGTAGATAATTTATAGAAAATATTTAATATTGTATTTTGTTGCTTTTATATTCTTTTGTTGAATGTAAACAGTACTTGATTTACAATATTTTAGTATATAACTCCTATCCTACTGATTTATAATGTTGTTACTCTGTAAATTCCAGTTAATGTAATTTTTTTGTAACTGTATTGTAGATAAATTAAAAAAGTAATTACCAACTATGTAAAGGATGCTAGAGATAGTAAAAAAGTGGTAGATTATATATATATATATAAACCTATATATATAAACCTCTATGAAAGTATTATCTTAATACAGAAAAATCCTAACTAACTACATTATGATCTTAAAAACCTTAACAATTACACATCAAATTCTGTTATGCTGAACATACCAGCAAGTTTTATGAAATATTCTGTTAACTACATAAAATTTTATTTCTTTTTGGGTGCATTCTTGCAAGATCTTTTGCTATGTCATTTTCCTCCGCAATTACCGCATGAAACCTTGTATTTCTTTGAATTTTTTAATCATATGTTTTGTATCTTTCTTTTTGAGGTTTTCATGGTTGACTTTTTCCTCTTGTAGGTTTATTTACTACTTCTTCAAATATATGTTGTAGCATATTCTATTTGCTTTCATCAGGCAGGGGATTTACTAGTATTTCATAAGTATGCAAAATGTTATCCCTTGTGTAATAAGAAGAACAATATTGTTCAAAAGACTCATCCCTATGCCTTAATGCAGCCAAAGCATGTGGGAAAGGAAGCTCATCAAGATGGAATTGCCCAGAACTACAACTTTTATTTTCAAAACAAACAATATAGCGCTTCACACCATCTAGTACGGTATGGACGTAGTCTGTTGAAGCCCTCACCTACAATTGCATTACAAAAAAAAACCAATTCATATACGGTTTAATATAAAATATCTACAAAATATCTACCTATTATCTACATTGTTCTATATAAATTAATTTGATTCAATGAATAATCAGATCTTATTCTAAGCTTGTGCGACAATGATCTATTGTCATCAACTCTTTTTTGAATTTAAACTCAAGATATGTGAATGTACCCTTTGTTTTCAATAACATTTCCTTCGTCCAGCGTTCAAGAAGATTCCTCATATACTCTAATAGTTCTACTATTGGCAGCTCTCTTGCATATTTTGTTACAGCATTCAATGACTCTGCAATGTTTGATGTCATAGTCCAAGTTCTGTTCATCGTAGCATGTACTCGAGACCATCTACGATATCCAATATCGTATAAGTATGCTTTTACACGGGGGTAAATTTCTTCAATCTTTGACATCCTTTCATTAAATTCATCAAGCGAGTATGATCGTGCCGTGGAAAAGTACAATTAGCTTAACTTTAGATGTCCCTTCTTGAACTTTGCCCTTATATTTGTTCAAATATTTCACATGCAAGAATAATGTGGCATGTCAGGATAAATAATAGATGTTGCCTTCATGATACTCACATTCTGATTTGAAACAACACATATATTTGATCTTTCACCATATGAATGTTTGAATTGCTAAAGAAGACAACTTCCAATATGCATCATTTTCTAAATCAACAACAAAATATGCTGATGGTAATATGGTACCTACATTATGTGGCAAAAAGCAATTAATTGGATGCAGGAAAAATGCAGAAGAAGACATATACATACAAACCACAACTTTCAACAATATATCTATAATAAATCTACAAATACTACAAAAAAAAAATATACAATCTACAATGTGTTTACAATAAAACTTCAATACATGCTGCATCCATTGTACTAGTTGTTAGCATTATTCCCCTGTATGCTAACTTTAAGAAGGACCCATCAACTACTATAACTAGCCTACAATATTCCCAACCACTGATTAATGTAAAAATTGCAAAAAATACATAAAAGAAACAATCATCATCCGTCTTCTTAAATTTAACTACAAACCTTGGATAAGTCGTCTCCAGAATATACAAATAACTAGGCAGTTTATCGTAGGAGTTAGCAGGATGACATCTGAAAAACTGTAAAGCCTTTTCCTTTGCTCTCCAAGCTTGCATGAAGGTTAGATTCACGCCATGTTTATCAGTTTGTATGTCTTTTGGTATGTAAATTGTCTTAGAATCAGAATATTTTGAAATAATCATGCTACCAACTACCATGGCAGTAGGTTTGCATCGTATGAATGTATTGTCCATTAAAGAGCATGTGTGCTGGCTGTTAAATTTCTGACCTAGAATATTTGCAGAATCATTTATGCTAGTTGCCTTGAAGTTCCATGTACAGTTTTCACCAACACATATCAGCTAGTAGCTACAAAAAATCCAATTTAAACACTGGTTTAAAATGTAGATTTAAAAAAAGATTGTTTTAGCTTAAACAATCACATTATACAATTTGTATATAATATAGCTATAATTCAGCTACAATATTGATAAACATTATCACAAGAAACAATTGAAGAAGTAAAAAATTACAAATAAACTACTAAATTAAAAAAATAATGATCTTTGACCATTCATATGTTCATGCCTTCTAGCACTAAATCTTTTAACCTTGAATCGCAACTTGTGCATGATAGAATATTACTTCATGGCAGTTGCAATTATTTGCTTGTCTTGGTATACTTGTCCTACTTCAATATAACTTGGGTACTATCTATTATTATTAAACTTTCATATTCCTCTATAACAGAAGATGTTGGCATATCAAGTAACTTTAATATTCCACACGAACCCACGCGAAAATATAGATAAATACTGTTATGAACAGTTTGTAAATATATTGTAGATAATTTGTAGAAACATTTAAATTTTGTATATATCATATTAATTTTTCAAATGATATATAGTTTTATTGTAGAATAAATTTAGAAATTATGTAGATATTATGAAATTCCATACTGATATATGTATTTACTCTAACATGTAGTTTATACGACGACCCAAAGAGTCATCACCTGCAAGACCTTGAAAACCTCATTTAGAATTGTCTCGATTTGTGTGCACAGTCCGAACGTGTAGCCGGAAAGATTAAATATGAAATTCTATTGAAAAATTCTAAGTTTTGATTTTAAAATAAATAAACTTGACTTCGGTCAACATTTTGGGTAAACGTACCTAGAAACATGATTTGACAATCCCGTAGGGTCCGTAGAAAAATATGGGACTTGAGCATATGCCCGTAATCAAATTCTGAGGTCCCAAGCCTGAGAAATGAATTTTTTTACAAAATTATTTTCTGAAAAATACTTAAGAAAAATTGAAATGGCGCCCGGTACAGGTCTTATATTTTTTTTAAGTCCTTCCTGTAAAACTTAGTTTAAAACGGACGTTGTTTGACTTGATTCGGACTTGAAATTTTAAATTTGAAACTTGATGAAGTTTGAGGAAAAATTCATGATTTTGAGGTTTGATTCATTGTTTTAAGGTTATTTAGGAGATTTGATCGCACGAATAAGTATGTATGATGTTTTTGAGTTAGTGCATGTATTTGGTTAGGAGCCCCAATGGCTCGGGAGTGTTTCGGAATGATTTTTGCTTAAGAAGTGTTGCATGCTTTTTGTTGTGGTGCCATGGAATTTTACCCTTCACGTTTGCATAGTCCCTCTCGGGAATGCATAAGGAAAATATCCCAGGTGTCATGTTGGTAGGTTGACACGCAAACGCAAAGGTCAGGGGGGAAACCTTCGCGAACACGTCCTTCCACTCGCAAACGAGAAGGGTACATGGGGAAGGGCCATCAGTTTGTTCATCGCAAACGCGACTCTTTGCACGTGAACACGAGGCTCGAGGGGGTTACTCTCCGCGAACGCTAGCTGAACTATGTGAATGCAAAGGTCTGTGGACTTGACTCATTGCGAATACATTGAGTTTGTCACGAACGCGAAGAAAATTTTCACTCAACTATTTTAAGTTCCAAAAACAGAACCCATTACGGAATTTCTCAAATTTCTACAAACCTTCTTCTTCTACAAAGCTCCTAGGCGATCCTTGAAGCACTTTTTCACCAAAACTTCTTGGGTATGTAATGTCCACCTTGTTTTCTTCCATTTTCATCAACATCTAATGCATTTTTAGGCCTAAAATATCTTATTGAGGGTAGAAAATTAGGGATTTGGGTAGATTTAGGATTTTCTTTTTATTTTTTTTAATTAGGCCTCATTTTGGGGTCGAATTGAAAACAAATTTTATATTTGGGCTCATGGGTGAATGGGTGATTTGATTTTGGTACGAACCTCGTGTTTTGACTAAGTGGGCATGGGTTCAAGTTTTGGATTTTTGGGAAGAATGCTTGGAAAGCTATAATTAGGCATTGGGTTCGCATTGTTTAGCATTTATTGATGTATTGAAGTCATTTATGTCTAGATACCATCGATTTGGAGCCAAGTTTGAGAGGAAAAGCGTTAATTGAGGATTGAATTGTCCATGGAAGTTTTAGGTAAGTGTTCGACCTAACCTTAGCTTGAGGTATTAGAAGTTTAGTTATATTTGCTACTTGTTTCTTGTTGAGTACGTCGTTAGACATGGTGACGAGTATCTATATGTTGGTGTCCAGCATGACAGTGAGTCTTATTTTGATACTTGTTGAATTCTTGAATACTGCTAGGGTTGAAATAACTAGAAAATTCGTGGCATTGAGCCAAAGCTTAGTTTATTTTCGTGAAAGTTAATTATGAGTTTGAAGTGATGATAATAGAGAGATTAGAAGTTCAATTGAGATTAGTTATAGCTGATTCTCCCTTGCCAGGACATATATACTTGAGTTGTTGAGTTCCCTTGCCGGGATAGTGTAATTTGTAGTTAATCCCTTGCCGAGACTGTTGTTGTGATCATTGTAAGTTGTACATTTGGAATGGGTTGCGCGCCGCAATATTTTTATTAATGAATATATATATATATATATATATATATATATATATATATATATATATATATATATATATATATATATATATATATATATATGGAACGGGTTTCACACCGCAACAGATATTATATTGAATCGGGTTTCATGCCGCAGATGATATTATATTGTATCGGGTTGCACGCCGTAACAAATATGTTATATATATTGGATCAGGTTGCATGCCGAAACAGATATTATATTGGATCGGGTTGCCTCCACAATAGATATGTTATATTTATTGGATCGGGTTGCACGTTGCAATAGATATATTATATTTATTGGATCAGGTTGCATGCCGCAGTAGATATATTATATTTATTGGATTGGGTTGCACGCCACAACAGATATATTATATTTATTGGATTGGATTGCACACCGTAACAGTTATATATACACATATGGATCGGGTTGCATGCTACAACAGTACTATGATTATGTTATTTTAGAAACTGTCTTGAACCTTTATATTTAATGTTATTTGCTAAGTTAAATTGTTCCCCTGAAGCATGTATCCTCCTCCCTTTTAACTGCATATTACTTGTTCATTTCTACCATATATTATATAACTGCACAGATTTATCTGGAGTCTGGTCCTAGCCTTGTCACTACCTCGCCGGGGTTAGGCCAGACACTTACCAGCACATGGAATCAGTTATGCTAATGCTACACTCTGCACTTATGTGCAGATACCAGAGCAGCTTACGGTGCGTAGTAGTAGCCAGGAAGCCATCCTTCAGTCCACGAGATCCCGAGGTAGTCCTGCATGCATCCGTAGGCTCGACATCTCTTTTATCTACTATATGCATTGTTTCCTTTTGTACCGAGATAGAGTTTTATTTCATTATTCAGGCGTCCGTGTATGTTGTTACAGCAGGTGTGGGGTAGAGACATATTTGGGCTTTTGTATGTTTTGGTTTTCTATTAATCTAAACTTTCGCTAAATTTCATATTCCGCTCTCATTTAATTAGTTACCACCTATTAAATGCAAGTTGTTATAAAAAAGGCTTAAAACAAAGGAGTTAAAGATTTTTGAATTTCATGACTTGCCTAGCTTTTATGAGTAGGCGCCATCATGAATACTGAAGGTAGGAATTTCTGGTCGTGACAGCTTGGTATTAGAGCTCTATATTGCATAGGTCTCACAACTCACAGACAAGCTCAGTAGAGTCTGAGGGATCGGTATGGAGACGTATATAGTTATCCCCCAGAGGCTACAGGGTTAGGAAAAATTCACATTTGTTCTTACTTGTCGTGCAGTTTTTTTTCTCAAACGCAAATTGAAATTCTACTATGTCCTTTCATAGATGGCAAGAACATGTGCTTCCTCATCTACCGCTCAGCAACTCGATCCCCCAGCAGCAGCTTCCACTAGGGGCAGAGGGCGAGTTCGAGCCCTTGCAAGAGACCGAGGTAGGTGTAGAGCTTAGCCTCGAACACCAGCACCAGTGGTAGAGCCTCAGGTTGAATTTGAGGATGGGGTTCCGGCTCCAGTAGTTCCGGTGGGCGAGCTTATGTCCTAGAGGGATTTATTGCTACCCCAGTTTTTCAAGACACTTTGGCTCGATTAGTGGGCCTCATGGAGAGTGTCACCTGAGAAGTCTAGATTCCTGTAGCACTATCCAATTCTCATGCGGGAGGAGGGGCTCAGACTTCTGCTACTCGTACTCCGTAGCAGGTAGTTCCCTAGATTTAGGCTCTAACAGCTTAGCGTGCTAAAGCAAATCAGACGGGGACAATAGCTTAGACCAGTGATGGGGCAACCAGTTCTGTCGTTGCTTTGTGGAGGCTGGACAGGTTCGCTAAGCTCTTCACTTCTATATTAAATGGTGCATCTACTGAGAACCCCCAGGATAATTTAGATAGTTGTCATGAGGTTCTTCGGGAAATAGGAATTGTTGAGACCAATGGGGTTGATTTCACTACATTTCGCTTTTCTGGATTCGCCAAGACTTGATGGAGGGATTATTGCTTAGCTAGACCAGCAGGGTCGCCAGCTTGACTTGGGGGCAGTGCACGCAGCTAATTCAGGAGAAGTTTCTCCGTATTACACAGTGAGACGCCTATCAGAGGCAGTTCGATTGTCTCCAGCAGGGATCTATGACGGTCACCCAGTATGGACAGGTTCACTAAGCTCTTCACTTCTATATTAAATGGTGCATCTACTGAGGACCCCCAGGATAATTTAGATAGTTGTCATGAGGTTCTTCGGAAAATAGGTATTGTTGAGACCAATGGGGTTGATTTCACTACATTTCGCTTTTCTGGATTCGCCAAGAGTTGATGGAGGGATTATTGCTTAGCTAGACCAGCAGGGTCGCCAGCCTTGACCTGGGGGCAGTTCACGCAGCTAATTCAGGAGAAGTTTCTCCGTATTACACAGTGAGACGCCTATCAGAGGCAGTTCGATTGTCTCCAGCAGGGATCTATGACGGTCACCCAGTATGAAACCAGGTTCATTAACTTAGCTTGTCGTTTCTCTTATTATACTTCCCAATGAGAAGGAGAGTGTGAAACAGTTTATTGATGGACTCATCCAGCCGATTCGTCATCAGATGGCCAAAGAGGCTGGGAGTGAGATATCCTTTTAGGAGGCCGTGGCCCTGAGGGTTGAGATGGTATTATCGCAGGGGTTGGTCACACGACAGACAAGAAACCTCGTCAGGCCGGCATATTCAATGGTACCTCTTATGAAGGAAGAGATTCATATGATCGGGTCATCCTCCTAGGACCTTCCAGTCAGCATTTCAGGCTTCTCACGGTTCTTTAGGTGGCCGTGGTTCTCGAAGGCAGTATTCCGATTAGCAGTCTTACAGTAAACTAATAGCTCCTATCAGTGCACCACCACTCCAGATCTTTCAGGGTGGACATTCAGGCTACCAGGGTTAGGCTTAGTTTCCTCAGTCGTAGCATTCAAGTAGATGTTCTGAGTGTGGTGTTTCTGGTCATATCTGGAGGGCTTGTTCGAGGTTGGTGGGTACTCAGTCATAAAAGTAGGGTTCCCAAGCTATGATTCAGGTACTAAATGTTCCACAAACCCCCGAGCCAGCTAGAGGTGGGGCTAGAGGTACTAGAGGAGGAGGTAGAGGATTTAGAGGTGGAGCTCAGGCCGCTAGAGGTCGAGGCCAACTAGCTGCGGGCCGTTTCGAGAGGTAGATTGGAGTGATGGGGCCTAGCTCCGATGTTATTCTCTTCAATCCAAGCCCGAGGTTAAGGCTTCAAATGCAGTTATTACAAGTACAGTTCTGGTTTGTGATAGAGGTGCTTCGGTTTTGTTTGATCCAGGGTCTACGTATTCGTATATGTCATCTTATTTTGCACCATACTTGGTCTTACCTAGTGATGCATTGGGTGCTCCTATTTATGTGTCTACACCGGTGGGTGATTCTATTGTGGCCGATTAAGTCCATCGTTCTAATATTGTGGTGATTGGGGTTCTTGAGACTTGCGTAAATTTGTTGCTTTTAGACATGGTTAACTTCGATATTATACTACGGATGGACTGGTTGTCACCTTACTATTCTATCTTGGACTGTCATGCCAAGACTGTGACCTTAGATATACCGGGTATGCCTCGTTTAGAGTGGAGAGAGACTCCTAGTCAGTCTACCCACCGTGTTATGTCGTATGTGAAGGCTTAGCGTATGGTCGAGAAGGGGTGTTTTGCCTATTTGGCATATGTTCGTGATTCTACTATTGAGGTCCCTTGTATCAATTCTATGCCCGTTGTTGATGAGTTCACTGATGTTTTTCCTTTAGATCAGTCGGGTATGTCACCTGACAGGGATATTAAATTTTGCATTGATATGGCTCCGGGTATCCATCCCATTTCTATCCCTCTATATCGTATGGCCTCGCCTGAGTTGAAGGAGTTACAGGAATAGTTACAGGACTTGCTTGAGTAGGGTTTGATTAGACCTAGTGTATCGCCTTAGGGTGCATCGGTGTTGTTAGTTAAGAGAAAGGATGGTTCGATGAGAATGTGCATTGATTACTGGTAGTTGAACATGGTAACAATCAAGAATAAATATCCACTGCCAGGGATTGATGATTTGTTCTATCAGCTTCAAGTGCCAAGGTGTTTTCCAAGAGTGACTTGAGATCTCGCTACCATCAGTTAAGGATTAGGGCATTCAACAGCCATAAGATAGCTTTCCGCACACAGCACGTGCATTATGAGTTCTTGGTTATATCATTCGGGTTGACGAATGCCCCAGCAGCTTTTATGGATTTGATGAACCGAGTGTTTAGGCTCTATTTGGATTCTTTTAGAATAGTCTTTATTGCTGATATTTTGATATACTCCCGCAGCCAGGAGGATCATGAGCATCATCTCAGAGTAGTTCTTCAGACTCTGAGGGATAGTCAGTTATATGCTAAGTTCTCGAAGTGTAAGTTCTGGTTGAGTCACTTGGATTTCTGGGTCATGTTGTATCAGCAGAAGGTATTCAGGTTGATCTGAAGTAGATTGAGGCAGTCAAGAATTGGCCTAGACCAGCATCAGCTACAGAGATTCGGAGTTTCTTGGGATTGGTAGGTTACTACCGTCGGTTCGTGGAGGGGTTTTCATCTATTGCAGACCCGATGACTAGATTGACCTAGAAGGGTGCCTAGTTCAGATAGTAGGATTAGTGTGAGGTGAGCTTTCAGAGGCTCAAGATAGCTCTGATTACAGCGCTATTGTTGGTTTTGCCCACAGGTTCAGGTTCTTATAGAGTTTATTGCGATGCTTCCTGTGTTGGGCTTTGTGCAGTGTTGATGCAGGATGGAAAGGTCATGTCCTATGCTTCAAGGCAGTTAATGATTTATGTAAAGAACTATCCGGTTCATGACTTAGATTTGGCAGCCATTGTTCACGCGTTGAAGATTTGGAGGTAGTATCTGTATGGCGTTGCATGTGAGGTGTTCATTAATCACAAGAGTCTTCAGTACCTGTTCAAGCAAAATAAGTTCAATTTAAGGTAGAGAAGGTGGTTGGAGTTGTTGAAAGATTATGATATCACCATCTTATATCACCCGTGAAAGGCTAATGTAGTGGATGGTGCCTTGAGTAGGAAGTCAATTATATTCCGGTCGGCGTGAGGCCATTTGCTTTGGATGTTCAGGCTTTAGCCAATCGGTTCGTGAAATTGGATATTTTTGAACCCATTTGTATGTTGGCTTGCACGGTTGCTCGTTCTACATTATTGGAGCGTATCTATTATCGGTAGTATGATGATCCCCATTTGTGTGTCCTTAGAGACACGGCGCAGCGCGGAGGCGACATGCAGGTTACTTTAGATGTTGATGGAGTTTTGAGGTTACAGGGTAGAGTGTGTGTGTCTAATTTGGATGGGCTCCAGGAGTTGATCTTAGAAAAGGCCCATAGTTCCCGGTACTCTATTCATTCGGGCACCGCGAAGATGTATCAGGATTTGCAGCTGTATTATTAGTGGCATAGGATGAAGAAGGATCTTGTTGCATATGTAGCTCGGTGTTTGAATTGCCACCAGGTTAAATACGAGCATCAGAGGCCTGGTGGTTTGTTTTAGAGGATTGAGCTTCCCGAATGGAAGTAGGAGAAGATCACTATGGACTTCGTTACCGGACTCCCGCAGACTCAGAAGAAGTTCGATGCAGTTTGGGTCATTGTTGATAAACTAACCAAGTCAACGCATTTCATTCATGTGGGAGTCTCCTATTCTTCTGAGAGGTTAGCTGAGATCTATATTTAGGAGATTGTTTGCCTTTATAGTGTTCCTGTATATATCATTTTATACTGGGGTACACATTTTACCTCGCGCTTTTGGAGAGCATTTCAACGACAGTTAGGCACACGGGTTGAGTTGAGCATAACATTTCATCCCCAGATGGACGGTCAGTCTTAGCGGACTATTCAGATTTTGGAGGATATGCTCCGAGCTAGTGTCATTGACTTTGGAGGCTAGTGGGATCAGTTTTTGCCTTTAGCAGAGTTTTCCTACAACAACAGCTACCAGTTGGGCATCCAGATAGCTTCTTATGAGGCTTATATAGTAGGCGGTGTCAGTCTCTGATTGGATGGTTCGAGCCTGGAGAGGCTCAGTTGTTGGGTACGTATCTGGTTCGGGAGGCCTTGAACAAGGTCGGGATCATTCACGGTAGGCTTCATTTAGCTCAGTCCAGGCAAAAGAGCTATGCAGACCACAAGGTTCGAGATGTGGCTTTTATGGTTTGTGAGCGGGTATTGCTCCGAGTGTCGCCTATGAAGGACGTGATGAGGTTTGTGAAGAAGGAAAAGCTTAGCCCTAGGTTTATTGGCCCATTTGAGATTCTTGATCGAGTAGGAAAGGTGGCTTATAGACTTTCTTAGCTGTCGAGCTTATCAACCGTGCCTCTAGTGTTTCATGTCTCCATGCTTTGGAGGTATCACGGCGATCCAACCCACGTTTTAGATTTTAGCACGGTCTAGTTGGACAATGACTTGTCATATGAGGAGGATCCGGTGGCTATTCTAGACCGGCAGGTTCGTCAGGTGAGATCCAAGAGTTTCCCTTCTGTTCGTGTTCAATGGAAAGGTCAGCCTCCTGAGGCATCGACCTGGGAGTCCAAGTTTGATATGCGAAGCCATTATCCTCATCTTCTCCCTGACTCTGGTACTTCCTTCTTCTGTTCGTTCTAGGACGAACGATTGTTTTAGATATGGAGAATGTGACGACCGAGAGGGTCATCACCTATTTTCTTATAAAATTATGTGCTTCTGAAGCTTTGAAAATCTCATTTAAAGCTGCCTCGATATACGTGCACAGTCCAGGCACAGCTGGAAAGCTTAAATATGAAATTCTATGAAAAATGCTAAGTTTTAATTTTAAAATAAATAAATTTGACTTCGGTTAACATTTTGGTCAAACAGACCCAGAACCGTGATGTAAAGGTCGTGAAGGGTCCGTAGAAAAAAATAGGACTTGGGCATATGCCCGGAATCAAATTCTAAGGTCCCAAGCCCGAGAAATAAATTTTTTTGTTAAATTGTTTTCTGAAAATATTTAACGAAAATTGAAATGAAATTTGGTTAGAAAGCGAAGGTATATGGCCCGTATATTTTGTTCTGGTGCCTAGTATAGGTATTATATATGTTTTAAGTCCTTCATTTAAAATTTGGTTGAAAACGGACGTCGTTTGACGTCATTCGGACTTGAATTTCTTAATTTGAAACTTGATGAAGTTTTAGGAAAAATTCATGATTTTGAGGTTTGATTCATTATTTTGAGGTTATTTAGGCGATTTGATCGCATGGATAAGTTGGTATGATGTTATTGAGTAAGTGCATGAGTTTGCTTAGGAGCCCCGAGGGCTCGGGAGTATTTCTGAAGTGTTTCAAAATGGTTTTTGGCTTAAGAAGTGTTGCAGTTTTTCTACTATAGTGCCCAGGGATTTTAACCTTCGCGTTCACGTGGTCCTTCTCTCAAACGCGTAAGGCAAAGATACCAGGTGTAATGTTGGCTTCTTTGTGAACGCGAACGTCAGGGGGGGAGACCCTTCATGAACGCGTCCTTCCACTCGCGAATACGTAGGTTACAGGGGGAAAGGCCACCGGTTTGTTCATCGCGAACGGGGATCTTTGCATGTGAATGCAAGGCTCGACGAGGATACTCTCTACGAACACGAGCCCCATTAGGCAAGCAAAAAGGTCTGTGGACCTGACTCATCGGGAACACGTTAAGTCTGTTGTGAACGTGACGAAGAATTTCACCCAGCTATTTTATGTTCCGAAAACAAACCCATTATGGGATTTCTCAAATTTTTGCAAAACTTCTTCTTTAAAGCTCCTAAGCAATCCTTGAAGCACTTTTTCACCAAAACTTCTCGGGTAAGTAATCTCCAACTTGTTTTATTCCATTTTCATAAACATCTAATGAACTTCTAGGCCTAAAATATATGATTAAGGGTAGAAAATTAGGAATTTAGAGTTAGGCCTATTTGATTTTCTTGATTTAGGCTTCGTTTTGGGGTCAAATTCGAAAATAAATTTTATATTTGGGATCGTGGGAGAATGGTGATTTGATTTTGGTCAGAACCTCGTGTTTTGACGAAGCAGGCCCCGTGTCAATTTTTGGATCTTTGGGAAGAATGCTTGGAAAGCTATAATTAGGCATTGGGTTCGCATTGTTTAGCATTTATTGATGTATTGAAGTCATTTATGTATAGATACCATCGATTTGGAGCCAAATTCGAGAGAAAAAGCTGTAATTGAGGATTGAAATGGTCATGGAAATTTGAGGTAAGTGTTTGGTCTAACCTTAGCTTGAGGGATTAGGAGTTGAGTCATATTTGCTACTTGTTTCTTGTTGACTACGATGTACAGGTATAGTGACGAATATCTATACATTGGTGTCGAGCATGACCGTGAGTGTTACATTGATAATTGTTTAATTCTAGAATACTGCTATGGTTAAAATAATGAGCAAATCTGTGGTATTGATCAAAGGATTAGTTAATTTTCATGAAAGTTAATTATGAGTTAGTAGTGATGATAATAGAGAGGTTAGAAGTTAAATTAAGATTGGTTATAGGTGATTCTCCCTTACTGGGACATATATACTTGAGATGTTGAGTTCCTTTGCCAGGATAGTGTAATTTGTAGTTAATCCCTTCCCAGGACTGTTGGTGTGATCACTGTAAGTTGTACATTTTGAAAGGGTTGCGTGCTGAAATTTATATATATATATATATATATATATATATATATATATATATATATATATATATATATATATATATATATATATATATATATATATATATATATATATATATATATATATATATATATATATATATATATATATATATATATATATATATATATATATATATATATATATCGGGTTGCACGCCGCGACAGATAATATATTGGATCGGGTTGCATGCCGGAATAGATATTATATTGGATCGGTTGCATGCCGCAACAGATATATTATATATATTGGATCGGGTTGCACACTGCAAGAGATATATTATATTTATTGGATTGGGTTGCACGGCGCAACAAATATATTATATTTATTGGATCTGGTTGCACGCCGCAACAGTTATATATATATATATATATATATATATATATATATATATATATATATGGATCGGGTTGTTCGCCATAAAAGTAGTATGATTATGTTATTTTAGATAATGTATTGAACCTCCATATTTAACGTTTTCTGCTAAGTTAAATTCTTACCCCAAAGCATGTACCTCCTCCCTTTTAACTGCATATTAATTGTTTATTTCTGCCATATGTTGTATAGCTGCATAGGTTTATCTGGAGTGTAGTCCTAGCCTCGTCACTACCTCACCGGTGTTAGGCCAGACACATACCAGCACATGGGATCGGTTGGGCTGATGCTACATTCTACAATAATGTGCATATATCGAAGCAGCTTACGGTGTGCAGCAGTATCCAGGGAGTCATCCTTCAGTCCACGAGATCCCGAGGTAGTCCTCCGGGCGTCTACAGGCCCAGCATCTCTTCTATCTGTTTTATGCATTGTTTCCTTTTGTACCAAGACAGAGTTATTTTATTGTTCAGACTCTTGTATTTTGCACTCTTAGATAGTCCATGTATGTTGTGACACCAGGTGCCGCGTAGAGACATGTTTGTACTTTTGTACATTTGAGTTTTTTATTTATCTAAACATACGCAAATTTCATATCTTAGTGTCATTTAATTATTTATCACTTTTAAATGCAAGTTGTTAAAAAAATTCTTAAAACAAAGGAGTTAAAGATTTCTGAATTTTATGGCTTGCATAGCTTCCACGAGTAGGCGCCATCACGACTCCTGAAGGTGGAATTTCCGGGTCGTGACAATTTATTTGTAGATAAAGATCAAGGCATTGACATATAACTAGAATTTGATAGAAAAAATAACCGCACAAACCTGCAACTGTGTTCTCATTGGTGTCAATTCCATATTGAAATCGCGAACAGTTATACATAGCGTATATGATCCTAAGTATTTGTTTTTCTTTTTCGTCTCCATGTATGCACGAACACCCATATCGTTCCTAATTTCCATTGGAGGACAATGCTCGTTGACAATATATTTCATTTCTATAAGTTTTTCAAATGTGTTAATCATTAATTATTGTGCTATTGTAAAACTAAATAGACTATAACTTGCATCCTCATCGACTATAATGCCATCGACCTAAAATTTTCTAAATGTTCCATAGCTATCTCAATTCCTATTCAGTTATAGCATAATTAGAATTTTGGACATAATTATATTTGTTGCAGAAGAATTGTAAAAGATTAGGTCATTTTTCAATTGTGAAATCAGAAAAAAGTTTGAAATGCATTGTACGCAAAAATAGAGTCGCTAAATTTTTAATCGAAACAGTCGATAATTAGTAATGCGTGATTTGCGTTGTAAAATATCTGGAAGAATATTTAATTTCCCAGTATTAGGACGCCTAGATAAGGAATCCTACAGCTACAATGATTCCTTATTTAATGAATTGTCTATATTTTGTGAAAATACTATTAGCATAGCGGATAATATGCAAACTATGAATATATTTGGTAATATAGTTTCTTATATGGTGTAGGAACAAAAATTTCCATTAAATTTATTATGTAACAACTAACCGCGAAAGTAGGAAGCAAATCAAAAAATTGCATAGCATGGCCCATTATAGGTTGGTCGTAGTTGAATGTCTGCATTACGTGCTATTTGACAAATGTCCGCGCATCCTTTTCTGTGTAGGCTGACTCAGATCTACTGATATTGTAGGTTCGGTACCTAATGCTTTATAGTAATACTCCCTCGTTTCAATTTATGTGAACATATTTCCTTTTTAGTCAGTGCCAAAAAGAATGACCTCTTTCCCTATTTGGAAACAATTTACATTTATGCAATAATTTATAACCACACAAAATATATATGCTTCATTTTATACCACAGGTTCAAAAGTCTTCTCTCTTTTCTTAAACTCCGTACCCGGCCAAATGAGTTCACATAAATTGAAACGGGGGGAGTATAATGTTGGGGGATGTGCACAATTAGTCAATAATAAGACATGTATTTACTTTTAAACCACTGTTTAAAATATCTTTAGTCTTTAGCCACCGCTTTAATAAATTTTTACCTACCCGGACGAAAATACCCTTATACTCATAAAGTTCAGGACTAAGTGTCCTTAAATTATGAGCTTGTTACTTTAAGTTTAGGACTAGCTGTACTTTAATTTATAAGCTTGTAAGTTTAAGTTTAGGACTACATGTCCTTAACTTTTGAACTTGTAATTCTAAGTCCATGACTAAATGTCCTTAACTTTTGATCTTGGAACTCGAAGTTCAGGACTACCTGTACTTAATTTCTATGCTTGTAACTCTAAATTAAGGACTACATGTCCTTAATTTTTGTGCTTGTACTCTAAGTTAAGGACCAAGTGTCCTTAATTTTTGAACTTCCAACTCTAAGTTTGGGACCAAGTGTCCTTAAATTATGAGCTTGTTACTGTAACTTCAGGACTAACTATCCTTAATTTATGAGCTTGTAAGTCTAAGTTAAGGACTACATGTCCTTAGTTTTTGAGCTTGTAACTCTAAGTTTAGGACTACATGTCCTTAGCTTTTGAACTTGTAATTCTAACTTCAGGACTACATTTCTTTATTTTTTAAACTTGAAACTCTAAGTCTAGGAACTCTACACATTCAAAAAAAGAGAAAAAGAAAAAGTATAGCAACACAAATACAATACGCATTTTTACCCAAAATCACAATAAGAGAATAAAACAGAAATTAGGGCAGTCTAGAGAATAAGTTCAATGAAGCCGTTGTGGCTCCAAAAGCTAGGTTATGGAAGAAGACAACATATGTAATCAATGATTTTGATAATGAATCTTCTGATGATTTTGAGCTTGATGGAGATGACTCAGATGAAAATTACGATTAGCTGGCTGCTTAGATCAGAAAAGAGATAAAAGAAAGGGTAACACATCTTCTCATGTTAATTTTAATATACTAGTGGCTACTTTTGCTTAGCATTAAAAATGTTGGATAAATAATAAATACCACTTTAAAAAGTGGCTACCCCACACAATTTTTACTACTGTATTTATCGTTAAATGTTCTACCGCTTTGTCATATTATTCTGTACAAAATTACATTTTTGTAAATAAATTATTGAACAACATAAATAATTATGACTATCAGGTAAATTTTGATGAACAATATAATAAATAGGTTGATTGCAGATAACACATAGTCCTGCTATTCTGAAAGAGTTTGATGAGCAATTGGACAACCACAAAATCATGCCAACTTGGTAAAGTTGTGAACAATTTAATAAATATATGAAATGTGGATAACACAAAGTTATGTTGTTTTATTGTCAATATATTAGAGTTTAGTGAACAATTGAACAAGAAAAAATTATGTCAACTATGTAGATTTTGATGAACTTAACAAAAAAGTTGAATAACTATAAGATAAACTCCACAAATCTAGTAGAGAATCCTTGAATAGCTACATTACACTCCTGTCTGAGGCCATTTTTAAATAATGCCAATTATGGAGACATTCTGCTTAGATCATCCTCTTGCTGTGTCATTCCTGTTAATTTAGCACTCAACGTAAATCATCTGTGAAATTTGGGCCTAGGATGTTATTCCTTCTCCTTTCAGTTATCAGAATAATAACAACCTATAAGGAGCCCAACAAACCCCAGAAAAAGCAAATTAATTTATTATCTCAAGTAGCTATTTTTTCAAAAGGCCTAATGAAAAGTAAGCAAACCATAAAACATGAGGCGCTCTATTTGGGCACCCCTGTTTAACCTATAGTCACTTTGTCTTTCTGTTTACACCCATACCCGTTTTTTTGTTAAAAGCCATTTGAAAAGACTTTTTGCCCTTGTTTATTAAAAGACTACTTTCTTTTCAAGTATACGCTAGTCCTTGACTTTCTCACTCCGATTATTTGCATTTTTTGATTTGTTCTTCTTCTGAAATCAAACGGTTTTCGTTGTTATTTTCAATTGCTAGTCGTTGTTGCTTCCACATTACGATTTAATCACACGTGCATTGCATTAACTTTTTCAGTTTTATTTTACGATTTAATTTCTAGTTTTGATTTTGATAAAATATTTTCTTAGTGTCTAGTTTGATAAGTGCATTAATTTTACTTTTATGATTGTGTTTTTAGGTTTTTTGAACGAGATGTTTATGTTGTTAATGAAATTTCTATAAATTCTTCTGTAATTAGACGTTCAACTTTTTGAAAATTTTTGGAGATAAAAGAGATGATAATGATACCATAGATAGGAGCTGAAGTTTTTTTTTTATGCTGTGGCATTATTTTTGGATTTGAATTTGTATTTTGTTCTTTTTGTAAAAACTACAGCATGTTTTTTTGCTTAATGTTTTGTCTTTGTAACTGGTCAAGTTAGCTTTAGGAGCTGAAGTTTTTGTATTTGTAGGTGGTGAAGTCCAGCTTTAGGAGCTGAAGTTTTGTTTTGTAACTATCGAACTTCACGTTTAGAGCTAAAGTTTTTTGCTTTTTACCTGTCGAAGTTTTTAAATAATTACTAAAAAACTTCAGCACTTATGCCGATGTTTTTTGTTGCAATATGAATTTTTAATTTATCCAGTGTAGGATAAAAACTTTAGCGCCTACGCCGAAGTTTTTTTAGTGCAATATGAATTTTTAATTTACCCAGTATACGAGGAAAACTTCAACTCCTACTACTGAAGTTTTTAAGTAATAACTAAAAAACTTCAGCACCTATGCCAAAGTTTTTTGGTGCAATATGAATTATTAATTTACCCAATATACGAGGAAAACTTCAGCTCCTACTGCTGAAGTTTTTAAGTAATAACTAAAAATTTTCAGTACTTATGCCAAGGTTTTTTTGTTAAAAGCCATTTGAAAAGACTATTTTGTCATTCTTTATTAAAAGACTACTTTCTCTTCAAGTAATATACGCTAGTCCTGTACTGTCTTTGTATCTCTCTGCGTTATTTGAATTTTTTTGATTTGTTCTTTTGAAATCAAAGGATTTTCGTTGTTGTTTTGAATTTTCAATTGCTAGTCATCATTGTTCCCACATTACGATTTAATCACCGGTACATCGCATTAACTTTCTCGGTTTTAATTTACGATTTAATTTCTGGTTTTGGTTTTGATAGATACGTGTGTATTATAAAATATTTTCTTAGGGTTTAGTTTGATAAGTGCATTAGTTTTACTCTTACGATTGTGTTTTTAGGTTTTTGAACGAGATGTTTATGTTGTTGATGAAAATTTTATAAATTTTTCTGTGAGTAGACATTCAAATTTTTAAAAAAATTTTGATTTAAGAGATGATAATGATACCTTAATTAGGAACTGATGTTTTTTCATGTTTTCTAATTATTTTTGTATTTGAATTTTTGTTTTAATTTTTTTATAAACTACATCATGTTTTTTTAGTGAATGTTTGTAATTGGTGAAGTTAGTATTATGAGCTGAAGTTTTTGTGTTTGTAACTGGTGAAGTCCAGCATTAGGAGCTGAAGTTTTTGTGTTGTTACTGCTGAACTTCAGCTTTAGAGCTGAAGTTTTTGTTTTATAACTATCGAATGTTTTAAATAATAACTAAAAAAATTCATCACCTATTCCAATGTTTTTTAAGTGCAATATGAATTTTAATTTAGCCAGTGTACGAGGAAAACTTCAGCTCCTACTGCTGAAGTTTTTAAGTAATAACTAAAAAACTTCAACTCTAGAGCTGAAGTATTTGTTTTATAAATGTCGAACTTTAGCCTTCTTAGGTATTGAAATTTAACTGATATTTTTTATAATTTCCATATGTTATTTTTTGTATCTTTTACTTTTAGTGAACAGATAGCTCCTAAAGCACCTAAAGATCCTAATGCAGCTAAAGAAAGCAAAGCACCTAAAGCACCTAGACTACCTGTAATTTCCCTAGGTCCTTATGTCCCTGCTCTTCTACAAGGCCAGGAAAAAGATATTTTGAGTTTGGAGATTGGTTTAACTCTAAAGGTTACTGGAAGGGGAACCATGATTTGAATTTAATTGAAACTTTCTTAACTCCTAGACAACAGGATAAGCTTAAAAATGGTACTTTTAGATACATTATGGCTATTGAGAATTTCAAATGCAGCATGAAGTTGGTTCATTGTCTGTGTCTTTCTCGAATATTCATGAATGATCGAGACTCCATTAGTTTCAAGATTTTTGGCCATGATGTTTCCTTCACCCTTGAATACTTTCACATTATGTGTGGTTTGCGTATCATAGCACATAATGTAGAGAAACCAATTAATTGAGAGAGCAATATTCTAAAGTGCTATTTTGGTAAGTCAAAGGGTGTGACTTTGAAGGATATTCGAAGTTTTATGACTCGCAATGAAATTCCAACAAATGCTGTGAATCATGTACATGTATGCGAAAGTGATGGTGATGCAGCTTATTGAAATTCTTATTGTAGAATCTATTCTGTTTGGAAAATATACCGATTCATGTGTGATTGAGGAGGATGCATCTATCGTTGAAGACGATAAGCTTTGTGCTGAATAACCTTAGGGTAATGTGGCTTATGAGAAGCTCATTTATTCACTAAAATATAGATTGGATAAGCAGAAAAAATCCCATGCTACTGAGTATAAACTTGGTGGATTTTCATATCCTTTATGTGTTTGGTTCTATGAGCGCTTCTCAGATGTTCGGGAGAAGTATATAAGAAAAGATGAGTACCTTAATATGCAGCAGGTCCCCAGAATGTTACGTTATGTATGCGTGGGAGAGCCTAAATTTCCCGAGCTTTATTTTATGTTCATTAAACATGAAGTAAGTTACCTTTTCTTTTTCTCTTTTTGTCTTTGTGTTAATATGTTGATGTATTGGTTTTTTTCTCCTTATAATATATTTTTAGTATCAAATAGAGATATCGCGACTTTAGGGTGTTGGATATAATACCTACAGAAGAGGAATTGAAGTCAATGCCTTTAATTGGGAAATTACCATGCAGCTAGATTCGTTCAAATGTAGTTAACGCAGTTCCTTCAACTGGTGAATCACCACGTACTCTGACTCGATCAAAAAAAGCTACTCAAACTCCTGCCATTGGTAAATCACCACGTACTTTGAGTTGATCAAAAGAAGAGAGTCGAACTCATGTCACTGGTGAATCACCACGTAGTAGGAATCAATCAAAAGAACTGCATCCAACTCCTTTTATTGGCAAAGCATCTCATACCAAGAATCGCTCTACCTCTTCTATGTCTGACTTTGATGACAATGAATTACTTAACACAATATGTTATGTAGGTTTTTATCTGAAATATTTTGTTTTTGTTTTTGTAAAAGTACAACATGTGTTTTGATCTAAAGTTTTCTTCTATTTTAAAATTTTTATTGTGTATTTATTCTAGAGGTTAACGACCCAGGTTCAAACTCATGTAGAAAAAGAAAGAAGCATGATTTTCAACGAAATATTTGATAAGTTTAAAAGGAGGAGTGATCTTCTATTGTTGATGCGGTTTTTTTAAAAGTGAAGGTAAGTTAATTTATGGAGAAGTCTTTTTATTTGCACTGATGTTATTGAGTTAATCATTGTTAGTAAGTATTTTTTCTAAAATTATTTCAATGAGAAGTTTGAACAATTGTTTACAATGGTCAACAAATCAAACGCAATTGATGATGGCAAATTGATTTCAGTAATGATCGATAATATAATAGGATGAATGACTCTTATGAACATGCATCGGCTTTTGAAGGTGATCAACATGTTCAAGAGCAATTTGAAGAGGATGCATTGCATAAAGCCACATATGATAATGCTACACATAAAGATGCGATTATTAAAGGTGATGGACAATGTGCAGATGATCAAGTTGTTGGAAAAGGCAATTTGGTTGGTGATGTAGATCAAGCACTTGTTTATAATTTATAAATGAAAGGGAGTGATGTGTCTAGCACTACTAGGAAAGAGGATCGGTATGCAGGATTACTAGCTATTTGCAAAGAACTTCTAGGTGGTGACACACAGGAAATTGTTACTATAGGTACAAAATGTGAAGTTTATAATATTTAAATAATACCTTAAATATGAGCTGAAGTTTTATTTCATGTGTTTGTGCTTTTTTTAAAAATACAACATTTTTTTGGTGAATGTTTTTGTTTGTAACTGGTAAACTTCAGCTATAGAGCTGAAGCTTTTGTTTTTGTATTTGTCGAATTTCAACTATAGAGCTGAAGTTGAAGTTTTCTTTTTGGTAACTGTCAAAGTTTTTGTTTGTTGCTGGCTAACTTCAGCATTCTTTGAGTTGAAATATTAAATTTTTTTAATAATATCCTATAGTGACATTTTCACTACATAATAAATTTTTTCTATGTTAGTTGATCTATTCCCCCTGTTTATGAATATGCAGCGGAAGTTGAAACTAGTCGTGCTTCAAATGACACAACCCAAAATCTCTCTGATGATGCAGAATTGAATGAAGGTATTATTGAGAAAGCCCTTACAGATGTTAAGGGACTAGATCATGAATTTATTATATTTGATCAAAGAATATTTTTTATAATTTGAAATTTTACATACTTTATTTTTATTTTTATTTATGTTTTTGAATGATTTTTCAGAAAGACTCAATGCAACTCATAAACAATTTGGTGAGCTTGTGCATCAATATGGAAAAGGAGAAGTAGATATATTCACACATGTTGCCTTACAGACAGATATGAATTGTATTAGTATTTTTTTATAAAATTTAGTTTGTATTAATTTTTTTTGCATGAAGATACACGATCTGTTGGAATGCAAATACCATCTGTGTCGCAACACTTAGACCATGTAGCTATTTTCTGCAATTCGATTACAAGCTGTTTTTTTGCCTAATGTGTGTTTTCTATCAATTTTATTTATGTTTATAGTTTCCTTGGCTTTGTAGATCTCATCTGATGCATAGGACCTTCTTCCAAAACCTAAGAGAAGGAAGATTTCCAGTTCTTATATGTGTGACACCAGTGATAGTCTCAACTTCAATTTATGTTCATTTTCACTTGGTAGTATACAAGTGAGTGATTCAGCAGGTAATTCTGCTGTTGTTGTTGTTCGAGAAGAGACACAAGAACTTCGTGAATAGTAGGTAGTTGGTCAAGCGTGTGACAAGATGGCAGTAGTTTTTTCCCCTATTGTTGAACAACATCAGTTAGTTATGACAGAACAACAGGAACAACAAACAAAATCAAAACCTGATAAAAAAGGGGAAAGGATCCCTATGGAGAGAATATGGTTGAGATCTCCTTACATAATTTATAAAAGATAGCAAAGGGGTGAGGATTGGAAAGTAGGAAAGAATACACGAAGGTGTCCATTCGATTATCTTAGTCAAGATAGTGGATTGATGGAAAGATTTAAGGAGTGATTGGAGATGGATGCCAGTCAATATGATTCCAATCCATTCAGATTAGATAGACTTGATATTAAATTTTGTTTTTTGTATTGGCTTTCAACTGTATTTCCCAATAATTTAGCTTGTTTTTTATAGTATAATTTTTGCACTGTAATTTTGAAAACTTAAGCTTTATTCATAGTAAACTGTTGAAGATTTTTAGCTTATTTGCAAAAAATCTTACACTTCAAACTGAATATGCTTAAGTTTTTGTCATACTGCTTGTAGTTGTGTAATATACTTTTTCTAAACTTCATAGTGGTAATTTCACATGTTATCATTTCTTGTTGTTGATTTGCAGCATAATGATGTGGGCATATATTACTTTCACAAAAAATATTACTATCACCTTCCACATTATCCAAAATTAAGATGTGCAGTAACAAATTTACACTTCAATTAGTATATGACTATCCTGGATAGTATTCATCCTTCGGAAGAAGAGATGAAGATAATTAACAAAAGGAAGCAAAAGATAATGGAGGATAAAAAAAAAGCAAATCAAAGAGAAAAAGGATTTCCAAACAATAGCTTCAAGAAGAAGAAGAAGAAGAAGAAGAAGAAGAAGAAGAAGCGATTATTAAGTCACTAAAGGACTATTGTTGGTATGAGGAAGAATCAACAAATGAAAAGGTGGCCAACTATGTAAAAGGCCTTGACCTTTCGTGTGGTATCTCATGGGCATCTGCTAATAATGTATTCTTTCCATTTTGACTGGAATTCTGGACTTTGAAGAAAAAATTATATTTATGTATGATTCCATGGGCAATGTAACATATGATCGTGCACTTGAACATGTCAGAATTTATGCCTGATTGATCCCACACTGTTGTCTCGACCCCAGTTCACCCTCCATGAAAATTTCGTAACGGCACCTAGTTCCTACAACTAGGTAAGCCTAACAATGCAGAAATTTTGACATAACTTGCGGAACATTTGATTAAATTAAGCAAAACCAGAAGAAAACGGTATATAAGTGCTACTTGGCATATACAACTCAAAAATAAAATGCGGAAGTCTACAATCTCATCCCAAAACTTGGAAACTCGGGGAACCACAGGATAATAGGAATGTAATATACTGCTCTAACTCCAGAATATCTAAACAACTAAAATAAAAGATATAATAACTACTAAAGTTGGAATAGAATAGAGACTCCTGGTCTGTGGACGCGGCAGATATACCTCAAAGTCTCCGCTAGGTCTTCCCGCCTCGAGGATGGTACGCCGGAGAGGGGGTACCTGGATCTGCACATGAAAAACATGCGCAAAAGGGGCATGAGTACACCACAGAGGCACTCAGTAAGTGCCAAGCCTAACTTCAGTCGGGAAGTGACGAGGAAGGTCAGGGCCCTACCGAGATTAAATAATGTAATAAGAATGCTGACAACAGTATGAAATAAGCAAAAATAATAGAATACAACTGTGAAGTAAGTCAGGCTACGCAAACAACAATCAACACACCGAGGATAAGATAACACAAAGTAAAACAACTCAATATCAGTACCATTTACGAAGATCTCCCAGGATACCACCCTGTAATCCATTTCCATGTCCATACCTACAACGGGGATCTCCTAGGATACTGCCTTGTAGTCCATTTCCATATCGATACCAATAACGAGGATATCCCAGGATATCGTCCTGTAGTCCATTTCTATATCAATAAGCAGGGGGATCTATCGAGAATCTAACTCGTAGTCCCAAAGTAAATATGCAGGGGGATCTACCAGAAATCTAACTCGCAGTCATAAAGTAAATGTGCAGAGGGATCTATCGGAAATCTAACCTGTAGTGCCAAAGTAAATGTGCAGGGGATCTACTGGGAATCTAACCCGTAGTCCCAAAGTAAACAAATAAGGGGGAGCTACCGAAATCCCACATTCGTAGTCCCAATGTAAATGCGCAACCACAATCAAAGAATATTCAGAAATGAGGTACAACAATACAAAGCAACAGACAGTTCTAGCATAACATGCTTCACGTAGTGCAGTAAAGACAATTTAGCAAGTAGGCAAGTTAAATCAACTAAACATGTCTTTCTAATCTAACACAGGTTATAATTGCAAGTAAAATAAAGCAAGTACGAAAGAAACTCAGTCTCAATATCTTAAATAAAAACCGAATTTTCAATAATTAGCTCAAGTACGCACTCGTCACCTCACGTACAAGGAACTCAATTACCAATTAACATATCCTAGGGGAAAGGTCCCCTACACAATGTTAGACGAGCCACTTACCTTAAACCGGCTCCAAATTCAACTTGAAATCACACTTCTGCCACGAGTATCTAACTCCAAATGGCCCTAATCTATTCAATTTAATTACATATCGTAAATAACATCTCAAGCAATATATGCCCCTCAGTTCAACGTCTTGGAATCAGATAAATTTTACATTCTCAGAACCCTTGTACTCTCACAAGTCTAACCATATAAAAATCTCCCAAATTGGAGGTCAAACACCTACTCAAAACTCAATAGTTTAGCCTATGAAGCTTTGCCCCATTTTTCCAAATTTTAATCCTCAATTCGAATTATTAATGATGGATTTAACTACATAATGATGAAGTATAACTAGATTGGACTAGAAAACGTTACCCAATAATCTCCTCTTCAAAACCCTCTCAAAATTGCCCTCTCCTGAGCTCAAATTTTTGATTTTTCGAGCTTTTAAAAACTAACCCTCTAAATCTCCATTTCTAAATAGGGATTTCCGCTTCAACGGAAAGGGACCTGTTATACGGTCTTGTAGCCGCTTATAAAGCTCTGATTCTTTGATGCCACAGCCGCTTCTACGACTCTGCTTCTGCGGCTCCCAAGACGTACTCGCAAAAATACCAGAAGAGAAAACTTCAGCTGCTGCAAAACTTCTATGATCTTCTCGTTAACCACCCGAAATCATCCCGAGGCCCTTGGGACCTCAACCAAAAGCACCAATAACACCTAATACCTCCTTCAAACTTGTACCAACCCTTAAATCACCTAAAACAATGTTAAAAACGATTAATTCAAGGATTTGAGCCTAAGAAATTTCAATTTCACCAAAATTCAATTTCGATCAAAACCCAACCAAAACATGTCCGAATGAACCAAACTTTTGCACGCAAATCCCAAATGACATGAAGGAGCTACTGCAACTTCCAGAATACCATTCTGATCCTCGGATAAAAAACTCACTATCGGATCGGAAACTTCAAAATCACTCTTCGGCATTTCAAGCCTAAATAAGCTACGGACCTCAAAAATACATTCTGAACACGCTCCCAACCCCAAAATCACCTAACGGAGCTAACGGGGTCTTCGAATTTCCATTCCGAGATCATCTTCACACTGTTCTAACTACGGGCCACTTTCCAATACTTAAGCTCTCATTTAGGGACTAAGTGTCTCAAAGACACTCTGAAACTCAACATTGAATGTCCCGGCAAACAAAAATAGCAGATACATACTTAGTGGAAGTTGTTAATTGGGGGTTAGGGCCTAAATTCCAAAAACGATCGGCCGGGTTGACACATCCTGCTACACTTAAACATTCGTTCATCCTTGAACGAGCATAGAGAACATACCTGAAGTAGTGAAAAGATAAGGGTATCTGTTGCGCATATCCCGATCGGTCTCCCAAGTTTCCTCCTCGGCCGGCTAACCCCGCCACTGAACCTTTATTGAAGCAATGTTCTTTGACCTCAACTTTCTGACCTGCCTGTCCAATTTAGGCACTAGCTCCTCAACATAGGATAGATCATTGTCCAGCTGGACAGAGCTGAAATCCAACACGTGCAACGGGTCACCATGATATCTTCGGAGCATCAAAACATGAAATATCGGATGAACCTTGGAAAAATTGGGAGGTAAGGCAAGCTTATAAGCAACCTCCCTAGCACGTCTCAAAACCTCAAAAGGGCCAATGAACCTTGGACTCAACTTCCCTTTCTTCCCAAATATAATAACGCCCTTCATAGGCGAGACCCGAAGTAGAACCCCCTCTCCGACCAGAAATGAAACATCGCGAACTTTCCTGTCCGTGTAGCTATTCTATCTAGACTAGGCTGTACAGAGTCTAATCCTGAATCACCTTACCCTTCACCAATGCATCCTGAACCAACTTTCTGCCCAATATCCTGGCCTCAGCGGGCTCAAACTAACCCACCAGAAACCTGCACCTCCTACAATATAAAGCCCCATACGATGTCATCCGAATACTAGACTGAGACTGTTGTTGTAAGCAAACTCCGGCAATGGCAAGAACTGGTACCAAGACCCTCCAAACTCAATCACACACGCACGGAGCATATCCTCAATAATCTGTATAGTGTGCTCAGACTGCCTGTATTGGAGAGGTGAAGTACCCCTGATTTGCTCAGTATAGAGGCATGTCCTTGTTAAAACATTTTATATGTGGGAGTGGCCCTAGTTAGCTAGTTTGTTGCCACTATGACCATAAGGTTGATAGCGGCACAGGATGCCAAGTGTAGATTTTGGATGCCGGGACTTGTGATGTTGGGATTTGACCGATATTGGAAAATTTGTTGGAATTGTTAAATAAGACCCGATGTGGACAATACTGTATGACTCGAGTTATAGTTGTGTTTACTTTCTGTATTGTGATCTTAGGGTTTGGATTAGATTTTACCGTGATTATGTGTCATCATTCTTGTTATTCTCGTGTTACTTGTTGTTTATTCCCTCATTGTGGTTGTAGCATTATTGATCATTTTGTACAGTCTTCACATACATTTATATATCATGTTCTATTGTTCCTATAATTATACTATGTATTTAATTGGTAGGTGTCTTGACTATTACTCGTCGCTACCCCACAAAGGTTAGTCTTGATACTTACTAGGCACCGCTGTGGTGTTCTCATACTACTCTTCTGCATATTTTTGTTATGCAGATACAGTACTCCAACTCATCTCTGTCAGCATTGGAAGGAGGCATTTCTATAAAGACTTTGAGGTATATCTGCTACGTCCGCAGACCGAAGAGTCTCTCCCTATCATTTTGTAATAAGTAAAGCCTTTTCACTAATGTTCCTTTAGTTAGACGTTTATGGAGTTAGAGCTTCTTATGTATCCCTCGGCTTGTGATTTGTGAGATTCTGGGTTTTGGGAATGATTATTAGTTTCAAGAGATGTTATTATATGTGTCGGCGGCACCTTTTACACCGTTTTTACTTTACTAGTTTTGTTTTAGTTATTTCTTCCGCAATTATGGTTTAATTTCCACATTGTTTGGTTCACCTAGACGTAGAGACTAGGTGCCGTCACGATGATTCACGGAGGGAAAATTGGGTCATGACAAGTTGGTTTCAGAGCTATAGGTTCATAGGAGTCACAAATCACAAGACAGTTTATTAGATTCTTGTAGGTCGGTACGGAGACGTCTGTACTTGTCTGCGAGAGGCTATGTAATCATTAGGAAAAATTTCACTTCAATTAATTTCCCTTTCGTGCGATATTTTTGACATCACAATTCTAAACCCCGTTCTTCTACTCTCTCAAAGATGGTGAGGACACGTGCCACCCGAGATGATCAGGCACCCGCGCCCCTTACTGCAGTCGTCAGAGGTTAGGGCTGAGGTAGAGACTGAGGATGCACACGTAGTGCAGTGAGATCACCTACGCGAGTTGCTGCCGAGGCATCACCAGAAGATCTAGCCAGAGTCCAAGCACCTGACACGCCTACTGCTACTACTTTGGCATAGTTCATGAGCATGTACACCACTCTGACTCAGGCAAGATTACTTCCCCTTACAACAGCCACATCCCAGGCTAGGGGGAGCACAGACTCCCGTTGCCCCCACTCCTAAGCAGCGAGTGTATGTTGGGTAGGTCCCTGTGATTTTTCTGCACTGCCTACTGTGCTAGTTCAGCCTGAGAGCATAACAACAGCTTATGAACAAGATCAGCTGAGGCTTGAGAGGTTCAAGAGGTATACGCCTCCTGTATTTAATTGTCTAGCATCGGAGGATGCTCTGGGTTTTCTTGACGAGTCTTATCGCATTCTTCGTACTATGGGCATCTTAGGATCGAGCGAGGTTTATTTCACTACTTTCCAGCTTCGAGAAGCTGCCTATGATTTGTGTCGCACCTATGAGTTAGACAGTCTAGACGAGGTAGCTTCATTGACTTGGACTCGATTTTCAGACATGTTCTTGAGAGGGTTTGTCCCTCATAGCCTCAGGGATACATGGCGCATGGAGTTTGAGCATTTGTACTAGAGTACTATGACCGTCTCAGAGTATGGTGTTCGTTACACCAGCTTGACTAGACATGCCCCAGCATTGGTTTCTACTATTCGCGAGAAGGTTCATTTGTATATTGAGGGTCTTATTCCCAAAATCAGGTCTAGCATGGCTCATAAGTTAGAGATAGATATTTCATATTAGCGGATTATAAACATTGCTAGGAGGGTAGACGGTATGCATGCTAAGGAGAGAGAAGGCAGGCAGGGTCACGAGCGAGAGAGCAAACGAGATCAGGAGAGGGAGTTTGAGGAGATGAGGAGGCCTTGTAGGCCGGGAAGGTATACCGGTCGTTATTTTGGAGGTAGGGTGCATCATGGTAGAGGTTTTATGGGTTAGCCAGTTCACTTAGCGCTTCAGGCTTTGCATGGTAACTCAGATTTTCATGGCTCTCAGAGTACCCGTGTTACACAGTTTCCACCGCCTCGTTAGCAGAGAGGGTGCTTTGAGAGTGGAGATACTAGCCATATGGTGAGAGATTGTCCCAAACTTCGGACTGATGTGTCACAACGAGGTATTCAGGCAAGTAAAGGGCACCTAAGACGGGGAGGCCCAACCCGCTAATGTGTTTCATATAGTAGGCTTAAGGCCATTGTGCCAGGTGATGTCATTCAGGTATGCCTCAGTTTTTTATGAAGAAGAACCATCCATAGTTCATTCTAGCCCTACTTATCGGGATGTGTTCCCCTATTTGTTGTTCTATTTGTGGGTGTGTTTTGTGATTTGTACTCTGTGTATGTGATTATCCTGTTGAGGATTCTATTAGTGATAACCGTGTCTATCATATATTTCTAGCCATTGTCGAGAGTTATGAGACTAGTAGTAGAACTCTTGTTGTCTGTTCTGGTAGGTTTGATGCGATTCTAAGTATTATTAATTGTGAGTTGTGATTTTTATGCTCCACCAATATTGGAGCCAACCGGTGTTGTAAATTATAGACTAAATTGATCTGGTGAGACTCTCTAGATGGGTTGATGTATACCCTACTTGTGATTCAGAGCGAGGGCAGGACCCTCGTGATTTTAGGTGATTCGATGTGTTGAGACATGGCTATGTGCCGCGGCAAGGGTTATATCAGTATAATATCCTTGTGAGTCTTTTATATGATTTTATTCTTTCTTGTTAGAATGTTCAGTAGATTAGTGATTTAGAAAATTTGTGCTAGTCTGACATGTTTGATGGTTCCTTTATGTGTTTTCCCCTTTCTATTCATCTATTTTTGTTGCATGCTTCTTGAGTTCTAGTTTATTGGGTGCGTACCCGTTGGTATTAGCTGAGATTTGGTTAATCGGGTGTTTTTTATGTGCTTTTCATGGCTATTGTATCATCACCACTGTTGTGGAGGTTTGAAAAGTGTTCCTATTGAATATGAGGATTATGATCGATGCGGATTTGATCTCAGGCATGTATTGCTATCAGAAATGTTATTGTGGGCCTATGTGAGATGTGTCATGTTGTGTGGTTGTACCCTATATGTGGGCATGAATTGAAGCTGCTAGTTGAGACTATTACCAGACATGGATTTATAATCGGGTCTTTTGGAAACGGATGGAAGGTGAGAATTCTGACATAAAGGCTCATTGGTATTGCAAGAAAGGCTAAATTTCAGTGGAGATGGCGTTGTCATTCTTAAGTGTATTGGGGAGACGTGGGAACACCCGCGGGTGTATGTTGGAAACGTGCACTCAGAGACTTGAGGACTTCGAGGCCAATCTTAGCTCGTTCGAGGATGAATGAATATTTAAGTGTAGGAGGATGTGACGACCCGGCCGGTTGTCTTAAGAATTTATGGATCCCCTAGTAACTGCTTTCCCTAAGTTTATTTTTGTTAATTAGATTTGTCGGGATGTTTGGTTTTGAGTTTCGGAGAGTTTTGGGACACTTAGTCCCTAATTGAGATCTTAAGGGTTAGAAGGTTGTCCCTAATCGGAACAGTATGAAGACGGCCTCGGAATGGAAATTTGATCATTTCATTAGCTCCGTTAGGTTATTTTGGGGTTGGAAGCATGTTCGGAATGTGTTTTGAAGGTCCGCAGCTAATTTAGGCTTGAAATACCGAAGTTTGAATTTTTAAAGTTTCCGGCTGATAGGCAAGATTTTGATCCAGGGATCAAAATGGAATTACGAGAGTTGCAGCAGTTTCGGTGTGTTATTTGGGATGTGTTTGCAACGTTTTAGTTCATTCGGACGAGGTTTGGTAGACTTTTTTATCGAAAATGTGTTTTTAGAGTTTTGAAAATTTTAAGATTAAATTCGATGAAAAAATAGGTGTTTTGATATTGTTTTGAGCATTCCCAAGGTTGGAACAAGTTTGTATGATGTTTTGGGATTGGTTGGCATGTTTAGCTGAGGTCTCGGGTGCCTCGGGTGTGTTTTGGATGGGCTACGAGTCATTTTTCCTTATGTTTGAATTGTTGTTTTTCTATCTGGTATTTATTTCTATGCGATCGCATTGATTTTCCCGCGATCGCATAGTACAAATTTGGGTAGCAATATTTTTCTTGTATTCGATCGCATTGATTTTCCCGCGATCGCATAGCACAAATTTGGGCAGCAGTATTTCCCTTCTATGCAAACGCATTGATCTTTCTGCGAACGCATAGCACAATTTGGATAGCAATATTTACCTTCTATGCGATCGCATCATTTCTCCCGTGATCATAATGAAGTAAACACCTGGATAGAATGTTAAGATCAGAAAATAGGACTTTGTCCCATATTCCTTTTTAATGATTTAGAGCTCGGGGAGAGGTGATTTTCGGGAGATTATCAGATAGAACAACAAGGTAAGTATTCTAAACTTAATTTTGGTTAGATAACTCGAATCTATTACAAGTTTTGGCATTAAATTCGTGAATTTAGTTGGAAACGTTTAGAAAACCCTCTCCAGTAGATTCGAGGATTTGAGGGTCGAAATGTTATGGGATTTGGAAAACTTTGATATGGTTAGACACGTGAGAGTACGAGGTTTCTGGAAATATAACTTTTACCCGTTTCCGAGACGTGGGTCCGAGGGACATTTTAGTCTTTTCACATAATTTTGCGTATTATCTTAGAATAAAATTTTAGAATCAGTCACGTGACGTATTACTTATAATGCGCAATTAAATTGAATAGATTTTGGGCCATTTGAAGTCGGATACTCTTGGCAAAAGCATGATATCGGGTAAGGGTGAAAACGGGTTAGGCCTGAACCGGGACCGGACCGGGACCGCGGTCCTAGCGGGCCTTGTGGGCCGAACCTGGCGGTCCCGGTCCTACCGGTCCATTAAGCACGTGATGGGATGGTCATTAGCTTTGAACCGTTAGGCCCGGGACCGCCTGGCGGGCCTAGGCCGGTCCTAGTGGGCCCGGCGGGCCCAACGGTTTTTTTTTAAAAAAAGTTTTTTTTTTGAAAAATCAGTAACGGCTATTTTAAAAAATAGCCGTTTGGAACTTTGTAAAAATAGCCATTTGGCCCCCAAACATTAATTTAACCCCAAACTTTATATAATTACACTTTTTCCCATTTCTCAACTATAAATACCCCCTCATTCTTTCATTTTTTATCACCAATTCATCAATATCTCTCAATCTCTCTCAAGCTCTCTTTCAATCTTTCTACTACAATTGCTTAATTTATTGTTGAAAATTCGTAAAAATTGTGAAGTTGTTGAATTGAAGTTTTCAAGTGTTCAACGATTTTCAATTTTCAAGAAGTTTTTCGGCAATCCGGTAAACTCGTTTCAACTCTTACGTTTTAATAATATTATTTTTGTGTTGTTTCGTTTGAATAATTCTAATTAGTATGGCATTTTCTTTGAAATAAATGTCCGGTAAAGGAAAAGGTAAAACCGGTGAAAGTAGTGGCCATAATACTACCCTTCCCCTCGGCTCCCCGACCTACAAAAGATAAGCAAGGTGAAAGTAGTCTCCAACCAAGACGTCCTACTCCGCCTCCCGTAATGCTTGATAGTGATCACCCTCATTTTCAATTTACCGATAGTGAATTTCTACATGATGTTGCAGTAGGTCATAGATTAAATGATGAAATTATGAATGCTCTTTATCCTAATGAACCTATCTTAGAGGAAAATGAGGATGATAATGATGATGATGAAACCCAAGCACCAGATTTAGATGATACACCTACTAGTCCTGTTCATAACTCAAGTAATGCACCGGCACACCCACCTGTAGAAACTCCAACTTTTAGTAGATAACCTGCTAAACGTGCAGAAATATCATTAGTTTGGTATTTTTTTACTCAAGCAAGAGAACAAAATAAGGCTAAGTGTAAAACTTGTGGGAAATTACTTGTTCATAAATTTACTGGAGACTGTAGCGGCACAGGTAGTTTGGTTAGGCACATAAAAATACATCCTAGAGATAAGGCTAGATTTTTCAAATGCAAGCGCAGCAAGAGGGGACAAGTGTAGATTCTCAAGTTAACCCTAGTACAGGTTAAAATCTAGTTCAGCCAGGAATTAACACTGTCACCGGAGGTATTTTATATTATGATCCAAATAGATATCGTGAAGAATTAGCAAAAGTGATTACTGTTATGTGCTTGCCTTATACTTTTGCTTCTAATCCTAATTGTGTTCATTATATTAGAAGAGTTTTTAATCCTACTTATAAAGGTTGGCCTCGCGCAACAGTTAAGGCCGATATTTATAAATTCAAACATGAATATGAACAATATTTGCGATATTTATTTACTCATATACCTAATCAGATTTCTATTAAAACTGATATTGGTAGAAGTAATAATGACTGTGATTATCTAACTGTTACAAGTCATTGGATAGATGAGGACTGGACAATGCAAAAATGCATAATTGCATATAGAATAATTAATTCACGTCACACGGGTAGGTTTATAGCTAACACTGTTTCAGATATATGTAGATATTTTTGCTTTAGCGATAAAATAATGATAATTTCTATGGATAATGCTTCTAGTAACACTAGTGCAATAGGCATGCTAACACAAACCCTTAATCCTGCATTTAGTAATATTTTCCATGTTAGATGTATTTGTCATATATATCATTTAATTGTTGGTGATAGTATGCGAATATTAAACATAGAAATTGAAAAGGTTCGGATGGCTCTTAATTGGCTATTTTATTAAAACCGTGGAACTAGACTTAGAAAGTATTTTTAAAAATGTGATGAATATGGCCTTAGAGAAAGAAAGGTTCCTAAACCTTGCCCGACTAGGTGGAATTGTATGTACGAAAGTTTAGTAGTTGCGTATGAATATAGAAACCCAATTAATGCTACGTTTATTTCTCGGGTAGGTGGTGAGAATGATGATGAAATGCTTACTACCCAATATTGGGACTAATTTTAAAATTCTTTTAGATTTTTTAGAACATTTTCAAGTTGCTACAAATGCATTTTCTTGGCAATATTATCCTACTATTTCAAACTGTTTAGTTTATATTGCCGCACTAGCTGATTTGTTTGTTGAATTTAGCGAGGGTGGGGATATTGATGAACTTGCTATCAATGAAATGAAAAAAAAATTTTAAAAATGTTTTTTCCCTATCCCTCCTATTTTTGGTGTAGCTGCAATGTTAAATCCAACAATGAAATTAGGAGGTCCTCATTTTTGGTATTCTAATATTTATAAAGCTTTAGATCTTTCAGAAGAGGAAATTACTACACTTGCTGATGCAAAAGCATCAGTTAAAATTAATGCTCAAACTATTTATAATGTGTATAAACAAGCGATAGAGCATGCTAGGCCAAATATTCCAACCCCTACTTCGTCTAGCTCACAATCGTCTAAAAGGGCTGCGGGCTTAAATACTCTTAAATCTTGGACGGAGTTCCGGGGTTCTCAAGGTGATAATTATGATGAAATTTCACATCTAAATGAGCTTCAAGTTTACTTGTCACATGGACTTGAAAAGGAGAATCCAGACGGCTCTTTCGGTCATTTGGAAAGGTGGAAGTCAAGGGAAAAATATTTTCCCGTTCTTGCAAGGATGGCTCGGGATGTTTTATCAATTCAAGCTTCAATTGTTGCATCGAAGAGCGCTTTCAGTCAAGCAAGACTACAAATCAGTGATCATAGAGCAGTGATGAGGGAGAGCTTGGAAAAATCGGTGCTTTTAAGAGATTGGATCCGCACGAAAAGAAGAAATTTTGGCATGCAGAATCACAACCGGCGATAGATAAAGCATATGAAGAAATGATAGCAGAACTTTCGGAGGTTCGTCTTCGCCCGGAAGTGGTGATGAACAAGCTTCATTTCCACCACCACCAACACAACCTCCTCCCAACCTTGACGAATTTATGAGATTTGTTAGAGATATAATGTAGATTATGATGTAGCTTGTACATTGGCACATCTTCTTTTAGTTTTTTTCCCTTTTAATGGTGGTATTAGTACCTTGTTGTGCTCATTCCATTGGGGGAAGGAAGACTAAGAAAGATATGTCATTTTGGTCAATAAAAATTATAAGACATATCCTTGAATATTCTTTTTCTCAATATTTATTTGTCTTTACTTCGATATCAATCCTTGAATATATATATATATATATATATATATATATATATATATATAACATACAATATATACTACAATAAAATATATACGAGAATATATATACATAACGTACAACCTAAACTACAAGAAAATATATAAGTAATACATATATACATAAGATACAATATATATAAGAGAATATATATACATTATACATAAGAGATATAATATATATACAATATATACTAATTAGTACAACACAATATATTGATTACTACAACAAAATATATATATTATATACAATATATACTAATTACTACAACACAATATATACATAATATATATCAATATATACATAATATACAATATCTTTCATAACTACTTGTCTCTATTTGAAATTCATTAGTATCTCCCATGTAATTAGTTGGTCTTAATTGAGGTTACGATTATCTTTCCTTCTGTTCATCCTTAATTAGGATCGTTGTATATTCTTCGTAACTTGACCAACTTTAAAAAAGTTAGATATGCTATGTTCAGTCGATATTTCCTTATTTGGAATTATTTGATTCATGATAACTTCTTTGTTGTTAAACTGCTTATTATGAGATCGTTGCTTCATATTATTTTTCTCACTTGTTAAGTTGTTCTTATTACGCTTAGTGCTTTCCATTCTGGTATTCCTCGTGAGCTAGTCATACCGCCTCGGTGAACGAAAGATTCTGAGTTAATTCACTTGTTGTGGTCTTATGTATATCGTATTTGTTGCTATTGTACTTGATATTGTGATGCACGAGGTTTCTGCCGTGCTATTGTTGATATTGTCGTGCACGAGGTTTCTGCCGTGCAGTTGTTAATATTGTGATGCACGAGGTTTCTTCTGTGTGGTTATTGATATTGTTATGCATGAGGTTTCTGCCGTGCAGTTGTTAATATTGTGATGCACGAGGTTTATTCTGTGCGGTTATTGATATTGTGATGCACGAGGTTTCTGCCGTGCGATTATTGTTGAGGATTTGCACGAGGCCTTTGTCGTGCTATTGTTGCTATTGATATATTGCACATGAGGCGTAATAAGGAGGGATATGTTCTGATTCTTATATGTGGGTTGCGCATGTGGCGAAATAAGGTGGGAAATACTGCTATGCACGTGTGGCAAAATAAAGGGTAGTGATTATGTTATTAATTGCACATGTGACGAAACAAGGAGGGCTATGTCAGGGAATAATTGTAAGAATTGTGACGGCCTGGAGGCATTTCTATTTTCGTTAATATTTGATTGTGGTTGCTTTCCTGTATGAGCTTTTATGTGGATTTGGTGAAGAGATATTGTGTGCGCCGCCCGCTCTCTTTCTTATCTTGATTAGCTGGTAGAAATCTTATTAAAGCACTTGCACAAGCATACACATAGTTGAAACACTCTTATTTGGGGGGGAGGGGGATGAAGTACCCCTAATTTTCTCAATATAGAGGCATGTCCTTGTTTAATCATTATATGTGAGAGTGGCCCTAGTTAGCTAGTTCATTTCCAATATGACCGTAAGGTTGATAGAGGCACAGGATGCCAAGTGTAGATTTCGGATACCGGGACTTTTGATGTTGTGATTTGACCGAATTGGAAAATTGGTGGGAATTGTTAAATAATACCTAGTGTAGACACTACCGTAGGACCCGAGTTATTATTGTGTTTCCTTTCTATATTGTGATCTTAGGTTTGGATTGGATTTTTCCGTGATTATGTGTCATCATTCTTATTATTCTCGTGTTATTTTTTGTTTCTTCCCTCATTATGATTGTAGCATAATTGATCATTCGTATAGTCTTCACATGCATTTATATATCATGTTTCGTTGTTCCTATAATTATATTGTTTATTTGACCAGTACATGTCTTGACTGTTCCTCGTCACTACCTCACCAAGGTTAGTCTTGATACTTATTGGACAACGCTATGGTATGCTCTTACTACTCTTCTGCACATTATTGTTGTGCGGATACAGGTACTCCCACTCAGTTGTGTCAACCTTGGAATGAGGCGTTTCTATGGAGACTTCGAGGTATATCTGCTACATCCGCAGACCAAAGAGTCCCTCTCTATCCTTTTGTAATAAGTATAGCCCTTTTAGTATTGCTCCTTTGTTTAGATGTTTCCGGAGTGAAAGCTTCTTATGTATCCCTCAACTTGTGATTTGTGAGATTTCGGGTTTTGGGAATGATTATTAGCTTCAAGAGATGTTATTATATGTGTCGGGTAGTACCTTTTACACTATTTTACTTTACTAGTTCGGTTTTAGTTATTTCTTCCGTAATTATGGTTTAATTTATGCATTATTAGGCTTACCTAGTCGTAGAGACTAGGTGCCGTTATGATGGTTCACGGAGGAAAAACCGGGTCATGACACGTACTGAGTTCTTCATCTGTAGTTACAATTTGCTTGTATTTAGTTTGATATTAAACCATACTTTTAGCGCATATCTGGTTGAATCAATATTTGCAACTTCACTAATTTTCTTCAGGAAAGTATTGAATGATATGTCCTTATTAAGTAGAACAAGTTTTGTATCATGATCCAAGTATTTGAAATCAGGAGTTCAACTCCCATCGAAAGTTATAACAACGCAAATCGAACTCTTCCTGCAGATTCATGTTTAGTGGCAAGTATTAGGAAAGTGAACAGAAGGATTTTTAGTTTGTTTGTGCTGAAGTATTTACAAATGAACTAAATCACTTAGGCATCTTCCGATGAAGTTTTTTTGGAAAAAGATATATGACATAACTAATGAAGTTTGTACAGAAAACTGCAGCTTATTAAGTGCTGAAGTTTTTAGAAATAAGCTTAATAACTTTAGCATATCGGCTGAAGTTTTTCGTATGACGAGGATTCATCAATAAAGGGAAAAAACTTCAGCTCATTAAGTGTTAATGATTTTACAAATGAACTAAAAAACTTCAGCACATTGGGCTAAAGTTTTAGTAAATTAATTCAATAAACTTGAGTAGCCTGTACTATTAAAGTAGTAATTATATTTCGTTTGGGAGTATGTGTTGGTGTAATAATTGTGGAATTAAAATTCCTCTTTGCCTTTTCATATACCATGCACATTCATGCACTTTTTTATTAGACAACCTTTAAAATTTCTCTTTGTCTTTTCATATACCATGCAGAAGTTTTTTTCCCCTATATAAGAACGCTATTCCTTGTGAGTTTATTCACTCAAACACATATATTTTAGCAGACATAAAATACAAAAAGGAGAAAAGTGGATGTTATCATCAAGAAAATTCTGGAAGAAATCAAGCAAGACATTATAAAGGCTTTTAAGCTTAAACTGGATGAGCTCATCGACAAATACGACAGTGAGCTGGAAAAAATTAAGAACAAGCTTGATGCGCTTGTGATGTATGCAAGATTTGATAATCTTGCTGATCAAGATGCTAGTCCATCTGGTACTGACAACGACGATGATGAGATGACATGGACGATTAATTTTTTTTTTTTTTGTAATTTATGTAGTTTGATTTTTTTTTAATATTTTAATAAAATATTCAATTTTTGTTTTATATTTTTTCTACATTTTAAAAAAAAATTATATTGGGCCAAAAAATTTTTGAAATAGGTGCTGAAGTTTTTTACTTATTTTTATTTAAAAATTTGAGCATGAGCAACTGAAGTTTTTTCCTACATTGGCTGAAAAATAAAAAATAAATTAAAAATTGGTTATGTCAAAATTTTTTGGCACAATATAAAATTTTAAATTATCCAATGTATGAGGAAAACTTCAACTACTCATGCTTAAGTTTTTAAATAATAACTAGAAAACTTCAGTACCTATGCCGAAGTTTTTGGCCCAATATGAATTTCTTAAATTATGCAATGTAGAAGGAAAACTTCAGCTGCTCATGCTGAAGTTAATAACTAAAAAATTTCAGCACCTATGCCGAAGTTTTTTGGCCCAATATGAATTTTAAAGTTATCTAATGTAGGAGGAAACTTCAACTGCTCTTGCTTAAGTTTTTAAATAATAACTAAAAAACTTCAGCACCTACGACGAAGTTTTTTGGCCCAATAAGAATTTTTAATTTATGTTTTATTTTTTTTACCTAGTGTACGAGGAAAACATCAGATTTTAATTATTAACAAAGAAACTTCAGCAACTATGCTGAAGTTTTAATACAATCATATAATGTTTTAATTTAATTTCTTCTTCGTTGTTATTTGATATCTCGTTAACAAAATAACTTCAATGTTATAATTCATCGTTAAATAGATTTACAATGCAAATTTAGCATATCAGTGAAGTTCGTCAAACAACTTCAATCAATTAATCAGAAAATATATAATTCAAAAATTATTTTGAATTATGGAGATGAATTTGAATACTTACAATGTATTTGAATTTTAATATGGCATTTTAATGCGAGACGCGATCTCAAGAGAAACGAACTGATGGAGGAGATACGAAAGAGATCTGGAATTTCAATATGTATATGCTTGTTTCAATTTTTATATGTTTTCAAAGGGATATAATGGTCATATTATACCCCTCTTTTACGGATATAATATATTAGTTGGTTACCAAATCAATAATTTTTAAACATAAAGTATAAGTTAAAGTTGACATAAATATAGGATATGAATGCAAATTGCCCGTGAAAAGTCAAGAAAAGTAAAATACGTAAAAGCAAATTGAAGATCCGTCATCTGCTTCAATATTCACTCCCCTAAGCTACAACATACACAACAAATGCAGCAAAACCAGCAAGGTACATGTGATTCATTAACTTAGTGATAAGTGCCTGACACATTGTAACCCGTCATTAATTAGAGGTAGATTTAAAATTTAAGCTATATAATTTAAATCTTTAAAAAAGTTTAGTAAATATTTAGACAAATAATTATCGAAAATATTGAATTAGTCGTTGCCGCTATATTCCATCGGCCTCCGGCTTCAACTCAGATAAGTTATCTCGTATGGTGTACACTATGCACTTCGTTTATTGAATACTAACATCAATTGCTAGCTAGTACCACCACATTTCAGTAATTAGCTGCGTGAGTTACAAGGCAAAGAGTAGTAATATACTCATTTTCTTTTTGTCAGCTTGTGACTAGTAGTCAAAATGTGTCAACTCAAATAGGCACATTTGGAGGGGGGGGGGGGGGGGGGATTTAATTTCCTTTTGTTGGGGAGCATGATTACGAGTTGTAGAAAATATAAAATGCTGAGCATGCAAAAGGCCTGACAAACATTCCTCTCCTTGTGCTTATAAACGGTCATAGCATTCGAAAGAAACACATGCGTGCCGACGCCACTGTTTTGAAATGGGACAAACACTTCAGTCTGCAATTCCTAAAATGAGCATATAAATGTAACTAAAAAGAAGAAAAAATGCATCATCAAGTTAAGATAATTATCTACAATAATATGTGATTCCTCTATGAAATAAAGTAATAATTGTTAGGTTAAAATGACTCAAAAATTTCTTTACATATTATTGCCCGATAAAGATTTTGTTTCTATTGTACGTGTGTAACTTTGTTCACACAAACCTAATAATAATATACTATAACCGATTAAATTATATGTATAGTGTAATATATTTTCAGTAGTACTGTTAATACATATTATTTAAACTCTTACAAAAATAATTTACAAAACATTATTTGAGGTCAGCATGGGTTGTATAGGATCATGCGCAAAAGGACGCACGCGGACTGACTCAAACCCACCTCACCACCTCTTTCTTCCTAGCCATTAACCTTGGCAGAAGTAATCAAGAAACCTGCAACTTTGTTTCTCTTCTTGGTTTGGGTAATACCATCATTTTCTTCACATATTTTAACCATTTAATACTTGACCATGTAATGCATGATGGATAATTATTAAATGTCTAGTTGTGTTTAATAATATCAGAACTAATTCAAGAAGATGCTTCCAAGGCACCCATTTCACTCTTTTCTCGATATTTTTGTCCTTCACCCTTTTCACTATCCTTGGATCTCGTATTATTCTATCGTCATTCTCTTAATTTGTCTATTATATATGGTCAGTCTATAAATGGGGACATGTGATGGATGTATTAAATATGATTTTTGTTAAAGCCAAACAGCTTGGTTAATTAACAAGAATGTCCAAATTCAGCCAATGCTTTTCGCACAATGTGGCTACCTAGTTTTGGCTGGGGGGCATGCGCTACTATTTTGGTCCACATTCCATGGTTTGTTTTATTCTTAACTACTACTACTATGAAATAGAGAGTGAATAATTATGATTTCCTAAGTGTTACACGCATGCCACTCTTCTTTGTCTTTGACATGTTTTATGCTCCCGAAATCATTTTCATTACATATTTATTGCTTATTAATGCCTCCAACAACAACAACAACAACCCAGAATAATCTCACTTAGTAGGGTCTGGGAAGGGTAGTGTGTACGCAGACCTTACCCCTACGCTTCGGTAGAGAGGCTATTTCCAAATAGACCCCGGCATCCTTCCCTCCAAGAACTTCCCACCTTATTCTTGGGAAGACTCGAACTCACAACCTCTCAATTGGAAATGGGGGTTGCTTACCATCAGAGCAACCCCTCTTGTCTTATTAATCCCTCCAACATCTGTTAAATATTATTATCAAAGTCCTAATCACTATTTTAGTTTGCTACTTGATTAAGATGTTTTTGATACACATGACTACTAGCTTGGCACAGTGGCACGAAAGAACAAGTTTTGATTGCCAACAAGTGTGCTATTATACTACTTTAATATGTCTCCTTCAACCCGTACAGATTATGATAAATTGGTAAGTATAGTTAGGGTTTTCTTTCTTACAGAGTATTTTCCCCAAAAATATATGGGACCTTTCGATAGATTTCAAATTTAATCGGACTATAATATAAATTTCTCTTTTGTTAAAGTTATGGAGTTATCTAAAGGAATTGATTATGAAGTAGAATAAGATTTAGAAGACTGTTAGAGAACTTTATTTCGGGTAATGTGACAAGCACATCTACGAGGTTGTGGTTCTTTTCTTTTTCCTTTCTAGCTAAATGAACTAAAGGCTATATATACCATTTGGTTAATTCCACTTCAATCAGTACATTCGAGAGTGATAAATATAAAAATGAAGTCAGCATTTCTTTTTGACAATGGTAATGTTGTGCAGGGACGGAGCTAGCATAATACACGTTATGTCGAATTTATTAGTTTTGATTTAAATCATATGTTATCCTAAGAAATTTATTAAATTTGTTCAAATTATTATGTTGAACCATTAACTTAAACAAACAATAACTTTAAATTCGTAAACTCCAAATCCTTGAGGTATTTTCTCCGCTTATATACCACTTATGTGATGAATGTTCTATCCTAATTTTACGCAGAAAATTCAATTACAAATCTACTAATTAAATACAAATAATTGAATTAGAATACAATAAATTAGATGAGATGTGATAAAACCCAAAACTCTAACCCCTAAAATTCAAATTCTCAATCCTCTTGTCATAATGTCATTTGCTAGTGAAGGTTTCCATTAATTAGACATGCCGCAACAAGTCACAATTGGATTCGATCTACAATCTGTGATCAGTTCACAAAATTAAAGTCATCGATCTAGTGCAAATATATGACGAACAGCTTTTTCTTTGACCCAAAGGTCAACGAATCAATAGCACATGATCTGTATAATCTAGCAGAAATTTTAAAATCTTTACAAAATCGCGGAAATTTTGGTTAATAATTAGCTAGACGTTATCAAATGCAGCAAGAAATTAAGTCATATATCGGCTTTGCTAATGTTAATACCTAATTAATTTAAGATAACTAATCACATATCAAATCGTATTTAGCCCATCATTTTTTTTCCTTTTAAGTACTTGGAATGGTACTTGAGGTATAACAATTCAATGCAGAATGCCCATTTCTAAAATAAGGAATCTCTACTCAATACCTGATCAAAAATGAGCTGGCTAAAGTCATGGATACAGAGCTACTTTACCCTATCAATTGGGACCCAATACATTACCCTTTTCTCTGTGCTCTATGCTTAGATCATAGCTTACATATTTAGGCTAAGCTATAAGGGTGATAGCCAGTTATACAAAGTACAAACAAATGCTTTTGCACCAGAACACATGAGAAATCATAGATTCTTTTTTCCTTCCTAGAAGTAGCAAACGGACAGATCGATTCAGATATGATTCAGGTCGAAGACGTATATATATTTAATAGGAATAGCAAACGGGTTAACTAGCAGATAATATAGGTATTCATATTGTCAATGACTTCTTGCATCTGGTTACTTTTGGAAGAATTCTTAGTCTTCCTAACTTGAGGAACCCTTGAAGCTTTACAAATATAAAAGTTAGACACATTAGTTATCAATTTTCTAAATAGATAATATGGTTCTTATCCATATTTAACCCGTTTCTAAAAAGTCCAACCCATTTTCCAACGAATAATTTATTTTTTAAAACTATTTTATCGCCCCTTATCCTTCGTTATCTCGAATACGATATATCTATATTTCTGTTGAATATGCCTACTGCTTAGGGTAAAACGCTCGCCTTTTATTTTCAAGACTCGGACCTATTTAGTTGGTACAAGATCGCATGCCATCTGCAAACCTTGGTCGTTTGTATATATATATATATATATATATATATATATATATATATATATATATATATATATATATATATATATATATATATATATATATATATATATATATGTATGTATGCATATATAAAAAAATAGATAAAGGTAATTTTTGGTGCTCGGATAAGTAAAAGGTCTCAAAATGCCAGTGGTAACATCTCTACTTTCATCATGTGACCCAATACCTCAAATGCTGGACTCGTTTCTCAATTAAGACTCGAGTTAATTAAAAGAAATCCCAACTATCTCAGTGTATTTTCTATCCTATAAGTAGACATTTGAATGCAATGTGATGCAGACCTATCAAGTAGAGCTAGGTCCCTGTTACTAGTTACTAGATATTAGTACAAGAATTGGGAGTGTCCGTAAGAATTTGATTAAAGTTTGTCCAGAGACGAGGACAACTTAAAGAAGTTTCCATTATGTTTTCACTGAAGTTTCAGAACCTTTGACTCGAATAGCTGTCTCTCCTACGCTATAATTGGGAATGGACAATTGTCCCGACAGCTAAACTTCTCTAGCATTCACCACGTCTTTGTCAGACGATCATACATAAACCAATCATATGACTACATTTTTAGGTTAAAGATGTGTGTATATTTGTATCCCACCCTAGAAATAATGGATAGTTTATAAAACAATGTCAATTCATTCGTTAACTATCTTAAAGAAACATTTATTTATGTGAATTTTACTTATTTGATTGATTCAAAAAAAGAACAAATTAAATTGACGACGTTACAACTCACCTTACTTCCTTTGGCTGCTATGGAAAAGTTGATAATTCCTTAAGAATCAACTTAGAAAAAAGACTAGGATAAACGTAAGATATGATATTATTTTGTTTAGATTGATTTTGTTGTCTCCTTTATATAATACTTAGTGTAGGTTGATGCCTTAACTCAGCATTCTCTATTCATTTCTTTACTAGCAAAATTCGGCCGATAGGCTTTCAGAAAATTTTTATTAATAAAAAAAGAAAGAAAAAGAATCCACGTCCTAAATTTTATTTCAAAAGAAGACACCGGAATTGTAATCTTCTCTTGTTTGCAAATCAAAGAATACCTTTTTAAAATTTATCCATCTTATATGTAAAGAGATCCACATATATCAATTTGTTGATATTTCGAATATCATTACTCCATGGTAAAATCAGACTATGGACAAAATAAAAGAACAAAATCTTGGACGTATTATTTTGAGGGCGTAATTGAACTTATTTGCATTCAATATTTACACCCACTTAATAAATATACATGTTCAAATACACTATCACGAAATCATAATTAGTTAACGCAAATTCTCACATAAGTTTATGATTCAATTATAATAAATTAAAATAATTTGGTATAAATATTAGATGATGGTATTCTTCATCTTATTTTATATCAAATCTCTCAAAGTAATGATTGTATGATAGATTCATTTTTATGATCGAATGTCCATAAATTTTTGTATGCTAAGATTTGATGAGGTGTTGATAGATTGAGCGAATCGATAATGGTCCAAAGTAATCTTTCATATTGGATTGCGAGAATCGAACCCTCAGAAGATTACTCCAAATTAGGTTTAAGTGCACACCTACAAACGTGCTGCCATGAATACATAAGACATCTTATTTTAACATATATTTTTTTGTAATTCCTAAAATATTGGGAATATCTTGTTCTCTTCCATTGGATGAACAGTTGGCAGCACCAGCCGCAAGAATGCAGTAGAAGACAAATAGAGTATATGTTTGAATATATATTGTAACCGGCGTCATACCAATCCTCTGAGAAAAATATATTCAAGAATCACAAAGATTTTCAAAGGAGATGGCGTTACTAAAATATCTAGTCATAAAATAGATAATATAAATGCATTAGGTATCGATTATATTGTATTGTATCGTTTTAATGTTTATAATTTTTGGATAGATTGTATTATTTGTCTTTGATTCATAATTTCATGCACCAGTAATATAAAAAAAATTATATTGTTACAAAGAAAAATTAAGGTATAAGGTAAAAATAATTATATAAAAAGGAAAATAAAGGATAAAATAGATTTTTTTAATAATAAGAAAAGATAAAATAAGAGAAAAAAGGAACAAGAAAATAATGTAATCATATCAAATTGATCGTTATATAAAGTGATACTTTTATTCATCGTGTAAGATAAATTTATCGATACAATATAATAAAATTTACGTAACAATAAAAATGTCACTCAACCAAGCTATAACTTTTCAAGCATATTAGTTCCCTGCTAGTTAATTTTATTCAGTGATAAGAGTTTTTTTTTTTTTTTGAAATGTAAAGGATAATTATATTATTAATAATAATAACATTATTAAATCCCATGATATTGTCCTAAGGAACAAATCCTATAGGGCCATCATGGTTACATACTTGTTCTATGCTACTAAGGGTATTATCGTTTCCAAGTGATTCCAAAATATTATATGCCAACAAAATATATTCCCTAATATTATTTCTACCCTTCTTATTCTTGAAGTATATATTTTTCACAAGATTAGAAGGTTTCCTAAGAAAACTAGTTATACTATAGGTGGGTTAAAGTAAAGTTTCCTTGGCCAAGAGGCAAAGAGTTAATTTTAATTCAGTAATAAGAGTATATAAAGATATAAATAATATATTAATTGAATTGATGTAAATATTGAGTATGAATAAATTTTTACCCTCACACTCATATAAGTTTGAAGGAAGATATATTTATTTTAAACTCTTTGCCTTTTCGCATAATCACTCTTAGCTTAACCTCAAATTTTGAGCTCACGTGATTATAAGGGTCAAAATTTTGCAATTATAACAGTTATCGAATAAAATGAGGAACGATGTTATTATGATGGTCATTGTGATAAAGGACGACGATCAAGAACGGTCAGTCGAAACGAGATGTTAACGGTAGTTTAAACTTAATGGAGACAGTAAGAATATGCTTTTTGAATATTTTATATGTTGTACTTTTTGAGGTTTCCTAGGAGATTGTCCCTTATAAATAGGAAGAGTTAATAAAGAAAAAAGGATTCGAAGAAGAGACAAAAGAACACTTTGTAAAAGATTTATGTGAGAGAATATACTAAAGAAATATTATTCATTGATTGCATTACTCAAGTATACATCATTGTTCTGCATTGACAAGGTCCAAATATTCCTCAACTATCTCATATCTCTTTTCTTTTCACACTGTTATCAAGGAAAGAGGCTTTTCGAAATATCTCAATAATTGAGTGGCAACTTCCTATGATAATGTTGATTGCATTTAATTAGATTGATTGTCCATTTATATTGTTGTATTTATGAGAATTTAATCGACTTAAACATATTAACTAATATCTTTTATTTTGTCTACTCTATCTATCATTTGGTCTAGATTTATTATCCTTAACTAAGATTCACTCCTCTTCTCATCATTAATTAATTTAATCAAAAGGATTAATATTTTTTTGTCAAACTATTTGGCGTCGTCTATGTGGATGTATTTAATTAAAATTTTAGTTTCATCTAGATCATAAAAAAGAATAGCCATCTTTTCGTAGCTTTCCACAAACTAACAATGGAAGGAAAATGAGATACAAGGTTAAAAGCAATGGAGGGTGTCACAACCAACATCTTGAACACCATCAAAGAAGATCGCAAGGAAGACAATGAAAACATAACACCAAACGCTACACCTAGGAGATACGCTTCGCCCTCCCCCTCTCCCCTCCTCCTCTCCCGCGTGCGAAAGCATAATTGCTTCGCGCGAAAAGGAAGCATCCATCTCTACAACAGGAGAGGCACTACCGTTGGTAAAAAAACTACCAGAAGAATGGGCATAATATGAACAACATACTGGAAAAACCTGGTCAAAGAGAGAATAGAGACGTTGCACTAGATGTCACGACAATCGCTAGTGAAAAAGATGCCCACTCATGCCACTTTTGACGTAAGTATTGACGCAATCGCAATCATTCTGAAGAAAATGGAGGAAAATGAGAACATGGCACTCCATGACCAGATGAAGGAGCATCAAAAAAGGATCGATAAAATACAAGGCACCCCAAACTGTTGCCAAAATGGGACGTCATTCGATTCATTGAGCAACCGTACAATGAGTAAGAAACCCCCACGCCATAACTAAACCTTCAAAATGCCACCATACTTGAGAATATATGATGGTACTATAGACCCAGAAAATCATATCATCCACTGCATCACAGCCGTAAAAGGCAACGATCCTTTGGAAAAACAAGTATCATCAGTGCTACTGAAAAAATCTGATGAAACCCTAAGAGGGGGAGCCCTAACTTTGTACTCATAACTACTAGCGCGGTTAATAGCCACGTTCAAGAAAATGACGGACAAGTTCGTCACCGCTCACGCAAAAATTAAAAAGACATAAGCCAAGGTAAATGACATATTCTCCATTATGCAGATGTCCGGCGAGCGGCTCAGGGACTTCCTAGTCTGGTTTAATAGAGTGAGAATGAACCTACTGAATGTATTAGAGGGGATGGCAGTAGCGGCCTTCAAGAACGGGTTGAGCAAGAATGGGTCTAGAGCAGCCAGAAAGCTATTAAGCAGGATCATGAAATGCTTACCCACCACCTGGGAAGAAATCCACAATGCTTATTGCACCGACTTAAGGGATGATGAGGATGATCTCAATAGCCCGATCCAACATCTAACGTCAGTACAAGTAGAAACAAGGAAGGATCGTCGTAGTGGCGGTGGAAGGTATCGGTTGGGTCCCTGCATCGGCCAATATAGACATCAACCCTATATCACAATAGTTATCCTACCAACCCCGCAAAATGCGGATGGTCTTCCTCGGCATACCGCGGTATAATAAAACGAAATAGGTATGCCTCCGCTCTTATCTACTCATAATCTTTATGTTTCCCCCTTAGAAATAGTGTACACATTGGAGAAGCTCGGCACGAAGGTATAATGACTACAAAAGATGAAGTCTAAACCAAGTACTTGGAAGACAAATGTTCTCTTGAATTCCACCAGGAACGATGTCATAAATTCGAGGACTGCATAGGTCTGCACTAGGAGGTAGTGAGAATGATAAATCAAGAACACCTGAGAGAACTGATGAGCAACCGAGGAAGTGCCAACTTTTCTTGCGAATATGAATAACCCTAGAGACCTCCAAAACTGCCATTTACCGCTCGTACTATACAAATGATCATGTGAAGATGATGGGACATCAATCAACCATGTAAGATTCACCACTACACGCAAACTCAAACAGTCGATCACTCGTGAATGGTATGATGACCTCGAATATAGTATCATCTAGGGGTGTTCAAAACTGATCCAAAAATCAATCAGAACCAAAGCTTAATGGCTTAATGGTAACGGCTTAACGGATTGGGAACGGATTGAATTCTTTTTATTAACGGCTTATCAGTTTGGGGGGCGGATTATTCAATTTTCTTAATGGATAATACATTAACCTATTAAGAATATATATATATATATATATATATATATATATATATATATATATATATATATATATATAAATTTTATTTTTATTTATATATATTAAATATAAAAAACTAAAACCCTTGAAAATGACTAACAAAAATAAAAGGCCGTGTCTGTGGTGTTTTCTTAGTTTTATCCAACACTGTTTTTTATTAATACTTTGTATTGTTGTGGACTTGTTTATTCATTCATGCAGTTATTTAACAGGATCAACTATTTCGCATCTTAAGTTGTTCACCAATCGCTAAGCAGTGAATATAAGTGAAGTTCGATATGCAGTAAGTAGTGGGGCTTATAGCAAAAGTTGGCTAAGCAGAACTTGACTGACTCTGGCAAAACAAATTGAATGTATCATATTGTCTCTGAAATATTATTTTTTAATGGCAATTCATATTTCTAAGACGAGGAGAATGAGAGATGTTTAGTGAATATGTATGTTAGGCCGATAAACCGCTTGATAACAACCCGATAAGAGCTAAACCAATACCAATCCGCATGATATCTTATCGGGGGTAAGAGATTAATACATTTAAAAACCGATAACCGGTAAGCCAAACTGTTAAGAGTAAAAAACCGCCCAATCTGCCCGATAAGCAGCTCTAGTATCATCTTCAATAAGTCAGATACCGATGATTTGTCTTTCCCTCACTAAGATGCTCTTCTTATTACTATATGTATTGAAGACACTGATGTGAAAAGAATAATGGTGGATGATGGAAGTGGTGCGTGTCTTATCCGTCCTCGAGTCCTCGTATAGATGAGGCTCGAAGATAAAATAATACCGCATTGCAAACCACTAACGGGTTTTAATAATGTAATCAAACTTCTGGAGAAATGGTGCTACCCGTTCTAGCCAGAGGAGTCACCCAGGAAATAACGTTTCACATTGTGGATCAAGACACATCCTACAACACCATCATAGGGCGCCCATGGATAGATGCAATGCGAGTCGTGTTGTCAAGTCTCTATCAAGTAATCAAGTTCCCTACTCCATAGGGAATATTCAGCATCCAGAGTGAAGAACGCACCATACAAGAATGCTATTGCATCACCCAGGATTGCACACACACACAACTACTAAAAGGAGCAAGAGCGGAAGCATAGCAATTTGTGATGTCGGGAACAAAACTCAACGCGCCGATGGACGTAATCAAGGATCTGATATCGTGGAAGCCGGTGGGTCGACCATAGAAAATCTCGATCCCGTCCAACTAGACGACAACGATAGCATAAAAAGCCTTACATCGAGCACAATCTCTCAAAACTAGGTAGGTTTCATAAATTATAAATTGATAGCGTCGATTTGCTTGCCTTCTCCCTTTTAGATATGACAGGCACCCCGAAAGACATCGCCACACAAAAATTGAATGTAGATCCCCTCTATCCTCCAGTGCGGAAAATGGGGAGAAAGTTCAATTCACAATAAACGAAGCCGCAAGTGAAGAAGTTGATAACCTTCTCGTCAAAGGCTCTGTCCGAGAGGAAAAATATCCTTAGTGGGTCGTCAATATGGTCATGATGAAGAATAAAACTGGAAAGTGGAAGATGTGCGTTGATTTCACGGACCTAAATAAGGCATGCCTAAAAGACTCCTCTCCATTGCTACATATCGACCAGCTCATCGACGCAACAATGGTACACGAGTTTCTAAGCTTCTTAGATGCCTACTCGATTACAACCAGATCCTCACAGAGGAAGATAACAAAGAGAAAATTACTTTCATCACTCACCAGGGAACGTATTGCTACAAAGTCATGCCGTTCAGATTAAAGAATGTGGGGGCAACATACTAAAGGTTAGTCACCAAGATATTCACAGATCAATTTGGCAAAACAATAGCAGCCTACATTGATGACATGCTGGTGAAATCAAAGAGGAAAGAGGATCACATTGATCACCTGAAGGAAGCCTTCGACATTCTGAGGTGGTACATCATGAAACTAAACCCCGAAAAATGCGCCTTCGGTGTGACCTCAAGAAAATTTCTCGGTTTCCTAGTATCACGAAGGGGCATCGAGGTCAATCCAGGCCAAATCATGGTCATCGAAGGAATACCCGAAATGTTAATCAGCAAAAAGTAGGACAAAAATTGACGGGTCGGATAGCTTCTCTATCAAGGTTCATCTCGCGATCATTGGACTGATGCCAAAAAAGTTTAATGTACTAAAGAAAGACAACAGGCTCCAGTGGAATTCATAATGTGTCGATGCCCTAAGAAAACTAAAATAATATTTGTCCTCCCCACCATTACTCGCCATGGTAGATCCAGGCGAATGCCTTCTTGTTTACTTGGTCATCTGCGAAGTCGCAGTAAGAGCAGTTTTGGTCCGCAAAAATAAAGCTATGAAGTCTCCGATTTATTATATCAGGAAAACCTTAATTGACATCCAAATGAGGTATCCCCACATCGAAAAATTGGCTCTGGCATTGGTCATAGCTTCACTGAAGCTTAAACCATATTTTCAATGTCACCCCATGAAGGTGGTGAGGACCTTCCCTCTCATGAGAATCCTGCACAAACCCGAATTGTTGGATAGATTGGACAAATGGGCCACAGAATTGAGCGAGCACGAAATAACATAGCACAAACTATGATAAAATTGCAAGTACTCGCTGATATTTTTGCCGGCTTCAGCGCAAAAATATTGTCTGATGTCAAGTAAGAAGTGCTTCGCACATCCCCTGGACGACCCGACCTTTGGGACCTCTACACCGACGGTGCATCTAATGCATCGGGGTATGGACTAGAACTCGTACTTGAAATCCCGACTGGCGAAGTAATTTTCCAATCCATATGTCCGAAAATGACTAACAACGAGGCCCAGTATGAGTCAATATTTGCTGGACTGAAACTTGCCCTTAAATATAGTGCACGACAAGTCATCCTACGATCTGACAACTCATCGCTAACCAAGTTACCAGGACTTTCCAAATCAAAGAGAAAAGGCTACAGAAATCCATAAACTACTAGAAGAATTCGACGACTGTCGATTCGACTAGATACCCCGGGCGCAAAATATCGAAGCAGATGGTCTCGCCAAACTGGCTGCAGCAACCAAAAATATCACCAAGTAAAACGTGGTCACTCTCCTCAATTCATCAATACCAAGTCAAGGTACTTTCCATAAATTTAACTTGGGATTGCAGTAACCGCATACATAAACATATTTGCAGAAGGGAACACTTCTGCAAGAGAAAAAAGAATCCAAAAAGCTTTGAATACAGGCGATCAGGTACAACCTCATAAATCACGCCTTTAGAAAAGGACATTCGACGGTCCTTTAGCAAAATGCCTAGGACAAAAGCAAATAAGGCGTGTGCTCGAAGAAGCTGCCCATACAGGCAACCGATCCTTTGTCAGATACGCCGTTCGTGCAGGATACTAGTGGCCCAATATGAAAAATAAAGTCGCTGATTATGTCTAGAAATGGTTACAGTTCCGAAAGTACGCACCTATGATACACCAATGGGGTGAACTCCTACACTTCGTCACTTTACCATAGACGTTCATAAAATGGGGAATGGACATCGTCGGACTCCTCCAAGCAGGGTGATGTAGGACACGCTTCCTTTTGATTTTAACTGACTGCCTTTCCAAATGGGTAGAATCAGGTGTGTTCACCCAAATACGTGAACAGGAAGTCATAGCATTCATATTGAAAAACATTATATGCCACTTTGGCATCCCCAAAGAAATAAGCTACGATAACGAACCTCAGTTCATCGAAAAAAAGACGACCAAGTTCTTCGAAAAATGGTGCACCAAGCGAATACTCTCCACGCCATACACTCCCGCGGGACGGTCAAGAAAAATCCTTCAACAAAACAATATTGAATATACTAAAGAAAAAGCTCGAGGAATCCAAAGCACTATGGCATGAACTGCTACCAGAGGTATTTTGGGCCTACCCTACCACGCCAAAAACCAGCACAGGTGAAAGCCATATTCATTAGTCTATGGGACAAACATCGTTAGACCTATTGAAGTCAGGGATCTAGCCCGAGATACTCCAATAAGAGTGGACCAAACAATAACGAGAACAAAACACAGGACCTGGACGAAGTAGAAGAACGAAGGGATATGGCTCATGTAAGGATGGTAGCCCAAAAACAACAAGCGTAAAGATACTACAACAAGAAGGCCAAAGTACGACCACTCAAAGTTGTGAACTATGTCCTTACGGCCAAAACACAAGCAACTAAAGACCCAAATGAAGGAAAATTAGGAGCCAATGATGATGGACCATATAAAATCAAGTAACAGCTAACAAAGGGAAATTCCAACTAGAAACAATGGAGGAAAACTACTACAAAACAAATGGAGTGTTGCCCACCTCAAATACTTCAAGTTTTGAAAAACGATGTCACCCAAGTCGTACTCATTTTCCCTCACCCGAGTTTTGTCCCGATTGGGTTTTCTGGGGGAGATTTTTAATGAGGCGACGAGGGGGACGTCTCAAAGTTCAAAGTATAATTCTTTTCCCCACCTGCCGATGGTATCTCCAGGTCGAGCAATGAAAGGACTAAATACAAGGAAACTTCTACTTCTCTAATGTGTGTACAAAACCGACATGTATCTCTAATGTATGAATGAAATCGACATGACATGTATCTCCAATGTATAAATGAAATTGACATTTACAATACTCCAGTAAATGAAATGAAACAACACTTTACTCTCCATCGATCTTATTTCGCGATTAAGAGTTCAACCTCGTTCAAAATGCAACACGTTAACATTTCGACATCAACTCAAAATAACACACCTACGTCAAAGGTCGTCACTGAAGACAATATTTCGACCTCGTTCAAAATGTAACGGGTTAACATTTCGACATTAACTTGAAATAACACCCCTACAACAAAGGTCATCACTAAAGACAATATTCCGACCTTGTTCGAAATGCTACATGTTAACATTTCCATATTAACTCGAAATAATACCCCTACGGCCATCGGGAACGATAATATTTCAACCTCGTTTAAAATGCAACGGGTTAACATTTTGACATTAACTCGAAATAGTGCCCCTACTACAAAGGTCATCGCTAAAGACAATATTCTGGCTTTGTTCGAAATGCAACGGGTTAACATTTTGACATTAACTCGAATTAACACCCTTAGAGAAAAGGCTGTTGCTAAAGATAATATTTCGACCTCTTTCAAAATGCTACGAGTTAACATTTTAGCATTAACTCGAAATAACACCCCTACAGAAAAGGCCGTCGCTAATGACAATATTTCGACCTCCTTTGAAATGCTACCGGTTAACATTTCGACATTAACTAAAAATAACACCCCTACAGCAAAGGCTGTCACCAAAGACAATATAAGGTAACCGGTTAACATTTGACATTGACTCGAAATAATACCCTTACGGCAAAGGCCATCGCCAAATAAAGAGCTCGACCTAGCTCAAATCATTTTATAGTCGATATCACACGGATTGCTGACATCCGACGTCTCGCAAATTATGATAAAATATCACACAAGGTTGGGAAGCCCAGGACACACCCCCTTCGCAACAAAAAAAAGTATCAAAAATCAGTTCAAAGGTACATAACAAAAAAGTAACTATTCCATTACAGCTAATATATTACAAGAGTTTTTTTTCACAAAATTGCTTAAGGACGCCCTCACAAGAATAGAAAAATAAATACAACCATGTCCTACGCCACATCATCCCCCGTGACATACACCTCATTGTACCAAGAATTGGAGGCGAGCTTGTCTGCATCGTCATAATTAACATCGTTTTTGCTAGGCATGCCGGGGTTGTAACCGCATACCTCACGAGTTGCACATGCTTTAACACACACGTCCCGAAGGTCTGCCTCAGACACCTTCCCATCAGCATGAAGAGACTTATACACGTCAAGTTGAGCTTCACTATAAACCCACATCTCATATAAATCTCTAGGTAAGACAGGGTCGACCAAAGCATAAGATGTAGAGCGTTGTGATTGTCGTCGCATATCCTCTGCCTTCAAAGCGATAAGTAATTCATTTAACACACAACTCCACCTCCAGGTCTCGGATACATCCCTCAAATCTCGCTACCTAAAGCGCAAACATCTTCACCTCATTTTCTCGTTCTAATCTTCAAACATGAAGGGCGTATTCCAAAGCCGCTACCTTATAGATGGCAGTCGCCCTATCCCTCTCTGCACGAGACAATCCATCATCCTTAACGCTCAGCTCGCCCTAAGGTCGACAGCCTCTGCCACCCTCCTGTCAAGTTCAGCAATTAAGGTGGCCCTCCGCACTTGAAGTTTGGCGTTCTCGGGCATCACCCCCTTACTCATCTCGAGTTCAACTTCCTTGGCCTTAAGACACGCCTCAAGTTTGCTGCATCGGGCAATGGCCTTCACCAAGTCTTCATCCCGCTCTTTTAGCTTTTCAACCTTTTGCTCCAACTACTTCTCCTTCTAATTGACCCCGTCATGGAACAACAAAAAATCACTATCTTGAGTAAAGAGATAGGGTAATGCTCGATGTTTGGTTTGGTATTTCTTATATTTGGAGGCCATTCTCTAAAAACGGTCATCTTCTGCCTATCCCTCCAATTGTGCTAAATATCCATGATAAACACGGAATGGGTTAATTATACAAAAAGAATCCAAAAATAAAAAGAATAGAGAAAAACACTTACCTGCAGAGCCATGTTAGAAATGTTCCCCGATAGATCCACATCATTTATCGTCTGAAGCACTGCGCTCTCAGAAGCAGCACACAAAGGGGAAAATGTCGAGGCGGCCTGCTCGTAATTCACCATCAAGTCGTAATCCATAGGGATGCCTATGTGTCGGTCAAATCTTTCGTCCTCACTTTTACGCGAGTATACCGCTCCAAGAAGGGTTGTACATCTTCTGGGTCGATGTTCGAGCCTGCACCGTCGTCCTCGACATGCTCAACTCTTCCTCCTCCGATGGCGGATGATGCTCACCTTCGGCGGATCATAGAGATATCCGATGTCACGACCCAGATTTTTCACCCTCGGGAGTCGTGATGGCGCGTACTTGTAGAAGCTAGGAAAGCCACGAACTTAAAATCTTTAAACTCTTTTATTCTTAATTCCTTTTTAAACTAATTATATTAACAAAAAATAATTAATTAAATAATAGCATAATAGAAAATTAAGCGGAAGTCTAAATAAAAAATAATATAAATCAAATATATCTTGAAGACCAACACATGCCCTTAACTAGAACTTGGTGTCACAACATTCATGGACTACTAAGAGTACTACATACAATAGTTTGAAGGAAAGATAACACTGTTTGTCTCGAATACATGAGACAATAGAACACAATATACGATAGAGGAGACGTTGGGCATGCGGACGCCTGCAAGGTTACCTCGGTGTCTCAGTGGACTGAAGGCTGGCTCCCGAGCTACTACTGATGTTCGGTACCTGAATATGTGCAAAATAGTACTGAGTGTAGTATCAGCACAACCGACCCCATGTGCTTGTAAGTGCCTGGCCTAACCCCGACGAGGTAGTGACGAGGATAGGGCAAGATCCTAGATAAACCTTTGCAGTTATACATATACAATAGAAAGATAGACATGATAGACAAAATAAAGCTGGTGAGGGGATCAAGCATCGGGGATAGCAACTAATACAGAACCTTAAGAGAATAATAAGAAAATCAATAATTTAACTCTAACGCGGATAAGGGAAAATAAAGAAAGATATCAATTTCGGTTCACATCTTGTTGCGGGCGTGCAACCTGATCCCATTTCGCATATCTCGTAGTAGGCGTACCACCCGCAACCATTTCATTATATATCGTGGTAGGCATACCACCCGCGCCTATTTCACATATTGCGTGGTAGGCGTACCACCCACTCCCCAATTAATTATATCTTGTGGTAGGCGTACTACATGCTCCCATATATAGTATTGTTGGGGCATGTAACCCGATCCATATATATAATATTCTTGTGGCGTAAAACCCGACCCATATATATATATATATATATATATATATATATATATATATAAATATATAATATATTTACGGCATGCAACCCGATCAATATATAATATTTGAAATTATGACTAGAGTCTCCACAAGGAATTAATAAGGTCTACGTTAACCGGAAGGGGAATTTGACAGCATAAGAAAATACGTCCCGGCAAGGAAGAAACAGCTATAACAAACTATAAATCCAACATTTGGTTACCTCACTATAACCTAAGTTATTACAATATCTAACTATCCCGGCTATAATCAAACTCTTTACAACAGTTAACTACCTCTTCTATAACCAAACTCGTTCCGACACCTAACTACCTCAGCTATAACCGTAATCCCTACCCAACACAAAGAATCATTAACCTAAGTATCCGTAATGCCAATTAAGAACACAATGCAAGGGAACCCCAACTCAACACTAGCCCGGCAAAGGGGCGGCACAATTATCTCTTCTCTTTCTCACTTTTACTTCACAATTCACTTCTCAACTCGAGCCAATACTCCATAGTTACAATTACCACTTATACTTGACAGTTCTTGTACAACTGGAGATAACGTTGTACAATGTTTATAGGTCGCAATTATTTTAACAACTTTACATTACTATTGTGTACTTTGATTTGTGCAAAAGAGCGCATAGTATAGTATCAGCACAACCGACCCCGTGTGCTCGTAAGTGTCTGGCCTAACCCCGGTGAGGTTGTGACGCGGCTAGGACCAGACCCCAAATAAACCTGTACATTTATACATATACAATAGAAAGATAGACAGGATAAACAAAATAAAGCTGGGGAGGGGATCATGCTTTTGCGATAGCAAATTATACAGAACCTCAAAAGAATAATAAGAAAACCAACAATTTAGCTCTAATGCGGATAGGGGAAAATAAAGGAAGATTTCACTTTCATATCTCGTTGAAAGTGTACAACCTGATCCCATTTCTCATATCTCGTGGTTGGCATACCACCCGCTCCCATTTTAATATATCTCGTGGTAGGCGTACTACCTGCTCCCATTTCATCATATCTCATGGTAGGCATACCACCCGCTCCCAATTGATTATATCTCATAGTAAGCGTACCACCCGCTCCCATATATAATATTGTTGCAGCGTGCAACCCGACCCATATATAACATTGTTTTGACATGAAACCCGATCCATATATATAATATCATTGCGGAATGCAACCCAATCCATATATAATATTATTGTGGCGTATAACCCAATCTATATATATAATATTGTTGCGTGTGCAACCCGATCCATATATAATATTGTTGCGGCGTGCAACCCGATCCCGGCAAGGAAGAAACAGCTATAACCAACTCTAAATCCAACATCTAGCTACCTCACTATAACCTAACTTATTACAACATCTAATTATCCCAGCTATAATCAAACTCGTTACCACACTTAACTACCTCTTCCATAACCAAACTCGTTCCGACACCTAACTACCTCATCTATAGCCATAATCCCTTCCCAACACAAAGAATCATTAACCTAAGTATCTGTAATGCCAATTAAGAACACAATGCAAGGGAAACCCAACTCAACACTAGCCCGACAAAGGGGCGACATAATTATCTCTTCTCTTTCTCACTTTTACTTCACAATTCACTTTGCAACTCGAGCCAATACTCCAGAGTTACAATTACCACTTATACTTTGACAATTCCATATACAATTGGAGATAACCCTCTGCAATGTTTATAGGTCACAATTCTTTCTACAATTTTACATTACAATGGAAATCATCACCAAGGCATGAATAATACCACAAAATCATGAAAACCACAATATAAGACTCATGATCATTCTTGACACCAACGTATATATACTCGTCACCATGCCTATACATCGTAATCAGCAAGAACCAAATAGCAAATAGGACACAACTTCTAATCTCTCAAGTTAAGGTTAGACTGAACACTTACCTCAAACTTTCACTGCTAACTCAAGCCTCGAACACCGCTTTTCCTTTTGAATTTAGATCCAATTCAATTGTATCTATACATAAATGACTTATATCATCAATAAATGCTAAACAATTAGAATCCAATGCCTAATTATAGCTTTCCAAGCATTCTTTCCAAAATCCAAAAAATTGACCCCGGGCCCGCTTGGTCAAAACAGAAGGTTCAGACCAAAATCAAATCACTCATTCATCCACGGGCCCAAATATATATTTTTTTCAAATTCGACAGTAAAACGAGGTCGAAATCAAGAAAAATAAAAAAGCCGTAACTTTACCCAAACCCCTAATTTTCTACCCTTAATCATTTGTTTTAGTCCTTGAATTCTAGTGGGTGTTGATGGAAAATGAAGAAAACAAGTTAAACAATACTTACCCAAGAAATTTTCTGAAGAAGTGCTTCAAAATCACCCAGGAGCTTTGGAGAAAAAGAGGTTTTATGAAAGTTTTGGTAAATCTCGTAATGAGTTATGTTTTGGGACTTTAAAATAACTGGGCAAAATTTCTCTTCGCGTTCACGATGGGTTAGGCTTACTAAGTCTTCGCGTTCATGCTACGGGGCTCGTGTTCACGAAGCTTTAGCTTTTCGAGCCCTCGCGTTTGTGTCCAAAGTGTCGCGTTCGTGTAGGGTAGTTACCCCTCCCCTTGCCCAGGCCTCTTTTTGGCCTTTGCATTCGCGTGGAAGAAACTCCTTCAGCAAACACAAGTACTAACTCATCAGCATCATACGAAACACATCTGAATAGCTTTTTGTGCAATTTTTCTCAAGTTCAAAACATCCCGAAACACATCTGAAACACACCCGAGCCCTCGGGGATCCTAACCAAACACAGGTACTAACTCATCAGCATCATACGAACTTATCTGGGCAATAAAATCTCCAAAATAACATCATTATCAACAAATTAAACCTCAAAATCAAAGCATTTTTCTCAAACTTCTTAACACATCAAAATTTTAGCAAATCAAGTTGAATCACGTCAAATGACGTCCCATTTTAACCAAATTTCACAGGAAGGACTTAAACCATATATAAGACCTGTACCAGGCGCCGAAACTAAAATATGAGCACAATGGCATAGCTTTAGAATCAGATTTCATTTCAATTTTCCTTAAATATTTTCAGAAAATAATTTTACATAAAAAACATTTCTTAGGCTTGGGACCTTAGAATTCAATTTTAGGCGTACGTCCAAGTCCCATATTTTTCTATGGACCTTTGGGGACCATCAAATCATTAGTCGGGGTCCGTTTATCCAAAATATTAATCGAAGTAAAATTTATTTATTTTAACATCAAAACTTAGTATTTTTCACAGATTTTCATATTAAAGATTTTAGGTTACGCGGCCGAACTGGCCGTGAACTGAGGCGGCTCTAAATGAGGTTTTCAAGGCCTCAGAAGCACAAATTCAATTAAAACAGGTGATGACCCTTTGGGACGTCACACCCGGCCTTGATATATCCTACGGCCCTGGGGAACCTCCCTGTCAATATGGCACCCGCCATAAAAACGGCACATGTGCCTGACCCAAGCAAAGATTTCGCCCCCGAAGCATCAGTTGTTTTCTTTCCATTATGGTGGCAACGACCTTCAAAAGCTCTACCCTAATCCTTTTCCTCGATGATGATTCATCCCCATTGGATAGCTCATTCATGTGCTGTTAGACGGGTCGAGAGGAGATCTCATCTCGTATAATGACATCATGAGAAGAGTCTCTAGCGAGTAAAGACTAAGCACAGTCTCCTCGGATGGACATAGCCAAGGCAAATTGCATCCCTGCTGATGCGATGGCTGGCGAAATACTGGGACTAGGGCCTTCTTCCTGGAAGTCCTACGACCTATCATCAGGAAGATATCGTATCAATAAACGACATCAAACAGGCAAAGGTCAAAATAAAAGGAACACTTACCGGATGGACTTTCAGCCTAAAGAGTTTGAGGAAAGCGAGCCAATCCTGAGTCCCCGCCACGTAAGGTAGTAAGCGAGCTACCTAGTCCTCGATACCAGCAATGGGAAGAGGTGTACGTCTCACAGATACAAATAAGTAAAAATTAGACAGAACGAAATTAAAGAACGAGTACCAACACCTATGGTTATGGTTACCCTGCTCTAGGAATCCAGCGGGGTCCAACACCAGATACTCGGTTCTAATAAAGAAGTATTTGATCCAAAATTTGTGGCTTTCTTGATCGTTCATTCTGATCACCAACCCCCTGGTCCCCTGATGTCACAAGTATATCATGGTGCCCTTATGAAAACTCAAGAAAAACAAATGTAAAAGGTGATGAAGTCCAACTTCACACCACGCCAGCTTCGCATACTTCGTCAGTACTAGAAAAATATTATACATATACGGAGATAGCTACAGGGTACAGACCTCATAAAACCGAAAGAATTCCTCTACCAGCAAAAGAAGAAATAGGGTACGGACGATCATATAGGAATAAATGTAAAAAGCACAAAATCCCGATCTATGGACCTCCACGAGGTCCCTCCCAGCCGCAATCATCTCAACATGGGGAGGAATGTTGTACGTAGGCCGGAGGTTATTTATAATGAGCGTGATCGATTTTAGAAACCACCGCAATAGGGGAACAGACAGGTTCTTTGTGAAAATCATTTCGGGACATAAGGTTCCTTGGGAGTATCTCCTCTAAGGTGGGAAAGATGTCCCCCTTCTCAACTCCTCTAAGGCGCCATGGATAACGAGGTGGCGTCTGAAATTTCTTAATGTATCTGATGCATTCTGGGCATCATAATTGAAGATATGTTGGTGAAACATAAAATGAAGAATGGTAATTGAATGGAAAAAATGAGAAGAAAAATCACAAAAATAGAGCTAAAGACCAAGTAAAGATGACCAAAGGAGGCAATGCATACACAAGAAAAGAAATGGCTAAAAGTTCTTGAAAAAGCAAAACCTTCACATATTTATAGGGTTGGGTGGTGTTAGAATCGAAGCGAAAGGATGCCAAAGGCACCAAAACAAAAGCGACAAGAAATCAGTCTCTATCTTGGGAAGATGTGTAACGATGACGCACATGGGAGTGATGTTATTTCCTGATAAGCTACACCAAGCAGGATACCAACACAACACTCCTTCTTTCTTGGTCAAACCAGCATAATTCAGTAGCCAAATTTCCTGCCGAGTATAGGCGATGTCCGCTTATCAAGGACGTGCATGGCCACGACCTCAACAAGCGGAGGGACTAATTGTATGGGTCCAAATTTGAAAACCACTGCAGTTGGAACGAGGTTATCATGACACAACCGTCTGATGGTCGTCGTGATAAAGGACGATGACCAAGAGCGGTCAATCGAAATGAGATATTAACGGTAGTTTAAACTTAGAGGGAGACAATACGAATATGCTTTTCGCATATTCTTTGTGTTGTACTTCTTAGTGTTTCTTGGGAGATTGTCCCTGATAAATAGGAAGAGTTAGTAAAGAAAAAAGGATCTGAAGAAGTGCTAAAAGAACACTTTGTAGAAGATTTATCTGAGAGAATATACGAGAAAGACATTATTCAGTAATTGCATTACTCAAGTATACACCGTTGGTTTACATTGACAAGGTCCAAAGATTCCTCAACTATCTGATATCTCTTTTCTTTCCACATTGTTATCGAGGAAAGAGACTTTTCGAAAGATCTCAATAATTGAGTAGCAACTTCTTATGATTACACCAGTCGCATTTATTTAAATTAATTGCATATTTATATTAATGTATTTATGTACATTTAATCGACTTAAACATATTAACTAACATCATTAATTTTTTTTTATTTTATCTATCGTTTGGTCTAGATTTATTATTCTTAATTAAGATTCACTCTTCTTCTTATCATTAATTGATTTAATTAAAAAAAATTAATATTTTTTTGGCCAAACAATATGATTGATACATCCTGATTTATGCGAAGATACTTTAAAAGATGAAAGTAGCCAATACTTCTATGATCTCCAATTTCAGAAACGAATTGGCCTTTTGTCGTTAACAAGCCACAGTTTAGCAGTTTATAATAAAAAGTTACTCCCATAACATTTACTACTGTTTCTGATATTTATAATTTTGACGATTCTTTGTTATTGACTTATTGTAATCTATGCGCTATCACACTCAACAATTTTTGCGGAATGATCATTTCATTGGAGAAAATGTATCTGCACACGATATATATAATAAATTAATAAAGGCAGAAAAAATTTGCAGACGATATATAAAATAAATTAATAAAGGAAAAAAAAGATATTCTTTTCGGTTCAAAATAAGTGATCAATTTTCTTTTTTTTTTTTGGTATATTCATTAAGGAAATACTAGATTTTAGCAATAGTTAATATGACTAAATGATCCTTAATTAAATGTTACAATATAGTTAATGTGAATAGTAAAAGACTTTTTAAAGATACGTACATGAGAATAATTTTGAAAAAATAAATTGAATTGTTTCTTGATTATATAAATGAACACTTATTTTGGACCAAAATAAAAAGATAAAATAATAACTTACTGTGGACCGGAGGGAATAAATTCTGTACATTCACTGATCACTTAGCCATAATTTAATGATCTATAATATGAGGAATAAACTTAAGTATGGGCATACAACTATCTTTGTCCCTTTTTTATACAACTGGATATAAAATATCTTTTATGTTTATAAAAGTGGGTAGCTTTAGTCTACTTCTTGACACCGTTAATTTTACTGTCAATGGCAACTGTTAAACTAAATACTAAAAGAGTGTCATAGGAAATAAATGAGGAGCTTTTCTTCTTTGCACTAGTTGTAGCCAAGAGAAGGAAAATGAGTAAGGAGAATGTAACAAGATGCTCGTAAGTTTTCGACACACACGGCATAGCATGAACTAGGATTAATATGAGGGAAAGCTAACTGCTTCTTCATTATTCTTCATTCATTTTTTCTAAAGAAACAACCATTTAGGTATTACTAATAGTTTTTTAGTTTCTTTGTAACAATAAGAAATTATTTTTGGACAATACATTTTATCACACAAGAAGAGAAAATGCAATTTTATTATCATTCATCAGCCATCATCTAACCAGTCAATTGAGGAATAACAGTGAATTTGGAAAATTTCAATGATGCCAAAATCATAGGTTTATATTGTTCTGAAATTGGATAAGAACGAGAGCATCTAAATTGATAACAGATTAGGGATCGAATTCTTTTTCTTTCGATTGAACTTCGATCCATTAATATTAGGGGTTTGTTTATTACAATTTTGGGTAGAATAATAGAGTTTTGAGAGAAGGGTGTGAGATATATGGAATTATATCTACATACATATGAATAATATATGGATTAATTATATGTTATGTGCTATCTTTTGGTTTGGCCTAAATTGGTGGTCTTATGGACATTGTTAAGGGGGCCAATATATTGTCATATAAAGTGTAGGACTAACGTGTAGATACCCAAAAGGGTAACCTTAGTTAATGATGGGCTAATTAAGGTTACATACATGTAACCATGGTTACATGCTTATGATTTTGAGTTTCATAATTCATATGTTATAAGAGGGGAGTTATGGTTCCCATAAGAATGCAAGACATTCTCTTCTTCCTCCCATTGAAACTAGAGAGCATTTTAGTCTTGCATATCAAGTGAAAAACCAATCCACAATTTTTGGTCTTGGATATATTCTTGTGAAAGCAAAAACTTCAAGACAATCTTAAAGGAAGGATCAAGGAGCTTCTCAAAGGCACACCTTGGACAATCTTCAAGAAGGACTAAAGATTTTCACTTATGGATTCAGGTACGCTTCTGTTTATGTTGTTATTTCAAGTAATTCGATATGAAGGCTAAAGTGTTTTATTTGGATTCATTCCAACAATTGGTTATTTGGATTATTTGGAAGTTCATGAAATCCATGTTATATAAAGTTTATGATTAAGTTAAAATGGAATTTTGATTATGAAATTCTAATACCATGATATAGCATGATTTCATGAATGTTATGTTGTTGATGAACTTTGGTATATTGATATCTTGCTATTACAAGATGAATTGAAATAATGAAATTTGCAAATTTTTGGTTGTTGAACAACATGATTCTTTGTTTAAGTTTCTTGTTGAAAACAACATTAAGTTGTTGGACAGAATAGTGAGATAATCGATTATCTAACCAGATAATCGACTATCTTGAAAAGTTTACCAAAATTTTGCAAAACAGTAGCATATTCGATTATCTGGAATTTTGTTCATCAAAAATTTTGCAAAACAGAGGCAGAGGATAGAATAATCGATTATCTGGAATTTTTCAGCAAAATTAGAAATTCCAGAGAGCTAAGATAATCGATAATCGATTATCCTAGTTTTTCAGCAAATTTTGAGATTCCAGAAGGCCCAGATAATCGATTATCTGGCCATAAATTGCAGAAACGTTTTATTTTCTGGCAGTTTAATGAGGACATAATGTAAGAAACGTTTTAAGTATTGAGTTTTCAGATTTTTAATTGTACATTAATAATATGTCAATTAATATTCAGTTTTTTAATTATTAATGTTTTGTACATTAATATTCAGTGTTAATATTAATTGTTTTTTAGTCCATCATGCAAGATTTTAGTATTGTTCAATTAAGATTAAAACAATTAATATTCAGATTTTACATGTCAAAACATGTAAATTTTCAGTCAAGATTCAATATATGGTTTAAAGAACTATATGATTTAGCATCTAATATTTTAAATTAGTCAATTGAAGCATTATGTTGCCAAAGTAACCTCTTTTGTGTAGATTGATTAATCTTGAAATATAAGATGACTGTGGATGTTAGTATTCCATGCGTTTAACACCGGCCCAAAGGAAGGTTGTTATTTGGCAGAATTCGAACATGCTTGTGGTGATAAATATGTGACAATTATTCGGTTTTCCATGTGAATATTAAGTCGGCCCAAAGGAAGGCTTGATATTTGATAGGAGTTTATTGTCAATATTTGATTACTACACCAAGAGTACCACTTACAAGTTGATTTTCTGTCCAAAGACTAAAATCAATGTTGTGCTAGGTATCTTGTAATGGGATTTGCCTATTTTGAATCTGTAAACTAAAGTTAAAGTTCAAGTAATTGTAAGCATGTATTAAGTTATCCTTGTTCTATATTCAGTGAATTCTTCAGCTGCTTCGATATCTGCAAATATAAACAGCATCCATGTGCTTAACGGCACAAACTTTAAGGAATGGAAAGAGAACATTATGATAGTTCTCGGTTGAATGGATCTAGACCTTGCACTTCAGATTGAGCAACCTGCTTCTCTTGAGGATACATCTTCTTCTGATGAAAAGAAGGAGATGGAGAAATTGGAACGCTCAAATCGCATGAGTCTAATGATCATGAAACGTGCAATTCCAGAATCATTCAGGGGCACTATGAATGATGAAAATAATGCCAAGTTTTCCTTGAAAACCTTGAAAAGCGTTTTGCACAAAACGAAAAGGCGGAAAAGTACTCTTTTGAGTAAACTTGTTTCCATGAGGTATAAATGCAAGGGAAACATAAGGGAGTACATTCTGGAAATGTCTCATCTTGCTTCGAAACTTAAGTCACTCAAGCTGGAATTACCTGAGGAACCGCTTGTGTACTTAGTTTTGATCTCTCTTCCTGCACACTTTAATCAGTTTAAGGTCAGTTACAACTGCCTGAAGGAGAAATGGACTCTTAATGAGCTCATTTCACATTGTGTGCAAGAGGAGGAAAGGGTAAAGCAAGATAAGACTGAAAGTGCTCATTTGACATCCTCTTCAAAAGATAATAAGAAGAGGAAAGGTAAGGAAATTGCAGTTGCAAGGCCCCAGAAGAAGCAAAATAAGGAACCTAAGGTTGAAACTACAGAATCAGGTTGCTTCTTCTGTAAGGGGACTAATCACATGAAGAAAGATTGTACCAAGTACCACGCTTGGCGTGCGAAAAAGGGTACATCTCTTTATCTTGTTTGTTCTGAAGTTAATTTAATTTCGGTACCTAAGGATACTTGGTGGGTAGATTCGGCTGCTACTACTCACATAAGTACATCTATGCAGGGTTTCCTGAACTGCCGAAAACCAAATGATGGTGAAAGATACATCTATGTGGGTGACGGCAAAAAGGTGCAAGTTGAGGCTATTGACAAATTTAGGCTGTTGTTTAAGACTGGTTTTTATTTAGATTTGAATGAGACTTTTGTTGTACCGTCTTTTAGACGGAATTTAATTTCTGTTCCCAAATTGGACATATCCGGTTATTCATGTTCATTTGGTGACAATAAAGTTAGTCTCTTTCAAAATTCAAATCTTATCGGTACTGGTCTTTTATCAACATATGATAGCATATATTTGGTTGATATAATAACCTCACATAATGAAACTTTGCATACAAGTTCAAGTGGTACCAAAAGAAAATTAACTAATGAGAATTCGTTATCACTCTGGCACAAACGTTTGGGTCACACATCCATTCAAAGAATTCAGAAACTCGTGTTAGATGGAATTTTTGATTCTCTTGATTCCTCAAATTCGGATATTTGTGTTGAGTGTATCAAGGGAAAACAAACAAACAAGACGAGATTAGGTGCTAAGAGAGCTTCAGATGTCTTAGAATTGATACATACGGATATTTGTGGGCCATTCCCTACTCCTTGTAGGAATAGTCGATAATACTTTATCACATTCATAGACGATTACTCTCGTTATGGGTACCTATATCTTATTCATGAAAAGTCCCAATCCATAGACGTGTTCAAATCATATAAGGCTGAAGTTGAAAATCAACTAAGCAAAAGGATTAAATCCGTTAGATCTGACCGTGGTGGTGAATACTATGGTAGCTATGATGGTTCAGGTGAACAACGTCCAGGGCTATTTGCTAAATTCCTAGATGAGTGTGGGATCGTCCCTCAGTATACTATGCCAGGCAGTCCTACTATGAATGGTGTAGCTGAGAGACAAAATCGAACCCTTAAGGATATGGTAAGAAGTATGATTTGTCGTACTACTTTGCCAGACTCACTCTGGGGAGAAGCATTAAAAACCGCAGCTTATATTCTTAATAGAGTTCCAACTAAAGCTACAATCAAAACCCCATATGAACTTTGGACTGGGAATAAACCCAGTATTAAGCACTTATACATTTGGGGTTGTCCAGCTGAGGCAAGGCCTTATAGGCCGAAAGAAAAGAAACTGGATGCTAAAACGGTTAGTAGCTATTTTGTTGAATACTCTGAAAGATCCGGGGGTTTTAAGTTTTATGATCCCACTTCTAGAACTATTTTGAGACGGGTAATGCTAGGTTTTTTGAGGAGGGGGTGGGGAGATAAAGTTATTAGAGATTTTGTCTTTGAGGAAGAACATGTGTCTTTCTCTCAAGTTGTTGATCTTGGTCAGGGTGTTCTCATTCCTGACACGGATCACACAACTCCAGTTCAAGACAATCTCAAAAATCTCCCCAATCAAGTTCCTGATATTACTAATGAAAATCAAACTCAAGAACCTCAAGAAACTGAAGTGCCATTAAGGAGATCCACTAGAGAGAGGAGAAATGCAATTCCGGATGATTATGTTGTATTTCTCCAAGAACAAGAAAGTGATATTGGACTTGAGGAAGATGATCCAATCAACTTCCGTCAAGTCATTAAGGGTTCTAACTCTCAAAAGTGGATTGATACCATGAATGATGAGATGAAGTCTATGAGCGATAACGGCGTTTGGGAGCTTGTTACATTGCCCGAAGGTACTAAATCCGATTGGTTGTAAACGGATATTTAAAACTAAGAGGGATTCAGGGGGCAATGTCATTAAGTATAAAGCTCGTCTTGTCGCAAAAGGCTACACTCAAAAGGAAGGCATTGATTATAAAGAGACTTTCTCTCCAGCTTCATCGAAAGACTCTTTCAGGACTATAATGGCACTAGTAGCACATTTTGATCTTGAACTTCATCAGATGGATGTTAAGACAGCGTTTCTCAATGGTGACATTGAGGAAACAATATATATGGTGCAACCTAAAAACTTTGTTTTGGAAGAATCAAAGAAAAGGGTTTGCAAATTAAAGAAATCTATCTATGGGCTCAAGCAGGCTTCCCGTCAATGGTATTATAAGTTTCATGCAGTCATTACATCTTTTGGTTTTGAACCGAATATTGCTGATGACTGTATATACCATAAGTTCAGTGGGAGTAAGTATATTTTTCTGGTTTTATATGTCGATGACATACTGCTTGCCTGTAATGATATAGCATTATTGCATGAAACTAAGAAATTTCTTTCAAAGAAATTTGAAATGAAAGATCTTGGTGATGCCTCTTTTGTATTAGGAATTCAGATACAACGAGATCGCTCCAAAGGTGTTCTCGGTCTGTCACAAAAGGGCTATATCGATAAGGTTCTTAAAAGATTTGGCATGCAGGATTGTAAACCAGGCAACACCCCTGTTGCTAAGGGAGACAAGTTTAGTCTCAAACAGTGCCCAAATAATAATTTTGAAACTTTGAAAATGGAGAAGACCCCTTATGCTTTGGCTGTAGGTAGTCTGATGTATGCTCAGGTATGTACACGACCTGATATAGCATACATTGTTGGGATGCTAGGCAGATATCTAAGCAATCCGGGAATGGACCATTGGAAAGCAGCCAAAAGGGTCATGAGGTACTTACAGAGAACAAAGGATTACATGCTTACATATCGGAGATCGGACCAGCTTGAGATCATCGGGTATACCGACTCCGATTTTGCTGGATGTCAGGATAGTCTGAAGTCTACATCAGGCTATATTTACATGCTTGCTGGCGGTGCTATCTCTTAGAGAAGCATCAAGCAAACTCTTACGGCCATTTCCACTATGGAAGCGAAATTCATGGCATGTTATGAAGCATCCAATGAGGCATTATGGCTGCGGAATTTTGTTAGTGGACTGCGCATAATTGACAGCATTAAAAAGCCACTTAGGCTATTATGCGACAACAGATCAGCAGTCCTTTATGCTAACAACAATAGTAGTTTGACGAAAGCAAAACATATGGACGTCAAATTTCGGGTTGTTAAAGAAAGAGTACAGAATGGACAATTGTACATAGAGCACATAAGTACAAACTCCATGATTGCGGATCCGCTCACTAAGGGATTGACACCAAAAGTATTTCATGAGCATATTGCTTGCATGGGTGTCAAATCAGTTAAGGATTATGAATATTAGTGGGAGTTTGTATTATACAATTATGTATTGTCCATTACATTCAGTAATTCAGTTTTAAGGTTATAACTGCAGATATTCAGTTTTAAAGTTTTATGTACTCTTAAGGTTTATGATTGATCTCAATAAAGAGAACCAGTTGGAAATAGACATTCTATTTCAGACCACATTTTATGTTATTTCCATGCTACACACCTATACTTGATCCATGTCGTTGGTCATATTGATATACGTGATCTATGTTGGTTCTAGTTACGCAAGAGTAACTAAGAGCTCTTAGATCCTATGTTGGTATGATTGATGGACCGGATTGTTCATGACAATTTTATTATGATAGCAATTCTAAGCTCATAAGGTTATAATGTAACATATAATGCTAAGGTTTGTACATATGTATGAGTATCTCGTCCAAGTGGGAGATTGTTAGATATATGGACTTATATCTACATACATATGAACAATATATGAATTAATTATATGTTATGTGCTATCTTTTGGTTTGGCCTAAATTGGTGGTCTTATGGACATTGTTAAGAGGGCCAATATATTGTCATATAAAGTGTAGGACTAATGTGTAGATACCCAAAAGGGTAACCTTAGTTAATGATGGGCTAACTAAGGTTACATACATGTAACCATGGTTACATGCTTATGACTTTTGAGTTTCATAACTCATATGTTATAAAAGGGGGGTTATGGTTCCCATAAGAATGCAAGACATTCTCTTCTTCCTCCCATTGAAACTAGAGAGCATTTTGGTCTTGCATATCAAGTGGAAAACCAATCCTCAATTTTTGGTCTTGGATATATTCTTGTGAAAGCAAAAACTTCAAGACAATCTTAAAGGAAGGATCAAGGAGCTTCTCAAAGGCACACCTTGGACAATCTTCAAGAAGGACTAAAGATTTCCACTTATGGATTCAGGTACGCTTCCGCTTATGTTATTATTCCAAGTAATTCGATATGGAAACAAAAGTGTTTTATTTGGATTCATTCCATCAAAGGGGTTTAATGTTATATTCATAAGATGAGGAGAATCAATGTTAGATTAACAACAGGTCATATTCATAAGTTTTAAGCCAACTTCACCCATTATCAACCTTACTAACCATGTTAAGGAGTAGACTAAAGTTATCCATATTTACAAACATATGGGATATCGTACATTTAATAATATAAATAAGGGATAAAGTTAGTTCTATGCTATACTTAAGGAATTATCTAAGTTTATTCCTCTATACATTCTCACATTAATTTGTGATTGTTAAGATTCAGTTATTTAATTTAAATTTTAAAAAGTAAATTTATATTTTAAATTGTACTCCATATACATTTCACATCTAATACAAATAAACAAACACACAATAAAGAATTAATTCTTACTTTTTTATAATTTGTCCAGCTGAAATAGTGTACAGCAAGGCCCCAATTGGAATTTGCGAAGGTTGGTTTAAAGGACAGTCCTATTTGTCAGAAGTCTGACAAATTAGAATGAGTCGTGGGACCCATTACAGTCCAAGAATTTCAGTTCATTCTAAAAGTTCGAAAAGGTTGCTTCACTTTTTGGTCAAACGTCAGAAAATCCTTTATTACTACTTCCTCCCTTCAGTTGGAAATTTTCTTAAATGAAGTGTATAATAGAGCATTGGAGGGTGGCTATTTTCGCAAAAGACCAAGAGAACTCCATACAGCTATAGACCAAGTCTAAGGAAATTCTATCATAAATTTGTAATTGACCAACAAAAAAGTCATTTTTAGTGAAGGAAAGCTTTGAAGCAATAATAAAATTATTTTCATATGAAAATAGCCATTAATAATTATGTCAGTAAAAATGAACCACGTCATCCCTTTTAAGGGTGCGGCTCTTCTTCCTGCGGGAATACTTACACTACATCACTTACAAATTTATGTGATGTCTAAGGAACTACTATGGTGGGAACAATTTTATACTTATCAATCATCATTTCGCAAACTTTTTTGTGTAATTACTGGTTAGGCAATTGATAAGGAGAATTTACAATTATACTCAGCTTTTTTGATCACATTTTAATTTGTAATTGCATTATAAGTATATATATTTTTTCACCTAACTTCAAATATGGTATTGAAGTACTAAGGGCAAGCACTCAAAACTTCAGCATTTTAGTAGATGGATCTGAATTAGCAAGTGTATTGAACTAAGTATGCTAAAATTTTTATTTGTAATTGCGAAATTTAAGTGTAGTAGCTGAAGTTTTGTTCTCTATTTGCTAAAGTTTTGTTTATAATTGCTAAACTTAAGCATAGTAGTTGAAATTTTATTCTCTATTTGCTGAAATTTTTGTTTATAATTGCAATCAATAAACTTAAGTTTTTTTTTGTTCTTGATTTATTAGTTTTATCATTGAACTTTTTTACAAACTTCAGCAGAAGATGCTGAAGTTATTTAGTTCATTTATAAAAACTTCAACACTAAATAAGCTGAAGTTTTTTTGTTCTGGATAAGTTTTTTCAAAAACATTAAGGGAAGATAACTGAAATTATTTACTTCATTTATAAAAATTTTAACACTAAAAACCGAAGTTTTTTTTATCCTGTAATGTGTATGATCTTATTCAGATAACTGCTAATGAGCATGTCCTTCACCATTTTTTTCGGTACCTCTGAGTCCTGACATTTGAATTCTTTTGGCATGGGTAAGTAGAGCCTTCTTTTAGGTATTCTGTAATGGGGTCCTTCCCCTTTAATTAAGGAAGAAAATTTTCTTTCTTCTTCATGTCAAAAATGGCTGCTAAGCAGCCCACATTTTTATTTTTTGTCAGTTTAGGTGTGCTGCAAAATCAACAAAGGCTGCCTCATTTTGTCTATAAAATGAGAGCTTTGGCTCTCATTTTTTACACCAACAGAAAGAGAGAAAAAGAGTAAGGTTTCACAGACAGGATATAAGAAAATAGTCTGTGAGAAAAATAGAGAGTGAGCGATATTGTAGTGAGGCGGAAATATCAAAAGAGGGTTATTTTTTTTTGAGTGTTGTAGTGGTATTTGGAGTATTTTACTCGGACCTAGAAAGTGTAAAATTCCTTACTATAGTGATATCAGTTGCTCCTCTCAGGGCCGTGGTTTTTTCCCTTATTCAGAAGGGTTTTCCACGTAAAAATCTTGGTGTCATTGTTACTCTTTTTATTCTTGTTAATTACCGTATCTCGGTGCTATATTATTATTCCGCTTTTATTACCGTGAATATTATTTTGGTAGGGGGTTTATCCCAACAACTGGTATCAGAGCACAGGTTTTGTTCGTTCACTAAAATACTATTCACTGTCGGTAGTACTATGCTCGGTGAAAAATAAAAATGTCCGGAGTAAAGCACGAGGTAGCTAAATTCAACGGATATAACGGGTTTTCAACATGGCAAAGAAGGATGAGGGATCTGCTCATCCAACAAGGATTACACAAGGTATTAGCTGCTGATGCCAAAAAGCCCGATACCATGAAAGCTGAGGATTGGGCTGACTTGGATGAAAGAGCTGCTAGTGCAATCAGGTTGCACTTATCGAATGATGTGGTAAATCACATCATTGATGAAGACACTGCACGTGATATTTGGACAAGGTTGGAAAGCCTATACATGTCCAAAACGCTGACAACTAAATTGTACCTGAAGAAGCAGTTATACGCCTTACACATGGGTGAAGGTATGAATTTTTTGTCGCATTTAAATGTGTTTAACGGACTAATCACACAGCTTGCCAATCTCGGAGTAAAAATCGAGGAGGAAGATAAAGCCATCTTACTATTGAACTCGTTGCCATCTTCGTCCGATAATTTGGCAACAACCATCATGCACGGTAAGACTACTATTGAGTTGAAAGATGTCACATCGGCTCTATTACTCAATGAGAAGATGAGAAAGAAGCCTGAAAATCAAGAACATGCTCTTATCACAGAAGGTAGAGGTAGGAGTTATCAAAGGAGTTCGAGCAACTATGGTAGATCCGGAGCTCGTGGAAAGTCAAAGAATCGATCCAAATCAAAAGCCAGAAATTGCTACAACTGTGATCAACCAGGTCACTTCAAAAGAGATTGCCCAAATCCAAGGAAGGGCAAAGGTGAAACTAGTGGCCAGAAGAATGACGACAACACAGCTGCCATAGTGCAAAACAATGACAATATTGTCCTCTTTATAAATGATGAAGAGGAATGCATGCACCTGTCAGGTCCAGAGTCGAAATGGGTGGTTGACACAACAGCATCTTACCATGTCACACCCGTAAGAGATCTTTTTTGTAGATATGTAGCAGGTAATTTCGGCACCGTGAGAATGGGTAATATGAGTTACTCAAAGATTGCAGGGATTGGTGACATTTGTATCAAGACAAATGTCGGATGCACATTGGTTCTAAAGGATGTGCGGCATGTACTTGATTTGCGGATGAACTTGATCTTGGGAATTGCTTTGGACCGAGATGGATACGTGAACTATTTTGCAAATCAAAAGTGGAGACTCACCAAGGGATAATTGGTGATTACAAAGGGAGTTGCTCGTGACACGTTGTACAGGACAAATGTAGAAATATGCCAAGGTGAATTGAATGCGGCACAAGATGAGATTTCTGCATATTTGTGGCATAAAAGAATGGGCCATATGAGCGAGAAGGGATTACAGATTCTTGCCAAGAAATCACTCATTTCTTATGCCAAAGGTACAACGGTAAAACCTTGTGACTATTGTTTATTTGGTAAACAGCATAGGGTGTCATTTCAGACATCGTTTGAAAGAAAATTGAATATACTTGATTTAGTATATTCTAATGTTTGTGGCCCAATGGAAATCAAATCAATGGGCGGTAACAAATATTTTGTTACTTTTATTGATGATGCTTCACGAAAATTGTGGGTTTATATTTTTAAAACCAAAGATCAGGTGTTTCAAGTTTTCCAGAAGTTTCATGCTCTAGTAGAAAGGGAGACAGGTCAAAAGCTAAAGCATCTCCGAAGTGACAATGGAGGTGAGTACACTTCAAGGGAATTTGAAGAGTACTATTCAAGTCATGGGATCAGACATGAAAAGACAGCTCCTGGAACCCCACAGCAAATTGGTGTAGCAGAGAGGATGAACCGCACTATTGTGGAGAAGGTGAGAAGCATGCTCGGAATTGCTAAGCTACCTAAATCATTCTGGGGTGAAGCAGTTCAAACAACCTGTTACCTGATCAATAGGAGTCCATCAGTTCCATTGGCGTTTGACATCCCAGAGAGAGTTTGGACCAATAAGGAGGTGTCCTACTCGCATCTGAAGGTGTTCGGTTGCAGAGCTTTTGCACATGTACCAAAAGAGCAGAGAACAAAGCTCGATGATAAATCTGTTCCCTGCATATTTATCGGATATAGAGATGAAGAGTTCGGGTACAGATTGTGGGATCCTGTAAAGAAGAAGGTCATCAGAAGCAGAGATGTAGTCTTCCGAGAAAGTGAAGTTGGAACTGCTGCTGATATGTTAGAAATGGCGAAGAATGGTATAATTCCTAACCTTGTTACTATTCCTTCTATTTCTAACAATACCACAAGTGCAGAAAGTACGACCGACGAGGTTGCTGAGCAGGGGGAGCAACTTGATGAAGGTGTCGAGGAAGTGGAGCACCCCACTCAGGAAGAAGAACAACCTCAACCTCTGAGGAGATCGGAGAGGCCAAGGGTAGAGTAATGCAGGTACCCTTCCATAGAGTATGTCCTCATCAGTGATGAGGGGGAGCCAGAAAGTCTTAAGGAGGTGCTGTCTCATCCAGAAAAGAAATCGTGGATGAAAGCCATGCAAGAAGAGATGGAATCTCTACAGAAAAATGGCACGTACAAGCTGGTTGAACTTCCAAAAGGTGAAAAACAACTCAAATGCAAATAGGTATTTAAACTCAAGAAAGATGGAAATGGCAAGCTGGTCAGATACAAAGCTCGATTGGTGGTTAAAGGCTTCGAACAGAAGAAAGGTATTGATTTTGACAAAATTTTCTCACTTGTTGTCAAAATGACTTCTATTCGAACAATTTTGAGCTTAGCAGCTAGCCTAGATCTTGAAGTGGAGCAGTTGGACGTGAAAACTGCATTTCTTCATGGAGATTTAAAAGAAGAGATTTATATGGAGCAGCCAGAAGGATTTGAAGTAGCTGGAAAGAAACACATGGTGTGCAAATTGAATAAGAGTCTTTATGGATTAAAGTAGGCACCAAGGCAGTGGTACATGAAGTTTGACTCATTCATGAAAAGTCAAACATACATAAAGACCTATTCTGATCCATGTGTATACTTCAAAAGATTTTCTGAAAATAAGTTTATTATATTGTTGTTGTATGTGGATGACATGTTAATTGTAGGAAAAGACGAGGTTGATATCAAAGTTGAAGGGAGATCTGTCCAAGTCGTTTGATATGAAGGACTTGGGCCCAGCACAACAAATTCTAAGGATGAAGATAGTTCGAGAGAGAACAAGTAGAAAGTTGTGGCTATCTCAGGAGAAGTACATTGAACGTGTACTAGATCGCTTCAACATGAAGAATGCTAAGCCAGTCAGCACACCTCTTGCTAGTCATCTAAAATTAAGCAAAATGATGTGTCCTACAACAGAGGAGGAGAAAGGGAACATGGCTAGAGTTCCTTATTCTTCAGCAGTCGGAAGCTTGATGTATGCAATGGTATGTACTAGACCTGATATTGCTCACGCAGTTGGTGTTGTCAGCAGGTTTCTTGAAAATCCTGGAAAGGAACATTGGGAAGCAGTCAAGTGGATACTCAGGTACCTGAGAGCCACCACGGGAGATTGCTTATGCTTTGGAGTATCGGATCCAATCTTGAAGGGCTATACGGATGCTGATATGGCAGGTGACATTGACAACAGAAAATCCACTATTGGATATTTGTTTACATTTTCAGGGGGAGCTATATCATGGCAGTCGAGGTTGCAGAAGTGTTGCACTCTCTACAACTGAAGCGGAATATATTGCAACTGCTGAAGCTGGCAAAGAGTTGATATGGCTCAAACGGTTCCTTCAAGAGCTTAAATTGCATAAGTAGGAGTATGTCGTCTATTGTGACAGTCAAAATGCAATAGACCTTAGCAGGAACTCTATGTATCATGCAAGGACCAAACACATAGATGTGAGATATCACTGGATTCGAGAGAAAACGACGGACGAATCTTTACAGGTCAAAAAGATTCACACAAGCAAAAATCCTGCAGATATGCTAACCAAGGTGGTACCAAGGAACAAGTTCGAGCTATGAAAAAAACTTGTCGGCATGCATTCAAACTAGAAGGCGGTGTTATTCCCTCTAGATAAATGGGACTGGAGGGGGAGATTAAGGCGGTGTTATTCCCTCTAGATAATGTTTCTTCCTTCTTCATGTCAAAAATGGCTGCTAAGCAGCCCACATTTTTATTTTTTGTCAGTTTAGGTGTGCTGCAAAATCAACAAAGGCTGCCTCATTTTGCCTATAAAATGAGAGCTTCGGCTCTCATTTTTTACACCAACAAAAAGAGAGAAAAAGAGTAAGATTTCACAGACAGGATATAAGAAAATAGTCTGTGAGGAAAATAGAGAGTGAACGATATTGTAGTGAGGTGGAAATATCAAAAGAGGGTTATTTTCTTTTGAGTGTTGCAGTGGTCTTTGGAGTATTTTACTCGGACCTACAAAGTGTAAAATTCCTTAATATAGTGAAATCAGTTGCTCCACTCAGGGCCGTGATTTTTTCCCTTATTCAGAAGGGTTTTTCACGTAAAAATCTTGGTGTTATTGTTACTCTTTTATTCTTGTCAATTACCGTATCTCGGTGCTACATTATTATTCCGTTTTTATTATCGTGAATATTATTTTAGTAGGGAGTTCATTTCCAACATTCTGTAGCTCTTAGACAACATGATCATCGTTGTCTGGAAACAGAGAAGGTGAAAGGAAGAAGGGAAAATGAAGTTAAAAGAGCATACAACAAGCTTATTTCCCCTTAATGCTTTTAATTTGATAACTAAAAGACATTCTCAAAAGACACTGAAAAAGACAGAAATAATCATCGCTAAGGATCAATATTGTATCGGTAAAAGTGGCAATTTGTGGAGGCATACGTACACATTACAGTACAAAGTCTCTCATGGGAGTGTTCAGGCAGCACAAGAAAGAAAAAGAAGAATAAGAAAATGACGGAGGAGAAGGAAGTAGAGAAAGAAGTATAAATTTTTTTAAAAAAATAAGTATAAATTAAATGAGGTGATGAAATATGACGCCAGTATGATTTTTACAATTGATAAGCATAAACCATTTGTTCTAATAATCACACATAGCTTTACGTAGAAAAACCAACTCTATAGCCCATTTAATAACACATAGTAACTCCGATTCCTCTATTCTTTTTCGCGGACAAAACTGTGCAGCAACATACTATTGCACTTATAACCCAAATGTAACTCTTCGAAGATGGATAATAAAAGGTTAAAATAGGAGACCAAAGTGATCCTAAATCCTCAAAACGCTAGGGAAATTAAACGACTCTGTTTCTTGCCTCCCTGTGAATCTATTCGTTAGCATTCAGCAGATAAAATAGCAGCTCTATGTCAAATGGTAGCCTATTATCGCCAAATTGGTCGCCACTTCACTCCTCCATTTGTCCTCCTTTGCAAAAAGCTCGATAGATAAGGAAAACTGAACTTTACGAGATCGAATCTTCTTCTATTGTTCTTCATAAGGTTAGTTGCAGTGTTATTAGCTACTGCCCATATCGAGCTCGATCCATTCGCCCCTTTTTGTCAATTGACTGCCTCTCTTTTACTGTTGCCTATATAAGAAAAAAAAAGGAATAAAATAAAGAGAAATAAGATAAGAGTAAATTTTTTAAAAAAAACGACATGAGAGAGAAGGGGTTAGAGAATTAAAAGCTGGAAATAGCTGGAAAACGACCTACTCCAACAAGAACTGCTTCACAATCTTTGCACTTGGTTCCAGCACCTCTTTCTCCCAAATTTCCTTCGCCGCCCTCTTACCGGTTTCTGACGTCATCACCTCCGTAAACGTCGCCGTGGCATCTACTCTTTGTAGGTCCCAACCAGCTTCTCTCAGCCGCAAAATCTTCCCCACCTGCCTCTCCGCCAACACGCGCGTGTTCTCCTTTATCTCCTTCGCTGCTTCTTCATATAATCCCTCCCCTTTGAAATATCTCTCGAACTCCGGCACTCCTATTGCCTTACGAATCCCACTATTCCGACTCACTGAGTTAGAATCTGAAAACCCCTCTTTCTTAAAATACTCTTCTAGCTCTTCGACCATTCCCGAGTTTAGCATTTCGTCAACTCTCTTATCCAAATACTTATTCAATACAGTTCCCAAAACATCAACCCAAATAAAGCAACACTTATATCGAAGCTCATTGCTTACCCACTGAACCGGGATGGACGGTTCTAGAAAGTTTATTTTCGGATTAAATTGTTTTGCGAGTAGAGCATAGATGAATGAGTTGGACCCACCTACAATAAGCGGAGTTTTTCCGCGATTAATGATTTCATTGATTCTGCAACTGGCAGCTGAGCGGAAATCGGAAGGAGAAAACTCAGGATGTGACTCTGAAGCGTTGAATTCGCCGAGGAGATGGTGAGGGACGCCTTTGCGTTCAGGCATTGAGATTTTGTTAGAGGTAATTTCAAGGCCATTGTAGACTTGGATTTTGTCTGAGTTGATAACATCAGAAGGGAGAAAACGAGTGGCAAGATCGATAGAAAGCTTAGATTTTCCAGAACCAGTAGCACCCATTATGACAACGATCTTTTTGAGACTAAGTACAGAATCTGTGACCACATTACGAGTCCATTTGGGCTTGGGGAAGAAGATTTTACTGGGGACAGTGACAGGGAAAAGGATTTTGTTTGAGCAAAGAGAGTGATTAGTTGTTGATAGGAATGATAATTTGCTCATAAGGGAGTTGATGATTGTGATAATTTTTTGCTACGCTGAGATAAGCAAAGATAGGATACTGTTGTAGTTGCAGAAACTAATATGTAAAGTAACATACAGAAAACATGAAAGAGAAAATGGGGAACGTTGTTCTGGCAGAATAGTACTGAAGAGGGGAAAAAGAAACAGAGTAGTAGAAGCCTAGAAGGTGGGTTAATGTAAGTGGGAACAGATAATAGGGTGGTTTGTTACTATATTAGTTATCATAAATATAAAAATATAAAAAAGGAAAAGAATAATATTTTAGAGTTGTTGCTTCTTGTTCTTCAATCTTGAACCATTGGCTTCAGATTCCTTCTGAAATATTTCAAATGTAAACACATGAACCATTTTGGAAGCTCTTATTTTCTTCAATGGCTATGTACATTAGTCATTACCATTGTGTTTGTAATATTGTGATATTGTGATTCTTGGTTCAACTTATTTTCTTTGGTTTCCTTACGCTGCGGGATATTAAGAAAGGAGAGAATGAAGGAATGTGTTTCTAACAGATTTTGTAGTAGTGAGGTATGATGGAGAATTCATGTCCAGTCTCTCCCTTTTATATCCTTCACGGTAACAGTACTCTTGAAGTTTAAATTTTATGAATTCAGGTTTACGATAAGTGTTTATAATTTGTTTACTCAAATATTAAATCCTATAAAAAATATTTAATATGATTAATTACCCTTAATGAAATATTTAAATGAAAAGTAATAAAAAAATTTAAGAATATATACATAGGGGTTATTTTGTAAAAATAAATTAAATTTTATCTTAATTACATAATTGAACACTTATTTTAAAATAAAATAAAAAAGTAAATTGAAACCGGAAAGAGTAACCTAATTAATTTTTACCGCGTGAATGAAATTTGACCAGGAATGCTGCCTGGGCTGTGAGGAAGATCTTTGAGACAAGATCACTGATAACAAATATCCAGAGTATACAGGGCAATCTGAAAATGCACATTGATCCAGCTATAGAGGGGTGAACTATTTATCATCAAAAAACTCTACAGAATGCAGCTCCGTCAATTCCAAAAAGTACACTGGAAAAGTATTATTCTGCAGACAAAACAACACCCAAGATTCAAATTTATCCTATGGTTAGCATTGCACAGAAGAATGGCAACAGTGGAGAGGCTAATGCAACTTGGAATACCGATTCCAAAACAGTGTGTATTTTGCAGGCAAGTAGATGGATCTTTTGACCATCTATTTTTTGCTTGCCCGACATCTTTGGAGCTATGGAATAGACTGCTAATATGGCTCGGACACCAGAGATCCATTTGTGACTGGAACAGTGAAGTAGAATGGGTCAGCAAAATTGCAAGAAGGAGAAATGGACATGTTGAACTAACCGCTAGTGTGTTTGGGATGATAGTATACATTCTATGGAGAGAAAGAAACAAGATTAAGTTCCAAGGAGGAAGAATCAATATCAATTATATATGCAAAGAGATATCAGTTCATATACATATATAGGGGACCACAATTAAACACTGGTCGGATGTTTTGCGAAGGCTCGATCACTATCCTTAGATATGGAATTGAAGTAAATAGTTTGAGCTTAAGTAGTATATTTGTATTGATGTATATATAACTTACGGGAGTGAGTCTCTTTAGACTGATAAAGAGCAGTAGTTGGTAGCAGCTACTGGATTCTATAATAGATGAAATGAAAGTATACTGTTTATATATATAAAAAAAAAAAAGAAATTTGACCAGTCCTAAGACTTTTTTACGTTTTCCTTTTTCTTTTTTTGCAAGAAGTTACTAATCATTCCTATTAGGTTAATTTCTTACAGGATGTCCTTTAAAGTTTCTTGCAGAGGCACTTGTCATATTTGATACAAATTTAGTATAAAAATTTAAATCTACAAACTCAAAATTATAATCAATTGTACATATATATTACTTTTTTTAATACATCTCTTTAAATCTGAAATTCATCTTTAATGCATGTATTATTTCATTAAATCATTTTTTTTACATAAAAAGAAGCCCCATGATGATTCAATTTATTTATTTATTTATTTTTAAGAAAAAAAGCATACATCGATCATTTTCTCCTTCTCTGTCCCGTGTGTAATACTAGTATGATACCTCAATATCTCTTTAATTTGACTCAATTTATTGGGTGCACAGTTACTTAGGTAAATTAGTACTTCGATCCCTCTTTTTTTCTTCTTTTTGATTTTCTGATAAAAAATTTTGCAGTACAAAATATGTGACTAGTGCTCCATATATTTCTTTTGTCATAATAAGTAACAATTATATGATGCTTCCAAGAAACTTGATAGGATAAAATAATAGTAGTAATGAAGTTTTAACTTGTGTTTAGAAAATTTTTTAGATTGGTCAAAACTGTCAAAAGATCAGCAGAAGAGGTGATAAAGTGTAATTGACCATACTTGGAGAGAAAAAAATGAATTTCACTGTCTACGTATTCTTAATTAATTGTTTCTCCATCCATTTCATTTGGAATATTAACACTGAAAAGCTAAAATCAGAAAAACTTCATGTTAAATTGTCGATTAATATGTTAAATAATATCAGAAAAACAGGAAGATATACAATATCACAAAATTGTCGATTAATATGTTAAATAATATGATTGTGATCAGATAAAACTATAATTGATTATAGAGTTGCTTGTACTAGAAGTAGCCATTTGGCGAAGATCTATATGCGTTAGGCTTTAAGTAGGATTAGCACAAAAAACTAATATTGATTATGTGGAAGCAACATGGTATTAGAAGAGGGATTTGTCCGTCATTATCTGCCGTACGTTAGGCTTAAAGTTAAGCAATCGTTATACTTATGGACATATAATTATCGCATAATCTTAATTAGTGGCATTTGAAGGATAGAAGATATTGAGAGGTTTAAACATCAATTTCGGATCACGGGAACTAACAATTAATTAATCTTTTTTCACATATATTTTTCTGTTGTTAAGAAGTTTAAAAATATTGTGCTTAATATATGAACATCCATATGTTGCTTGCCGGAGTTTTAATACAATTTTCCAGTTCTTGAATTGGTCTGTAAGAAATAATCATGCTATTGGCTCCCATTTGTAAATTAAAATAATAATATCGGAAGGAAGACATCAGTGAGACTATGAGACGGATAAGACTATGCAGATGGGTAATAAATTTGTTTTTTTTTTCATTATATATTGCAATTAAATGCTTAAATTAAGGAGAGTTGCTTTTGTTTATTCTTCTCGTTTCTTCATAGAAGCTTAGTACAGGAGAGATTGCACATAATGGATATCTGGATTTATTCCTCTCCAGATTCCAAAAACCACACCCCCTACCCCTCCCCCAACAATTATTATGTAACCAAAAAGTAAAATTTCGATCAAAATTTTATTTTAGAAGAATTCAAGTTACTGATAATCAAAAAATGAATACTGAAAATTGATTTTGTTATAAAGATGAACAGAAGAAAGCAAAATAAATCAGTATATTCCAGTAGTGTTTCGTATCTTTACAAATGATCAATCATCTTCTTTTTATAGCTATCTCTAAGATATATGTTTTGTCTTTGTCATAATAAGGCCATTATAGACAATTAAATGTATTAAATGCTACGTTACATAATCATTATGATTTAATACAGATTCTCTAACATTTTCAGTATTTAATGTTTATTAAATAATGTATATGTACTCTCTTGTGTTATCAGATTCATTCTCTTTAATTTTTGGATTTAAATAGGTACGAGCGTCGAGTCCTTTAAATATCTGCGCGTGCTTCTGCTTGTGTCTCTGGTCGTATTTGTTGCAACTCGTGCCTATTTGCTAATCATCATTCTTTGACCAGCCTTCGTGTCATGACATATCATCTTTCAATCACTTCAACATATATAAACTCAATTTTTTCCAATACAATTATCTAGCCAACTTAAAAAAAAATAGAAAAAAATAAGCCAAAAAAAAAAAAGAGAAGATGATTACATAAAATTCATCTAAGTATCAACTCATAATTTCTTCTCCGTTTTCTCTCGGCGCACGTTAGCTAAGCGTACGCCGAGCTTGTGACAATGGCGAGAGGAAGAGGTCGAGGAAGAGGAAGACCCCGGAAAATACCCTTAGCAACGTTTGAGAAGCTGTTAACAACAATCAAACAACCAATTTTGGAAAAACCATTTACCAACACGGTACAGAATCTATAGACCGCTGATACCATATTTGTAGATGAGCACGATACAAATGAGATGACATCGCACCATGATACCGTCGAAAGGAAGCTTGATTGCCTTCAGTAGCTCCGAGTGAAGTAGATCTGGCACCACTAGTTCCGAGTGAGGCGATTTCAGACCTATTGAAGGCATCAGTCAGTGGAATAGTAGCAATGCAACAGTCTTTTCAAGGTCAACCAGCTATGGATGTAAAGGAGAACCCGGAAACCAGTAGAAACAGATTGGAGGAACTCCCCAAAAAGAGTTGGTCTACTCTATTTCAGAAAAATAGGTTTGCGACACATGGAATGGCATTAAATTATATACCTTCTGTGATGATTGATGGCCAACCTATGGTACAGTTGAACAAATCAGAGGTAGAAGCGGATGAAATGGAGATGTGCTTTAGTTGTGTACATTATAGGGGATGGGCCTGGTTTCAATGCGATGAAGAGGTTTATCAATCATCACTAGTCACATGTCCCAGAACCAGATTTGCATTATCATGAGGAAGGTTATTATATTGTTAAATTCAGAACTATTGAAGATGCTAAGGAGATCCTATGTGCAGGGCCCTATTCAATTGCTAACAGACCTATGATCCTTAAGCAATGGACACCATATTTTTATTTTACAGAGGAATTTCCTACTGACATTCCTCTATGGGTAAAATTTCTGAAGCTCCCAATGTCTTGTTGGGGAATGAGATCACTAAGCAGGATTGCTAGTGTCTTAGGGAAACCTATATTTGCAGATGAATTTACAGCTAAACAGACAAGAATTTCCTATGCCCGAATGCTTATAGAGGTGAATGTCATTAAAGAGTTACCAGGAGAGATATGGGTAATGGATCCAAATGGAAATAAATTCTTGCAGGAGGTGGTGTATGATCGGAAACCTTCTTACTGTGAAAAATGTCAAATGGTAGGCCATATTTGTTCATCAAAGCAGCACTTATACCAGCCTAATCAAGTGAGGAATGCCAAGGTAGCTCTGGAATGGAGAACTAAACTTCCTGCCCAAACTGTGCCCATACAAAGAGAGACAATAGTGCAACAAATTGTGCCAAATGAAGTTCCTACAGAGGTTAATATATCCCAAAATCTGATGGCAGAGAAAGAAAAGCAAGAAGACAAGGGGAAGCAACCTCAGAGTCCAATTTTCAACTTCCTTAATTTCCCACAATTGACTCCCAGTACTGTTAGTAATAGATTTGAGGCAGTTTCTGGTAGTAAGCATGATGATCCACCTGGGGAAATAGGGGGAAGTACTCATCAATGAAGTGGTTAATCTGGAACATAAGAGGTGTAAATAAAAGATACAAGCAAAAAGAAGTTATGGAGTATATTAGGAGAAATAAAATTAGTCTTATTGGTCTGGTAGAAACTAAGGTTATTCAAATAAATGCTAGTAGAATTGCTACTCTGCTGGCACCTGGTTGGGGTACTCTAATAAACTATGTTGCTGCTCAAAATGGTAGAGTATGGATACTATGGGATCCAAACATATTTGAAGTTGAGGGTATCCAGGAGGAAGGTCAATTGATACATAGAAAGGTTAGTGGCAGAACAGGAGACATTACATGCTATCTTACAGTGGTGTATGGGTATAAGGGAATGGAACAAAGAATATTTCTATGGAGTAGTTTACAGGCACTTTCATCAGGGATAACAGAAGCATGGGTAGTTGCTGGGGACTTCAATACTGTTTTATATGATAAGGATAGAAAATCCTGTAATCCTATCAGATATGCCGAAATTCAAGAATTTAGTCAATGCATTCAACAAGCTGGATTGTCAGAACTACCTTGGAAAGGTGATTACAATACCTGGACAAACAAGCAGACTGTAACAGATAGAGTTTGTAGCAGATTGGATAGAATCTTTGGAAATTTTGAGTGGATGATTAAGTGGAGCCAAGTGGAAACCTTATATGATCAACCACTATTTTCTGATCATAATCCCATGATAATGACATTGACATCTTCTTCTTGGAAAGGTAAGATTCCTTTCAAGTTTTTCAATGTATGGACTGAACATGAGGAGTTTTACCAGATTGTGGCCAATATATGGCATTAAAATAACCCAGGAACTATGAAGGCAGTATGGTTCAAACTCAAAGCATTGAAAGGTCCCTTAAAGACCTTAAGTATTAAGGAGTTCAAGACTATCCCTCAGAGGATAGAACTTTGCAAAAGAGAACTGATAGAAGTACAAGAGCAAATGACAAAGGCATATTCTAATGAGTTGCAGCAGAAAGAGAAAGAGATAGTTTTGAAACTGGAAAAGTGGTCACTAATTGAAGAACGTGTCCTACAGCAGAAGGCTAGAGCAAAATGGATACAACTTGGAGATACTAATACCAAGTACTTTACTGCAGTCCTGAAAGAAAGAACTCAGAATAAACACATCACATAACTTAATAATGTAATGGGAGACAAAGTCACTATAACAGCAGAGATAAAAAAAGGAGATCTTTGGTTTAGTTTCTATAAGACTCTTATGGGATCAACAACTTCAGTCCTTCCAGCAATAAATAGAATGTACATGCCAAATGGCCCAATCCTAACACACCAGCAAAGAAGGGAATTATGTGTGGATGTCACTGAACTTGAAATTGTGGAGAGCCTTAAAACAATTGGAGATGATAAAGCCCCAGGAATTGATGATTCTAATGCTGTTTTTTTCAAGAAGTCTTGCAACACCATTAGCAAGCAAGTTATCTGTGCCATCAAAGAGTTTTACTTAACATCTAAGATGTACAGACCTATAGACTTTGCCACCATCACTCTAATTCCTAAAGTATCCAAGCCTATTACAGTTAAAGAGCATAGGCCAATTTCTTGCTGCTCTGTCCTCTACAAAATAATTTCGAAAATCTTGGCCAACATACTGCAAAAAGTAATGCCGAGCATCATCAGTGAAGCCCAAGCATGTAATATCCCAGACAGAAAGATAGCTGATAATATCATCTTGGCACACGAGTTAGTCAAAAGCTATACTAGAGCACATGTGACACCTAGATGCATGATTAAGATTGATCTCCGAAAAGCCTATGATTCAGTTGAATGGATTTTTCTACAAAAGATTATGGAGGAGATTGGCTTCCCAAGCAGATTTATTAACTGGATTATGGAATGCATCAAAAGAGTGAGGTATTCCGTTCTGGTCAATGGAAAGGCAATAGAACCCTTTGAAGCTGCTAGAGGACTTAGGCAAGGGGACCCAATTCCCCCCTTCTTATTTTCACTTGTCATGGAGTACCTTAGCAGATCATGCAATGAACTAAAGAAAGATTCAATTTTCCAGTTTCATCCTAGATGCAAAAAACTAGGAATTACTCACATGTGTTTTGCTGATGACTTGTTACTGTTTGCTAATGGAGAAATTGCATCTATCAAAGCCATATTCAAATGTTTCTCACAATTCTCTGAAGCCTCTAGTCTGCAAGCAAACCTGAGCAAGAGCTCAGTATATTTTGGTGGGGTAACACTGGAAATGCATAAATATATTATAGGCCACCTGGGTTTTGTTCATGGTGAGCTCCCTTTCAAATATCTAGGTGTGCCTCTTTCCACCAAAAAGATTGCCTTGATCCAATGGAAGTCTCTAGTGGAGAGGATTACTGCTAAGATCACTTCATGGACTGCCAGAAAACTATCTTACACTGGAAGGATTCAACTAGTCCAATCTGTTCTATTTGGTATTCAAGCATACTGGGCACTGATATTTATTTTTCCTCCTAAAGTCCTTAAGACGATTGAAGCAATTTGAAGAAGTTTTATCTTGTCTGGTCTAAACTCCATCACTAAGAAAGCCTATGTATCTTGGGACAGAATGTGCACTCCAAAATCAGCAGGAAGGATAAACCTTATTAAACTTATGCTATGGAATAAAGCTGCAATTGCAAAGACTTGCTGGGATCTTGCTCACAAAAAGGATAAACTGTGGATAAGATGGATCACTGCTTATTACATAAAACACAAGCTGATTTAAGACATGCCAATCCCTACACAGGCCAGCTGGATGGTCAGGAAAATTATAGCCTCTTGAGCTATTCTGCAGAATTTTCAACACTAGAGGAGCAGAGACTGTTCCATTAGACAACTATATCACTTGCAGTTAGAAGACCTGCCGAGAGTTCAATGGAAGAATCTGACCATAAAAATTATGCTAGACCAAAAGCAGTCTTCAATTTGTGGCTGGCTCTACAAGACAGACTACCAATTAAAGATAGATTGGCAAGCTGGGGACTCAATGTTGATCAGTAGTGCATACTGTGCCAGAACCACAGAGAGACCAGAGATCACCTTATGCATTCATGCCCTTTCTTATCTGATCTATGGGAGCTAGTTATGCAGTGGCTACATTAGAGCCATCCTCAAACATGTACTTGGGATAACAAACTACAATGGTTCATAAGTCAAGCAAAAGGGAAATCTTGTCGAGCCAATATCTTCAAAATGGTAATTGCTGAAGTCATATATGCTGTCGGGATGGAGAGGAACTCGAGGATTTTTAACAATATTTTTCGTAACTGTGCAGTTTTACTGAGGGAGATAGAACACATTTGTAATGTTAGAGGTACCCCTAGAATTAGGAAAATATTGCAGCAATTTAACATTTGGTTTCATTAGGAGATAGGTTTAATTATATATAGTGAGTTTTGACGAATTAGAGATAGTCAGCTGAGTATAAGCTAGACTATGATTTTGTAATGCATATACATTGGTAATTAATAAAACTTTAATTACCAAAAAGAAATTCATCTAATCAATCGATAGGTTAATGATCTCCCATTACCCTTTATAACAATTTAAATAAAAGAAATGATCTTTTAATCAGGCTCCTCTTTACTTTCATACGATCTTTATGAAAAGGGCCTCATAAATAAAAGAGCATTTGTAATGAGGTAAAAACCAATCTTTCCGACAGACAAGATCGAAATAATAATTACATTAGGAGCAGTTTTTTAATTTTTTTAGAAAAAATTGGGTTTTCACTTTTACGGTAGGAATGGAAAGAGGGAATGAAATTTAAGATCATAATTCGTGTACTTTTTGAGATTATTCTTCACAAATAACTTTGTTCCAGAATCTAAATGATCAATCGTTGAACTTCCAAAAAAAAACAAAAAAGCCCACTTTGATTTCTTTAATTAACAAGTTAGTCATGTACCCAATATTGTCTATTGAATTCAGGGGCGGAGCTAGAAGGTCATTTATGAGTTTGGTCGAATTCATAATATCAGCCCAGACATTATATTTGTATATTGTATTAAATATGTATAAAGTTAAACTTATAACTCAATTACACTTAATGTTGTTATTTTAATTAAAATTTTAATCTTCATAAAATGTAAATCTTGACTTTAACTCTAGTTGAACTTGATGTAGTCCCCTGTGCAATCTAAGCAAGATTGAAGTTTAGATTTATCTTTTCTTTTAATTAAGTAGGAGTAATTTCCAAGCGTTGACGAAAAGAACCGATTTTCAGTGTCATTCAAATAATATGTTTATTAACAGACGACAGTGTTGGTTCCGATTACATGCTACAGTGTTATAGCAACATTTCCAAAAACCAATTGTAGCGTTGATGGAAAATAATTTAATTAAAAAAAAAAGGTTATCATTGTCTCTTTACATGAATTACAGAGAGAGATTAAATGCATTTTTTGGAGAAGACAAAATAAACTAAATGCCATTATTTCTTCCAAATAATATCTCTTGATTTTGCAACCAACAAAAAGTGAAGTTGGATAACGTTCTCTTATAAGCTTTTGAGATTTCAATATAATCCTGATCTATTTGAGGAAGAATTGTTGAAAACGACCTAATTAAGAACATTATAGTGTACTTTAACGATCATGCACTTCAATTCACTCGAATGCATCAACAATAATATATTTGATATATTCTTACGAGTGATATATAATAAAATAATATATATACAATTTTTACTCTTGCCTTGTAAAATTAGAGAGACCATTTTCGAGTTACTTTCGGCTCAATAAAGCTCAAGTCACTTGAATGCATGTTCATAAAATAGTTATTTCATTACCATAACTCTTCAATTACTTAAATGAACCCTCCATATATAGCTTGACTTAAGGTCCCAATTCTTACAGCAAACCCTTGTTATGATTGAAATCTTTGACCTTAGTAAAAATAAATCCATTCACGATAACTGACCGAGCAAAATTTCAAAATTTCATATTTGCTGAAATTTTATATTGCTAATCAAAGAGGCCAAAAGTCCAATAATGATATAAACATTACTCTAATTTTGACATAATATTTCGAAGAACTTACTCCTCTTTTTTAGTTTCACAACCATTATTTTCCGGAAAATCATTCCACTGCTTAATGTTAACAACTACGAACTCCCTTTTCATTAATCTTTGCATTGACTCGAACCACGTCTCTCTGAAGTCATACGAACGGTTACACGGTTTCTTTTTGAGATTTATTAGAAGGGTAAGATAAGGTCAAGCAACCGATGTCAGTATGGTTGTTGTCCGTCAATAAGGTCCCCGCCGCAATCTAGACTAGATTGTCAGTTCCGTGCGGGAAAATTAATGTCACGAGCAATTGCGAAAGCTGAGAGAGAATTGAGTTTTGAATGATGATAATGATTTTATTGATGACTGAAAGCTGATTATAAAAGATGCTGTATCGTGGGGGAGAGACACCAGTACAGAAAATGCTTGCTTGAAAATATTTGATTGTTTGATCCCCCCTAATAATATCAAAAAGAAAAAACAAAATTACATGACTGGCCCTACGAAAGCTATAAAAGCATACTGAATGAAAATGAAGTAAAACTAGCCTAGAATTACAATGAAAAAAGACTTAGTTTATCACAATGTAGAAGCAAGTCTGATGGTAGCAACTTTGTCTTGCGGGTCAGGGTCTGTGCACGCAGTGCTGTGGGCGCGCGCGACGCTTGTTATGTTTGCCTGAGGCTGGGCACTGGAGCTTGGCATCAGGGTCTGTGCGCGAGGCTGTCACGACCCAATTTTGGATCGTGATCGACGCTTAGGAGCAAGTGCTCCCAAGTAAGACTCATCGGAAATTTTTCTGAAAATCGGACAGAGTTTTCCATATTTTTGAACCATTCCAAATATTTTCTGTCTCAAATCAACAACCAAACAACTTAATAGCAATCCAACTGGCAATTGACAACTTACCAATTAGACAAAATAAGTCTTCACCATTAATAATCAACACACTAACAACCAGAAAATTTTAATTTACCTCCAACTTTAATAACAAAGGATGATACTCAACATAAGACTATAATAACAAAAGAATACTCACGATACTAAAATAATGACTATGGAGCGACTCTAAGAATTTAAAGAAAGACCATAACAATCGATAAAAATCTCCGCCCACGCGAACAAGTATGAGGCTCAGCAAGAGTTCTCAACCTTTGACCTCTAATTAACAAAATCCTCACCTGCGTCAACTATTGTCTCTGAAAAAAAAAATTTAGCAGGGAATGTAGATCAATGAGTAATAATACTTAACCACAACCGTTTTTAATTTGGGGACAAGTCAGAAATATGCTAGTATCTCAAGTCTTACGAACCCGCCGTTAGCTACAGGATCCTTCAATGTCTACTCTCATTTATACCTGTCTCTGTAATTTGCATATACTTATAGAAAATATTTTAAAACAGTATAGGGCATTTCGGTTCTTATTAAATCATATAATTTCTTTTAGATAACAATGATTTCAAGTAACAGTAAAACAAATTTAGTGACGACGAAAATATTTAAAACAACAATAATTTTCTCAAATAACTATTTCGCTATCATATCGAGTAAAAAACTTATTCCACATGCAACTCAAAATAATCGGTAACATATTCATATTAAAAATTATGTGTAAATCATACAAGTTATGAAAACACAAATTGCGGTAAGATTATTACTCACCTCTTGATGCCAACTAACAAGAGCTCAACTTCTTATCAATCCAAATGTTCAATTTGTGCGCAATCTATAATAAAATATAAGTCTAATGTTATCACTCGTGAACTCTATAATGTATTTCGCTTTCCGTAGAATTTTTTTTTAGTTTATAAGCAGCATCTTGGTTTCACTCAATTAAATTCATCAAGACTATGTATCATTATTTTTTTCTAAAAAACAAATCTATCCATCACTAATTTGCTCTTCCAAATCTCAAAATCTTCTTTAATAAATCCTACAGAAAACTTGCAGGATTAGTAATAATAACTTCTCGTATTGTATCTTCTCAAAAAAATTGTTAGAAATAAGTTTTTCCTTGATATCCCGTAATTTTGGATTATAATCTGTTTTTTTTTTCTCAACTAATCCATCAATAATCTTATGTACAATATAAATCTGATTTTGTTCATGAGAATCCAATTCAATTGCAACGCTTTATACATAGTGACAATATCATCTTTTTAGTTCTACCAATGAATCCCTTACTGGTATTAATTTTCAATATTATGAATATAGCATAATTATTATAATATAGACTATATATCAACAACGTAGAATAAGAGTTCGAGTAAATACCCAAAAGAATCAGTGAGTAATTAAGATCCCTTGGCTTTTATTGATATGATTTCACGCATTGCTCCTCTCCAAAATCCTTTGCTTAAGCTTTTACGGCAACCAAAGTCCCTTTTTTTCTTTTTAAACCCTTAAACTAATTCCAACAGACCTTTTTTTATGGGCTTCGGCCCTTATTAAGCGCTTCTCTATTTTTTTGTTTTGACTTAAATTATTTGTTATTATTATTATCTTAATTAATACACCCTTATTAAAAATATATAGGGTATTACAGAGGTGCTGTTGGAAGGGGCCTACCGCTGGGCGTCGGCAAGGCATCAGGATCTGTGCGCACAACATTGTCAGTGGGCGTTGCGCTGTTGTCATTCGCCAGTCGTTAGGTGCTGGCAAGATGCATCGGTGGGAAGACAGAGGCACATGCACGCTTGTCACTTGGCGCAGCCAAGACCACGGGGCTGACCATGGTGCTAGGCATTGTGAGACTTGCTAGGCCGCCATAGGGCGCGACCAAGGGGTCATGGGGCGTGTATGGAAAGCATCCCTTGACATTCTCCTCCACCTGAGTTGGAACTGTCCTTGGAGCTTTATGATAAGAATGATGATGATGATGATGTTGGTGATGATGAGTCTGGTGACTCATGGATGGGAGGTCTGCACCCCTCTGTTCTTTGAGCATGCTGTTGTAGCGATGTAATGATTTCATGCGCCTGACATGGAAGACTGGATGGATCCTCCACCACGATAGAGTCTTCACCTGATATATAGATTTCCCATTGCGTTTTTCTATGGGCACGGACCTGAGGTATTTTTGTTGCAGGCGAAGGTCAACAGTCCTTTCGACAAAAAAGTATCGCTTCGGGATGCATAGCATTACTTTGTCCCCTGATCGATGTTGGGCATAGAAAAGATTTTGTTCGATGAACCCTTTTTTCTTGCTCTTGGGCTTTGATAAGATAGCTCCGCACTATCCCCATGATGCACTCCCATTCGCTTGAGAAGTTGGCAGTTCGAGGAGATTTCGGCACGTGTGATGCATTCTTTATTTGCAGGAGGAGCGGTTGTTGTCCAGTAATAATTTTAAAAGGGCTTTTGTTTGTATGATGGCTATTTTGAGAATTGATACTCTGTTGAGCAGCATCCAAGAGCTCCACCCAATGCTTTTGTGATCCAGTTGCAAAGTTGCAGAGATATTCTTCCAGCATGACATTAAATCGGTCTGTCTGGCCGTCTGATGGTGGATAGATGTCTGAGTTGTGACCCAACGTCAACCCAAAGCACTTAAAAAGATGGGTAAAAAAGTTTCTAGTGAAGCGTGAGCTCCGCCTACTAACAATATCTTTGGGTAGGCCCTAATGTTTGACAATGTGTGAGAAGAAGAGTCGAGCTATATCTTCTGCTGAAATGCTTTATAGGGCTGCTATGAAAGTTGCATAGTTTGAAAACTAATCTATGACAACTAAGATGGATGCAAGATTATTGACTTGGGGTAATCCCATGACGAATATGCGAGAAACACTTTCCCAGGGTCTCCGTGGGCCATGTAACAACCGCAATGGTCCTATCTGTGATGAGTGCTCCGACTTGTCCTTGTGGCATGGCTGGCAAGTCTTCCCCCGTTGAGGAGTGTTACCACTGTGTTGAGGCTGATAACATGAGGGTTGATTTTTGTTGCGAAGGGTCGTCGAAACTAGGGGTTCATTTCTGTTGGCTACCCTTTTCAAACTGCAAGGCCAAGATGTTTCCAGTGGCCATCTTTATGGGCTGCATGCTATGGTGTAGCGCTTGGCCCCACTTTCTCCAATCATTAGGAGAATGTTAGCATATGGTACAGGTATGGTGTTGGTCTGCCTCATGAACTCCAAACCCACTCTTATGTCGAAGTCATCTATGATTGCAATGCGCAGGTTGATGCTTCCTTTGTATGGGCCAAATTTCACTGGGACGTCTATAGTTGTTCCATCCAATATCTAGGGCGGCGAGTTGATAGCCTTGATGCAGCCTTTACTCTTTTGCACAACTAGACCCAGGCGCTCTACCTGAGCTGAAGCCAAGTAGTTGTGAGTAGCAACCTTTTCTATCAGTGGGTGAAGGGGCTTGCCGTTCACTTTCAATTTGACAAACATTAGGGTCCAAACTTGTGTAGGAGGCCCTTCTTCCATCTTTTCTTTCCCTTTATTGGTGATTGGGATTGAGATTTTCTTAGGAGGACAGGCACTGGTCCCCACTACGGCAACAACTGCATTGAAGGTGCCTATTTGGTCTTCTTTTGATGTGTTTGATGCATCTGACTCATCCTCGACAGTTTGATGAGCATTGATCTTGATGGTTGGGCATTTATTATTCCAATTCTCCCCACCGCAATGACGACTTTCTAAGGGAGTCTTTCTCCCGTGATTGTTGGTGATGGATGCAGAGTTGTTGCTATTCGCAGTAGGAGTCTTAGTTTTGGATACACTCCGATCTCTCCCACTTTTGCTTCGGCCACCATTGCTTGGATGGCTCCCATTGAATCCCCCTCGGACAAGTGGCTGGGTCCTATCGTTGTGAGTTCCTATATGATAATCGGCAAGACATTATGCAGCTTGAATGGCCTTGGATAAGGTGTCTACTCGTTGTCTCTGTAGTTCCATGCAGGCATGAGGTTTCAAACCTGCTATGAATGCAAAAAGTTTGTCTTTATCCCCTATGTCGCTTATGTTCAGCATGAGTATGGAGAATTCGTGCACGTACGCCCTCACTAACTTGGTCTGACGGAGCTCCCGTAGTTTTTTCCTTGTATTGTATTCCACATTTTTGGGGAAGAACTGCAGGCGTATGGCTACATTCAATTCATCCCATATCTGGAAAATATCTTCACCGGCCTTAATGGCTTCGTATTTGACCCACCACCAAATTTTGGCATCGCCCTGAAGATACATGGCAGTGGTTGCTACCTTCTTGGATTCTTCGAACTGGCCCACAATATCAAAGTATTGTTCGATATCGAAGATGAAGTTTTCTACTTCTTTATCATCTAGGATTTGCAGTACCCCCGATATGGTTGTTGCCTCCTCGAAGTAGGCTCTGGAGGGCAGCGTTGGCAATATTGAGCTGGCATGTGAAGTCGTCTATGGTTTGCTGCATGGTAGTTAGTCTGTCTATCTCCTGTTCCCTATGGGCTAAATCTTCGGCACCATCATGTTGTAGGTCCTCAAATTTGCCATGAATATTGGCAGTTTCAATGGCTGCGGTTTGCCGGTCATCCTTAGAGTCGCGACTGATGTTTGCGATGTCCTTTTCGGCCTGCTGCATTCGGCGGTACAGGTCGTCCAACCTTTACACTAGGTTGGTGCTCATATCAAGCGCCGTATCCATGATGGGTCGTAACCGGTCAACCATCTCCTCTAGGGATGCTAGACGCTCCCCCTGATTCACCATGGTCAGAAATGGTAATAATGGAAAATGTGTTCCCTCGTCCGATATCGAGACTAAGCTCTGATACCAATTGATATTTGGCACCTTCCTGAGATTCCTTGGAAGGGCAATGTAAGGCTAAGCAACCGATGCCAGTACGGTTGCTGTCCACCATTGAGGTCCCCGCTGCACGCTAGACTAGATTGTCAGTGCCATGGGGGAAAACCAATGTCCCAAGCAATTGCGGAAGCTGAGAGAGAATTGGGTTTTGAATGATGATGATGATTTTATTGATGATGAAAGCTGATTACAAAAGATGCGGTGTCGATGGGGAGAGGCACCGGTATAGAAAAGGCTTTCTTAAAAGTGTTTGTTTGCTTGATCCCCCCTAATAATACTAAAAAAATAATAATAAAAATTACATGACTTGCCCTATGAAAGATGTAAAAGCACACTGAATGAAAATAAAGTAAAACTAGCCTAGAAATACAATGAAAAAAGACTTAGCTTATTATAATGTAGAAGCTAGTCTGATGGCAGCAACTTTGTCTTGCGGGTCAGAATCTACGCGCACGATGTTGTGGGCTCATGCGACCCTTGTTATGTTTGCCTGAGGCTAGGCGCTAGAGCTTGGCATCAGAGTCTCTGTGCGAGGCGCTACTGCAAGGGGCCTGCCGGTGGGTGCTGGCAAGGCATCAGGATCTGTGCGCACAACATTGTCAGTGCGAGTGGTGCTGTTTTCATTGGCCAGCCTTTGGGCACTGGTGAGATGCATCGGTAGGGCGACAGAGGCACATGCGCTCTTGTCACTTGGCGCAGCAAAGACCACGGGGCTGAACATGGTGCTAGGCATTGTGAGGCTTGCTAGGCCGCCATGGGGCACGACCAAGGGGTCATGGGGCATGAATGGAAAGCAGCCCATGACAGAATGCATGCCTTCTTGCCCTAAATAATGACTTAAGCTTGACCATTTGAACCCACCTTCGACAATCGCCCTTTCAAAGCAAAAAAGGTCACCAACCTATGTCATATGCCTTCATGATTGTTCAACCAAAAAATAGGGATTTTGGTCAAAACTTTATTTCAGAAGAATTTGGGCTACTGATATTCAAATATATGATGAATAAAATAAAATTTACTTTAATAAGCAGAAGAAGGCAAAATAGATCAGTATATTACAATAGTACTTCATATCCTTACGAATGTTCAATCTTCCTCTTTTATAGCTATCTCAAAGTAATACGTTTTTCCCTTATCATAATAGAGTCTTTATGAATATAAATGTCATTACTATGATGTTATAATTGGTATTTATAACCGATTCATTACAAACTCCATAACACTTTCCGTAAGTAATGTCTATTAATTACCAATAATATGTATCTATACCTGTTTTGCTATTTAAGTTCATTCTAATGATATAACTGCCGAATATCAATAGGTATGATCATTCATCATTTCTAACTTCCTTGGATTTCTGCTCGTGCCTGTTGAAGCTCGTGACTCTTTACTTTTCCGATCGGTCACTTTTCTACTAGTCCACGTGTCATGATATATCACCTCATAGTTAATTCTATACATGAACTCAATTTCTTTTAATACAAATAGTCCCCTCACTTACGATTTATTATTCAATAGAATATTTGGGAAGTGAATCTCATTAAAGCGGGAATATTTGCTGCCATTATTTCTTCTCTGGAACTGACGCTCCATATGTCACTTCGATTTATTGCCCATGACACGTGGCATTCCCCGGTTGATTCCGTAACTTTTCATCACTTTTAAGACTTTTTTTACGGCTTCATTAATTACAAAACGACAGCTTCCATCATGGCATTTCTATCATTGCGTCTTTTCCTGTGACAATTGTTTTTGAGTATAAACATAAGTTTTCATCTTTGTCTTTCTCATAAAAGATTCAGAATATTCTACTCTAGTTTTCTTCTTCCTTGTACTACTATGTCTTCTTGAAACCCTAACCCTCGAAGAGTCCCTATTGTTGACAATCTTTCTCTTTCTCTTATTAGAAGCAGGAGAGGAGGAAGACTTTGTAGTTTAGCTTCTTCGTCTTCTCGAGGTCTTCCTGTTCCTTCTACGAGTTCAACTCCACCCTCTAGAACTAGAGATTCACTTTCCCAAAAATCTTTATTCAGAAATAAAGAACCCAATGAACCTTTTCATAAGTTTTTGGTTGATGAAATTGTTCATGCTGAACTATCTTTTTACAATGATAGAGAGTCCATCAGAAACCAAGTTTCCTCTATGTCTTCAATACATTATGCTCACATTTACCCAACTCAGATCACTGAAGGATTGATTTCTGTGGTTCATAGGGATTGCCATTGGAGTCATGATTTTCCCATTATAATTCCCAATACAAACCAAAAAATCGCTTCTTACTTGACTGGGTTTTCTTTCGTATATACATACTCTTTTACATTGAATTTCAAGCTGCCTATTGACCGGGTTAACATCGAATTCTGTCCTTTTTTGGATGTTTGTTTAGGATAAATTGGCCTCGTTGTGTGTAGGGCTATTGCTTATTTGAAGCATTTGGCAAACATGCTTGGCTTGCATTTTACTTTCTTCAATTTAACCCACCTTTATTCTCTTAATCATTTTCGTCATGGAATATTTACTTTGATAGCGAGAAGTAAGAGAGTTCTAGTTAGCCCAAAGGATGATAAAGACCGTTATTGGTTTGCAAGGTTTTTTGCCGCCCCCACTGTTGGTTTTGTGGGTGATGAGAATGTTCCGTTTTCTAAGAAGTGAATTTTGAACGTAAGTTTTCTTCAATGATTTTGATGGTTGTCATTTTAACTTCTTCTTCCTTTTCAGCAACTATAGGAACTGTTGATGAGATTCCAAATTTCCGTAGTTGGGTAAGAAAGCTGTTAAGGTTGCTCCGATGGAAGGTATATCCTGGGAAACCCTTTCTCATCGGTTTGGTTGGAAGGTGAAAACTCACGGTAAGTGAGTTTTTCTTTATATCCTTCGTATTTCCATTCATTTCTTTCCTTAAACTTACTTTGATCCTTTTTTTTTATCTAGATTTCCTATTCGAGGCATAAGTGCTGAGGCCATTTTAATTACCAGAGTTTCTTTTCAAAGAGTCTAAGAGGTCATTTTGGGTTCTTCATCGAAAAAGAAGGCTTCTGGTGTTCAAGATTCTAAAGAAGAGGAAGAACAAGATAGGGGTTCTTTGATAAAAAGGCCACGAGCTAGAAGACGCATTATTTTAGATGATGAAACATCTCTCCTCCTTCTATTCCTTTAACCGAGCATGTTAAAGTTACCTTGGTAATTTTCAATTATGACACCCCCGCGGATGCTCGTAATTTTGTTGATCAACATTTTTCTCGTGGGTTTGATAGTGAAAGCTTGGGTCTGATTTCTGTTGAAGTGTCCCTTACCTCGTTTTCCATGCCTTCTCCTGTGGTATCTTATTTACCAGTTGTGACTGTTGCTGTTACTGCTCCGCCCCAACCTATTTTCTCTCTTTCCACTGTTCCTCCTACAACTATCTATCATACTAAGGTTGGTTCCTTAGTGGAAGTGAAGCTTTGAAGAAAGTTATCATCGAGGTTTCTATTGATGGTAATATGTTGAGAAAATCTAGTCGGGTTGATATGTGGTTGAAACCTCTGATTGGTCCAGTTAAGAGATCCAAGCTTGAGAGTCATAACTCATTAACATGGATGAATGGCATAATGCAATCATTAGTAAAGGTATTCCTTTTTATGCTTTATTATTCCTTTCTTCTATTAAGGTTCTTACCATTCCTTTTTTTAGATCAACCTTGTTGGTACAGAGATGATGAAGCTCGTGACTCATTACTTTTCCGATCGGCCACTTTTCTACCAGTCCACATGTCATGATATATCACCTCATACTTAATTCTATACATGAACTCAATTTCTTTCAATACCAATAGTCCCCTCACTTACTATTTATTCTTCAATAGAATATTTGGGAAGTGGATCTCATTAAAGCGGGAATATTTGCTGCCATTATTTCTTCTTTGGAACTGACGCTTCATATGTCACTTCGATTTAGTGCTAATGACACATGGCGTTCCCCGGTTGATTCCGTAACTTTTCATTGCTTTTAAGACTTTTTTACGGCTTCATTAATTACAAAATGACAGCTTCCATCATGGCATTTCTATCATTGTGTCTTTTACTGTGACAATTGTTTTTGAGTATAAACATAAGTTTTCATCTTTGTCTTTCTCATTAAAGGTTCAGAATATTCTACTCTAGTTTTCTTCTTCCTTGTACTACTATGTCTTCTTGAAACCCTAACCCTCGAAGAGCCCCTATTGTTGACAATCTTTCTCTTTCTCTTATTAGAAGCAGGAGAGGAGGAAGACTTCGTAGTTTAGGTTCTTCGTCTTCTCGAAGTCTTCCTCTTCCTTCTACGAGTTCAAGTCCACCCTCTAGAACTAGAGATTCACTTTCCCAAAGGTCTTTATCTAGAAATAAAGAACCCAATGAACCTTTTCGTAAGCCTTTGGTTGATGAAATTGTTCCTGCTGAACTATCTTTTTACAATGATAGAGAGTCCATGAGAAACCAAGTTTCCTATATGTCTTCAATAGATTATGCTGACATTTACCCAACTCAAATCACTGAAGGTTTTATTTCTGTGGTTCATAGGGAATTCCATTGGAGTCATGATTTTCCCATTATAGTTCCCAATACAAACCAAAAAATCACTTCTTACTTGAGTGGGTTTTCTTTCGTATATACATATCCTTTTACATTGAATTTCAAGCCCCCTATTGACCGGGTTAACATCGTATTCTGTCCTTTTTTGGATGTTTGCTTAGGATAAATTAGCCCCATTGTGTGTAGGGCTATTGCTTATTTGAGGCACTTGGCCAACATGGTTGGCTTGCCTTTTACTTTCTTCCATTTAACCCACCTTTATTCTCTTAAACTTTTCCGTCATGGAATTTTTACTTTAATAGCGAGAAGTAAGAGAGTTCTAGTTAGCCCAAAGGACGATAAAGACCGTCAATAGTATGCCAGATTTTTTGCCGCCCCCACTGTTGGTTTTGTGGGTGATGAGAATGTTCCTTTTTCTAAGAAGTGAAATTTTGAACGTAAATTTTATATTCAATGATTTTGATGGTTGTCATTTTAACTTCTTCTTCCTTTTCAGCAACTATAGGAACTGTTGATGAGATTCCAAATTTCCGTAGTTGGGTGGGAAAGTTGTTAAGTGTTGCTCCGATGGAAGGTATATCCTGGGGAACCCTTTCTCATCGGTTTGGTTGGAAGGTGAAAACTCACGGTAAGTGAGTTTTCCTTTATGTCCTTCGTATTTCCATTCATTTCTTTCCTTAAACTTACTTTGATCCTTCTTTTTATCTGGATTTCCTATTCGAGGCATAAGTGCTGAGGCCATTTTAATTACCAGAGTTTCTTTACAAAGAGCCTAAGAGGTAATTTTGGGTTTTTCATCGAAAAAGAAGGCTTCTGCTGTTCAAGATTCTAAAGAAGAGGAAGAACAAGATAGGGGTTCTTTGATAAAAAGGCCACGAGCTAGAAGACGCATTATTTTAGATGATGAAACATCTCCTCCTCCTTCTATTCCTTTAAGCGAGACTGTTAAATTACCTTGGTAATTTTCAATGATGATACCCCCGCGGCATCTCGTAATTCCGTTGACCAACATTTTTCTCGTGGGTTTGATAGTGAAAGCTTGGGTCTGATTTCTGATGAAGTGTCCCTTATCTCGTTTTTCATGCCTACTGCTGTGGTATCTTATTTACCAGTTGTGACTGTTGCTGTTGCTTCTCCGCCCCAGCCTATTTTGACTCTTTCCACTGTTCCTCCTACAACTATCTATCATACTGAGGTTGGTTCCTTAAGTGGAAGTGAAGCTTTGAAGCAAGTTATCATCGAGGTTCCTATTGATGGTAATTTGTTGAGAAAATCTAGTCGGGCTGATATGTGGTTGAAACCTCTGATTGGTGCAATTAAGAGAACCAAGCTTGAGAGTCATAACTCATTAACTTGGATGAATGACACAGTGCAATCATTAGTAAAGGTATTCCTTTTTTTGCTTTATTATTCCTTTCTTCTATTAAGGTTCTTACCCTTCCTTTTTTTAGATCAACCTTGTTGGTACAGAGATGATGAAGAGGGTTTCCCATATGGAACAATTAAGGCACGACTATTAAGTTGAAGCGGACAACCGAAGAGAACTGTATGAAAGTCTTCAAATTGACATGAAAGTGTCAGAAGAGAGCAAGTGTACCTTGGAGCAGCAATTGAAGGTTTTAACTTCATAGTTGGCAGTCGAGAAGGCTTCCTCGAACCAAGCTGGCAAAGATAATAATCTCCTCGAAACATCTTTTTCTGAGCAGCACTCCAAAGCTAGTGAATAGATCAGAGAATTAAGGGCATTGTTATGTGAGAAAGAAGTTTATGCTGGTGAACTTGTGCAAAATTTTACTCAGACTCAAGAAGATCTCCATGAGTCTTCTGATAAGGTCCAGTCGTTCGAAAGTTCACGTGCTTCTCTTCAAACTTCTTATGATTCTACCTTGGTTGAGAATGAAATGCTCAAAAGTGAAGCTGATCAATGGGAGAAAGATTACGAGATTCTTGAGGACAATAGTGCAATTGAAGTGAGTTGGAAAATTTTAAACACTCACCATGACACTCTTCTGGAAGCTAGCTAATAGGGCTTTAACTTAGAGGCTGAATTAGCTAAGATAAAAGAAACTATTGAAAAGACTCAACAAGGCCAAGACTTTTCTTCTCCTATGGCTGACACCCTGTCACGACCCCAGTTCGTCCTCCATGAACCATCATGACAACACCTTGTCCCTACGACTAGGTAAAGCCTAAATTGCGGAAGAAAACAAAACTTGCAGAAATAAAATGATTTAAAAATAGAATTAAAGCAATAATAGTGTTCAATGTGCCACCCGGAATACACCATATATGTATATAAGTGTAAAATATTAATATCTAAATCCAAGACCCGGAACGCCACGAATCACAAGCTAAGATAAATATTACATAACTCTAACTCTGGAATGTATAACAAACAGAAAATTACAAAAAGGCTAAATGCTAAACAAAGAATAGATAGGGACTCCTTGATCTACGGACGCAACATATGTACCTCGGAGTCTCTAAGAAGTCGCCTCCCTCAAGGATGGTAGGCATAATTAGCGGTACCTGGATCTGCATATGAAAACATGTGCAGAAGAGGCATGAGTACACTACAGCGGTACTCAATATGTGCCAAGGCTAACCTCGGTCGGGTAGTGACGAGGAAGGTCAGGGACCTACTGAGATTAATAAATAAGAAAATGACAGGATAAGATAACAATATAATTAGGAGTCTACAATAAGAGTCTATACAAGATAATAAGAGTACAATAACAGAAACAAGATATAAAAATAAATCGCAAGGAAATACCACTCACAACAAGGATAATAACCAAGGATCTTTTGGTATCCCGAGGATCTCTTAGTATCCTCAATATATACACTAGCAATATTTTGGTATATATATATATATATATATATATATATATATATCTTGGTTATATATATATATATATATATATATGGATCTCTTGGTATCCCTATGATCTCTTGGTATCCTTAATATGAATGCGAGGGATCTATTGGTATCCTTAATAGAAATGCGAGGGATCTCTTGGTATCCCAAGGATCTCTGTCCAAATGATAATTTCGTGTAGAGGATCTCCCGAGATGCCGTCTCCGTAGTCCCAAATTAAAAACACACAGCAAAAACACAAGAATATTAAATTAAATACCACTTTATACAAATAAATAATTAATTTTAGCCTAACATGCTTCACGTAATGCAATTAAGGCAGTTTGAGCAAATAGGCAATTAAGTCAACTAGGCATGCTTTTCTAGCTAACAACATGCTAAGTTTGCAAGTAAAGTAAAATAGGAAGGAAATGAACTCAGTTTAAATACTTAAAGTAAATTCGGCTTCTCAACTATTAGCTCAAGTTTACACTCGTCACCTCACGTACAAGGCATTTCAATTACAAATATTATATCATAAGGGAAAGGTCCCCCACACAAGGTTAGACAAGCCACTTTCCTTGAACAAGTGCAAGTCAACCCGAAATCACGCCTTTGCCACGAGTATGTGACTCCAAATGGCCTGAATCTATTCAATTTAATTGTGTAGTGTAAATAACACCTTATGTAGCTGATTCCATAATTAAATTCTAAGCTAATACGTGAAATTATGAAAAATGACCAAAATTCCCCTTAGGCTCACGTCTCGGAATCGGGTAAAATTTATATTTTCGAAAACCTCACACTCTCACGAGTCTATGAATAACAAGAAAACAAATATCGGAGTCCAAATCACCCCTCAAATCCTCATTTAATGGCCTGTTTAACTCAAGCCCTAATTCTTCAATTTCCACCCTAATTTTCCAAAATGTTTAGCTTTAATCCGTGCAATAATAGCATAGGAGCGAGTTTTAGGTACAAATTCCTTACCTCAATGAAGTTTCCTTGTAGACCCTCTCTCAAATCGCCCCAAAAGCTCCTAACCCAGAATAAAAATGGTGAAATAAAACCAAGTCGCGGAACCTCTTTTAGATTAATGCTCAGCAGTTTTTACGTATGGAGTTCTAGAGGTTCCGCATCTACAGAACTTAGGTCACATCAGCGACTTTCACTCAAGGTCCACTTTCTCCTTCTGCAGTTACCTTTCGGCATGCACAGTCCCGCTTCTGTGGAAATCAAACCGCGTCTGTGGTTCCTGCAGAGATGGCCAAAATCTGCCTTTGCGAACCTTTAGCCGCTTCTTCGGTGCCACATCTGCGGTTCCCAAACCATAGATGGGAAAATACTAGAAGCAACAAAAATACAGTAGTTGCAACATTTCCTCAACTCCCCATTAACCATCCAAAATTACCCTAAGTCCCCCGGGACCTCAACCAAAGTCATCAACATATCATAAAACCTTATTCAAACTAGTACCAATCTTCAAAACGCTTCAAACGGCATTGAAACATTTAACACACATTGGATTCAAGCCTAAGTTTCTAAAAATCTTACGAATTCCGCTTTTGATAAAAAACCCAACCAAAACACGTTTGAATGACCTAAAATTTTGCACACACATCCCAAATGATATAATGGGACTACTGTAACTCTCAGAATTCCATTCCGACCCTCAGATCAAAATCTCCCTATCGAATTGGAACTTCAAAAATTCAACCTTCGGCGTTCCAAGCCTAAATCAGCTACGGGCCTCTAAAACACATTCTAACACGCTACTAATCTCGAAATCACCCAATGAAGCTAACAGAGCCATCAGATTTCTATTCCGACGTCGTCTTCACACTGATTCAATTGTGGTAAATTTTCCAACACTTAGTCTCTCATTTAGGGACTAAGTGTCCCAAAACTCTCCGAAACTAAAAACCGAACATTCGGGCAAATTAAAATAGCACAAATAAACTTAGGGAAAGCAGTTAATAGGGGATCGAGGAGTAAATTCTTAAGACGACCGGCCTAGTCGTCACATCCTCCTACACTTAAATATTCATACATCCTCGAACGAGCATAGAGATATACATGAGTAAGTGAAAAGATGAGGGTAACGGCTGTGCATTTCCTGCTCGATCTCCCAAGTTGCCTCCTCGACCAGCTGACCTTATTACCAAACCTTCAGTGATGCGATATTCTTTGACCTCAGCTTTCTAGCCTGCCTATCCAATATTACCACTGGCTCCTCAACATAACTTAGGTCCTTGTCCAACTGTACTGAGCTAAAATCCAACACGTACGACGGATCACCATGATACCTATGGAGCATCAATACATGAAATACCGGATGAACTCCTGCTAGGCTAGGTGGTAAGGTAGCTCATAAGCAACCTACCTAACTCGACTCAATATCTTAAAAGGGCCAATAAATCTCGGACTCAACTTCCCTTTCTTCCAAATCTCATAACGCTCTTTATATGTGAAACCCGATGCAGAACCCGCTCTCTAACCATATAGGGACCATCACGAACCTTCCGGTCCATTTAACGTTTCTGTCTACACTGGGATATACAGAGTCTATCTTGAATCACCTTGACTCTTTCCAAAGAATCCTAAACTAAGTCCGTGCCCAATAATCTAGCCTCACCTAGCTCGAACAAACCCACCGGAGATCTATACTACATACCGTATAAGGCCTTATGCGGTTCCATCTAAATGCTGGCTGATAGTTGTTGTTTTACACAAACTTCCCCAAAGGCAAATGATCGCAAGATCCTCCAAACTCGATCACACACTCATGGAGCATATGCTAAAGAATCTGAATAGTACGCTCGGACTACCCGTCCGTCTGAGGGTGAAATGCTGTACTCAACTCTACCCGACTACCTAACTCATGCTGAACGGCCCTCCAATACTGTGTTATGAACTGATTACCTCTATCCGAAATGATAGAAACTAGAATACCATGTAGAGAAACTATCTCCCAGATATAAATCTCCTCCAACCGCTCCGAAGAATAAGTAGTACACAGAGGAATGAAATGAGCCGACTTGGTCAGACGATCCACAATAACCCAAATGGCATCAAACTTATTTAAAGTTCTTGGGAGCCCAGATACGAAGTTCATGGTGATACGCTTCCACATCCACTCCGGAATCTCTATCTGCTAAAGAAATCTACCCGGCCTCTGGTGCTCATACTTCACCTGCTGACAATTGAGGCGCCGAGCTACAAACCCAACTATATCTTTCTTCATCCGCCTCCACCAAAAGTGCTGCCTCAAGTCCTGATATATCTTGGCAGCACCCAGATGAATGGAATATTTCGAAAACTATGGGCCTTCTCTAGAATCAGCTCCCGAAGCCTATCAACATGGGGTACACAAACCCGACCCTGCACCGTATCCTTAAGGACAAGAAAATGAGTATCATCATACTGCCACTCCCTGATACGATAAAATAAAGAAGACCAAGAAACCAGACAAGCTAGAACCCGACTGGGCTTCGAAAGATCCAATCTCATAAACTGGCTGGCTAAGGCCTGAACATCCATCACCATAGGCCGCTTTGATGCTGGTAGGTCAGCCAAACTCCCCAAACTCTCCGCCTAGTGACTCAAAGAATCGGCCACTACACTGGCCTTTCCTGGGTGATATCGAATAGTAATGTCATAATCCTTTAGCAACTCTAACCACCTCCTCTGGCGCAAATTTAGATCCTTTTGCTTTAATAAATGCTACATGCCCCGATGGCTCGTATAAATCTCATAGTGTACATTGTATAGATAATAGCGCCAAATCTTCAGGGCGTGAACAATGGCACCGAACTCAAGATCATGGACAAGATAATTCTTCTCATGTATCTTCAATTGTCTGGATGCGTAGGCAATCATCCTACCACCCTGCATCAATACCTCTACAAGGCCAACTCTCGAGGCATCACAATAGACAGTATAAGAGCTAGCACCTGTAGGCAATATAAAAACTAGGGTCGTAGTAAAAACTGTCTTGAGCATATGAAAGCTCGCCTCACACTCTTCCGTCTACTAGAATGGGGCACCCTTCTGGGTCAGTCTAGTCATAGGGGATGCAATCGATGAAAACCCCTCCACAAAATGACAGTAGTAACCCACCAAATCAAGAAAAATCTGGATCTATGTAGCTAAGGATTGTCTGGGCCAACTCTGTACTGCCTCTACCTTCTTCGAATCCACCCGAATACCCTCCCTCAATTACACGTGGCCTAAGAATGCCACAGAATCCAACCAAAACTCACTTTTTCAAAATTTTGCATATAACTTCTTTTCCCTCATAGTCTGAAGCACTGTCCTCATGTGCTGCTCATATGTTCTCGACTCCGGGAATATACCAGAATGTCATCAATAAAGACAATGACAAAAGAGTCAAGATATGGTCTGGATACACTGTGCATCATATGCATAAAAGCTGATGGGTCATTGGTCAGCCTAAATGACATAACAAGGAACTCGTAATGACCATATCGAGTCCTGAAAGCGGTCGTCAGGATATATGGCTCCCGAATTTTCAACTGATGGTAACCTGAGCGCAAACCAATCTTAGAAAACACCCATGTGCCCTGAAGCCGGTCAAACAGAAAATCAATACAAGGCAAAGGATAACAGTTCTTCACTATAACCTTGTTCATCTAGCGATAATCAATACACATATGCATAGAACCATCCTTTTTCTTTACAAACAAGACAAGAGCATCCAAGGTGAAACACTAGGCTGAATAAAAGCCATATGAAGTAATTCTTGTAACTGATCCTTCAACTTCTTCAACTTAGGAGGATCCATACAATTTGGAGGAATAGAAATGGGCTGAGTGCCCGGCAACAGATCAATGCCAAAATCAATATCTCTATCAGGCGGCATGCTTGGAAGGTCAACTGGGAACACATCAGGATAATCCTGCACTACCGAGACTGAATCAACTGAAGGGGTATCAATACTGACATCTCTCACATAAGCTAATTACGTGTCAAACCCCTTCTTAGGCATACACGAAGCTTTAAGGAAAGAAATAACTCTATAGGGAGTATGATCTAAAGCACCCCTCCACTCGACAAGTGGTACACCTAGCATAGAAAATGTCATGGTTTTGGTGTGACAATCAAGAATAGCATAATGGGGCAACAACCAATGCATGCCCAAGATAATGCCAAAATCAACCATGCTGGGATATAACAAATCATCTGTAGTCTCAAAACCACGGAGTGTAATGAAACACAATCGATAAACATGGTCTACAACAAGTGAATCTCCCACAAGAGTAGAAAAATAAATAGGGGAACTCAAAACATCTCAAGGTACACCCAAACGCTGAGCAAAATAACAAGATGCATAAGAGTAAGTAGAGCCTATATCAAATAGAACCAATGCATCTCTGTGGCAAACCATTATAATTCCTGTGATGATAGAATCCGAGACATCAACCTTGGTATGAGTAAGAACGGCATAGTATCTGTCCTGGCCTCCTCCTCGAGGGAGACCTATACCTCCCGACCTCCACCTCTAGCTAGCATAGAAGGTCGGGTAGCAGGTGGAGCTGTAATTATAGACTGAGAACTTTGCGAGGCATGCTATGGTTGAGAAATCTGTGGAGGTTCACCCCTCCCAAGTATAGGGTAATCCCTCACCATGTGCCATGTGTTAGCACACTCGTAACAAGCTCTGGGAGGACATGGTGGCTGTGACTGGCTAGGGTTAGGTCTGTTGGACTGACCTCTGAAAGCACCCCGCGTAGAAGATGAGCTAGAAATCGGATGTACATAATAAGGCTCCTGAGATCTCGGAGAAGCTAGAGCACTACTGGCTGCTGGAAGAGCTGAATGAACAAGGCGACTCCTATAACCCCTACTATAACAACCTACACCTGGGGTATGAGCACCGGAATAATGCCCCGACTCTTGAGACCTCTTGACCTCCCTCACCTCTCTCTCCCTAGCATGCATACCCTCAATCTTCCTAGAAATGCTCACAACTTGCTGATAAAAAATATCTGTGTCCAACTCATGAGCCATGCTAGATCTAATGCTGAGAATAAGGCCCTCAATAATCCGGTGAACCAACATGCGCATCCTCGGCCTCTACCCCGGCTCTAGCCTCTGATGGCTGCAGTAGGGGGCACGGGTGCCTGATCATTTAGAGTAACACGTGTGCTCACTATCTGTGAGGGAATAGAATATAGAATATTAGAATGTGATGTGAAAATATCGCACAACAAGGAAATCAAATGAAGTAGAAATTTTCCTAACAGTTACATAACCTCTCGTACATAAGTATAGATATCTTCATACCAATTAGCGAGACTCTAATAAACCGGCTTATTCGTGACTCATATGAAACTAGAGCTATGATTTTGACTTGTTACGACCCCGATTTGCCCTCCGTGAACCATGGTGACGGCACCTAGTCACTACGACTAGGTAAGCCTAAATTATGGAGTAATACCAAACTTGCAGAAATAAAATGATTTAAAATTAGAATTAAAGCAATAACAGTGTTCAATATGCCACCGGCATACACCATATATGTATATAAGCCTCAAAAACCAATATCTAAATCAAAGACACAAAACCCAATGAATCACAAGCTAAGATAAATTTTACATAGCTCTAACTCCGGACTGTCGAACAAACAAAAAAGTACAGAAGGGCTAAATGCTAATGTAGGGATATAAAGAGACTCCTTGGTATGTGAATGCAACAAATGTACACCGGAGTCTTTAAGCAGTCGCCTCCCTCAAGAATGGTAGGCCTGATCAGCAGTACCTGGACTTGCATATCAAAATTTGCACAGAGGAGGCATGAGTACACAACAGCTACGTCGATGCTCCATTTTCCTCACGAAATCAAGTTAATGACATTTGGATGGACAACTCTTTTCCTTTTGGGAATTGGGTCGGAATTGAAGTGTCGCCACCTAATGATTAAGTGCATTATGACACTAAAAGAAATTTTGATTTAGAAAACCATAGAATAGGTAAGGACTTGAAATTATCTCAAGGGGAAGGTGTTAGGCATCCCTCAGGATCCACTAGTGTGGTTCTCGACCATGCTATAATTGTCTTTAAGTGCAAATGACAAGTAACAAGCAAGAATTACAAATATAGGGTAGTTTTCACATAATGATTGCAAAAAAAGAAGTTAATGGAGCTAAAGTCTGGGAAGAAAATAGTTTTGAAGTTTTGAAAATAAACAAGTAAAAGGAAAAGGTTTTCATATAATTGTTGAAAGAAATTAAAGTAAATGAAGTTAAGGAAGCTGACGGTTAAGTAGTTTTTAAAATTCTAAAAATAAACAAGTAAGGGGAAGGGGGTCCTAGGTTTATAAAAAATATGGATCACTCCACACAACACCTAGTAACCGTTTATATACATGTGTTATCGCGTGGTCATCATATACATATCAACCCTTTCCCACCATGTTAAGGTATTAAACACGGAATGGTCTCTTTTTCCTATTGTATGCTACTACCCATCCCAAATCCTGTCATGCGCGGAGGCATTTGGGACTACTAGTCCTAAAGGGAAGGGAAATTTGGCTTTCGTGGTTTTAAAGGATAAAACTCTAAGGCGACAACCAAAACATGTAGAGAAGGTATGGGGAAAAACATAATAATTAAAGGCTCAAACTTGCCTCCTCAACCAAAAGACAGATCATTCAGCATGCCTTACACATACTAGTTATCGTCTTAATGAAACATAGAGGAAACAGGAGGTAGAGTGATTTATTACATATTTTAGATAAGAAACCCGAATCATGCCTGCCTGCTAGTTGGAATTTTAATGAAGTCTGATTACATTACTAATTCACCCTATGGCTTGCCTAGGAGAAACTAATAGGCATGATATCTAACAATGCATGAGCGTACTAGTTTAAAAGAAGAAGACTTGTTAGTTACGCATAAGCATAAGCTCTGTAGATATTAAGCAATGCTGTTTATTAATTTTAGACTTAGACAAAATAGACGAATTAGATTTAGTTGATAGCTCCTATAGGCATGCTTTCTAGGGGCTAAATGATTTTGAAACATTTGCAGTCAAAATAAAAGTACACGAATCCTATAGGCATGGTGTCTAGAATGTTGTTTGTTATTCAAAACTATAAATACGTTTGCCTAGTCATAGATGCATATGCAGAATTTAAGAAGTCCTATAGACATCTTATCTATGTTGTATGCAGAAATATGGAAAACCTGCAGACATGGTTTCTATATGTATGCGGGAAGCTATAGGCATAGTTTTATAAATACAGAAGTGTAGAAACTTATAGACATGGTTTCTGTATGCGAATATAGAACCTATAAATAATATTTCCATATGAATTGCAGAACCTATAAACGTGTTTTCTAGATAAAACAGAAAAGCAAAAACTTATAAGCATAGTTCCTATACGAAAATGCCAAACATATGGACATGGTTTCTATATGAAATATGCAACCTATAAACATGATTTATATATGAAAAATGCAGAACTGAAAGAAGGACATGATGGCAGAAACATATTAAATTCCTATGAACATGATATCTACCCCTTTCATGCATGATGTACCTCCCCTTTTTACTAAAACCCCTAATAGTTATTACAAGATTATTACAACCCAGAATTGAATAAGAAAAAGAAGTAAAATTACATCAGAAAACTAAAAAATTCCAATGAAGGAGAGCTTGATTCAGTCTTCTGTCTAAAGCATGAAGTAAGCTAACTCAAAATATCGGATTTTCAAAGCCTTTCTCATTTTTGGGTGTGTCAGAGTTCCCAAGAGCCTCATGGACTCCGTGTAGTGCTTATACCCAAATTCATTACAGAATTGAATCACAGTGCAGTGTGGAAGGGTCACGCCTCAAATGTCCAAGTTCAGAGGGAACTCAAGGTCCCAAAGCTAGGCTCATGGGGGGGGGTAGAACTTAGAAGCTAGGAGAGTGTGTGAGTGCAATAGAGGGGATTATGGGGAAAGCCAAGACATGCTGGTGGTCATACCCAGAAATTGGAGGTGCTGGCACACCCCAACCAACGTGTTAGCCACATTGTTTGGGAGTTAGGACCTCTTAAAGGATCAAGTCCAGACATGAGCAACAATTTCGATGTTGCCTTGTTCTAAACTTTAACTCAAACACATAGAGGGGAATATGGGTACATGGATTCATAGTAGAAACAAGTGCAAAGAGAACAACATACACATTTAACAAGAAGCATAGATAACACAGTAGATACGATTGTGGAAGTTTTAAAATAAATACATTGGGATGATGCTTAAAAATAAACTAGAACATCAGTTCCAGGGAAACAAAAGAAGAAGCAGTAGTCTTGTGAAGCCAACGTGCAAACAAATAGTCAGAATGCTATGATCAGAGAACTATGATACTTGAGTAGTATAAAAGTTTTGAATGGATAGTGTGTGATTGGAAGTTGGTCGTATTCACTGTGTATAATATGTTAAAGAAAGTCATGTATTTATTGTGTAGAAAGTAAGCATAAATTGGTCGGAGAATAGTTTGGAAATCAATTTCACAAGGTCTCCCTTTAATTAAGGGATTCTGATTTCAAACGGATAAAAGTAATTAAGGAAAGAGACCAATCAAACATCTTTTCAAAGCAGTACATGAGGGGTAAATACATAGAGATATATTTAAGGAAAATTCTTGACAACACTTGGTATGTGAAAATAAGGAAAGGAATTCAATTAAACAGCCTATAAATCATAAGGTTTGAATTTGGAATTGATGAATCTAGTCAGAAAAGTTGGAGAAGGGTTTTACTTAAAGAAAAATCAGTAACAATCAATTAAACTCAAGGAAAAGGATTTTGAATCAATCATAAGTTGGAAAGGCTTTTCGAAAGAAAGAATTTATTACACATATAAAACATACAACCATGCTTAAGCACGAAGAACTGTAGTACCAAATAGTAGAAGAGTCTAGCATAGAAATAGTTTCGAGTTGTAAACACATAAATTCAACTTAGCTCATAGACTCAGAATGAGTCTAAAAGAGTCGAGGGTTCCAAAATAGAACCATAGTCCAAACACAAGACCAAACTCGTCAAATCCCCCAGATCTAGGGTTTCCAACTCGAATCAGATATAGAGACGAGAAGACAAATAATTGAAGTTGGCTCAGCTGTCTCGTTCAAAGATATACGAGAAATCAAGCAGATACAATAGTATGTTTGAAACAACGAAGTTAAGAAACTAATTTTGATCATAGTCGGGGTAGAACGAACATGTTTAGGAAAACCTGGGATTTAAACAAGTCCAGAAGAGAAAAGAGGTAGTATAACACTTAAGAAAACAGTAGATGAAATATGTTTAAAGAGAACTCAAACAAAGTCCAGTAAAAAGGCAAGCAAGGAATATCAGAACTCAGTAGGAGATACATACAGTAGGAGAACACAAAATACCCACGAAAGTATATCAACGAGACATAATGGAAAAGAACAGTAGAACGAGCACGTAAGCATGGTGTAGAAACACAATAGAAAGACAAGGCACATAACAACTTATATAGTAGAAAAACATAAGAGAGCAGTAGAAACACATGTGTGACATATATAGACAAAGAAAAAGGAAAAGAACACTCGGAGAAAACATTTTGCGTTTTCAAAAAACCTAAGTTGGAGAGAAGTAATTTTTGAAAGAAAAATTAGGAAAACATTTTAAAACTCGAGTAGAGCACAGATATAGAACTGATCTTAGAAAACAACCAGAGAAAACCTCAGATAGCTAGGCTTTTAGAGGAACCAAAAGTGAGAAAGCCTTGGAAAAGTTCTGATCTAAGTTGGATGAGTCAGAACTAGGCTCGAAATGCTCTGGATATGCCAGAGAAAAGTCGAAGAGGCCATGGAACCTTGAATCAGAGAAAATTTGAATGATCACCATCAAGGTAAAACCTCGAAACTTTAAACACCAAGCATGTATGAGCAGAGATAGATGGGCATAGGCCATCCATGGCCTAAGAGGCCATAGATTTTGGTGATTTTGCGGTTGAAACAAGTAGAAAGAGATTAGGGTTTCAAGAAATTTTGAGAGAGTTTGAGAGAGGAGAAAAATTGGGTATCAACAGCTGCCCCTCTTTACCCGGGAAGGATGGATGAGTTGTCTGGTAAAGATATGATGGCTAATTTTAACCGAACGAAATGGTTTGAAGCAATTGATCGTGCTCTCGTTCTTGATCTGCATACATATCCTTGGTCCTATAGGACTCAGGCCCTATGTATTTTAGGATCCATCGGCGGAGTATGCCAAGGGAGATCTTTCAAGAACGGATGTGATATTTAGGATGAGATAGACGGCTAAGAGTCTAGTAGGGCTATGGGAACCGGGGAGGGGGGGTCGCTTCTACCGATATGGTTGTTGCTTGCTGGTTTACTTGCGAATAAACAAGATGCGCATATACTATGCATAAATTTTATTATGATGCAATTTCGTCGTACCATGAATGCTGTCTTTGGACTATTAGGATGACATCCTCAGACCATGATGTCCTGGGCCATGAAGCATATAAAAAAGGATTCAGAAGCTATGAAATGATGCTCTCTGGCCATGACAATGATGCCTTTGAGCGTTGATGCCTTTGAATAACGATATACAAGAAATAAAGGAGTACTAACGCCATGGCATGGCGTTCTCATGCGATGAAGATGGTGCCTCCGAACAATGACAGCCTTGGATAATTTGGCGATCTCTGCCCATGAAATGCAAAAGGTGGTGATCTTTGAGCCAATGAGAGCATAAATAAAGTGGCGATACTTCAGCCGATACAAGATGTAAATAAAGGTGGATATATTTTAGCCAATACAGGATATAAATAAAGTGGCGATATTTCATATGTGCAAAAATGTAAGTAAAACGACGATCTTTCAGCCGATGCAGGATTTAAATGAAGTGGCAATATTTCAGCTGTATAAAAAAAGTAAGTAAAACAGCGATCTTTCAGCCGATGCAGGATTTAAATGAAGTGGCGATATTTCAAACATGCAAAAAATATTAGTAAAATGGCGATCTTTTAGCCGATTTAGATGGAGACAGATCTTACTCTCGGAAGGCAGAATAGTAGGCTTATGCAATGCAGAAAATGCAGATGGAGACAGAGCCTAGTCTCGAACGGCAAAATAGTAGCCTTATGCAATACATGAAATGCAGATGGAGACAGTGTTTTGTATCGGAAGGCAGAATAGTAGCCTTATGCAATGCAGGAATGCAAATAGAGGTAAAACTTAACCTCGCAAGGCAGAATAGTAGCCATATGCAATCTAGGAAATGTTGATGGAGTTAGAACTTAACCTTGGAAGGTATAATAGTAGCCTTATGCAATGCAGGAAATGCAGATGGAGGTAGAGCTTAACCTTGGAAGGCAGAATGGTAGCCTTATGCAAGGGATAAAAGGCGAATAGTGATAAATATTCTTAGCTGATATCTGGTAGCTGATTGTGATATTGCGGCTGCTAGGGATATTACATGCAGATAGCAGTTGTGAATTGAAAATTCCGAAAGTTGTATTCTTAAACAGTATGAGTATATAAATTTGCGACATGGGTGCCTACATCCAAAGAAAAATTGTGAGTTTTGTAAAGGGTAAAGGTTATTTCCGTGTCCCCGCTGACTTCGCTTGACCGCTCGACTCTGATTTACTGATACTGTGGGTGCCCCTGGTGTAGCGTTGCTAAGCAGAAGAATTTTGGTGACAGACATACATGATTTAGTAGAAATATAGCGTAAATACATAATTAAGAATAATTTTATTTAGATGAACCATTGATTGAGCCGCGCTCCAAGATACAACAACCTCTCTTGCTTCGAAATTTAGAGGGTCCGCGTCAAAGTTCTGCCTCAGTTTGCTGGATCGACACTTCTGACCGTTGCGTGTGATGATCAGCTGAAATTACTTCGATTCCAATTTTAGGGAGAAATGCAAATATTATTGAATTGTGACCGAACCCATAAGGCTTCCTACGTATCCCCTCTTAAACGAGAATCAGGTTAGACGTAGTTAAAATTACATAAGAAAATCATAAATGGTTAAACATAGTATTGCTTGACTGCATTTGAATTGATTGGTTTTGGCCAAACCTCTCCCTCCATTTCTGCAAGTATAAGGGCTCCTCCTGTTAGAACCCGGTGAACCATATATGGGTCTTGCAAGTTGGGAGAGAACTTCCTTTTGGCTTCGCCATGATATGGAAAAATCTTCTATAATACCAGCTGCCCAGCTTGAACTGTCTTGATTTGACTCTCTTGTTGAAAGCTCTGGACATTCTATTCTAATAAAACTGACAATGACAATCTGCATTCATTCTTTTCCCATCTATAAGAGCCAACTGCTCATAACGACTCTCGAGTTCTGCTTTTTGTATGATCCATAGGGAGGGAATTTCTACCTCGGTGGGAATGACCGCTTCTGCACCGTGAATACACATTCAGGGAGCTTTACCGGTTGATGTACAGACTATGGTGTGGTACCCCAATAAAGAAAATGATAACTTCTCATGCAACTACTTATACGTCTCTATCATTTTTCTTAGTATCTTCTTGATACTCTTAATGAAGACTTCTACGGCTCCATTATTATGAGGTCTGTAGGTTGCAGAATTCTTGTGCTTGATATTGAAGGTTTCACACATGTATCTCATTAAATCACTATTGAGGTTGGAGCCGTTATTAGTAATGATTGACTCTGGAATTCTTAATCGACAAACTATATGGTCGCGGACAGTCTGTCAGGACTTTCTTGGTCACTGCTCTGTAAGATGATGCTTCAACCCATTTGGTGAAATAGTCAATTACTACTAGGATAAGCTTGTGCTCGTTTGATGCGGCCGGTTCAATGGGTCCGATAATATCCATCCCACATATGGAGAACGACCATGGAAACCTTGTTGCATTATGCTCGTTTGGAGGCACCTTTATCATGTCGACATGTAGCTGACAGCGGGGGCATTTTGCAGACATACTGGATGCAGTCCGTCTCCATAGTCATCCAAAAATAACATGCCCGGAGTATTTTCTTGGCTAAGACAAAACCGTTCATATGTGGTTCACAAGTCCCGGCATGAATTTCCTCTAGCGGTTTATATGCTTCCCCTGTCGAGACACCTTAGTAATCCCAAATTTGGAGTCTTCCTATACAGGATTGCTCCATTGTGAAAGGAATTATTGAACAATATTTGAAATGTGTGCTTCTGAAGAGTATTTGCAAGATCTGGATATTCTCTTTTTGCCAAATATTCCTTGATATCATGAAATCAAGTCTTTCCATCTGCTTCTTTTTTGACGTGAGCAGAGTAAGTTGGCTGATGGTAGATCTTCACAGCAATTGAATGAATGACATTAATATCTGGATGCTGTATCATAGATGATTGGGTAGCTAATGCATTAGCGAACTCGTTCTCGATTCTGGGAACATGTTGGAATTCCGTCTTTGTGAACGTCTTTCTCAACTCCTGTACATGATGCAAGAATGAGAGTATCTTGGAGTTATTGGTTGCCCATTATACTCAGATATGATGTATAATAAAGTTTGAATTTTCAATCACGAGCAACTCTTGGATGTTCATGTCAATGGCCATCTTGAGCCCTAAGATGAAGGCTTCGTACTATGCCATATTGTTAGTGCAGGGGAACCTAAGCTTGGCAGATACCGGATAATGCTGGCCAGTTTCTGACACTATGCCGACTCCTTTGAAATTTTCTGCTCTTTCAAAAAATATCTTCCAACCATTATAGGATTCTGCAATGTCTTCTCCTACAAATGATGCCTACTCATAAAGAAAATACGTCTTCAGGGATTCGTATTTTCTGTCAATAGGATTTTCTGCAAGGTCATCTGCTAATGCCTGTCTCTTGATTGCGTTCTAGGTCATGTAAATAATGTCGAATTCACTTTGTAGGATTTGACACTTGGTTAGCTTGCTAGTGGGCATGGGCTTCTGAAATATGTACTTAAAAGGATCCATCCTTGATGTGAGGTATGTAGTATAAGCATAGAAATAGTGACTCATCTTCTGAGCTACCCAAGTCAGAGCACAAGGGGTACGTTCCAATAGAGAATATCGGGCTTCATATGGAGTGAACTTCTTACTAAGATAATAGATGGACTGCTCCTTCATCCTTATTTCATCATGTTGCCCCAAAAAATATCTGAATGCTCCATCCAATACTGCAAGTAGAGTATTAGGGGTCTACATGGCTCGGACGGGACCAAAATTGGTGCTATTGACAAGTACTCCTTGATTCTGCCGAAGGCCTTTTGACAGTCATCAGTCCATTTGGTAGCGGAATCCTTCTTCAACATCTTAAATATTGCCTTACAGATTATAGTAGATTGTGCTATGAACGGCTGATGTAGTTAAGTCTCCCCAAGAAACTCATTGCTTCTTTCTTACTCTTTGGCGGTAGAAATTCTTGAATAGCTTTGACCTTTGATGGATACAATTCTATCCCTCGATGACTCATGATGAACCCAAGCAATTTTCCAGCTGGAACCCCAAATGCACATTTTGCGGGATTCAGTTTTAGGTTGTACCTTCTCAGTCTATTGAAGAATTTCCTCAATTCTTCCATGTGATCAACGTTTTTCTTTGACTTGATGATAACGTCCTCTACATACACTTTGATTTCACTATGTATCATATTATAGAAAATGGTGGTAATGGCCCTCAGGTAGGTGGCCCCTGCATTCTTTAACAGAAACAGTATCATCTTGTAGTAATACATCCCCCACGGCGTAATGAAAGCTTTTCTATAAGCATCTTCTTCATCCATCCATATCTGATGGTACCCAGTAAAACAATCAACAAATAACTGTAGCTCATGCTTGGACGCGGTTATCAATTAAGCTGTGTATACTCGGCAAAGGGAAGTCATATTTTGGACTGGCCGATTAAGATCCTGGTAGTTGACATAAACTTTAACCTTCCCATCCTTCTTTGGTACTGGCACAATTTTGGCTAATCATGTCGTATACTCTACTACCCTGAGAACCTTAGCTTTGACATACTTAGTGACCTCTTCCTTGATTTTCAAACTCATATCTAGCTTGAATTTTCTGTGCTTCTGTTTACTGGCGGACATGCCGGATCAATCAGAAATTTGTGAGCCACTATGGATGTGATTAGACCAGTCATTTGTACGACCAGGAAAATATGTGCTCATACTCTCTTAGAAACTCTGTATATTCTTTCATGTCTGATGGTGACAAATAAATGTTGATTCGTGTTTCTTTCACATTTACTGCATCTACCAAGTTAACAATCTCAATTTCATCCAAGTTGGACTTTGGCCTATTTTTGAAATTCTCGACTTCCTTAACAATCTCTTCCGGTATATCATCTTCATTTGAATCTATGTCCATTTGTTGCATTGTCTCGTTGTATGTCACAGTCATCGGTTCATCAAGATAAGTAGTAGTAATGTTGTGTAAGTGATGTAATGAGAGAAAATAATAACAGTAAGATTTATAAGAAAACTGTAGTGGTTTTGATAAATTCCATAAATGTTTTGATCATTGGAGCTCTTTCTTGCAAAACCAAAAGTGCGAGAGGAAAGTAAAGTACTAAAATAATATAGTGCATGGTGCTTGTTTAGGCTTGCTACCCCGAGGCACGTCGGGCTCCGATGGTTCTGACAGTCTAGTTGTTGAGGCGTGCTCTTTTGTTTATAGCCTGTGTAGAAGGGCCTTCTTCCCCCTTCTCATAAAAAATGACACAGTAGTCCATATCATCATTTTCCAGGAACAAGTTCCTCATTGCTGATAGGGCTTCTTCAACTTCTGACCCATAGATGACTCAGCCAGTTGGAAGGTTTGATCCAAATGAGTTATCGGCTGCTCCGATGGATAGTAATTGCCACGCTAAAGGGGCGACCTTTCATTGAATTCTTACCAAGTACACTCATATACCAATTCGAAGGTGGTGCCGTGCTTCTTGAGCTTGATGGGCTTAGTGATTCCTTGGAGATTCTTTCCAAGTCCCTTGTCAGGTTCATACCTGCTCTAGTTCAATATGCTTTCAATTTCTTTATCCCAGCACTTATCCTTATCGACGTTGTTGACTCGTTCAATGTGGCGGTATGTTTCTTCGCCTATCTTTTTTCTTCTTCCAATTGCTGGGATGGTCTGACAACTATATATGGTATTTTACCGTCTCCATGAATGATTACCTCGTGGTGATTCCACTCAAACCTCACTGCCTGATATAGTATGGATGCCACGGCCCCGACCGTATGAATCAATGGTTGTCCCAACAACAGTTCGTAAGCTACCGACTCGTCTATCACTTGAAAATCAAACCAAGTAGGCCCTATTTGCAAGCACAAGCGAATTTTCCCAATACTAGACCTTTGAGATCCGTTGAAAGACTAGACGTTGATGGGCCCGTCCTTGATTTCACATAATCATTTTCCCACTGTCCTGATTGTCACCAGCGGATAGATGTTGAGACTGGACCCCCTATCGACCAGGATCCGGGTGATAAAATAATCGTCGAATTGCATGGTGATGTGCAATCCCTTGTTGTGACTCAATCTCTCTGGTGGTAGCTCATATTCATGGAAAGTGATTTTGTGACTCTCCAGTACCTGACCTGTCATGTTTTCCATTTTCCCTTCGGTGATATTTCTTGGTACATATGGCTCACTCAACACTCTTAACAAGGCATTTTTTTGTGTATAAACTCTCTGTAGCAAAAAAAGGATAGAAATTTGCACTGGTGTTTTGTTCAGCTGATCAATGATTAAGTATACTTCGCTTGTATCTTTCTCCAGAGATCATCGAGCCCAATTTTCGTGATGGTTTGTCGACCAGAGGTCGTCTTACTTGACTCATCAAAGTGTTCTAGAGTGTAAACCCTGTTGGTACTTGTCATAACCTATGCTGCAACAGCTTCCGCGAAATTGGATATTCCTTTCCTTCTTGCCTCGGCTGTGTAGTCTCATGGTATCGCTTTTATCTTGAATGGTGTTACGGTTGTCATTGATACAAAAATAGGCACCCTTGCTTTGGAAAGTAATACAATAACTTCAAATAGTACATGCATCTTAGGGGACCCAAACTCGACATCAATTGGTGTTGGCGTCTTTGCAGAGGCTGTTGTTTCAAACTCAAGTGGTATGGACATGTTCACCTCGAGATCTTCTGAAGGGTGAATCTGGACTACAGTTGGATCAAGGGTGACTGTTGGTGTCTTTGGATCGTCGCTTTCTGCGATCAAACCGATTGACCTTTGGGATTCCAATCATCCTCTATTTTAATCATATGAACACCCCCACCCTTGTGGTCTGGTAGATGGTTATTCCATACATTTGGGGCTGGCTCCTTTGCCACGATGATCTTGTTGTCAATCAAAGCCTGGATCTTATCCTTCAGGGAGTGGCATTCATCAATAGTGTGCCCTTTTATGCCAAAATGGTACGCACAAGTTTTATTTGGGTTGACCCATTGGGAAGCGTTTTCAAGGGTTATAGTAGGGATATAAGTGACATATCCAGGATCCTTGAGTCTTTCATACAGCTAGTCGATTTGTCCAGCAATGGGGGTATACTATTTGGGAGGTCTGCAATCAAATTTGGTTGAGGTCTAGGAAAGTTTTGATGAAGGGGAGGTGATTGATAGTGGGGTTGTTGAGTGTTGTTGGCTTGTTAGATGTGTGCGGGCTAGTAATATCTGGGTGAAGCAGGTTGGTATGTAGGAGGTTGAGGCTATTGATAGGTAGGCGGTGGGGTTATCTAAGAAGGTGCGGGTGTTTGGAAATTTGGAGTGGGTTGATGTATAAGTTGAGGTATTGGGTAAGTTTGGTATTTGACAAGTAATTTGGTTCTTTGTGCAACTATTACGGTACCTACGTCCCTCTTCTTGGTCATACCATCAGACTATAGAGCCTTGTTGGTGGCTTGCAAAGCTTCAAAGTTCGTAACCATACCACTATTGATACCTTCCTCAATCCTTTTTCCTAGCTTCATGATGTAAGAGAATTTGTGGGTTTCAATCAACATCACTCTTTCATAATATTGCGGATCCTAAGCCCGAATGAAGAACTTGTTCATTTGTTCCTCCCCTAAAGTAGGTCGGACCTTAGTAGTCTCTGATCTCAAACGAGTGGCATACTCATGGAATGTTTCTGTGGGTTTATTTTTTAGATTCTGAATGTGAAAAACATCTTGTGCATTTGCCATATTGAACATGAATTTGTCCATGAAGTCAAACGCAATATATACCTAGTTCGACCACTTCTTTGGGTCTTCGATAATGTACCATGATAAAGCATCTCCTTTCAGGATCTTCATAAAAAACTTTATATGGATCTTCTCATATTTTCCTACTCCGACCAGCTTGTCGCAGAATGTCCTCAAGTGAACTCTGGAATCTCCTGTACCATAGAACATTTTGAACTTGTGAGGTTTGTACCCCTCGAGCAATTCGACATTAGGTTGTATGCATAGATTTTCATAGTGTAGCCCCTCAATTCCCTTACTTCCTTCAACGCCTTGAATTCTGGTGGTCAACCTTTTAAGCTCTTCGGATAGATTTCTGATGAGCAAGTATTTATCATCAGACTCGGGTGTGCTTGAGATGGGCTGGGTAAGGTGTGGCACAGTCTCAACGTAGATGGGGATGTTGTGTTGGGTGTGGTAGTGGTCATTTATGGAGTTAAACGGCTCTCATATGAGTAGTGGATTGTTGTTGGAAGTGTGGTAAGTATTGAAGTGGTGGTGAAGAACGGGTTGCTTTGGGATGTTTTGTGGAGGTATGAGATTCTAAGTATTTGGGAAGGTAGCTTCTGGAGAGGTGAGGGAAAATGACAAACTTGCCAAATTCTGGACATGATCAAGCTCTTCTTGGAATTTCAGTAGTTTTTGTTCTATTTTAGAGGCATTTTCCTTGGGGAATATAGCACCACGAGTGACCTTTACCCATTCAGCTGAGTTATTTGAATCTTCCGTTTTTCTTTTGCTTTTGTGCCTAACAGGACTGGGAGGAGGAGTAGGTGGAGGGCCCTTGAATCTTGTAAAGTATGCTGATCTTGCAGAGTTCACGAACTAATCTTTGGTGAAGGGAATAAACAAAAAGTAAACAAAAGGTGATAAGTCAGTATGGATTATAATAAAAGATGTTGCAATATTTAAACACGTACTACATGAAATTTAAAGCGTGTCTTAGTGTTAGGGTCCTCGTTGTGCCTGAGGAAGGCCTAGTGACGAGTTAATTTGGAGAACTTTGAATGCTACATGCCTCACTTTATTGATAAAAAGTTAGACGAATCCCAAAATAACACTAAATGACAAAAAGTAAAATGTCACTACTAGCTATAGGCCTTACTACATTTCTCGAAGTAAGAAAAGGAAAAAAATCCAATCTATTTGGTCCTAGAAGGACCTTCCCCAGACTTGGCAGGGTTAGCTCCCTTGAACAACTCTCCTAACTCGTGCAATCCTAGCAGCAGGTAAGCTCTGGCTAGATGTCCTCCTTTATTTCCTTCAGCAATTCAACAGTCTTCGACCCTTTTTAGAAATTTCTTTTCCAGTTCCACAATATCCCACTCTAAGCTGATCAGCCATTTGTTGGCCCTAACAACCGTATCCTTCCATTCTTCAATAAGCGTTTGATCGGCTTCTTCTATTTCATTGTGTTTATTTTCACATTCCCGTATCCTCTTGTGCAGTTCGTTGTACTTTACTTGTGCTTCAGCCTTTTCATCGATGATTCTGTGACCTTAAACAGGTTGACCCAAACCATTGTAATTGTCCTCCAGCTAGCTTAATAGTGCCGGGTACAACCAATATGGTAGCGATCTGGTTCGATGGTTTGCTTTCCCAAGTCAATTTTTCAATGCCACATATGTTAAGCCTTGTACCTGTACGAACTATCGTCATTCTTGAAGTCAGCCCAGAAGTGACCTATCTTGTCGACCGTTGGTATACCCTACTTCCTACCAGCCTGTATCATAACTCGGAGAGGAACATAAGGGTAGGTCCCTCGCAAACTGATCAGTATTGGAAATGGCGTATCCCTAAATCGAATGATGAATTCTTCAGTAGGGAACAACTCGAACATCCATTACACAGTCCCCAGTCAGATTATCAAAGAGTTCTAGCCATTCTTTAGCATTCTTTGGTTGGGCGAACATGTTGGGCAATTCATTGCTTCAAGTGATAAAAGGTGATAAGATCATCCCATTCCCTACGATGGATTTCCTGTCGATACTCACCCTTTTGGAGATGTTCCGTGAGTCACATTTGAAGTAGCAGATTACAACCCTCGAAGTATTTGGCTCCCTGTTGACACCTTTCTAGGGCCCGGTATATTTCTACAATGATCATTAGCACGAGACTGAATGGTTGTCCGTCAATTCCTACCATTAGTGTTTGGTGACCATAGCTAGCCTGGTGTGGTTTCTTGCTTTCTCCATTGGAAACACTATTATTCCCAAAAAACAAAACATGAAGACAAAAATCCTTCGATGTATATGCCCTAATGATGTAAGGGCGAACTCGTCAGGATAAGTACTGTAAGATTTGTTGTGACCATACCTTTTCTACAAATAGTCAAAGAGAATATACGACTCCTTCAAACATGTCAATTCTATATTCTTCTTCAGACCCATCATTTTGAGAAAACCTTTACCATTGCAGTTTTCCAGCATTAATAAACCTAAAGTTTCCCATGACATTCCAGCCATTCCTCATATTTCCTCAAGCAGGGGTTTCATCTCAATGTCTCCAAAGTGGAAGACAGACCAATCACAATCTCAAAATAGAGTGGAAGCTTCGATAATTTTGTTTTTGGGTTGAATTTATAGGAGAGAAGGTAGATTACCTATATATTTTCTAACAAGAGCCTGATCAGTGAAATGAAGATCCTCCCACCTGCTTAGCAATTTGGGGTGGATGTTGTTGATCATGCTGAATCTGGGGACTTCATGCCTCGTATTTCTAAAAACAAAAAGTTAGGCCCTTACCCCCCACCAGACTCGACTATTTTAATATCAATAATTAGCATAAAAGTTATTTAGTTCTCCAAATAAATGCACAAAACTTGGTAATATCCGTTTGGGTTTCAAGGATACCCCGTGGACTTGGACAAGGCTATCTTAAAGAGTCATTATGCTAACAACACAACTGACTCCACTAGGTTTGACAGTGATGCATGCATCTTTAATCAAAGTAAGGTTTATATGGTATATAAGATTGGTACCCTTGAGCGGACAACTCAAGAGGGAAATTCACAGAACCATCGACTACACCGTTGATTGACTGGTTTATATGCCTTTGCCGAATTTAGGGAGATAATATTGGAAGGGTGAAACCACTCATTATAAGCGTTGCTATGGTATTTTGTTTGGCACAAGTTAATATGATGTTTAATATGTAGTTACAATAATTAACAAGTTGTCACGTATTTGCACGTTCATAAAGTAATTACTATAATTACAATAGTATTGAAGGAAACCGATGAAGAAAAGCATTAAGAGAAATAAGGAAAAGAAAAAAGGGTCAAGTCAGTTTCGAGGTAGAAGAGAAAACGTACTTAAATGAATTTAAACAAATGAAGATATATAAAGAAGCATAAATTCACAAATAACATGAATTTGTAAAAGCCTTAAAGAAATCCCAAGCAGAGTCTCCATGCTGTCTATGCCCCCTTTTTCTCGGGAAATCGGGTTTATGACATTATGGGCAGACAACTCTTTTCCTTTTAGGAATTGCGTTGGAATTGAAGAGTCGCAACCTAATGATTAAGTGCATTAGTTCACTAAGAAGAATTTGATTTAGAAATATGGGTAAGGGCTTGAAATTATCTCGAGGTGAAGGAGTTAGGCACTCCTCGATATCCAATAGTGTGGTTCCCGACTATGCTATAATTCTGACTTTAAGTGTAAATGACAAGTAAAGAAGAAAGAATTACAAATACAGGGTAGTTTTCACATAATGGTTGTAAGCAAAGAAGTTAAAGAAGCTAAAGTCTGGGAATAAAGTAGTGTTAAATTTCTGAAAATAAACAAGTAACAGGAAGGGGTTTTAGCAAAAATGTTGCAAGCAATTAAAGTAAAAGAATTTAAAGAAGCTGAAAGTTGAGCAGTTTGTAAAATTCTAAAAATAAACAAGGGGAAGGGGGTCCTAGATTTATAAATAATATGGACCACCCCACACAACACCTGGTAACCATTTATACACGTGGTGTCATTGCGTTGGCATCATATCTTATCTACCCTTTCCAACCCTGTTAAGGCATTAAATGCGGAATGGTCTTATTTTCCTATTACATGCTACTACCCATCCCAAATCCTATCAACCCCATAGGCAGTTGGGACTACTAGTCCTGAAGGGAAGGGAGATTTGGCTTTCATGGTTTTAAAGGATAAAATTCTAAGGCAACAATCAAAACATGTAGAGAAGGTATGGGGAAACACATAACAATTAAATGCTCAAGTCCTCTTCAACTTAAAGACAGATCGTTCAACATGTTTTAGATATACCAGTTATGGTCTTAATTAAACTTAAAGGAAATGGTAGGCAGACTGATTTAATATATGTTTTAGATAAGAAATCCGAATCAGACCTGCCTGCTGGTTGGAATTTTAATGAAGTCTGATTCCATTACTAATTCACCCTATGGCTTGCCTGGGCAAAACCAATAGGTATGATATCTAACAATGCAGGAGTGTACTAGTTTTTAAAGAAGAAGACTTGTTGGTTACACAGAAGGATAAGCTCTGTAGACATTAAGCAATGTTGTTTATTGATTTTAGACTTACAAAAAATAGATGATTCATATTTAGTTGATGGCTCCTATAGGCATGCTTTCTAGGGGCTAAATGATTTAAAACATTTGCAGTCAAAATATAAGTACATGTATCCTATAGGCATGGTGTCTAGAATGTTATTTGTTATTCAATCCTATAAATACGTTTGCTCGGTGATAGATCTATACACAATTCAGGAAGTCCTATAGCCATGTTATTTATGTGGTATGCAGAAATATGGAAAACCTACAAACATAGTTTCTACATGTAATGCGGGAAGCTATAGGCATAGTTTTATTAATGCAGAAGTGTAGAAACTTATAAACATGGTTTTTGTATGCGAATATAGAACCTATAAATAAGATTTCCATATGAATTGCAGAACCTATAAACGTGTTTTCTAGATAAAACAGAAAAGCAAAAACTTATAAGCATGTTTCTATACGAAAATGCAGAACAAATGGACATGCTTTCTATATGAAATATGCAACCTATAAACATGATCTCTATATGAAAAATGCAGAAGTGAAAGAAGGACATGACGGCAGAAACATATTAAATTCCTATGAACATGACATCTACCCCTTTCATGCATGATGTACCCTCCCATTTTTACTAAAAAACCCAATAGTTATTACAAGATTATTACAAGCCATAATAGAATGAGAAAAAGAAGTAAAATTACATCAGAAAAGTAAAAATTTCCAAACAAGGAGAGATTGATTTAGTCTTGTGTCTAAAGCATGAAGTAAACCAACTCCAAAGATCAAATTTTCAAAGCCTTTCTTATTTTGGGTGTGTCACTTCCCAAGAGCCTCATGGACTCCGGGCAGTTCTTACACCCAAATTCATTACAGAATTGAAATATAGTGTAGTGTTGAAGGGCCAGCCCTTAATTGTCCAAGTTCAAAGGGAACTGAAGGTCCCAAAGGCTCATTGGAGGGGGGCAGAACTTAGAAGCTAGGAGAGAGTGTGAATGCAATAGAGGGGATTATGGGGAAAGCCAAGACAGGCTGGTGGTCATAACCAGCAATTGGAGGTGCTGGTACACCCCAACCAGCCTGTTAGCCAAGGAGAGAGTGTGACTGCAATAGAGGGGAATATGGGTACATGGATTCATAGCAGAAACAAGTGCAAAGAGAACAACATACACATTTAACACAAAGAATAGATAACAAAGTAGACAGAATCGTGGAAGATATAAAATAAACACATTGGGATGAGGTTGAAAACTAAACTAGAACATACCATTTTCTGGGAAGCAAAAGAAGAAGCAGTTGTCTTGTGAAGCCAAAGTGCAAACAAATAGTCAGAATGCTATGATCAGAGAACTATGATACTTGAGTAGCGTAAAAGTGTTAAATGGATAGTGTGTGATTGAAAGTTGGTTGTATTAACTGTGTATAATGTGTTAAAGAAGATCATGTATTAATAGTGTAGAAAGAAAATAGAAATAGGTAGGAGAATAGTTAGAAATCAATTTCATAATGTCTCCCTTTAATTAAGTGATTCTTATTCCAAACAGGTAAAAGTAATTAAGGAAATAGACCAATAAAATATCTTTCAAAGCAGTACAAGAGGGGTAAATACATAGAGATATGTTTAAGGAAAATTCATGACGGCACTCAGTTTTTTTAAATAAGGAAAGGAAATCAATTAAACAACCCGTAAATACCAAGGTTTGAATTTTGTATGGATGAATCAAGTCAGAAAAGTTGGAGAAGGGTTTTACTTACAGAACAATTTGTAACAATAAATTAAACCTAAAGAAAAGGATTCTAAATCAATCATAAGTTGGAAAACTCTTTCGAAAGAAATAATTCATTACACATAAAAATATACAGCCATGCTCAAGCACGACGAACTGTCATACCAATCAATAGAAGAGTCTAGCATAGAAAGAGTTCTGAGTTGTAAACACAAAAATTCAACTTAGCTCATAGACTCAGAATGAGTCTAAAAGAGTCGAGGGTTCCAAAATAGAACCCTAATCCAAACACAAGATCAAACTCATCAAAACCTCCAGATTCTAGGGTTTCCAACTCAAATCAGATATAGAGACAAGGAGACAAATAATTGAAGTAGGCTCAGATGTCTCTTTCAAAGACTTATGAGAAAATAAATTGATACAATAGAAAGTTTGAAACAAAAAAGTGAAGAAACTAGTTTGGATCATAGTGGGGGTAGAATGAACATGTTTAAGAAAACCTGGGATTTCAACAAGTCCAGAAGAGAGAAGAGGCAGTGTATCACTTAAGAAAATAGTAGACGTAACATATTTAAAGAGAACTTAAACAAAGTCCAGTAAAAAGGCAAGCAAGGAACATAAAAACTCAGCAGGAGATATATATAGTAGAAGAACACAAAATACCAGAAAAGTATATCACCAAGACAAATAGGTAAAGCACAATAGGATGAACATGTAAGCATGGTTGTAGAAAAACAATAGAAAGACAAGGAACAAAAGAACATATATAGTAACAAAACATATGAAAGCATTAGAAACACATGTGACAAATATGCACAAAAAAAAAAAGGAAAAGAATACTCGGAGAAAACATTTTGGAGTTTTTCAGAAACCCTAAGTTGGACAGAAGTAGTATTTGAAAGAAAAATTGGGGAAAATATTTTAAAACTCAAGTAGAGCACGTATATAGAAACTATATAAGAAAACAAATAGAGAAAACCTCAAATAACTAGGGTTTCATAGGAACCATAAAGTGAGAAAGGCTTGGAAAAGGTCCGATCTAAGTCGTATGAGTCAGAACTAGGCTCGAAAAGCTTTGGATATGCCGGGGAAAAGCCGGAGAGGACATGAAACCTTGAATCGTAGAAAATCTGAATGGACCTATTGAGGTCAGACTTTGAAACTTCAAACACCAAGCATTTAAGAGCAGAGATAGATGGGTATAGGCCATCCATAGCTTGAGAGGCCATGGATTCTGGTGAGTTTGCTGTTGAAAATTGTAGAAGGCAATAGGGTTTCAAGAACCTTCGAGAGAGTTTGAGAAAGGATAGTGGTTGGAGGAGGCTGAGAGAAGATAATGAGGGGATTAGGGTAGTCATATAGGTTTAATTATGGAAGGGTAGATAGGAGCCGTTGATCTCAAAAATCAATGGTCCAGATCAAAAGGGCTTGGGTCGGGTTATTAAAATGGGTTGACAGTATAAGATTAGGCCGGTTCGGTTGGGATTGAAAACTGGGTAAGTTAGGAGGGGGGGGGGGGTCAATATGGATATAATTAAATTGTAATGAGGCTGTAATTGAAACAAAATGAGGCCAAATTATAAATAGCCAGTTTATCCCTTTTTATTGTATAAAAATAGTAAACTTAATTATGAAAGCAACTTAAACATACTAGACCAATTATATATATATATATATATATATATATATGAAAAATATTGGAACCAATTTCATAATTATAAAATGTTGTTAATTCTCAAAATAGACTAAAATTGTAATTATATGCAATTTGACTTTCAAAATACCAAATAAATTTGTAAAAATATATTAAAATTACATATTTTTGTATAAATGCTAGAATAAAATAAATTATTCACCAAGATGATAATTTTGGAAATAATTATTGATTTTTATACTTCTAAAATGGAATTGATTTAAAAAATCTTTTAAAAATTGAGAAAAATAGTAAAGCACTTAGGCATACTTATATATGCATATATATAGTATTTGAAGGTATATTACATATAACAAATAAACAAAAAAATTGGGTATCGATAAGCGGTACTAAGCAAGTGCCAAGCCTAACCTCGATCGGGTAGTGACGACGAAGGTCAGTGCCTTGCTGAGATTAATAAATAATAAAATGACAAGAAAAGATAATAATATAATTGAGAGTCTATAGCAAGAGTTTATACATGATAATAAGAGTACAATAACGAAAACATGATATAAAAACAAATCGCAAAGAAATACCACTCACAACAGGGATAATAACCAGGGATCCCTTGGTATTCCGAGGATCTCTTAGTATCCTCAATGTATACACTAGGGATCTCTTGCTATCCTCAATATAAATGCCAGCGATCTCCTGATATCGCGAGGATCTCTTGGTATCCTCAATATAAATGCTACAGATCTCTTGGTATCTTGAGAATCTCTTGGTTTCCTTAATATAAATTATAGGGATCTCTTTGTATCTCGAGGATCTCTGTCCAAATGATAATTTCGTGTAGGGGATCTCCCAGGATGCCGTCTCGTAGTTCCAAATTAAAAACACACTGCAACAACACAAGAATATTAAATTAAATACCAATTTCATACAAATAAACAGTTAATTCTAGCCTAACATGCTTCACATATTGCAACTAAGGCAGTTTGAGCAAATGGACAATTAAGTCAGCTAGGCATGCTTTTCTAGCTAATAATAAGCTAAGCTTGCATGTAGAGTAAAACATGAAGGAAAGGAACTCAATTTAAATACTTAAAGTAAATTCGAGAACTCAAAAATTAGCTCGAGTACGCACTCGTCACCTCACGTATAAGGCATTTCAATTAACAAATATTATATTCTAAGGGGAAGGTCCGCCACAACAGATTAGACAAGCCACTTACCTCGAACAAGTGCAAGTAAACCCAAAACCACGCCTTTGTCACGAGTATCCGGCTCCTGATGGCCCGAATCTATTCAATTCAATTACATATTGTAACTAACACTTCATGTAACTGATTCCACAATTAAATTCTAGGCTAATACGTGAAATTATGTAAAATGACCAAAACACCCCTTAGGCCCACATCTCAGAATCGGGTAAAATTTATATTTTCTGAAAATCATACTATCGCAAGTCTATAAATAACAGGAACACAATAATTAGAGTCCAAATGGCCTCTCAAATCTTCAGTTAAAGCTCTCTTAAACGCAAATCCTAATACTTCAATTTCCACCCCAAATTTCCAAAATTTCTAGCTCTAATCCGTGAAATAATAACATAGGAACGAGATTTATGTCCAAATTCCTTACCTCAATAAGTTTCCATAAAGTCCATCTCTCAAATTGCCCAAAAACCTCCCAAGCCGAAATAAAAATGGTGAAGTAAACCTCAGCAGTTTCTAGATATGCAGTACTGGGACTGCTTCTGCAATCCCACATCTACGGAACTTAGGTCGCATCTACGACTTTCACTCAAGGTCCACTTTCTGTATCTGCAGTTACCTTTCCGCAGGTGCGGTTTCGCTTCTGCAGAAATCATACGCATCTGCAGTTCTTGAAGAGATGGAAACAATCTGTTACGACCCTTTAGCCGCTTCGGTAGTGCCGCATCTGTGATTCCCAAACGGCAGATGCAAAAATACCAAAAGCAACAAAAATACAGCAGCTACAACATTTCCTCAACTCCTCGTTAACCATCCGAAATTACCCCGAAGTCCTCGGAACCTTAACCAAAGTCATAAACATATCCTAAAACCTTATTCAAAATTTTTACCAATCATTAAAACACTTCAAATGACATCGAAACAATCCAAACACATCGGATTCAAACGTAAGTTTTTAAAAAGCTTACGAATTCTGGTTTTAATCAAATAACCAAACAAAACACGTCCGAGTGACCTGAACTTTTGCACACACATCCCAAATGATATAACAGAACTATTTTAATTCTCGAAATTCCATTATGATCCTCGGATCAAAGTCTTACTATCGAACTGGAACTTAAAAAATTCAACCTTTGGCATTTCAAGCCTAAATTAGCTACGGGTCTCTTAAACACAATCCAAACACGCTCCTAATCCAGAAATCATCCAATGAAACCAACGAAGCCATCAGATTCCCATTTAAGGCCATCTTCACACTGTTCCGATTGATGTTCGGTTTTCCAGCACTTGAGCTCTCATTTAGGGGCTAAGTGTCCAAAAATTCTTTGAAACCTAAAATCGTCCCGGCAAATCAAAGTAGTTGAAATAAACTTGGGAAATACAATTAATAGGGGGATGAGGGCGTATATTCTTAAGACGACCGGCCGGCCGGGTTGTCACATACCTTCGAGCATTTTGAAGATGATATGGGTACAGTAAATGGTCCAACTCCTTCAAGCCAACTTGAACCTTCTGTTGCTGGTGACCCTACTTTAAATCCCTCTTAGCAACAAGTGTATGAAATGTGACTTCTTTTGTTTTTGGTAGTATGTGGTTATAACATCCGGTCCCATTTGGGGGTTTCATTTTTTGGAAATGATATATTCCCAGACTTTTTCGGGGTGTATTTGTATAAATGACAAATAGTTTATGACTATGTTCATACTTAGTCCAAACCTTTTAATATTAAGAAGTTTTTTGTTTTAACTTAGTTATTTTGAGCTTCTGTTTTGCTCATCTTTTCATTTATACTTAAGGTCTTGTTAATTAGTTCGTGGGTTTATGTTTTACCTTTTTTTTGCATTTTTTTAATAAAATGCTTTATTAACTTCATGGATGTTTGAATCACACTTGAGTTTTATAAAAGAGGGACCTTTTATTTTCTATACTTAATGAAGAAGACATCTCAACTTCATAATGGTGTAAATGTACGACAAAAGAAATAGGAACACACATGTTTTCTGAAATAACTTTGATAAAGTTTTTATTTGAACTTTGTCAAGTTTAAATAACATCTTACATGTGTTTAAATAACTTTTATGACTTTTCCGTAACTGCCTTCTTTATAACTGATTTCAAAAGATGAAATAAAATTCAAGGTTTTCCTTTATAACCTATTTCTATACATTGCCTTTAACCTAGATATCACAAAATGTTGAAATCTATAAGGTTTTTCTACTGGCTTTGTTCATTGGATCGTAACTTTGCTTTAAACTTGACTCCTCGATGAGTGGACTTTGAGGCTTTGATTTGTATTTTCGACTATCTTCTTCAGTCTTGTTTGCCTTCTTTATACATATGCCATATGTATATTATATAGTCTCCCAAGTGTTTGAGCTTTGAAGTATGAAATCTCGAGCACTTGATTACTCATTTCATTCATTCCTTTTCCTGAAAAGGAAAAAATGTACGGGACCCGGAAGTGCGATAATAGACAAAGACTTCTGAACTCGTTTGAATTTCTATCAGAATAGTTGTAATCATAGACCAGGAATTTATACTTTTTCAAGTGTCCTGTAGGTTTTGATTCATCATTGAGTATATGTTAGCTTTTTCCATCATATAAAATTGTTAGTAAATTTTAACAATTCAAGAATAAAATTTTACAATGAGGATACCTGACCCTGTATATTTCTTTTCTCTAGAAATAATATCTTTTCAGATGAACGACATTCCAATGGGAAGGGAATATCTTGCCATCTATTGTTTCCAACTTATATTCTCCTTTTCCTACGATACCATGATATTTTTAAGACTCTTCCCAGGTTGCACTTAACTTTACTGAATTAGCCGCTCTCGTGGATTGAAAAATCTTCTTGAGTACAAAGTCCCTAATCTTGAAATATCTTCGGCAAGCTTTCTGATTATAATATTGTTCCATAATTTTCTTTTGTGCTGCCATTCTTATTAATGTAGCTTCCCATCTTTCTTCATGTAAATCTAATTTTATTCGCATTTCTTCATCTTTAGATTCCTTATTTTCTTGTGCATATATCGTGCTTGGTTCCCCTATGTCGACCTGGATCAAGGCTTCAGCTTTGTCTACTAGTGAAAAGGTGTTTCTCCCGTACTTGTTTTTGCTGTCATGCAGTAAGCCCATAAAACACCAGGTAACACCTCTGGCCAACTGCCTTTGGATTCCTCCAATCATTTTTTCAAATTGTTAATAATGATTTTATTCGTCGATTTAGCTTGTTCATTACCCACTGGATGGTAAGGAATTGAGGTAATCCTTTTGATTTGCCAACTTTGAAAAGTTCTTGTAATCTGTGCACCTATAAATTGTGGACCATTGTCACATATGATTTCCTTTGGTATGCCGAATAGGCATATGATACTTTGCCAAATGAAATCTCTGACCTCTTTTTCTCATACCTATTTAAAAGCACATGCTTCCACCCATTTAGTAAAGTAATCAGTGAGTACTAGCAAACATCTTACCTTGCTTTTACGTATGGTAGTGGACCCATGATATCCATCCTCCACTTTATAAAAGGCCACGGCACAATGACTAGATGTAACAATTCTGAGGGCCTATGCATATTGTTACCATATCTTTGGCACTTATCACAATTAGCTACCAGGTTTTCCTCTTCTTCTATTTTCATTTTGGGCCAATAATATCCTGCTCTAATCATGGATTTCACTAAAAATCTTCCTCTCGCATGATTTACACAATGTCCCTCATGTATTTCTCTCATCACATAATCTGTTTGAGAAGGTCCGAGGCATCTTGCTAAAGGATCACCCAATAGTTTTCGATAAAGATTGCCTTGCTTTAATCAGTACCGAGCAGCTGTTTTGCGAAGCGCATGTGCCTTTTTCTTATCTTAACGGATGGTTTTATACTCCAAAAAAGTGACAATTTAATTCCTCCAATCCTAATTTAAATTATTAAAATTTACCTTATTTCTATCTTGATCAAGTACTAAATGAAATAGATGTATACAAAGGCCTTTTCATCATTGTTACTTTTACCGCAAATGCAAGATTAGCTAAGTTGTCAGCCTCAACATTCTCCTCTCATGTTATGTGCATAACCTTTTAGGTTTGGAATTGCCTAACCAGATTTCGCACCTTCTCTAGGTATTGCTGCTTTCTTTCCTCCCTGGCTGTATAAGTCCACAACATTTGGTTACTTACAAGATGCGAATCACCTTTGATTACGACCTTCTCTATGCCAAGTTCGCATGCTAGTTCTAAACCTACAATCACATCTTCATATTCTGCCTCATCATTTGTCACATGATGACATTTTATATCTTATTGTATGATTTCACCTGTAGGTGGTACTAAAATAATTTCTAGACCTGCCCCTTTAACATTCAATGACCCATCAGTAAATACGATTAGGTTCCTAGATTAGATCCATTGAATACTCGTAGTTCCTTTTCTGCTTCTAGTTGCATACTATGGCTGAAATTGACCAAAAATCTGCTAACACATGTGACTTTGTTGTAGTTCTAGGCTGATATGTGATGTCATATTTGCTCAATTCAATGGCCCACTTGGCTAACCTACCCGATAATTCCTGTTTGTGTTATATGTTATGTACGGGAAAAACAGTCACTACAGAGATAGGGTGGCATTGAGAATAAGGACTTAATTTCCTAGATACAATGGTTAATGCAACTGCAAGTTTTTCTAGTTGAGTATACCATGTCTCTACATCTAATAATGATTTGCTAACATAATAAACTGGAGACTGTTTACCTTGGTCTTCACGAACCAAAACAACACTCACCGCTACTTTTGAAACAAAAAGGTAGATAAGCAACCTTTCCCCATCTTTTGGTTTTGCAAGCAACCATGGATTTGATAAGAAGACTTTCAGGTTTTTGAGCGCTTGTTGACATTCCTCAGACTATTTGAGTTGATCTTGATTTTTCAGAGCTGAAAAGAAACTTAAAGCATTTTCCTGATGAATTGGAAATAAATCTTCCCAAGGTCGCAATTCTTCCCATCAATCTCTACACCTCTTTTTTATATGTAAGCATGTCAGGAATTTCTTCAATGGCTTTAATATGCATGAGATTTACTTCAATGCCACGATTAGAAACAAGTAACCCAAAAACTTACTTGATTAAATGCCAAATGCACATTTCTCAGGATTTAGCTTCATATAGAATTTTCATAAGATCTGAAACATATCAGACAAGTGCGGTGTATGATCTGCCGATTGTTAATATGTGACAAATATATCATCTATGTAGACTTCCATAGTTCTTCCTAAATGTTCCTAGAACATTTTGGTCATCAATCTTTGATATGTGGCACCAACATTTTTAGGCCAAATGGCATTACTTTGTAAAACTAAGTCCTCCTTTCAGTTATAAATGAAGTTCTTCCCTAATTTAGGGGATCCATTTTGATTTGATTAAACGATGAATATGCATCTAAAAAGCTTAAAAATTCATATCTTGCAGTAGCATCAATTAATTGATCTATATGTGGTAACAGAAAAGAATCTTTAGGACAAGCTTTCTTAAGGTCGGTGTAGTCTGCGCAAACTCGCTATTTGACATTCATTTTTGGTACTACTACAGTATTTGCTAACTAATTAGGATACATTACCTTGCGGATAAACCCAACTTTTAAAAGCTTTTGGACCTCCACTTGATTTACCTTATTTTTGATAGATCCCCGCTTTCTTTTCTTTTATTTGATAGATGGATACAATGGATCTTCATTTAATGTGTGAGTCATTACTTTCAAGGGTATGCATGTCATATCACAATGGGACCAAGCAAAGCAATTCAGATTAGTTTTCAAAAATTCAATCAACTTATCTTTCATTTTGTGGCTTAAGTTGGCCCCAATGTAGACTTTCTTTTCAAGCCATTGTGTGAATAGTTCTACAGCCTCCAACGTATCCACTGTTGTATTGATATTTTCATTTCTTTTGGTTCTAGGATGGAATCGGGCCTTGAGTCAACATTTCTTCACCTATGATCAGTTGAGGCTTGCGTCATAGTATCATCAATTGAATTCTGTAATTTCTACTTTTCTTCATTTTTTGTGCTTGAATCTTCTACACAGTTGATGCTCATGGATGTTTGTTGATTCCCACAAATTTGATATATTCCCGATGGTGATGGGAATTTAATAACTTGATGTAGGGTAGAGGGCACATCATCCATCTTGTAAATCCACGGTCTACCAAGAATCATATTGTAAAGCCATTTCCATCTCTACCACCTGAAATTTCATATCTTTGACAACTTGTTCTGCAAATGTTATAATCACTACCTCCCCTTTTGCCACAATACTTGAATTGTCAAAGCCAGATAAAGTATGTGCCTTAGGTACTAGATTATCTTCGAGTTGCATCTCTTTTAATACTCTTAGCAAAATGATGTTCATGGAACTACCTAGATAAATCAAAACTCGTTTCACATTAGTATTATGTACAAGTAGAGATATTACCGATGCATCATTATGTGGAGTTAACACGCCTTCCGTATCTGCATCATCAAATATAATACTCTCTTCCTCTAAAACATGTTAGACTCGCTTCCTGTGTGCAACTGTAACTTTTGAAATTTTCTTGGCCGCCATATATGTCACGTTGTTAATTTCTTTGCCCTCACTTATAGCATTAACGGTCCTTTTTGGAGAAGGAGGTCTAGGGAGCTCTTGCGTGTTCTCTGTGTATGCTTGCTTACCTTTTTCACTAAATAGCTCTGTAAAATCCCCTTGCTTTAATAAATGGTCTACTTTACCTTGTAGCAATCTATAATCTGCCATTTTATGACCATGATCATTATGTAACTCACACCAGTGATCAAGATTATGCCTAATCGAATTTTATCTCATTTTCTTTTGACATCGCACCTTATCACCTATGCTTCTTAATATTTCTATTAACTCAGAAGTGCTGACATTAAAATAATAATAGTCAAATCTTGCCTTCAAAATTTTATCATCATGTTGCGTCTCTCGTGCATTTCAATTTTTTCCAAACCTTGATAATGAACCCGACTCTCTATCTCTCGATCTATGATCATACCTTGAATTTTACGGTTTTGAACGTTAGTCTCTTACCGCTGGGCCCATGTAGGGTTCCTTTCTATTTTTACCAAACCTTTTTTTGTTTCAGCACATCTTGAACTCACCTTCTCCTCTTTTTGAGACCGGGAGATGGTATTTTCTTCTATCCTTTTCTTTGTGATGTATCTATTGTAAACATCATTCCAGGTTGTTTCTAGAAATTCACATAACTATCTTTGAGTCGTCTCGTGGCTTCCGAGCTTTTTTCATTCAAATTACTGGAAAAAGCCATAACTGCCCAGTAATCAGGCATGAGTGGTAACATCATCCTTTCACGCTGGAATCTATCTATGAATTCTCTAAGCAGCTCAGAATCCCCTTGCTTTATTTTGAAATATCTTCCATTCTTCTTTTGACTTTTTGAGCTCCTGAATGCGATTTGATAAATGAATCTGCTAGCTCAGAAAAAGAATATATAAAATATTTGGGTAAGAGAGAATACCATATTAATGCTTCCTTGGTGAGTGTTTCACCAAATTTCTTGACCAATACTAATTAAATTTCTTGTATGGTTAAGTTGTTTCCTTTCAAGCCAGTTGTGAATGAAGCCAGACGATCCCGCATATTAGTTGTGCCTTCATATCTTTGAATATCAGGCATCTTTAACTTGTTCGGAATTGGCACAGCAGCAACACAGGGCTTCAAAGGTTTTTGTGAATATTTATCCATATCTATTCCCTTGATTACGGGCAGTACTCCAGGTTTTTCTCTATGCGTTCGTTTTTCTCCTTGAGCTGTTTCTGCAAGGTTAATACTAAATTTTTAATCATAATTAACTATGTTACCTGGTTCGCCATCATGAGACTCACTGGGAGTTCCATCACTACCTGAATTAGTGATCCTAGAACACGGGTTTTCCAAAGTATTGTGATTCAGAGTTTGTATTGGTGATGCAACCAATAACAAGCTGGTAAATGTCCAGAGAGAATTATTGACTTGTTCAACAATTAATTTCTTCAAAGCATCATCAAGTGCTTGTTCGTTCGCAATTCTGTCATTTTGATTTGCTTCAGACCCGTTTTGGTTTGCAACTGTTATTTTCTTCAGAGCCATCTAGAGTCCCTTATCGTGACTGTCGCTGTGAATCATGCGGCGAGGGAGGCGAGGCCCTTTCATCCACATCATTCACTTGATATTGTGGATTTTGGAATTGTAAATTGTGTTGCTTATTGTTGTTGACATTTGACATGGTGGTTTTTTTATAAAAGGATTGATTAAGAAAACAAACGATTATCAGATTTCCGGGAATGGAACCAAATTTTTTCAATCAATAAAATCAAAGATTTGTTTTAGACGAACTCAGGCTACTGATAATCAAATATATGATGAATAAAATAAAATTGACTATAATAAACAGAAGAAAGAAAAATAGATCAGTATATTGCAATAGTATTTCGTGTTCTTACAAATGTTCAATCTTCCTCTTTTATAGCTATCTCAAAGTAATATGTTTTTCCCCTTATCATAATAGAGTATTTCTGATAATTAATGGCATTAGTGTAACATTATAATTAGTAATTATAACTGATTCTTTAAAAACTCCATAACGCTTTCCATAACTAATGTCTATTAATTACCAATAATACGTGTCTGTACCTCTTTTGCTATTTAAGTTCATTCTTGTGATATAACTACAGAATATCAATAGGTATGAGCATTAATCCTTTCAAACTTCCTTGGACCTCGACTCGTGCCTATTGAAGTTCGTGCCTCTTTTCTTTGCCAATCAATCACTTTTCTACAAGTCCATGTGTCATGATATATAACCTCATATTTAATTCTATACATGAACTAAATTTTTTCCGATACAATGATTACCCATTGAACCTGTCCGAGTAGGTATCATATTGGTAAATAGAGAAGCAAATATATATTGTTGCAGAATATCGTGGGTTAACTAGTACACAATCACACATAAAGAAAATAGAGAAGCAAAATAAACATAAGGATTTAACGAGGTTTGACTAAGCTTAATCCTCGGGGAAAAAGTAGAGAGAGTTTTGAACTTTGAATGAGAAGAGAAGTACAATACAATATCCCTATATATAGATACCGAAAGGTCCCAAACATATAAGAGAATGGTTTCCCAATTTGATCAAAACTTAGGTTTTCATTTCCCAAATCTATTAGGATAATACATTTTCCTAAACCTATAGGAATTATGGGTTTCCTAAAATTTCAAAGAAATAGTTCAAGTCACAAATAACAAATCTTCCCCTTGACTTGAATTATGTTCATCAACAAGAACAATGTCTCTCTCCCTTGCCCTTAGCCCTCGCAAGGGCTCTATCCATTGCCATACACATCAACCAAGTCTAGGCAATGCCTAAACTTTTAAAGAGACTCAATCTCTTTACCATAGCACTAATCCGTCGATTCGATTCTGTACCCTGAATAGCTTCTGAGTAACTATAACACGCAAATGCATCAATGGTCCCTGCAACTGCCAAAGCAAATCCCACTGGATTTGTATATCCAAGAAGATTCCCTCCAACTACTTTTGCAAACCTTTACGGTCGGTTGATCATTCTCTTCTCTCTACCAGTTGCAATGCTATATGGATGTTGTTGCGCAGATGCATCAATATTATCCTTTTGATCAATATTTTACACCTCCTCCACTTCCTCTACATTAGAACTACTTGATTGATCTAGTGGAGATGTAATTTCTAGCGCTATACGGTCACTGACACCACGATCTATTTCTGCTGTTGCGTTCTCCCTCTGATTGTCCAGTAAGGCAAATTCATTTAATGTTACATCTCTACTGATAATTAGTCCTGGAGTCTTTTGATCTATGCACCACAACCTATAATCTTTCACTCCGGTTACATACCTTATGATATGCACTTATCTGCCCTCGAATCAAGTTATTCATCCCTCGCATGAGCATAAGCATGACAATCAAATATCCTTAAATTTGAATAATCAGTAGGCGAACTGGACCATACCTCAAAAGGAGTTTTGAAGTGAACAGTTATGGATGGAGATTTGATGACCAAATAACAAATCGTATTGATTGCCTCAACCCAAAAATCTTTGCTAACACATGACTGTGAAAGCATGCTTCATGCCCTATCACACAATGTTCTATGCGTTCTACAACAATATTTTGTAGTGGTGTTCCGACACAAGTGCAATGTCTCACTCTGCCCTCTATGCTGCAGATATTATTGAAGTCAGAATTGCAAAATTCCAGCCCATTGTTAGTTCGAAGACACTTAAATTTTCTTTCCGTCTGCCTCTGGTCTTCCATTTAACAAATGTTGTAAATGCCTCATCTATTGTTTTTTAGAAAATACACCCACACCATCCTGAGTAATCATCTATCAAATTCCTAAAATACTAGGCACCACTCTTCGAGGGAACTCTGTTTGGACCCCACATGTCAGAGTGTATATATTCTAACTTGTCTCTAGTCTTTTGCTAGACCTTTTTGCTAAACTTTACCCTTGTCTGTTTACGAAACACACAATGCTCACAAACACTCAAAACTTGATTTTTGTACCCATTCAGCAAATTTTGCTTACTCAAAAAAGACAATCCATTATAACTGATCATATGTCCAAGTTGTAAGTGCCACAACTGAGACTGATTAAGATCACTTTTTCCAGAAGCTACAACAGCTTCCCCGTCAACTACACTAGCTTGAAGATGATACAATTTAGAATGCAATTTACCCTTACTAAGTACCATGAAGCCTGTACGCACATTAAGTATTCCATTCCTGGAGTGAAATTTATACCCTTGATCATCCAAACTCGAAACACAAATCAAATGTTTATCCGAGGAATATGCCAGCAGTCAATATTTCTGATAATTTCATCGAACATTCTCAATTTGATGTTGCCAACCCCCCTCTACTGATAGTGTATTATCATCTCCCATATAGACGGTCCCACTCATTTTTTTTGCAGGAATCAAACCAATTCCTGTGTGGATACAAGTGAAAAAGAGACAAGAACCAAGAACCCATGAATTCGGCCCATGACTAGAACTCACAACACAGACTTTTGCTGCATAGTCACTATCATTAAAATTACTTTTAGTGTCAATATATTTCATGAATTATCTATTTACTACTTTCCTCTTTTCTTCTTCAGCTTAGGACACTCTCTCTTGTTGTGACCTTGCTCCATTCATTCATAACAACGTTGCTTCCTTGATCTAGACTTTGATCTGGATGTTGACTTTTTTCTGTTAAAGTCATTTTTTATGTTTTTCCTCTAATCACAAGACCCTCGCCCTCAATTCAATTCTGCTGTTTGGAAAGATTTTTGAAACTTTCTAGATTTTAGTGTATTACTAACATGTTCTAATGAAATACTATCTTTCCTATATAGCAAGGTATTAACTAAAGTATCATAAGACGGTGGTAAAGAACATAACACAACCAAGGCCCGATCCTCACTCTCAATTTTGATATCCACATTCTTCAGGTCCATTATAATTGAATTAAACACATCAATGTGAGTTTTAACATGTGTCCCTTAATTCATACAGAGATTGTATAACCTATTTTTCAGATAGAGGTGGTTTGTTATTGATTTCTTAGAATACGGATCTTTCAGCTTCTTCCGCGCTGTTGCTGCAGAAGTTTCTCCAGCAATTTCCTAAAGAATGCTATCTGTAACACTCATGGACATCGCACTTAAAGCCCTCTCCTTCAGGTATGCCTTCTTTGTCTCTTTCATCTCTTCAGGAAAATCCTCACAATTGCCTTCCATACACTTGTAATACCAAGGATTATTTCATCCTAATCTTCCATAGACAGAAACTACCACCCCCATAAAATTTCTTACTTCGTACTTTGTTTAAGATGATGATAACATTTTAACCCTAGATTACATGCAGAAACCCGAACCTTGCTATGATACCAAATGTTGTGGAATATCGTGGGTTAACTACCACACAAGCACACACAATGAAAAGAGAGAAGAAAAATTAACACAAGTATTTAGCAAGGCTCTGCTAAGACCAATCCTCGAGGGAAAAACAGAGATAGTTTTCCACTATGAATTAGAAAAAAAGCACAATCCTATCTCTAGGATGCCCAACTACAACCCATATATATAGATCCCAAAAGTTACAAAACATAAAAGAGAAAGATTTCCCAATTTGACAAGGACTATAATTTTTTTTCCATATCTATTATGATAATGGGTTTTCCTAAACCTATAGGGATTATTAGTTTCCTAAAAATACAAGGAGACCATTCAAGCCGTAAATAACAAACACACACACACACACACACACACACACACATATATATATGACATTATTATTAGGGTTAGCTGGTATAGCCAATGCGCCCACATGTTATTAGGAAAAAAACAATTAGGTGTCATGCTGAAGGTAGTAAAGCACCAATTGAACGATGATAAATCAGATAACAAAAAATAAATCTACCAAAAGAGACACAAACATTTAACGTTGTTCGGTCAACAAACCTACGTCCACAGCGGAGATGAGCAATTTACTATTACAAAAAGAGAGTACAAAATATTGAGAGAACAACCTCACGAAGAGGTAAACACAAGATATTCACTAACATTTGCCTCGTAAAGTTCTCCCCCTCAAAACACGACTCTCATACCCCATATGGGGACATTGTAGATGCTATTGAATGAGAAGGAATGATCCTCAATTTATAGAAGTCCAAACATTTTTTTATAATAAAAGGGACTAGCCAAATATGGAAGGTTTTAATATGTTTCACTTCCTTCAAGAAATAGGAGAACCAAATATGGTAAGAAAATCAAAACAACACCTTACAATTCCTCCCCTATCTGCTTTTTCTAACAAAATACACTTGATCTACCTTCTTCACATAATTTTCAACATGTCGCATCTCCAAATCTCTACTGTAATGTTTGTGTCAACGTACATGACACTCTGGTCAAATTTCTTAGATAAAAATCATGATTTTCGCAAAATATATTATGGTTAGAATCTCTTTTAAGTTGATTCCCGCCATAATATTTTTTAATTACTTCGTAATTTATTAATTATTATAATTTGTTCTTCTCCCTAGTCATGGTCATCCCATTATTGGTCTTCTAAATACTTATTTTCAGAATGTAATTCTTCTAGACAATAATCTCTTCTATTTCTTTCGCTTTTACATGCGGTCCCCACCCGAATAGTATTTTGCTCATTATCGGTTCGTTTGTATTTTTGTTTTTCATCAATCTCTTTTTGGTTTTTTACAATTTTTATTTATGTGTTGCATATTTCCTTTATCATTCAAATGTATTAGGATTGGCCATGTCAAGTTAGATCCCATTTATTCCTCCGGATTCTTGATGATCTTGAAGTTTCCCCCAAGGAAGGTCTGACTTAAAGGAAATGATTTGGATTTCTTCTTTCTCTTTTTCTTTAATCGGAATGCTCGCATACTTGAGTGTTGACTTTTCACTATTTCGTAACTATTCTTGTTCAATTAAAATTTTTACCTTTGTTTTCTTTGCTGCCTGTTCTTCTTCCTTTTTGTTTTCCTAAATTATTTTTATTTTCATTTGACTTTCCGGTGGACTTAAACCATCAAGATGAATCTATCCTAAACCTCACTCTAATATCACTTATTAAGACCGAAAAAATCATGTATCCTGCAGAAGCTAGTAAAGCAACAATTGAATGACGATAAATCAGATAACACAAGAGAAATCTATCAAAAGAGATACAAACATTTAACATATTTTGTTCAACAGAACTACGTCCACAATGGAGATGATCAATCCATAATAATAGAAAGAGAGTACAAAATAGCGAAATAACAATCTCACAAACAGGCAAACACAAGTGACTCACTAACACTAGTCCGGTAAATTTTTCCCCCTAAACTATAACGACCCCACCGGTCATTTCATAAGTTACAACCCTCTTCCCCCATTTCATCTTTTGTATACATTTTTCTGCTATATTTTCTCAAATAGTGTTGGTTGTTTTGTGTTTGGAGTGGTCTTATAGTGGAATGAGAAACTTAGTCTCTAATTTTTAAGCTTAAGTTGGAGGAATGTTAACCGAATGTTCACTTATGTATAAAAGATATCGGGTATGAATTCTAATGGTTCTGATGGATTTGTTAGGTTATTTTGGACTTATGATCATGTTCGTAATGTAATTTGGAGGTCCGCGGAAGATTTACGCTTGAATTGGCGAAATTGGAAATTTGGCATTTTTCGGTCGGCTATGAAAATCTTGATATCGAGGTTGGAATGGAATTTTGGAAACTGGAGTTAGTTCGTTGTATCATTTTTGATACGTATCCAAATATTCAAATCATTCGGATGAGGGTTGATAGGTCTTGGTATCGTTTGCAAAATTTGAAAGTTTTGAAATACTTAGGCTTCAATCCCTAAATAATTTAGTGTTTCAATGTTGTTTTGAGTGTTCCAAAGTTTGGTATAAGTTTGAATGGAGTTAAGTGAATTGTTGGCATGTTTGGTTGAGGACTTGAGGGCCTTAGGAGGAATTCAGATGGCTATCAGAAAGTTTGAGCTTGAGAAATCGCAGCTAGTGTTGTTGCTTCTATCATATCCGCATCTGAGGATAAGGAACCATAGGTAAACGCTCTGCAGGAGCATAAAGGAGGCGCGGGTTTGTAGAGGAGTGCAGGTGCGACTTGGTATACTACATCTGCAACGCCGCAAGCGCGGTAAGGCAAGCGCAGATGCGAAGGCGGGCAAGTTAAGTGAAATCCACAGAAGAATGTATTTTTATGTGAAAGCGGAAGCGCATATGCGCTTATGGGGTCGCATGTGCGAAATTTCTGGGGCAGAAAGTATATTAAGGACCCTTCACAAATTTTGGTCATTTTTCACAATTTCAACTCGGTTTTTGGAGCTTTTGGAGGGTTTTGAAGAGAGATTCAAGGGAAAACTCGTTGAGTTAATATTTTGAACCTAAAACTCGATCCTATGGTGATTTCAATTTATTAAGCATGATTTTTGTGGGTTTTAAGGATGAAAATTGGGGAATTAGGTCTCGGAACTTGAGAGTTAAAATTAGGTGATTAAGGGAATAAATGAAGTTAGATTTTGATAAATTTGGTGTGTATGGACTCGTGAGAGGATAATGATTCTAGTTTCATGACTTTTGTTAGATTCTCAAACGTGGGCCTAGGGATCGGGTTTCACAAATTTTGGGGTTTTTTTATTTAATTTGGTAATTTTTGCATGGGCTTTGTTCCTTTAGCGTGTATTAATTATGTGATACTGATTTTTGTTAGATTCAGAGTATTTTGAGGCCGAGTCAAGAGGAAAGGGTATCGGGGGTTAAAGATTCGTCTGATTTGAAGTAATGACTGTAAATATTCTCCTAAGGGTATGAAACCCCGAATTTCACATTGTTTGACCACTTTGAGGTGACACATATGCTGGGTGACAAGCATATGGGCGTGCACCTTTGGGGATTGTGAGTTGGTCAGTCCTTCATGAATATCAAGTCGCATATTTAACTAAAACCTATTTGATACTATTGTTCTTTGGAAAGTATAACTATAATTTGGACTGACTGCCGTATTTGGGTTTCGTGCCAAGCTGTTTGGACCCTTAGGGGCTTTTTACTATTATTCCTCCCTGTTTTGATTTAATATTTGTATTCGGTCATACTATGTTTTACTAATTTCATAACTCATCCTTATTTACTCCATTTTGGTTCTACAAATGATATTTTGGGCTGAGCACCATATTTTACTGTTAGCCCAAGCGGCTTGAGGGGTTTATGACTGAATGAGGATGAGGTTCTGTGTTGTAAGGATATCATGGGATCGGGCTATATGTCATAGCAAGTTGTATTGTTTTGTGATATATGAGAGGCCACGTGCCTTATTTATTATGCCACGAGATGGTTTGTTATAGCGCATGGGCAATAGGAGCACTCCAGAGTATGAATATCCCCGAGTGAGCGCGGGTACCTAGAGTGAGTGATATGATGTTGCCTGAGGGGATGATCTTGATTCATGTTGTGCGCAAGGGGCTGATTATGAGTAATTGTGAGATTGCCCGAGGAGCTGGTTCTTATTGATATTATGCCCAAGGGGTGGTTTATGATATATGTCTTGCCCCATGGCTATTTATGAGTTTTATCATTCTTACCCTAAACATCATTGAATCTCTATTAAAATGGTTAGAAAGAAATTTTTCAAAGGACTTTTACTTAAATAGGATTTTTAACGAGATAATTTGATTTCTATACTATTTTGGAAACATACTATACTTGTCGTGGTGCTATGACGTGGATTTATGTATTTTCTTATTGCTCAGCCTTTATTCACTTTTATTCCTTACTGAATTTACATACTCATATTACTCCCTGCACCATATGTGCAAATCCAGGAGTTGCAGGTCATGATAACAAGCACTAATCTTTCATCCAGCAGGTCTTTCGGAGTCAGCAAGGTAGATACATGGCGTTCATAGCCTTTTTCTTCTCCCTCGTATCTTCCTTATACTGTTTTAGTATTTCCAAATTGTGATAGTCTTTGTTTTATTTAAACATTCGTAGATGCTCGTGACTTGTGACACCCAGATGGCAGGCTTATGTTTCTTTCCGCACTTGATCTTTATACTCTTGTTATGGTATTTTATTTAATTAATAACATGAGACATCCTTTTTTTGAAATATTAGTTTGATTTAGGATTGTGTCGGCTAGCCTAGATTTATGATAGGCATCATTACGACCAGGTTGGTGTTGGGGTCATGAAAAGTTGGTAGCAAAGCCTAGATTACATAGGTCTAGCAAGTTATGAGCCGGCTTGATAGAGTCTTATGGATCGACACGGAGACGTCTGTACTTATCTTTGAGAAACTATAGAACCATTAGGAAAAGCTTCACATTCTTGAATACTTATTGTGCAAATATGTTGATTCCGATAATTAAAATTCTGTTATTCTATTCTCTCACAAATGGCGAGGACACGTGATGCCGGTCAGGACGGATAACCACCACCACCACCAGTTGGTGCCACTAGAGGTCGAGGACACAATCGAGGACGTAGTAGAGGCATGGGTGTAGCCCACACAACAAATACGGCACACCTTGTAGATACACCAGCCGCCCTATTTCCTAATCAGGTCCTAGTTGCGGAAGCTCCAGCAGTACCAGCTCTGGCACCGACTGTGCCTATTGTTATCCCAGGACTTCAGGAGGCCCTAGCCAGATTCTATCCGTGTGCACTGACCTAGCTCAGGCGGTATTAATTACTATGGCCACAGCTACTTTTCGGGCTGGGGGAAGCACTTAGATTCCCGCCACTCATACACCTGAGCAGGTCGTGCAAGGACTTCAGACACCAAGGGCACCTTAAACCCATCCGGTTGCAGCTGCTCAGGGCTTTGTAGCTCTTGTTATGCCAAAGGATGAAAAGCGTAGATTGGAGAGGTTTGGTAGACTCCAGCCTCTGTCATTTAGTGGTGTTGAGGGTTAGAATGCACAAGGTTGCTTGGATAGGTGTCAGAGGATGCTATGGACTACAGGTATTCTGGACACCAGTTGGGTCTCATTCACTACTTTCCAGTTCTCTAGGGCTACATTTAGTTGGTGGGAGGCTTACAAGATGGATAGCCCGGTTGGCGTAGCGCCCCTTTATTGGTAGAAATTCTTTGTTCTCTTCCTGGAGATGTTTGTACCTGAGTCTCACCGTGAGGAACTGTGTAGGCATTTCGAGCACCTTCATCAGGATGGTAGATCTGGTACATAGTATGAGATGCATTTTCCGAGTTGGCTCATGATGTTGTCTAGTTGGTTTCCACAGATCGGCAGAGGATAGAACGTTTATAGATGGCCTCGATTTTCAGCTTCAAATGCTTATGACTAGAAAGACAGTATGTGGTACTACTTTTGATGTGGTTATTAGCATAGCTCGATAGATTGAGATAGTTCGTGGTAAGGAAAAGGTTGAGAGGGAGGCCAAGAGGCCTCGTATTCAGGATGGATTCAGTGTTACTCCTCATGGGGGTCGGTTTAAACATGGAATAGGCTATCAATTCAGACATCCTCAATCAGCTCGACCAGTTTATCATAGGGCATTATCGAGCCATGGTTCTCACAATTCTCATCATGGACATCCATCACTTAATTCCCTTGCCGCCTAGAGTTCGTCATGTGCTTTATCAGTTCAGGGCTCTTCCATGCCATGTTTTTTTGTTGGTAATACATGTGCTAGGGGTTCCCTTCAGTCCCCGTCTCTTGCACCAGAGGTTTTTTATGAGTGTGAAGAGTTGGGGTATATGTCAAGGGAGTGTCCTCGTCGTCATGGGAGTCCGCCTCAGCAATTGATTTAGCCATCAACACTAACACCAGTTACATCCCTACCCACCTAATTTTCTAGAGATAGAGGATAGTTAGCTATGGGTTGCCTCAAAGAGTGAGGTCGAAGGTGGTGGTTAGGCCCGTCTCTATGCTCTCCTAGCCAGACCAGATGTTATTGCTTCAGATGTTGTGATTACAGGTATTGTCTCAGTTTTCCACAGAGATGCCTCTGTGTTATTTAACCCTGGTTCCACTTTTTCATATATGTCATCATAGTTTTCTCGCATACACCCTGTGAGTCTCTTATTTCATCTATTTATGTATACACTCAAGTGGATGATACTATTATTGTGGACCGCATATATCGGTCGTGTGTGGTGACTATTGGGGGTTGGGAAACCTGAATGGACCTTCTATTGCTTTGTATGGTTGATTTTGGTGTGATATTGGGCATGGATAGGTTATCCTTGTGTCATGGTATTTTTGATTGTCATGCTGAGACACTGATGTCGGCTATGACGAGTGTGCTACAGATTTAGTGGCAAGGTTTGTTGGATTATGTTCCCAGTTGAGTGATTTTATTTTTGAATTCCCAACGAATGGTTGGGAAGGTTGTCTTACTTACTTAGCTTTTGTGAGAGATGTTAGTGCAGAGGCTACTACCATTGATTCAGTACCGATAGTAAGAGAGTTTCCAGATGTGTTTCATGCAGACCTATAGGACATGCTACTAGACAGGGATAATGATTTTGGCATTGATTTGGTACTGAGCACTAAACCCATTTCTATTCTACCGTACCATACAACATCGGCAGAGTTAAAGGAGCAACTTCAGGAACTCCTTGATAATGGGTTTTTTAGCCTAGTGTGCCAGCTTGCGGTACGCCTATTCTATTTGTGAAGAATAATGATGGTTCGATGAGGATATGCATTAATTATAGTTAGTTGAACAAAGTAACAATCAAGAACAAGTATCCTTTTCCTCTTATTGATGATTTATTGACCAGCTTTAGGGAGCGTGGGTGTTATCCAAGATTGATCTCAGGTCAGGGTATCACCAATTGAAAATCAGGGACTTAGATATTCTTAAGATAGCTTTCAGGAACCGATATGGTCATTATGAGTTCCTTGTGATGTCTTTTAGACAGACCAATGCCCCGCAGTGTTCATGCATTTGATGAACAACATGTTTCGACCCTATCTCAGCTCGTTTGTTATTGTGTTCGTTGATGATATTCTAGTGTACTTTCTTAGTCATGAGGAGCACGATGAGAATTTAAGAGCTATATTCAGCGGTTGAGGGAGGAGAAAGTTTATGTAAAGTTCTCAGAGTGTGAGTTTCGGCTCAGTTCAATGACTTTCTTGGGGCACGTGGTGTCTAGTGAGTATAATCATGTTGCTTTGAAGAAGATAGAGGTGGTTCAGAGTTGGCCCATACCTTCCTCGACCATAGAGATACGCATATTTCTTGGATTGATGGGTAATTACCATCGATTCGTTCAGGAATTTTCATATCACCCTTGAACAAATTGAGCGAGACCATGTACAGTGAAGAGGTCGTCCCATTGAGGAGGCTACTTGGGGAACGAGCAAAAAACGTAGAGCAGATATCCACACCTGTTTGAGGATTCTAATATGTCTCTAGACTCGTTCGAAGACGAATGTTTTTTTAAGAAGGGGAGGATGTAATGACCCTGCAGGTAGTTTCATGAGTTACAGCCCTGCTTTCCCCATTTTTATTCTAGTTTCATGAGTTACAGCCGTGCTTTATGTTGTTCATCTATAGCTTTGTTAGACGATTTTGGACTTAAGAGCATTTTCAGAATGTAATTTGGAGGTCTATGGTAGATTAAGTCTTGAATAGGCAAAACTGGAAATGTGGCGTTTTCCAATCAGCATCGAAAATATTGATATCGGGGTCGAAATGGAATTCCAAAAATCGAAGCAGCTCTGTTGTGTCATCTATAACTTATGTGCAAATATTAGGTCATCCGTACGAGGTTTGATTGGTTTTGGTATTGTTTGTAGAATTCGGAAGTTTGGAAATCCTTAGGGTTGAAGCCAAGGGTGATTTGGTGTATTGATAATGTTTTGAGTGCTCCACATGTTGGAATAAGTTTGAATGGAGTTCGGTGAATTTTTGTCATGTTTGGTTGAGGTATCGAGGGACTTGGGACAATTTTGGAAGGCCCTCGGAATGTTTTGAACTCGAGAAAATATAGCAGGTGGTGCTTCTTCTATCATATCCATACCTGTGGATTAAGGACCGCAGGTGCAAGTTCCATAGCAGCAAAAAAGAGGTGCTGGTCCATGGAGGACTGTATGTGCGACTTGGCATACCGCATCTGCGATTCCGCAAGCGCAGTAAGGTGACCACAGATGCGAGGCTGGAAAGTTAAGTGAAATTTGCAGAAGTGGGTATTTTTTTCAGAAGTGGAAGCACTGGTGCACTTATGGGGTCGCAGGTGCAAAATCCCTAGGGCAGAAGGTATATAAAAGACCCTTCGCAAATTTTTGTCATTCTTGAATATTTCAACTCGGTTTTTGGAGGTTTTAGAGGGTTTTGGAGGGGGATTCAAGGGGAAAGTCGTTGTGATAATGTTTTCAAATCTAAAACTTGATTCTATGGTGATTTTCAGTTGATTAAGCATGAACATTGTGGGAATTAAGGGTGAAAATTTTGAAATTACGGCTTGGAACTTGAGAGTTAAAATTGGGAGATTGAGTGGTTAAATAAAGTTGAATTTTGAGAAATTTGGCGTGTATGGATTCATGAAAGGATAAGGATTCTTGTTTTATGATTTTTGTTGGATTTTGCGATGTAGGCCCGGGGGTTAGGTTTGGCCAATTTCGGGAGCTTTTATTTAAATTGATATTTTTCGCATGGGCTTTGTTCCTTTAGCGTGTATTAATGACGTGATGCAGATTTTGGTTAGATTCGGAGTATTTGGAGGCTAAGACAAGAGGCAAGGGCATCGTGGATTAGAGGTTCGTCTAGTTTAAAGTAAGTAATTACTGTAAGTCTTGTCTCGGAGGTATGAAACCCCAGAATTCATATCGTTTCACTACTTTGATGTGACACACACGCTAGATGACGAGCGTGGGGGCGTGTACCATTGGAAATTGTGACTAATTTCATCCACTACGACTATCAAGTCGCATATTTGACTAAAAACTATTTGATACTATTGTGCTTTGGAAAGTTTTACTATATTTTGGTCTAAATGTCATACTTGGGCTTCGTGCCAAGCTATTTGGACTCTTAGGGGCATTTTACTAGTATTTCTAACTTTTTAGATTTAATATTAATACTCAGTCATACTATGTCTTACTAATTTCATCACTCAGCCTTATTTACTGCGTTTTGGATACTATAAATGATATTTTGGGCTGAGCGCCCTGCTTTACTGTTAGCCCGAGTGGCTTGAGGTATTTCTTATAGAGTGAGGCCGAGGGCCTGTATTGTTAGGATATCATGGGATCTGGCTGCGCGAGAATATGTTGTCTTTATTTGTGATATACGAGAGACCGAGAGCCTGATTTATTATGCCACGAGATGGCTTGTTATAGTTCTTGGGATGTAAGAGCCCCCTCCGGAGTCTTAACACCCCAGTATGCGCAGATACCCAGAGTGAGTGATATGATATTGCTCGAGGGGCTGATCTTAATTTATGTTGTGGCGAGAGACTGGTTATGAGTGATTGTGAGGTTGCCCGAGGGGTGGTTCTGATTGATATTATGTATGAGGGGTGGTATATGATACATGTCTTGCCCAATGAGCTATTTATGATTTTTATCATTCTTACTCCAAACTTCATTGGATCTCTGTTGAAACGATTAGAAAGACATTATCAAAGGATTTTTACTGAAATTTGGATTTTTAACGAGATAATTTGATTTCTATACCATTTTGGAAACATAATGTACTTATTGTGGTGCTATGACGTGGATTTATGTGTATTTCTTAATGCACAGTGTTTATTTACTTATTTTACATACTAAGTTGGTATACTCACATTACTCGTTGCACCTTATGTGCAGATCCAGGAGTTGCGGGTCGGGATAACAAACGATGATCTTTGATCCAGCGAGTCTTTCGGAGTCGGAAAGATAGCCGCATGGCATTCGCAACCTTGTTTTTCTCCTTCATATCTTCCGTAAACTATATTAGTATTTCCCAAACTGTAATAGTCTTCGTTGCGAATCAGACATTAGTAGATGGTAGCGACTTGTGACACCACGATATCGGCCTTGTGTTTCTTCCCCCACTTGATTTAGACTCTTGTTATGAGATTTTATTTAATTAATATCTTAAGACATCCTTATTTTGAAATATCAATTTGATTCGGGATTGTGTCGGGTGGCCTAGTTTCAGAACATGCGTCATCACGACCAGATTAGTTTCTGGGTCGTGACATAAACACGGCTCTCAAACATTGTATGGCTTCATAGTGGATGATACTGCATGAGAATAAAAGATCCTCAATTTATATATGTCCAAACATTTTTCCTATATGAATAGAGACAAGCCAATTATGAAAAAATTATATTTTTCTGTTTAAAAAAAAATTTAATTATAATAAATATATTATCCTTTTGTTCATTAGATAAAAAAACTAAATATGACACGAAAATCAAGACAACTCCTAACACATGTAACATTGAATTGCAAGACCCTAAGACGTACCATCAAGTAATTTGACCTTTGTTTGCTTATTCTTTCCCCTTATTTTCCTATATAACAGCTTCACTCTCTTGACAAGATCTTGAGCACTGTCGAAGAAGTGCTAATTTTGAGAATCGACAAATCACTAAATACAGCAAAGATCTTCGTTAGAAAACAGAAATGCCAACGTCAGGCACATAAAATTCTCCCATGATCAGAATATGCGCCTCCAGGGTGTAGTATACCAATTATGATTTTATACGTAGGAGTATACTCAACACTTCAAAAGTGACATTTTTCAACAACTTGAAATAAAAATCCCTCTATCTTTGGTAATTTTCTATCGAAGAAACGAAGGTCAAGTTTAGGATCGAAATAACTATGTGTCATGCAGAAACTAGTAAAGTAAACTCTAAATGATAATAAATTAGATATCAAAAGAACTATATCAAAAGTGACACAAAATATTTAATGTGGTTCAGTGAAATAACCTACATATACGTCGGAGATGAGTAATTCACTAGTAAAAACAGAATACAAAATATTGAGATAATCTCACAAAGAGGCAAATACAAGTGGAACACTAACACTTATTCCAAAAAAGTTCTCCCCCTAAATAGGACTCTCAAACATTGTGGATATTGTTGAATGAGAAGGAAGGATCCTCAATTTATAAAAGTCTAAAATAGTTTCTTACAAGAAAAGGACTAGCAAAACATGAGAGAATTATATTTTTCTTTTTATATAAGGAAAAATCAATTATGGTATTAATGTGTTTCTCTTCTGTCAAGGAATAGGCGAACCAAATATGATAAGGAAATCAGGACAACACCTAACTATTCTTCCCTCCCTCGGTCTGAATTTTTTAATAAAATAAACTTGATTCATCTTCTTCTCATAATCTTCAACATGTTGCATCTCCAAATATCTACCGCAAAGTTTTCCTCAACATGAGTAGTACTTCGGTCAAATTTCTCAAACAAAAATCATGATTACCGTAAAATCGGTTGTGACTAGAACTGAGGCCGCGAAGATGAACTTGTATTGAACCTCGCTTTGACACTATTTGTTAGGATCGAAATAATCAAGTATCTTGCATAAGCTAGTAAAGCTGTCACTGCCCAAATTTTCCTCCGTTAGGTACTGTGATGACACTTAGTCTTAGGGACTAGATAAGCCTAACTTTAACTGAAATAACAATAATATTTAACTAACATACAACAATTTTGAAATAGAAATCTATATAACAATTACAATCCTAAAACTGGTAGTACGAGTCATAATCTCTACAGTGTTTTCTAACAACTTCTAAATACAGCTATTTCGAGATATGGATGAACAATGTAAAAGAAACATCAAAGGGTGACTATGAAGCCTGCAAAAGCAGAAGCAGGTTTACCTTTAGTTTCTATAGAAAAATTCGCACAACTAGCTAACGAGAGACTGACTTTGAAATTCCAGGATCTGTACAAAAATATACAGATGTGTAGTATGAGTACATCACAGCGGTACCTACAAGTATCAAGACTAACCTTGATGGAGTAGTGACAAGGACCAGTTAAGATACCTACTAGACTAAATAACCTGAGCAAATATATGAGTAGAAATAACAGAGTACGATATCTATATAAAGATTACACTTAAAGAAAGCGGTAATAATAAGGTAATTGCAGTAAGAAAGAAAAACAACAACTAGTCGCGGAATACCATATGTACTAACATAGTAGAGTGAATGGGACATAGTTTTCTGATAATCATAGATAAAGGAAAGGCAAGTAGAAACTCAACAAAGACGACCGTTTCCACATTAGGTTTTAGCCAATAATCTCCAAGAGGTACCAAACCCCAAAATATTCGCAAATCATGGGTCCTAACTCTAGAACCCTAAACACTTGGCATCCAGTGCTTTCATTACAAATCTATAACTGCACTGATGACTCATGTGCCAATAGAGTCATTCTTACATATGAGTCAAGTAGACAAGTGTATGTAGAAATGATCAGTAACATCAAATTTAATCTTCTTAAACCGTTAGGGTAATTAACTATGTATATGTTTGTGTCGGTGTTCTATCACAATTCAGTCTAACCAATAAAAATTAGAAACAAGGAATGAGACATATGAAACATTTTCCATGAAATGTAAACGGTATAGCTTGCAGAGGATATGTACACCACTATACAAATATCATTAACAACAAAGCCCATAGTCCATCAAGTCATCACAAACAATTTCGACATAGCCTTCCCTATCTCGTCACACGTGCAATAATAAAGTAAATGTCTGTCTTGTCTCACCATACATGAATAGTAGTATTACCCCCTTGTCTCACCACATGCGCAAACACATTGATATTGCCTGCCTTATCATGCATATGTGCATAATCAACTGTAACAATATCACGATAGAAACCTCGTACAAAACAACCCCAACCACATGGTAGAAACCTCATGCACCACAAAATTGAGTACCAAAATACATTGACAATAACACAAGACTACGACAAGTAAATAAATTCAAGATCTTTTGATCATAAGGAAACGGTAGAACTAGTTTACATGGAATAACTAAAATGGATAATACTAGTCATAATAAGATAGCTCAACAAGGGAGAAAATAATATATAACAACTATCCCACAAAGTACAGTTCAATAGTAAGGGAGATGACACCAATCAATCATTCCAAATAAGGATAAGGAAAATAAGATATAGGATATCTATACTTTATTTAAGGTTGAGCAATTACGAAGGTGATTCAACAAATTCAATTAAGGATAAACAGCAGAAAGATAATCACAACCTCAATTAAGAATGAGCAATTACAGAAGAGATAACTACAATTTCAATTAAGAAGAAGCGATTAGGGAGGGATGGCATAACAATAGAAAAGGTAACAATTTCAGTTAAGTCATATAAGTCTCTGAAACGACCCAGATCGGTCGTTTTGAGTATTTGCACTTCGCTCGATAGTTTGGGGGCACGAGTAGCTCCGTATGATGTGTTAGGACACATGTGAAAACTTTCGGTTCATTCTCAATTGATTTGATATGTTTCAGAGTAATGTTTTGAAAGTCAAAAGTTTGATAGTTTATTAAGCTTGATTTGAGGTGTATTTCATCGTTTCTATATAATTATATGTGTTTTGAGGCCTCGAGTAGGTGCGTATTATGATATGGAACTTTTTGGTATGTTTAGATGGGGTCCCGAGGAGCTCAGGTGAGTTTCAGATAGGTTTGGGTTGTGTTGTGCTCATTTTTCTTATGTTTGGATATCGTTTCTTCAAGCATAAATGGTACCACATAGAACAAATGAGCTCCGGTTTTTATTTTTATTGAAGCATTAGATCCCTATCGTAATTACGTAGCCGTAAAATAAAGAATCGTCAAATTTTGACATCCTATGAGGATTATGATCATTTTACTAAGAATTGGGTTGCTTGATTTTTCTAATTAAAGCGTATTTAGAAATCTACATTATTTCCAAATAGTGAAACAAACATATCCCCTTCAATAAAAGGTCAAATGGTGTGATTCAAGAGCCTAATGTGACTAGAATTTTACAAGGAATTCATTGGAAGTATCAAAATTACGTTTCAAGATAATATGGAAGAAGAAACGAGGCAGAAAAGTGTTAAAATGAGGGTTTTGTGCAGTTACGATATTTTGAGTTGGGGATCTCGAAATTGGGCAATTTTTTGAGATGCTTTTCAGCATATAAGTTGAGGTAAGTTGTCTCTACTCGATTTTGGTTATATTTCATGAATCTATCTTTGATATTAGCTTTTGGTTAATGAATTTTCAAAAAAGAAATTAGGGGTTTTGGCCTAAATATCCATAATATAAAATTTTGAGTTTTGATCACAATTTCTGAGCTAGATTTGAGTGAAACTAGTATGGTTGAACTTGAAATTAAATGGGTTGGTAGATTTTATAAGTTTTTTTTGGTTTTTGAGGTGCAAGCCCGCGTTGGGTGTTTTGGCTAATTTTAGGATTTGGAATAAAGATTCAACCTTTTTCTATTATGATTAGTTCCTTTAACATTGTTTGATGTATTTGAGTTATTTTTGGTTAGTGTCGAGCTGTTTAGAGGTCGGAATGCGTGGGATAGCATTTTTTGGAGCATTGATTGCCCTGCTCGGCATTGGTATTGGCTTGTTCGAGGTAAGTAACTCTTCTAAGCTTAGAGCTGAGTGTACGAAACCCCGAACTACATCTTATGTGATTGGTTTTGATGTGACATGCATGCTAGGTGACGGGCATGCACCCTATGAATTGGGACTCTGTTGTTCCCATAGCCCTATATAATGGCTCTATTTTGTTGATATTTGTGTTTTCACCATGTGGTAAAGTATTTGTGCTATCAATCATGCTAAATATCATGTTTACGCTTCATGCTCATATTGTTTGTACCCACAGTGGTTATTTCTGGTTGTCATCATACTGATTTTAATTGATATTTTTGTACTCAGTCATATTCATGCATTTGTATCACATATAAGTCTCAATTGTTGTTATTGATACATCATATCATTTTTGTCGGGCTAGATTCATGACATTTTGTGCTCGTGATTGAGACTTGAGAGATTCATGACTGGGTCAGGCCGAGAGACTGAGTGAGAGTGACATTTTTGGATCAGACTGCACACTGCAACATATTTTATGTATTATACATCATGGGATCGGATGCACGCCACAAAAAAAATATTTATTATATTTATGTATATGGATCAGTATGCACAACGCAGTGATATATTAATTTTATATGTATAGAGATCGGGTTGAACATTGTAGTGATATTGGGTCAGGCTGCACGCCACATTGATATAGCACTTGAGCTAAAGGAACCCCTCTGGGGTCTGTACATTCCTAGTATGCATAGCCAACTCTATATATATGGATCGAGCTGCATGCCGCAACGGTTATTACATAGTGATGGGTGATTAAAAGTGCTGAGTATTGAGCTTTGTAGGAGAGGATGCGAGGTGATGGATTGGATATTCTGAGAGTATGAGTACATGTACCATCTCTTAAATACATGGAATTTACAGGCATACATGACATATATGCATAGAGATACATTTTTCTCATTCGAGATAGCATCACGTCATTCGTTACTTACTATACACATTGATATGTGGGTATGAAAAGGCACTTTATACTTGTTATTTGGAAAGAAAATGAGACATTTTATTTATCATGGAAAGGATATTTGAAAAAATTACAGTTTTCAAACGTACTCGTACTTTTTGCATTTTCGATAAGAGATTTGAGATTTTCTTTCATTGAAATATTTGAAAAGCATGACCATATTTTGGAATTGGGAACGAACTGAGTATTTTATTTATGAGATATCTTTTGCTTTAATTATATTATGTTGTTATGAAATTTCGTTGAAATACTGGCATTGGACCCGATCCTGTGTTAGCTCGTCACTGCTTTCAATCTAAAGTTAGGTCTATTACTTACTCATTACATGTGATCGGTTGTACTGATATTACACTTTTGCACATTGTGTGTAGATGTCGGTTAATATATTGTTTTTGTTGATGGTTGGGGGACTTGAAGATGTACCGGCATCCCTATTGTAGCTGCCTCCTTTGTTTGGGTAGCCTTTGCTTATAAAACTCTATTTGTGTATTTTTCAAATAGATTGTCTATTTGTTTCATTTTTGTTTTTAAACTCTATTCATAGAAGCTCATGATTTGTACTAGTAGTCGTTGGGAAATACATAAAATTTTGTAAATCACTTTTATTTAATTGTCTTGTTAATATAATTGAAATCGGATAATTAATAGTTGGATTACCTAGCAGGTCGGATTAGGTGTCATCACGACCAGTGGATTTGGGTCGTGACAGTTTGTATTAGAACCTTATTTTCATATGTACTACAAATCATGAGCAAGTGTCTAGTAGAGTCTTGCATATCAGTTTGATGAGGTCCATATCTATCATCGAAAGGATACAAGATATTTAAGATATATTACTCATCTTTCTTTCCTTATCATGCGACATTGATTTAGCGTGAAGCGTAGCTCTTTAAATTCTTGCCACACATGCATATGCGTGAGCACTCTATCATTTGTATATTGACAGTTTGTGATTCTATGAGAGAGGTGCGAGATGTAATTTTGTTATGCTAATGATATGCTAGTTTGGAGACTTGAGGCTGGGTTTTGACTGTGGTTTGAGCACAGAAATGTTGATTGTTTTAGCACATGTTTTTGGATATATATATATATATATATATATATATATATATATATATATATATATATATATATATATATATATATATATATATATATATATATATATATATATATATATATATATATATATATACGGCAAGATATGTTATATATATATTTATGTCTCGATAGATACATGATGAGTGATGTGACTGCAAGATATGTTCATATGGTTGAATGTGACAAGAAGGGTCTGCTTGGAGTGTAGAAAGAACTATTTGGTGCTTGATTTCCATCTTGGTTTGATATATAGTCCCGAGTTATAGGTGTCTTGAAGGGTATTGGTCCAAGTATGTGCATTGGGAGTTATGTTGTGTTTTGATCTGTGGCATTGGTCCAAGTGGCGGAGTCCGCTATATATAAGTTGATTTCACGATTTTGTGTTGTATTGGTTTCTGTTTGAGGTATACTTGTGAATGAGTTATATTTTTAAGAGGGTTGGATCGAGGATGACTTGAGGAAAGTAATCTAGGTACACTTTATGAGTATATGAGAATCACAGAGCGATTTCAGTTGTTATTGATGGAGGATGTAATGTGTATGGAGTAGGAATTTATTTTTTTTCATTAAGGTGAAGTTACTTCATTAGGTGTTGGAGTGGGCACCGGTCATTTGGTTTGTTTGGTCAGTCTAATTGAGATTTGAGCAGAGTGGAACACTCTCGAGAATAGTTCAAATACATTCAAAATTTGAACGTGGCAACTGGGAATCTTCATAATATGTATTTGGCTAGAAACTGAGATTTTTATGGGAGGATATCAAGACTTGTGGCATTTCTATATCATTATGAATTCTACATATCAATATCAAGAAGGTGAAGGTAGTGGCTTTATATTCGCAGAAGGTCTCTTTCAGAGTGAGTATCTCGATTGTGGTACTTTTGGGGTGATAAAGAGAGCATTCAATGGCTTATGAGACTTAGGGTGGTGTGGTTTATTCTTGGGTCTCATATGGTGAGTCTTTGTTGACAATGTTGGTATTATGGCAAAGAGAAGTATCAATTTGAAGGCAATTTAGAAGGAACTAGAATAAATAGGAAAACTTGGTAATAGGTTTGAGCGGCATGGTAATGGATGCGATTGGCTCTTTTGGTCCTTATAAGGTAGTGAGTTTCTACAGGTGCTTTGTAGCGGTACTTTTGAGTTTTGGTCACCTGTGTGACTTGGTTTAGTTAGAAAGATTCAGTTATGATGGTTTGGTTATGTGCAAATGGGTGTCGGAGAGTTCTGGATGGTTTCTACCAAGGTTTGAGATATATATTTTCTACTAGCGTGAGAAGCATGTAATGTATAGTGATTTTATCTAGATGAAATCCAATGGAAAGGTCTTGGCTAATTGAATACGTAGTTACTTGTGACTCAGAGTGGATTACGAAGTCCTCGTACTTTTCTCAGATGACATAGTATATGCGGTGTGATGTGTAGGATTGAGATTTTCATGTGGAAGATCACGGTTTAGTTTTGAAGGGAAGGTCATGAGTCTTTAGGCAACACAGACAATTTTACATGACTAGGTAAATAACATTACTATTTGGTATAGCTTGATGAGAGTATACATTTCATAAGGGGGGATGTGTTTTGATTTATAGATATTTCATTGGTATTGCGGCCCTCTCCTAGTTGATCAACTGTTGGTGTTCAAATTTTGCTTTGTGGCACAGAAGAATTATTAAATTATTCCTCATGGCATGACCTTTTATCAGAGATGTTTTATCCATTCAAGCGGTGGAGTTGGGATAATATATGGGGATTCATGTGGTCTATGGATTAGGAGACTGTGAGCTCTCAAGAGTAGATTGTTGCATGGTTGCGGACTGCAAAGTGTGGATGAAGCTAGCTAGATGATAGTATATGTTATGATTCAGTCATTGTGGATTTTTGAAGGATCATTTATCTATTTCTGGGTGACCAGAGTTGATTTGGGGGTCCATTAGTAGGTCCAATTAGGATGTGTATTCTACACTAAGTCAAATTGTTGGCTCCATACTGCTATGGCTAAGCCATGTTCCATTTGGTTGTTGTTGAGCTTATTTGTGTTCAAAAATGATCTATGAGTAACTCTTCTATCCCAAGAGGAGTTGCGATTCATTGGTTATATACACACATGGTGCGGTTCTATTTGAGCTTTATAGAAGAATTTGAGCGAGATGAGTATTTGGGTATTGCATTATTGATTGTGTGTTGACCATGTTGTTTTCTAATTGTGGTATTGTGTTATTTGCTCTCCGTTGTTATGGTAATGCACTTTGGGTGCTTGATGTCAAATTTTTCATGGTTATTGATTTTGAGCAAGGTGAATCGAGGTACATATTATCGACCAACGTTTGGACAGGTCACGTATTTGAGTTATGTTGAGACATGATCCGTTGTGTTAGATTCGTCTGTTTTGGTTATTCTTTGTATGATTGGTTCTTAGCATTGCTTTGTGGCGGTACTTGTGGAGCTTGTGAGATAGTTCCTTCGGCTGAGTTATTTTCCATGATCGATTACATTTGTAATGTTGCTTATTGGTGCACATATTGCACGAGTTACGACTTTTGACTTCATTAATGTGTCATGTCACTAGAGTGATTATGTTAGATGGGATGAGGCCGTCGTACCTAGAATGCATGCTATCGGATCAGACTGCGGTATATTTGGAAGGATATTGATGCTGCTTGGCTTAGGAATGTGCTATAGTTCCTATCAAAGGAGAGGGAGTTCTACAACTTGTTAGTCTAATGAATGATTATGAGTTTATGCGTGTTTCTTTCATAGTTCGCATTATATGAAAGTTTTAGAATGAGTCTATGTTTAATAAGTGGTTTATTACCGGTATTGGGTTGTTTTGAATAGCTATTATGATTACTCTGAGTATTTAAGTTATATAGTATATCATGTGATTTCATAGTGAGTTATGACTATGGCTTGATATAGTTTGGTCAAACTTATACAATGCGTAGATACGAGATTCTGATCTTATAGAAATTTTTTGAAGTGGAAATTGAATTCAAAGGCTTATGGGCTAGGCTGCATTAATACATTTCAGTCATGTCGTGTAATCAGATCTATACGAGATAGGGTGATGTGGGATCACCCCTAGGTACGCGCATACTGAGGTTACACGACGATTTGATGGATTTTAAAACAACTCTGGGCACGTTCGAGGATGAACATACATTTAAGGGGGGAGAATGTAATGACCCAATCGGTCGTTTTGTGCATTTACACTTTGCTCGGTAGTTTGGGGGCACGAGTAACTCCGTATGATGTATTAAGAACTATTTGAAAATTTTGGATTCATTACGAGTTGATTTGATATTTTTCAGCGCGAGTAATTAGAAGTCGAATGTTCGAAATTTCATTAAGATTTATTTGAGGTTCAATTAATCGTTTTGATATTGTTATGTGTGATTTGAGCACTCGACTAGGTGCGTATTATGATATGGATCTTTTTGGTATGTTTAGAGAGGGTCCCGAGGAGCTCAGATGAGTGTTGGATAGGTTTGGGTTGTGTTGCGCTCGTTTTTCTTATATTTCGACGTCGTTTTTTCAAGCATAAATGGTACCACATTGAACAAATGAGCTCCGATTTTTTCTTTATTTGGGAATTACATCCATATCGTAATTATATATCCATAGAAAAAAGAATCATCAAATCTGGTCGTCGTATGAGGATTTTATGATCATTTTACTAAGAATTGGGTTTGTAGATTTTTCAGATTAATTACGAAATTGCAATTAGTGCGTATTTAAAAATATGCACTATTTACAAATATTGAAACCAACATATATCCTTCAATATAAGGTCAAATAGAGTGATTCAAGAGCCTAACTTGGCTGAAATTTCCCAAGAAATCCATTTGAGGTATCAGAATTAGTTTTCGAGACATTATGAAACAAAAAATGAGGCATAACAGTCTTATAACGAGGGTTTTGTGCATTTAACATATTTTGAGTTGGGGAGTTCGAAATTGGGCGATTTTTTGAGGCACTTTTCAGAATATAAACTGGGGTAAGTGTTCTCTACTCGGTTTTGGTTATATTTTATGAATATATTTTTGATTTTAGCTATTGGTTAATGAATTTTAAAGAAGAAATTGGAGGGTTTTGGGCTAAAGTTCCATAATATGAATTTTTGAGTTTTGAACACCAATTTGGAGTCGGATTTGAGTGAAACTAGTATGGTTGAACTCTTAGTTGAATGGGTTAGCAGATTTTGTGAGTATTTCGGGTTCCGAGGTGCGGGCCCGGGTTGGCCTTATTTGGACGATTTTGGGCTTTTGGTTAAAGATTCGACCTTTTTTCGATTGGGATTATTTCCTTTAGCATTTTTTGATGTATTTCAGTTATTTTGGTTAGTTCGAGCAGTTTGGAGCGCATGGGATGGCATTGTTAGAGCATCTCTTGGCCTGCTCGGCATTGGTATTAGCTTGTTCTAGGTAAATAACTCTTCTAAGCTTAGTAGTGAGGATATGAAACCCCGAACTAAGTGTTATGTAATTGGTTTTAAGGTGACGCACATGCTAGGTGACGCACGTGTGGGCGTGCACCCTATAAAATCGAAATCTATTCTTCCCATGGCCTTATATAATGTACCTATATTTTTGGATTTTTGTGTTTTCACCATGTGTTAATATAATTAAGCTATCAATCATGCTAAATATCATGTTTAGGCTTCATGCTGATATTGTTTGTACCCGTAGTTGTTATTTCTGGTAGTCATCTCACTGATTTCAATTGATATTTTTGTACTCAGTCATATTCATGCATTCATATCGTATCTCAGTCTCAGTTGTTATTGATACATCATTTCATTGTTGTCGGGATAGATTCATGACATTGTGTGCCTTTGAGTGAGACTAGAGAGACTCATGATTGGGTGAGGCCGAGGGCCTTAGTGAGAGTGACATTTTATGATCGAGTTGTACGCCGCATCATATTAGATCTATTATACTTTATAGGATCGGCTGCACACAAAAACGAGATATTGGGTTGCGCTGCATGCCGTAGCGATATATTGATTGAATATGTATATGGATTGGATTTCACGGCGCAGCGATATATAGATCGGGCTGCACGACGCAGTGAAATTGAATCGGGCTGCACGCCACAGTGATATAGTACTTAGGCTGAAGGAGCTGCTCCAGAGTCTGTACACCCTAGTGAGCGTAGTCGAATATATATATATATATATATATATATAAGGAATACATATGTTTAGGTGCGATCACAACTAGTAGATTTTGGGCTAGAACTCAGTCAATTAGGCAATAAGAGTGGATCATGAAGCAACTAGTTCCAATTAAAGTATGTACAGGTGGAACTAGTAACAAAAAACTTAATCATAATAACACAAGTAATTGTGGAGCTGCAAGCGTATGTACAGATGAAGTAGCTACAAGCGTCCAACTCTTAGTTTATACTACACGAATGTGATTGTGGAGCTGCAAACGTGAAGAATAAATAATTACTCCTCCAAAATAACACTATGTGAACGCGGCGTAAGTAACACATATGCGATTACGGAAACCAGATGACCAAAAACAGCAGTGCAAAATAGAATAAATGGCATGTAGCCCATCCGAAATACACCCGAGGCCCTTGGGACCCCATCTAAGCATACCAACAAGTAGCACAAACTCGCTCGAGATCTCAAATCACATCAAACAATGCCGAAACTACAAATCGCACCAAGAATCGAATTTATGAACTTTCAAATCTTTCAACTTCTAAAACTCGCGCCGAAACCTATCAAATCATCCCGGGATGACGTTAAATTTTGCAGGCAAGTCCTAAATGACACAAGGGATCTGTTCAAACTCTTCAAATTATATTCTAACCTCTATATCACAAAATCAAGTATTGGTCAAACCATTCTACCTTCCAAACTTCAACTTTTCCAACTTTCACCATAATGCATCAAATTAGCTTACAGGCCTCCAAATCCAAATCCAGGCGCAACCTAATTCACAATCACTATACAAAACTGTTGAAATCACCAAAACCTTATTCCGGAGACGTTTATACAAAAGTTAAATTCTGGTCAACTCTTACCTCTTAAGCTTCCAAATCTAGAATCCTTCTTCCAATTTGAGTCTTAATCATCTGGTAACTGAACTCGACTGCACACACAAGTCATAGCACATAATATGAAGCTGCTCAAGACCTTATGCCAGCGAATGAGACTTAAATTCTCAGAATGACCATGGGGTCGTTGCAAAAGCAAATTTTGAACGATAGTAAATCAGATAGCAAAAGAGAAATATACCGAAAGAGACACAAACGTTTAACGTGGTTCAATCCATTGACCTACATCCATGATGGAGATGAGAAATCAAATATATAAAAAAGAGTACATAAATATTGAGATAATAACCCGATAAAGAGGCAAATACAAGTGACAAACTAACATTTATCCCGAAAAATGCTCCCTCTAAACAAGACTCTCAAACCCCTTATGGCTGCATTGTGGATGTTACTAAATGAGAAAGAAGGATTCTAAATTTATAGAACTCTAAAATATTTTTCTAGAAGAAAAAAACTACCCAAACATAGAAGAATCATATTTTCCTTTTCATACAAGGAAAAATCAATTATTATAATATATTTTTATTTTTTCAAGAAATAGAAAAATCAAATATGATAAGAAAAACAAAACGATACCTAACACAAGTGTGGTATGAGGGGAGAGTGTTAGTATAAATACTTTGTGCTCACTAATTATGTAAGAGTTTCAAAGTGACTCATAGTGTTATGAAACACAAAACTCAATATTTTACATATTTGGGTTAGATACTTAGATTCCTTCGGATGATAATACAACCAAATTTTAATAATATTGTTGGGATAAAACTTAACAAGTCCTCATGCATAAGTTAATGATAAGAATGGACATTTGGCCTAACTCAACCCCAAAAGCTAGCTTATGAGGTGAGGATTGCCCAAGCCATATAAGGAGACCAAGGACCTCAAATCCCTCCGATGTGGGACAACTCAACACCCCCCATCACGCCCAGATCTCTGGAGCGTGGACAACACAAATGGGGGCCCAACATCGGCAACAATAATTGGGATGGGCCTGGCTCTGATACCATGTAAATGTTGAGATTAATCGATGAAATCACAGAGAAATTAGAGAGAGAAAGTAGAGAGAAGGGAGAGAGTTTTGAGAGAACCGAAGAGTCGGTTATTGGAAAAAGAGAGAAATGAAAGTGTGTCTCGAAGTTTCCTACCTACCCCTATACAAATATACATACTATACAAAATATCAACCAACCGGACCGGGTCGAGTATTGGGTCAAATGACCCGGGCTCAGTTATGGCCCAATAAGCTCATGAGTGTTAGTGGCCCAACACATGAGCCCAAAGTATTTATCATCACTGCCCATTATACACTCTATATACATCAAATATACCAAACCAATATACAATTACATAACTATTGAAATGGCTTAGAAGCCATGTAGTCTTGTAATTCAACAACCCCCCCCCCCCTCAAGTTGGAGGGGGACACCACCTTCAACTTGGATAGCAGCGGATGTAGAGCAGTGCCAGTTAAAGGCTTGGTGAGCAAATCAGCCAGCTCCCGAGAAGTAGAGACATGGAACAACTTGATAAAACCTGAATTGACCTGATCACGCACAAAGTGACAGTCCACCTCTATATGCTTTGTGCGTTCATGAAAAACAGGATTAGTAGCAATGTGTATTGCAGATTGACTATCACAGTAGACAGAAATAGGACGAGAAAGAGAAACACCAAGATCAGATAACAAGCGAGATAACCAAGAAAGCTCAGCCACAAGTTTGCTTAAAGCCCGATACTCAACCTCAGCAGATGACAAAGATACAACAGGTTGTTTCTTAGATTTCCAGCTTATCAAAGAACCACCCAGAAGAACAGAAAATCCAGTAACAGACCTTCGGGTATCAGGGCAAGCAGCCCAATCACTGTCAGAATAACCACTCAAAGAAAAATCATCATTGGCAGAGTAGAAGAGACAAATAGAGGCAGTGCCTTTAAGATATCGCAACACATGTAGAGCAGCATTCATAAGAGGTATTCGGGGACATTTGAGAAACTGACTTAAATGTTGTACAGCAAAGCATATATCAGGTCTGGTATGTGTCAAAATAAAAGCTTACCCACCAAACTCCTAAATTGGTCAGGAGAGGGTAATGGGTCACCACAATCAGCAAGAAGTTTGACATTTATATCTAAAGGGCAAACAACAGAAGAAACACCAGAATAGTCAAACTGATGCAACAGGTCAGAAATATATTTCTGCTGATTGAGGATCATTCCACCAGGAACATGAGACATCTGAATCCCCAAGAAATAATGCAAGGACCCAAGGTCCTTGATTTTAAACTGATCATCAAGAAACAGTTTCAGAGCAGAGATTTCATCATTGTCTTCACCAGTGATAATAATATCATCCACATACACTGCCAGAATAACTAAAGATCCAGATTTGCCTTTGATGAATAAAGAATAATCATTCAAAGAGTGTTTATATCCTCTGAGAGAAAGAGCATGAGACAACTTGGCATACCATTGTCTGGAAGCCTGTCTCAGCCCATAAAGAGATTTTTTAAGTTTGCAAACCAGAGGAGAAGAAACAGAATCAGAAACAGAAGTAGATACAGCTAAACCAGGAGGCAATTTCATGTACACCTCCTCATCCAAATCACCATGTAAAAAAGCATTATTGACATCCAATTGAAATAAATTCCAATTCCTTTTCACAGCAACAGCAATCAAACATTTAACAGTACACATTTTGACCACAGGAGAAAAAGTTTCTGTGAAATCAGCCCCTTCAACTTGAGTATCTCCCCTAACCACAAGTCTGGCCTTATACCTTTCAATGGAACCATCAGCCTTGTACTTTATTTTATAAACCCACTTACAACCAATTGGCTTCTTACCAGGAGGAAGATGGACAACATCCCAAGTTTGGTTTGTGTCCAAGGCCTCAAATTCCTTTATCATGGCTTCCTGCCAAGCTGGAACTGAAGCTGCCTGAGAGTAATATAGTGGTTCAGATTCCAAGGAGGAAGAAGAAGAGCCAGAGAAGGCTGGAAGTTGACATAGATAGTCCTTAAGATAGGATGGAGGATGATGAGTTCTGGTAGATTTTCTGAGGACAGGAGTAGAAGAGGAAGAGGGCAGAATGGGAGGAGAAGGTGGAGGGATAGAATAAAATTGATCAAAGTTGACTCTTTGTTTGAAAGAAGAATAAGTATTAGGCATTGCAGCCTTATTAGAGTCAACTGGCTTCCTGTTAGAGTAGGCATTAAAAGATACAGAATCCGGATTAAAATGAGAGGGAGACTGAATATGCCTTTGTTTCTCATCATTCAGGAGGATATTATACACATTGTCAAGGTTTGGAGGGGGCTGCATCATCAGAATATTGCTCCTCACCTCGATGTAAGTGTCATTGAGGCCCATTAAAAATTGAAACACTTTAGAATCATCATTTTCCTTTACAATACCTTCCTTAGCAGCACACACACATCTTTGACCATGGTTCACACACATAGATTCAATTTCATCCCATAAACCTTTAAGTTTATTAAAATATGATGCTATATGAAGGGACCCTTGAGAAGTGTTACACAGCTCTCTTTTTAATTCATAAATTTTGGTCCTATTAGCAGTACCATAACGTGCCTGAAGTTGTGACCATATACTTTCAGCAGTATCAGAATAATGCACAGACTCACCAATCGCAGGAGAAATAGAAGCAGTTAACCATAAAATTACCATACTATTAAACATGTCCCATAATCTCTGTTGAGCAGCATTAGTAGCTGGTCGAGGACAAGTTCCATCTATAAAGCCAATTTTATTTTTAGCAGTCAAAGCAACAATCATTTTTCTTCTCCATCCCCCAAAACCATCACCTGAGAAGGGTGTGGGGACGAGAGATACCCCGGGAACATCGGAGGAGTATAGAAATAAGGGACTTGAAGAGTCCAAAAGACCAGTGTTGGTGGTACTAGTATTGGTGTTAGCAGCCAACAGATTCAGCAACCAAAATGTAACAAATCAAATAGCCACACATAAAACCAAATATTCAAACACAAAACCAAAATCGATATACACAAACCAGATGCACAATTTCTAAACCAAAGTTACCCTCCTTCTTCGCTACCGGAAGAAGATCGGCCTTCAAATAGCAGTGAAAACCCTAGGTATGAAACCCTAGGTTTAGACGTCGATTCAGTCACCGAAAAACCGAGAAACGATGTCGGAAATTTACCCAAACACCCACAAGATGAGAATCGGACCACCGGAAGACGGTAAACCAGCAAGTCAAAACCACCAAAAACCCTAGATACCGATAACTCACCAGAAATCACCAAAACCGATCAAAACGTTGTTAAAACGTTGAGGTTAAGAGGATTCACCCGGATATTATGGTGTAAAACACTTTTGAAGTATGTCCGATCAAAAACTGAATCATCACAGACCATTCGATCTCAGAAAAATCGTCAAAAATCGTCAAACAAACGTTCAAAAGTGATACCGATATGCGAATAAACATGATCGGATCGTTGTAACAAACAACTGTCTCTTCTATTAACTCAACAATTAATAAAGTTGATTTTAAAGACAATAAATTAGACGACAAAATAAAAAATAAATGATAAGAAAATATGAGGTTTTGGTCAAGTAACCTACATATGAACAACAAAAATAAGACAGACTATAATAATATCGAGAGAAAATACTTCCTCAATAAATTTCTTTTAAGGACAACATTTTGAATGCTATATTTGTGTTTTTCTGTGAAAAAAGGATCATTAATTTATCTATGTCACAATTTCTTTCACCAAAAAAGGGATCTACCAAATAAAAAATTTATTTATATCTTTTTTTTAGTAAAAGCAAAATGAATCATGGTAAACTCTTTTTGTTCCTTCAAGAAAAGGTAAAATCCAAATATGCAAAGAAAATTAGGATGAATTCGTAACAAAGTTTAGTTTCACAATCGCTATCTCTATATCTAATGTGCTGCTCTAGTCTTCTCACTCAACCCAACCCATCGAGCTTCTCTGATTGTTCTTCTCTCTCTTTGATCAATCCAATAGAGCCACTAATAACTTGCTCTAGGTCAACTGCTTAATTAGCATGGTAAGCCCAGAGTCTGATGTAGTTTATAATAACGGGTTTAATTTAACTCATAATTTTTTATGCGGAACATATATTTATATGCAAAAATTCATTAAAATCGTAAATAAATTGTAAATATAAACCCATAAATTTAATTATAAAATGAGTTTATTATTAAAAACCTTAAATGTTAAATACAAAAAATTAAATTTTAAATCTGCCTTTAGTTAAGCCTAATTTCTCTCTCCCTGGTCCCTACTTTGGATTCATTCTCCAGCCTACTAACTCCGCTCTCTCCCTCTGCTTTAGTTATATATAAATATGAAGAAATATTCAAAATCGATGCCTAAGACACTAGAACAAAATAACACATGTGGAAGAATGTTATAAATACTATTATCAGTAATTAGTTGAGTAAAGCTTTCTATAGTAACTAATTATAACATTCTGATGCGGATCCAAGATTTTAAGATGATGAATACACTATTGTGAAGAAGTGAATTTGGAATATGTATTTGATGTATTTAACTTTAGTCTCTTACCATGAACTCACTACACTTTTGAAATTATAGGTTCAAAATTATTTTTATTTTTTTTGAAATTTTAGTGATTTTTTACATATATACTACACTCCATGCCAAAAACTAGACCGCCTAAAATGATATTTGACCATAATTTTCACTTGTAGAGGTTCACCCAATAATTATGCACCATAGAAAACTTTAAGTAAAGATGCACACACATATATTTAAGTAATTTCAAGAAAATATAACATTATTATGCATGACTTACGGAATCATGGATTCACGTGAACCCATAAGCTTTAACCTAGATATGCCCTTGATTCTGACCCACAGTACATTACTTCAAGGTAATGCTCAAATTATTTCATTAGGAGAATTAATGAGAATAAAAATAGTTACTCCATCTGTTTTAATTTATATGATGTTATTCGGATCTCGACTGTCAAACGAATTATACTTTAAGCGCAAATTTTTCATTTATTTTGTAAAGAGTTGAAATTAATAATGATTGTGATTTATAGCATTTTTTACATAGTTTTAAAGTATGTAAATTCTATTTAGACAAGTATCAAGACCCCAAGCGTACTGGTTATGATAGTGCCTATCGCAGTACTAGGCCATCCGAAGCAACACAAACAATATAAAGGTCTTTTTTAATTTCATTTTCTAAATCAGATATCTCAAATGTTTCATTTTTAATATATATCAAGTATGCGAAAAAAGACAAATACGTAAGTACATCACCTAGCCCGATCCTGGTTTTACTAGTCATAAGCCACTAAATACAACACAACACTATATGTTTAATACAAGATAATTTTGAAATATAAAATACTAAGGATAGGAAGGTAAAAAGTAGAGCTGTGAGCGCTATGCAGCTACCTTGCAATCTCCAAATAGTACTCTGAAGGCAACAAATAACTCTCATTCATAGGCTCTGGCACCTGGATCTGCACACAAGGTGCATGGAGTAACGTTAGTACTCCAAATCAGTAAGTAAGAAAAATAAAAAAAGGTTAAGTGCAGTGACAGACATTTAAAAATATATACATACTCTATCAAGAATCTCAATAGAAATATCAAAGTCAAAATCTATAATTCAATAACTGAATATCTCATAAAAACTCTAGTTTCGGTTGAAGTTCTTTAAAATATTTGTTCAATATTTTACAATAGAGGCTCAATATTAAAGAAGAGTGAAAACAATAATTTTATAAATAAGCCCCTCGGGCAAAGTATCACTCATAAGTATAGCCCCTTGGGCAAGATTCTTAGTCACTCGTGACTCAACTCTCGTCAATCAGTACTCACATTCAGCAACTCCACTCAATAAGTATCTCATAATAGTAATCGACGTAGCGTGCAACCTAATCCGTATGTATATATAGTCGACTACGCTCATTGGGGTGTAATGACTCTAGATGGGATCTTACAACTCAGGCGCTATATCGTTATGGTGTGCAACTCAATCTAACATATCGCTGCAGCATGCAGCCCGATCCATAAATACATGTAATCCTCACCATTAGGTCCTCGAACTTTCTATTAATCATTAACCTTACAACCACTCATGCATTTTAGTAAAAATCAGGGAACTCAGCCTAAACAATTTTCATATTTTTGAAAGGAAAGTAGTGAAATTGAATAAAATAATAAACAAATAAAATTCATGACTGAGGATATTCTTTCAAATCAAAATAGTTTAAGGAAAGTAGTAAAATATCCCTAAGGGCCAAAATAGTTCGGCACATGGCCCCAAATATGGTATTCAATCAAAGTTAACACATTTGTTTCTAAAATACATGGATATTATATGAAGTGTAGTAGAATATGCTACTCTATAGTCATCACGGGATGGACTAAGTCACAATCCCTATGGGTACACACCAACATGCCTGTTACCTAGCATGTGTCTTACCTCATTTATCAAAACAATATGAAATTTCGAGATTTCATACCCTCGGGTCTAGCTTTACAATCGTTACTTACCTCAAATCGGATGAAAATCTACTCTGCAATATCCTTTCCTCTCGACCAGGCCTCAAATCATCACGAATTTATCCAAAATTGGAATTGTAACATCAATACAAGCCAAAGGGACAAAGCCCATGCAAAAAGTATCACATTAAACTCAAAGCCCCGAAATTGGTCAAACTTGACCCTCAAGCCTACGTCTCAAATTCTGATAAAAATCATAAGATTAGAGTCCTTATCCTCTTACGGGTTTATACATACCAAAAATATCAAAATCGGACCTCAAATAACCTTTCAAATCCCAAATTTTATCTCTCCAATTTCAAGCCTTAATTTCTAATTCTTCACCTTTAATCTCTTAACAATAAACTGAAATTCACCGTAGATACAAGTATTAAGTTAAAAAATCTAACCTTAACAAGAATCCCCTTGATTTCCTCTTCAAAACCCTCCAAAAGCTCCAATCCCGTCTAAAAATTTGTGAAAATGGGCAAAAATTCGCGAAGGAATGCTTATATAGTTTCTATACAGGCATTTCTACACATGCGCGACCACACTTGTGGTCCAACAGCTCATACCTGTGGGAAATAACTTATCCCCCCAAAACTGCTTCTGTGGTCAATTACCCACACCTGCGTCCTTACAGGTACGCTCACCTCGCTACATCTGCGGTTCTGTCCTTTTCAACCTTGGACGCATCTGCGACCCTTACTTCGCTTTTGCGGGCTTGCACATGCGGTCCCCAATCCGAAGGTGCGATTATGATAGGAATATCAGCTGAAGCTGCTCAATCTCAATTCCAATCTTTTTGACAACCTTCCAAAATCATGACGAGGCCCCCAAGGCCTCAACAAAGAATACGAACAAGTCACATATCATAATTCAAATCATACCAACACACGGAATACTCAAAACAACATCAGAACACCAAATCACCATTGGAACACCAAATCACCATCGGATTCAAGCCTAATGATTTTCAAACTTCCGAATTCAGCAATCGATCCAAAAACCTATCAAACCTTATCCGAATGACCTGAAATTTTGCACACACATCAACAAAGTAGACATTGGACCTTCACAAACGACACAACATACTTACTCCAATTTTTGAAATTTCGGTCCGATCAGGATATCAAGATTTCACTGCCAACAGAAAAATGTCAAATTTTTAATTTTGCCAATTCAAGCCTAAATCTACCACAGACCTCTAAATTACATTTCGGATACGCTGCTAAGTTCCAGATCACCTAATGAAGGTATCCGAAAAATAAAAATCAAATTTCGAGATCATTTACTCACAAGTCAACTTCCAAATGACTTTTCCAACTAAAGCTTCCAAATAAGAGACTGAGTGTCTCATTTTACTCCAAGATCAGTTCGAACAAAGAACGATCAATACAATAATAAGAAATATAGCTGAACAACACATAAGGAAGTAGAAACGGGGAGAACGAGACTGTGGCTCATGAAACGATCGGCCGAATCGTTACAAAAAACTTAAAAATTTTTTGTCCAAATGCACTGTCAAAATTAAAAAGCTTGAATTTCAAAAAGCGAAACGTGTAATATAAAATAAGACAAATGGTGTAAAAGGGTTTCGAAAGTTAAGGAGTGATAGATGATCATCTCTTCATCATCACAATGACTATGATGAGTTCCCTTTTCTCCTTTTCAATTAGAGTAACTTTCAAAGATACTATGAATGGCAAATCTTAAAAGATACTGACTCCTTGTAATGTGAAGTTTACTTGAAAAGATGGAGAAAATGACTAGTAAAAAGCATGAGAACCCCAAATATAGACGACTTTTTAGCTCCGTGTGGCCTATTTAAGCCTTATCTTTTAATTGAGACCCTCTGTATTATTCCATATAATTATGCAGTGAAAATATCATTGCAGATGGGCTCCTTAAAGATTTGATGTACCTTTGAATTGAATAAATATTTAGTGATACTCAAGTCTTTTTCTGTCCTTCATCCTCAATCATTATACTTTGATAGCACATCAAAGGCCGCATGCTTCGACTTGAAAGGACCTTTATACTTGCACCAGCCACATAATATATTTTCTTTTATCTTCTTTGCTTAATTATCTCTTTAAGTGTGTTTATATAAAATCTTAGTAGTGTAAAGCAATTCCTGACATTGAATTTCTCTCTTGCTCATTGTTTTCAAGTTCACAATTGTTGGAAAATATTATTGGGTCGGATCTACCCATGAGGGTGCTAATTATCTATTGATCCCTTAATTAATCTCCACCAAAAATCCTAACACGCTAATGTTAGCCTATATGAATATCATTTTGGTTATTGAAAAGAACGTTCTTTTCATTACAATAGAAACGACAAAGGCTTTGAGGTGTAAGAGTAAATCCAAAGAGAAAAGTTTAGAAAATTTTCAATTGTTTCACATGGAAATCACAAATACGAGGTGAATCACATATATGAATTATTTTAGTTTCATCACTCAGGTATGGACTCGTTTTATGAACTTTTTCTATCCAAAATTTGAGTTGGATGAATAATCATTCTGTTGAATGTCTTATAGATAAGTATTTCCCTTTTAAAAATATCAATGCACGTTCATGCGCAGTTGAAATTTGGTTCAATCTCTTTAATTGAAAGTGTTTTTTTATAAAGTTTCAGCTTTCTTAATTAAAAAAAACAATTTACTTTTAAATTTGACATATAATTAATTGTATCTTAGGCTTAATTGTACTGATTACTTTATTGATAAAGCTAAAGCTTAATGCTCGCATGAATTAGAATAGTGGAATAAAATTCTATCATTCTGCTGTAGATCGATACTCAAGACTTTACGTCATAAAACGAGGGATCCAATCTTAGGATATGTGGTAATCTTTGAATTTATTTATTGTAAAAAAAGAAAGGATAGATTCTTTGTCCTCATTTGGGATAAGTTCATACTGAATCTAGTTCTTTTGAGGTTTTCATTTTTTTTTCTTTAATAATTTATTGTGGTGCTATAGCCTCTTAAGCATTTCGTTTTGGAACATCAGCCCTCAAAGTTTTATAAAACTATCGTTAGTGCACAATACTTTTACTCCAAGTCGAGTCCAATTTTATTGAAAACATAATTATATTAGCAAAAGCATGTGTTTTTACCAGTTTAACTTTTAAATGAGGCGATCACGAACATTAAATTAGTGAACACCTAAAGGTCCTGTTCAATTTACAAGCGTCCCTCAGTATCAAATGAAGTTCCATTTACTCGACCAACGAAAATAATTCAGCTGGCCCCATGAGACATCACAAAATCCAAGAACTTTAACATTAGATGTCACACTATTAAAAAAACTTCAATATCAAGCACACGTGGATTATTGACCTTTTACATGAGCTCTTGTTACAACTGTTCATCTTTCACTAAGTGGAAGCCCCCATTGGTTTACACTATTTCAGATTTGATTATGTTAAAACTTGGTACATGCACCCATGTGTAGAAGATCTATAATTCAGTTCATTCATGACGGCAAGTTATAACTCCACCACATAATTCCTTATACTAAATGGAGAAGTGTTATGTAACTCTTGAATAAAGTAAAGTTACAAGTCACATTGTTTATTTATAAGGACACTACTTAAAAAAATTAACGATAAATAAATTCGACAGCTAAACAATAAAATTGAGCTATGCAAACAACATCTATTTCAATATTATTAGAATCTTCTCTTCAAAAGAAACATCACACATATAATGTGTGTTGATTCATTTGCTTTATTAATTGATTATTTTAGCATAACTTGAATAAGAATCAATAATTAATTGCCTTCTAAAATAATAATATGACAGTACCCTCATATGCAAAAAGATTCACTGCTAGAAATACAATTTTTTTCCTCAGACATATCGGTGGAAAATTCGTGTGAAATTTAAATCTTCCCATGATATTCCCAGGGAGATACTCCGTGGAAAGGGCTGGTGGGAATGTTTCCCAGGACTATTGTGGATAACTCCAAAGAATATCCTAGGAAGCATTCACGTGAACTTGGTAGTGTCACATAGTTGAATTTCTGTTATATTTTATGTTTTCGTACGTGAAAGTACGTTGTAAGCCAATTGATATAAGCTTGGAAATGAGATCATTTTTGAAAGTATATAATGTAAGTTTCATCTTGTTATCTTGGAGGTTACAAATCTTTAAGATCATAAATAACAAGTACCTACAGGGTTGGAAAGCTTAGACGCTAAACGAACAGAAGAATCGTTGAATATCGACAAATCTGTAATGTTATAACATGTACTTTCGGGTGAGACTAGGATTATTAAAATGATAATGAGGTTATTATATGAGTTATTTTAGTCGTATGATATTCATTTTCCACATTTTGAAGGCAAGCAGGTTATGGAACAAGAGTTGGGAAATGTCATCACAAGTTACATTCATAAATTTGCTAAACTTTAGGTCAAATGTAGATGTACTTTTCTCCTAATATACTTGGAATAAAGAGATGATATACACACCAAATTAAATATATATGAGTTTAGTTTCAAACACATTAAACCTTTCATCCATACGACATCGGAGTAGAGAATTATTCGATTTTTCGCGAGACTGCGCAGCTAGTAGGTGACAAGTAGATGCATCACCTACTTGCCAAAAGAAAAGGCCTCAATTAAAAGCCTTAAAGCCGGCCAAGAGGGTACTTTTAAGGGATATTAAACTCATTTATTTAATTACCTTTCAGGCCAAGGAAACCTAATTGAACCCCTGCAACTCCTCCCCAAAAGTCTCACACAAATCCTAGGTTATTTCGGATGGTACAACGCGATTCTAGTGCTAAAAAGTCTGGACAGCTTGCTAGTTTCTCTTTCTCCTTCTTGTAGTCATGTTCAGGAACTTATTTTTGATGAAAAAAGGACCAGGTTTCGTGGGTTATACTTAGTACAAGGTAATTTTATGCTTCTCCTTCTATTATCTATGTGTTTGCGAGTGGTAACTCGATCGTAAAGTATAGGCCTAGGTAGTTTCAATAGAATGGTATGTTGTTTGTTCTTGTGTATTGGTCTGCTGGTTGTGAACTTATTTCTACGTTAAATTCATGGATATTTTACCATATAAGAGGTATAATGATGTGTTTTTGTAGTTGTGTTTCTCCATTTTAAAGAAAAGATAGGTCGAAACATGTTTAAGTAAACCGAAAAATTATTGTTGAATCGATGAACATGTGGGACTATTTTGTAGGCTGTTTTGTGATGGTATTGGATTGTCTCTTTTGCTACTTTTTTTATGTAGTTTATAGAAGGAAGGATGTATAGAAACACCACATAATGACAAGGTTGTTTGTTGGTCGTTCTTCGTAACATTTTGGGATTGTTGGACACTATTATGGTTGTTGTGTTGTGTATGAAGTGATAGGGGTATGTTGGGCTGGTTGTGATTGTTTTGACTAGTGTGAAGACATATATATTGGGGAAGTGTTGTCCGTTTTATTTTAAAATAGGTTGTGGTCGATACATATTAGTTACGACGCTTAAAAGATAACGAGAGTGTAATTTCTCTTATTGTAGACTAAGGAGCCGTGAAATTGCATAGCCTGAGTTGGGAAGAATATACAAGGTATGTCAAGGAATTTTCTTCTTTCTTTTGGCATGATCTAAAGTGAATTGAATACAATACTTTGTAAGGATCTACTCCTAGCATATAAGGTTGTCCATATTGTTCTTTCCTTATAAAATTATTCAAAGAAAATGTGCATGATCCTTGAATCCTAGTAAGGCTCATATTGAGGATATAGATGTCCATAAGGTTCTTATGACACTCCAAAAGGTTTAGAAGGTGATTCCATGAGTCGACCATGCATTATTTGTATGAATCTATTTTACTCTACCGAGCCGAACTATAGTCGGCCGGGTACGACACCTATTGTACAACCACTGATCAGTTAGATTTTATCGAGCTCCACGCGGCCAGGTACAATTCTACTGAGCCTTATGATGGTCGGGTGCGTTTTCACCGACTCCTCAATGAGGCTGGGTACGATATGATGATGATGATGCTCACAGAGGCAAATGTTTTTAAAAGTTTATATATATGTATGTATTATACATTTCATGTTAGTAGTCCCTTGAGGCACTCAGATATTACATGTTGTATCTCCTCTATCTCACTTTACATTATTATTCTTGATTATGATTTGTAGCCTTACATACTAGATACCTTATTCGTACTAACGTCCATTTTTTGCATGGGTACTCTATGTTTCATGCCCGCAGGTCCCGATTGATAGGTTGAAAGTCCTCCTAGTAGGCTATCAGTTCAGTGGAGGTGTTGCTGCACTCCACTTGCTCCGGAGTTACCTATTTGGTCAGTGTACTTTTAGTCTGTATTGATTGGTATGGCGGGGCCCTGTCCTGGCCTTTATGATTTTATGTACTCTTAGAGGCTTGTAGACAGATGTAAGGTGTATGGATACATTTATTGCCTTGTTGGCCTACGTTTTGAGTTTACAAATGGTCATGTTGGTCTTGTAGGCCCGTATATCACATGTATAAGTTTGCATATCGTGTTGGGTCGTCATATGTTAAGCATTCCCTTGTGTTTTATTCTTGCTATCTCATGATTGGTTTTTTGGCTCACTTACGCATTATTGTATGATAAGAAAGATATGTTACTTTGGTACTCGTCGAGTAAGGCATCGGGTTCCCGTCGCGGCCTTTCGATCTGGGTCGTGACAAAAGTGGCATCAGAGCGGTTCTGTCCTAGGGAGTCTACAAGTCGTGTCTAGTAGAGTCTTATTTATGGGTGTGTAGTGCACCACACTTATAACCAGGAGGCTACATGGTATTTAGAATTGTCACTCTTTCTTCTTACTCTAGATCGTGTAGTAGAGCTCAATTATAAGAACTCAATTTCCTAAACTCTATCTTATTTATGATACGATGATGCCTATATCCAGGAAAATAGTTGTTAAGAGACTGAATGTGGATGTGGAAGAGTTTATTATAGGAACTCTATTTTGCATCACGCTTATAATGCGTAAATATTAGGTCTTCAGCAAATCATGTATATACTAAGATATTTGAGCCTCTTGATAAGGAGCCCGAAGACATGAATATCTACCGACCCATATGGTAAAGAGCAACGAGAAAATTAGAAGGTAGATATAAGTTTCAATAAGTGAAAAAAATAACATGAAAAAAAAGAAGAAGTACGAGGTACCTAGACAATGAAGATTATCAGTATTTGCAATTCAGGTAGAGAAATATAAGCATTCTGAGTTACTTTCAACAGTAACAAAGTTTTATACAATTGACCACACCACCTCAATTATTTCCTATGGGAATTGACAAATATAGTTTAAGAGAATGATTTAATATTAGGATCAAGCTGGGGTTGTGGATGGATTGTTATCATTAGCTAACATTTCTGAAGAGTTCTGCAAAGGTGGTAATAAATCTCCTTGTAAGGCACTTAGATGGTGATCTCTAGAATAGTGCAATAAGATATGGATACTAGAATATTCAACAATTTCAGAAGATAAGCGGCCGAATCCTAAATGAGATAAAAATTTTACCTTAGTATGACTCCCGCCCTAGAGAGAGAGAGAGAGAGAGAGAGAGAGAGAGAGAGAATTTTAGGCATTCCGAATATCTAGTGAGATGAAGCAAGTGGAGCTAAAAGTGAAAGAACGTTTTGTTGAAGTTTTCAGAATAAAGTGATATATAGAAGTATTAGTCGGAGAATAAGAAGAGAGTAACTGAAATATTATGAGTACGGTGTGATAAATAGTATGACCAGATGACAAGGTCTACAATCAACTGAAGGGAAAGACAAAATGTGACTTTCCATGATGAAATAAAAGTGTATAAGCCATAAAGCAATAGCCCTATTTTGAGAAATGAGTTGGTGACTCTGACATGATTACTAGAAAGAAAAGGTAGACACTAGAGTAATAGAAAGATGTACGGGCTGCTGAATAATATAAACTGAACATGAATTTGGAATCAAATGATTAAATAATAGTCACCATCATCATAATTTTAGAGACTGCGTTCCGACGATAATAGAATGGACAACAGAGTAAGATGTTTCCCTAAGGTAAGCACTGTGAGCAGAGTTAATCATAAGGGACTAAGTGTGCCAGTTACACTAGGTGTCGCCTTCATGCGTAAGAAATTTAGTTATCCCTAGTACATAAGATTACCATAAGGCAATTAAGGTTCATTGATGATGTGAGAAGATGCCAAAGATGAATAGATAAATCATCTATAGATAGATCGTCGTAGTACTAAATCTTGGTAATCCCCTAAAGCGGGAAATATGGTGTGATATTGTATTAAGCTGGAGTTAAGCGATTCAAGTAATTATAGAATGGTAAATGAGGAGTATGATAAAAAGGAGAGAGGGATGATGTTGCATTTATTCAATTCCTACAAATCTGTTGTGATTCCAGAACATTATACAATCACGACACTGGGGAGGGCAGTAAATGTTTCTGGCCAGGATGTTATTGATAATAAGTGTGTATAAACACTTGATACATCAGGAGATAATGGCTAGAGGTAAGTCAAGATAAATGATATATCCCAAGGAAAATTAAACAATATATATATATATATATGAGAGTAGATCAACGAGTAATTAGTAGTTGATTCAGGATAAGCCTGATTATGGCTAGACAAGAGGTCAAAGATAAATGAACAGGTCATGCAAGATAAATGTAGAGAACCGCAACATAGTGAATTACATCTTGCAGATACGAGTCGCAATCATTTGAAAATTTTAAATAGGATTTGAGGTATTTAAAGGTATCATTTAAGTATTATGAAAATAAGAGAGAGTTCCACTAAGGAGACAATCAAAATTTAATTCTAGAAGTAACCCTACGAGTACAATGGCACAAAGTTATGTAACTAAGGATTATTATATGCGAGTAAGAACAATGAAAATTTCCTTCGGGTAAACGGTATATCAAGCTTGCAACTTTACAAGGGCCAGAAGGTCTCCCTAAGTACTACAATGAAAGACTAGCTGAGAAAATAAGGAAAAAGGTTTCCACCTAAGCATAGTGAGCTAAATAGTAAATGATCTTGTAACAACAATGTCACTACAATATTGTATACACTCCATAAGAAAGTGGTGCCTATCATGGATAATGAATGGAAAAATAAATTGGGTCATAAAAGGTGATATTTGAGATTATCTGAGGTACACGAAATTACAGTATTCGTGGGCAATAAGACAAGCCAAGTATTTATGCAACAAGTGTTAGAACGACCAGGAAAAGTAATTGCTTACATTTAAGGACGACTGAGAAGGAATAAAAGGAAATTTATGGTGCTAGCAAGTTAAAGGAAGGTTGCAAGTAGTATAAATTCATACGTGTAAGTCATAAGGTAAAGTATCATAGAGCAACAAAGTTTTAGGTAGATAGGGGAAAGGATAAGAAAAGACAAGCGAGAAGGTGACAAGAATATGTGAGTCCACATTATTAAACCCATCACAACAAGAGAGCTAATAGCTTCAGTAACTTATTGAAAGCTCGCTACAGCCAGAATGAACTCAGAAAAGTCTAAGACTAGGTGCAATTAGAAGAGATGGAATGCTGTGCTAGTAGTAGAATGAGGGTGTAATTGTGATAAATGATAAGAAAATAATGTATAGGACTTTGATTGAGTAATAACTTAAAGAGAATGGATTTAATGAATTGCGCAAGATTTGAATACCCCCATAAGACGAATCATGTTGGGATACTATGAAATATGGTCATTACAGTGTAGTATCATCCCTATGTGGATTAATCAAATCACTTATGATGTTCTTCGATGAGACGTAAGCCTCAATGACAATGTATTACGTAAAAGGTCTCAAGTGATGAGTGGTAGATTAAGATCAACATTAGTATTGGATCAACGATGGATAGATACAAGTTAAAAAGCATGAGAGGAGGTTAGGTTGTCATTCTTAAGATGAACAATAATGAGGAAGCATTAAAGGACTTATATTTATACATGTGGGATAAGCATAGAGGGGATAACCTGGAGTTGGGTAACAGAGCTCGATAATAATAAAACTAAAGTAAGAGTTATGGTATAGTTTGACCTTCCTAGATGAAGGAAAGTCATAAAGATAGATATCTGAGTCTATAAAACAAGATATATCAATAGTCATAAGTTTATCAAAGTACCAAGTGAAGAACATCAGTACACCTATAGATTCCTAGAGGGACAACTTGTCATAATTCTGTATATATTCATAAAGTGGGGCTTAAAGACTGGCTAAAAGATGGAGGAAAAAGGGAAGGATAGTTTCTAGGTGCTCATACAAGGACACAATTGTACATACGGCATGATATAAACTAGCAAATGTTACGATATTGGAAGAGTTCCAACCACATGTTATGGAATGAGAAAGAGGCCTAAAGGGGAGAATGCCCAAGCGTTTGGATTTATTCACAAAACAGTTGCTTAGATGGAAATGTGAGCATTAAAATATTTGTAAGAGCTATAGTTTATGAAACTGATAAGCGCATCAGTCAACATTTGAGGACGAATATTCATAAGGGGGGAATGATGTTACATTCCATGTTTTCGTATGTGAGAGTACGTCGTAAGCCAATTGATATAAGCTCAGAAATAAGATCATTTTTGAAAGTACATAATTTAAGTTTCATCTTGTTATCTTGGAGGTTACAAATCTATAAGATCATGAATAAGAAGTACCAACAGGGTTGGAAAGCTTAGACGCTAAACGAACAGAAGAAAATAAGTTTCGTTGAAAGTCGACAAATTTGGATTGTTATAACATGTACATTGGGGTGAGACTAAGGTTCTAGTCGTATGATATTCCTTTTCTACATTTTAAGGGCAAGCAAGTTGTGGAACAAGAGTTGGCAAAGGTCATCATAAGTTACATTCATAAATTTGCTGAAGTTTAGGTCAAATGTAGATGCACTTTTCTCCCAATATACTTGGATTCCAGAGATCATCTACATATCAAATTTAAGGTATACGAGTAAAGTTTCCAATGCATTAAACCGTTCATCTATATGACATGAGAGTAGAGAGATACTTGAGTTTTTACGAGAATGCGCAGCTAGTAAAGGACAAGCAGGTGCATGACCTACTTGCCAAAAGGAAAGGCTCAATTAATAGCCCTAAAGCCTGCCAAGAGGGTTCTTTTAAGGGATATTAAACTCATTTATTTAATTACCTTTCAGGCCAAGGATACCTAATTGAACCCCTGCAACTCCTCCCCAAAAGTCTCACACAAACCGTAGCTTATTTTGGGATGCTATGATGCGATTCTAGTGCTGAAAAGTCCATACAACTTGCTAGTTGCTCTTTCTCCTTCTTGTAGCCATATAGAGGAACTTATTTTTGATTAAAAAGGACCATTTTTCGCTGATTATACTCAGTACAAGGTAATTTTATGCTTCTCCTTCCATTATCTATGCGTTTGCGAGTTGTAACTCGATCGTAAAGAATAGATCTAGCTAGATTCAAAAGAATGGTATGTTGTTTGTTCTTGTGTACTGGATGGCTGGCAGTGAACTTATTTCTAGGTTGAATTCATGGCTATTTTACCAGATAAGAGGTATAATGATGTGTTTTTGGTTGTGTTTCTCCATTTAATAGAAAAGACAGGTCGAAACGTGTTTATGTAAACTGAAATATTATTGTTGAGTTGATGAAGTTGTGGGACTATTTTGTAGGCTGTTTTGTGATGGTATTGGGTTGTCTATTTTGATACTATTTTAATGAAGTTTAGAGGAGGAAGGTTGTGGAGAAACACCACATAATGGCGAGGTTGTTTGTTGGTCATTCTTCGTGACATTTTGGGATTATTTGAAGCTATTATGGTTGTCGTGTTGTGTATGAAGTGATAGGGTATGTTGGCTGGTTGTGATTGTTTTGACTAGTGTGAAGTCATATATATAGGGGAGGTTCTATCCGTTTTATTGTAAAATAGGTTGTGGTCGATACATATTAGTTGCGACGCTTAAAAGATAACGAGAATGTCATTTCTCTTATTGTAGACTAAGGAGCAGTGAAATTGCATAGCCTGAGGTTTGGAAGAATATACAAGGTATGTTAAGTTATTTCCTTCTTTCTTTTGGCATGATCTAAGGTAAAATTAATACGCTACTTCATAACGGATCCAGTCCCAGTAAATAAGGTTGTCCATATTGTTTCCCTCCTTATAATATTATTCTATGTAAAAGTGTATGATCCTTGAATCCTACTAAGGCTCATATTGAGGATATAGATGTCTATAAGGTTCTTATGATATTCAAAAAGGTTTAGAAGGTGATTGCATGAGTCGAGCATGCATTATATATATGTATCTATTTTACTCTACCGATCTTGCTATAGTCGGCCGGGTACGTCACCTATTGTGCAACCCCTTATCAGTTGGGTTTTGCCGAGCTTCACGTGGCCGGGTACGATTCTACCGAGCCTTATGATGGCCGGGTACATTTTTACCGATTCCTCTGTGAGGCCGGGTATGATATGATAATGATGATGCCCACAGAGGCAAATGTTTTTAAAAGTTTATATGTATATATATGTATTATGCATTTCATGTCAGTAGTCCTTAGAGGCACTCAGATATTACAGGTTGTATCTCCTCTATCTCAATTTACATTATTATTCTTGTTTATAATTTCTTACCTTACATACTCAGTACCTTATTTGTACTAACGTCCCTTTTGGCCTGGGGACGCTGCGTTTCATGCCCGCATGTCCTAATTGATTGGTTGAAAGTCCTCCTAGTAGGCTATCAGATCAGCAGAGGTGTTTGTGTAATCCACTTGCTGTGGAGTTGCTTATTTAGACAGTATGCTTTGAATCTGTATTTATTGGTATGGCGGGGCCTTGTCCCGACCTTTATGATTTTATGTACTCTAAGAGTTTTGTAGACAGATTTAAGGTGTATGGATACAGTTATGGTCTTGTTGGCCTACGTTTTGAGTTTACAAATAGGCATGTCGGCCTTGGAGGTTCGTATATCACACGTATAAGTTTGCATATCGTGTTGGGTCATCATATGTTAAGCATTCCCTTATGTTTTATTCTTGTTATCTCATGATGGGTTTTCTGGCTCACTTACCTATTATAATATGATAAGAAAGATATGCTACGTTGGTAGTCAGTCGAGTAAGGCACCGGGTTCCCGTAGCGGCCCTTCAATTTGGGTCGTGATAATTTCCCACAACAATACTGGGAAAAGTAAGAAAATATAATAATTTAATTTTCTTAAATTTTCCATAATCTGTGTAAGAAGTATTAAAATTAATTTAGTAATTTTTTTCATTTACCCATGATAGTAGTGGAAAAAATACATAACGTGGTAATAAATATATGAACATCCTCACGAGAATCAGCGGGAACTATTGAAATTCTGGGAAAAAGGGAATAAAAATTCCCACAACATCGGTGAGAAATTTGTGGGAAATCTGACAAATATTTTCATGGCCAATTATGTTTTTAGATCTACACCACCTGCTAAACCGAATATGCAACCAATAATACAAGACTAAATATAATGAAGCATTCAAATACAAAACTCAACATTCAATCCAATTCATTTTATAAATAACATCTAATTCAATCCATTTCATTAACAATATCTAACTAAAAAGTGTAGAACAAAAACTCAAGAAAATCCAACATTAAATATTCAACATCCAAGGTACCATCCAAGACAAATTAATATAAGAAATTACTCCTTAATTATTATTAGATGGTGCTGGAAAATGGGGCAGATGTCACGGTCCCAGTTCGTCTCTGTGAATTGTTGTGATAGCACCTAGTCTCTACAACTAAGTAAGCCATACAATGCGGAAAATAAATAAATCTTGCAGAAGATATAATTAAAAGCCAAAATAACCAAATGGAACAGTATTAAAAATGTTGCTCGTCATATACAATACAACTTCACCAAAAACTAATACATTTTCTCAAAATCCGAAATGTCATGGAACCACAAGCCTTTTAATATCTACACGTGTCTAATTCTAGAATATCTAACAAGGAAAAGAAACACAAAAGGTTTAATACTTAAAAGAAAGAGTACAAAGGGACTCCTAGGTCTGCGGACGTGAGTGATGTATCTCAAAGTCTATGGAACAGTCGCCTCGCCTCAGGGGTGGTACGACTGAGTCAAAGTATCTGGATCTACACATGAAAAACAAGCGCAGAAAGGGCATGAGCATACCACAACGGTACTCAGTAACTGCCAGGGGTCCCTCCAGGAGTCTACACACCCCAGTGAGCATGGGTACCCCTTGTAATGTGAGATATAGCTCGAGGGGCTGGTATTATTCCACATGATTTCCCAAGGGGCCGGTATTATTCTAAGAAATTGATCGAGGGGTGGATTTGTCGACATTGTGCCTAAGGGGTGAATCATATGTTATTATCTTTCTTATTTGCTTGTCATTTATATGTATTTGTGCCTGAGGAGTGGATTCCTATGCTAATCTGCACTAGTTGTTTTGCATTCGTTTTCATAATTGTTTAAAAAGTCATTTTCAAAGAAGTTTAAACTGAGCTAAGATGTTTTAAGGGATTTTGCAGCTTCATTGCTTTTTTACTAGTTTTTGAACTACTTATATACATCATCTTGATATGCTTTACGTGATATCTTACAATTCATACTTCAGTTATGGTTATTACTCACTGAGTTAGAGTACTAAATTTATTCCCTGCACCTTGTGTGAAGATTCAGGAAGTTCTAAACCCGATAGCGAGCATTGGGTAATCGGAGTCAGAGTCATCAGAATTTTGCAAGGTAGCTGCCGTCGTTCAGAGCATTGCTTTTCTCCCTCTTCATTTCCTTAGTCTGTATTTTCTAAATTGCAGATCTTTCAACCGTATTTTGACCCTATTAAGCACTCTACCGAGCTATGTTTGGATTGTATTTCGTACATTATACTATCTTTTGTTTATTGTCTAGCTTATTTACTCATGCTTGGACTGTTTATTAATGTTTAACTATATTAAAAATTGAATTAGGACTAGTTGGCTAGCCTTTCTTCATGAGAGGCTCTATCATGACCAAGCCCGGGTTTAGGGTCATGACAAGTTGGTAGCAGAGCCTAGGTTACATAGGTCTCACAAGTCATGAGCAGGTTTAGTAGAGTCTCTTAGATCGATATAGAGACGTCTGTCTTTATCCTTGAGAGGGTGCAAAACATTTAGAAAAAACTTCACATTCTTGAATTCTTATCGTGCGTCCTTAATTCAGCTTGAATAGTAACTTTTGAAATTCCTTCCATGTGTTCATATGCGCTCATGAGTGCTCAGTATTAGATGTGCATTAGTGACTTGTGATTCCCTGATCGAGAGGTGATATGTGATCTCTGTGAGCTGGTGCTAGGCCGCTCTGAAAGGCTTGGGGCCGGATTTTTTCCTAAAGCTTAAGCATTGAGGTGTTGATTGTGTGAGGAAGTGTTGTTGAACTTATATGATCGATAATGTCCCTATTAGTGGAAGTGATGGTTGGATGACTATGGGATGAGTATGCTAGTACTCCAAAATGTCTCCATATGATTTGAAAGTAATGAGAAGGGTCTACTGGAGGATATAAGAACTATTAGGTGCTTGAATTCCATCTTGATTCGAGGTATAGCCCGAGTTATGGGCGTATGAAGAATCTTTTCTTGTTTCCCAATTGAGTGGGAAGTAAATTTCATATTGCGATATGAGTTCAGACTCAGAAAGACTAAGTGACTGCGTAAAGTTCATGACGGTGGAAGGTATGCGAAAAGGTTAGTTCGAGGAAAAGCAGGTGGGTTACCTCCTGCGGAGTGTTCGAAATTCTGTGCGATCTTTATGTTGTCTGTTAGAAGATCTTATTTGCAAGTGAAAGATATGTGTTGTAATTTAAATAGGGTCGCATAAGACAGTGGGTGTAACTGTTGCAAAAGTGTGCGAGATTTGCAGAAGATTTAAAGTACTAGATGATATGTGTTTTCACAAGCTTACAAAGGATTTGAGATTAATCTCACTATGGTATTATGGAAGCAAGAGAGTATATGTGTTATGGGCTATTGAGTGTGTTTTGATCTGTGGCTTCGAGTCAATTGGGGGAAATTGATTAGTTGATTGCACAGTTATTTGCTATGTCGGTTCCGATTTGAGGTGTTCGGGTGAATCCGTTATGACCTGCGGAGATTGAGATCGAGGAGGGCTCGAACAAAGGAAAATTCTTAACAAAGGCTATAAGGTGCTTCATAGGTGTGTGAAAATCACGTGATGTTTTGATTCATTGTTGGTAAAGGATGCTCGGTGCATAGAGCAGGAAGTTGCTTGGTTGTAATGGAATGATGCCACATTCTTCGGTGTCAGAGTTCTAATGGCACGCGTTTTTTCGGTTCGTTTGATCATGATAATTACAGTTTGGGTGGAGTGGATGACTCTCGAGAATGGTTCTTATGGGTTTAAGATTTTACATGTAAGAATTGGGTATCTTCAAGTTGTATATGTGGCTAGAAACTGAGATTTCATTGGAAGATTTCAACACTTGTGGAATTTTCTACATTAATTATGGGGTTTATATATAAGTATCAGGAAGGTAAAGGTAATGGTTTGGATTCGTATGAAGTCTCTTCAAGGTAGCATTTTGAACGTGGTGTTATGGGTAATGTCTAGAGAGTATTCAACGGCTTATGGACCATGGGACAGTGTGGTTTTATGCTTGGGTCTCGTAAGCTATGTATGGGTTGAGGAATTGTGATGTTATAGCAAGTAGGATTATCAAGTTGAAGGTAAATCAGAAGGGAGCTCGGATGGATGAGATAGCTTGGTAGTAGGCCAGATCGGTATAGTAAGGATATGATTAGTTCATTAAGTTTTTTCAAGGCAATGTGTTTCTACAACTATTTCGCGGTAATGCTCTTGGGTTTTAGTGGCATGTGTAGGTTGGTTGAGTTAGGAAGATTCATACCTAACAGGCTTGTTTGTGCAAAGGGGAGTCGGAGAGTTCTTGTTGATTGGTACCGTGGCTAGAGATATATATTTCTACTGGCATTATGATCATGGGATGCATGGTGATTTTCTTCCAGAGTGGGCTCAATCGAAAGTTCTTTATTGGTTAAGTACATAGTGGCTTGTGGGTAAGAAGAGATATGAAGTTCTCACATTATCCTAGAATGGTATGGCATATGTCGTATATTGTGGAGGATTGAGATTGTGTGTGTAAGGTTCAGTTTAGTTTTGATAGGAAGGTCATGAATTAGGCAGCGGGCAGTTTCAGATGATAGAGGAAATGGTATTTCTAATTGGAGGAAATTTGATGAGAAAATAAGTTTCACAAAAAAGGAAATGTGGTTAAGTTGATGGTATTTTGGTAGTATTGCAGCACTTTCTTGTTAGATCGATTGTTGATATTCAAGTTTTCTTGGTGGCATGGAAGAATTGTAGAGTATCTCTCATGGAATTATTGGGTATTAGAGGTGTGGTATGTATCCTGATGGTAGAATTAGGATCAGGTATGAGGATTAGTGTGCTATATTGAGTTAGAGTCTGGGAGTTCTCGTGTTCAAGGTATGTTGTGGTTGTGGGTTGTGTGTATCCATAATGTTTAGCGACTATCGGGATTAGGAGACCCGAGTGGATTTTTTGTTTCTTGGTAGGTCAGATTTTGCATGTGATATTGGGTTCAGACTGGTCGTCTATATGTTGTGTCATTTTGGATAATTACGCTAAGGTGGCACTGTTGGCTATGACGAAAATGCCACGAATTGAGTGGCGAGGTTCGTTTGATTATGTCCTAGTAGAGTGGTTTTATATTTTGAAGACCCAACAGACGGCTGGGAAGGATTGTCTTTCTTATTTGTGCTTTCATGATGGACGTCAGTGTACAGGCTTCTACCATTGATTCAGTTCCGTAGTGAGGGGCTTTTCGCATATATTTCTTGTGGTCGGGCATGTGGCTGGGCAAGGTCATTGATTTTGGTACTAGTCTGGTACCAGGCACCGCATCGTATGTCACCAGTAGAGTTATAGGAGTGGAAGGAGCAGCTTCATGTTTCCTTGATAAGGAGTTCGTTGGTAGGCCAATTTAGATGCGTGTTCTAACTGTCGTCGGCTTGGTTGGATCTGAATTTTACCGTTGAGAGATGTATTTGTTCAATTCTTATTGAGCTTATTAGTAATCCAGGAAGATCTATGAGTTACTTTTCTATGTTATAAGGTGTTATGATTTGTGGGTTATAGGCACATATGGTGAGGTTCTATTGGGGTTTTATAGTGGAAGTCGAGCAGGAAAAGTAATTGGGTGTTGCTCGGTGAATGGCGTATAGGTTATGTCCTTTCAAGTTTGTGTGGTGTATGTTTTGCTTCACCATGTGTATGATGATTTTCTTTGGTTCTAGACATTAAATTGCGCGTAGTTGTCAATTTGGAGCATAGTGTCCTGATATGTTTCATGTGGAGCAGTGTTTGGGTAGGATCGCGCATTGCAACGAAGATATGTGGGGGTATGACCTTGCGGGTTGGTTCGTATGTTCTGTTCCTACAATGTGAGACAGGTTCTCAGCCTTGTGTTGTGGTGGTACTGGTGAGCTTGAGGTAAAACTCTTTTATTTGAGTTATTTTCAGATTTGAACATGTTTGGACTGTTACTTATTGATGCGCGTATTGCGCAAGTTGTGGCTTTAGCCGTACTAATGTGTCATGTCACTAGAGTGGTGTGTTGGATTAGATGGGATCGTTGGGAGTATTAATGAATACAAACGAATTCGATGTCAGCATGTCGGAATGATGTCATCGAGGCTCAGAAAGAAATTTGCTATGGTATGTGCCAAAGGAGGCGACTTCATGACTGATTGATCTAAGAGAAGATTTATGGTTTACTATGTGTTTCACTATCATTTGTAGTATATGGAAGTGTTGGAAGGAGACTTTAGTGATAAGAGTTTTTTTATCGATATTCAGGTGTTGTGTGCAGCTGTTGTGATTAGAAGTTATCACTACAAGTTTTTGAGTTATATTGTATATCATGTGATTGCACCTGAGATAGCAGGTATGCGTTATTACAGCTTGTTTGAGCTTGTGCGGGATATAGATGTGAGAGTTAAATTCTGTGGATAGTTTCAGGAGTGGAAATGTGGTTCTAAGGTTTATAAGCTAGGTTGGATTGTAAAATTTTAGTTCCATTGTGTTATCGGACCTATATGAGATAAGGTGACGTGGGATCACCCCCGAGTATGTGCATGGTAAGGTTATTCAGCAATTGGATGGCTTTTGGAACAACTCTGAGCACGTTCGAGGGCGAACGTACGTTTAAGTTGGCGGGGGGAGGGGGGATGTAACGATCCGACCGGTTGGTTTGAGCTTTTGCACCTTGCTTATAAGTTCTTGAGAATGACTTGCCACGCGTGGTGTATAATGACTTATGTAAATCATTTTTTCTATTTCAGGTTAATCAAAATGAATTTGGAAAAACAGTTCTCAGTTTAAAACTTAAAATTTGAAAGGTTTGACCAAGATTTGACTTTTTTGTATGCGATCTCGAATCGAAATTTTTATGATTTGGTTAGTTCCATTAGGTGATTTGAGACGTAGGAGCGTGATTGGAATACATTTTGGAGGTCCGTGGAAGGTTTACGCTTGAATTGGCGGAATTGAGGTTTTGGCGTTTTCCGGCTGATAGCTAATATTTTGATATAAGGGTCGGAATGGATTTCTGGAAGTTGCAATAGTTCTGCTCTATCATTTTCGATGTGTGCGCAAGATTTCAAGTCATTTAGGTGTTGTTTGGTTGAGTTTCTTTATCAAAAGTGTAACTTAGAAGGTTTTGGAATTATTAGGCTTGAATCCGATGCGAATTTAGTGGTTTGATGTTGTTTAGAGAGTTACGAAGGTGGGAACAATCTTGAATGAGGTTTTCGGATATGTTGGCATGTTTTATTGAGTTCCCAGGGGCCTCAGGTGAGTTTCGGGTGGTCAATCCAACTATTTCATGAAGATTGGAATTGCAGAAATCTGTTTTTCAGTGTTGCAGACTTTTGACCACAGCGTTCGCTAGAGGGAGGCCATGATTGTGAAGGTTAGCTGGAGAAGGATGAGATTTTGGCCTTCGTGCAAGAAGGTCTTCGCATTCACAAAGGGTTAGGAAGTTATTCATTGTGTTCACGTAGAGAGAGAGTGGTCAGCTGAGTCTGAGGCATTTTATTCATCGCGTTCGCGATTGGAGTAACACGATCGCGAAGGCCTGTCTGAGTAAGGCATCGCGTTCGCGATGGGTTGGTCGTGATCGTGAAAGAAAAATTTGGTCAAATTAATTTTGTGCTTCGCAAATGCGAGGCTTTGACCGCGTTCCTGAAGAAAGAATAATATACTTGGGCAGAATGATTTAAAAGGTCTATTCCGCGATTTTTAGGCTAAGAACCTCCATTGTTGGGCGAGTTTTGTAGCTTAAGGGAGCTAATTTAGGAGGGAATTCAATAGGATTTCATGGATGTAAGGTTTGTTGACCCTAAACTTGTTTTTATGATGAATTTTACCATTTTAGGCTTGAAATCCATGGAAAACAATCAGCTACAAAAATGGGTAATTATGACTTGAGATTATGAGACTTTTAAGTGGGAACTTGAGGGGCCATCTGAGGTTTGATTTTGATGTTGATGATATATATAGACTTGTGTGAGGATGAGGATTCCATCGAAGTTAAGTTTATCAAATTTTGAGACGTGGGCCCAGGGGGGTCGGGTAGGAGCAATTTTGGGATTTTTATGTAAATTTATTATTTTTGAGCGTGCTTCGTTCCCTTTGCATATTTTAATGATTATGTACTTATTTGGGCCAGATTGGAGCATCCGAAGGTCGATTCGTGCGAGCAAGGCATTATCGGCTAGAGTTTGAACCGGATCGACGTGAGTAATGATCTTAAATGATGTTCTAAGGGTTTCAAACCCCGAATTGTACATCATAGTGCTATATTGAGGTGAGGCACACGCTTGATGACGAGCGTGGGGTCGTGCACTATTGGGGGTTGTGACTTGATCCGTCCTGATTGATGATTTTACCGCGTATTTGATTGAAAGTTATTTGGTATCATGGTTGAACGTCATATTTGGCCCTATTGCCAATTATTTGAACCCTTCGGAGATTTTTATTGATCTTTCATCACCATTTTGACTTTCCACTGTTTTCAAACTCAGCCATGATTACTCTGCTTAAACACTTGAAATGAAATTTTTAAATTATATTTTGTGATGAGAGCCATTTTTTAATATTGCCCGAGTGGATTTTGTAATTTTGAATGAGTAAGGCCGAGGGCTTGTATTGTGAGGATACTTTTGGGTCGGGTTGTGCACCGCAGCAGTGATATACTGATTATGATAAAGAGGCCGAGGGCCTGAGATTGTGCGCCCCGAAGTGGTTTAATACTGATATGAGGCCGAGAGCATGTTTATGACGCCACGAGATGGCTTGATATTGCACTTGGGTCGTAAGGGGCCCATCTAAGAGTCAACACACCTCTAGTGAGCGCGTGTTCCCATTGTGATAAGAGATATAGCCCGAGGGGTTGGTACTGTTCTATGTGATTGCCCGATGGGTGGATTTGTTGACATTGTGCCTGAGGCGCGAACCTTATGTGCTTATCTTTCTTATTTGCCTATTATTACCTATTTAATTGTGTATTTGTGTCCGAGGGGAAAATTCATGTGCTTATATGCACCGATTGTTTTGCATTCATTTGTGTAACTATTGAAAAAGTCATTTTCAAAGAAGTTTAAAGTGAGCTAATATGTTTTTAAATATTTTACAGCTTCATTTCTTCCTTACGAGTTTTCGAACTGCTTTTATACAACAGCTTGATATGCTTTACGTGATTTCTTACCGCTCAGACTTTAGTTATGATTATTACTCACTGAGTTGGACTACTCACTCCTGCATCTAGCGTGTTGGCAGTTCTGAACCCGATAACGGGCATAGGCTGATCGGAGTCTGAGTCATCAGAGTTAAGTAAGGTTGTTGCTGGCGTTCGTTGCACTACTTTTCATCCTCTTCATTTTCTTAGTCTGTATTTTGTACATTTCAGACTCTTCAGTTATATTTAGTCCCTAGTAAATTTTCGTGACTTATGACATTCCGCTATCGAGCTATGTTTGGGTTGTATTCCGAATATTGTATTATCTTTTGTTTATTCTTTAGCTTATTTAATTACGCTTAGATTGTTTATTAATATTTAACAATTTTAAATTTTAAATTGGGACTAGTTGATTAGCCTCGTTTACGTGATAGGCCACGAGCGGTCCAGGTTTAAGGCTGTGACACCAATACATAGTAAAGGACAACAAAGAGAATAAATGCAACGATGTAATATGAGAAATCAACTTAGTATACTGATGGAGTAATGTGGTTGTCTAAAGCAAAATGATTGGCTGGTCCTGAGGATAAAAGATAAAATGGCACGGACGCAACCAGCAACTACCAGAAAGATAGAAATTACGACCTTACCGACTCTATTAGTTTGAATCTGAAATGAATTGGATTATAAAGACTAAGCTGACTATTTTTCTAACATTGGACGAAGAAGAAACACGAATGCAGATGAGGTAAAAGCAGATAGAGACACGCAATAAAATATCATGGTGATGATGTAAGCAAGCGGAGAGTATTAAAAACTAATCTAACCGACTACACATTGCACTAAGTACGAGACAAAGAAAAAGAATTGTATCGACCCGGGCGATCGTTTTATGAGTTACAGTATTATTTTCTTTATTTTTGCTTTTTTATATGTTATTCAGCTTTATGTCATCATATCGTATTGGTTGATTTTGGGTTCGGAGTAGTCGTGGAATGAAATAAGTCACTTAGTCTTTTATTTAGAAGTTTAAGTTGAAAAAGTCAACCAGATGTTAACTTATAAGTATAAGGTCTTGGATGTGAATTCTAATGATTTGGATGGCTTTGTTAGGTGATTTTGGACTTTGGAGCATGTTCGGAATGTATTTTTGAGGTCCGTGATAGATTTAGGCTTGAATTTGTGAAATTGAAAATTTGACGTTTTTCGGTCGGTAGTAAAAATCTTGATATTGGGGTTGGAATGAAATTCCAAAAATTGGAGTAGTATAATTTTAATATGTGTGCAAATTTTCAAGTCATTCGGATAAGTTTTAATAGGTTTTTGTATCATTTGCGAAATTCGGAAGTTTGGAAATGCTAAGGCTTGAATCCAAGAGTGATTTGGTATATTGATATTATTTTTATTCTTATGAAGGTTTGAATAAGTTTGAATAGCAGTATACGACTTGTTGGTAGATTTGGTTGAGGCCTTGAGAACCTCAGGATGATTTCGAAGAGTTATCGGAGAGTCGGAAAACTGGAGTTGCAGCTAAAGCTACTATTTTCTGTCATAGCTGCACTTATGGATTGGGGGCCACAGTTGCACGCCGCAAAAGTGACATTGGTCGCATGAGCGGAGGGCTGGAGTGCATCTGCGAGCCCGCAGGTGTGAGACCTGGGTTAGATGGGCGACGCCTAAAGACTTATGTGATTTTCGCCAGTGCAAAATTTGGGTGCAAAAGTGGCCCGCGGGTGCAGGATATTGTCTGGAAATGCGAAAAGCATTGGCAAAAAGTATAAAATGTCCCCTTCTCAAATTTCTGCAATTTCTTCACCCTTTTTGGATGAGTTGGAGCTTGGGGCTGTGATTTCCAAAGAAAATCAAGTGTTTTCAGTGAGTTAAGCTACTTGGACCTTGTATCATGTGTTTATGGTGGTTATTCCATTGTTTAATCATGATAGTAGTGGAAAATTAGAGAAGAAGTTATGAGATTAGGGCTTGAAATAAAAGAGCTTAAATTGGATATATGGGGGGCTATTTGAGGTCTTATTTTGATTATTTTGGTACGTATAGACTCGGGATTGAAGGGAGTCTCTAATTCTGTGATTTTTGTTGGATTCCGAGTCGTGGGGCCGGGGGACGGGTTTAAGCAAATTCGGGATTTTTAGTTTAATTTAATAGTTTTCGTGTGGGATTTGTCCCTTTGCCATGTATTGATGATATGATTCTGATTTTGGATTGATTCGGGACGATTTGAGGCCGAGTCAATAGGCGAGGGCATTCTAGGGTAGATTTTCGTCCGGTTCGAGGTAAGTAACGATTGTAAATCTAGACTTGAGGGTATAAACCCCCGAAATTTCATATTATCTTGATAAATGAGGTGACACACATGCTAGATGACGGACGTGCGAACATGCATCGGTAGGAATTGTGACTTGGTCCGTCCCGTGGTAACTGTAGAGTTGCATATTTTGATAAACTATATGAAATCTATGTGTTTAGAAATGATTATGTTAACTCGGGCTAAATGCCATTTTGGCGCCTTGTGTTGTACTGTTTGGACCCTCTGGGCATTTTACTAATATCCTCACGCTGTTTTAATTCGAAAGCATATCATCAATCATTATTTTTACATATTTATTGTTTGATCAGTTTCATTACCCTACTTCTAAATATTTTAAGGTTGTTTGGGCTGAGTTCCCTGATTCTTCACTAAAATGCTCAAGTTACTGTGAGGTTGATGATTGAGAGAGGTCGAGGGCCTGATGGTGAGGATTATATACTTATGGATCGAGCTGCACACCGCAGTGATATATATACGTATATGGATCGTACTGCACACCACAGCGATATATTGTATCGAACTGCACACCACAACAATATGATGGATCGGACTGCACGCCGCAGCGATAAGGTCTGTAGGAGACCCTTCAGAGTCTATACAACCCCCAATGAGCACAGCTGAGTATATATATATGGATCAGGCTGGACGGCACAAGAATTATTATGAGATATTTATTGAGCGGGAGTGTTGAGTGTGAGTGTCGATTGATGAGAGTTATGTCACATGTGACCGAGAGGCTTGCCCGAGGGGCTATATATATGAGAAATACTTTTCTGGGGGGGGGGGGCGGATTGTTTTATGAAATTTCTCTTTTCACTCCATTTTTATTCTGAGCCTCTATTGAAAATATTGAACAAATATTTTAAATAACTTTTACTGAAACTGGATTTTTATTTTACGAGAAGTTCGGAATTTAACTTCTGATTTGATCTTGTTATTTCCACTGACGTATTTATGTTATGAGATGTTCATAATTTTTAATGCTTGTCACTGCACTCATCCTTTATTTATAATTGTTCCTTACTGAGTTTATTTATTCACGTTCACTGCATCTTGAGTGAGAATTGTTCCTGGTTTCAGAGCATTTCCGGAGTTAGCAAGGTAGTTGCACAGCATCCGCAGCCTTGCCTTTCTCCTTCCTGTCTATTAGTATTTGTTATTATCAGACTCATCTTGTATTGAGCAGACAATATCAGATTGTCTTTTAGTATCTCATAACTACTGACATTGGGAACGGGCACTGGTTGATGTTTTGTGTATTTATTTTTGTTTGTTTTGAAATATTTAAACGGAAGATTTGTTATAATATCCTATTAAAAAATTTAATTTAGAAAAATATTCTTTTTGTGTTGTAAATGTCAAATTAGCTAGCTTAATACTGCAATAAGTACCATTACGATCGGGGTGATTTTGGATCGTGACAAAATGATGGAGACAAATTTTATTTGTTTTGGTGATTAAGGACAGTGCATGAACATGATTTCAACTAATATATAAGTTTTAACTCTTTTACACGGGAAATATATAACTTTAACTCATAAATAACTCTGGTTATAAACTTGTAACCAATATCTATTTATTTAGAGAGAGAGAAGTTGGTAGAGAGAGAAGCTCTGGCGAAAGGCAAGAAAGACGTCGCCCGCCGCCGACAAACAATCACTGTAACCAAACACACATACTAACAACTTCATCACTGTAAATATGGCAAGAGTAGTCACACCAGAAAGTGGAATCCTACAAGAGCTAACCCCAAGACCCCTTATGCACTGGTTCACTGGAATGGGGAGTGCCCCGACGGTCATGCAGGCACCGCCGGAGAAGGAGAAGGAGGGTGCGGATGGAGCGACGATGGCCAGAAAACTCACCTACTCAACTGAAACAAAAATAGCGGAGAAACCGACAATGGCGGAAGTTGTAAAGGCAATCGGACCCAAAATCAAGGCATGCAATTGAAATTTTACCCTCCGTTGATGAAGGATGGTGTCAAAATTGCTAAGCTAAATCCAAAGGAGATAGAGAACCAGAATCAGAAATGGAGGTATGCTCTAATTGGTTATGTATTGGGAGGTAAGCCTTCCTTCAAAGAAATGTTGAAGTATGTCTATGGCGTTTGGAATGAGGTTACAACGCCTACCCTGCTACTACATGACGATGGGTATTTCATATTCAAATTCGAATCCATAGAGGAGAAGAATTTTATCATACAGAAGGGACCATATACCTTCAATGGCAGACCTATGATTTTAAAAGAATGGGACCCTGAATTTCAGATTAAAAATGAGTCGATGCGAATTGTACCAATTTGGGTCAACTTCCCTGGACTTCCGATACAATGCTGGGCTGAGAAGAACCTTGGCAGAATAGCAAGCTTACTGGGTAAGCCATTATGCACTGATAGGCTAACTGCTGAGTGTGAAAGAATATCCTATGCGAGGGTGCTTGTAGAAGTTGATATAACTCAGCCTCTGCCTGAGGATATCCATATAGAGATTCCAGATGGGAAAGCATGGATACAAAGTGTTGAATATGAATGGAAGCCAACACTCTGCCTTGAATGCAACTCGTTTGGACACAAGAATGGTGACTGTCAGAAGGAGCAACAGAATGAAGGCATCTAGAGGCAGAGAAGGAGGAAAAAGAAGGTAACAAGAGTATAATGGAAACCAAAAGCTATTGCTGAGGTGACAGTGGAAGGGCAGCACAGTGACAGACAAGTTAATGAGAAGCTTGCTGAGAAGCCTGCTGAGACTTTGAATATAGAAAGCAATAACAAAGGCAAGCAAGTTGAAGTTGCTCGAGGCCCAAAGGACAAGAATCAAACAAGAATGATCAACTATGCTGAGGTAACCAGGCGGAATACCTTTGCAGCACTCACCATAGTTGAACCCCCTGATGACGACCAGGCACAGGGAGAATGCAGTTCAGAGCCAGGTGACCCAGGAGGATCCACTGTTTCTCTATGAAACTTATATGTTGGAACATTAGAGGGCTGAATAAGCCCTTTAAGTAGAGAGAGTTAGTCAAATTTCTAAAGACTAATAGAGTTGATATGATAATCTGTCTAGAGACTAGGGTAAAACAGAAAAATGCAATAGCAGTTTATAAAAAACTGGGAGATGACTGGACTGTAGGGAATAACTATTTATATGCCCCCAATGGCAGAATATGGGTACTGTGGAAAGAAGCAAATGTCCAAGTGACAATGTTGGAGAGCACTGATCAGACAATTCACTGTCAAGTGAAGGACAGACATTCAACATTCACTAGCTTTGTCACATTTGTATATGGTCTTCACACCACTCAACAAAGGGCAACACTCTGGAGGAGCTTGAGAGCTGTCCAGCAAACTGGGCCTTGGTTAATAGTAGGGGATTTCAATAGTCCTTTGGGAGTTGAAGACCGAATCAATGGACAGCCAGTACACCATTCTGAAATTGCAGACTTTCAAGGGTGTATTGATGGCATAAGAGTAGGGCAGATTACCAAAATGGGAAACTGTTTCTCATGGAGTAATAAAAGGTATGCTACTGACAGAATATATAGCCACATTGATTGGGCTTTTGGCAATGCCCAATGGTTTAACATGTACACAGGAGTGGAAGCAGTTTATATGCTGCCCGGAATCTCATATCAAACCCCAATTTTAATAGAGATTGACATTGTCAAAGCTAAAGTGAAGAGACCATATAGGATGCTGCACACAGTTATGCAACAAACTGAGTACCAGGAAATAGTTCAGAGAATTTGGGATCAACGCATACAGGGACACACCATGTACTCTATTTGGAACAAACTGAAGAGAATTGAAAAAGAGGCCAGAACTATTCAACATGAACACTCAGCTGTGTATACAAAGCTGCAACAATTGAAGGAAGATCTGAGAAGAGCCCAAAACAAACTGAATGATGACTGGTTCAATGAAATAGTGATCACTGAAGAGAAGAACTTATTTTGAACATTGAAAAATGGGAAGGTATCCAAGAACAGATATTGAGGCAGAAGTCAAGGGCACACTGGATTCAGTTGGGTGACAGAAACTCCAAATATTTCCATGCGTACATGAAATCCAGACAAGCCAGAAACAAGATGAGCAGCATACTTAATGATAGCCAGATGAGGATCACAGACCCATATCATATCTAAGAGGAATTCACTCAATTTTCCAACAGCTCCTAGGCACAGCAGCAGACCACATACCTGGAATTCATATCAATGTGGCTAGGGATGGGCCATGCCTATCACTGCACCAACAGCAGTAACTCCTAGCTCCAGTAACACAGGAGGAAATCAGTCAGACAGTCCACAATCTCCCTGATGATAAGGCCCCTGGGATAGATGGATATTCAGTAGAATTTTTCAAAAAGTTCTGGCCAATTGTGGGGGCAGAGGGAACAGATGCAGTGCAGCAGTTATTTCAGAATGGGAAAATGCTGAAAGAAGTCAACTATACCACTATTACACTGATCTCGTAAGTGAAGAATCAAAGTTATGTTAAGGAGTTCAGGCCAATTGCTTGCTGCTCAATATTATATAAAGTCCTTGCAAAAATTCTCACAAATAGGCTGAAAATAGTGGTCGACTACTTGGTTGGGCAGGCACAGTCAGCATTCATTGAGGGGAGGAATATTTTGGACAATGTTATCATGGCCCATGAATTGATTAGAGCCTATTCCCAGAAGGCTGTCTCTCCCAGATGCATCATCAAAGTGGACATCAAGAAAGCATATGACTCTGTCAAATGGGGCTTTGTGAGAGCATTGCTACTGGAGTTTGGCATACCTTACAGACTGGTCAATTTGATCATGGAATGTGTTTCTACAGCAAGCTTCTCACTGTTGGTAAATGAGGGCCTTACTAGCAAGTTTCCAGCAAAAAAGGGGCTAAGACAAGGGGACCCAATGTCCCCTATCTATTTGTTTTAGTCATGGAATATCTCAACAGACAATTGAAACAGCTGAACAAGAACCCAGACTTCAACTTTCACCCCAAATGCTCCAAATTGCAACTAACTCATATTTGTTTTGCAGATGACCTCCTCATGTGTTGCAGAGGAGATGAAACCTCCCTGAGACTTTTACTGAAAGAGTTCAACAACTTTTCAGAGATGTCTGGGTTACAGGCCAATATGGAGAAAAGTTCACTGTACATAGCTGGAGTATCACAATAGACTAAAAATAGCTTAATGGCAGAATTCCAGCTTACAGAAGGACAATTCCCATTCAAATACTTAGGAGTCCCCTTGTCAACTAGGAAAATCACAATTGCACAATGCCTACCCTTGGTGGACAAGATAGTAGATAAAGTCAGATGCTGGTCTTCCAAGACATTGTCCTATGCTGGCAGACTTCAATTGATCAAGAGTGTCCTTTTTGAGATGCAAACATATTGGGCACAGGTATTCCTCATTTCAAAGAAAGTCAACAAACTGGTGGAAGGTATATGTAGGAACTATCTATGGACAGGGAAGCATGAAGAAAGCCACAGGGCACCCATAGCTTGGGATACAGTTTGTAGACCAGTGGCAGCAAGTGGCCTCAATGTGATATGTTTTGAAAAATGGAACAGAGCAGCACTGTCCAAGCTATTATGGGCACTAATGCACAAAAAAGATAGACTGTGGATCAAATGGATACACTGCCATTACATAAAAAGAAAAGAGGTGATCAACATGGAAGCACCAAAATAGGCAAGCTGGTTGGTAAGGAAAATATTTGGAGCTAGGGAATGGTGGGGTCATGACTAGGCAGCACTGCAATCTTGCTGCCAGAAGGGGAAATACAGTATCAAAACTACCTGTAGGTACCTCATCCCACAGTTCACCAAAGTTCCCTGGAAAAAGTTGATAATGGTACCAGGCATTCTGCAAAAACAACAATTCATGTTATGGATGACACTACATCGACGCTTGGCAACAGTAGACAGGCTAGCAAAATGGGGTATACAAACTGACCAGGCCTGCTCTTTATGTGACAGTAACACAGAGACACATGATCACCTTTTCTTCGAATGTCCTTACTCACAAGAATTGTGGCAAGGAATACTAAGGTGGCTCAACTTCAATAGAATGTTATACAACTGGGAGTATGAAATACAATGGCTAACTGCTAGAGTAAACAGTAGGAATCCAAGGAAATCCATCCTAGGAGTGGTTTTTGCCGCAAATGTATATAATATATGGATGGAACAGAATGAAAGAAGATTCAGACAAACGAGCACGGAGGCTAAGATTAGAGCAAGAATGATTGCACAGCAAGTGCACATCACTGGCCGAAAGATACACGAATGGCAGCCTACTCTACAATACTTAAATAGCTACCCAATATGTAATTCTTGAATGTAGTCACAATTTTGTAGAATAGACCTTAGTTTTTCAGCCCTCGGGTTGTATAGTGGATACATAGGTTTTTGAGAGGTGTTCTATAGTCCCAAAGAACACGCGATGTACAGTTTTCATTAGTTGAAATACAATTTTTCATTTTGACCAAAAAAAAAACCAATATCTATTTACTTGGTGTAAAAAATACCTATATTGATTTTATGCTCAGCTAACATCAGAAGATTAAAACATAGCAAACAATGAAAAATGTACTATGCATTATATTTCATTTATCACAGCCAAAAAAATATGATATAAAATCTGTAAAATATTAATAATTTTAAAGAAAGAAAAGAATTAAAATTGTTGCTAATATATCTTGTTAATATTATTAATTGAAGCACATGACTTTCGTTGGGTTACGTTACCCAAAAAAACGACATGAACTAAAAATGGTAGTAACTGATAAAAATTGTGATAAAGTACTTTATGGTTAATTGAAAAAATATGGAATATAAACTGTAAAATTTATATTAATAATGTAAACATAATAGCAATAATAATAATATTGTTGCTGATATATTTCGTTGAACATCTATTAGTGGAAAACTTAAAAGAAAAGAAGCGTGTTGCGTAAAAACCTCAACATCAGACGATTTTACCATGCAAACAATGAAAAATATATGTTATACTCCCTCAATTTTAATTTATGTGAACCATTTTATAAGAGTCAACAAAAAAAGAATAGAACTGTTATGTAATAATATAAGAACAAGAACAATAACTCAAGAACAAGAGCAAATAGAGAGAAGAGTAGAGAGAGTTCTTCTTATTGATACTTAGAGAATGTTAGGAGTGATTTACAATGGTAGAGGGCACCTCTATTTATAGGGAGGAGGATGATTTAGCTACCAAGAATAGAACTCTAGAATCTCTCTAATTAAAGACATTCACCTTAAATAGAAGTGTATTTATAACACTCCCCCTTGAATGTCTATTCAATGATGTGCCTCGTTAAAACCTTAAAACAAAACCCAATGGGAAAAATTAAAGTAAGGAAAAAGAGTACACATGTTTGAATATGCGCCTATTGATTGCCTCGTTAAAAACCTCGCAAGGAAAACCCGGTGGGACAAAACCTTGTAAGGGAAAAAGAGTGCAACGCGCATTAACTCCTCCTGATAAGAACATCAATTTATGTCCTTAAGTCTTCGCATCCCGATCTTGTGAACTAGCTTCTTGAAGGTTGACTTTGGTAGAGATTTTGTGAACAAATCAGCCATATTGTCGCTTGAACGAATCTGTTGAACATTGATATCACCATTCTTTTGAAGATCATGTGTGAAGAATAACTTTGGTAAAATATGCTTCGTTCTATCTCCTTTTATGAATCCTCCCTTCAATTGAGCTATACATGCTGCATTGTCTTCATACAAAGTTGTGGGTAGTTTATCACACTTCAAACCACATTTGTCATGGATATGATGTATTATCGACCTTAACCACACACACTCCCGACTTGCTTCATGAATAGCAATTATCTCGGCATGATTAGATGAAGTAGCCACAATTGATTGCTTAGTCGATCGCCAAGATATGGCGGTTTCTCCACAGGTAAACACATAACCCGTTTGAGATCGAGCCTTGTGTGGGTCGGACAAATATCCAGCATCAGCATAACCAACAAGATCCGGGCTGCAATTCTTGCCATAAAATAAGCCCATATCGGTAGTTCCCTTTAGGTACCACAATATGTGTTTGATCCCATTCCAATGTCTCCTCGTAGGAGCCGAGCTAAATCTTGCTAAGACATTAACTGAAAATGATATGTCAGGTCTTGTAGTATTTGCAAGATACATTAGTGCGCCAATTGCGCTAAGATATGGTACTTCAGGACCAAGTAGCTCTTCATTCCTTTCTTGTGGTCGGAATGGATCTTTGTTCACATCAAGTGATCGAACAACCATCGGTGTACTTAAAGGATGTGCTTCATCCATGTAAAACCGTTTCAATACCTTTTCTGTATAGGTAGATTGATGAACAAAAATTCCGTTTGCCAAATATTCAATTTGCAAACCAAGACATAGTTTAGTCTTTCCGAGATCTTTCATCTCGAATTCATCCTTTAGATAATCAATTGCCTTTTGGAGTTCTATAGGGGTTCCAATAAGGTTTATGTCATCAACATATACGACAAGTACAACAAATTCCGATGTTGTTTTCTTTATAAAAACACACGGGCAAATGGCGTCATTTATATAGCCTTCTTTCAACAAGTACTCACTAAGACGATTATACCACATTCGTCCAGATTGCTTTAGACCATACAAGGACCTTTGCAATTTAATTGAGAACATTTCCCGAGATTTTGAATTATGCGCGTTTGGCATCTTGAGTCCATCGGGAATTTTCATGTATATCTCATTATCAAGTGAGCCATACAGATAGGCAGTAACCACATCCATTAAGTGCATGTCAAGCTTTTCATGGACAACAAAACTTATGAGATAACGAAAGGTTATCGCATCCATTACAGGCGAATATGTCTCTTCATAATCGACACCAGGACTTTGAGAAAAACCTTGTGCAACAAGGCGTGCCTTATATCTTTGTACCTCGTTTTTCTCATTCTTTTGCGTACAAAGACCCATTTATAGCCGACAGGCTTAACACCATTAGGTGTTTCAACTATAGGGCCAAAAACTTCACGTTTTGCCAGCGAATTCAATTTTGATTGAATTGCTTCTTGCCACTTTGGCCAATCCTGTCTTTTTCGACATTCTTCAACAGATTGAGGTTCGAGATCTTCACATTCTTGCATAATGCTAGATGCTACATTATAAGCAAAGGCATTATCCACCACAATATCCACTCGATTAATATTTGCCTCAATATTAATTGGATTTAGGGATAATTCCGTATTTCCAGAGTCCCGGGCTCAATGGATTCTTCATGAGTCTCAGAATTTGTTAAATCATGAGATTCTTTCGTGGTGTCATTTTGATCGTTCTTTTTCCTCTTTCTAGGATTTCGATCTTTGGAACCGAATGGTTTGCCACGCTTCAGGCGTGCATTCGACTCATTGGATATGACACTAGATGATTGTCCAACAGGGACATCAATACGGATTGGAACATTTTCCGCGGGAATGTGGGATTTCGTTATCCTTTTCAAGTCCGTAAATGCGTCAGGCATTTGATTTGCTATTCTTTGCAAATGGATAATCTTTTGTACCTCTCTTTCACAAATAGAGGTATATGGATCAAGATGAGATAATGATGCATTTTTCCACAAAATTTCCCGTTTGGTTTCACCAACTTCTCCCCCTAATTTTGGGAAAAGTGTCTCATCAAATCGACAGTCTGCAAATCGTGCAGTAAACAAGTCGCCTGTCAATGTTTCGAGGTAGCGAATGATGGAGGGCGATTCAAACCCAACATATATTCCTAACCTTCTTTGCGGACCCATTTTGGTGCGGGATGGCAGTGCTATAGGCACATATACTGCGCATCCAAAAATTCTTAAATGGGATATATTGGGTTCATGACCCAAAACCAATTGCAACGGGGAATACTTGTGGTAATTCGTCGGTCTGAGACGAATTAGCATTGCTCCATGTAAGATGGCGTGACCCCATACCGAAGTGGGCAGCCTCGTTCTCATAAGTAATGGCCTTGCAATCAACTGCAGGCGTTTAATTAACGATTCTGCAAGACCGTTTTGAGTGTGAACATGAGCTAAAGAATGTTCAACTTTTATCCCGATTGATAAGCAATAATCATTAAATGCTTGGGATGTAAACTCAGCAGCATTATTCAGTCTAATGGACTTGATTGGATTATCTGGAAATTGTGCTCGTAGTCGAATTATTTGTGCCATTAATTTCGCAAACGCAAGGTTGCGTGATGACAACAGGCACACATGAGACCATATACAGGATGCGTCTATCAAGACCATGAAATACCTAAACGACCCACTAGGTGGGTGACTAGGTCCATAAATGTCCCCTTGTATACGTTCCAGAAACGTGGGTGACTCAGTCCCAACCTTTGTTGGTGATGGCCTGATAATCAACTTGCCTTGATAACACGAAGTGCAAGGATATTCATTATTCGAAAGAATTTTGAAATTCTTTAACGGATGCCCATATGAGCTTTCTATAATCCGTCTCATCATGACCGATCCTGGGTGTCCCAATCGATCATGCCAAAGTACAAAGGTATTGGAATCAGTAACCCTTTGGTTTACTCTTGAATGTGCCTCAACTGCACTAATTCTTGTCCAATACAGGCCACAAGATAAAGACGGGAATTTCTCAATAACCCTCTTTTGGCCGGAGACATTCTTTGTGATGACGAGATATTCAAGATTATCTTCATCCATTGTCTCAATATGATAGCCATTCCGGCGTACATCTTTAAAACTCAACAAGTTTCTCTTAGACTTGGAGGAGAACATTGCATTCACTATGATTAACGTCGTGCCTTTGGGCAGAGTTACAATTGCTCTTCCGGAGCCTTCAATCAATTTACTACTTCCAGAGATTGTAGTAACGTTTGCCTTACACATATTTAGTTGAGAGAAATATTTCCTTTCTTTGAGTATTGTATGTGTAGTACATGAATCAACTAGGCAAATACTTTTACAGTTGGACTTTGATCCAAGTTCGCTTTGTGAGATATCCATATTTGCTATCCCATAGTTTGACATACAAAAGAGATACACGAACATAAGAATAAACAAGTTCAATTCGTTTGTGTCACATAATATTTTCAAAATCTGCTGCTAACAGTTGACTAACAAAATCAGATATGTTTATCCATAATTGATTACTTTGCAGTTTGAAAACTTCAGTTTAAACATTTTCTTCAAACAATCGATTGTTAAACACAAATAATCGATTGTTGAACATTGACAATCGATTGTTAAACACACACAATCGATTATTTGTTATTTTGAAAAACTTCAGATCACACTGTCTTAAGACAATCGATTGTTATGCATAGACAATCGATTGTTGGCTATTTTGAAAAATTCCAGAGCACTGTTTTAAGACAATCGATTGTTAAGTATAGACAATCGATTGTTGGCTATTTTGAAAAATTCCAGAGCACACTGTTTTAAGACAATCGATTGTTATGTATAGACAATCGATTGTTGGCTATTTTGAAAAATTTCAGAGCACTGTTTTAAGACAATCGATTGTGATGCATAGACAATCGATTGTGGATGATTTTTGAAAAATTCTAGATTACACTGTCTTAACGACAATCGATTGTTAGACAAAGACAATAGATTGTTGATGATTTTTGAAAAATTCCAGATTAGTCTTAACGGCAATCGATTGTTAGACAAAGACAATCGATTGTTGATGATTTTTGAAAAATTCCAGATTACACTGTCTTAACGACAATCGATTGTTAGACAAAGACAATCGATTGTTGATGATTTTTGAAAAATTCCAGATTAGTCTTAACGACAATCGATTGTTAGACAAATACAATCGATTGTTGATCAATTATTTTTCAGCTTTAATGCGAAAATAGTAGATAATCGACTAGTTTTTCAGGCTAGTCGATTACCCCTACTGGAAAATAAAAATATTATTGATATTTGAGCATATTGAAGATATTCTAAAGAACTACTGCTAACATTGCATCATGAACTAACTAATACGAGCTAATACTAATGACTATTAGTTTATTCACTAACTAATACAAATAAGTAGAACAAAATCAAATAACTCCATCTTCTTTCATCACGGACCCATCGCCGATTAGGTGGTCTATTTTCCCCTCGGGTTGATCAAAGAAGTCTGCCACATCCAGGTGGGTGATGTCCTCATTGTCGTCATAGACAAAATTTGTTTCAGGGCCTTTTCTCTTTCGAGATGCTTGATAAAGGTCAACCAAGTGTCTTGGTATACGGCAAGTCTTTGACCAGTGCCCTTTCCCACCGCAACGATAACATATGGTTTCTGAACCATTTGCCTTAGGATCTTCATGACCCCGTTTCTGCTTTCGGCGGTTATCTCTCCTTGGGGGTTGACGGACTTCATTGGAATTTCTTCCTTGTCTACGTCCCTGGCTATGACCCCGTTTACGACCATGACCATGGTCCTTTTCATGTTTGGCATAATGAGAGTGCACCTTATCTGCTTCAGGCAGTAGTGTAGACCCAGTGGGTCGATTTTCATGATTTCTCATGAGCAGGTCATTATTTCGCTCAGCCACTAGTAGAAGAGAAATCAGTTCAGAGTACTTTGTAAAGCCTTTCTCTCTGTAGTGTTGTTGCAGTACCATATTGGAGGCATGAAACGTTGTAAACGTTTTTTCAAGCATATCATAATCGGAGATATTATCCCCGCATAGCTTCAATTTAGAAGTAATTCTGAACATTGCAGAATTATATTCAGAAATGGACTTAAAGTCTTGGAGCCTCAGATGAGCCCAATCATATCGTGCTTGTGGCAGAGTGACCAACTTCAGGTTGTCATATCTCTCCTTTAAGCCGTTCCACAAGATGAGTGGATCCTTGACGGTGAGATATTCAATCTTCAAACCTTCATCAAGGTGATGGCGCAAGAAAATCAAGGCCTTCGCACATTCTTGGGTGGATGCTTTTTCTCTATCTTTGATGGTGTCTCCGAGACCCATAGCATCTAAGTGGATTTCAGCATCCAACACCTATGTCATATAGTTCTTACCCGAAATTTCAAGAGCAACGAACTTTCTTTTTGTAATATCAGACATAATCGAAAATTAAATTAGGAAGAGGGAAATACCTTAGATTTTTCGAGAATGGTTCTTGAGACGGTAGAGTCTCGTGCTGATAACGTGTTATGAAATAATATAAGAACAAGAACAATAACTCAAGAACAAGAGCAAATAGAGAGAAGAGTAGAGAGAGTTCTTCTTATTGATACTTAGAGAATGTTAGGAGTGATTTACAATGGTAGAGGGCACCTCTATTTATAGGGAGGAGGATGATTTAGCTACCAAGAATAGAACTCTAGAATCTCTCTAATTAAAGACATTCACCTTAAATAGAAGTGTATTTATAACAAGAACCAATTATTCCTACATAATAATACAAGTGCTTATAATTGTTTATATCATCACATTTTTCACCTTTCATCATTTTGGATTTGCATTTTTTTTTCTTTTCATTTTATTTTATACATCAACCATATGTTTTAATGATACATATTTAATTTAAATTGTTTTTATTAATTGACACAAGATGCATGTATGACACACGGGGTATGCACGTATGATGCACTTTGAAGATAGTTTTATTAAATATACTTGAGATATTTTTTATAGAAGCAAATTATAAAATTTTGTTAAAAAGAAAGAAAAAAAATTATCTACTCTTTAACAGTAAAATATTTTAGAACTTTACATTAAACTACTTAGATCTTAATATTAATAATATATTTTTTATAATAATATCAAAGGTAATATATTACAAATACATATCTAATATCTTATTTATTAATTATCCCTTTCTAATATAAAAATTTATTATTATGTGAAGTTAAATACTTTATGAAATTTAAGAACGTAATACTATAAATAAGTATGGAAAAATGGAGGTTTTTTTGCATTTATATGTCTATATGTAATAATAATAAAAAATTGATCCATAGGCTAAAACTTGTCAGTCCTCAATCCTGATTCAACTTTGCAAGACGGAAAACTTTTAAAAAATTTTACCCCCTATAGAAAATTTTAGTACCCTATTTATATTAAATAAATATCATTTTAAAATATTATATTCTACAAATGCCTTTTATCCTTTATAGCAAAAATTCTAATTATAGTTACCTACATTTAAGGCACAATATATGCTAAATAAAATTTTCTCTCTCCTTTTTAGTATTTTCTATCACATAATCACGTATAACTCCTCTAAACATGTTCTCTCTCTTGCATAACTTTACTCTCTTCTCCTATATACCCACGTTCTTAACTATTTTCCCACTCAAATTCATTGTTTCTCCTCCATTATCACTCCTACTTCAGAATCTATACAGAATCACTGATTTACTCCCAAAAATTATTACTTGGTAAGTTTTCTTCTTCGATTTTGATACCATTATTTTATTTCTATAATTTTTATACCGACTTTTTCATAAATTTCTGAAACAATAACCATTGGTATTGCTTACTCACCATGAAGCTTTGATTTTTTTCTCCAATGGCGGAATCAACGCCATACATCAGAGTAACCAGAGGTATACCCACAAAAATTCTCAATTTTGATGGGCCCCCTTTCTCGTTACAAATAACTCAAAAAGAGTCATATTTTGCAGGTTTATCAGCATCTACAGTTGCTAAGAGAATAACTAAATTACACAATGACAAGTTGAAAGAAGTCCAAGTTGAGAAATCTTCAAAAGAAACAAAAAATCTAGTTGCTTCAAATAGGAAAAAACCTATGAATGATACACCACTCCAAAAGGTAATTACTATTTGTATCAATATGCATTCAAAGAAACTATATGTGTTCATATTATTCAATCATTTTTGCATGTATGATGTTGTATTCATATGTATCTGGTTGTATTTTTGTACTATTTGGCATATTGTATTATATTTGTGTTTAAGTATGTACATATACTCTTATGTGTTTTGGTAGTTTCCAACTGTTTAATATTAATATTAGCTTTACTTGTATTCATATGTATTCAGCTTTAGTTATTTTTGTTTGCAATTGTTCAATTTTTCAGTAATTGTTCAAATGTATTCATATGCATTCATATGTATTCATATGCATTCATATGTATTCATCTTACTTATCTTTTATGTCATGTGTGTGGTATCTAGTTTTTTAATATGTATTTAGCCGTGTTAGTGTCTTTAGTCTTCTGTAAGTGTTTGTAGTTGTATTGATATGTATTTAATAACTGACTTAATATGAAATATGCAATGTATTAAACTCCATTAACATGTATTTATTATTGTTAATTGTAGGAAATTAATTTGTTTGTGAAACACCAGCCAAAATTTGTACCCTATATTAGTGTTTATACTAACACTGATATAGTCTCCCATCTAATAGAGAATCTTACTCCTGTTTAGTACCAACAATTTTGCAATACATGTTTTGGCTCATTTCTTCAAATGAAGCACTGTGAAGTTCAACATCAAATTTTGAGAAGGTTCATGGCTCTCCAGTTAGAAGGCACTCCTAAAAATGTATTTGCAGTACACGTCAATGTTACTGAATTACATTTCACATTAATGGATTTTTGCGCTTGTGATTGGCCTCAAATGTGTCGGTAATGATGATGATTTTGAGTTTAGTGAAATGCTTCCTAACCGCTTATTAAGGCTTACTTTGGGTTGCTAATCTTGTCAAGAAGAAAGATATGATGAAATGCTTCGATGATAAGAAATGGGGTCCCGACAATGATGGTGACGCCTTGAAGATATCTTTGTTGTATTTCATACACACCTTTATTTTTTTATCCGAAAAGAATAGTAAAACTATACCAAGGCTACATTTTGACTTAGTAGAGAGTGGGCGCTATTATGAATATCATTGGGGTTTAAAAGCATTTGAGATGTTGACAAAATCGATTAGCAAGAAGATGGATGCTGTGAAGAAGAATTACAGGATAGCTGGGATGCTCCTAGCTATGCAAGTGTAATTTTATGAGTGTTGTTCATCTGTTGATTCCAAATTGCACTCCGAGTTGATGACATGATCCCCAGAATACTCAATTGGAGAACCACCGGAAATCAGCCAATATTTGCTTATCTGATGAATGCCATGTTCAATGACACCGGAAACATGGTAATATACAAAGTGTATCACTCCTAGTTTAGATTTTGTAAAAATTAATAGGCATATGTTTGCATATAGAAGTATGAAGTTGCCTTAATATACATTGTTGATACTTCAATACCTGTTGTAGTTTCTGCATTCAGTTGCAAAATACATTTCTATACATATACATACTGATGGAAATACTTGTATAATCAGCTGAATACAGATATTGATGCATATAGATGTATACTTGCATATAGATTCAATATAGATGTATACAAATGCATATGGACTAATAATCAGCTGCATAAACTTGTATACAAATCCATACAGATATTGCATACAGTTGAATACATCTACTGCATACAATACTTCATTTGCATACAACAATATACAGCTGTTGTAGCCTTCATTATTAATTCTTCATACATATGCATATTAATTCCAAATCATAAACTCTGCCTTATCTTCAATATAAATATCATTTTTTATTCGAGATTTGCATATGGAAGTTTTTAGTTACACTTTTATTATATTTCTTTTTTCAGATTTTTTTTCAAGGACATCAGTCCAAGCGATATAGAGCTTGCCGTTATTCGGATTCCTCTTGTAGACGCCGATGTTGAGAACAGGCCTACTCTAGCTCATTCAGACAAATCGGGAGAGGATTCGGATGACTTTTCTCCGACACCCGATCTTCCAAGTAAGAAGAAACATGGTACAATTATTAGTCCATCCTCATCACCGCCCCATAAAAACGGAAGGAATACAAAAGGCACCATAACGAAACAGAATATCAGCCCAACATTCATCCTGTTTGTGTTTCCGAAATTGGACATAAAGTGTTGCATGACAATCAGATGCCAGAAGGCCAAAATGACGAAGTAGCTTCTTTGAGGAAAGACCTAAATTCATTCAAAGAATACGTGAATATTTAACCACAGATTAAACATTATAGTTTAGTGCTTAGCATTCATATATTTTTTGCGCATTCTTCTAACTGTTTTGTATTGTTAAGGTTGTGGGAGAGTTCAAGTCTCTAAGAATATTGATCAATTATAACTTCAGCTTTCAGACCATCTTCAACAAAATAAGCAAACTGAACCCATAGGGTGACGTGATGATGGCATTGACACGGATGTCGGAGATAATGTTGAGGTTTAACATTCTTAATATATTGAGCATCTGTATTTAGCTGCATTCATATCTGTGTTAACCTTAATATTAAATGCAATTACCTGCTGTATTTAAATTTTTTTCAGTTGTATGTAGAGGTTTTCTGATTTGTAAATCTTAACATATTAAGCTTATGTATTTACATGGATTCACATATGTGTTAACCTTAATATGTAAATGCAATTAACTGTTGTATTTAACTATTTTTCAGATATATGTAGATGTATTCTAATATGTTAATCTTAACATATTGAGCATTCAATTCTGTAGATATAGGTGTATTTAAATGTATTCTGTATTTAACTGTTTTCAGATGTATGTAGATGTATTTAAGTGTATTTTAGCTGTATTTAAATGTATTCTGATTTGCTAAATCTTGAATTTTTTTAATGTATTCTAGCTAATTATATGTATTTAAAGGTATTCTAACATTAAGTTACTACATTAACAATGATACATTCAACTACTAGAAAACTACATCAAAGGTACAGTCCAACATGCCATCTACAGTTCAAGAGGGTCTATCTACATAATTCTATGTATCTCGATTTCAATTAGACGATAAGTTTCTTTCCAGTCAAATTCGAGAAATTACAATTGTGATTCACTCCTGTGCAAAAAAAAAAAAAACTGAAGCCACACCAATGCAATCTCATAGGAATCAGCGACCAAATAGATGGAACTCTTCGCCTTATGAGTCTATCTTCGACTCAGGATGTAAGTGATTTTACAAACTTAAGATTCAGCATTCATCGTGGTTTTGCCATTTAAAAGTCCCTAATCACGAATTCAATGTACAACAGGTACCTCTGTAAAGTTAACCCCCATTTTTTTTAGAGAAGACACCCCTTTGAGAATGATTCAAACGGGGCCACATCCTATGTTAATCATTCAAGAATATGACAAATGGGTTCGTGATGGTCTTCTAGATAGACATGATCAGAAGTGAGTTTTCCCCCGGTCATTTTATTACGTTTTCTTTTTTTAAAAATGTATATAATGATTTTTATACCATATTTACAGAAGTAATTTGGAAGACCATTACAATAAGAACAAGTCAATACTTCACATATCATTGGATTTTGGAATGATCTAGTTCCAAAAATTGGTTTACAATCTATCCATTGACGGGAAGCTATGGGATGACAACGTATATTTTTTCCCAAACTAACTAATTTTCCTTGAGTACCAACATGTTGTTTCATTCAAATGTATTATGTTGTTTTACTCAGCTGTATTCAGTTATATTGTGGTGTATTCAATTGTATTCATCTATGGTCAGTTGCATTGAAATGTATTAACCACCTAGCGTCAGTTTTATTCAATTGCTATATTCAGTATTATTCTTCCTATGTATTCAGGTATTTTTAATTAAATTAAACTGCTTTAATCCCCTGAACTATTTTGTAACCAAAGGCATTTGCATACGGGCTTATTAAACACATGTATTCATGTGTATTCAGCTAATTTCTATATGCATTTATATTTAGCTTTATTAAACATATGCATTTATCTATATTATATACATTTCAGTTAAATTCAACTTCTTTAGTCAGTTGATTTCTATTGCATTTATCTTCAACTTTATTCAACTTCCAAATTCAGAACTATTTCTAAATATATGTATTCATCTATAGTAGATATGTATTTCTCTGTATTCAGCTATATTATTTATCTTAGTTCAGAAATTAAACTCACACTATCTACTAACCTCTTTTGTGTAAAGCATATGGATGTCATATTCTACTATTTGAGAAAAAAGGGAAAATACAATCAACATAGGGACTTCAAGTATACAATTATTGATTGTATATTCAAGACAAGAATCGCTGAAATATACGACATGTATGAAGATACAGATAGCGATGCTAATGTAGCCAAACAAGAGGACGTGGTATGTGAGTATATGAGGGACTACAAATTGCATACTAATGTACCTTGGCATACTATGAATAATGTCTTGATACTATTCAACTTAAGGATAAATTACACTCTATATTGACTGTTGTCACATTCAAGGAGAATTAATATTACCGAGTACATCACATGGCTTTACTGGGCTTACCTCACCAAAAAGAACGAGATGAACTAGATTAATAATAAAACATATATAAAGGACAAATCACCTTTCTACTGCTATTAGACTAATAGTATGTATTTATGTACTATGCCGTAGTTGTGGATAATGTTAAGGGTACCGAGGGGAAGACATCTGAAGGTGAAAATTTGTGGCAGAGGTTGGAAGTACTGTTTTCCTTCGACCACATAGTTGTTCGTATCTAAGAGTTACTTTGTCAAATTTCCAACACAGTATGTAGAGCAAGAAACACACCGCAAAGTTTAGGAACATATATACACATGCAGCTGGAAAACATTCATAGTACTGCTCAATGATGCATCAACGAGCAAGAAGTTTAGGACTCCGAAATTGGTAGTTGGCTGAACCATCGCTACATTGCAAAGCCAAGCCGCTGTACAGAATATCAAGGCGACCATCTGAGCAGTAGAAGTGAATCTGAAACAACTGAAAAATAATAGACCACACCGCTCCTATGACAAATTCCATAAGCTTCTTCCTCTCATAAACCCGTACTATTAAAGCTGCCAATGCCAATGTGCTCATATCTAGTCGCTTCTTCAATACTATATAAGCAATCAAAAGGCTTGGATGAACGAGTAGATACAACAAATGAATCAGGGTATCAGAATAATACGTCTGAGTAACAACCAGATCAGTAAAAATAACACTACAAACCCCCATATAAAGCAATGATCGAAATACATCCGAATGGAAGGTGAAAAGTTGGAGTTATGTAAGAGAATACGTAGTAAAGAACAGCAAAGAGAATAAATGCAAAAATGTAGTATACGAAATCAACTAAGTATACTGATGGAGTAATGTGGTTGTCTAAAGCAAAGATTGGCTGGTCCTGAGGATAAAAGATAAAATGGTACGGACAGAACCAGCAACTGTCCCAGAAAGATAGAAATTAGGACCTTGCCGACTCTGTTGAGACTGAATGTAAAATAAATTGGATTATAAAGACTAAGCTGACTATTTTCTAACACTGGACGAACAAGAAACGTGTATGCGGAAGAGGTAAAAGCAGACAGAGACATGCAATAAAATATTACGTATATGACACTAATCGGTAATGTATGGTGACGATGTAAGTGTGCGGAGAGTACTAAAAACTCATATATAAATCGACTACACAGTGCACTAAGTACTAGACAAAGAAAAAGATGATGGAGACGAATTCCATTTGTTTTGGTTACTAAGGACACAATGCATGAACAGTAATTTCAACTAATGTATAACTTTTTTTTTTTGAGCATAGAAGACATATACTTCTTGATATTTAAGCGGATGAAATACATTGTTCCAAAATATAGTGCCTCAGAAGACACTTTGATTTCCTAGACTTTCGAGTATTTTGCAAGCTTTTCACATGAGAAGGGGTTTCAACAAAAGTTTTCATTCCATCTCCTTCCTCCTATGCCTTCTTTGCCAGTTGATGAGCTACCTTATTCCCCTTCTTGAAAGTATGCCGGAGGATTATCCCCTTCTGTTGGTGCATTAACCACCTGCAAGCATAAACAATATCATGAAAAAAACCGTTTCCTTGGAGAATTGCTTGCATGGCATCCACTGAGTCTGATTGAATTTCAAGTGGATATAGATTCCATTGTTTTGCCATCCTAAAACCCTCAAGTATGGATTTTATCTCAACCTTTAATGATCCATGTCCATATGTAGACTTACAGAACCATACAATTCAGTGTCCTCTAAAGTTTCTGAAGACCTGCGAAAAAATATCGTAGGTACGAAGGTCCTTTATTCGGGCTAGGGCTGCATCTGCAATCACTAGGCCGCATATACGGTCCCCCAGCTATAACTGCGATTCATGTTGTAGCTCCGCACCTACTGTCCCACATCTGCAAATGCGAAAACAACAGGAGCAACAAATCTTCAGCAATTGTTTAAGTCCCGCACTAAATCTGTTAAGCATCCAAAACTCATCTGAGGCCCCTGCGACCTCAACCAAATATACTAACCAATCCTAAAACATCATAAAAACTTAGTCGAGCCCTCAAATCACATCAAACAATGATAAAACCATGAATCACCCTCCAATCCAAACATAACGAACTAGAAATTTAAAATTTCTACAACTGTTGCCGAAACCAACCAAACCATGCCCGATTGACCGTAAATTTTGCATACAAGTCATATTTACCACTACGGACCTATTGCAACTTCTTAAATAGGATTCCGACCCCGATATCAAAATTCCACAATCGGCCCGAAACTCCAAATATTCAACTTTCCTCATATCAATCCTAAATAGGCTACGGACCTCCAAAACACAATCCTGACATGCCTCTAAGCCAGAAAACACCCTACGAATGTAACTGAATTGACAAAATTCTGTTCCGTAGTATTCTTTATATTGTTCCAATTACGGTCCAAATTCTAAGACTTAAACTCTCATTTAGGATCTAAATGTCTCAAAACACTCTGAAACTCCAGGTGAACCATTCAGGAAAATCACCATAGCAGGAAAAAAATACAGGGGAAGCAGTTAATAAGGAATCAGGGAGTTAATTCTAAAAATGACCAATCGGCTCGTTATAGAAGTCTACATCAAATCAAAATATGTTGAACCATCCACCTGGTAAAAAGGACCAGGTTTGCAGTAAAAACTAAATATGTAAAAATTGCTGAAGAAGAAGAATGGAGTGGTGAGTAAGAGGAATATGATTCAGATACTAAGAAGGACAAGATGGCCAAGTTTATCAAGAGAAAAATTCTAAAAGGTTGACACCTGAAGGATTTGGAGGAGGAAAGGATGGTGCTAGTGTTCAAGATATTGGAAATGCAAGGCTGGAAGAACGTGGTCCTTCATATCAATGGTAGGTTGACTAGGAGTGAAATTGTTGAATTTATGGCAAATGCAGCAGTGACAGATGGACGGGTTACCAGATTGGTAAAAGGGGTGCAAATCTCTTTCAATGTGGAGGAGTTGGGTGAAATTCTAGCTGTACCTACTGAGGGTTACAATGACTATATAAAGCTTAAGTGGACAAGCCTAGAAAACCTTTCTACTTCCTGTCTATTACAAGAAAATTCAATGATAATGAGGAGAAACTTGATCCAAGGTTTTGTACAAGAGTGAGATGAAGCCACCCCACGAAGTGTTGTTCCAATTTCTCATCAAATGTGTTCTGCCAAGGGAGGAAAGGAGGCACATCGCGAACTTCATGGACTTGGTCTTGATGGAGTGTTTGGATAGTGGGAAGCATATTAATTGGCCTAGATTTATAATTCATCTTCTTGATAGGGTTATTAATGGCACCAAGTCTCACGTCATTCCCTATGGCTTCATTCTCACAGCTGTGCTTGCACATTTCAAGGTACCTATAAATACATGGGAGGTTGGTACAAGCAAGGATCATTTTGGAGTTAACACTCTGCTTACTTGCAATTATGAAGTCAATGTCACTCCTAAAGAACATGGTTCATACCAAAAAGGTACCAGTGAATAGCAAGGTCGCATCCTTGATGCAAGAAAGTGGGGAAAAAGATGCTAAGATTGCAATGCTGAAAAAGAGGTTGGCAGAGGTGGAGATTGAGAGAGATGCTCTCAAAACTGAGCTACCAAGAGAAAGGGAGAAGAATGATGGCATTCTTCAATATTTGCTGAAACTCCTCCAAGCCAAAAACCAAGCACCTAGTTCTTCCCAACCTTAAGCCTCCTAGTCTAGTGTAGATCAACCAGTGACCCAATTCGGAACTTTTTGTTTCTTTTGCTCTTGTTTCAAGTATCTTTATTTCTTTTATTGCTTTGTGGTAAAATCTTATCAATCATCAATGAAATTACTATTTTTGCTATAATTGTTTGTTTATTTTCTTTGATGGTTAAAATTGTTATCTTGATTTATGCTGATAAATCCATGATTGCATTTGAAGTAGCCCCATTGGCCATGTGTAAGTTTAAAATCTAGTTATCTCATATTTTTATGTAACTTTTTGTTGATGCTAAAAGGGGGAAAGACTGTGCTTTACACTTTGAACATTGATGTTTATAACCTAATGTACCTGGTTCTTGATGATAAGTGATGAAAAGAAAAATGTTCCTAACATTGTGTTGATGTTAAGCTGAGTTGAAACAGGGCCTAAGCTTATGAAAAAACACAGATTTTGTCATCATCAAAAAGAGGAAATTTTTTTGCCCAAGTGAAGGTTTGTTTTGAAGATTGATAGAGGAAGTTCAAGCACTAACCAAGTACATCCTTTGTGTGTATAGGAACGGGCAGACTCGAGCATATGGGATGCATGTGTAGGATATAAGCTTAAATTGGTATAATTGATATCTCTTGATTGAAAAGGTTACATAATTGATAAAGAGAAGAACTCCTTAATCAAAGAGAATACTATACAACATAGGAAATGAATTAGAAGTTGAAGTCAACTAGAACTCTTCCACCAAGGAAGAGTAGCATTAGAACTCTAGTTATTTCTTCATCTACTAACTCTATAAATTGCAGGATGTTCTCACTTTATAGGTAATGCACTAATGCAGAAGTTAAATATGAATTGAGAGCAAAATAGTAAGGATTTTTGCATGCAGTTCGTGTGTGATTCAAGTGTGCAAACCGAAGCTACATGAACCAGATAGAAGAACCAATTCTAAGTGTTTGTCTTTTATTATAATTTAATTGTAGTGGGTATTTTCATATCGTACCTTTTAGCTTTATCTAGCGGCAATTGTAATAGGTACTCAAAGTATTCAAGTTAGAGTTAACTTGAAGTTGTCACAACAGTTAGAGGTTGTTTGTCACAACGGGATTAGAGTTAATCCTTAATTTTCAAAAGTATTTTGTAAATGCAGTTTCTGGCTCATTGATTTAGTGGAGAGTTGGGGATATCCTACTAAGAAGTAGGTCATGATTTTTTTTTACCTTTTGAGCCAGTTATTTTCTATGTAAAATACTTATTCTCTTTACTTTCCGCATTTAAAATATTAGTAATCATAGGTTGAGGAACACTTAGAAGAATCAGGTCCTTTGTTATCAGTTTGTTGCACCCCATGTTTTCGTATGTAAGTGTACGTCATAAGACAACTAATGTAAGCTCAGAAATGGAATCATATTTGAAAAGTTTACAAAATTAGTTCATCATGTTAACATGGAGGTTACAAATATTTATAATCATTGATACCAAGTATCAATAGGCTTTTGAAGGCTTAGAATCTAAACGAATTAAAGAAAATAAGTTTCGTCGAATGTCGGCAAGTTTGGAATGTTATAACATATACTTTGGAGTTAGATAAGGGTGATTAACATGATGAGAAGGTTATGTTATGAGTTATTTTATTTGTATGATAGTCATGTGCTATGTCTTTAAGTAAAGCAAGTTGTGTAATAAAAGTTGGAAAAGGTCATCCAAAGTAACATTCAAAAATGAGTTGAAACTTAGGTTAAATGTAGCAGAGCTTAACAAAAAATATTCTTTGATGGGATGATCTGCATATAGAGTTGAAGATCTATGAGTCTAGTTTCCAATGAATTAAATTGTTTGTCAATACAATCTCAGAATATAAAGATATTCGTATTTTTGCGAGACCGCGCAGCTAGTAGGTGACAAGTAGGTGCATCACCTACTTGCCAAAAGAAGAGGCCTCAATTAGAAGCCCAATGTCAGCCCAGAGTGTTCTTTTAAGGGCTATTAAACTCATTTATTTCTCTTATATTTAAGACCAAGAAAACCAAAGTGAACCCCTGCGACTCTTCCACAAAAATCTCACACAAACCCTAGAGTATTCCGGATGTTACGACGCGATGCTAGTGCTGAAAAGTCCGGACAGCTTGCTAGTTTCTCTTTTGAATTATTGTAGCCGTGTTGAGGAACTTATTTTTAATGCAAAAATACCAGGTTTCATGGGTTATACTCGGTACAAGGAAATTTTATGCTTCTCCTTCCATTATCTATGCGTCTGCGAGTTGTAATTCGATCGTAAAGAATAGACCTAGCTAGTTTTGAATGAATGATATATTGTTTGTTCTTGTGTAATGGTTGGCTGGTTGGTGAACTTATTTTTAAGTTAAATTCATGGTTGGCCTATTGGATACGAGGTCTAATGATGTACTTTTGGTCGTATTTCTCAATTTGGAAGTAAAGACAAGTAGAAACGTGTTTAAGTAAACTGAAAAATTATTTTTGAGTTGATGAGCATGTGGGACGGTTTTTGGATTGTTTCATGTTGGTATTGAGTTGTCTCTTTTACTATTGTTTTTATGGAGTTGAGAGGAGGAAGGGTGTAGAGAAACACCACATAATGACAAGTTTGTTTGCTGGTGTTCATCGTAACATTTTTTGATTATTTGACAATATTATGGTTGTCGTGTTATGTATGAAGTGATACAGGTAAGTTAGGCTGGTTGTGATTGTTTAGACTTGTCTGAAGTCATTTATATAGTTCAGATATTGTCCGCTTCATTGTAAAATAGGTTGTTGTCAATATATAATAGTTACGACACTTAAACGATGACGAGAGTGTCATTTCTCTTATTGTAGACTAAGGAGCCATGAAATTGCATAGCTTGAGGTTGGGAAGAATATACAAAGTATGTTAAGGCACTTACTTCTTTCTTTTGGCATGATCTAAAATGAAATCAATGTCAAACGATATGTTATTTCATAATGAATCTACTCCGAGCAACTAAGGTTGTCCATGTTATTCTTTACTTATAAAGTTATTCTAAATAAGTGTGTATGATCCTTAAATCCTACTAAGGTTTATATTAATGGTAGGGATGTCCATAATGTTAATCAAAGGTTCAATGACCTTACATCAGTCTGAAAGAGTTAAAACGTGATTCCATGAGTCGAGCATGCATTATATATATAGGTATCCATTTTACTCTATCAAGTCGCGCTATAGTCGGTCGGGTACGACACCTATTGCGCAACCACTGATCAGTTGGGTTTACCGAGTTCCACATGGTCGGGTACAATTTTACCGAACCTTATGATGGCCGGATATGTTTTTACCGAGTCCTCTTTGAGGCCGGGTACAATATAATGATGATGATGCCTACAGAGGCGTATATCTTCAAAAATTTATGTATATATATATGTATTATTCTTTTCTTGTCAGTAGCCCCCAGAGACACTCAGATGTTATAGGTTGTATCTTCTCTATCACTCTTTACATTACTGTTTTTGTTTATGGTTTCCTACCTTACATACTTGGTACAGTATTTGTACTGACGTCCCTTTTGTCTGGGGATGTTGTGTTTCATGCCCGCAGGTCTTAATAGACAGATCGAGAGTCCTCTTAGTAGGCTATCAGCTCAGCAGAAGGTATTGGTGCACTCCACTTGCTCCGGAGTTGTCTATCTGCTCAGTATGTTTTGGATATATATTGATTGGTATGGCGGGACCCTGTCCTGACCTTTATGATTGTATGTACTCTTAAAGGCTTGTAGAGAGCTATCATGTATATAGATACGTGTATGGCCTTTTCAGCCTATGTGTTGAGTTTACTAATGGTCATGTTCCGTATAGGCTCGTATGTCATTTGTATAAGTTTGTATATCATGTTGGGTCATCATATGTTGAGTATTTTCTTATGTTTATTCTTGTTATCTCATGACCGTTTCCTGGCTCATTTACTCATGATAATATAATAAGAAAGATATGTTATATTATTACGCGGTTGAATAAGAAAACGGATGCCTATCGCGATACTTCAGTTTAGGTCATGACACAAATTAAGCAAAAAATTAGCACCACTCAAATCACTTTTCTAGTATGGTATTGAAGTTAAAACACCAACATCATTACAAGCCACCAACCTTCTAATTGCCCCAATTTCATTCGTAGATTCCTAAGTAGGGCTTGGTCGTCGTCTAAGCTAGCTTGGACTTTGGCTTCCTTTTTGTTGTCTAGGCATGACATTTATTGGGGGGGGGGGGGGGGGGAATGAAATAAAAAAATTGGAGATTGTTTATTCTTTAAGTAAACAAACACTCAAGTTAGTGATAAAATAAAATAAACTAGAAGTCAAGTCAATGCTATATCTCTCATGAAATATGTGGCAAATAAATGGAGGTGTTGACTGAAAGAGATGCCTTATTTTCAGATGACTCGTGTTGGGAAATAATAGAAGACCTAGCTTTTTAGCTAATTTTTAAATTTGAAGTTTTAAATAATGTGAGTTTAAAGGTCAGGCTTATGTTAATGAGGAATTAATTAGTCGTATCATTGACATCAATTTACATACAAAATTGTTGTTCTTTCGGGGATTAAGTCCTTTATCCTACAATTATAAGATAATGAGGGTTTAGTACACTAATTACATTAGCATCTTCTACCTACCTGTTCGCAAGCCATTGTATGTCCTATTAGTTGTTTTTTTCTCATTTTCTAAATTGTCCAAGAACACGCAGTTCGTACATTAATTAGCACTCAATTGATAGGTGTCATAAGATACTCGTAACCTCCAAGTATGCCCTCGGGTATGTTGAATCCTTTAAAAATATATTTTTGGAGGATCCAACACTAACATGATAGTATTTTTGGAGGCTGCAAGCATATAACTATGCTAATTCAACAAATAAAAAGTTCAACCTTTTTTTCTTTGTTTTTTGAGTGCGCTAGGGAAGTTTAAACGAAATAAAAATTGGTGTGCATGCGTGAGGTAGAAGATTTTGTTCGTCCTTAAGATAGATCTAGTTTACATTAGTACTAATTTTAAGACAAAAATGTAACTTTTCGATGAAAATTACTTGGTAAAATACAAGTTGATATTTTAAGTGCAAATCCCAGTTGACGACCCTCCAAAAACTTTTATGTATAAATATGTAAGTATTTAGTTATCTTGAGTACAGCCACATTCTTAATTGCCAGAAATTTCTATAGTTTTATCTTACATTTAAAGATTAGTTTTCCAATCTGTCTCTTTCTAAAAGGAAAGGGACGTCCAGAAAACAATTAAACATGCAGAAATAATTAATTATAGGCAGGTATATATTATCGAATATCGGATATAAAAAATACACTAACTGAACTGAACTTGCACTATGCACCTTCCACTTGGCTGAAGTATAAATAAACATTCCAACTTGTGACTATATATCCTCCAAAAGTCGCCTTCGCAAACATTTACCAGATTTAATTATGGTTAAACTTAATTAAAGTTTTGACTATTTCAGTATATATGCCCTTCCTATTAGTTATTTAATGGAGTAATTAATACTTATTATTGTAGTTTTCTTTAAAACACCATAAGACAATTGAAAAAAGAAGTGGTTGGTTATATCATAACTACACACGCGGACTTGGAGTCCGAAATCTAAATGTTAGAATTTTGAACTTAAAATACGTTTTTACTGCTAAAAAAAGTTATATTTCTATATATAATATAGTGTGTCACGCCTCATTTTACACGGCTTCCCCAAAAGATAAATATGTAAGGGAGTTTTTCTCAATTTAAGTGACATTATTCGAAATGAGATTATTTATTTATTAGAGTCGCCACTTGGGATGGGTTTGGCTTTTGGTATCCCAAGTCATCGGTTTATTTAGAATCCCAAATCGAGGAAATTTGTCGACTGCCCAATGGAGCCTGCGAACCAGAAATTCTAGGTAAGGAATTCTGTTGACCCGAGGGAAGGTTTTAGGCACCCTCGGATCCCGTGGTTCTAGTAAGGTCACTTAAACTATTGTAAAAGGCTAAAAATTATGATTTTACACATGTTAATTCTGAAAATGCAATTTTTAGTACTTATATTGCTTTTAATAGTTCTTAAGGAAATTTGCAATGTCGCTAAAATTTGTCGCGAACCACGCCACATAAATGCGCACGTAGTTTTGACATATTTTAACTTCATCGGAATTTGGATTTGGGTCACATAAATGTGCACCCGTACTTAGGAAGATAAAATTATTAAAGACGCGTCTAAAGCGGCTAAAGTGTTATTATATTTGCGGTAAGCCATGAATTTTGCTAAACGGCATCTCCGGAATCTCTAAGCATTTTAATATAAACATTTCACGAGGGATGCGCAATTTATAGGTTTCGTTTGGCGCGACGCACCTCGTGTATTATTTTTAAAGGTCAGTCCCAAGCAAACTAGAATTTTCTATAAGGTTCGTCTCTAAAAGACTTAGCTAGCTAACATTGGCGCCCGAACTATCAAAATCAAGTCTATATTTAATTAAAAAGATAATTCTATTTACTCCAATATATCATCTGATTCGAAAAGTCCAAATTTAACTCGGTCAAGTTTTTAGTTAAAAGCAAGCTGGTATTGACAAGTTGCGTTTGGACCTTCAAGCAAGCCCAAAGCTGAAAGGCACAAGAAAACGGGGTCCATGACACCATTATCCCACACAATCTAACAAGGAGGCATCTTTAGATTTCATAGATACGTGAATATAGCCATAATTGGGTTTAATATCATTGTCTGATTATCCTACGCTAACGAGGTTCAATAGGTATGCAAATGCATGTAATCTTACAGACCTTTATGTTATATCATATTCGAAACTCAACTTATTTTTCCTTTACATATGAATGATAGATAACCCAAAGTAATATGCATAATTAAAGCCCTAATTTTAAGTTTATGAGAGCATATTGATTAACACAATAATTTAACTAAATCATGCTGGCATTATGTTGGACTAGAGTATCTATTCATTTCTGACTACTCTATCCCCTAAATGAGATTATGCCACAACTTCTACTTCACTTATAAAATTCAAAATAATAGTTTATACAGTCTATTTATAGAAAATGAGTAATGTTCTGACCAATACTATCAAATTATGCAAAACAAAGATCCATCTGAACAGATTGAATAGTATAATAGAGGAAAAACAGGCTCTTCGATGTGTTTTCTTCAATAAAACAGTCGTACATGTGAATTCAATCCAACCGATACTTGGAGTATTAAAGTGTTCGTGGAGTTAAAATTATCAAAGGAGAAGGGCGTCAGCAGTGTTTCAGCAAACTCTAATAGCAGTGTAATAACAGAAATCAAGGAGCTCAAATCATATTGTAAACCCAGAAAATGAACGTCGATCAACCAAGGAAAACTTTAAAACCAACAATACCAGCAAATCAAACCAATACAACTTGAAAAAAAATCATCCAACTCGAGATCAAACCCAGAATAGTTTCTGAAAGTTCTAACACTTTTAACACCCATATTTCAAGTTGTTTTCATCTTATATAACTAAAATTCTAGTCAGCATGTGAGAATTGAAATTACTCTGAAGGAAAGGACTAATGGAACAGTAAAAACCCCCGAAATTTCAGAATTTTTAGATCTGGAACTTCTAGAAAGTTTTTAGGAAATTTTTCTAGGATTTTTTAGAATAAAAAAGAGCTTGGGATTTTTGCAGGGTTTTTCCAGGGACTTTTCCAGACCTTTTTTAATGGAGGCACTAACTTGGCTATTTATAACCCAAACTTAGGGCAACCTCTTTTTTGTGTTTACTCATTAGTCCTTTTCTTATTTCCTAGAATTGTTCACTTAGTCCCTCGTTTTCTGGCTTGTGCCTTAAGTCTTGTAATCATATTATCAGAATTTTATTCTTTGAACCTCCACCTACAAGGTTCCAGAGGTTTACTACAAGATTCCAATATCCAAATACCCCTATTACCCTTATCCTTTCCCTCAGTTACTTAACCTAACCAATTACACTCTAGTTCATATCATGTTGGTCAGAATTTGACTATAGTTGATTAATCAAGGAAATAAGAATGATTAATCCATAACCAAACCTCATCTGATTATCATTTGGGAATACCTCCTTATTAACCTGAGCTGAAATGTTAGGATAAACTGAACACTTGAGGTAAAGGAGACTGAGACTACACCAATTATTTTACCCAAGATCAAAAAGCGAACAAAACTATCACACACAAACTGATTAATGGAGACAAAATTGAAGAGTACTAACTAAATATAAAACAAGAGTCATATAGTTACAATCAAAACATAATCACAAAAACCCTGAATTAATCCTAAGACATGCCGGATGGAGACAATCATATCCTGATAACCTAACTTGATCCTCAACTATTCAATTTAAATTACACAAACATGTTGTTCATGGATCAACACAGAACGAATCAAATCATAACTTCAAAAATCTAGAAGTCCAGTCGCTCGAAGTGAAATAAGGAATCATTCAAAGCGGATCATCAATGACATTAAACAGAGGAACAGAAATCTGATCAAAACTAAACCAAAATTTCAAATAAAACTAACAGAGGGCCAAACAAACATGCAAGAACAAGCAGCATAAAACAAAATGCAGCACCAAGACGACAGAATTAAACAGGGAAACTTCGCTTAGTCACTAGGCGTAATCCAAAACCCATGACCCTTAAAATTTTAGGCTTTCCGGCTATCCTTTGATTTCAAATTTGGGAAGGTCTTTTGACATTTGAGGGAGAATGATTAGGGATTTAAGAGGAGGAGGGTGAGAACAATACAGGGTGTGAGTTTGGTTGGGTTTGGAAAGGTTGGGCTTTGGACCGGGTTCTTTGATTAATATTTGACAAAATCCAGTCATGTTTGAGGGTTACTGGTTATATATTCATGGAGAGGGGGGCAAGCGGGTTGTGTGGTGTCGATTTCATGAAATTCTGGGAGGTTGAGGGTTTGGTCAGAATTTCAAATGGATATTCGAGGTGATTGGCTAAAGTTTAAATAAAGTTAAGGCTGGATCTATTATGGGGATGGGATGAGGAACATGGGGTGTTATTGTGAAGTGTTTTGGCGGTGGCGCCGCCGTAGGCGGCAGAGGCGGTGTCTGTTCTTTTGAAGATTTGAGGAGTTGGACCGACATTTGAGAAAATATTTTCAGGGTATTGGAAAGAGGAGGAAGGGTGGTTCAGTGGTGTATTTTTGGGTGAGTTTGGAGTTTCGCCGCCTGCGGCGGTGAGGCGTAGGGTCGACAGATAAGATGGGTACAAGGAAGAGGATGTTTGTTCTCTAGGGTTTGTCATGGATTCGGACAGTTTCATTTAATATTCACGGTTGAACTAGGGCTGTTAGATGATAGGAGATGAATGGTTGAGATCATGTACCCCAAAACGACGTCACTTTGGGGCGTCTCTGATGGGAGCCCGGGTAAGGGACGGGTTTGAGCCGGTATATGGGTGGGTTTAGTTTTATGGGAAGGTTTTGGTTTGGGCTACAATAGCCTAGGCCCAATATCAGGCAAGCCTGATTTATAACTCTTTTTTCTTTAATTCTTTTTTCATTTTTCTTTTGTTTGTTTGTTGCTTCAATTTGAAAAACTCAAACTGAAATTAAATCTGAAAAATTTATTCAACCTAGCCAATTAAAATTACAATATCATTTTAAAGGAAATTAAAATCAAATCAAGAAAATCAAAGTTTCTTTGTGATTTTTGTATTTTTTTAAAAAGCCTAATTACTAATTAGTCTAAAAAATCATGTAAAACTCATACCCTAAATTCTCATGCAATTTTTGTATTATTGATGACTAATCATGCACGCTCAAACAAAAATACACACAAAAATACGCAGTTAAATACTAAAAATCGAATAATAAAAGGGAAAATCCTAATTCTAAGAACTCTGTAGGAGTAATTTTGGCGAGCAAAAAAATCACGTGCTCACAGCTGCCCCTCTTTACTCGGAAACACGAAGGGTTTTCGGTCAAAGATAAATGAGTGGCATGAGGTATTTTTGCCTGCTCAAAACTCCAGGAGAAGCATTTTGAAAACTGTGTGACCGAACCCTGCTTCAAAGATTGCCTACATATCCTTGGCTATAAAGGAATAAGGTTAGTGTAGTTCTGGAGTGTTCGGTAGCTGGGACTACCATGAGTCATGATTTCACTATTGGTGCTACTGCTACTTCTTGTTGACCCCTTATTACACAAAAAGGAAATCAAATCTAAGTCAGCTATGCGTAATCAACTATGAGTTAAAAGATTCCTATCTATAATTCTCTTGAAATCTTGATCTTGAGTCTTAGCTAGACTTGCTACGGACTTCGATCTGTATCTTAATGCTCTTAACCTGCAAGTTTTGGTCCTTTCTTCAGTTTTGAAATCAGCTGGGATATGCACGACTTGTGATTTTGAATCAAACCTGGACAGTCCACATCTTCTTTTCAACCATTCTGGATGTGCTTACTTTTGTTCTCTTCTTCTTTTCCTTTGTCCTGAATTGAGATTCACTCTTCCAGTCATCTGAAATCCTGTGCCTTGTGGTAAAACCTGTCCGGCCATCAAAACCAACAAACGAACAAAATTTTCTACCCCAGTTTTTAGTAGGAAAATTTCGTGAGTTATTTGCAGCACAGATCTAAACTATTCCTATTGAAAACAATGAAACTGGGATTATGTGGTTTTTTGTGGAAATTACCAGGTTATGCTGACGAATAGCCGGGTTATGCCGGAAAAAAGACATGTTCCTGCTGGGGTAAGAGGAGAATTCGCAGGTTATGCCAGGATAGGAGTGAAAGGTCCCTGCTGGGGAAGGGGAAGAAAGTCCATGGGTTATACCGGGATTGGAAAAGAGAAAGCTCCTGAGTTATGCCAGGTAATCCGCGGGTTAAGCGGGATTGAAAAAGAAAACTCCTGGGTTATGCTAGGAAAATCCACGGGTTATGCCAAGATTGAAAGGAAAGATTCTTGGGTTATGCCAGGGGAATCCGCGGGTTATGCCGTGATTGGAAAGGAACGATTCCAGGGTTATGTCAGGGGAATCCGCGGATTATGCCGGGATTGAAAAGGAAAACTCCTAGGTTATGCTAAGGAAATCCACAGGTTATGCCGGGATTTGAAAGGAAAGATTCCTGGGTTATGCCAGGGGAATCTGCGGGTTAGCCGGAATTGGAAAGGAAATATTCCTGGGTTATGCCAGGGGAATTCGCGGGTTATGTCGGGATTGGGAGGAAAGATTCCTGGGTTATGCCAAGGGAATCCGCGGTTTCTCCTAGGTTATACAAAGGAAATCTACGGGCTATGCCGGGATTGAAAGAAAATATTCCTGGGTTATGCCAGGGGAATCCGTGGGTTATGTCGGGACTGGAAAGGAAAGATTCATGGGTTATGCCAAGGGAATCGTTGGGTTATGTCGGGATTGAAAAGGAAAACTCCTAGGTTATGCTAGGGAAATCCACGGGTTATATCGGGATCTAAAAGGAAAGATTCCTGGGTTATGCCAGGGGAATCCATGGCTTATGCCGGTATTGGAAAGGAAAGATTCATCGGTTATGCTAGGGGAATCCGCGGGTTATGCCGGGATTGGAAGGAAAGATTCCTGGGTTATGCCAGGGGAATCCGCGGGTTATGCCGGGATTGAAAAGGAAAAACTCCTAGGTTATGCTAGGTAAATCCATAGGTTATGCCAGGATTTGAAAGGAATGATTCATGGGTTATGCCAGGGAAATGCGTGGGCTATGCCGAGATTAGAAAGGAAAGATTACTGGGTTATGCTAGGGTAATCCGCAGGTTATGCCGGGATTAAAAAGGAAAGATTCCTGGGTTATGCCACGGGAATCAGCGGGTTATGTCGGGATTGGAAAGGAAAGATTCCTTGGTTATGCCAGGGGAGTCCGCGGGTTATGCCGGAATTTGAAAGGAAAGAGTCCTAGGTTATGCCAAGGGAATCCGCAGGTTTTGCCGGGATTGGAAAGGAAAGATTCCTAGGTTATGCCAGGGGAATCCGCGGGTTATGCCGGGATTTGAATGGAAGATTCCTAGGTTATGCCAGGGGAATCCGCAGGTTATGCTGGGATTTGAAAGGAAAGATTCCTGAGTTATGCCAAGGGAATCTGAGGGTTATGCCGGGATTTGAAAGGAAAGATTCCTGTTGGAGAGGAAATAAGAAAGGCCCTCAGTTATGCTGGGGAATGGTGGGGAATGAAAGGCCATAAAAGTTCTTCTGGCTATGCTGGGGATAGAGAGAGAAAGGAAAGACCCATAAGTTATGTTAGGGATAGAAGGGATTTAGCCTTCAGATTATGCTGGGGAATAAAGGGAAAAGAGGGGCCCTCATGTTATGCTAAGGACGGAGAGAAGAAAAGGTTCCTCAGGTTATGCTGGGATGGAGAGACGAGCCCTTCGGGTTATGCCCGGGAATGAAAGAAATAAATTTCTCAATCTATGCTGGGGAGAGTGGAGTGTGATCCTTGGGTTATGCCAAAGAGGTCCACAAGTTGAGTTCGGGAAGACTAGGGATGTGGCCCTAGATCTGGGTAAGGAGTCAGGGATCGGAGTCCTATGCTATCATGTTCTATGATTCTCCCTTCTTTATTTTTATATAAAACTGCAGGAAAAGGTGTAAAGAGAACTTCCTATTTTGTTTATCATTGGTACAACGCTATTCTTAGCCTTTGTGTCGTTCCTTTGATTGCATTTTCCATTTGTCTCACTGCTTTGGATTACACCTGTTTCAAATTTTCAATCAAAACATGATTTGTTAGTTCAAACACTGATTGGTTTATGGCCTTGATTTGCTTGATCCCGGCCTCAGTTCTGTTGGGAAAACCATTGACTCTCCAGACTTTGCCTCGTAGGTTGGTCGGGGGGACCTCATCTTTTAAATTTGTTCCGCTTTTATAGGCCTTTAGTTATGATTTTTTTTCCCGATTTCCACTTCAGGACGTGCCTTTTGAGAACTTTTGTGGAGACAATTACCCTGCTCGGGCTTGACCTTTCCAATATTTTTTTGCCTTTGTGGGATTTTTACTTTAAATTTCTTTTCTTTCCACTTTCCTGCTTTTGAAGCGTCAGCCATCATGGTCAGCCGGGATTGTCTAAATGCATCCGCTGATACTAGATATTTCTTTTGGTTCTTGCCGGAAGAAGCCCTGTGAGACCGGTCTTACCACCTTCTCTTGCGGAATAGTCATGAAATCAAAGTTAAGCCGAAAGGGAGTGGGGGAACAACAAGAGCAAACATATAGATTTAAATAGAAGTGTCCCTTTCGGAGAAATAGGAAGGGCTTATTTGGGGGTGGTGCCGACCTTAAATGGAGATGACATGCTTATTGGACTAGATGCCCGGCCCTGATCCATTTCTTCTTCTTGTGACCCATATTTCAATCTTTCAAAAATCGTGGAAGCTTGCTTGGGCTTAGGTAGTAATATTTCCTTTTTTCGGCCGACGGCGCCCTTTGTGGGTTTTCACCAATCGACCTCTCTATTTCTCTTCTTCCGTCGCCCTATAGTGCTTTTTTACGAGTTTTCACTAAATGGACTCTCTCATTTTTATTTTCTCTACTCACTGTCGCCTTATGGTGCCTGAAGGTTTTCACAGATAAGACTCTCTCTTTTTATTTCTCTAAATTTGAATTGTGCCAAATCCCAACAATGGTGTTTGTCATGTCCCTACTTTGGCCAATTGATCGGAAGGACTCGGACTAGGTTCTTAAGTAAAGGAAATTGGATGGAAACTTACAACTTTGGAACCAGTCTGGCGAGTTCATGGCAGCACCATTACATCTCTGCCCTAGTTTTATTCTTGGGGAACTGGGATTTTATTTTGATATGACTGAACCTCAGGGAGAGGTCGCCTACATATCCTTTCGGAATCAAGTCAGACGTAGTTTAGGAAGTGTTTCCTAAATTAATTTGTTTTCTATTTCTTTTGTTTTCATTCATTCGTTCTTGCTTCTTTCTTCTTCTTTTTTGTCATTCATTTTCCATCTCTTTTTTTTAATAGCATAGGTTCCAAAGAGGGTGAACAAAGAAACGTAATCGGCTCAAGGGGTTTTCGAAGGATTGGTAGTGTTTAAGGTAGCGGGAAAGAAAATCCTCTGTTATTTCAACCGGGCGGAATCACTGTGGTAGGGAGTTCAAACGTAATACCTTTTTACTGCATCTGCATTCACCGCAATTTCGGGCTCATCTCCTTCAACATCACCCAAGTACAATGCTCCTTTGGGAAGTATCTTTCTGATAATGTATGGACCTTTCCAGTTTAGAGCAAACTTTCTTTTAGCTTCCTGATGGTGAGGCAGAATACGCCTCATTACAAGTTGTCCGACTTTGAAATTCCTAGGGCACACTTTCTTTTTGTAGGCGCGGGCCATTCTTTATTGGTACAACTGCTCGTGACAAATCGCGGCCATTCGTTTTTCATCAATTAAAGACAACTGCTCCAACCGAGTCTTAACCCACTCGCTATCCTCAATTTCTGCTTCGACAATTACCCGAAGCGAAGGGATTTCTACCTCTACGGGTATAACTGCTTCAGTCCCATAGACCAGTAAATATGGAGTTGCCTCTACCGATGTGTGCACTGTGCTGCGATATCCAAGCAATGAGAAAGGCATCTTTTCATGCCATTGTCTTGAGTTTTGAATCATTTTTCTCAAAATCTTCTTGATGTTCTTGTTAGCCGCTTCGATGGCACCATTGTCTTTGGGCCGGTAAGGAGTGGATTTTCTATTTGTTATCTTGAATTGTTCACATATTTCTCCCATCAGACGACTATTCAGATTGGAGGGATTGTCCGTAATGATGGTCGCAGGAATACCGAAGCGACAAATGATGTTGGAATGCACAAAGTCTACCACGGCTTTCTTGGTAACAGACTTAAGTGTGTGGGCTTCGACCCACTTTGTGAAGTAGTCAATAGCAATCAATATGAATCTATGTCCATTTGAGGCTTTTGGATCAATGGGCCTAATGACGTCCATCCCCCAGGCAGCGAATGGCCAAGGTGCTAACATAGGATGCAATTCGCTTGGCGGTGCATGAATTAAATCACCGTGCACCTGACAATTGATGAAATTTCTGAATGAAGCTGAAAAAATCTTTCTCCATGGTCATCTAGTAATACCCTGCCTCAAGAATTTTCTATGCCGGTACATACCCATTCATATGAGGCCCACACACTCATGCGTGTGCGTCATGCATAATCCTCCCGGCTTCCTTGGCGTCGACACATCTTAGCAAGTTGAGATCTGGGGTCCTCTTGTATGAGGTATCACCACTCAAGAAGAAACTACCCACGTGTCGTCGGATGGTTTCTTTTGTTCCCCAGTAGTCTGCTCGGGATACTCTTGTGTTTTCAGAAATTTCTTGATGTCTGAATTCTGCCTCGGTAGTATTACAATACCCATTCCTTTCCTTGATTTGGATTTCCAAAGAGTCGACGTAGGCATTTCCAGGGTAAGGCAACATGGATCCCAGAGTTGCGAGTGTATCCGCTAACTCATTGTGACAGCGAGGAACGTACCTGAATTGTACCGACTTGAACCGTTTGTTGAGATGCTCCACATGTTGTCGATAGGGGATGAGTTTGACATGTTTTGTCTCTCACTCTCCTTGGACTTGCCGGATGGTCAAATATGAATCCCCCATGATTAACAATTCATCAACGTCTAGGTCAATTGCCATATTCATGCCCATAATGCAATCCTCGTATTCAGCTGTGTTATTGGTGCAGAGGAACTAGAGCCTTGCTGTAGCTGGGTACTATTGACCAGCGGGTGAAATTAGGATTGCTCCAATTCCTATGCCACTCGCATTTACCGCTCCATCGGAAAACATTTTCCAAGCAGGGATGTCCTCAGATGTTGCCTCCACTAAATTTACTTCTTCATCAGGGAAATAGGTATTCAAAGGTTGATACTCATCATCAGCTGGATTCTCAGCTAGATGATCCACTAATGCTTGGGCCTTCATTATGGTACGAGTGACATAGACTATGTCGAACTCAGTGAGAAGGATTTGCCTTTTCTCCAACCTCCCTGTGGGTATCGGTTTTTGGAATATATACTTCAACGGGTCCAGCCTGGTTATGAGGTAGGTGGTGTGGGCTTGCAAGTAATGACTCAGCTTCTAGGCCACCCATATCAAGGCACAATAGGTTTTTCTAGAAGTGTGTATTTGGCCTCGTAACTGGTAAACTTCTTGCTCAAGTAATATATGGCTGCCCTTTCTTTCCCATGGCGTCATGCTGCCCGAGAATGCAACCAAAAGTGTTCTGAAGGACTGTCAAATAAAGAAACAATGGCCTTCCCGGTTCCGGCGGGACCACCACTAGTGGATTGGATAGGTAATCTTTGATTCTGTCAAAAGCTTCTTGACACTCATTGGTCCATTTAATTGTTTCGTCCTTTTTCAATAGATTGAATATGGGCTCACATGTAGAAGTCAGCTGGGCGATGAATCGGCTGATGTAATTTAGTCTTCCCAACAGGCTCATTACATCCTTCTTGGTTTTTGGAGGAGGTAGCTCTCGAATGGATTTTATCTTGGTTGGATCCAGCTCAATACCTCTTCGACTGACAATGAACCCCAGAAGTTTTCCCGACGGGACGCCGAATGCACACTTGACTGGATTTAATTTCAAATCATATTTTCGAAGCCTTTCAAAGAACTTTCTTAGGTCCCGTACATGATAGCCACGAGTCTTGGACTTGATAATCACGTCGTCCACATATACTTCTATCTCCTGATACATCATGTCATGGAAAATAGTGGTCATAGCCCTCATATATGTTGCCCTAGCATTCTTTAAACCAAAAGGCATAACCCTGTAGCAATAAGTCCCCAAGGTGTGGTAAAAACAGTATTCTCAGCATCTTCCTCATCCATCAACACTTGGTGGTATCCTACGTAGCAACCTATAAAGGATTGTACCTCGTGTTTGGCACAGTTGTCAACAAGGATGTGGATGTTTGGAAAAGGAAAATTGTCTTTGGGACTCGCCTTGTTCAAATCTATGTAGTCCACACATACCCGGGTTTTCCCATCTTTCTTCGGTACTGGGACCACATTGGCCAACCATGTGGTGTATCAAAACCACTTAAATTACTCTCGCCTCTAACTGCTTTGTGATCTCCTCTTTGATCTAATCACTGATATCAGGTTTGAACTTTCTCTGTTTTTGTTGGACTAGAGGGCATTCAGGATATGTGGGCAGCATATGAACCACCAAATCAACACTCAGCCCAGGCATATCATCGTAAGACCAAGCAAACACATCTTTGAATTCAAAAAGAAGTTGACCAGTGAGTCCCGGATTTCCTTATTTGCATGGATGCTTATTTTGGTTTCCCTAGTTTCACCAGGACCACCCAAGTTAACCGGTTCGGTATCATTTAAATTCGGCTTAGGTTTATTTTCAAAATGTTCCAAATCTCATTTTATTTCCCTAAATGCCTCTTCTTTATCATACTCTAGTTCTTGGTTCATTATTTCACAAATAGGCAACATGTTCGGATCGGGGCATGAAGTTCGCGAGCATGTCTTATTATTTAAAGCTGCATTAATAGAAGTGAAAGAAAAGATAAAAGTAGAATAAAAATAAAAAAATTAGAAAAATAGAGGAGAGTAGACGATGACATATTAATTTCATTTCTTTGAAATCGTAAGATAACAAGGTTTACATTTGATAGTTAAAGGACAAAATACTAAATGAAAAAACACCCGAGTCACACCCTGAAATCACTCGAGATGAAAAGATGGCAAGCCAGGACTACCGGGCCTCCCGCCTTACTGGGAAGGTGTGGCCTTCCAGTTTTGGAATTTGGTGTCCGATCCCATGTAGAGCACCTCAGCGGTGCTCGAGCCTTCTCCAAGCTGGACCATGTTGGCTTCATACAATAATTTCCTCATGGCTCCACATATCTCTTCAATTTTCTCTGCTGTGAAGGTCTCGTCTTTTTCTTCCTCACTGTACTTTGGCATCACAAATTTTCGTACAAGTGGGGTAGAGGTTGTGGTAGAGCCCCTCCATGACGCTTTCTGCAGTGTTCCCAGGTTATATCCTCTGGTTTTGGGTGGAAGCCTAAACCAAAAAGCTTCTCTGCGGTAGGAAAAGCAATTGGCTCAGTTATCCGTTGTAGAGAACTTCCGAGTCCCTTTCCTGGCTTAAACCATTGACGTATCATTTCTATTGCTACCATGATTGAGGAATTGGAGAGGAAAGGCTGGGGACATGGTTTTCCTTCTTCGTGTTGATCAGCTAACACGATTTCAAAATACTGGTAAACTATATGCTCACTTCCTTCTTTAGCTTCGAGGCAAGGGAATGAGGTATCGCGGTAGATTGACTATTCATCTTCTCCATGGACCACAATTTCTTGGTTCTCATGTTCAAATTTCAGCATCTGGTGCAGAGTAGAAAGCACAACTCCTGTTGCGTGAATTCATGATCTTCCTAAGAGGTAGTTATAGGATGTGTCGATATCTATTACTTGAAATGTTACCTCAAAATCGACCGGACCAATGGTCAATACCAAGTCAATTTCTCCTATCGTGTCTCTTTTAATTCCATCAAAAGCTCGGACACACACATTGTTGGGTAGATCCTCTCCGTCCTGATTTCCATTCTTTGCAAAGTTGATAGCGGCATATGTCGACCCCGGAGCCTCCATCTACCATTACTCTTTTGGTGTAATATCCTTTGCATTTGACTGTGAGATGCAAGGCTTTATTGTGGGTGGCTCCCTCAGGAGGCAAATCATTCTTACTAAATGTAATCTGATTAACAGCAAAGAATCTTTCTGCCATTCTCTCCAGTTGTTCCATGGAGGTTTGAACCGGCATATAGGCCTCATTTAAAGTTTTGGCTAACACCTTCTGGTTCTCTTGAGAATCCATTGGCAATTAGAGTAAACAAACTTTCTCGGGAGACTTCTAGAGCTGGTCCACTACCTCGTAGTCCGGTATTTTCATCTTTCGAAAGAAGGCCTCCTCCTCTTCAGCATTTACAGGCTTTTTGGGTGGGAATCGCCTTTTGGTAGCACTGTTCACCTCTTCCAGGTCTAATATTTCTTTGCGGGATGGCCTTCTTGAGTTTTCCTGGTGATTTTTTTGCCTTTGTATATTACTATTATTTCTTGATAATTCCACGGGATTGTAGAAGGGTCCGTCATTAGCCTCTGAGGCGCGCGACCGATTACCACGGGCTCATTCAGCCTTGGCAGTTCAAACGATCCCTGCACCACATAGGCTCCCTTAGGTACGTACATCATCTTGTTCAACTCAAATCTTCTTGGGGGACTCAGAGTTGGCGTTTTTTCTTGAAGACCCCGTGGGATGTAAAGGACGGTTTCCTTGACGGGTGCCGTCTCAATTTTAGCTTCAACCTTCTTCTCTACTTCTGAGTGCTTGGCTTCACTCATTTCCTTTTCATCAACCTTCTTGGGGTAACCTTTGGCTTTCTATCTGCATCAGCAATGGCTATTATGGCTTTCAAAGCAAGGTTAAATTCTTTGTCCTCGCAGATCATCCTGATGACTAGCCCGTTGTTGTGAGCCGGTAACGGGTAATTAGTCACATTCAGGACATATTCATCTCTCAAAACTATTTTTCTTTGTTCTACTAGATCCTTCACAGCTCGCTTTAGAGTCCAACAATTTTTGATGTCGTGTCCTTCGGCTACTGAATGATAAGCATAGCGTACACCCCATTGATAAGAAGGTGACTCAGGGTTTTGTCTGTTCGGGGGCACGTGCTGCAAAAGACCCATCTGGACCAGTTTTTGGAATAAGCTGGAATAAGACTCCCCTATCGGTGTAAAGTTTTGCCTTCCGGGCGGCTCATTGGGACGGAAACTGTTTTGGGGAGGGCGGAGATTATCGTGGTTTTGGCGAGGCTGATTTCTCGGGGCCTGGTTTCGTTGACCTGTTGTTGTGGTCGAGCGAATGGCTGGGCATTCATAACTACAAAAGGTTGGGGAGCAAAATGCATGTCTTGATGGGGATAGTAGTGTTGAGAGGTCCTTTCCGAGAACACGGGCCTGGGAGGATGATGTCTTCTCATACCGGAGGCTACCATTGAAGCTTCTTCTTTCTTTTTGTTTCTTATGACTCCTCCTACCCCGCCTTGGATGTCATGGGAGGTTGCTCTTATGGCTGACAGACTTAGAATTCTTCCTATTTTCAAACCATTTTCTACCATCTCACCGATTGATTGCTTCAGCGAAAGGTTTGCCCATTGCTGACATCATATTTTTAAAATAATCTGCCTCTTGCGCCTGGAGAAATATAGTGACCATCTCTATCTAGTCCATGGGCAGCTTTATTCTTGACGGCTGTTTGCGCCACTTGATAGCATATTCTCTAAAACTCTTGAAGGCTTCTTCTTCAAGTTGGCCAAAGAATTTCTATCTGGTGCAATGTCAATGTTATATTGGAGTTGCCTTACGAAATCCTGGGCAAGGTCATCATAGATATGCCATCATGTGACATCTTGGTCCATGTACCATTTAGAAACGATGCCTACCAGACTCTCTCCGAAGTATGCCATTAACAGTTCTTCTTTTCTGCCTGCCCCACACAATTGGTTACAGTACTTTTTCATATGAGCAATGGGGTTGCCATGACCATCATACTTTTCAAACTTCGGTATTTTAAATCGCAGGGGAAGATGTACATGAACATGCACAGATCTATGTAGGAAACGCTTTTTTGCCCATTCAAACCTTGCATGTTCTTCAAGCTCTGCTCAAGGCTTTTCATCCTTCTTGCTATCTAATCTTGTTCAGGCATTTTAAGAATTTTATCCTGCACCGGTGTGAAATCATATACTGGTTGAGGATAAGGGTATGTGGGGTATAAGGGAGGCTCAGTTTGGTAATTGGGAGTTTGAAATGTGAAAGCCGCCAGATCGAACATGGGCCTTGTCACTGCGGGCTGTGTGGTGGCTGCACATGGGGGAGTCGTAAAAATATTAGGAACTGAGCGAGAGGTGAACACCTGAGGATGGGCTTCATAAGGTGTTCTGTCAAAGTTGACTGATATGGTAGGTTGTCCTAAGAGGACGTTAGGGTGGCTAATGGGGACAGTGGAAGTACCTCCCGTCCTTGGGAAGAGCTCGGGAAATCCAGGGATGGCACTCGGAGGCTCTTTTCCATTCGTCCAAGCATCCCATAAATCCATGACTCTAACTCGAAGGATCCTATTTTCTTCCGCTGTCATAGATTCTGAGGCCATGATACCTGCAATCGGGCTATCCTGTAAGATGAGGACTGCCAACAAAGTCATTTCAGATGACATTTTTGCGATTCCTTTTGATCTGATAAACTATCAATGTGATGCCAGTTTACCGAAAACCAACCACTATCTGAAAAAGCCTGAGACTAGAATTATGGCAAACAAACGATTAGTTTGAGACAGATATAAATAGGGAATCGCACACTGGGCGTGATGCACCTATACAGTTAACGAGTGTTTATATGCTTGCAATGGTCGCATGTGTCATCCCGTCGTTTATTCCAAACTTCCTTTTGATTTCCACTCTTTGTTTCCTTGCTTTGGTTTTCCCCTTTTTAAGAATACGGTCGAATCCTATGAAGATTGCCTACGTATCATGCCCCGCGTGAATCAAACCGATCGTAGTTCATGAAAAGTGAAATAAAATAACAAGATTATTTAAATTTTCAATTCTTATAAAGACAAACTTTGGTTACAAAGACTGGCAAAGTTAAAACGGCAACTAACAGACTCGGACATAATAAGAACTATAGACTCAAAAGTAATAATGCGTAAAAGAAAATACAGACTAACAGACTCTTTTAAGGAAAAATACAATTTTCAAAAATCATGAATATATTAAGACTTCAGCTGCTCCTGGAGCTCGCATGGCACCATTCGGCCTTGTCGCAGGCTTGCGTGCTAAGCTCCCCAACTTGCTTGGCCACTCTGTTCTTGATCATAATGACCCTCTGTTTTAATCTAGCAATCTCATCATTATGCCCTTCTTTAAATTGCTCAAAGATGCAGGATCGTTCCTCCGCACTTTTAGCCAATTGCCTCTGAAACCTGGATAGCTCACCCTCCACCTTATTCAAATCAAACCTATACTAGGTTACTATTCGCCACAAAGTTTCTATGAGTTTTTCATCCTTTGCGCTACTGGGGGGTTTTCCGTGGCTGCTTTCATTTTCTGGATTCGGGGTCATAAGGCCTCATTTTCTTTGGTTGATCTCTTCTTTTCTCCCTCATCTGTTGCGTCTTGCAAACCATATTTAAGTTGCAGCTCTTTGACTTGCTTTTCCAATCTTTCTATTTTTGCCCTATATTCATTCTCCTTGGCTAGCCAATCCCATTGCTCTTGTGACATTTCAACAAATTCTTGGAGATACGGTCTTTTAGATGGCCTTCCGGGCTCTATTTCTTTTTTGTACCAAGTAATGTATCCTGGTGCAATCTCGCCATTAGATATGTCGCGTACTCATGTACCCGCTGTCAAGTATTGACATTCTCTCCAGATTTGACGCACGACAGCTTCAGGGAATTGACCGTTGGGACTAATTTCAACTGTATGGTGGCTAACATCCTCGTCTCTAGGAATCATTTGGCATCTACCTAATTTAATCGTCTCGGAGACTCATCATAAGGAAATGAGGCTCGGTGGCTGGCATATACACAATTTCATCCACGGGGAGCCACCTGAATGTCCATTCTATCTGATTTGCGGTGACAACCCAAAGATGCGACACCCATTCGATGACACCCTCAGGTAACCTAAACTTGTCAACCCTGTTGTAGAATTTTTCTATGCAGCTCTTTATTCACGACCCATAATCCAGGAACTGAGGACGGTGGTGTAAATGCTCGATCATCCATATTTGTAACAACAGGTTACATCCTTCAAAGAAGTCTCATCCTGCTTTACAAGCGGTGAGAGCACGAAAGATCTCGGATAATATCATTGGAGCGAGGGTGCTCTTTGCGAGAGTTAGTAAAGCGCTGACGACCCCTGCTATCCGTATATCAATATTTCCATCCTTCTGCAGAAACACCACAAGACCCAAGAAGAAAACCATGAATGAAAAACATCGATGCTCCTCCTATTTGAGTTGGTTTCCTTTGTTACAAATATGTTTTTCAGGGTTATTGAATCCCTTATATGCCCGTACATCTTACATATAAACTGGGGGTACAGAAGCCGGCTGACAGGTCTGGATTGTGAACCTTCCTACTGATTTTTATGGAATCCAGGAACTTGTGCACGACGAGGGCTCTAGGCGCAATCAGGTATTGGTGCCTCAGGGGAATCGTAGGATCAAAATCTTAGTCTGATTAATTTTCTTCTAAGATACCAAAAAAATGACCTAGTCTGATGATCTTTCTCCTAAGATCAAAATCTTAGTCTGATGAATTTCTCTCCAAAGATAGAAGACCTAGTCTGATGAACTTTCTCCAAGGATCAAAATATTAGTCTGATGAATCTTTCTCCTAAGATACAAAAAATAAACCTAGTCTGATGAACTTTCTCCTAGGATCAAAATCTTAGTCTGATGAATCTTTCTCCTAAGATAAAATACCTAGTCTGATGAATTTTCTCGTAGGATCAAAATCTTAGTCTGATAAATTTTTCTTCTAAGATACCAAAAAAAATGACCTAGTATGATGAGCTTTCTCCTAGGATCAAAATCTTAGTCTGATGAATCTTTCTCCTAAGATACAAAATCTAGTCTAACAAGTTTTCTCCTAGGATAATAAAAAAAAATCCAAAATCATGGTAGCATAGGACCTTTTTCCTTTTATCCCGGCATAACACGTGGACCTCCTCGGCATAACCCGAGGATCATATTTCCTTTTTTCTCCCCGGCATAACCCGATGGTATTTTCTATTCATCCCCATCATAACCTGAGGGTCTTTTCTTCCCTCCCCCCCCCCCCTCCCCTCCCGGCATAACCCAAGGGTCATTTTCCTTTTATCCCCAGCATAACCTGAGGATCTTTTTCTTTTCTTCCCCGGTATAGCCCGATGATCATTTTCTTTCTATCCCCAGTAGACCCCTTTTCCTCCTATCCCGGCATAACCCACGGATCCCCCTGGCATAACACATGAGCCTTCTTCTCTAGGCATAACCCGTGGACCCCTTGGCATAACCTAGGAATCTTTTTCATTTCATCCCGGCATAACCCGTGGCTTTTTCCTTTCATCCCCAGCAGAGACCCTTTATTCTCATCCCGGCATAACCTATGGATCCTCTTCCTACCCCAGCAAAGACCCTTTCTCCTTCTTAGAATAACCTATTAATCTTTTCAAAGGATACACAATCCTGACTTTTATTGTTTTCAATAAAGAAATAGCTTAAATTTATGTTGCAAATAACTCGCAAAATTTTCCTAGTGGAAATTGGGGCAGAAAAATTTTGTTCTTTTGTTTGTTTTGGTGTCCGAGCAGGTTTTACCTCAAGGCAAAGGATTCGAGATGACTGAAAGCGTGAGTCTCAATCCAGAATAAAGGAAAAGAAGAAAAGAGTAAAAAGAAGCGAACTCAGAATGTTCAAAGAAGAAAGGATGCAGACTCCTCAAATTTGATTCAAAATCACAAGTTTCGCATGTCGCGCTTTGATCCAAATGCTGAAGAAAGAACCAACACATGCAGTTGACGAGCATTAAGATTCATATCAGAGTCTGCAACTAGACCTAGCCAAGACTTAAGATCAAGCTTCAAAAGATTTACAGATAGGAATCTTGTAACTCGTAGCTCATAGGCTTAGTTAGTCTTTTCAATTTTGATTTTGATGTTATAAACGGGACCGCAAAACTGGAACCTCGACGGCACCTCGACCGGATCTCAACCTCAGTACTCCATCACCTTACTTCCCAAACTACACTAATCTAATTCCTTTATAGCCAAGGATATGTAGGCAACCTCAAGGGTGCGGTCAAATCTTTTAAAAATGCCTCTCATGGAGTTTCAAACAGGCAAAAATTGCTCGTACATGCTTGATTTATCTTTGCACGAAAACTCTTCGTGTTTCCGAGCAAAAAGGTGCAGTTGTGAGCACGTGATTTTTGCCCTAAATAAGAATAACTCCTAAAAAATAGACCAAAAATAATTTTTATTAAATTATGAATTTTTCTCTGTTTATTTTCATTTGATGTGTTTTTAACATTTTAAATCCTAAAAAATGGTCATTTTTACATATTTGTCTTTTACTCTTTAAAATTAGCATTTTTCTTTAGTTTTAAGTTAAGTAGTTGTTAAAAAAATAAATAATTAATTAAAGAGTTTTAGTTTCTACAAAATAAAAGAAAAGATTAATTTAAAATTTTCAATTTCTATGATTGTTTAAAAAAATAAATAAATAAAAGAAAAGAAGAAAGAGTTAGGATTTAATTGCAAATAAGATTTGAATTTAAGTAATTGGATCATTTTTAAAACCAAAACTAGCTCAAACCATAGTCTTCCTACCCAAACCCAAATAACCAAGCTCATTCCCTTACTCTTGCGCTAATTAAAAAAACAAACAAACAAAACCTACACTATATAAGACAAAAAAATAATACAAAGCAAGGGGGAAGAACGTTGAAAAGCTTCAGCTGCGCAGCTTCTCACCAGAGAGGACGCCTGGTACAGACTCGCGGAAAAAAAACCATCGCTCTTCTTCTTCAACAAAACGCCTACCCCCGACTTGGAGCAACAAAAAAGGAGATCATAGAGTGATTCCAAAACTCAACCTGAAAATCCAGCCGCTGTAAAAAGAGAGATGAAGCAATAATTGGAGTTGAAAAGTAACACAACGATTTTAAATCAATAGAGCTACTAGCCCTTCTCCAAACACCCAGCGACAACCCGAACTTGCCGAGAACTGCTGTACACCCTCGCTCTCATCGCTTCATCCATATATTTGGGCGGCGACTTCACTTCATCAGTTGTTATTGTTTAAATTTTGGTTCCTTCTTATGATTTTTGATGTCGAAACCATGGAATCTGACTGATGTTTGATGGAGATCTCTTTGGTTTCGAGCTTGATGGTCAGCTCGTATCTCGTTCAAGTTCTGGTTTGGTGGTTCGAGTATCGTGTCAATTGTTGTTCATTCTGCAATATATTGGATTTTGGTTTTGGTCCGTAGGAAGCAGCCTTGTTTCAGAAAATACAACACATTGTCCTTGAGGTCCATCCTTGCCTCTTTTTTATTTTAGAAATTTTTTTCATTGTGTTGTGCTTACAGTTCATGCATTAATTGGTATTTTGTGGATGAGTTGCAATTTGTTTGTTTCAGATCTGTTTGAATTAGAACCTTTAATTGAATGCCAAATAGTAAAAAATGTTAAATTTATAATTGTACTGGGTTGTGGGGTTTAACTGATGCAAAAGGGTATGAGCATGAGTGATTTGCTCAATTGATCATGTATAGTCACAATAACGGTAACTTTTAATCCTTTGATCTTCTATTTTACTCAATAGCCGTCTGTGGATATTCCTCTTAAAAGATAAAGTATTTGCAGTTCCAGTGGGGTCATAACACTCCACAACAAGTAAGTTTGGACTCCTAAGACTTATTTTCTTGTTGGATCATTCAAGGCTTCTTAAAAAAGTATTTGTTTGTTTAGAATTTTTTTTTCCTAGTCAATTCTTATTCGACTGCTTTAAGTCCATGTCTTAGTCCAACCTGGTCAAAAGATAAAATCCATGTTGTAATTCAATATGTAGCATTCGTTCTTCAAATTGTGAAGTTTTCTATGATCACTTTCTGGACGAAATGAGCAAATTGTGAAATTAAAAATAGTATGATACTGCTTTACTCTTAATCTTTGAGTAATAATTTCATGCATTGTCAAATAAAACCCCTAAGCCCATGGCCCTCACTTGATTAATTTTAACCCTTAGAATTCGAGGGGTACCATTTAGCGGCCTTCGCAAAGTTAACAATGCACTAGTTGCTTTAGATGCGTATTTTACTAATGCTGTTTTCCTAAATTTGGGTGTGTATTTATGTGACATAAAATTCAAATCACACTGATATTAAAATATGTCGAGGACCCCGGGTACATTTATGTGACATGATTCGAGACGTGTTTTAATAACGTTGCAAATATCTCTAAAACACGAATAAAGCGGTTAATAATATTAAAAAAGCTCATAGGATGAACATGTATAAAAATCAGATAATTAGCCAAATATGATAGTTTAAGCGATCGTGCTAGAACCACGGAATCCGAGGGTGCCTAACACCTTCCCTCGAGTTAACATAATTCCTTATCTAGAATTTCTGGTTTGCAGACTTCAGAAGGAAAGTCGAATTTTTCTCGATTTAAGATTTATAATAAACCGGTGACTTGGGACACCAAATAAACTATCCCAAGTGCCGACTCTGCAAAAAAATAAATAATTAATCCCATTTTGAATAATTTTACTTTAATTGAAAAAACTCCCTTATACGTGTCATCCTTCGTGGTACCCGTGTAAAAGGAAGGTGTGACATATCGAATAGCACCAAAGGTCTATTTGTAGTCGTCTTTTTAATAGGTTGAGATGAAGAAAAATAAGAGACACCACTAGTTGATACAATTAAGTTTGTTTGTTTTGGTAATAGTCAAACACAACTTTAGTATTTAGTGAATACTAGCCAGATAAGTAGAAAGAGGTGATCTTGTGTTAGTTCTATTTCTAAACAATGGTAAACGTTTCAATAAGTATATTTGCACTAATAATTATCACGATCCTAAAACCATCTCGGTCGTGAAGGTGCCTATTATAGTACTAGGCAAGCTCATTCGATATTTATAACATAAATAGGTCTTTTCCTTAATTCCTTACTAATCAAATATTATCACAAATCTTTCTTTTAAACATTTCAAAACAAGCGGAAACAAATATGTAAAATGTCAACCAATGCCTGATCCCAATATCACTAGTCATGAGCCACTAAAATACAATCTCATATTGTCTGCTCAATATAAAATGAGTCTGATGAAAACAAATACTAATAGATAGGAAGGTGAAATGCAAGGTTGCGGACGCCGTACAACTACTTTGCTAACTCCGGAATGCGCTGAAGATACGAAGCAGCTCTCACTCGGATACTTTGGCACCTTAATTTGCACACAAGGTGCAGGGAGTAACGTGAGTACGCCAACTCAGTAAGTAACCATTATAAATAAAGGCTGAGTGCAGTGACGAGCATTTAACATACATACACAAACACATACACATACACAAACACACACACACACACATATGTATCGCGTTGTGACGTGCATCCCGATCCATAAATATATAATCCTCATCATCAGGCCCTCAGCCTCACTCAGTCATCAACCTCAAAGTCACTTGGGCATTTCAGTAAAAAATCAGGGAACACGACACAAACAATTTTCATATATTTAAAAGTAGAGTAGTGAACCTAAATCAAATAGTAAAGAAGTAAAAATTGTGACTGGCGATATTCTTTCGAATCAAAACAGTGTGAGGATAGTAGTAAAATACCTCGGAGGGTCCAAATAGTACGGCACAAGGCCCCAAACATGGCATTCAGCCCAAGTTAACAGTTTTATTTCTAAAACACATGGATATTATATAGAGTTTACCAAATATGTATCTCTACAGTTTCCACAGGACATACCAAGTCATAATCCCTGTGAATGCATGGCCACACGCCCGTACCTAGAATCTATGTCACCTCATTTATCAAAATAGTACAAAATTTTGGGATTTCATACCCTCATGTCTAGATTTACCGTCGTTACTTACTTCGAACCAAACAAAAATCTACTCTATTATTACCTTGCCTCTCGACTCGGCCTCAAATCATTCTTAATCTATCCAAAATTAGAATCATATCATCAACACATGCCAAAGGACAAAGTTCATACAAAAATTATCAAATTAAACTCAAAATTCCAAATTTTGCTCAAACCCGACTCCTGGGCCAACGTCTTGGAATCCAACAAAAGTCGCAAAACTAGAAACGCCTTTCACTTCCGAGTCTATACACATTAAAATCGTCAAAATCATACCCCAAATTGCCCCTCAAATTCCCAATTTAAACTCTCCAATTTCAAGCCCTATTTTCCCAATTCCTTCTCAAATTTTCCCACTAATATTATGATTAAACAATAAAGTAATTACCATAAATACAAGATACAAGGCCCAAGTAGTTTACCTCTCTAAAAACACTTAACTCCCTCTTGAAATCACAAACTAAGCCCCAACTCGTCCAAAAATAGAGGAAAAATGACTGAAATTAGCGAAAACGAGTTTAAATACTTTCTGCCCTAAGGATTCCGCACCTGCGGTTTCGCTTCTGAGGAAATATATCTACTTCTGTGGATTTCACTTAACCTTACCAGGCCTCGCATCTACGGCCGCCTTACCACTCCTGCAACATCACAGATGTGGTTTACCAAGACACACATGTGGTCCTCCACGCACATACGCCTCTCTTTCGCTCCTACGGAGCTCGCACATGTGGTCCCCAATCTGCAGGTGTCGATATGACAGAATCAGCAACATGAGTTGCTTCAAGTTCAAACTTTCCAAATACTATCTAAAATCATCCTGAGGCCCCTGGGACCTCAACCAAAAATGCAAACAAGTCACTTATTATTCCAACCTTCGAAACATTCAAAACAACATTAAGAAACCAAATAAACCTCGAATTCAAGCCTAAGATTTCCAAACTTCCGAATTCCGCAACCGATATAAAAACCTATCAAGCCTCATCCGAATGACCTAAAAATTTTCACACACGTCACAAGTGACACAATGGACCTACTTTAATTTTTGAAATTCCATTACGACCCCAATATCAAAATTTCCTCTTCCGACCAGAAAATGCCAAATTTTTAATTTCGCCAATTTAAGCCTAAATCTATCACTAACCTCCAAATTACATTCTAGACACACTACTAAGTCAAAAATTGCCTAACGAAGCTATCCAAACCATCAAAATTTACATCCAAGAACTTCTACACACAAGTCATTATCCAATTGACTTTTCCAACTGAAGCTTCTAAATAAGAGACTAAGTGTCTCATATCACTCCATGACCACTCCAAACACTAAACAACCATCACGATATGTGAAATAAATATGAAAAACACATAAAAAAAATAAATTGGGAGAATAGGACTATAGCTCATGAAACGACTGGTCGTGTCATTACAATAACTTTAATTTGAGGATGTAAAATAGAATGTAAATAATAAGAATAGAAAAAAAGTATTTTCTAAAATTTTCAACCACCATTTTAGTAACATCTTTATAGTATTCTTTTGTTTATAATAAAAACATTACATTGAAACTCAACCTATATAATTAATATGCTAGAAATAGCCGTAGAAAATTCTTTAGTAGCATAGAAAAAAATTTCTAAATAATGAATAAGATGAAAAAAGTGTTTTCCTCACTAGTAAAAGTTGTTACAAATTTATGGAATAAGTTGAAATAGATCATTTGGAGTATGATTGGATTTGGTCCTTATCATGCCCTAATAAAATAAAATTCTTCCTATGATAATGTCTACATAATAGACTTTCTTATATAAAGTACCTAGAAAGTACCTAGCCCATATTGGTATCAGCATTGACCCAATTTGTCCCATATGTGAGAAAAAAGAAGTAGAGTCTATCACACATATCTTCATGAATTGCTCCATTTGTAAAGCTTTTTAGGATAATTTAGGAGGGCTAACCATGCATGATCCATCTAGAGGCCGCTAGTTAACTCACTTAAAAAACCAAAAAATTTCTTTAAGACACAACCAAATTGATTGGAATTATATCCTTCTCTTTACCCTACAGGAAATTTGGATAACGAGGAATGCCAATAACCAAAACAATATGAAAAATGTTATTATCTTTAATAATGCTACACAAAAAGTAGTGGAGTACAAATTTGGATTCAAAAGAGGGACGAGTTCAAAAGAGAAAATTATTTTATAAAAAGGTAAACATTTGTAATGAGGTTGCCAAAGAAAAGGTTAAAGGCTCAAATGGGGTAGCTATTGATACTATCTGTATAATGGGTGGCTTGAAAGGCTAATTGGTTTTCCCAAAAAATCACAAAGATGGCCTAAGGTCATTTCTCCAGCCAAATATAATTATTATAAGACCAACCGGACAAGTTCTAGATAGCAGAAGTAAATACAAGAATTATTTACACAAAGACTCACACATATGGCATACGAATTGTTTGGCTCACATAGTTTGAAGTCGTCGAGTCGACATTTGGCAACTCAAAGATTTCATCATATATACAGGTATAACTCTAGGTAGACATAGAGTTACAGAGCCAGCCTCAAGTTCACACAGTTGATATCTCTTTTTTATACTAATGGAAGGGTATATGCTATATACAGACACACATGCTTGAGACTAGACGATTACACCAAACCAGTCAACATGCTTCATTCTACTTTCCTGGTTCTACTATTACACCCTTGGAAAGGAACTCGACAAAGAAAAACCATGGGGAAATTCATTGTTAATTACTACAGATGGACATGCAACTCCATAGTTGTTTTTGTTTTTTTATACATAAGGATAACTTATGTATTAAAACCACAAAACACCAATATATACAAAATCACAAAACACAAATAAATACAAAAGTTTTCTTATTTAGCATAAAAACATAACATGTACAGCAATTGACAATTTCACAAAAATATATACAAGGTTACCACCCCTAACTAAAAAGCATGCATTGTCCCTAATGCATAAGAACATAAAACAGAGTTTAGGGGATCCCTAAGGCGTACTAGGCGCTATGGGAGTCGGAGGCCGGCTGAGTGATGGTGGGGTCATCCTCTAATTCTGAAGTTGGGACCGATGATATCTCGGTCTGAGGAGTGACCTCCACTGATAGAGGAGGGATCTCTGGCTGATCCAATACTGGAGATGGGGCTTGTGAGGTGATAGCCTCGCCCGCTGATGGCTGAGTGGCCGATGGATCTGCAAAGACGGCCATATCTGCTAGCAAATGTGCTATTGCTACTTGAAATTCTGCTTGTTCCTCGTGCTCAACTGTAGGAACGAAAATCTGCTTACCCTTCTCCTGAGGGCTTTCATCCTCCTCGGACCATAAATCCTCCTCATCATTTCCTTCGTCTCCCTCCTTACCCTCGAACTTTGTAGAGTTACCGGAATCGGCCTCAGAAGGAATATCAATAAGTGCATGAGGATTTGGAAGCTGGGAATCTCCCGAAGGCGTAATATCTTTCATCAGCATGGAGAAGTCAAGACCCAAGCCAAGTGATGTTGTGTCTTCTCCCTGCTCACCTTCCTTGGGTAGGAAGGATGATAGATCGAACTCCTAAGATTACATTTTGTGGAGTTACGTCTTCATAGTGGCAACATCCTCCCTGAGCTTTGGTAAGTCACTAACCTCACCCTGTTCTATCTTCTCAACCCTCATCTCAAGCTGTTGCAAGCGATCCCCGTAATATGTTTGTTGTTGTTGGAAATTTGTCACTAAGGACTGCATGAGAGTCAAGGCCTATCGGATAAGGGTGGGAAAATTCTTCTGAAACTGGTCTACCTTAGTATTTGCATGGTGAGCTATGAGACCACATGTCCTCCAATATCTAAATAGTGCGCTCGGACTGACCGTCCGTCCGAGGGCAAAAAGCTATGCTCAACTTAACCTGAGTACCCAATGTCTTTACACGGCTCTCCAAAACTGCAAAGTAAACTAAATACCTCTATCTGAAATGACGGAAACTAGGACACCATATAGGCGAACAATCTCTCGGATATTAATTTCTACTAACCGCTCTAAAGAATAGGTAGTACACACAAGAATGAAGTGCACAAACTTGGTCAGTCGATCCATAATCACCAAATTAGCATCGATTCCTCAAAGTCCATGGCAGTCCAACTACGAAATCCATGGTGAACCGCTCCCACTTCCACTATGGAATATCCATCTGCTGAAGTAAGCCACCCGATCTGTGATACTCATATTCACTTGCTGACAATTGAGACACCGAGCTACAAATCCCACTATATCCTTCTTCATTCTCCTCCACCAGTAGTACTATCTCGAAACCTGATACATCTTCGCGGCACGCGGATGGATGGAATACCGCAAGCTATTAGCCTCTTCCAAAAATCAACTTCCGAAGCCCATCCACATTGGGCACACATATCCAGGCATGCATCCTTAATGGCCCATCATCACAATTAGTCACATCTTTGGCATCGTCTTGCTGAACTTTATCCTTGAGGACAAGTAAATGAGGATCGTCATACAGGCACTGTCAGATGCTATCAAACAAGGAAGACTAAGAAACCACACAAGCTAAGACTCGATTGGGCTCCAACATATCCAACGTCACAAACCGAGTGGCCAAGGCCTGAACATCAACTGCAAGAGGTCTCTCCCTAACAAGAATATGCTCCAAACTAGCCATACTCACTGCCTTCCTACTCAAGGCATCGTCCACTACATTGACTTTCCCCAAACGGTACAAGATAGTGATATCATAATCCTTTAGTAGCTCAAACCATCTCCACTACCTCAAATTGAGATCCTTCTGCTTGAACAAGTGTTGGAGGCTACGATAATCAGTAAACACTTCACAAGACACACCATAGAGATAATGCCTCCAAATCTTCAATGTATGAATACTGGCAGCCAACTCCAAATCATGAATATGGTAGTTTTTCTCATGGGGCTTCAACTGACGAGAAGCATAAGCAATCACTCTGCCCCACTGCATCAACAGACACCCAACACCAACTGTAGAAGCATCACAATATATTGTATATGAGCCTGAAGTTGATGGCAAAACTAACACTGGAACTGTGGTCAAGGAAGTCTTGAGCTTCTGGAAGCTCGCCTCACACTCATCCGACCACCTGAATGGAGCACCTTTCTAGGTAAATTTGTTCAAGGGTGATGCAATAGATGGAAATCCCTAAACGAGCCGACAGTAATAACCCACCAAACGAAGAAAGTTGTCTATGTTGCTAAGGACGGTCTGAGCCAACACTGAACTGTGTCTATCTTCTTTGGATCAATGTGAATACCCTCACCGGACACCACGTGCCCCAAGAAAGACACTGAACTGAACCAAAACTCACACTTGAAGAATTTTGCAATAAATTTTCTCCTCCCTCAACCACTGCAATACAACTATCAAATGCTTAGTGTGCTCCTCCTGACTACGCAAGTACACCAGAATCTCATCAATGAATACAATAACAAACAAGTTGAGATAAGGCTGAAACACGTTGTTCATAAAATGCATGAATGTTGTTGGGATATTGGTCAGCCCAAAGACATGACAAGAAACTCATTATGACCATATCGGGTCTTGAAAGTTGTTTTAAAAATATCTGAGTCCCTGATCTTTAACTGGAGATACCCTGCGGAGATCAATCTTAGAGAATACTCCCTCTCCCTGAAGCTGGTCAAATAAATCATCAATACGAGGCAAAGAATATTTGTTCTTGATTGTGACTTTGTTCAACTACTTGTAATCAATGCAGATCCTCATTGTGCCATCCTTCTTCTTTATAAATAGAGCAAGAACACCCCAAGAAGACACACTAGGCCGAATAAAGCCCTTATCAAGGAGTTCCTGAAACAATTCCTTCAACTCTACAGTGTCATACGATACGATGGAATAGAAATAGGTTGAATTCCCTGCACCAAATAAATACCAAAGTCAATATCCATGTCTGGTGGCATGCGCGGCAAGTCTACATGAAAAATATCCGAAAAGTCCTTTACTACTGGAACAGAATAGATACTTGGAGTCTCTACACTAATATCCCTCACAAAAGCAAAGACAAACCTTCTTAGCCATTTGTTGGGCCTTCATAAACGAAATCACCCTATTGGGAACAAAATTAATCGAACCTCGCCACTCAATCTGTGGTATACCCAGCATAACCAGTGTCACTGTCTTAGCATGAAAGTACAAAATAGCACGGTACGGAGATAGCCAATCCATGCCCAATATCACATCAAAATTCACCATATAAAGCATCAAAAGGTCCACTTGGGTATCTAAACCCCCTATCTCCCCCACACACAACCAATATACATGATCGACAATAATAGTATTACCCACCAAAATAGATATACAAACAGATGAAGCAAGAGATTCACGGGGTGTATTGAAATAACGAGCAAAATATGATGACACATATGAAAAGTGAAACTAGGATCAAATGACACAAAGGAATCTTTGTGGAAAACTGAGACAATATCTGTAATCACAACATCTAATGTAAATGCATCTGGTTTGGCTGGGAGTGCATAGAAACAAGCCTGACCACCACCTGATCAACCTCCTCCTCTTGGACAACCCCTAGATGACTGACCCCCACTCTTAGCTGCCTTAGGAAGGTTGTAAAGTAACTGGAGCTAAAGTCGAGGGCTGACCACTCTACTGAGACGGACCCCCAGGAAGACAAGGACATTGTCTCCTTATATGCCTAAACTCTCCACACTCATAAAAACTCCCTGGTGCGGGGGATGGGGATAGAAGGGAACCCCTAGCATCGGGATGACTAATAGAAGGACATGGCATGGAAGAGCCCTATACTGATGGAGCACGGGAAGAACTCTAGGCTGGAAGGGCACTAACTGAAAATGGCCCCGATGAGAACTGTGAGAACCATGGCGCAATGACTCCCCACAATGAACTGGGCGAGCTGATGGGTATGTCTGAATGGACGACCTCTGCCATGCTGAAATTGGCCTCTCAAAGGAGCACCCCTAAAACTAGCAAATACCCCGAGGCCTCTTGGCCTCTCTCTCATCTCGCTCCTGGCGACGAACTGACTCAATCTCTAGAGCAATATCCGTAGTCATGAGAATCCGAAGCTGATATGTGAGGCCATCTACAAACCTTCTAATACAATATGTGTCTGTAGGAACCAACCAAGCAGCGCGACGAGATAGCTATGAAAATCTCATGTCATACTGCATCACAGTCATATTGTCCTGATGCAACTACTCGAACTGCCTGTACAGCTTCTTACTATGAAATTCTGGCACATACTTCTCCAGAAAGAGAGCGAAGAACTGCTGCCAGGTAAAGGACGCTTCATCAACAGCCTTACGCCTCTCATAAGACTCCCACCAAGTAAAAGCAACTCTTGAAAACTAGAAAGTAATGAACGAGACCCCACTAGTCTCAAAAATACATACGGTCTGAAGAATCCTTTGACACTTGTCCAAGAAACCCTAGGCATCCTCTCCCTCTGCACAACTGAAAGTCGGAGGCTAAAGTATTCCAAACCTCTAATACCTCACTGCTCGTCGTCAAGCATAACTAGTACCACATAATCCTGAGCAGATGCAACCGACTAGGCAGGAGGTGCCCTTGATGTTTGATGTCCCTGCACAACCTGCTCAGGTGTGCGAGCGACGAGAGATTGGGTGCCTATTCCGGCCTAAGAAGTAGCTGCGACCGTAGTAACTGAGGCCGCTTGATCCAAGCCAGTGCACACTGATAGAGTCTAGGCTAAGGCCTCTTAAAGGCCTGGAATAACGATTGGCACACCCGATGCCTGAGGTTGTCTTGTTGAGTGTCCGCAACCGAACTTGGTCATGAGTTGGGTTTGCTGGTGGATCTGCAGGTCCTGCCCTAGCTTCTATGCGAGATACACCTCTGTCCCTACTACGGCCTTAACAATGACCTCGGCCTCAAGTGTCCCCAACTAGTGGACTGGTGGCCGTCTATCCTGACCGGTAGCACATGTCCTCATCCTGTGGGAGAGAATAGAATAACAGAAGTTTAGTTACAAGAATCAATATATTCGCACGACAGGAATTCAAGAATGTAAAGTTTTTCCTATAGGTTCTGCAGCCTCTCAAGATAAGTACAAAGGTCTCTGTACCGATCCGAAAGACTCTACTAAAAACCTCTCATGAATAGAGAAACCCATGTAACCTAGGCTCTAATACTAACTTGTCACAACCATAAATCACCCCGGTCATGATAGCGCATATCACGGCACTAGGCAAGCCGATTAGACATTTACAACATAAACATGTCTTTTCCTTAATTTATTTAATAATAAGATATTATCACAAATCTTTCTTTTAAACATTTCAAAACAAACGGAAACAAATATGTAAAACATCAACCACTGCTAAATCCTGGTGACACTAGTCATGAGCCACTAAAATACAATATGATATTGTCTACTCAGTACAAGATGATTACGATAAAAACAAATGCTAATAGATTGGAAGGAGAAAGGCAGGGCTACGTACACCATGTAGCTACCTTGCTAACTTCGGAATGCTCTGAAGATACGGAACAACTCTCATTCGGATGCTCTGGCACTTGGATCAGCACACAAAGTGCATGGAGTAACGTGATTATACCAACTCAGTAACTAACCATTTCAAATAAGGGCTGAGTTGCAACGAACATTTAAAATCATATACATTTCATAACATACAATCTCAATGGAATGACAAAGTCAAATAAGTAATTCAATTTCCGTATATTTCGCAGAAACTCCAGTTTCAATGAAAGTTGATTAAAACATTTGGTTAACATTTCTCAATAGAGGCTTAGTATAAAAGAAGAGCGAAAACAGTAATTTCATAAAATAAGCCCCTCGGTAAAAGTATCACTCATATCTTTAGCCCATCGAGCAAGCCTCTCAGTCACTCATGATTTAACTCTCACCAATCAGCGCTTACACTCAACACTCCCAATTAATAGATATCTCATAAGAATAACAGCTATGGCATGCAACTCAATCCATAAATACTGCACTCATGGGAGATGTCCAGACTCCAGAGGGGCTCCTACAGCCCAAGAGCTATATCATTGCGGCGTGCAGCCCGATCCATAATATACATTCCTCGCCATCAAGTTATCGGCTTCTCTCAGTCATCGGCCTCAAAGCCACTCGAGTATTTCAGTGAAAAATCATGGAACTTAGCCCAAACCATTTTTATATATTTAAAAGTAGAGTATTGAAACTGAATCAATTAGTAAACAGGGAAAAATCATAACTCTGAATATGCATTCGAATCAAAATAGTGTGACGGTAGCAGTAAAATACATCTGAGGGTCCTAACAGTATGGCACAAGGCTCTAATCATGGCATTCAGCCCAAGTTAATAGATTCATTTCTAAAACACATATATATCATATAGTGTTTATCAAATATGAATCTCTATAGCTCCCACGGGATAAACCAAGTCACAATCCCTGTGGGTGCACGCCCACATGCCCGTCACCAAGTATGTGCGTCACCCCATTTATCAAAATAGTACGAAATTTTGGGGTTTCATACCCTCAGGTCTAGATTTACAATCGTTACTTGCCTTGAACCGGATGAAAATCTACTCCGCAATACCCTATACATCTTGACTCAGCCTCAAATCATCCCGAATCTATCCAAAATCAGAATCATATCGTCAATACATGCCAAAGGGACAAAGCCACGTGAAAATTATCAAATTAATCTCAAAATCCTAAATTTTGCTCAAACCTAGCCCCGGGCCCACATATCGGAATCCAACGAAAGTACAAAACTAGAATCTTCTTTCACTCTCGAGCCTATACACACCAAAATTGTCAAAATAGAATCCAAAATGGCCCCTCAAATCTCCAATTTAAACTTTCCAATTTTAATCTCTAATCTCCCAATTTCTTCACAACTTTTCCCACTAATATTATTAATAAACAATGGAATAATCACCGTAAGCACACGATACAAGGAACAAGTAGCTTACCTCTATGAAAACACTTAATTCCCTCTTGAAATCACAGCCTCCAAGCTCCAACTCGCCACAAAATGGAGGAAAAAGTACAAAAATTCTTGAAGGTGAGCTTAAATACTTTCTGCCCCAGGGATTCCGCACCTGCTGAGGTTCGGTGACCTTATTCCTTCATAAATGGCAAAATCTAAGTTGAGCACCTGAGTAGTCTCTTTAAAGTCCTTTTATTTGACCTGGTAGGTGAAAATTTAAGGTCCCACTAGGGAAAACACGTTATTAAGCAAGAGTAGCTACATCTTCTCCCTAAGGCAGTTGCACGTTTCTACAAACTCATGTCCAGTGATTTATTATTTACTGCATCAGTCTAGTGGACACAAGAGTTTGTCTAATTTGTTTCTATAAGCTAAAATCTATATGTGATGAAATCTTGCAAATATCTCTTTTAGTGTGTATCAGAGAATGTCCTTCGGAGTTGCGGGTAGCTGTTGCACGTATAATCTTTGCACGTATCTGAGTATTGGCCAGATACAAGTGTTAACCGTACAGTTAAAGGACGCTGCATCAATAGCCCTACGCCTCTCATAAGACTCCCACCAAGTAAAAGCAACTCTTGCAAAACTAGAAAGTAATGAACGAGACCCCACTAGTCTCCAAAATACATATGGTCTGAAGCATCCTTTGACACTTAACCAAGAAACCCAAGGCATCCTCGCCCTCTGCACAACTGAATGTTGGAGGCTAAAGTATTCCAAACCTCTAAAACCTCACTGCTCGTCGTCAAGCATAACTAGTACCACATTATCCTGAGCAGATGCAACCGAGTATGCTGGAGGTGCCCTTGGTGTCTGATGTCCCTGCACAACCTGCTCAGGTGTGCGAGCGGCGGGAGACTGGGTGCCTATTCCGGCCTAAGAAGTAGCTGCGACCGTAGTAACTGAGGCCGCTTGATCTAGGCCAGTGCACACTGATAGAGTCTAGGCTAAGGCCTCCTAAAGGCCTGGAATAACAATTGGCACACCCGGTGCCTGAGGTTGTCTTGTTGGAGTGTCCGCAACCGGACCTGATCGTGAGTTGGGTTGGCTGGTGGATCTGCAGGTGCTGCCCTAGCTTCTATGCGAGCTACACCTCTGTCCCTACTACGGCCTTAACAACGACCTCGGCCTCAAGTGGCCCCAACTAATGGAACTGGTGGCCATCTATCCTGACCGGTAGCACGTGTCCTCATCCTATGTGGGAGAATAGAATAACATAAGTTTAGTTACTAGAATAAATAGATTCGCAGGATAGAAATTCAAGAATGTAAAGTTTTTCGTATAGGTTCTGCAGCCTCTCAAGGTAAGTACAAAGGTCTCTGTACCAATCCGAAAGACTCTACTAAATCGGCTCATGAATGGAGAAACCCATGTAACCTAGGCTCTAATACTAACTTGTCACAACCCTAAATCATCCCGGTCATGATAGCGCATATCACGGCACTAGGCAAGCCGATTAGACATTTTTAACATAAACATGTATTTTCCTTAATTTATTTAATAATAAGATATTATCACAAATCTTTCTTTTAAACATTTCAAAACAAGCGGAAACAAATATGTAAAACATCAACCACTTCTTAATCCTGGTGTCACTAGTCATGAGCCACTAAAATACAATATGATATTGTCTAATCAATACAAGATGATTCCTATTAAAACAAATGCTAATAGATAAGAAGGAGAAAGGCAAGGCTACGTACACCATGTAGCTACCTTGCTAACTTCGGAATGCTCTGAAGATACGAAACAACTCTCATTCGGATGCTCTGGCACTTGGATCAGCACACAAAGTGCATGGAGTAACGTGAGTATGCCAACTCAGTAACTAACCATTACAAATAAGGGCTGAGTGTAGTGACGAGCATTTAAAATCATATACATTTCATAACATAGAATCTCAATGGAATGAAAAAGTCAAATCAGTAATTCAATTTCCGTACATTTCACAAAAACTCCAGTTTCAATGAAAGTTGTTTAAAATATTTGGTTAACATTTCTCAATAGAGGCTTAGTACGAAAGAAGAGTGAAAACAGTAATTTCATAAAATAAGCCCCTCAGTAAAAGTATCACTCATATCTTTAGCCCATCGAGCAAGCCTCTCAGTCACTCATGATTCAACTCTCACCAATCAGCGCTTACATTCAACACTCCCACTTAATAGATATCTCATAAGAATAACCGCTATGGCGTGCAACTCAATCCATAAATGTTGCACTCATGGGGGATGTCCAGACTCCAGAAGGGCTCGTACAGCCCAAGCGCTATATCATTGCGGCGTGCAGCCCGATCCATAATACACAATCCTCACCATCAAGCTATCGGCTTCTCGCAGGTCATCGGCCTTAAAGTCACTCGGGTATTTCAGTGAAAAATCAGGGAACTTAGCCCAAACCGTTTTTTTATATTTAAAAGTAGAGTATTGAAACTAAATCAAACAGTAAACAGGTAAAAATCATAACTCCGGATATGCATTCGAATCAAAATAGTGTTACGGTAGCAGTAAAATACCTCTGAGGGTCCTAACAGTATGGCACAAGGCTCTAATCATGGCATTCAGCCAAGTTAATAGATTCATTTCTAAAACACATGGATATCATATAGTGTTAATCAAATATGAATCTCTATAGCTGCCACGGGATAAACCAAGTCTCAATCCCTGTGGGTGCACGCCCACATGCCCGTCACCTAGTATGTGTGTCTCCCCATTTATCAAAATAGTACAAAATTTTGGGGTTTCATACCCTCAGGTCTAGATTTACAACCGTTACTTACCTTGAACCGGATGAAAATCTACTCCGCAATACCCTATGCCTCTCGACTCGGCCTCAAATCATCCCGAATCTATCCAAAATCAGAATCATATCATCAATACATGCCAAAGGGACAAAGCCACGCGAAAATTATCAAATTAAACTCAAAATCCTAAATTTTGCTCAAACCTAGCCCCGGGCCCACATCTCAGAATCCAACAAAAGTACAAAACTAGAATCTGCGATCCCGTTGGCACACATGTGCTTTTGCTTCTGTGGATTTCACTTAACCTTACTAGGCCTCACATATGTGGTCGCCTTATCACTCATGCAGCATCACATATGCGGTTTACCAAGCCGCACCTGTAGTCCTCCACACACATGTGCCTCTCTTCCGCTCCTGCATTGTTCTTAACATGAATATTTCTTCTGTGTATTATGATTATTCTGAAAATCATGTAATATCTTCTTATATTTTATGATATTTGATTAGAATAATCTGAAAATCACATTGTTCTATGAGAAACGCAAAAGTCACTATTTGACCGAATTACGTCAGAAAATCGGAGGTCAACATTTTGACAGACTCCGATTGACCTGAAACTTGGCAGGTCCATGCGAAACGGCCTTGTGAGCTATAATCGCCAGCTAAATCTCATGTGATATGTCATTTTTTGGCATTCGGGGTCGTTAAGATGGGTTTTTGGACGTTTTATTGATTTTTTGAAAAAATTTAAAAACTTTTAAAGTTGTTTTTAATCCAGTAGTAGGGATCGTTTCTTTTGAACTATATGGTTAAAAAACTAGTGATATAATGTTTTTACACGTTGATTTAGGTCTTCTTCCATATCTTATAAAATCATTACGGATAATCATTATGTTATACTAGTTGTTGATTACTTGTATTCAATCTCCGTCAGAGTATGCATGTTGGTTCAATGGAGCTAGTATGTATATTGAATGTTGATATTTACATGAATTAAATTATCAGTTTACTCTCCATTTGAGTATGGCCTGTCTAAATTTATGGAGTGAATAATTTGTCATTATATATGTATATTGCAAGATAGCCTTTTTCCTATCGAAATTTGTTATTCAACGTGCATAAATTATATATATGTAGCGTGTTTTGAGTTTTAATATTCAAATAAACATGATTGATTTTGATATATTTAATGAAATTGTATCCCATATTAACAATGACTACTTTCAATCCCCTATTGCTATTCTTACTCTAAACAAGCTTGAAGGTCCGAATTATATTGATTGGAAATGAAATTTGGACATTGTCCTATTGCTAAAGAGTACAAATTTATGATCGATGAGGTGTGTTCAAAAACCCTAGAGATAATGTTATAGATGATGAACAAAAGGCTAACCAGAAAATGGGTAAAGGCTGATGAGATGACGCAGTGTTACACTCTAGCTTCTATGTCACATGTTTTGCAACATCAGCATCAGCTAATGGAGTCTGCTTATGATATTCTGGAAATCTCAAAGAAATGTTTGGAGATCAGAATCGTGAGGCTAAGTAGACTGCCATGAAAGCTCTTCTGAATACCAAAATGGTTGAAGGTTCATTGGTTAGGGACCATATTCTGAAGATGATGAGTCTTCTGAATGAACGGTATGTCCTTGTAGCTAACACGATAAGGATACATAGGTTGAAATAATCTTGCAGACTTTGCCTAACAGTTTTTAGCAGTTTTGCCTGAATTATAACATGAACAAAATGAATTTGTCACTTGTGAAATTGCCAAATGAGCTGCAGTCAGTAGAGGCTATTATTAAGCAACAAGCTCCTCTTGTGGTATTGAATTTTGAGGTAGGTTCTGCTTCTAAGCCGAGAGGCAGTCAGAAGAAGAACAAGACTCAAAACCCTATGTTGGTGGCACAACTGTTGGTGTGAGAAAGGCTAAGGTCAAGTGCTATCACTGCAAGCAGCCTGTACATCATAAGAAGCAGTGTCTGACTTCTCTGGCCAAGCTGAAAAATAAACCATGTGATTTACATCTACTTGTCATTGAAACTCTTTTAGCAGCCAGTTCTACCATGTCATGGTGTGTAGATTCAGGAGTCCTAATCATGTCTGCACTTATTTGTAGAGGTTTCAAGTAATGCGGTGGCTAAGTATAGGAGAAATTAATATGCGTTAAGCAGATGCTTCATCATCCCTAACTTTAGCAATAGGAAACATTAGTATTTGTTTGGTAGTTGTAGAGTTTTTGTTTTAAAGGACACATTATATGTACCTTCCGTTAGAAGGAAATTAATTTGAGTTTCAAGCACTATGAGAGATGTTAATAACATTAATTTTCATGATATTGATAAATGTGTTATTACTCATGATAAATGTTATCTCTCTTCGGCTATAATTTAATTGATGGTCTTTTTGTTGTTGACTCTATTCCTAGACCGTTATAACCTAATGAAATGAATTATATTTATTTACCAAGTAAGTGAAAATGTTCTTCTAAATAGAGTGAAACATATTTATGGTACTTGCGTTTGGGTCATATAAATCTAAACAGAATTTCAAGGTTGGTCAATGATGGACCTTTAAGTTCATTAAAAGTGGAGGCACTACCAGTTTGTGAATCATGTTTAGAAGGAAAAAGGACAAAACAAAATTTCCCCTCAAAAGGAAATCGAGGAAGCGATAAAATAGAATTAATTCATTCTGATTTGTGTGATCAAATGAATGTCCAAGCAAGAGGTGGTTTTGAGTATTGTGTGACTTTCGCAGATGATTAATCAAAACATGGATATATTTATTTGTTGCATCGAAAGTCTGAATGTTTTGGAAAGTTCAAAGAATTCAAGACTGAGATTGAAAAGCGACATAATAAATATATCAAGACATTACGATCTGATCGTGGTGAGGAGTACCTCTATGTGGATTTCATTGGTTATTTATCAGAATGCGGAATTACATATCAATTATATGCGGCTGGAATTCCACAACAAAATGGCATAGCCAAAAAAGAAGAAATAAGGCTCTTATGGAAATGGCTAGATCAATGATGAGTTATTCCGATTTGCCTTCGTCCTTTTGGGATATGCCTTAGACACGGCAAATTACGTTTTGAACTTAGTTCCTTCAAAGTAAGTACCTTTGACCAGTACAACATAGTGGACTGGGTGCAAGCCCAGTCTACGGCATATTCGAGTTTGGGGTTGTCCGGCACATATGCTGAAAGGGAAATCGGATAAATTAATGGCAAGAAAGGATGTATGCATGTTTGTAGGTTATCCAAAAGGGATGAAAGGTGGTTTATTCTATTGTCCTAAAGAGAAAAAGGTAATTGTTAGCACAAATGCCAAGTCTCTTGAAGAGTACTATTTGATGAACCATGTTCCTAGAAGTAAACTCATTTTTACGGAAACTTAGCAAAGGAATGGAAACTCAATCATCTGAAAAACAAAACGACCAGATCCAAACCCCGAAAGTCGATTTTGACATACCATTGCATTTTAGTAGTGAGAGAAATGTCAATAGACTTAATGTCCTGCAAGAACTAGTGCCCGAAGTCATACTATCACAAAGTAGTGGGAGTCATGTTGAGCAAAATTCACAACAGGAAGAACTCAGTGATATCCCTGTGGATATCATGAAGACTAAGGTTCCTGATGATGATATGGTTCATCCATAAAATCAAAATGATGTAGTTGCAACTGATGTAGTGCGTAGTCGTAGTGGGAGATAAATTAGACCGTTTGTTCGTTATATGCTCTTGGGAGAATCATATGATATATCCCTGAGGAGCTTACCTCCGAATTTGTCAATTACGACCAAGCATTACATGATAAAGATGCCTAAGTGGGTTGCTGCTATGAAATCAGAGATGGATTCCATGTACTCTAATCAAGTCCGGGATCTTGTGAAAGCAACTGTTGGGGTTAAACCCATCAGATGCAAGTGGATCTTAAAGAAAAATAGATGTGTAGACGGAAAAATACAAACTTTTAATGCAAGGCTTGTAGCGAAAGGATTTACTCAGAAAGAAGGGATCGATTATGAGGAAACTTTGTCATTAGTAGCCATGCTTAAGTCTATAAGGATTCGCTTATCCATTGCTGCTCATTATGATTATGAGGTTTGGCAAATGGATGTCAAGACTGCTTTTCTTAATGGAAATCTTGATATCTATATGAGTCAACCAGACGGTTTCATGGAAAGTGGCAAGGAACACATGTTGTGTAAGCTTAAAAGGTCCATTAAGGACTAAGACATGCATCTAAGTCACGAACACTTGTTTTCACAAGGCAATTAAAACTTTTGGTTTTGATCAATGTCTTAACAAGTTTTGTGTATACAAAAATGGGATGGGGACAAAGTGGCATTAATCTTGTATGTAGATGGCATATTGCTCATAGGAAATAATGTGGGTATGTTGGATTCAGTCAAACATTGATTGTCCATGAAATTCCATATGAAAGATTTGGGAGAAGCGTCTCATATCCTTGGGATCATGCTCTTGTGAGATCACAAGAAAAAGATATTAGGCTTATACCATGCTCTTTATATTGATACAATACTCTACAGGTTAAGCATGCATGATTCCAAGAAAGGACTAGAGATTACATGCTAGTCTACTACTCGGATGAACTTGTGCCTATTGGGTACACTGATTCAGATTTCCAATCAGATAAGATTCTAGAAAGTCTACCTCAAGAAATGTGTTTACTTTATAAGGTGGAGCCATAAGCTGGAGGAGCATCAAGCAAACTTGTGTTGCTGATTCCACCATGGAAGCCGAATATGTGGCTGCCTCTGAGGCAGCCAAAGAGGCCGTTTGTCTTGAGAACTTCCTAAGAGAATTGAATGTGGTTCCCTCGATTCAAGCACCAATAACACTTTATTGTGATAACAGTGGTGTGGTTGCAAATTCAAAGGAGCCGTGAAGCGATAAAAGAGCAAAGCACATTGAACATAAATATTATTTAATTCGTGAGATAGTGTAAAGCGGGGATGTAGTAGTCACCAAGATTGTGTCGGAGAACAACTTGGCGGATCTATTTAGTAAGAGCTTACCATAGAAGACTTTTGATAGGCATGTAGACGGAATGGGTGTCAGAATTGTAGACGCATGGTATGAGTCTAAGTGGGAGATTATTAGGATATACTATAAACCATGTGTATTGTTATAGTATTCTTTATGAAATAATTATTGATTTTATTATTCAATTCAATAAAGTTTTTTTTAAATAGATCATGTATTTGTTTGTGTGTCCATTACTTCTATAGTAAATGATTTAGTGCATAGAGTTTAGCTTATACACAAAAGATTAGATTGTCGATATTTGTAAGTCATAAAGTTTATGCTCACAACCTAATGATGAAATTGGATAAGCCATCGGAATGGTTGTAATACAAGATTAAATATAATTTATCTTGATTATGGGAATGGTCTAAGTCCAACATCTTGTGCTATTACATTTTGTATGTATTGAAAGGGATCAAGTAGAGATAGGTATTTTATACTGACTTAATAAAATAATTTCTCTAGTCCATTCAATGTTACTCTTAATCATGATACAATTATTATTAGTTGTGCATATCATTTATTGTTTTGATTTATTAAAAGGCGAGATTCTTTTGTGGGTCAATAAGCTTGGTAAGTTGGACAATAATGATGTATGTTGGCGGAGTAATAATTAGTTGATAGAAACTATGGCTCAGTTTTTTTGAGATTGATGATACTCATTTATGAAAGCTTACAAGTTTTCATGTGTAAACTAGGCCGGTGGATTTTGTATCCGACACTTGAAATATGTTAAGTGAAATTCTAAAGGAAGTAATCAATAAATTACATTGTCAGTAATTTAATTTGATTTATTAGTATTGGAATCTTAATATGGGGAGTTAAATAAGGTTTTATGGAAGAATTTCAAAATTGAACTAAGGATACGGATTTTTTGTGGGATAATTCGTAATTTATTATGGTAGAAATTAATTTCAAAATTTCAAAAAATTGCATAATAGAAAGCCTTATTAATTAAATTATGTGATCCTTACTGTGCATGAATAATAGAAAATAAAGAAACCTTTCCTTAGTGGAAGAAGAAAACCTAACAGGTTTTGGAAAATGGTTTTGACCTAAAAACCATAGCTACATATACAATTATACATGGTATATAGCCGGCCATTTTTTGCACTGAAAAATACACGTTTTTCTTCCTTGAATTTCGCCCACCCGAAGTTCTCTATTTTCGGTTTTTATTTGGATAACACAGTATAAAACTGTGAAAGGTTGCTGAGGTCTTGTAATTCTGAAATAGGAGAATGATGTTGATTTGCTTTTGTTTAAGCTTCAAGAGGTAACTCGTATAATCTCCATATATGTTAATTGTTTAATTTATACATGAAGAAGATACTGTGATTACTTTTGCTATGATGTATATATTCCTGTTGGGATTTTAAGTATATGATATGCTTAAAATAAAGTGAATGGGAAATGGAGGAAAATGAAAATTTTAAGTGAAATTTTAAGTTTTCCCACTTGGCAAAATGACATTGTCCCATATTGGAAGAGGAAAAGGGTTTTTATGGGTATATAAGCAATTGCTCTTCTTCTAGCTCTTAAAGAGTTGCGATGAAGGCAAGACTTACACCATCATCACCGTCGCTTGCTTGGCTCGGCTTTGGCTTCGGCTTCGAATTCGGATTCAGATTTGGATTTGGTCAAATGACCGATTGATTGATTAATATTTTAGACCAAATTTATTTTTTAATAGTAAAATATAAACATAAATATTATCAAATATTTATTTTAATAATAAAATACTAATAATATTAAATTCAATCCATTTTTCAGTTGTGTAACTGAAAATTAAACCACCCATTTCAATTTTCCCTCTTTATTTTCGTTATTTATAGTTGAGTAAATAGCTATTTATGTTATGGCATTTATGTTGTGGCTGTATTGCATAAACAACCATTCTGAAGAGTTGCATCTCTTTAGATATCAGCCTAACTTTGGCTATAAATACAAGATTATTCTACTCAGAATTTTTATACGAATTTTCTAAGTTCTTCTCCTTTCTTCTGCATATTCTGACTTCAAAGAATGCAACAGTAAGTGTGATTTGCTACCAAACTTTGTGTTCGTTGAAGCATTAGAGTTTGAAGTACCACTACACTAGTGTGCAATTAGTTCTATCCAAAGAGGAAATAATCCATAACCTTGAGTACTAGGAGGGGATTAAATTCCTTAAGGAAACACTGTGAATTCAGTGAATTCGAATTGATTTTTGTTATTTCATTCACATTTTTGTTTATGTTATTTTATTTTCTCATGAATTATTTTACAAATATAGATTACTAACAAGCTTAAGGAATTTAATATAATTTCTATATTTGTACTGACTGTTTCTGGAGAGTAAAACCTTTGGTTTTTTCTACTCTATAGGAGATTAAAATCTGTGTGATTTTAACGTTTGTGTCATTCTTTTACAGAAATGACTAATGATAATGTGAACCAAGTTGTTCCAATGGTGACTGCCAATGCATCAACTAGCCGAACAACACCGACAACATTGGTATCGGCAGAGAAACCCAAAATTTTCCATGATTGATTTCAAGCGCTGCCAGCAAAAGATGTTCTTCTATTTGGCTATTCTAAGTCTCGTGAAGTTCATCAAGGAAGATGTTCCCGTTCCATCCGATGAAACTCCAGAAACTGAAAGCTTTCTCGTGATTTAGCCGTGGAAGCATTTAAATTTTTTGTGCAATAATTATATTTTAAGCGGGTTCGAGAATGCTTTGTATAACATCTACAATGGCGTGGAAACGTCAAAATAATTGTGGACTATGCTTGAAAAGAAATACCAAATCGAAGACGTCGGGTTGAAGAAGTTCGTTGCTGCAAAGTTTTTGGACTACAAAGTAGTCGATAGCAAGTTTGTTATTACCCAACCTTAGGAATTGCAAGTTATTATTCACAATCTCCTTGCTGAAGATATTAATTAGATTAATACTGATGTTGAAAGTAGTAATCTTAGTATTTCTATTAAAAGAAATTTCATTGAAGGTCTTGTCATCAATGAAGCATTCGAAGTAGCAGCGATGATTGAGAAGTTTCCTCCTTTGTTGAAGGACTTCAAAAACTACTTGAAACACAAACACAAGGAGATGTCCCTTGAAGATCTCATTGTTCGGTTGAGAATCGAAGAGGAAAAGAAAGTTGCTGAAAAGAGAGGCCGTGGAAACTCAACAATAATGGGAGAAAATATTGTTGTTGTGAACAAAAAGAGGAAGAAGGCTTCTGGACCGAAACACAACCCAAATAAGAAGTGGTTCAATGAAAATTGCTACAACTGTGGAGATATCGTACACAAATCTACGGAGTGTCGTGCTCCGAAGAAAGATAAGGAGAAGGTTCAAGCAAACATGGTTGAAAAGCATGATGACGTTGATGGCTTATGTGCTATTCTTTCTGAATGCAACTTGGTGGGCAATCCTAAAGAGTTGTGGATTGATTCTGAAGCCACTCGCCATGTTTGTGCTATTAGAGACTTTTGCTACTTATGCACTTGTTGGACCGATGAGACGCTTTCTATGGGAAATGCTGCAAAGGCCAAGATTGAAGGATGTGGGAAAATATTTCTCAAAATGACTTCCGGCAAAGTGGTGACTTTGAACAACATCCTTCATGTTCCTATGATTAGGAAGAATTTAGTCTCTGCTGGACTTCTTATGAATGGTATTAAATGTGTTTTTGTTATCGATAAGGTTATAATAAGTAAGAACGAACTATATTTATGAAAATGTTACCTCACTTAGGTCCTTTTCAAGCTGAATGTAATAGTTGTTGAAAATAATAATAAAATTTCAGATTCGTCTTACTTACTTGAGTCAAATGATTTATGGCATATTCGTTTGGGTCATGTTAATTATAAAACCTTGCGGAAAAGGATTAATTTGTAAGTATTGACTAAATTTGAGTGCGACAAATCAAAATATCAAATATGTGTGGAATCTAAGTATGTTAAACATCCTTATAAGTCAGTTGAAAGGAACTCTGATCCTTTAGACTTAATTCACATAGATATTTGCGATATGAAGTCAATACCATCTCACGTTGGAAAGAAGTATTTCATTACTTTTATTGACGATAGTACTCGATATTACTATGTTTACTTACTTAATAGTAAATATGAAGCAATAGACGCATTCAACCAATACAACAATGAAGTTGAAATGCAACTTAACAAGAAAATTAAAATGATAAGAAGTGATAGGGGTGGTGAATATGAATCTTCTTTTCAACAAATATTTTTAGAATATGGTATTCTTCATCAAACTATGGCGCCTTACACACCCCAATCCAATGGGATCGCTGAAAGAAAGAATCATTCATTAAAGGAGATGATGAACACATTATTGATAAGTTCTTGTTTGCCACAGAGCTTTTGGGGGTAAGCCGTTTTTATGGATAGCCAAATACTAAACCGAGTACCCCATAGCAAAACATTATCCATTCCATATGAAAAATGGAAAGTAAAGAAGCCCAACATGAATTATTTTAAAGTGTGAGGGTGTTTTACAAAAGTGCAAGTTCCTAAACCCAAAAGGGTAAAAATAGGACTGAAAACGGTGTATTCTACTTTTATAGGATATGCGACTTACAATAAAGCATTTTGATTTCTCATTCATAAATTAGAAAATTCCGACATTCATAATAATACGGTTATAGAATCAGATAGTGTTGACTTCTTTGAAAATATATATCTGTACAAATGACCTGGGTAAGAAACAAAGAAAATACACTTAACTAGGCGGATCCAAGATGTAGTAAACATCAAAGAACGTCTACTTTATTTGGACCAGATTTTGTGGCTTTCTTGCTGGAAAATGAGCCTCAAACATTTAAAGAAGCTATGTCTTCTTCAGAATCATTATTTTGGAAAAAGGCACTCAATAGTGAATTAGAATCCATACTGAACAACCATACATGGGGATTGGTTAATCTTTCTCCTGGAAATAAACCATTGGGTTCTAAATGGATTTTTAACAGGAAAATAAAAGATGATGGCACTATTGACAAATTTAAGGCAACGTTTGTTGTCAAAGGGTATAGACAATGAGAAGGTCTTGACTATTTTGATATATACTCTCTAGTTACAAGAATTATGTCCATATGAATGTTTGTAGCGTTAGCTAAAGTATATGGTCTTGAAATTAATCAAATGGATGTTAAGACATCCTTCTTAAATGGAGAGTTGGATGAAGACATTTACATGGAACAACTTGAAGGGTTTGTGGTTCCAGGTAAAGAAGAAAAGGTATGTAGACTTTAAGTCCTTTTATGGATTAAAACGAGCACCCAAACAATGGTATGCGAAATTTAACCAAACAATATTGTCAAATGATTTTGAAATAAATGAACGTGATAAATGTGTGTACATTAAAAATGTCCCAAATCATATAGTCATTATTTGCTTATATGTGGATGATATGTTGATAATGAGTAATGACATTGCTAACATAAATGTGACTAAGCGCATGCTAACTGGCAAGTTTGATATGAAAGACTTAGGAGTTACTGATTTAATTGTAGGAATTAAGATCCATAAGACTTCTCAAGCTCTGGTATTGTCACAATCTCATTAAATTAAGACAATACTTGAAAAATTCAAGCACTTGGGATTTAAAGTTGCAAAGACTCCAATTGACATGAATCTTGCATTAACAAAAAACAAAGGCCAAAGCATATCACAATTTGATTATGCTCGTGTATTGGGTTGCTTAATGTACATCATGAATTGTACTCGACCAGATATAGCTTGTGCTATAAGTAAGTTGAGTCAATATACTAGCAATCCAGGTCAATCTCATTGGATGGCCATGAAACGAGTTTTGACGTATTTAGTTGAAATGACCCCAAAACGGCCTGGTCTTGATGACGCCTCTCGTGAAGACGAAACCAACTGACACAACACTTATATTAACCCTTTAAGCGTTAAGAGTCATTATTAAACCTTTAATTGATCAATATTTCATAATACAAGTCTGAATAAAATTCAAAAATAACGTAAAAGCCCGACATTGGGGTGTCACTAGTCATGAGCATCAATCAAGGTTTGAACACAACAAGAAGTCTAAAATAATGTAGTAAATACAGTAATAGCAATGTGAGGAAGGAGCGATGCTGTGAACGTCATGCAACCACTTGCTAACTCTGATGACTCCGTGTCTAAGCAAATCAATACCCGCTATCGGGTTTCGATATACCTGCATCTGCACACGAGGTACAGTGTGTAATATGAGAACTCCAACCCAGTAAGTACTAAGAGTAAATAAAGACCGAGCAGTAGGAAACAATGAATCGACATTCACGTTAGGCTCAGTAAAACAACAGGCTTTCAAATCATAATATGAGTCAACTTTCCCTTTTAAAATCTAGATTTTAGTAAAAATTATTTTTGAAACCGTTTCCAGCCGTTTCAGCAGAGGTTTAATACCATTTAAATAATAATAGAGATTAAAGCCATAACTGGACCATCGGACAAAGCATTGTTCGTAAAACAGCCCTTCGGGCAAAACAGTAATCATAAACACTTCATAACTTGAACATCTCGGTGCAAATAATCAAATGTCAAATTAGTGATTAAATTCTGAACATCTCATAAACCCCAATTTAAATAAAAGTTATTTTAAAACATTTGCTCGACATTTCGATAGAGGCTCAATATGACAATGAGTGAAAACAATCACTAATTCAGCATATACATTAGAAACTCACTTTAAAGAGGAGTGAAATCAATAAATTCATAAACAGGCCTCTCAGGCAAACATCACTCATGTACGTGCATATATCTATCACCCCTCGGGCTAGACTCTTCGCCACTCATGACTCAACTCTTACCAATCAGCACTCGCACTCAACATTTACGCTCATTAGATACCATAAAGTAACCGATGCGGCATGCAGCCCGGTCCATATATTTCATCGACGGTGCTCATTGGGGGTGTGCAGTCTCCGGAAGGGGCCCATTACGACCCAGGCCCAATACCGCTGCAGCGTACAACCCGATCCAACATATCGCTATGGCGTGCAGCCTGATCCATATAAGTATCGGTGTGGCATGCATCCCGATCCGTGTATATATAATATATATTGTTGCGGCGTGCAGCCCGATCCATGGATATATAATCCTCACAACTAGTCCATTGGCCTCTCACATTCATTGACCTCACCATTAGACTCTCAGTCTATCTCAGTCGTCAATCTCGACATCAGACCCTCAGTCAATCTCAGTAAAACAAGGAACTCAGCCCAAAACAGTTTTCACACTTATAAGGATATTGTGATAATGCCAAATTTGTGTAATAACAGGTAAAAACATGACTTAGGATATGCTTCCAAACACACAGAGTGAGAAAGATAGTAAAAATTACACTAAGGGTCTTAACAAGTCGGCACAAGGCCCCAAAATGGCATACAGCCAAAGATATAGTATCATCAAACAATTTAACTATAAAATACTCATGAAAATCATCGTTCGGGATGGACTAGGTCACAATCCCCAGTAGTGATCTACCCCACGCTCGTCATCTAGTGTGTAAGTCACCTCAACGTAACACAACGATGTGTAATCCGGGGTTTCCAACCCTTAGGACAATATTTACAATCATTACTTACCTCGAACCGACGAAATCTCTAGTTTGCGACGCCTTTGCCCCTCAAATCAACCTCCACGCGCGTCGAGTCTCTCAAAAATCAGAGTGAACACATCATAATATGCTAAGGGGACAAAGACCAAGCGAAAACAATCAATAACTGGCACAAATTTCAAAATTACCAAAACTCGAGCCCAGGGCCCACTTATCAAAATTTGACAAAGTTCACAAAACTAGAATCCTTATACTCTCCCGAGTGTAACCATACGAAAAATATCCAATTCAGATACCATTTGGCCCTTCAAATCAACATTTTACATTTTTTAAAGATTTCACAATTTTCTTCCCAAATTCCATCCCAAATCAAGAATTAAATGATGAATTCAATGATAGATTCATGTACTCTAGCTAAGTCTGAGTTAGAATCACTTACCCCAATGAATTCTTAAAAAACCTTCGAAAAATCTCCAAAATTCGAGCTTTCTAGGTCAAAATATCAAATAAAATCCAAAACCTCATATTTATAGAGCAGCCCCCAGATTTCCACCTCCACGGGCTGCACAAAATCGACTACGGTCCGCACCAAAATAACCACGGCGGCATAGGTTTTCTCTGCAGTGACATGCTTTAGTATTTTGGCCATAACTTTCGCTAAGATGTCCAAATTGTGATAGCTTTACCTTTCTAGAAACTAGACACGAATGGCTATAACTTTTGTTTTTGAATCATCTTAATATTCCGTGTAGATCAAAAGATATTAGCTTTCAAAATAGGACCGATGGAAAGCTCTTCGCGCAGCCACACACCATTTTGTGCGGTCCGAACAGCACCTACCGCGATCGCACGCTGTCTTGTGTCGTCTGCACAGCACTCACCGCGGGCGCACTTCACTTTGTGCGGACCACGCGGGTGAGTTCCGAGGCCTGCAACCCTTCTTGACCTGCTACAATTATGATTTTCGACCTGAAACATCCCTGAGCCTACCCAGAACTCCTGGAACTTCAAACTAATTTCACCAGCACGTCCCATGACATCATTCAAACTTGTTCAAAACATCGGAATGCTCACAACAACGTCAAATCGCCAATTTAATATAGGATTCAAGCCTAAGAACTCCAAGAACTCTTAAACTATGCTTTCGATCAAAAGTCTATTACATCTCGTTCGAATGACATGAAAATTTGCACACACATCCCAAATTCTACAACGAAGCTACTGCAACTCTCGGAATTTCATTCCGACCTTTATATCGAAATCTAATCTATCAACCGGAAAACACCGAAATCTCAATTTCATCAATTCAAGCCTAAATCTTTCCACGGACGTCCAAAATGCATTCTGATCACACTCCTAAGTCACAAATCACCTAACTGAGCTAACCAAATCATAAAACTTTCAATCTGAGCTCATATACGAATAAGTCAACCCTTCGTCAAACCTTTCAATTTCTAAGCTTTCAAGTAAAACTATTCTTTCAAATTCATTCTGATTTTTCCTGAACACCAGCACAAACGATCTACATCAGTCATAACACATTACACAGGCAAATCGTGCCCAAGAACTGGCGATCAAAGTGCAAGAGCTCAAGACGATCGGTCGGGTCTTTACGTCCTCCCCCACTTAAACATACATTCGTCCTCGAACGTACCCAAAGTTATTTTAGAAGCCAACCAATAGCTGAATAACTTTGCCATGCATATACCCGGGGATGATGCCACATCACCCTATCTCATATACGTCCGATAACACATTTTATATGAAATTACACGATCCAGTCTAGCCCATAAGTCATAGTCACATTTTCACTTCTGAAACCATCGATAGGGTTAAAACCTCACAACCATACTCTGAATAGGCCCAACCAGCTGTAATAACCATGCTTGCAACTTCAGGTGCAATTATAGGATACACCACATAACTCAACCACATGAGGGGATAACTTCCATTTATAGCAGCTGCACACAACACCCGAATACCGGTTGAAAAACTCTTATAAAGTAAAGTCTCATTCAAAAAATCTTATATATATAATGCCAGTGATAACTATAAGCCGCAGTAAGCCATAACAATTTCTTAGACCAATCGGGTAAAACTTAAAGTAAGATTAAACATGTTGAATTTTTTTCTCTCTACTTTCTCTCTCTAGCGTCTTCTTCACGTAGCGGGCAGTCATGGCTGCGGCAACCTCTCCCCAGCCTTTGGCTGTGGGAGAGGCAATCCAAAAAACCTCACAAAACCCAAAAATCAATAATTCCAAGCTAACGTATGCATCACAGATTGCTGGAAAAATTTCTGCTGCAAAAACGTCAAAATTGGAGCTTTGTCCAGTAAGTTTCGAACATGGAGAACCTGTTGTTTAGTTCACCACTGAAGAGGTGAACTCTTTCACCATCGAAGAGGGGTTACACCAAGCAGTTATCCTCAAGTTTTCGGATGGAAAACCTGATCTTCAGGAGCTACGACAGTTGATTCCAAAACAGTTCTATGTTAAAGGTTTTTGCAATATTGGACAACTCGAATATTGGCACATATTGGTAAGATTTGATCTTTATGAAGATTTTGTACAAGTAATGTCAAAATATACTGGTCATGTTAAGTTTAAGGGTCACGAGTTCTTCTTTAGAACTTTTACATGGACAATTGTATTTAATCCAAGAGAATAAATGTCCAAAGCAGTGGTTTGGATATCTTTACCTGATATCCCACCATATTTTTTTGCAAAAAAATCTTTAATGTCTATAGCCTATGCGATTGGAAAACCTTTAGCAGTTGATAAAGCAACGCAAGATAGAACGCGACCTTGTACGGCTAGGGTTAAAGTTTTGCTTGACTTACTAGACAAACACCCTAAAGGATCAAGATTAAGATTGGGGATTTAAAATCTGGTAAGTTGGTCGACTATTATCAACAGATTGTTTACGATAATCTACCAAAATACTGCACTGTTTGTAAACATCAAGGACATGGTGAAAAGTCATGTAGATGGAAGATCGAGGAAAATACGACAGAGGCAGATCATGTGGAGGTAGTAGAAGGCTCGGGTAAGCTTGAAAAATTAACAAGTGATGCCAGGGATTACCTCAATACCTAAAGAGCTGGGCAATCAAGGGATCAAGAGACAGAACAGGTTTCTACTGAACAACGGGTCTTACCAAGGGATCAAGCAGAGCAAATTGATGTTGTGATCAATGATAAAGGGAATGCTAAGGCACCACTAGAGAGTAATGCAGTAACCATAGGTAAAAATGGTCATTCAACACAAGAAGTTGGGACAGCTACTGATGGTGGTGTATCCGTTCCAGTTGCAACAGCAACAAATCCAAGTGAAAGGGATGAACAAACAGTGGTCAAACACGTAGGCCATCTTGATCATCTGACTGACGTAAAGGAAAAGGAGATGGGTGACATAGATAGTGTGAAGGAGCAACACCATGATTTTGGTGTGGGCTTATCGGGTCAAAAAAGTTGCGGTATTGCTGTGCAACAAAGAAATATCAAGCTAGTGAGACATGTAATTGATTTGTGGGCTCACATGCACACTATGATAATTATAACATTCAGCAAATTGTTGAAAAGAACAAAGGCATGGCCGAAACAATTGACAAACAAGAGTAAAAGTTTGCGGGCCAGCATGGTGTTTTAAGCATTAGTGATGCTAATGTCACTTTTGGTAGTTTGACTACACAAAAGGCTGCCAAGGATGTTAAAATATTTCAAAGTGCAACAAATTAGGGCCATGGATTTTTTGAAAAAGACAAGCATATGGCAGTTGGTCCACTCAAAGGAATTAAAAATTCAATTTTTACAACTTCAAAAGGAGGTCACGCACAGGAATCTTCAATTGGTCATAAAAGAAATTGCGTGCACTAATTTAAGGAAAAGGAGGTGGGTCATGTGGGGAGTGTGATTATGAAGGAAAAGGAGAACAAATTTGCTGCTAAAAAAATAGTAAAGATGTTGTTTTTTCAACGGGTGAAGATGTACATGTGGGCTCAAGCAAAAAAAATTTGTATCCAATATCCATAAATAATAATAAACCTGATGATGTAGTACAACACATGAAAGAGAACCATTATGCTTTCGGTGTCGGCTCATCTGGGACAATAAAGTGGCGCTACTACTGTGCAAAATTTGAATAGTAACCATGTGGGCCAGCTGTGTCTAATTGAAAATGCCAAAAATCTTGAGCAAAATGGTCAAGTGTTGGCCTCATCTTTTCAAGGCAGTGGCAAAGCAACTGTTGTTCAAACCAGTGCAATCATTTCAGTAGAGGAAAGAATACTATTGGATTCTATGGACAAGGTGGTGTCTCGAGCCAGTGACGAACGAGGTTATGAAAGTAATGAAGAATTGAGCGCACCGGAGGAAGTAGGATCCTGTAGTAACACACAGCTTCTCGTCAATTCTAGGCAGAAACCAATAAGTATGACCAGTACAACATATTTTTTATCCCATGATAGACAACTATTGTGGATGCAATGCTAAATACACATCCCTTTGAAATTTTGGGTCGTGATCCTTATAGCGCTAAACGTGCAAATAGGAGCAGGAATGAGGTACATATACAACAAAAAATCAAGCAAAGCGATATTAAATCACAAGATGTACCAAACTTGGATGCACAAGGTGTTTTACACATGCCAAATCATCGGACAGCAGAAGAAGGTGACTTAATTGAAGTGCTGCCACAATGCGTCGAAACAGTCCAAATTAATGCTACAGAGGAACAAAAGTCTCAAACAAAGGAAAAGAGCAGGGACGACAATGTTAGACGACCTCCGATGAGAAATGCCAAGCTTAAGCAGGCCGCGCCAACTACATCAACAAAGTCCAATCAATCTAAAAAGAAATCATGAATTTGAATTATTCTTGAAGAATTGGGACGATGTTGATAAAGAATTACAAATTGAAGAAATTGCAAGGATCGACAAAAAGGGACATCATTGTAACTTTTTCATCATTTTAATCTGCCACTTTGTTAGTATACTCATTTGTAATCTCATCACAGAGTATGTTACAAACTCTGTGATGATCATAAAATATTTGGTCCTGTCAAGTTCGTATTTTTTGCATTCCTGTTAATAAGTGAGGTTTTCAAGCCTCAATAGGATTTAGTATGGTAAGTTTAGCCTGGTATATGTTATATAGGTAACAATACCGGTGCTAATGCCCCCTTATTTGTACTTTTCTTAATTGTTGTATTTTTGTTTGCTACGAATAAAAACCTAACCCTCGGCTCTTGCCTAATGGATTACCTAAAAAAAATTCTTAGACCAACCATTCATGAAGCCACTTCTCCTTGGAAATTACCATAGCAATTTTTTCGAGCCGAACCTCGATATTATCCTTCCAACATGCTGAAATCGAATCCATTCATATTCATTAATGATCCCAACGATCTTTTTTGATCCAAAACACTACTCTAGTGACATGACACATCAATACAGGCCTAAGCCACAACTGGAATAATACACGCACCATTAAGCGACAGTCTGAACATACTCAAATCATGACACCATCACAACACAAGGCTGAGAACCCGTCTCATATCATAGAAATAGAACACACAAATCTAACCCTCAAGGTCATATCTCTACATGGCTTCGCTGCAATGTACGATCCTATCCAAACACTGCTCCACATGGAACACCTCAAGTCACTATGCTCGAATTCGACAACCACACACAATTTGATGTCTGGAACCAAGGCAAATTATTACACTCACGGTGAAATGAATAACGTATACCATGCATCCCGATTCGACATAACCGATATTCCATTCAGCGAACAACACCCAATTACTCTTCCCGCTCGACTTCCACTATGAGACCCCAAATGAACCGCTCCATATATGACCATAACCAACAAATCATAACGTCTCGCAACACAGAAAGATGACTAATAGACCTCCCCAGATTACTAATAAGCTCAATAACATTCAAATCAACACATCTCTCAACCAATACAATTCGAAGTCAATAAAACCATATCGATGCCGGACACATATCTGCATAGGTCCACCAATGGACCACACATCAACTCCAGTTACACACAATAGGTAAATAATCCTGCGAAGGTCCACAATGACTAAATCATAGCACAGACTAATAGCTAACTATCTTACCCAAATTTTGCCATCCACAACCACAAGCCAACTTGCATATGAGAACATCTAGTGCTCAACCATCCCATGGGAGATACTCTAAGATTCTTCTATGCTGCCAAGCAAACTCGAATATCAGCAGCCGATCTAACAGGAAGTGCCATAATACTACCAAAGTACAATCAACTTAATCACATTGCCCTTTTTACTGACATATAGACTCTCGCCAAATCATTTCCAATTAGCAGTACCATTTCCTTACCATCTAAGGTTACCTGCAACCTAAGAGTTTTTATGAACTCCCTATCAATACTGAATTGTAACTCATATACCCAAGAACTTCCATTGATCCCAGCTAGAAGAAAATAATTGTGCATCCCATGCTTCTCACACTCATAGAAAATACATATCTCCACCACGGTAGAAATCAACAAGAACTCTCCTAATTCCATTTGCACAAACTAAATCTCCAAGACTAAATCCTTCTAACTACACCAAGCTAAGCAAGCCGTCAAAACCCAAAAGCATTGCTGCGAAATACCTCTATGAACCCATTACCTTGAACACACACAATGATTTAATCATATTCCTACCATACCGATCCGGTCTACTATTAAGCTACTCCATCCCTCTAAATTTCCTTCTGATTCATCTTCAACTTGATATTCCTACTTGCTGTAGCACCGCAATTCCTCAACCCAAGGCTTACCACACGAGACCCAAGTACAAAACCACACCGTCTAAGACTCATAAGCCGCTGAATACTCTCTTAATATTCCCAAAAGCACCAGATTCCAAAACACCTTACTCTAAAGAATTTCCTGCGAATCTAAATCTGCTACCTTTATCTTCCTGATACTAATCCATAGAATCCCATAATTAACAAAGAAATACCACAAATCTTGAACTGTTCCAATGGAAACTCGATTTCTAACCACATACGCGACTTTGAGATACCCAACTGCTACATGAAGCAGCTTGACCACATTAGAACTATTTTCGAGAGTTAGTCATTCTATTCATACTACACTTAACCCGATCAACAGAACCGAAAAACTAGTGCCTCATTTGCACTTCTGACACTGCAGCACATAGTGTTTCCTTAGTAAAAAATTTCCTTTACTTGAGCCATCCTCGGGCTCAATCCCCACAACCAAAACTGATTCACCACACGCCTCAAATCGGAACCAACATAGCACATAAGCGAGCAATTAGCAACTCGATAGCAACCTCCCCTACTTGGCTCGAAACCATAGATCAGAGTACACTCAATAACTCATAACACTTATACTCTATTGATGCCACAATACCATTGTGAGATTAAACTCAAATCATTTGTAAGCTTGTGAAAATACCGATAATCTAGTAATATAAATATTCTGCAAATCTCGCATTCATACCCGCAACAGTTGAGCCCACTCTCTTAAGCGACCCGAAATTTCATATTTCAACACGTACTTTTCAAATACACATGAGATCTTCTAACAGACACATAAGGATCACGCTACTTTACAACACTCCGGAAGATATAATCCACCTGCTTTGCCTTCCACTAACATTTCTATATACCTTCCACCATCACAAATACAGTTAGTTAGCCTTAGTGAGTCTGAACTCACGGTGCAATATAAAATTTACTTCACTCTCAACTGGAAAACATGAAAAGATCCTTCACACACCCATAAATCGGAGCTATGCCTCGAATCACAATGGAATTCAAACACCAAATAGTTCTCCTATCATCCAGCAGACCTTTCTCGTCACTTCCAAATCACATAGATACATCTCGCAGTACTAACATACTCATCATATAGCTATCCAGTCGTCATTCCACTAATAGGGACAATACCGAACATATAAATTCAAAATACTTGCACATACAATCAACACCTGAGTGCTCAAGCTATAGGAAAAGATCCGGCCTCTCCAGACTGGCCCAACATCGAACTCACAGAGATCATATCTCGCCCCCAATCGTGGAAATCACATGCCATCAAGGCACATCTGATATTGAGCGCTCATGCGCGCATACGAATGCGTGGAAGGAATTTCAAGAGTTGTTTCTCAAGCTGAATCAAGGACGCTCGATAAGAATTCAAGAATGTGAAGTTTTCCTATAGGTTCTGCATCCTCTCGAGGATAAATACAGACGTCTCCGTACAAATCCACGAGAATCTACTAAACCTGCTCATGACTTGTTAGACCTAGTAACCTAGGCTTTAATACCAACTTGTCACGACCCCAAACTGGCCCAGTCGTGATGACGCCTCTCGTGAAGATGAGGCCAACCGATACAAAACTTACATTAAGCCCTTATGCATTAAGAGTCATTATTAAACCTTTAATTTGTCAAGATTTCATAATACAAGTCTGAATAAAATGCGGAAATAACATAAAAGCCCGACACCGGGGTGTCACTAATCATGAGCATCTATCAAGGAATGAACAAAACAAGAAGTCTAATATAATGTACTAAATAAACTAATAGCAATGTAAGGAAGGGAGGTGCTGTGAACGTCATGCAGCCACCTGCTAACTCTGATGACTCTGTGTTTGAGCAAATCAACACCCGCTATCGGGTTCCGATATACCTGCATCTACACACGAGGTGCTGAGTACTCCAACCCAGTAAGTAATAAGAGTAAATAAATATCGAGTAGTAGAGAACAATGAATCCACATTCACGTTAGGCTCAATAAACACAACATACTTTCAAATCGTAATACGAGTCAACCTTCCCTTTTAAAATCCACTTTTAGTAAAAAATATTTTTGAATTCCCTTTTAAAATCCACTTTCCGTAAAAATTATTTTTGAAATACTTTCCATACGTTTCAATAGGGGTTCAATACCATTTCAAATAATAATAATAATAGAGATGAAAGCCATAATTGGCCTCTCGGGCAAAGCATAGTTCGTAAAATAGCCCTTCGGGCAAAACAGTAATCATAAACACTTCATAACTTGAACATCTCGATGGAAATAATCAAATGTCAAATCAGTGATTAATTTCTGAACATCTCATAAACTCCAATTTAAATAAAAGTTATTTTAAAATATTTTCTCGACATTTCAACAGAGGCTCAATATGACAATGGGTGAAAACAATCACTAATTCAGCATATACATTAGAAACTCACTTTAAAGAGGAGTGAAATCATTATATTCATAAACAGGCCTCTCAGGCAAACATCACTCATGTACATTCATATATCTATCGCCCTTCGGGCTAGCCTCTCTACCACTCATGACTCAACTCTTACCAATCAGCACTCGCACTCAACATTTACGCTCATTAGGTACCATATAGTAACCGCTGCGGCGTGCAGACCGATCCATATATTTCGTCGACAGTGCTCACTGGGGGTGTACAGACTCCGGGAGGGGCCCTTTACGACCCAAGTGCAATATTGTTGCGGCATGCAACCGATCCAACATATCGCTGCGGCGTGCAACCCGATCCAACATATCGCTGCGGCGTGCAACCCGATCCATATAAGTATAGCTATGGCATGCAGTCTGATCCGTATACATATATTTATATATTATTGCAGCATGTAGTCCGATCCGTATATATATATATATTAATGCGGCGTGCGGCCCGATCCATGGATGTATAATCCTTACAACTAGGCCCTCGGCCTCTCTCATTCATTGACCTCACCATCAGAATCTCAGTCTATCTTAGTCGTCAATCTCACCATCAGACCCTCGGTCTATCTCAGTAAAACAGGGAACTCGACCCAAAAGAGTTTTCAAAGTTTTAAGGATATTGTGATAAAGCCAAATTTGAGTAATAACAGGTAAAAAGATGACTGGGGATGTGCTTCCAAACAAACAGAGTGAGGAAAGATAGTAAAAATGCCCCTAAATGTATCAACAAGTCGGCACAAGGCCCCAAACATGGCATGCAACCGAAGATATAGTATGATCAAATAATTTTACTATCAACTACGCATGAAAATAATCGTTCTGGATGGACTAGGTCACAATCCCCAGCGGTGCTCTACCCCACGCTCGTCCTCATCACCTCAATGTAACACAATGATGTGTAATTTGGGATTTCCAATGCTCGGGGACAGTATTTACAATCATTACATACCTAGAACCGGTGAAATCTCTAGCTCGCGACGCCTTTGCCCCTCAAATCGGCCTCCACGCGCATCGAGTCTATAAAAATCAGACGAATACATCACAATATGCTGAGGGAACAAAACCCAAGCAAAAACAATCAATAATTGGCACAAACCCCGAAATTACCAAAACCCAAGTCCCGAGCACACTTCTCGAAATTTGACAAAATTCACAAAAGTAGAATCCTTATACTCTCCCGAGTCTAACCTTACAAAAATTATCCAATTCCGATATCATTTGGACATTCAAATTAATAATTTATATTATTGAAAGACTTCATAATTTTCTTCCGAAATTTCACCTCAAGTCACGAATTAAATGATTAATTCAATGATAGATTCATGTACTCTAGCCAAACCAGAGTTAGAATCACTTACCCCGATAAATTCCTTGAAAAACTTTTGAAAATTTGCCTAAATTTGAGCTCTCTAGGTCAAAATATCAAATAAAACCCAAAACCTCATATCTATAGAGTAGCCCCTAGATTTCCACCTCCGCTGGCCGCACAAAGTGGACAGCAGTCCGCACCAAATCGACCGCGCCGCACAAGTTTTCTCTGCAGTGATAGGCTTTAGTATTTTGGCCATAACTTTCACTACAGATGTCCAAATAGTGATATATTTACCTTTCGAAAAACTAGATACGAATGGATACAACTTTCATTTTTGAATCATCTCAAACTTCCTTGTAGATGAAAAGATATGAGCTTCCGAAGTAGGACCAACAAAAAGCTCTTCACCGTGGCTGCACACCATTTGTGCGGTCCACACAGCACCTACTGTAGCTGTATGCCATCTTGTGCGGTCCGCACAGCTCTCACCGCGGGCGCACTTCAGTTTTTGCGGACCGCGTGGGTGAGTTCCGAGGCCTGCAACCTTTCTAGACTTGCTACAACTATAATTTTCAGCCCGAAACATCCCAGAACCTACCCAGAACTCTTGGAACTTCAAACCAATTGCACCAACATGTCCCATGACATCGTTAAAACTTGGTCAAAACTTTGGAATGCTCACAACAACATCAAATCGCCAATTTAACATAGGATTCAAGCCTAAGAACTCCAAGAACTCTTAAATTATGATTTCGATCATGAGTCTATTAAATCTCATCTGAACGACATGAAAATTTGCACACACATCCGAAATGACACAACAAAGCTACTGCAACTCTCGAAATTTCATTCCGACCTTTATATTGAAATCTCACCTATCAATTGGAAAAGACCGAATTTCAATTTCGTCAATTCAAGCCTAATCCTTTCCACGGACCTCAAAATGCATTCTGATCATACTCCTAAGTCACAAATCACCTAACAGAGCTAAACCAAATCATAAAAATTCCAATCCAAGCTCATTTACAAATAAGTCAACCCTTGGTCAAACCTTTTAGTTTCTCAGCTTTCAACTAAAACTTTTCTTTTAAATTCTTTCCGATTTTTCCTGCAAACCAATACCAACAATCTACATAAGTCACAACACGTTACACAAGGAAAATCCTGCCCGAGAACTGGCGATCAAAGTGCAAAAGCTCAAGACAACCGGCCGGGTCGTTACATTAGTACATATCCATGACTTTGTTTTGCACTACAATAAATAGCCTATGGTCATTGATACTGTTATACGAATTGGGTCGCCAGATCTACTGATTCTAAGTCTACAGGTGGATATGAATTCACTATTGGTGGAGGAGCGGTTTCTTTGAAGTCATCCAAACAAACTTGTATTGCCCGCTCTATAATGGAGGTTGAATCCATAGCCTTTGATAAATCCGGTGAAGAAGCTGAATGGCTCCAAAATTTCTTGGAAAATATTCTATTTTGGCCCAAACCGTTGGCACCAATATGCATACATTGCGATAGTCAAGCAGCAATTTGAAGGGTTGGGAGCGTTATGTGTAATAGTAAATCTTGTCATATACGATGAAGATATAAAATCGTTAGGCAATTTATCTCAAGAGGAATTATCACGATTGATTAAGTGAAGCCAAGTGATAATGTGTCGGATCCAATTACAAAAGGCCTAACTAGAGATGTAATTGAGAAATCATCAAGGGAAATGGGACTATGGTCGAGAAGAAGTCATAGTGGCGGTAACTCTACCTAGAAGACTGAAGATTCCAAGATCTAGGTTCAAGGAGATCAAATAAATTCATTAATGATGGTTCAATATTGTCAACTAAACGTTTGGTCCATTCTCGTGATGAGACAATGCTTAGTACTAAGGAAAATGCATTGCGGCTTTTTATGATTTCTAAATTTGGTACGGGGATATATTAATTAGTGTATCTACGGGATGACACATTTAGGAATCACCTATGTAAGTGTGAAGTGTTAGCCGCTTCAAGGAGAACTTTGTAAATCCAGTTCTCTACGCACTTATGAAACCAGGCAGTATATATGGATGAAACGAAGATAACAATAAGAACCTAAGATGGTTAAGGGTTGATTGTGTGACTTATGGTTATATAGGTATACACCAAAGTTTGACGATTCAAAAATATCAAATTTACCGATTGACCGAGTATATCCAACATAAATTCACTACGGAAAGTCCAAGGGGAAACCTGCTTATCCAGATGCAATTAATCCTTGCTTGCGAATCACATAGTTTTTCATGCATATTTCTGTGATATGGCCATTCCCCATTCATGTGGGGAATTGTTGAGATTTTAAGCATATGATATGCTTAAAATAGGGTTAATGGAAAATTGAGGGAAATGAAATTTGTAAGTGAAATTTTAAGTTTCCCCCATGGCAAAGAGACATTGTCCCATATTGGAAGAGGAAGAGGTTTTTATGAGTATATTAGCAATTGCTATTCTTCTAGCTCTTACATAGTTGAGAAGAATGCAAGCCTCGCACTGTCGTCGTCGTCACTCGCTCGCTCGGCTCGGCTTCGGCTTCGACTTTGGCTTCGAATTCGGATTTGATCAAATGATTGATTGATTAATTTTTTCATCAAATTTATTTGTTAATAGTAAAATATTAACAAAAATATTATTAAATATTTGTTTAATAACAAAATATTAATATAAATCCAATATGTTTTTCAGCTGTGTAACTGAAAATTAAACTACCCTCTTCAATTTTTTCTTTTTATTTTTCCTCTTTATTGTTGAGTAAATAGCTATTTATGTTATGGTATTTATGTTGTGGCCGTATTGCCTAAACATCCATTCTGAAGTCGCACCTCTTCAAATTTCAGCCCAACTTGGGCTATAAATACAAGACTATTCAACTCAGAGTTTTCATACGAATTTTCTGAGTTCTTCTCCTTTATTCTGCATATTTAAACTTCAAAGAAAGCAATAGTAAGAGTGATTTGCTATCGAGCTTTGTGTTTGCTGAAACACTAGGGTTTGAAGTACTACTACACCAGTGTGTAATTCGTTATATCCTGAGAGGAAATAATCCATAACCTTGGGTACTAGGAGGGGATTAATTTTTTTTTAAAAAAATATTGTGAATTCAATAGACTCGAATTTGTTTTTGTTATTTCATTTATAATTTTGTTTATATTATTTTATTTTCTCCAAAATTATTTTACAAATACATGTTACTGACAATTTCAACATCAACTTCCGTTGTAACTTCATTTTCAGATCTTAGGCGATAGCGAACTCAACATGAAGCTCTACTTTAAGGCCCGCGCCTTTTCAGCATGAGCAAATGAAAAGCTTGAGACAGCTGGTTATACTTTGAATGTTTTGCCTGGCGGAAAGAACTAAGAAGTGGCTAAAGCTATCCATAGCCAAGAACCTCGACCGAGCTGAGGAATATTTTGCCAAGGAATTAAAGAGCTGTATCTGACTCAGCTGACCCTTCTTCTGGTCGAGTCAAAACATATTGTAGCCACAAATATTTGATGCTGTTGTCACTTTAGAAAGGGATGTAAAGTAAAATTCCAAAAGATTAGTATTCTTTCTTTTTTCTGTCCTACGGTTCCAAAATATAATTCCTTTTGCTTTTTTTTCTTTTTTCCCCCAAAGCTTTGGACTCTAGGGAAATTTGTTGACTTTTCAAATTGGACGACGTGGTCCAAATGAGAAAATTTTGTAACTTTTCAAACTTTCAGACAATAGATTAACATTAGTCAAAACAGAATTAGTCACTTGGGAGTTATGTAACTTCTACATCTTTCGTTTTCGGCTGTTTTGATCATCCTACTTCTTTTCAATTGTTTTTTCTCGCCGAAAGTCCGGTATTGGTATTGAAATTTAATTATATCTGAATACGTGCCATATAAAATTTCATTTAAGAAAAAAAGTTATTTATCAAAGATTTTTTTATACCTAAAACTCGATAAAAAACTTGTGATTAAGAAAAAAAACAATCTCATTCACTGAAACATATTCTTTAATAGTTACTCATCCTACTTAGGTTACTCATCCTACTTAGGTTCAACGCTCGTATCTTTTTTCTTTCCTTCTTCTTCTTCTTAAACTTAGGTTACTAATTTATTCAACCCCACAAATAGGAAAAAATGCAGTGTTAGAAACGGTTGACTAAGGGAAATGTATAAAGGTTTTTTCTTTCCTTTTGTATTTTTCCCGTTCCTAATATTATCTGTTTATTATTTGTTTTCACAGCGATCCGGCCACACATATAAAAGTATATAATATCTTTATGTGTGTATGTACGTATTTTTCCCGTTCCTAATATTATCTGTTTATTATTTGTTTTCACAGCGATCCGGCCACACATATAAAAGTATATAATATCTTTATGTGTGTATGTACATCATAAATTTGCATGTAATATACTCGAACAAAGTCTCCGTTTATTGCACTAAAGAACTACTCCCTCCGATCCCGAATATTGGTCGATTTGGCAAATTGAGTTTGTTCCACAATATTTTAAGTTAATTATTTTTGTGATGACTCATCACTTGTTTTAAAATAAAATTCTGCATTTCGAGGTCTTAAAAACCTCTTTTAGCATCACCTCTATTTGTGTGTGCAGTCTGTGCGTGTAGCCGGAAAGCCTATATGTGAAAATTTATGAATAATAATATATTTTGATTATAAAATAAAAAAATTTGACTTCAGTCAACGTTTTGGATAATCGGACCCGGGTTCATGATTTCATGGTCTCGAAGGGTCCGTAGAAAAATATGGGTCTTGGGCGTTTGCCTGGAATCGAATCCGGAGGTCCCAAACCCGAGAAATGAATTTTTAAAGAAAATTGTTTTCTGAAATTGTTTAAAGGAATTTGAAATGAAATTTGATTAGAACATGATGGTATCGGGCTGGTATTTTGGTTTCGGCACTCGGTATAGGTCTTTTATATAATTTAAGATATTTCTATGAAATTTGATAAGAAACGGATATCATTTGACGTGATTCGGACATAAATTGCTAAAATAGATGTTTTAAGAAGTTTGAGATAATTCTTTGATTTTGAGGTTTAATTCGTTGTTAATGATGTTATTTTGGCGATTTGATCGCAGGGATAAGTTTGTATGGTGTCGCTGAGTTAGTGCGTATGTTTGGTTAGGAGCCCCGAGGGCTCGGGTGTGTTTCGGATAGGTGTTAGAGTGTTTTTGGACTTAGAAATCTGGTTTTGCCTGTTGCTGGTGTCCACGTTTTTATACTATGCGATCGCATAGGAATGTCCACGATCAAATAGAGTTAATTTTGGTCGTCATCAATATGTTCTATGTGATCGCATTGATTCTTCCACGATCGCATAGAGTAAATTCTGGGGGTCACAATTTGTTCTATATGCGATCGCATAAATTCTTCAGCGATCACATAGAGTAAATTCTGGGGGGTGGGGGGGTCACAAACTATTTTATGTGATCGCATTGATTCTTCCGCTTCCTTACCCTATGCGATCACATTCCTTTCTTCGTGATCGCATAAAACAAAAATTTGCCCAATTATTTAAGCTCAAAAACATAATGCATTATAGGAAATTGGTCATTTTTTATAAACCTCTTCTTCTCAAAAGTTCTTAGGTGATTTTTGAAGCACTTCTTCACCGTAATCTCTTAGGTAAGTAATCTTTATATTGTTTTCTTCTATTTTCATCAACATTTATTAGAATATCGGCCTAAAAACATGAGATTAATGGTAAAAAAAATTGAGGATTTGGATAGAGTTAGGGCTTTTTGATTATTTGGGAATTTGACCCCGTTTTGGGATCGGATTTCAAAATAAATTATATATTCGGGCTCGTGCGTGAATGGGTGACCGAATTTTTGTCCGAACCGTATTTTGACTAAGCGCGCCCGGGGTCAATTTTGACCTTTTGGAAATAATGATTAGAAAGCTATAATTAAATATTAAAATTGGATTATTTAGCATTTATTGATGTTATTAAGTCGATTATGTCTAGATACAATTGATTTGGAGCTAAATTCAAAAGGAAAAGCTGGTGTTTGAGGCTTGAGTTGGTTGTGAAAGTTCGAGATAAGTGTTTGGTCTAACCTTAGCTTGAGGGATTAGGAGTTGTGTCCTATTTGCTATTTATTTTTTGTTGATTACGACGTATAGACATGGTGACGAGTATCTATACGTTGGTGTCTAGCATGCCCATGAGTCTTTATATTGTGATTATCATGACTTACAACCATGAGTCTTTATATTGTGATTATCATGACTTCGTTGTATCTTTCATGCCTTGATGATGGTTTCTTATTGTTGTATAAAGTTTGTGGAAAGAATTGTGACCTATGAACAGTGAGGAGCATTGGCTCAAGTTGAACAACGAACTGTAAAAGCATAAGTGACAATTGAAGTTTTAAATCATTGGCTCTAGTTGTGAAATACGTTGTGAACGTATAAGTGATAATTGAACCTTTAGAGCATTGGCTCGAATTGTGAAGTGAAAGTGAGAAAGAGAAGGTGTCATTATATTGCCACCCTTATTGGGCTATTTTTGATTTATTTGTTATCTCCCTTGCCAGGATGTGGATGTTATTGATGTTGTTCCCTGGAGGGATTTAATTGTTGACTTGTTGTTCTCTTGCCGGGATTCTTATTGCATATTCTTTTATTTCCCCTCCCTATTATTTGTGATTGTTGTCTGGCTTGGGAATAGAGTCAAAATACGAAGGGTGATGTTGTGTATTGTTTGTTTTGTGAGGAAAGAGTGTAAAGCACTAAGGGTGATGTCTTGCCACACGTTATACCATTCCGTGCCTATTATATTGATTTCATGGTGAGGAAAGAGTGTAAAGAACGAACGGTGATGCTGGGTCGCACGATGTACCATTCCGTGCCTATTGTAATGATTCTTATGGTGAGGACGAGAGTAAAAGCACGAAGGATAGTGCACTTGTCATTGATTTTCCCTAATTCTTGTTGATAATTGAGTTGCGTTGTCCTTTACGTTTATTTACTAATTTTTTTTTCTTACTTGATTTTATTTCGAGGTTATAGTTTCCCTTACCCTTATTGTCTTGTAATTCTTGTTTGGGTGAGGAAGAGCATAAAGCACGAAGGGTGATGCCATGTATTATTTTGGTGAGAGGGAGTGTTAAAGCACGAAGGGTGATACTGTATATTGTTTTGGTGAGAGAGAATAAAAGCACAAAGGGTGATGTCGTGCATTGTCTTCGATCTCCTAATTTTTATCAATAACTATGTTACAGTTTCTCTACACTAAATTACCGGTTTCCTGTTGATACTTGTTGTTTCCCCGTAACATGTTTTACCCCTCCCATACTTGATTGTATATAACTGTTTCTTTCTATACTTCTTTTCCATTTTTTATAGCTAAATTACACATGTTTATTTGGTAGTTTTGTCCTAGACTCATCACTACTTCGCCGGGGTTAGGTTAGGGACTTACCAGCATAAGGGGTCGATTATGATGATACTACACTATGTACTTTTTTGTGTAGACCACAGTGTTGTAGACTTTGGACTGCAGTGAGATTGTTGATTCTTACTCATCAGGTGACCCGAGGTAGTCCTGCAGGCGTTCGTAGACCCTGCCATCTCCCTCTATCCCTATTTTCCTATTTCATTTTCCTTATATTCCGGAACAGTGTATTATTATTTCTTCATACTTTGTATGTAGTAAATCTTAGACCGTCTGTGAAACTGTGACACTAGTTATGGGTAGTCGAGACTCAAACAATTGTATTGGATTCATGTTCAGCTAGTTTATTGCTATTTTCTTCCGCTTATATTAAATTCTACTGTTTAAATATTATCACTTCGCAATTGTTAGTGAATATATAATGGGAAAAATGTAAATTATTCACATAATTGGCTTGCTTAGCTCACACTGGTAGGCGCCATCAGGAATCCCGAGGGTGAAAAATCTGGATCGTGACAAGTTTTTATTAGAGCTCTAGGTTACGCGGGTCTCACAGTTCACAAACAAGCTTTGTAGAGTATGAGGGATTGGTACACCGACATTTGTATTTATCCCCAAGAGGCTACATAGTTAGGAAAAATTTCATCTTCATTATTTCTTGTCGTGCGATTATTTTTCTCTCAGTGCTAAATTGAAACCTTTACTCTTGTCCTTTCGTGCATGGCAAGGTCAAGTACCACTTCTTCAGCTGAACAATCGCTCAGACCGATGATAGATCAGCTATGTCTTCGGAGTCTTTGTGGAAGTTGGATAAGTTTTACCAAGCTCTCCACTATTACTTTCAGTGGTGCATCTACTGAGGATCCCCACGATTATTTAGACAACTGTCACGAGGTTCTTAGGAACATGGGGATAGTTAAGACCAATGTGGTTGATTTTGCCACTTTTCGCTTGTCTGGATCCGCTGAGACTTGGTGAAGAGATTATTGCTTGGCGAGACCAGTCGTATCACTAACCTTGACTTGGGAGCAGTTTGCACATCTATTTCTGGAGAAGTTTCTCCCCATTACTCAGACAGAGGCCTATCGGAGGCAGTTTGAGTGTCTCTACTAGGGTTTTATGACTGTTATCCAGTATGAGACTAGATTGATCAATTTGACTCCCCATGCTCTTATCATACCTCCCACCGTGAGAGAAAGTGAGGAGGTTCATTGAGGGACTCATTCAGCCCGCTAAGTTAGCTAGAGGTAGAGGTATTAGAGATGGAGGTAGAGGTATTAGAGGTGGAGGTAAAGGTATTAGAGGTTGAGGTACCGGTACTGTTCTGGTTTGTGGTAGAGAAGCTTCAGTTTTATTTTGTGTCGTATTCGGTTGTTCCTGGTGATTAATTGAGTGCCCCTATTTATGTGTCTACACCGGTGGGTAATTCTATTGTGGTGGATCGTGTCCATTCTTCATGTATAGTGGTGATTAGAGGTTTTGAGACTCGTAGATTTCTTCTTCTGGACATAGATTATTTCGTTGTTATATTAGGGATGGACTATTACCACTTACCATGCTATCTTGGATTGTCATGTCAAGACCGTGACCTTAGCCTTATCGAGTTTACCTCGTTTAGAGTGGAGAGAGACTCCTGGACATTCTACCCGTAGTGTTATCTCTTATGTGAAGGCTCAGCATATGGTCGAGAAGGGGTGTTAGGCCTATTTGGCATATGTTCGTGATTCTAGTGCTAAGGTTTCTTCTATTGATTATGTGCACGTTGTTCATGAGTTTCCTAGGTTTTCCCTTCAGACCTGTCGGGTATGACACTAGACAGGGATAGTGAATTTTGTATTGATTTGGCTTCGGGCACTCAGCCCATTTCTATCCCTATGTATCGTATGGCCCCACCTAAGTTGAAAAAGTTGAAGGACCAGTTGCAACACTTACTTAAGAAGGGTTTCATTAGACCTAGTTTTTTGCCTTGGAGTGCGGCGGTGTTGTTTTTTAAGAAGAAGGATGGGTCGATGAGGATGTGTATTGATTACCGGCAGTTGAATAAGGTTACAATCATGAATAAGTATCCATTGCCGAGGATTGATGATTTGTTTGATCAGCTTTAGGGTGACAAGGTATTTTCGAAGATTGACTTGAGATATGGCTACCATCAGTTAAGGATTAAGGCATCTAATGTCCCTAAGACAGCTTTCCGCACTCGGTACGGCATTATGAGTTCTTGGTTAAATCATTTGGGTTGACAAATGCCCCAGCGGATTTTATAGATTTGATGAACCGAGTGTTCAGGCCTTATTCTGATTTGTTTGTGATAGTCTTCATTGATGATATTTTGATATATTCCTGCAGCCTAGAGGAGCACGAGTAGCATCTTAGACTGGTTCTTCAGACTTTGAAGGATAGTCAGTTGTACACTAAGATCTCAAAGTGTGAGTTTTGATTGAGTCTATTTGCATTCCTGGATCATGTTGTATCAGCAGAGGGTATTCAGGTTGATCTGAAGAAAATTGAGGCAGTCAAGAACTAGCCTAGACTAGCATCAGCTACAGAGATTCAGAGTTTCTTGGGATTGGCAGGATGCTATCATCGATTCGTGGAGGGTTTCTCATTTATCACAGCTCCGATGACTAGGTTTCTCAAAAAGGGTGCCCAGTTCAAATGGTCGGACGAGTGTGAGGTGAGATTACAGAAACTCAAGACAGCTCTGACTACAACACCGGTGTTGGTTTTGCCTACAAGTTCAGGGCGTTATACACCTTATTGGGATGTATCTCGTATTGGGCTTGGTGTAGTGTTGATGCAGGGTAGAAAGGTCATTGCCTATGCTTCGTGGCAGTTAAAGATTAATGAGAAGAACTATCCAGTTTATGATTTGGAGTTTGCATCCATTGTTTATGCATTGAAGATTTGGAGGCATTATATGTATGGCGTGGCATGTGAGGTGTTCCTAGTTCACAAGAGTCTTCAGTATTTGTTCAAGCAAAAGGAATTGAATTTGAGGCAGAGGAGGTGGTTAGATTTGTTGAAAGATTATGATATCACCATCTTGTATCATCTAGGAAAGGACAATGTGGTGGCCGATGCCTTTAGTAGGAAATCAGTCAGTATGGGCAGTCTTGCTTATATTCCGGCTAGTAAGAGACCGCTTGATTTGGATGTTAAGGCTTTGGCCAGTCAGTTTGTGAGTTTGGATATTTCTGAGCCTAGCCGTGTGTTAGCCTACACAGTCACTCGTTTTTCATTATTAGAGTGCACTTAAGATCGGCAGTAAGATGATCCCCATTTGTGTGTCCTTAGAGACACGGTCAGCGTGGAGGTGCCAGGCAGGTTACCTTAGATAATTATGGAGTTTTGAGATTGCAGGGTTGAGCTTGTGTGCCTAATATGGATGGGCTTCGGGGGTTGATCTTAAAGGAGGCCCATAGCTCCTGGTACTCTATTCATCCGAGCGTCATGAAGATGCCTCAGGATTTTTGGCAGAATTATTGGTGGCGTAGAATGAAGAGGGATATAGTTGTATATGATGCTCGGTGTTTGAATTGTCAGCAGGTTAAGTACGATCATTAGAGGCCTAGTGGTTTATTTTAGAGAGTTGAGATTCCCTAGTGGAAGTGAGAGCGGGTAATTATGGATTTTGTTGTTAGACTCCCATAGACTTGGAGGAAGTTCGGCGCATTATGGGTCATTGTTGATAGGCCGACCAAGTCAGCGCACTTCATTCATATGGCAGTCTCATATTCATTAGAGAGGTTAGCTAAGATCTATATCCCGGAGATTGTTCATCTTCATGGTGTGCCTATGTCTATCATCTCGGACCGAGTTACGCAGTTTACCTCCCATTCTAGAGAGCAGTTCGGCGAAAGTTGGTCACACATGTTGAGTTGAGCATAGCATTTCATCCCTAGACGGATGGGCAGTCTAAGTGGACTATTCAAATTTGGGAGGATATGCTTCCAGCTTGTGTCATTGACTTTGGAGGCTCGTGGGATGAGTTTTTGCCTTTAGTAGAGTTTTCCTACAAAACAACAGCTATCAGTCGAGTATTCAGATGACTCCTTATGAGGCTTATATGGCAGGTGATGTCGGTCTCCGATTGGATGCTTTAAGCCGAGAGAGGCTCAGTTGTTTGGTACATATATGGTTCAGGAGGCCTTGGACAAGGTCAAGATTATTCAGGATAGGCTTCGTATAGCTCAATCCAGGCAAAAAGTTATGTCAACTGCAAGGTTAGAGATTCGGCTTTCATGGTCGGCAAGCGAGTATTACTTCGAGTGTCACCTATGAAGGGCGTAATGAGATTTGGGAAGAAGGGCAAACTTAGACCGAGGTTCATTGGACCGTTTGAGATTCTTGATCGAGTGGAAGAGGTGGCTTATAGACTTGCATTGCCACCGAGCTTATCAGCCATGTATCTAGTGTTTCATGTGTCCGTGCTACGGAAATGTCACGGCGATCCATCCTACGTATTAGATTTCAGCAATGTCCAGTCGGACAAAGGCCTGTCTTATGAGGAGGATCCGGTAGCTATTCTAGAACGGTAGGTTTTTCAGTTGAGATCAACGAATTTTCCTTTTGTTTGTATTCAGTGGAGAGGTCATCCTCTCGAGGTATCGACCTATGAGCCCGAGTCTGATATGCGAAGCCGTTATCCCCAACTTTTCTCTGACTCGAGTACTTCCTTCTTCTATCCGTTCGAGGACAAACGATTCTTTTAGAGGTAGAGAACGTGATGACCTTGTTTTAAAACAAAATTCTACATTCCGAGCCCTTAAAAACCTCTTTCAGCATTACCTTGATTTGTGTGTCCAGTCCGGACGGGGAAAGCCTGCATGTGAAAATCTGTAAAAATGATAAATTTTGACAATAAAATGAATAAATTTGACTTCGATCAACGTTTTAGGTAAACGGACCTAGAGCTGAGATTTGACGGTCCCGGAGGGTACGTAGGAAAATATGGGACTTGGGCGTATGCTCGAAATCAAATTTCGAGGTCCCAAGCCCGAGAAATAAATTGTTAACCAAAATTATTTTCTAAAATTGATTAAAGGAAATTGAAATGAAATTTGAATAGAGCGTGATGGTATCAAACCCGTATTTTGGGTCAGGCGCTTGGTACTGGTCTTATATATAATTTAAGATGTGAAATATCATAAGAGACAAATATCATTTGATGCGATTCAGACCTAAATTGCTAAAACGGATGTTTTAAGAAGTTTGAGATAATTCTTTGATTTAGAGGTTTAATTCGATGTTAATGATGTTATTTTGGTGATTTGATCGCATAAATAATTTTTTATGATGTCATTGAGTTAGTACGTATGTATGGTTAGGACTCCCAAGGGCTCCGATGCGTTTCAGATACGCGCCGGAGTGTTTTTGGACATAGAAAATCAAGTATTTTTGTTTTGCTGGTGTCCAGGTTTTGTTCTATGCAATCGCATAGAAATGTCGCGATCGCATAGAGTTAATTTGGTCATCATAAATTTGTTCTATGCGACCGCGTTGATTCTTCTGCAATCGCATAGAGTAAATTCTGGGGGGTCACAATTTTTTATATCCGATCGCATTGATTCTTCCACGATCGCATAGAGTAAATTCTGGGGGTTGTCACATTTTTTCTATGCGATCGCATTGATTCTTCCACTATCGCAGTGACTAATTTCCCTTACCCTATGCGATCGCATTCCTTTCTTCGTGATCACATAGAACAAAAATCCGCCCAGTTATTTAAGCTAAAAAACATAATGCATTACGGGAAATTGGCCATTTTTCATAAACCTCTTCTTCTCCAAAGCTCTTAAGCGATTTTTGAAGAACTTCCTCACCATAATCTCTGAGGTAAGTAATCTTTAACTTGTTTTCTTCTATTTTCATTAACATCTATTAGAATATAGGCCTAAAAACATTAGACTAAGGGTAGATTGGGAATTTTGGTATAGTTAGGGCTTTTTGATTATTTGGGAATTTGACCTTGTTTTGGGGTCGAATTTCAAAATAAATTATATATTCGTGCTTGTAGGTGAATGGATGATCGGGTTTTGGTCCGAACCTCGTATTTTAACCAAGCGGACCCGGAATTAATTTTTGACCTTTTGGGAAGAATGATTAGAAAGCTATAATTAAACACTAGAATTGGGTTGTTTAGCGTTTATTGATGTTATTAAATTAATTATGTCTAGATACAATTGATATGGAGCTAAATTCAAAAAGATAAGTGGTGTTTGAGGCTTGAGTTGGCCGTGAAAGTTCGAGGTAAGTGTTTGGTCTAACCTTAACTTGTGGGATTAAGAGTTGTGTCCTATTTCCTATTTGTTTTTTGTTGCGTACGACATATATTCATGGTGATGAGGATCTATACGTTGGTGTCTAGCATGCCCGTGAATCATTATATTGTGATTATCATGACTTTATTGTATTTTCGTGCCTTGGTGATGGTTTCTAATTGTTGTATAAAGTTCGTGGAAAGAATTGTAACCTATGAACATTAAGGAGCATTTGCTCAAGTTAAATAACGAATTGTGAAAGCATAAGTGACAATTGAACTTTTAAATCATTGGCTCGTGTTGTGAATATATAAGTGATAATTGAACCTCTAGAGCATTGGCTCGAATTGTGAAGTGAATTGTGAAGTGAAAGTTAGAAATAGAAGAGGTCATTATGTTGTCACATTTGTCGGGTTATTGTTGATTCATTTGTTATTTCCTTTGATGTGGATGTTATTGATGTTGTTCCCTTGCTGGGATTTAATGGTTGACTTGTTGCTCCCTTGCCGGGATTCTTATTGCATATTTTTTTTTATTTGCTTGCTCTATTATTTATGATTGTTGTTTAGGTGAGGAAGAGAATTAAAGCACGAAAGGTGATGTCGTGCATTGTTTGTTTTATGAGGAAAGAGTGTAAAGTACGAAGGATGATGTTGTGACATATGATGTACCATTTCGTGCCTATTATATTGATTTCATGGTGAGGAAAGAGTGCAAAGCACGAAGGGTGATGTCGTGCTGCACGATGTACCATTTCATGCCTATAGTAATGATTCTTATGGTTAGGACGAGAATAAAAGCACGAAGGGTGATGTCATGCACTTGTCCTTGATTTTCCCTGATTCTTGCCAATAATGAGTTATGTTGTCCTTCACGTTTATTTACTGGTTTTCTATTGTTACTTGATTTTGTTTCGAGTTAATAGATTCTCTTACCCTATTTGTCTTGTTATTGTTGTTTGGGTAAGGAATAGCGTAAAGTACGAAGGGTGATGTCGTATATTATTTTGGTGAGAGAGTGTTAAAGCACGAAGGGTGATGCCATGTATTATTTTAGTGAGAGAGATTAAAAGCACGAAGGGTGATGTCATAAACTTGTCTTTGATCTCCTTATTTTATTTGATAACTATGTTACAATTTCTCTCTACTAAATTACTGGTTTCTTGTTGATACTTGTTGTTTCCCCTTAACATCTTTTCCCCTCCAATACTTGACTGTATATGAATGTTTCTTTCTTTAGTTCTTTTTCATTGTATATAGCTCAATGCACAGGTTTATCTGGTAGAGTTGTCCTAGCTTCGTCACTACTTTGCCGGGGTTAGGCTAGGCACTTACCAGCATATGGGGTCGGTTGTGCTGATATTACACTTTGTACTCTTTTGTGCGGAACCCAATGTTGTAGATTTTGGATCGTAGTGGGATTGTTGATTCTTGCTCGTCAAGTGACCCAATGCAGTCCTGCAGGCATCTGTAGGCCCTGGCGTCTCCTTCTATCCCTATTTTCCTATTTTATTTTCTTTATATTCCGGAGCAGTGTATTATTATTTCTTCAAACTTTCTATGTAGTAAATCTTAGACCGTCTGTAAAACTGTGACACCAGTTCCGGGTAGTCAAGACTCAAACAGTTGTGTTGGATTCATGTTCAGCTAGCATATTGCTTTTTCTTCCTCTTATGTTAAATTTCGATGTTTAAATGTTATCATTTCGCAATTGTTAATGAATATAAATGGGTAAAAAGGTAAATTGTTCACATAATTGGCTTGTCTAGCTCACATTAATAGCCGTCATCACGACCCCTGAGGATGAGAAATCCGAATTGTGACAATTTTATAGAAATAACAAGTAATTTCTTACTTATTTTTTCTTCAAGTGTGTCCTTACTGTCCTGATTACTGCAATGTTAATCAAAGTGAGATTTATAAGAAGTTATAAAGAATAGTTTTGCTAAATATTCTTATGACTAGAACTGTTAAACATCTTTCTTAAAAGGTCATGCAAAATCAGAAAACAATTAATATGGATCACAGGTAGTAGTATATTGATTGACTTAACTTCTTCGTGTATAATTAATCAAGCCTCGTGCATGAGGATTGCGAGGTAATTTTGCTTGGAACGTAGCTTATTTTTTAAAATATAGACCTAGAATTTAAAGTTTATGAGTTTAGAACTTTAATCCTTTTAGGTTATTGTGTTATAAATTATTCATATTAAAGGAATTTCTTTAAACATATATGGGCTTAAACTTAGATCTAATAGGTTCAGATAACTCATAACTTATTTCTTATAAAAGAAGAAAAAAAAAAAGAAAAAGAAATCATAAGCTCATTATATTTTAAATTCTTTTTTGGGTTTTCTCTTTAAGTTATTCATTGTACATTTTACTTTGAGAATTTTTGACTTGGACTTTAGGGAGAAGTTTTATTTTATATCTCATATAACTGATATTAATTGTATGAGTTTCTTTTTTGTCTTACAAAATTATGGACCCCAATCTTATATTTTTGGGTCCATAGAATTTTAGGTCCATAAAATTTTAAGATAAAATATTGTTTGATACAATTAATATACGTGGTATAAAATACAAAATAAAATTTTCTGACGTTAGAATATTATAGTCATGCCTAAAGATTTTTCAGAGACAGACTTTTGTACTGGCCAAACACGGAACATTTCAGCTAACTTAGAGTAAGGAAATGAGAAATTGTTTAAAAAGAAAAACTCCCCTTTTAACCATACAAGCAGGGAAAAGGAAAGGAGCCTAATTAAAAAAATTAATTAAGCATAAATAGTAGGCTGAAGCATGTGAACTCTTCTCATTCACCTAACCGAACCTGCAAAGAGAAGGCAGCTTCCATTCTCAAAAACCCTCTTTGTTTCAAACATTCGAAATACTCGACTTAATTAATTAGAATTAGTGTTGGCTGGATTTATTAGCATGGGCAGAGCTGGAAGTTAGATGTCGGTTTGGCTAAACTCAATAATTTTTACTTAAACTGTATATTATATTAAAAAATCTTAAATATATAAAATATTAAATTAAAAATTTAATTATTAACACTTGAAGTCTTCTCTTAAATTTAAAACATATAAAATTAAAATTCTGGCTTCGTCTTTACTTATTAGATGAATAAACCTTTCCTACCAAAAGATTTTCCGTTCCATTGTCTTAAAAAGAATTCACTAAAAGTGAAGGAATTCTGACCATTCCACTTTGGTCAATATCAAACTCTGTAATTTGTGTAATTTTTATTAATGGTGTTAAATGAGTAGGTTGGATCGGGTTGGAATTTTTTGGACCCGTATATGTTATAGTAAGGACAGGATACGTGTTGGGACTTACCAGGTTTATCGGGTCGGGTTGATCCATGTAAAAATTGAACTGTAAGGATTACGGATTGAGGAGGTCGGGTCGGGTCGGGTTTAGTATATTTTTAATTTTTTTTGTATTTTGTATAACTATTGTAAGTTATATTAATACTTTATTAATACAAAGTATTAATATAAATAATACAAGGAAGATGAGAAAAAATTGTAACTTATAAATTGTAAGTGCTACATTTATTTCAAAATTCAAACTTACAAATTGAAAGGTTTACATTTAACAATAAGTAAATTAACCAAAAAAGAGTTAATTCAAAACCTTGCAAGTTCTTCATAATCAACATGAACTGATTGTACTTCTTCTGGAGTGTTAAATTCAGACGGGTTGCCATGTATTAATATATCTCCAAGTTCCTCATTTTTTGGGCTATCAACATCTTCACATCCTTGAGTTTTCGTTCCGATCTAATCCAACCTCTGAAACATACTAAAACTTCCAAAGCATTGCTTTCCAATGAATGACGGGTGTCTCCAAGTTGTTGTCTTGCTTGGCTAAATGCACTATCTGATGCAACAGTTGAAAAATACTCCACTTCAATTGGTATTTTTTCACGAAAAACAAACATGAGATAAGAAATCCAGTGTTTGACTAAGATTTCGAATAGCGGTCCTGAAATTGATTCTATATCGACTCTTCCTCTATTGGCACATTTAGCACGTCCCGAGCCATAGCGAAAAGAACAGGAAATTGCTTTTCATTCTCATGCCACCATCTTAACGGTGAAAATTTCTTTGTGCGGGACTCTTTTTGCTTCTACAAGTAGAATTGAAGTTCATCAATGTTCCTGTTACTGGTTTGAGTGTTAGAAAATATAGAAAAATATTAAAACTATCAAGGTCTTCATCATCATCCACAGTAGCAGAAGTGGTACAGTGTATAATAGGATTAACATTGCCTACAGTACGAGCAGTATCATCAATTACATTTGCATAATAATTATATAATTATTGTAAATATTCATTTAGCTTGTTCATACAATTATATAAATTTGAGGTTTCAGTTGGTCCAATCTCCATATAAGTATATAAAGTATTCATTAATTGATGGCAATCAGACATCTTAAAAGAAGTATTTAAAACAACACTAATTAAGTAAATCGGAGTAATTGAAAAGAATATTTTTTGAATTCTGCTTGCATTGTTTTCACAACATCTTTATATTTTTCTCTGTTCTTAAATTCAAAGAGTAAAAAAAAAATTCAACTATATGTACTAAAGTCATAGTAAAAGCAGCGTAATATGCTACAGAAAACTCAACGGTAGCTGTATAAAATTTATGCAAAACTTTAACAACATCATTAACGACCTCCTAAGTAGTAGTTGTTAACATACAGTTTGAATCAATACAATGCGCATTAGCAACATCAGTTATTGGGAATCTATTTTCCTAGAAACATTTTAAAAATATATAAGTATAATTCCATCTAGTAACAGTTACGTCCAGCATCAATCTAGGTTTAAGGTTATACTAGACACACTTATTCTTAAATTCCTTTATTCTAGATTGTCTATTATTTCATTGTATAACACCAACTGCTCTTCTAACATGAGTATTCTCAGTTGAAAATAAATCAAGGTCACTTTTAACAATTAAATTATAAACATGACATGCACACCTAACATAAAAAATTTCATCAAGAGGTGGTTGCAAATGCAATTTTGATACTGAAATTGCAGCATTATTGTTAGAAGCATTATCAAAAGACATACACAATACTTTTTGCTTGAGATGATAAAATTCAACAATTTCACAAATAGTACTACTTATAAACGCAACAGTATGAATTGATCTTCATCATATCTAAAAGCGATAACACATTTTTGCATATAAGTAGTATCATCTATTCAATGACATGTAATTGTCAAATAATCATTTCTATTAATAGCATAGCCAATATCAGAAGTTAGAGAAACTCTACAAGGAAGGTGGCTAAACAAATAACGTATGCATGTTTGATATTGTCCATGAAGTCTAATGATATCAATTCTACAAGTACTCCTAGGGATACCTTTAAATAAAGGATTGTAAATCCTTTGGATATACATAATAAGATCAGTTTTACAAAGTTTGCATCTAACTCTATCAGTACCTTCTCTTATTTCAAAAAAAATTTCAAACCTTACTTCTTTTTCTACGGTTAGTAGTCAAAACCACATGTGGTCTACTACTAGTGCCACAACCACCATCCCATAGCAACTCCAACACTACCAGCTCCAGCACTAGCAAGTGTAGCTGGTATCTCATCTTCCATTCCTAATTTATTATCTTCTATTAAAAATCTTCTTGTAATTTTTCATTATCTATATTATCATTAGGAGATGTTTCGAAAACATGTGTAAATGTTAATGGGGTATTACTATTACTACCAGATGCTGAAGGACTACCTCTTTTTTTATTTCTCCTACCAGTAACTTTTCTACACGGTCTTTTAGCAGCATTAAATATACTATAAAAATTAAAGTATAAGCTAAAATTAAATATGCAATTAAAATAGTAAATAAGAGAAAGAGTTAGATGGAGTGCACCGAATTCAACAATAAATTAAGAAATTGATTACGCAATTCCGATGTTACCACAAACAAACGTCAAGCAAGTATTTCAATTTGAAGTTCAATTGTTCAAACTTCAAAATTCGAATGATAAAATACGATAAATTAAATTCAAGAAAAAAGAGCCAAATAAAATTAAAAGATGAATTGCAGACTTGAAGTCTTGAAAATTGGAGAATGAGAGAAATTGAGATTGAGAAATGAGAGTTGAGTGAAAAAATGAAGAAGAGGTGGGGGCGGGGGAGGGGAGGGTGGTTATTTATAGTTTAGAAAAGGTTAATTTTATAAATTGAAAAAAGATTAATTTTTTTTTAAAAAAAGAGGCTATTTATGCAATTGAAACGTTGGGCAACAGATCCCTGCCAGGGGTGACCATTGCCACGGTTAGTGGGCCCCACTTATTTCAAAAAATTAAAAAAACCAAAAGTTATAGCCGTTGTATTGGTTCAGTCCAGGCCGGTTAAACTATTTCGATTATGGGTCAACCCATCCCGTTTAACACCTTAGTTTTTATCCAAAGGGGGATCATTCCATTTTGGTGATGTTTGTGGGCCCCCAATACAATTATGAATTTGAACACGAAAGAAAATGGTGAAATTTTAGAAAAGATATATGAATTTGGGAAATCTTGGAGCAATTCTAGTTCTACGTTTTGGGAAATTAGATTTCGATAGCTTTACTTTGGGAAGTTAAGCCTCCTAAAATGGTTTAAAAAGGAAATTAACAATTTATAATATTGTTTAATCTAAAAGATATTGAATCCTTTTTGGTTAAAATCAATTAAAGAATATAAAAATGTAAATCTTAGTCAAATATAGTAAATCCCATATCTATAACAAACCAGAAAATGATATATAAAATAAAGTAGAAGTGGTAAATTATCGAAGCCTTTCATTTCTTCTCTCACCAGTCGATGAAGATGACTATTGTAGAAAATCTATTGGAGAATTGATTTCCTTCTTCTTCTTTTCTTAAAGAGATTACAGAGGAGAAGGAGAGGAAAAAGCCCCCCCTTTATAAGGCCCCCCTTTCTAGGAAGGTCTCATTCCTATATATAGTCATGGAGTCATTGACATGTATTTGGGCCATAAACCCTTACTTCACACCCACTTTCGTCGTTCGGCGAATACGTGGTTTGGCGTAAATAGTGTTGTCTTTCTTTATCCCATTGTTCTGACGTGGTCTCAATTGGGTCGACCACAACAATCAGATTTTAACCAATACAGTTAGTCCATCCATCTGCCGGAGTCGTCCCTTGTCAGACCCGGTAGATGGATGATGATTCTCGTTTGTCTAGGAGAAATCTTATTGTCAACCCCTTGGGTATGATTTCGGAATCAATCAAAATATTGGAACCCTTTCAATATCTTTGAATTGTTGGTGTTGTTTCAGAATCGAATGTTGTTTGGATGAAATGTTGTTCATGGTTACCACCATTTGACACATGTTCCCCGTAAATTGAAATGTTTCGTACCCTATCAGATTCGATCGGTAACTCTTGGGTTTCGTGCGTGGAGGATTTACGTCTCCAATAAATAGAAGGAACACATCATTCGATTGTCACACTTCCTTGTCCTTTACTTGAAATAACTTTGCGAGTATACTTTCTCCCTGCTGATTCTTCTCGATCTAACCTCCTTGTCACAATTCCGGCACTAGAAAGTGATGTTCTGGCCACCGGAGAAGCAGAAATGGTGGTAGATGAGGAGGTCCCGCCAGTAGCTGAGATCTTGCCTCACCCTGGGAAAGCATGTACCCACTTCTACAGTTCCACCGGGAAGGAGCAGGAACTTATTTACTCCGTTATAAAAGAGGAGAAGATCGAAGAATTGAAGTCTAGGTGGGGAATTACTCGCTACATCGAAATACTGCTGGTAGTAGGGGACGACATAGTCCATTTTTACCGCCCAGGGTACTGCATGTTCTATGTCTACCCCTTTCTTGTTGGATACAAGCTTCCTCTCCCTCTCCTGGTGGTGGATTTCTGCCATTTATACGAGCTATGATCTGCTCAACTTTCGTCGTACTTATATATGTTGTTCCTTATGTTGCTCAAGTTTGCATAGCTCGTCAGTCGTGAGATCACTTTGGGGCATATGCTTAATATCTTTACCCCTCACCTCATTCACGGCACGATGATTCATATGCGCCATCGTGCGTCAAAGAGTCTGGTGGTGAAGATAGATGATAGGGCCAATCGTCTATTCTACGAGAAATATTTCTACATGCGGACTAAGCAATTTGTGGTGGATCCTACGGGGTTTCCTGAGAAGTGGAACTTTACACGTAATTTTTTGTACTTTTAATCTGACAGATGTCCGGCTAATTTCCGTTGCACCAAAACCCTGTTATATTTCTGCAGCTACAAAACTACCCCCTCCATCTGTTGAAGGTATCTGCGAGTGGGTAAGTTCCATCCTTCCTCATACGGCAGGGTTATGCACCTGGTCGACCTTTTGTGAAAAATATGGACATAAGCCCCTTAAAGGTGAGATGTCGTTACCATTCGCTACTTCTCCCTTTTCTCCTTTTAACTTGGTTTCTAATGTGCTATTCATCGATCTCAGGGAGAGTGCGGAGGGCAATGTCTCCTCCATTGGCTTTTCGTCAACCTGCATCGTGTGCTTGCCTTACTGCAATCTACTAGTCGACCTTCGTAGAGGGATGCTTCAGCCAATTCTAAGCCTGCAGTCATACCTGCGACGGCCATCCCTCAGATTGAGGCTCTGACCTATCCTGCTCGCATGTCGGGTGAATCTTCCAGCGCTGAGGAAGGAAAGGGGTCGTTCAAGAGGTGGCAAGTAGAGTCTGGGAAAATATCTTCAACTGTGACACATCTGGACGAAGATTCTCCCTTGACGGGATCTGGGGTGAGGGTTGATACCGTGTCATATATGGAAATAGATCCAACCGTTATATTTTCCCCATCGACGGAGATTACTTCCACTTCTTGGTCAATAACCGACCACGATGGGTGGTCAGATTTTTAGGTTGCTATTATCGTTCTAGACAACCCTTCATCCTTACTACCTGGTCGTGCTTCCTCTTTGGCCACTGAAAAGGGAAAGTTCATAGTGGTCGATAACTACGAGTTCGAGTTGGATCTCAATCCCGATGATGTTAGGATGTTTGAAGAGGGTATTACCCATTCGGTGGTTCATGTAGGAGGTTCGTCCCGTATTCTTGATATCTTTTTTGATATCAATCTCCTAGGGTATATGGAGGACCTGGTGCTGCAGTTTGACATCTTGTATTATGTTGCTAAGAATACGACTCTTCGAGATGTTCCCGATATTGATTTGATACGTGAAATTGCCTCTATGGGCTTGAGAGTACGTTATATTTTTCTCTCGTGTTTCTCTTGTTTCTTTGGTTGATATGGTTTTAGCCCATCTTTTCATTTTTCAGACGTACATGGTGGAAATAGAGAGTGCTCGTAGGTCCGACATTCGAGCCAAGATTTTCATGAAGATGTTGGAGAAGTACCGATGCTATTGCAATAAGTGAAGTGAGATACACGAGTGGCTGAAGGGAAACCCTGGCGATCGATCTCTCAGTGAGGAATTTGAGAAGAAGGATCAGGAGTTAATGGAAGTTATACGCAGAAAGAGTGTACTCGAGGAGCAACTTCGTGCAAAGGACGAAGAGCTTGAGTTGGGCAAAGGGGTCACTGCAGAATGCGAATATCTTTAGGGGAAGCTGAGGTCGATGCAATCTGAGATGTATTAGAATCTCAGGTCCAGGCGATGAGCGCGGAGTGGATGGGAAAATTTTGGAGAGAAAGGTCGTTGGGTTGGAAAACATCGATAGCACCTGGTCGGCAACTTTGGCGAGGGCAGCAGCTCTAGAGAATACTATCTACGTCCTCCGGTCTGAGCAAGTGTAGGAGAGGGAGAAAACCATGCTAATGGAAGTGAGGCTTGAGAACGTATTGGTTAAATCGACCTTGAGGCATCGTCCTTAGGAGACCGGGTCGCTGCCCTTGAGGCTGGAAAGGAGCAACTGTTGGCTCAAATTGAATCTCCATCCGCCGTTGTTCCCCATTATTTGCACGAGCTTTGGGTTCATGCTGAAGCCCAGCGGGACATATATAAGAACTTGTGGGAGGCAGGGAACGTTACGAGGCCCTATATGAAGGAGCACGGGTAAAGGCATGAGAGGCTTGTGTCAACTGTGGATATGACTCTGCGACGTCAGAGGCCAATGAGGGCGCATATGATAAGGAAGTAATTCTCTGAGAGGGTGGTGATGATGGTGGCAGTGATGATGCCGAGTGAAAGAATGTTGTCTTTGTCTGTTTTCTGTTTTTCTATTCGTTGTTGCTTGTCATTGGTTCCACCCACAACCCCCCAATTGTTTTAGATTGTTGGTTGGGCCGTATGTAATATGTGACTATTTGCGTTGTGACTTTGTATAAAGAGGAAGTTTTCATTGTTATATGCCCTCTGATTTTTTTTGTTTGCTCTTCATACTTTTGTGCAAAGTAGATTCCTACATGACGAGTTTCCAACTCTTTGGGAATTTAGTGCCACACGGGTAAAAAAGGACCTTGATGGCGGTTTTGGCTAGCGAGACGGTATTTTCGAACTTGTGTTGAGATTTTGTCTTTCCATAGTCTGAACGGTATCGAACTATTTTTTCTAATAGCGAACTCAGCCATAAGGATATTACTTTTGGGCTTATATCGAAGAATTATCCCGTCATGAGTCCCATTCTTTCTTTACCTTTCTTTTTTTTTTTTGATAAAGTATTGCCCTATTTTCATTCGATCGAGGTCGAACTCTTTTCTTTGGCAAAGGCCCTTGGCCTTAAGGTTGTTATTTTGAACTCTTGTTGAAATATTATCATGTCGTTGTTCGATCAAGGTCGAACTCTTTTCTTTGGTGAAGGCCCTTGGCCTTTAACGATGTTATTTCGAACTTTTGTCAAAATATTAACTTGTCGTTTTTTGATTGAGGTCGAACTCTTTTATTTGGTAAAGGCCCATGGCATTTAAGGGTATTATTTCAAACTTCTAATATTAACCCTTTGTTATTCCGTCGAGGTCGAACTCTTTTCTTTGGCAAAGGACCTTGGCCTTAAGGGTGTTATTTCGAACTTTTGTCAAAATATTAACCCGTCGTGAGCCCCGATTTTTTGGAGAGTTGGGTATCTTCTGGGGAGTCCCAGTTCACCTGATTTTATTTGCATCGAGAGTGTGATGTCAGGGAGCAAGGAACGCTAATGCTTTACTCGCACTCGTTTCACACGCGTATTAGAGTTTCCCTGTCTTAATTCTTATTTTCCAGTACGCAAATGTCATTGTTGGGCGGGGCGATGAACTACACTTTGACTTAGGGGATCTGCCCCTCGGTGGCCTAGCTTTTAAGTCCCCGAGAGGGTATTTTTGGATGCCTTCTTTTCGAGGGCGATGGAGTACCACTCAAGGGGTATCATTTCCTAGGAGTTGGGTTTGATTGGTGGATCATGTTTCGGTTGTTTTGTTATAATATCCCCTTCTTTAATTAAGTAGTTTCCTTGCTCGCTCGCTCGCTCGCTCACCCGCGTGGCGCCCGTGTTATTGTTCGAGAAATCGGCAGAGGGTGGGTAAGGATGACCTTCTCTGTATTCCCATTCAATGAGTTGGAGGATGAAGGTGGACCTATAGTGTTGCTCGTTTTTGCTCGACGCATTAACGGTTAATGGGGGTGGTGTTTTCTGAATTCAACAGCCGAATTCAGATCTCTTTTCCCTCATTTGGTCACGGAGTGCTTAATTCTCGTTTTTCGTCTCCTCTATTTTCTTTAAAACAGTTTCAAGCGTATGCTTACTATTCTCTTTGGTGGGAGGCCATGTTTCTGGTTTTTGATCTAGAGAAGATTAGGAAGTTTTCACTAAGAAATCCCCACAGACGGTACCAAATTATTTAACCCAAAAGATACTGAATCATTTTTGGTTAAATCAATTAAAGAAGAAAAAAGGTAAATCTTAGTCAAACATAATAAATTTCAGATCTATAAACAAACTAAAATATGGTATATAAAATGAAGTAGAAGCGGAAAATTATCGAAGCTTTTCATTTCTTCTCTCACCAATCTGTGAAGATGACGGTTGTAGAAAATCTAAGGAGGATTGTTTTCCTTTTTTCTTTTTCTTTTTTAAAAGAGATTACATATGAGAAGGAGAGAAAAAAGTCCCCCTTTCTAGGAAGGTCTCATTCCTATAATCATGGAGTCATTGACATGTATTTGAGCCATACCCCCTTACTTCGCGTCTGTTTTCGTCGTTCGGTGAATACGTGGTTTGGCGTAAATAATATTATCTTTCTTTATCTCATTGTTTGGACGTGATCTCAATTGGGTCGATCACAATAATCAGATTTTGACCAATGCAAATATAAAAGAGAATTTAGGAATTGAAAGTAATGGATATACACCAGTTATATCCATATTGTAAAAGATTATTCTTTAAAATATCTTTATACAACAAAAGTCACTTTATTTGCTCTAAGCTCCACTTATTAATTTTTTTATCTCTCTTTAATTTTTGTTGCAAACTTTAATACGATTAAGAATTCACGTCACATTGTGAACAAGACCCAGTTGTTGTCAAATGATTGTGTATTTGATTTTATGGTCCAAGGGGCCATTGACAAAGAATTTGTGTCGTACAATAGTGAAAAGAAACTTATTTTATTAAATTATTAGTGCAAGCTGGTGATTGCCCCCGGCATAGCGATGTGCCTTAATTCTAGGACTATGAGAGGTCCACAGTCGACAAATATGGCTGGAAAATGCAATTTGCTTAGATATAGTGACAAAGTATGTTCCTTTACTCAGTTGCTCTTTTGCTACCAATATGTATATTAAAAATTTTGGTGGGATTGATAGAATTATTTCATCCTCCTATAAGAGGAATGCAGGTATTGCATTCGAGCCATAAAAGAAAATTATGATAAAAAATATTTCTTTTCATTAATAAGCATTACGTAACGTAAATTTGAGTTAATCGGAATCAATATGAAAATCAAAACCCCAATGAAAAAACAAAAGAGAAGTTGCAAAATATGTTGTTACATGGGGTTTGGGGCAACCCCACAAATCTCTCTATGATCTCGTCCCAATAAACTGCAATATAGCTGTTTCGTGTCTTTGTGGGCTCCAACTTCTCACTTTTGAGGATGAATCAAATTGCATTATGTACTTATTTTTACTGGATTTTTCAATAAAATCAAATCATTTAATTCTAAGAGTCCCATATTAAAGCTAGAACACACACTATTTAATTATTTTTAGTTAGCGGATAAAGATTTGTATACACGATATAATGCATTAATTTGTTTGGTATAAAAACTAAGTACGACTAACTTTTTCTTGTATCCATTATATCTGTATATCGGTAAATCCGAACTCACTGAGCATTTGGGTTTCGCATCGAGACAAACGAAGCAAGGACATGGTTGTAAGGAATTGGAGTTAAAGCGAGGAGTCTCTCGTATCGGAACTCGAGCAAAACACATGCCCCGGGGGCATCGAGATGACATCTCTCTGGTCTAGTTCGAGCCTCAAGACCTCGGAAAGCATTACTAGACAATCGTACATGACTAAAAAAGGACCGTGATGTCCGTGTCCAATTGAATACCACGGCGTAAATCTCGGTCCGTATCGATAAAAAATCAGTAATTAGCGAAATGAAAGATTTTTACCTTTCTTAGGATTGTACTTAGGGTAAAATTCCCCTAATATATAAAGGCGAGACTTATTATTCATCAGACACATTGTAACACACACACCAAGATAATTTATTTCTATTTTCTCTATTATTCAGAGTTAATATTTTTATTCAAAAGTTCTTCGTAAGTGCAAGCTCGGAATCGAAGGCATGCTGCTCATTGACCCATTAACTGAGCCCGGGATCACTCTTATCATTGGTTTGTCCATTTATTACGTCTTGCATTTTCTTAATCTAACGTCATCAATCACTTGTGTTGAATTAATCTACATATCCTTAAAACTGCGTGTAAATTTAATTGTTATTCATTTTTAGGGTAAACAGTTTGGTGCTCATCGTGGGGCTAGAGATAACAGTGGTAATTTGATAAAAATTTCTATAATACACTCTTCTTTACGCTTTTTCAAAAGAAACTATCTGAAAGCCCCTATGGTTTGCTGCTTCCAAACCTGGTTGTCAGGACTTGGAGTGAAATCAGTTCTATTTTCAGGCAACCCCACCAATACTTAAGGGCTCAAAATGGTGGATTGGAAATGGAGCTAGCACTGATTTCTGGTTCCACCCCTGGCTCTCTGATATTCTTCTTTTCCTTTGAGATTTTAATTTCAGGTCAAATTAGAAATGTGGAACTCTCAATCTACTCATATTAACGTTGGTGTTGAGTCATGCCACTGTGGCGAGCAATGTAGTGCCTAGCAACGAGGTTCCCCTGTTGACCCCAACGGAGTCCCAGTCTCGGATCCAATCGATGCAAAATCACATATGGACATTGATGCAAACTTGCCCACCAACCCCAAATATAGCGTCTGTGGGGGAGCCCGATCGATAGCCCAGGGTACACACAATGGCGAAGGCAATGAGATTAATTTACGGGTGATCTTGGAAATGTTACAAGCTCAACATGTGATGATAGCCCAGTCCCAGAACCAAAGTTGAACCCCTAGTAGAGTTGACCCGGAACCATCTCGGGAAATTACTTCGCAGAAAGTGAACCAGCTACAAAAAGGCCGGGTGAATCTGAACCCGGTACCATCCCCGAAATAGTAGAGATTCTTGAGGAATGGACAAAGTGAGTGGAATTGTGAGAAAAGAAAATCGAAGCCAACGAAAAAAGAGTGGAGAACCATAACTTTAGGGTTGATCAAATCCCAAGAGCACCCCCATTATTGAAAGCCCTAGATTTCAAGAAATTTGTCCAAAAGTCTTTCCCTACGAGCACAGTACCGAAACAAATTGCAAAAAAGTTCCCTATGGCCAAATTTCCTAAGTGTAATGGGACCGCTGATCTAAATGAACATGTGACCTCCTACACGTATGCAATCGAGGGAATGAATTAAAAGATGATGAAATTGAGTTGGTTCTACTGAAAAAAGATCGGAGAAACCCTGTGTAAAGGAGCATAATTTGATATCATAATCTGCCCCTAATTCCATTTATTAGTTTGCTATGCTTGCAGATGCCTTCATAAAAGCTCATGCGGGGGCCATTAAAGTTGAGAAAACAAAATCGAAACTCTTTAAAGTAAAATAAAAAGATAACAAAATGTTTAGGGAATTCGTATTGAGGTTCTAAATGGAAAAATGGACTTGCCTCTGGTTGCGGACGATTGGTCTATTCAATCATTCACTCAAGGACTAAACCCCCAAAGCTCATTGGCTTCACAGCATCTGAAACAGAATTTGATAGAGTACCCAATGGTAACTTGGGCGGACATCCATAACAGGTACCAATCAAAAATTAGAGTCAAGGATATCAGCTCTCCACCCTCCATAAGGATTATATGCATGCAAAAAGCTGGACTAATGCCTTTAATGTCATACATCCTCCACCTAATTGCTTGTTTGTGCTCTCGTAGCACTTTAAACAACTTTTCTTCCTGCAATTTAGACAAGTGAGAAGAAAAATAACAGCAAAGTGTCAGAACCACCCAATTGGGCATATTGAAGGTGAGGAGACAAGGGTTTAAGTTTCAATTTTGGATCTTCTTCAATTGAAGGTTTTGATGGAGGCCCACTTGGCCTATTAGGGGTTCAAAAGGGTTTAATCCCCGCATGTGAACACATGATGCATCTAGGGTATGCATTATCTCCTCAACCTCATCATCAATCTCCAAGCTATTGAACAACATAAGTGATTTCTCCAGAGAATCATCAAGATATACACTCGTCTCAATAAGTTGATCATCCACCTCCACAACAGATATCATAGAGAGCTTCTCATAATCGCAGTGAAGTTGGGTTGCTTTGTAGCTATTAAAAACTACTTCCTCGTTGTCCACCCTGTAATCATTGTTCCCTCTCTCACTTTAATAATCGTATCAGCTGTAGCCAAGAGCGGTCGTCCCAATATGATCGGAACTTGTTCATCAGCCTTATAATCAAGGATAATGAAGTCAGATAGGAAGATGAATTTTCCAATCTGTTGCAACACATCTTTAATAACTCCTTCAGGGTAGGCTATAGACCCATTGGCTAGTTGCAACATCATAGTGGTTGGTCGTGGAGATCCTAGACTATGATGACCTTTTGAGTCATCACTTGTTTTGAAAGTCAATTCTGTATTCCTGGGCCTTAAAAACCTCCTTTTGTCTCACCTTGATTTTAATGTGCACCTGGGCGTATATCTGGAAAGCTTTTATCTAAAAATTTGAGAAAAATGCAAATTTTTCCTTTAGAATTGAATTTAAATTGGCTTCGGTCAATATTTTGGGTAAACGGATCCGGACCCGTGACAGTCCCAGAAGATCCATACAAAAATATGGGACTTGGATGTATGCCAAAAATTGAATTCCGAGCACCCTAGCCCGAGAAATAAATTTTTGAAAGAAATTGTTTAACTAAAATTATAAGAGTTATTGAAAATTTAAATATGTTTGAATTTGATGGTGTGGGACCCGTATTTTGATTCTGGAGCCCAGTGCTAGTTTAGTATGATATTTAAGTTGTGCCTGTAAAATTTAGTAAGAAACGGAATTCATATGATGTGAATCGGACCCTCAGTAGTGAAAATGGAAATTTAAGAGTTCTTGAGATTTTTCTTTGATTTTGATGCTAATCCATTTGTTTTAAGTGTTATTTTGGTGATTTTATCGCATGGGTAAGCTCGTAATTTTTTGGATTAGTATGCATGTTTGATTTGGAACCCCGAGGGCTGGGGTGAGTTTCTGATGGGGTTCGGGATGTTTGAGACTTAGAATTTTTGTTGTCATAGTTGTTTCTGGTGCTCAAATTAATTGTGCATCACATTTGCATTATCCCAATCATGAACACGTAGAGTTAATTAGTTGGGGGTCGTTTTGTGCTATGGGATCGCACCCTCTCCTCCGCGAACACGAAATGTAACTAGGCCTGGTAGAGAGGAGCTAAGTACTCTATGCGAACGTGGCCTTCCAACCGCGAACATGAAGGCTTGAGGAGCTAAATCTCTACAAATGCAGGCAATCCAATGTGAACACGGATGCCATTTGGGCCTGACCCATTGCGAACACAACGGGCCCATCGCGAACACGATGAAGGCCTACCGAGCTATATAAAAACAGTTTAAAACAATGAGTGGGACCCATTTCTTCATATTTTCGAGCTACCAAGACGCAGAGGCAATTTTCTTCACACAAATTCATCCCCAAAGTATTGGTAATCAATTCTAAACTCTACTGTTTTAATTACCCAACGTTTTTTATCACTTTTAAATCAAAAATCAAGAACTTTTATTGTAGAAATTGGGGACTTTGAGCAGAGTTAAGGCTTTTTGAATAATTAGAATTTAGACCTCGTTTGGGGGTCAGAATTTAAAACTAATTTTATATTCGAGCTCATGGGTGAATGGGTAATCGAATTTTAGTTCGAACCTCGACTATTGACCAAGCGTTTCCGGGGGGTCAATTTTTGAATTTTTTGGGAAAATGATAAAAAAAAAACCTATAATTTGGCATTGGGGCTGAATTCTTTAGCATTTATTGATGTCGTTAAATTAATTTGGGTTAGATACAAGTAAATTGGAGGCAAAATCTAAATGGAAAGTGGTGTTTGAGGCTTGAGTCTTCCGTGGAAATTGAGGTAAGTATTTGGTCTAACCTTATCTTGAGAGAATAGGAATTGTGATATTATTTGCTATATGTTAAGTGTTATGTACGGCGTATATGTGTGGTGACGAGTATATATACGTTGGTGTCAAGCATGCCCCGTGAGTCTTATACTATGATTATTGTGACTCCGCTATCCATTGTCTATGCTTAATATGATGGTTTCAAATGTTGAACAAAGCTTATGAAAGTATTCTTGGTAATTGACCATTGTGGATCATTGGCTCAAGTTGAGGCTTAGGTTGTGAATGATTGTCGAAACTAGATGAGATATATTGTTGATTCCCTTGCCAGGATACAATTGTTTATGATATTGTTTCCTTTTGGGGGTGTTATCGTATATGATATTGTTTCCCTTGCCAATATGTTATTGTTTATGATATTATTTCCTTTTGGGGGTGTTATCGTTTATTGTGCTTGATGTTGATTTGTATATGGGGATCGGGTTGCACGTTGCAATAATATTATATGAGATCGGATTGCATGCCGCAAAAAGGAGTAATAAGGGAGGATCAGTGGGGCCCGGTTGCACGCCGCAATAAGAAAGAATAAAAGTGAATATTGATACTTACTATTTTCCATATTCTTGTTGATATGAAATTATGGTGGTTTTATGCTTATTTACTAAAATTCTTTTAGTACTTGATACCTCCCGCAGCATGTTCCCCCTTCCCATCTTTAACTGTTAGTTTTTGTTATCATTATTTGCCGTATATCATAGGTTTATTTGGTAGTCTTGTCCTAGCCTCGTCACTACTTCGCCGAGGTTAGGCTCGACACTTACTAGCACATAGGACCGATTGTGCTGATACTACACGCTGCACTGTGTACTAATCCCGGTACTAGAGCTTTTGGACCATAGTGAGATTGATGTCTTCAGTCCAGTGGAGACCCGCGGTAGCCCTACATATTTCCACAGGACTTGGCATCCCCTTCTATCCTTTCCATTCTGTTTTTATTTCTTTCAAAGACATACTTGTATTTTTTCTATTCAGACCACTATTTGTAGTATTTATAGATGGTCCATGACATTGAGACACAAGTTCTAGGTATATTTGTATTTTGTATTTTCGTACTAGTATTAGTTAAATTATCAGATTTCGTCCTCCGCATTTCTTTTACTATTATTATTATTATTATTATTATTATTATTCCATTGTTGATCATATCTTAATTTGAAATTGTTAAAATGTTAAGGAAAAAGGGTAATAAAATCTATAACTCTCGGCTTGCCTAGCTTTCATGAGTAGGCGCCATCATGACTCTCGAGGGTGGAAAATTGGGGTCGTGACTTATCGCTGCCAAGTCGACGCTACACCAAGGTAGGAAGAACGGGTCGCAATAGCTTTTACCCGAATAGAGGTCGGGATCGATTTCCTCAGCGAGCTAGTTGTGGAGTTGGAATTCCTGTCGAGTCTTGAGATGTGTTTGTACTCCAAATGTAACTTCAAACATTCTTGGTTTTTGATTTTATAACTACTATTATAAAACTAATTATTACTACTAAATTATGTTATGAGAATGTTGCTAAGTTGTATCTAATGGGAAGAAGCGAACTAGGGTTGTGGCATCACCTAGGTGTCTAATTGACAGGTAGATGTTACTAAGGATAGATTGACATATTTGGGGCTTATGATATAACCGTTGCACAATTTTACCAGTCTCAGGCCTCTTGGTAGAGAGAGTGATTTTTCCTAATTGAATCTCTCGAGATCAAATGGGTAGGCAAATTTGGCCTAGCAACTAGGGTTTAAGTAGGGTGATTATTCTCTCGAGATTTAACCCGTTAATTGGGACTACCATTTCTCATGAGTCCATCCCAATTCCTTGTTGGGTCAATTTTGGGGCATAGACTCTCTTTCTCAAGAAAGTCAACCCCACTAAGCTTGAATCAATGTTTGTAACCACCAATACTTAAATAAAAATATAAAATCAACCAAATAGCAAAACACTCAATATCAATCTAACCATAGATAGCAGCATCCATCAATTACTCACACTAGGGTTGAGCCACAACCCTGAATAATGGGTTTAGCTACACATGATTAAGGAAGAAAATGAAGAAATAGATGAAAAGCTAAGCATATTAATTAATTACTAAGAAGAAATCACAATAATCTATTGTTAATGAAGAGCAAAAGTGTCAAAAATGGCTACAAAACCGAGTCTTACAAGCGCAGCTAAGTTTGGAATGTAAAAACGACCTAACAATTGTAAAATATTCTATTTATACTCGGCTAGAAACCTGGACAAAAATATCCCTACGGTGTCAGTACAGGGCGCACTGGCTCTTTTGACTTCATTATTCACCTTTCTGATCTTGATAAACATGGACCGCATGAAAGTGTACCGCGACCGTAAATGGGGTCTAGCGCGGACCGCGTGGGAACAATCGTGGATCGTGTGGCATTATCTTGGCTATTTGTCCACCTTTCTGAATTTCATTTACGTAGACCGCACAAAAGAGTGGAGCGGCCGCGTAGCCTTACCGCGGACCACGAGAATCCTACCGCGGCTGCGTTTCCTTCAACCTGAATATACCATGTCTCGGAACCTCCTAGTGCGTCCACAGTTGCTTTAGCGCGGTCCGCACTAGGCCTTCTCCACTTGGATTTCTTGATCTTTGATACTTGAGCAGGTTTCACTCATTTTTTAGCAGATCTTTGACATTTCCTCACTTTGTCACTCAAACCTGCAATCAAGCACAACCTGTGAGCTTTTTGGGACTATTTTGTAGCAAATTACACTCAAATTATATGTAAGTAGGGGCATAAAACACGTTAAAATCCTAATTTTTCAACTCCCCCAAACTTAAACATTTGCTTATTTTCAAGCAAATAAAATAAGACCCACACCTTAAAAGAAAATTCAAGTAACTCCACCTATCATAAAGTAACCTCAACAAGCATCAATTGGGACTAACAATTGCCCCCAATACGAATACATCATTAACACATTCAAACTTTGAAATCCCATGGATCAAGTGTGACACAAGAGCATCAAGAGTTGAATCATTACATCAAAGCACTCTCTTAATTACTTTGGTCATTGTGGAACCCAAACTCACACATCCTCAACTCTCCCTAAGTGTTGCTCCCAAACGCATATGCAAGTATATGTGGTTGACAAGTACTGACTAAATTGCTAATATAATGATAAGTTGAATGTCGAACCCACAGAGACTTGTGTAAACTACTGACTAAATCGCTAAAATTGTTATTCAATCCAGCTAAAATCAAAGTCCAATAAGATAATTATATTATACTACGATTCTAAATAATAACCAAGTTATTAAGTAACAAATTGATTGTTGTGTATTCAGTAGAGACAAGTATTCCAGGGTTATGATCGATTCACCATTTGTACTGTGTCCTAATTAACTCTTCCTTCCATAAAATTCACTCGTGGTTGCTAATTAATCGATTAATGCCCTCATAGCCTGCTCCCAAAGTACTACTCACATATCCTCAATATATTAACGCCTATATACCTATGAAATCAATCTATTAAGAATGCATTAAGATCACGATATTTAATTAAGCATGGTGATTAGGTATATTTCTATCCTAACAACAAATCCGCTCCCCCTAAGGGTTAAGATCATGCTCTCTTCGATTCTTCTCTAATCAAAACACGGCTTTCCCAAGCATAGCGTAGATAGTAAATAGAACCTAACTGTTGACCAAACAATTAAGTAATTAAACACATAGCATATTCCATGTGTGGTGAGGTTTTGTGTTTTCCATGTATTATACTTATGTCTAGAACTTGCCTAGTATGTGATTTGAAGTGAAATTTGAGGTGATGCTCGATGTGAAAAATGATTCTAGGCTTTCTATGATCTTTTTGAGCTTAATTTCTTATCACCAATAAAATTTATCCCTAGTCAACCCCTTTGAGCCTATAAACTTTTAGTTGATACCCACATTACAAGCCTGTACCCTTTTTTTGATCTTAATTGACATAGTTTTGATCATTTTACCTCTTAAAGTACTTTAATTGTGAGATGAGCGCTAAAAGAAGTAAGAAGGAACTAAGTGTGGGGTGGCTTTTGAGTGGAACCAATAAGAGGTAGAAAGGTACACTTGTTTTGTAGAATAATACACCACTAGCGGAAATTGAAAAAAAGAAGAAGAGAGAATAAGGGAATTATAGGTGAATAAATTGTTGGCTTGTTCTTGCTAGTGGGGTATAAATTAAAGTGGTGCTTAAAGAAAGAGGGAACAATTTTGGGAGTGAATTAAGTGTGGGGTGTTGATAAGAGGCTGAATCTAGGTAAGTTAGCGATTATTTATATTCCCGTTAGATTATGTTCCGATGTCATAACGTGGTTAATTGAGTAAAAATGGGCTCTAATTGTGATTTGTATACATTGAAGGATGAGGAGCTTATGTAATGCATGAAAGAGGTGATTGGAACTACTTTAGAGCAAAAAAGACCCCTCGGAGATAAGTATGCACGAAGACGAGGAAAAAAATCAAGGAAGTAAGGATCTGGGCTAGCACGCCCAGGTGCGCGCCCGCGCTAACTATAGCGCACCCTAAACAGAACATCTACCAACTAGTGCGGCCAGATGCGCGCCCATGTGTACGACCGCGGTAGTCCAAATTCCGAGAAGTGTTGTTCAGGGGCATAATTGAAAATCTAGAGGAAATCTCATTTAACCTATACAAATTCAAGCTCGCCCAAGGATGATAGGGGGAAGATTTCAGAGTCTAGTGCAAGAAATAGAGAGGCAAGAGGCAGGGAAGAGATTTTGAACATCGAGTTCTTCTTTTCTTCCCGTTGTTGTCGCTACTTATGATGAAATTGAACCTTATTATGATAAACATTAGTATGAGTGGCTAAACACCCATTGTTCTGGGTTGTGATTTAGCCATGAATATTGTTGTTTGACATTATATTGACATTTATTTTAATTCACCAATATATAGTTGTCTCTTCAAGTCTGCATTTAATTTCTTAATTGTCTGGCCAACAGTTAGGTTATATTTACTATCTATGCCGTGCTTGGGAAAGCCATGTTTAGATTAGAGAAGAATTGAAGAGAGCATGATCTTAACCCTTAGGGGGAGCGGATTTGTGGTTAGGATAGGAACATACCTAGTCACTGTGCTTAATTAATTATCGTAATCTTAATGCATTCTTAATAGATTGATTTCATAGGAATATAGGTGTTAGTCTATTGAGAATATGTGATTAGTACTTCTAGAGAAGGCTATGAGAGCATTTATCGATTAATTAGCAACCATAGGTGAATTATATGAAAGGGAGAGTTAATTAGAACACAATACGAATGGTGAATTGATCACAACCCTGGAATACTTATCCCTACTAAATACCAAACAATCAATTCATTACTTGATAATTTAGTTGTTACTTAGAATTGTAGTATAATTATAATCATATTATTGAACTTTGATTTTAGTTGGACTGAACAATAATTTTAGTAATTTCGTGAGTAATTTACACAAGTCTCTGTAGTTCGACACTCAACTTATTATTATATTACTTGTCGACCACGTATACTTTCCTGTGCGTTTGAGAGCAACAATTGTCACTCTTTTGCTTTGCTAACCGTTGAGGATAAGGTGGAGGTGGTCTAGGCAAAGGTGTTTTGGCTTTGGGCACCCCCAGCTCGGGTATATCAATCACGTGTTCCCTAGATGGGTTCACAACATCTTGTTTTTCCTCCTCGGCCTCATTATCAATATCAATCTGCACATCATTGTTCACATTTCATTCAACCACATCTTCAGCAATCAACGGACCATCCCAATATTATTGTTCACATCTTGATTTTTTATCGAGGCATGCACATCACCGACTCTTCCGCTTCTAGTTGTAACCGCCATCACATGGTTGTTGTTCCCACCCTTCGGGTTCACTACCGTATCACTTGGTAGGGCATCCTTGGGGCGGGTATTCAAATCTTGATTTCTGCTATTATTCCCCTCATTGATTGTTGTTGTTGCTCTTATTATTGTTTTCCCCGTTCCAATTGCCTTAATTGTTACTTTGATTACCCCAATTACCGCCTTGGTTATGGTTGTTCCAATTACCACCACCTTGTTGTTGATTTCCCCAATTTCCTTGGGGATGCCATTGTTGATTTCCTCTATTTCCTTGGTAGTTATTGACATATTGACGTTCCTTGCTTTGATCATCATAGCACTCATTCGAATAACCACCACCATCATTGTTGTTGTCAAATTGCTCACAATTACCTTGAGGTTGTTGTTTCCCTCTTTGCCTCCTTTTCAACATAGAAACACCTTCCATGGCATTGACTTGGCGCGAATTTTGGACTTGTTGTAATTGTGCCTTCGCCAATTGGTTCATAGTGGTTGTCACTTCGCTATAGCTTGCCCATGGTCATGCAACTCCTTATGTAAATGAATAACTATAGGGTCACCTTGAGGAACGTTAGCCCTACTTTGCCATGCCGAAGAGGTTTCGGACATTTCATCAAGTACATCACATGCCTCTTGGTAAGAAAGTTTCATAAAGTTCCCTCCGGCCAGTTGATTCACAACGCATTGAATTGTGGTGTTGATGCCCCAATAAAAGGTTTGTTGGATCATTGCCTCGATCATGTCGTTATTAGGGCACTTCCTCACCATTGTTATATATCTCTCCCAAATTTCATGCAAAGGTTCCATTAGCTCTTGATTGAAGGCTAAGATTTCATCCTGAAGTGTCGCCATATGACTTGGTGAGAAAAATTTGCCAATGAATTTATCCGCCAACTTATCCCAAGTTGTGACGGAATGGTTGGGGAGCCTTTCTAACCAATCCAATGCTTTGACCCGAAGAGAGGATGGGAAAAGCCTCAATCTCAAAGCATTCTCTGACGTGTTTGTCTGCTAGCTACCCCAGCATGTATCTACAAACCCCTTCAAGTGTTTGTTGGCATTTTGATCGGAGGTGCCCGTAAAATATCCTCTTTGCTATGACATTTGTGATTTCAAATTTTCCAGCCCGAATTCGGGGAGGAACAGTAGCACTCGTATACCCTTGATTTGGGAGAACTCTTGGGGAAACTCTTGCGGAGGCAGAGGAGGGTCTAGGATAGAATTGTTGTCATTGGCTTGACGGCCTCTACGTGGAGCTTGAGGTAAAATTAGGAACCTCTTCTTGATCAAGATCATCTAATCCTCCCCTTCCCCCATGACATTGCCAAGAGGGTCATTTGCATTAAGAGCCATGTGTACCTGAGTGATTGACATAAACAAAATTAGTAAACAAGAAGGAAAGTGAAGCAAAACACAAAACTTACTAAAATAGATAATCAACACCGTAAGCTCACCGGAAACGGTGCCAAAAAGTGATTGCTGCCAACTCGATGCTACACCAAGGTAGGAAGAGTGGATCGCAATAGCTCTTACTCGAATAGAGGTCGGGATCGATTTCCTCAGGGAGCTAGTAGTGGAGTTGGAATTCCTGTCTAGTCTAGAGATGTGTTTGTACTCCTAATGTCACTTCAAACATTATTGGTTTCTTATTTTATATCTAATATTATAATACTAATGATTAATACTAAATTATATTATGAGAATGTTGCTAAGTTATATCTAATGGGAAGAGGGACACTAGGGTTGTGGCATCACCTATGTGTCTAATTGACGGGTAGATGTTACTAAGGATAGATTGATATATTTGGGGCTTATGCTATATACATTGCACATGTTTACCCACTCTCACACCTCTCGGTAGAGAGAGTGATTTTTCTCAACTGATTCTCTCGAAACCAAATGGGAAGGCAAATTAGGCCTAGCAACTAGGGTTCAAGTAGGGTGATTACTCTCTCGAGATTTAACCCGTTAATTGGGAGTATCATTTCTCATGAGTCCATTCCAATTCCTTGTTGGGTCAATTTTGGAGTCATAGACTCTCTTTATCAAGAAGAGTCAGACCCACTAAGCTTGAATCAATATTTGTAACCACCAATTCTTAAATAAAAATATAAAATCGACCCAAATACCAAACACCCAATATCAATCTAACCTAGATAGCAACACCCATCAATTATCCACACTAGGGTTGATCCACAACCCTAGCTAATGAGTTTAGCTACACATGATTAAGGAAGAAAATGAAGAAATGGATGAAGATCTAAATATATTAATTAATTAATTACTAAGAAGAAATCACAATAATCTATCTTTAATGAAGAGCAATACTGCCAAAAATAGCTACAAAACCGAGTCTCACGAGCACAGCTAAGTCTGGAATGTAAAAATTAACCTAAAAACGGTGAAATGTTCTACTTATACTAGGTTAGAAAAATTGGACAAAAATACCCCTGCAGGATCAGTGCAGGCCGCACAAAAGCAACAACTGTCGTACTGGCTCTTTTGACTTCACTATTCAGCTCTCTGATCTTGAAGAATGCGGATCGCGTGAAAGTGTACCGCGGCTGCAAAGGAGGTCTAGCGCGGACGGCGCGGGAGTGACCGCAGATTGCGTGGCATTATCTTGGCTATGCATCCACCTCTCTGAATCTCATTTACGCGGATCACACAAAAGTTGGAGCGGCCGCATAGCCTGATCGCGGACTGCGAGAATCCTACCGCGAATGCATTGCCTTCAGCCTGAATATACCATGTCTCTGAACCTCCTAGTGCAGCTGCAGTCGCGCTAGCGCCGTCCGCACTAGGCCTTCTACCCTTGGATTTCTTGGTCTTTGATACTTGAGCAGGTTTCACTCCATTTTGAGCCAATCTTTCACATTTCGTCACTTTGTCGCTCAAACCTGCAATCAAGCACAACCTGTGAGCATTTTGGGACTATTTTGTAGTAAATCACACTCAAAGCATAGGTAAGTAGGGGCATAAAACACGTTAAAACCCTAACTTATCAGTGACATAGACCCAATTGCTTGAACAAGGACAAGGGCATCCGATTTATACTCTCTCCAAATTCCAAAGAGCACGACCCACATAAATATTACTAATTCGCACACGGATAGTGAAGTTGCTACGATCCTTAAGTTTTTGAGGAAGTTTATTTTGGACCCTTGAAGTACACTCTTCAGTAAGTGTGAATGTATCGAATCAGTCAATCTCTTCTTGACAACCATTATATCTTGTATCTACTTAGAAAACCTTGAAATTTCACTAAGTACGTCTACCAATTGAATATTCAATTAAAATTGGCTTAACATATAGAGAAAATTGTTGAACATGCGATCATCGTTTTTTATTCTGCAATCTTTGGGGGAAAGGTGGCAGTAGCCTTGCATCATCCGCTGGCTCTGAAGTTGCATCATCATTCTTTAACCTATGTGTTGCTTTAGGAATTCCCTTTTAGGTATATGCTTGTCCTTTCTCTTCTTTGGTACTTCCTCTAATTCCCTCATGTTTCTGAGTATAACTGTATTAACTTGAGGGTTCTTCTATGTACCACTAGGAAGAGCGCCTCCAGCCATAGTATTTGATTCGTTGCTAACTACCCCATTTGCCTCTCAAGATTTCTGAAATCGGTCCTAAGTTGTTGACTGCCAAGCAACAACTTCTTTGGCTAGTCATTCGTACTCTCTTCTATTTGTTGTGGTGGCTTCTGAGATTGATTGAAATTTCCTTGGGGCCTACAATAATTCTTAGTTAGTTGATTTCCATCCTAGGAGAAGTTAGGATGATTCTTCTAATTTGAATTGTAAGTGTTCCCATATTGTGCATGTTGATTCATCAGACCTTTACTTTGTTACTCCACATAGTATACAGATTTGGACTTGTGGGGCACATGTCACTCATGTGACTGTCACCACATAATTTGTAGACATATGTTATACATGTTGCATATGTTGTGTTTGGTACATTCTCATTCTATTCATCTGATTGCCAATTTTGTTATATCTACTCTCATGGATGAGAAGTCATCAAGCTCAATTATGTGGGATGCTTTCTGTTTAATTTCTCATCGTGAGTCTCCATCTCCTTGCCAATTATGATCATTAGCAGTAAATTTATTTAGCAGGAGCTGGATTTAACTATATGGCATTTCCATGCAACTACCCCTACAAGCTGAATCAAGATTCATCTTTGATGTCTTGTCTAGCCCATCAACATAAGTATGACCCAATACCTCATCACTCTAACAATGATACGAGCAGTTTATGTGTAGCTTTTTGTTTCTTTTCCAAGCTCGACGAAGTGTCTCATCATCCTATTGTTGGAACCCAAGAATCTGGCTCCTCAGCGACTTTGTCTTCTTAGTGAGGAAACACTTGATTAAGAATTTCCTTGCCAAATCATCTCCAAGTATGGATTGAGTTTGCGGTCTCCTTTTACAATTATGCCTTAGCTTCCTCCAACCGTGCAAACGGAAACAATGTCATCTTTACAGTCTTTGGAAATATTCGGATAATTGTAAGTGTCCATAATTTCCAGAAAGTTCTAAATGTGCCTCTGCGGGTCTTTATGAAATAGACCCACAAATTTCTTTGTGGACTAAATCAGCTGTACCATGTACTGTTTGAGTTCAAAATACCCCGTGATATCAGGCTTTACAACAGCCTGAGTCATATTAGCAAGATTGGGCCTTGCGGCTTCTATCACCGGACGCTCTTCATTACCTGCCATCTCTATTAGCTATGGTTGAACTACGATATCCAACTCCCTTTTTATTCTAGTTATATCTTCGACTTCTCTCCTCACTCTATGAGGTGTTAGTTCAATTTTAGGATCAAGTGGAAGGGGTTTGTTTGCGCTTCTACTCTTTCGCATTCAAGAAAAGAGCATTCGTTAACACAAACAAGGCAAATTGAAAATAAAAACTTAAACAAATAACTAATAAAATCTTAACTCTGTCATGTAGCTAATTTTTAAGTCTCCGATAACGGCGCCAAAAGCTTTGTGCAATTGAACACACTCATGCAAGTTACGTCGTCATCAAGTAATAGAGTAGTGAGTAGAGTATTGTTCCCATAAAGACTTATGATTAACCTTTGACTGATTCAAACTGAAACAACTTATCGATTCAAGATATTGTCACAAAATATATAGGTGACTAATTTACTACCTAAAAAACTATCAAGTAATGAAATAACTAGAATTCAACCACGATACTTAATCAATTCGGATAACAATTAGTAGGAGAAGATATTCCAGGGTCACATGCTAGCTAACAATTATGTTGCGTTCTTGGCTTAAAATAACTAATTGATTTATCTGGATTGTTGATTGACATGTTTGGTATTATTCATAAGAATCTGTCGAGTTCTTACTGGCCTGTTCAAGCTAACTTAATGCCTATATGTATATGGAATTAAGATTAATAAAAGTGCATTTACACTTTCTGTATTTCAACCAAGCAAGATAATTAGATATATTTCTATCCTAATTGTGAAGCCGTTTCCTGATGCCCGAGTTCAAGAACCACTCTATTTAATTCTATGTGCAATCTAGAATTCTCACTTTCGAGCTCTAGATTTGTAGATAGTATTTCACCGTCAGTTACTCACAAAAATAATTAAAAATAGAATTTATAAACAATACAATATAATAAAATCAAACTCGTCAATTTAAACTTCAAACATCAACATTTATGTAGCACCATGACCCCAGAATAATAGGGTTCTTAGCCGCTCATGTTCATACAATCATCAATAATAAAATTTTCAATCTTCTATTATCACTACTAATATAATATAGATCTTAATTTCGTATTTGTTAAACTTAAATTTATTGAATTAACGTCTTAGGCACACGGGGAAGTGAACACTATTGATCACCCAAAATTGTTACGAAAGTTAAATTTTGATCCAACAACTCGGTAGTTATGAATATGGGTTCGAACCTAAATTTTTTAGTCTTATTTCTAGTAATAAACATATTTTGTTTCTGTTATTTTTGTTGTGAAGTCAAATTTCAAAAAAAAAATTCTCATTATCTAGAACAATTCGTCACATTCATTGAACTTCTCGTTAGTTTTCTTAATTAATTAATTAATCAATTTAAATTTAACTTTCTTTTCATTCAGATTCAAAAGAATCTTATTTACTATCTTTCTATTTAAATTAAAAAAATATTATCTTTTAATTTATATTAAATACTATAATAATTATTGTAGCTTTATATTAACTTGCTACTTGACTTACCACAATATAATTTTTTTTGTTTTAATATATATATAGATTAAAAACAATTAATTGGAGCGAGAAAAGTTATGAATGATAAAGTTCCGGTGTTGCAATATATTGAGTGGTTGTGATTATGGATTGGACGTGTAAACGTCGAGGATTTAGGTGCAAGACCTAAATAGCTCTTTCTTGTTTTAATCGTTTCTGATATGTATAGGACGGCAGATTGAAGCCTAAGGGAAGATTTTTTAGGTGAGTGTGATAGAGTAAAGAGGAGACACGTATATATTAAAAAGAAGAGATAATGAGATGAGGTTTCAAATTAAAGATAGTATTCTCTTCTTTGGGGAAGTTGAAACTTGTGCTATTACAGAACAGTGGTAATCTCAAACTTGTGCTTCCCACTTCTAGGCTTAGCCCTTTAATTACTTTATGTTTCTTTTTTCCTGTTGAAGATTTACTAATTTAAAATAAAGAAAGGGTAGAACGTGGATGCGACTGTGCAAGCACTCTACGGCTTAATGTTTTACACAGTATGTGCATTTTACGCCTAAATTCCTTACCTTGCAACCCCGAGAGTTTTTTATGTTATAATCGTATTAACAATAATTTATATAACATATTGTTCTATATAAACCACTAATCTTGTATCATGAAAGATCACCCAACATATTGTTCAATAATTAAAAACTTAAAAAATATTATTCGACACATATATTATTGTGTTTAGAAGTTAAATTGATCTTTGTACATTTGTTCATTTAAATTTATAACTAATACAAAAAGATTATGTTTTCCGATTACAATTTCGTGATACTCTTTCCTTTATAAAAGATGTAAAAATATTTGTCACAATTTTATTTCCATAAACTTTTGTCACTCAAAATATCTAGGAGTATGTCCGAATTCTGTACTTCAGTTACAACAGTTAACCGGTATGGAAGCTTTTAGTTATATCTTATGATGACACGTGGTGAACTCGCTAAAGGCCGGCCGTTCAATTAGGTCTTGCAACAGCTGGATGTCACGTTCTACACCTAAATAAAAGCAGTATACATTGACGTTATCGCTACAACAGTAGTTAATTTTGGTCAGTAACACCAAAAATATTTACAATGCAATTATACATTCAAGAATCTTTTTATAACTGCTTATTTTTTCCAAATACTTTTTACTAAGTGCTATAATACATAATATATATATATATATATATATATATATATATATATATATATATATATATATACTTATTTATTTATTAATAACGGTCATAACTTGTTTTAAATTAAATTTTATGACTCTGAGACCTTGAAAATCCCATCTAGAGACACTTCGATTTGCGTGTGCAGTCCGAGCGCATAGCCGAAAAGCTTAAGTGAGAAACTGTGAGAAAAATAGTTAAATTTTGACTATAAAATAAATTAATTTGACTTGGTCATCGTTTTGGGTAAACGAATCCAGACCCGTAATTTGACGGTCCCGGAAAGTCCGTAGGAAAATATGGGACTTGGACATATGCCCGGAATCAAATTTCGAGGTCCCCAACCCGAGAAATGAATTTTTGATATATATTATTTCCTGAGATCGTTTATAAAGTTTTGAATGAAACTTGATTAGAACCCCATGGTATAAGTCTTATATGTGATTTAAGTCCTTCCAGTGAAATTTAGAGAAAAACAGAATCCATTTGACGTGATTCAGACCTAAATTGGATAATTTGATGTTTTTATGAAATTTGAAAGAATTCATGGATTTTGAGGTTTAATTCGATGTTTATGATATTATTTTGGCGATATGATCGCATGGATAAGTTCGTATGATGTTGTTGAGTTAGTACGAGTATTTGGTTAGGAGCCCCAATGGCTCGGGAGCATTTCAGATGCTATTAATGCCCAGGGGTTTTACCCTTCGCGTTCGCGTGGACCCACTCGCAAACACGTAAAGCAAAAATCACAGGAGTTCATTTTCTTCTTCCCAAACACAAAGGTGGAGACGCGAACGCGAAGATGAGGGTGGTAGACCCTTCGCGAACGCGTCCCTCCCCTTGGAAACGCATAAGGTTGAGAGGAGGGGTCTCCATCTTATTCTAGGCGAACGTGGCAAACCATTTCACAAGTATATGTCCGGATAGTCCAGAGTCTCGATAGTTAGCTCTCGGCCTTCCGGTCAAAAAACAACGTCGATGAAGGCGTGTAGGTGCACTATTCCGTGATGGGGATTGCAACTTTCCACAAATTTCCTATTTGTCACTCAACGACGGAACCTTGCTTATTTCTTTCTTTGAGGATCGACGAATCGAATGATATTTCTGTTCCAATTTTTGCCTCTTCTTCTCTATCGAACACGGCCACTGGCCCGCGAATGTGAGGGCTCGATGTGTTAAAGCTTCGCGAACACGAACCTATTGCCGCGAACGCGAAGGTCTTCAGACATGACCCATCGTGAACACGAGGTGCCCATCCTGAACGCGAAGGGCAACATTGCCCCGTTATTTTAAAACTCCAAAACAGAATCCATTACGGGATTTTTATAGAAATATCATCAACCTTTTCTTCTCCAAAGCTCCTAGGCGATTTTTGAAGCACTTCTTTACCAAAGTTTCTTGGGTAAGCATTGTTTAACTTGTTTTCTTCATTTTCCATCAACAATCACTAGAATTCTAGGCCTAAAATATGTAATCAATGATAGAAAATTAGGGATTTAGGTAGAACTAGGAATTTTTTATTAATGGTGATTTAGACCTCATTTTGGGGCCTAATTTGAAAATAAATTATATATTCGGGCTCGTGGGTAAAACGGTGATTTGATTTTGGTCCGAACCTCGTATTTTGACCAAGCAGGCCCGAGGTATATTTTTAAGTTTTTGGGAAGAATGTAAATCTATAATTAGGCATGGGATTTGACTTGTTTAGCATTTATTGACATTACGAAGTCATTTATGTATATATTCAATCAATTTGGAGCCGAATTCGAGAGACAAAGCGGTAATTGAGGCTTGAGTTGGCCTTGAAAGTTCGAGGTAAGTGGTTGGTCTAACCTTAGTTTGAGGTATTAGGAGTTGAGTCCTATTTTTTATTTGTTAGTTGTTGAATACGACATATAGGCATAGTGACGAGTATCTATACGTTGGTGTCTAGCATGACAGTGAGCCTTTATATTGTGAATATCACAATTTCATTGTTTCTTTCATGCCTTGGTGATGATTTCTATATGTTGTGAAAAACTTGTGAAAGAAATTGTGACCTTTGAACATCGAGGAGCATTGGCTCGAGTTATATTAAAAATTGTGAAAGTATATGAGATGATTGAACGCTCTAGAGCATTAGCTCAAGCGGTAAAGCGAGTTGTGAAGTAAAAGTAAAAGAAAGAGAAAGAGTTATAAATTGTTCCTTTGCCGGTATGTTTGTTGCTTTGTTGATTATCTGCCTTGCTGGGATGCTGAGATTATTGATATTGTTCCCTTGCCGGGATTTAAGTGTTAAACTGTGTTCCCTTGTCGGAATTTCTATTATTATTTGTTTACTCCCTTGTCCCTTGTTTGTGATTGTTGTTTGGGTGAGGAGGAGTGTTAAAGCACGAAGGGTGATGCCATGCATTATTTGTTATTGTGAGGAAAGAGTGTTAATGTACAAAGAGTGAGGCCGTGCCGCACGACGCACCATTCCGTGTCGATTCTATTGATTATATGTGTGGAAATAGAGTAAAAGCGTGAAGGTGATGTCGTGCACATTTTTATCATATAATTGCTTTGGCAAGGAAAGAGAGTAAAAGTACGAAGGGTGATACCGTGCATATTTTTATTATATCATTACTTGGTGAGGATGAGAGCAAAAGCACGAAGGGTGATGCCGTGCACTTATTGATTTCTGATTCTTTATTGATGTTTGAGTAATGTTGCTTTCTTCGTTTTTTGATGACTTCTATACAGAATTGTTATCTTCTCCATAGCATGCTCTCCTCCCATATTGACTGGTTAATTCATGTATTTCCTTTCCGTTGTATATATAGATATTTGAACTGCACAGGTTTAGTTGGTAGTCTGGTCCTAGCTTCGTAACTACTTTGCCGAAGTTAGGCTAGAACTTACCAGCACATGGGATCGGTTGTGCTGATACTACACTCTATGCTCTTTTTCACAGATCAAGGTACCGAACGGTAGCAGTAGTTGGAGCACTTCCTTCAGTCCACCCGGACACCCAAGGTAGACCTGCAGACATCCGTAGGCCCTTTCGTCTCCCCTATCTATATTTCCTGTTTTCTCTATCTTTATTTAGAGACAGTGTTGTTATTTCTTCAGACCCTGTATGTAGTAAGCTTAGACAACATGTGATACTGTGACACTAGATTTTGGGTATTAGAGGGTTTGAAAAGTTGTTATAGACGTTGTTTTTAGATATTTCATCATTACCTTTCGCTTATGTATTTACATTTTCGTTGTTTTCATGTTATCACTGGTATTTATTAAAAAGAAGTAAATTTTTAATGAAAAAGTTAGTTAAGGATTGGCTTGCCTAACTCCCATTAGTAGGCACCATAACGGCTCCCGAGGGTGGGAAATCTGGGTCGTGACAAGTTTGTATCAGAGCTCTAGGTTACATGGGTCTCACAATTTATAGACAAGCTTAGTAAAGCCTGAGGGTTCGGTATGGAGACGTCTGTATTTATCTCTCAGAGGCTACAGAGTTCGGAAAAACTTTGCATTTGCTATTTCTTGTCGTGTGGTTTGGTTTCTCAATGCTAATTGAATTTCTACTCTGTTTTTTAGCAGATGGCGAGAACACGCGCTTCCTTGTCAAACGCTCAGCAGCCCGAGCCCCCAATAGCAGCTTCCACTAGGGGCAGAGGGCAAGCCGAGTTCGAGTCCGTGCTAGAGGTCGAGGTAGGGGCAGAGCATCAACCCCAAGCAGCAGCACCAGTGGCGGAGCCTCAATTTGATTTTGAGGAGGAGGTTCCAGCCCCACCAATTTCGGTAGGCCAGCTTAGGTCCTAGAGGTGTTTATTGTTACCCTAGTTCTTCAGGACGCTATGGTCCAATTGGTTGGCCTCATGGAGAGTGTCACCCCGAGAAGGTTTGCTTCCTGTAGCACCAGCAACTTCTCAGGGTGGGTGTGGGGTTTAGACTCGTGCTACTCGCACTCCGAAGCAGGTTGCTCGTCAGATTCAAACTCCAGCGTTTCAGCCAGTTGGGGTAGTACAACTAGCTGTGGTAGTTCAGACCGGCAATGGAGCGGCTATGTCTGCCGATGCTTTGTGAAGGCTGAATAGGTTCACCAAGCTCTTCACTTCTACTTTCAGTGGTGCATCTACTGAGGATCCCCAAGATTATTTGGATAGTTATTATGAGGTTCATCGAAACATGGGTATTGTTGAGACCAATGGGGTTGATTTCGCTTATCTAGATCTGGCAAGACTTGGTGGCAGGATTATTGCTTAGCTAGATAAGCAGGATCGCAACATTGACATAGGAGCAATATATAGTGTTGTTGCTTATAGAGAAGTTTCTCCCTGATACTTAAAGATAGGCCTATCGGAGGCAGTTTGAGCGCCTCCAGCAGGGTTCCATGACAGCCACCCAATACGAGACCAGGTTTATTGATTTGGCTCGCCGTGCTCTTATTATACTCCCCACTGAGAGGGAGAGAGTGAGACAGTTTGTTGATGGACTTATCCAGCTGATTCATCTTTAGATGGCCAGAGAGGCTGGGAGTGAGATATCCTTACAGGAGGCAGCCCATATGGGCCATAGGGTTGAGATGGTATTATCACAGTGGGGTGGTCATAGGGCAGACAAGAGACCTCGTCAGTCAGGTAGATTCAGTGGTGCATTGTGTGGAGGCAGAGATTCGTACGATATGAGTCATCCTCCTAGGCCGTTCCAGTCAGCACTCCAGGTTTCTCATAGTGCTTCAAGTGGCCGTGTTTCTCGCGGGCACTATTCTGATCAGCAGTCCTACAGTGAACCACCAGCTCCTATCAGTGCACCACCGCTTCAGAGTTTCTGAGGTGGTTAGGTCGATAGGTCCAACAGTCTCAGCAGCCGACGACTTGTTACACTTGTGATGATCCGGGTCACATTTCAAGGTTTTGCCCTCGAGCACCGAGTAGCTCACAACATCAGGGTTCTCGTGCTATGGTACAAACACCAGATGTTCCAAAGCTCGTCCAGCCAGCTAGAGGTGGGGGTAGAGGTGCTAATGGTGGAGGTAGAGGTCCTAGAGGTGGAGGCCAGCCATCTGCAGGCCGTCCCAGACAGGTAGATCAGAGTGGTGGGGCCTAGCCCCGATGTTATACTCTTCAGGCTAGGTCCGAGGTAGAGGCTTCATATGCAGTTATTATAGATATGGTTTTGGTTTGCGATAGAGGTGCTTTGGTGTTGTTTGATCCGAGGTCTATGTATTTGTATGTGTCATATTATTTTGCTCTGTACTTGGTCTTGCCTAGTGATGCATTAGATGTTCCTGTTTATGTGTCTACACCAATGGGTGATTCTATTGTGGTCGATCGAGTCCATCCTTCTTGTATTTTGGTGATTGGGGGTCTTGAGACTCGTTTGGATTTGCTGCTTTTAGACATGGTTGACCTCGATATCATATTGGGTATGGACTGGTTATCACCTTACCACGCTATCTTACATTACGATGCCAAGACTGTGACATTAGCTTTACCAGGTATGCCTTATTTAGAGTGGAGCGGGACTCCTGGTAATTTTATCCGTAGCATTATCTCTTATGTGAAGGCTCGGTGTATGGTCAAGAAGGGGTGTTTGGCCTATTTGACATACATTCGTGATTCTATTATTGAGGTCCCTTCTAAGTCTAGTTAAATTTATCAGCACCAGATATTTATACTAAGTCTAGTTAAATTAACCGTCGGAGATAAATTAAGGTGTTCTAATAATTTTATTTTTATCAAATAAAAAAACAAAAAAAGAGGCTATTAGAACCATAATAACTAATGTTACAAACTCTTAGGGTTGCTGACATCCTGTTTCTTTTATTTCCTCGCAATCATCCTCTGCATTCTTGCTGCATCTTAGGGCTTGAATATTATATACTATAGTGATCACTGTGTACAAATTCATAGTCTTTTCCTTTTGCTAAAATTTTCAAAATTCTAGTCATATTTATTTGTCAAATAATTAGGAAGAATCTTGTCTTATTCTTCTATAGTTATACGAATAAATATTAATAATTGCAAGTTAGTAGACCTAGACTTTAAAGGCTGTAAGTATACTTGGTCCAGCATTACAAGGATAGATCTAGCCTTATCCTAAAGAGAATTGATAGGTGATTTTCTAACAATCTCTAGGTAAATGAATACCCAGAAGCAAATGTTATTAACCTATCTATGACCCATCTTGACCATTGCCCCTTGCTTGTCAAGCTCAATAATAGCACACAACTGGCCCTAGCCAAGGCCTTTAGATTCAAATTCATGTGTTGCAGCCACCCAACGTTCCAAGCTCTTATCAGGGACTCCTTTAAAAATCACTCCACCCTAATCCCTTTCTCCACTAAGTTCAAAGAAAATGTCATCTATCGGAACAAACACACTTTCGACAACATATTACACAAAAAAGAGATTAATTGCCAGGATAGCTGGGATCCAAAAATCTCCAAACTACCAAACTAGTTATTTCCTCCAAAACTTAGAAAACACTCTCATTGAGGATCTTGACTCAATCCTGAAAAATGAGGAAGATTTTTGGATGTTGTAAGTCATAATCAATTGGCTCTCTGATATTGATGCTAACATCAGATTCTTCCACATCTCAACACTTAATAGAAGAAGGATAAATAGAATCATCTCCCTCAAAGATGAAGCAGGAAACTAGCAATACGAGCCCTTGGGAATCAAAAAATCAATAGTCAAATTTTTTCAAGAGCTCTACTCCACATCCCACTCTCAGTCACCTATGCACATTACCACACATAGTCCACAAAACCCTACACTATCCAATACCTAGAGAACCACCAATGCCATGATCCTCAGGGATAGTGAAATTAAAAGTTCTATCTTCTCCTTTAAACCCCTTAAAGCTCAAGACCCTGATGGCCTGAACCCCTTCTTTTACCAAAATACTAGATATAATAGGGAAAGATGTCATCCAATTCTGTAAAAATTTCTTATCAACAACAACAATGCACCCTTTGATGAGTGAGACCCTTCTGTGTTTAATCCCAAAATGCCCCCAGGCATCCATGAATAAAAACTTCAGGCCCGTAGCTTTTTTCAGTACTGTCTACAAAACAGTGACTAAAATCTTAGTCAATAGAATTAAACCTTACCTGTCCCATATTATTGGTCCTAGCCAGGCACGCATCCTCTCCAACATAAGAACATCTAATAATGCTATCATAGTCCAAGAATACATTACCCTTTTTGAGAAAATAAGAGGCAAAACACCTCATATGATTCTAAAAATTGACTTGGAGAGGGCTTTGACATAATAGAATGGTTCTACATCAAGGAGACCTTTCAAGTCTTCAACTTTCCCACTGCCACTATTAATCTCATCATGTCTTGTATTAACTCATCCTCTATCCATGTCATTATGAATTAGCTCATCCTCTATCTCTATCATTGTGAACGGGGATCAGGTTAAACCCTTCAACCCCACCAGAGGCATTAGGCAGGGTGACCCTCTATCACCTTACCTCTTCATTCTGTGTATGGAAAGACTTTCAAGGGCTATTGAGAGGAATGTTCAACAAAAGGAGTGGTGCCCTATTAGCATAAGTAGACCTCACCCAAAATTATCCCACTTGTTCTTTGCCTATGATCTAACTTTGTTTTTGCTACAACTAATCAGATAAACTGCACCCCAATCATCACTACTCTCAATTCATTTAATCAGGCTTCAGCGAAAAAGATCAACCTTAGAAAATTCAGAGTCTTTTTCAGTGATAACTACCAACCCCACCAAATAGTGTCCAACTCCAACAACTTTGCCATTCAGGCTACAACTAACTTTGGCAAATACCAGGGTTCCTTATCTTTCACAAAAGGCCCACCAATAGTGATTTCCAATTCATTATACATAGCTTACACACCAAAATGGTTAGGTCAAAATTAAACAGAAATACTATGACTAGGAGGACTATCCTAGCAAAAGCTTCACTTAACAGTATCCCTAATCATGTCATGCAATACATCAAACTCTCCTCCAAGACATCCAAGGAGATTGATAGAATTCAAAGGAACTTCATTTCGGGTACCACCCCAATTAAGAAAAAGATGCATCTTCTCTCCTAGGATACTATCACAAAGACTAAGGCCCATGGAGGCCTAGGAATCCAAAAAAACAGATATGACGAACAAAGCCATTCATTCAGGACTGCCCTAGAGGCTCTACTAGAACCCATCCTCCCTTAGGGAAAAAACTCTTATTGCTAAACACTGTAACTGGAGGCAACCTCTAAAAAAAAGCTAAATCAAGTATTTGGAAATACATTCTTAAAAGGTGGGAAACATGCACTCAAGCCAAAAGATGGGTAGTCCACTCAGCAAACAAAGTCAGCTTCATCAATGATCCTTGGATCCTAAACCACCCCTCGATTAGAACTATGATTGAAGATCCTCTTATACAAGAGGAGTTCTATAAAACAGTAGCATAAGTCAATAACAATGAGACTTAAGACACTTCTTTCATCTCCCCAAATATTCCCGCCAGTATTAGAAACATCATCCTAAACACATTCATACCATTCAATCATGTAAAGGAGGATAGAATGATTTGGAGAATCACCACCAGTAACATCTTCACTACAAAGTGCCTATTCCCTTCTGACCAACCTTATCCAACCAGACTCAACAAATACATGTAACAACTACTCGTGGATCTAGAAACTAAGAGTACCAAACAAGATCAAATCCTTCACTTGGATCCTCTTTTATGAAAGGCTCCCTACTGGAGATTTCCTCCACCATATTGGGATACATCTGAACCCAATGTACTACTTCTGTAACAAGGCAATAGCGACATCTCCCACCATCTTATTTGAATGCCCCAACACAAAAATATTCTAAGGAAATCTAGTCCCAAAAAGTACCAGTACAGCTCAAAATTAGAACATCTCTTTCACAAGCTAGGATTGGCCTACCACATGGGCCTATCTTAAAAAGAAACCTTTTGATAATGTCATCAATTGGGAAGACCTTCTCCCTTTTTGCTTCTGGCAGATTTGGATCACCAGGAACAATAACCTATTCAACAAAAAGAAGGACATGATCAATGCAAAAGAGGATTAGGAAAAAGCAATTGAATATATGACCATATCGGTGGACACAATACCCATAAAAGAGAAAACTATTTGGGTCAAATGGACACCCCCCCTAAGAAACACCTATAAACATAACATGATGGGGCTGCAGTTAGGAACACGAAAAGGGAGGAACAGAAGGGGTCTTTAAAGATACAAGTAGAAACTGGGTGCTGGGCTTCATGAGAAGCATGCAACACACTACCAACACACAAGCAGAGCTCCTGCAGTGCTGAGAGTATTGCAAATTGCTGAAGAAAGACGGCTAACACCTCTAGAAGTACTCTATTGAGGTAATAAGAATGCTCAACAATGGACATCGTATTTTTGACTCAATTATCTTTGAAATTCAACAATGGACTCAACATAGACAAGAGGGGTTGCTCTGATGGTAAGCAACCCCCACTTCCAACCGAGAGGTTGTAAGTTCGAGTCTCCCCAAGAGCAAGGTGGAAAGTTCTTGGAGGGAAGGATGTCGGGCGTCTATTTGGAAACATCCTCTCTACCCAAGGGTAGGGGTAAGGTCTGCGTACACACTACCCTCCCCAGACCCCACTAAGTGAGATTATACTGGGTTGTTGTTGTTGTTGTTGTATTTTTGAAAGCATGTCAATCGTCCAAAGGCTAGGAAACATGGTGGGGAAACACAGGTACATGGAGATAAACAAAGTTGCTGACCTACTGGCAAAAGAGGGTGCCAAGAAGGATTTTTTGGATAAACTTTTTGTAACAACAATTCCTCCGGTATTTTGCTATATATGCTTTTTGGACAGACATCGCAGAAATTGCTTTCTCAAGACAAATTTGGATTGTAATATTGCTACTAATGCTCATAGCAAGAGGGAACTAGTATACCCTTCACTAAATAATGCTACTGTTTTATACTCTAATGGGTAGTGTTTTTAATTAATGTTTGAAATGCACCCTTTTACTAAAAAAAATAAGGCGTAATGGATTCTGGGCCACTTAAACTTATATTTTATTTTAAAATCGATGCATGAACTTTTGATTCTTTCATTTTAACACCTCAATTCAACCGGTTACTTATAAGTCAACACCTCTGATCGATGACTATGCTAATGTGGCAATAACATAGTTGACGCGATCAAAATATGTACTAATCACGCACAAAAAAGCATCACTCGAATTACTGTATTTAAAAATATTAAATCTGAATAAGAAAAAGAAAAAAAAAACAAAAATATCCTAAATCCTAAATCATCCCTCCTATAACTCCTTCTGTTATCTTCTTCCTTACAACCACCACCCCCATCTTGCTCCTCATTTCTCTTCATTCCAACTTTGAACATTACCTTGGCCAGTCTTTATTTCTCCACAAACTAATCATTTTGGTTGGTCTATATAATTTCTTTAGTTGACGACAAAGGTATGGTGGTGACAAAATTTCTGGCGATCTTCTGGCCGGTTAAGCATACGAAATTACTAAAAACTTTCAGGGGTGGGAAGTAATAGGTTTTCAAGGAGGTCTGTTAGTTTGATTTTGACGAGAATAGTTGAGATGTCGGTTTTTTCGATGAAAATCTTGTCAGAATAGTTTTGATATTTTTTTAGAAGATTTGATGGCTTGTTTGGACTAATTTCTAGACTGAGGTTTGGCTAAGGTATGTATTAGAGTATGAACTGACCATATTTGAATTTTTACTATAGGAAATAATGGCTCGGCAAGGGAAGGTTTTGGTAGAGCTATGGCGCAGAAGAAAGGAAAGAGAATAAAAATTAAAATTTAGTAAATTAGTTTTACAAAGGATGGGGCCCCAATATTACAAATGTCAAATAATAAATGGGCTTAGTATCTAACATAGTATTCATGTCAGGTAATTGAGATACACGCTCTAAGGAAGGAGTTTATTATAAGTATTTTTATCGAGTTGAAGTGCTAAAATGGAAAAATTAAAAGTTCATTTGTCGGCTTTAAAAGCTGGTGCATGTTTAAGTGACCCAGAAGCCATTAAGCCAAAAACAAAGGCCACAAAAACCATAACTTTAAAATTTTTAATCCTTGAAAATAGTCTTACCAATATTGACTAACCATTATTACACATAAAAGGAATTTTTTTTGTCACATACAATTTATATTAGTTTTATAAAATAATTTTTTATCTCATAGTTTGTGGACTTAGGATTCTATAAACTCAAAAATGTAAGATTGAAATCTATAAATTTATAAGATAAAGAAAAACTTTGTATAATTAATGTCAATTGTACGAGATACAAAATAAGATTTCTTCACGTAAAACGCCATTTGACGCTGCTAGGACATGATGAGACTAGAAGGAAAATTTGTGCCTCACAGTTTTAGCTTCATAGTTTCTCTCAAACCGTGTCACGATAATATTTATTCCCAGATTAAGTTAACGCTACCAGCATAACCGGATAGTTAGCTAGATTATTAAGTATACTTAATTATTATTTTAGATTATGTATAAAACAAAAGAAATTTTAACTATGGTTAAGCACTCATAATTTTAGTTAAATTAAGAGATAATTATTATTTTTTACTGTTTGGTATAAACATTCAATACGAATAAGTTTTTACCTACTCGAACAAAGTAAGTATAACATAATATGAATAATTAATTCCAAAAATAACTTAACCATGATAACTGATAAGGAATAGAGAAACACATATATTAAGGCCCCGTTTGGCCATGAGTTTTGCCAAAATAAATTTGAAATTTATTTTCAAAACTCATGTTTGGCCATAAACTTTGCCCATATTTTGGCAAAATTTCAAATCCCAAAATCATCCCAATCGATGATTTTAGGCCAAAGTTTTAAAACTTGGGAATTATATATATATATATATATATATATATATATATATATATATATATATATATATATATATAATAAAATTAGGAAATATATTTTGAAAACATATGTTCGAACATATTTTCATCTTCAAACCAAAATTCACCCAATTAAATTTTTCGAAACAAATTTAAAATTTATGGCCAAACGCTAGCTAAAAAGTTTGACTATACTGCATTTGGATAACATTAATCACTTTGACAAATTAAGTTTGTTTAATTTTTTTGATATTTAATTTATTATTATTATTTTCTTATAAGTTCACTCTTAATTTTCTAAGTCATAAAGTATTAATAAAGTGAGATATTTAACAGAAAGAGATAAATACATTTTAAATAAGTGCTCGTATTAATAAGGTTATTCAAAGAATTTCATTAACAAGTGAAACAAGAGTGTTAAAAGACAGTTAATATGAATTTGTTTGCACATTGAACTTTCTTACTTTGTCATAACTAAATATTATACAATTTTAAAATTATAGAATCATTTATCTATATAAACCTACGACCAAAAAGCAAGCGAGGGATTTACATTATAAAAGATTTACAATTTCAGATGTGATTTTTTAGAAGTTGTAACTTCCAAAACTTTATTTGATATTCCAAAAATAAATAAAATATATTTAAAATTGGTATATAATTTACAAAGAAAAGAAGTAAAACTTAAAAAGGCAAGAAAAAGAAAATGATTCGAAGTGGGTGGGAATATCGAGGAGATATCTCGCGGGAAGCACCGCCTACATGATACATTAAAAACCCAATAATTTATCACTTTATTTTCCATTTTCTTTTTTCTTTTTTGCACCATTGCAGATCTCGCCTCTCCGTACACGGATTTTCTCTCTCTTTTCTTCTCTTTCCTTTTATATTTATAATAAAATAATAAACTATGTTTCCTTTTATATTTATAATAAAATAATAAAATATTGTACATTTGATATGATATTTTTCTCTGTCCTCTGTATTAAAACTCATACAACCCCCCTCTTTGTTACCTTCTTTACTCTCTTAAAACTGACCGTTTCTTCTCTCTCTCTATATATACATTTTCCCCCTTTATTTCTTCTCTGTTCCTTTATTTGAATCCTCTTCGTCAAACTAACCAATACTCTTTCGTACAGCTCGTCAGGTAAACATCTCTCTATCTCTCTACTTCCTGTAGATTAGTTACGTTTTGCTTATGATTTTGCGAGTTCACACCCTTTTTTGTCTTGGAAAAAATTGCTTTGCGTGTAGTTTGTTTAATTTATAGCACAGTAAACACTATTAAACAGCTCGATGTTTTGGTTCTATTATGTGTAGATCTGTGAAAGAAATTAGGAAGTCTTCGATTTTTTGACTCTTAATGCATATATGCAATCTATAGGCGAAGTGTTTGTCTCCAGTGAAGTTGTATTGAGCTGGAAATCTACGTGTTTGTCGTTCAAAGAAGCTTAGTTTCTACAAATTTCTGACATGATTTGAAGGTGATTTTTCAGATCCACGTTTCCCTATATTTTTATTCTATTTCCGGTGATTTCTCAGTTGTTTCAACGCAGAGTTAAATCACCGGTTGTTATCGGTCTTACGATTTCTGTGAAAACTGATTTTTCGACTCTAATATAACTGTACAGTAAAAAAAGTACGACCCAGTACAATACTTCAGTGGTGTCTGAGGAGGGTAGTGTGTACGCAGCCTTACCCCTACCCTGGGGTAGAGAGGCTGTTTCCAAATAGACCCCCGGCATAAATCCCCAGAATTTGCTCCTGGGGAGACTCGAACTCACAACCTCTCGGTTGTAAGTGAGGATTGGTTACCATCAGACCAAGCACCTCTTGTCATAACTGTACAGTAGTATTTGGTAAATATTTAAAATTCATATGAAGCTGGTAATTTACGCGGTTTTGTAGGTTGATTTGCCCATTGTATAAATTTGTCGCATGATTCATAAGTTTTAATATTTTTTTAAAAAATTTGTGGATCCACGATTCCCTAAATTTCTGTTTTTAATTTTCCGGCCCTCTCTGGTTGTCTCAACGGAAAAGGTCAAAATCGCCGCCTTACGTTTTGTTTTGTGTGGAAGATTTGACCAGATCTATTAAATTTTCAACTTAATTATACAAGGAATTTAATTTGTATTAGTTTTATTTCCTTTATGTCACTGTTATATTCGGATTTCTGAGATAAAATCTTCATTTGTCTTGCAGATTTCGTTTAAATAAATTGTCTGGAAAAAAATGAATCACTGTGCTATTCGACAAAGTAATTTTGCCGCTTGTGAAGAGATGATGATGCGCTCCTACTCCTCAATTTCCGATAAGAAGGACGCCGTTATTTGCCCTAAGCCCCGCCGTCTCGGCGGCGGCCCTATGAGACCTCTCAGATGGCATCAGCAAGACTTCTGTGATTCAAGATCTGGAGCTGATTTATTGGATATCATCCTCACAAAGGCAGGTTTATCACTTTAATTTGTTCTTTACTCTTTTTTTTTGGGTTATAGTAATTCTAGTATGTGTATGTGGAATCCATTGATTTGAAAAGCGAAAATTAAATATTAAATAAAATGAAAAGGAGCGTATTGTGGACCTATGGAAAAGGGTTATATGTCCAAGTCCAAGTGTGTGGGCACCATGTTCTTGTCGGTGCTAGTTGTCGAATGTGAATCTCATGTTATGCTTTTCATCGAGTGGCTTTGAAGCAATGGACATGTCATGATTTATTCACTTTCTGTTTTTTGTCTTCCTCCATTTAGAATCAGTAAAAATCAAATTGAGTTTAGACTAATTATATAATATGTTTATGGTACTTTAACTTTTTTGCCTTTTTATGCATAGTCCAGGACTATGGAGTTACATGGTTAGTGCGAATTGATATAATCGACCTTAGTTGGTTTGGGATTGGGGTGCGGTTATATATGCACAGTCTGTGTTAAAAGTTCTTTAGATTCATCCGCTGAGTTTTGGTGTTGAAAATTTTACAGGGTGGTGGAGTTGATCAACCAGCAGCACAAGTAGCCTCGTCGCCTCCATTTTTTTGTGGGTCGCCGCCGAGCAGAGTATCTAACCCTTTAATTCAAGATGCACGATTTGGGGATGAAAAGGTCACCCCAGTTTCGCCACGAGCAATACCAATTCCCTCCGGATCGGCTTCGTCCCCATCGTCTTCCGCCAGGAAAGGCGGATGTGTGAGCAGGGCGAATTTTGGCCACAATCCGGCTGTGAGAGTTGAGGGTTTCGATTGCCTTGACAGGGATCGTCGTAATTGCAGCATCCCTGCTTTGGCTTAAGAAACAACCTTAATACCAGTCCAATACTGAGAAAAGTACATAGAAGAATTTGAAGTTACACGAACGAGTCATCAGCTTTTTTTTTATAACTAGCGGCAGCAGAAGAGTTTGAAGATTTTCGTCGACTGAGAAACTGAAGAAAGATCCTTTTGGCTAGTGTAAATATGTCCAAAGGGTCTATGTAAGTAAATTGTAATATAGTGTCTTTGTCTCTAAGTAAATAAGAGTCGTTATTAACAAAGTAATTAGAGGCGAAGTAGGCGTAATTTAATGAGTTTTTTAGGTGGGGTGGTCCTGACCCTGTTGTAATGATGCAAGTATGTGATGGGGTCGTGAATGTCAATATGGGGGCCGTAATCGGAGAGATTTTGTAAAGAGAAGGAGAAGTTAGGCGTGGAGTGGAATCAATTCACTTTGTAAATGTAAGATACATAAAAATCGTTTACGGCTCTGATTCTTGCGTTCCATCATTGCGTGTGGTGAATCTGTATCCATCACTTTCCTCTCGTTGCAATTCAATATTGCGGTATGACTATGATGCTTTGCTTGTTTGGCACGCTCAAGGCGTATCCCTCAATTTCACAGTCCACCCTCAACTGATATGGAGTATCACTTTTCCTTTTACATCCTTTCCTTCCTGAATTGGAAATATCAGTTTTTTTTTAAAGGGACCAATTATACTAGCAAACTAAACCGATAATATAGTTGTATTAAAGGGGGAATTTGCATCCCCGGTAGAATCCGAAAATGTGCTATAGTATTTAGGCTATCACTATTACGACAAGAGGGGTTGTTCTGATGGTAAGTAATTTCCACTTTCAACCGAGAGGTTATGAGTTTGAGTCTCCCCAAGAGCAAGGTGGGAAGTTCTTGGAGGGAAGGATGCCGGGGGTCTATTTAGAAACAGCCTCTGTACCCAAGGGTAGAGGTAAGGTCTGCATACATAAACAGCCTCTTTACCCAAGGGTAAAGGTAAGGTCTGCATATATACTACCCTTCCCAGACCCCACTAAGTGGGATTATACTGGGTTGTTGTTGTTGGTATCACTATTACATTTCAAAATAGTTCTAGGAACAGTAGTTAATAACTTAATGTTACAAAATCTAAGTACTGTGAAAAAGCTAATCTGACTCACGTCACTAAGGAGATTCCTTAGTTAAACCAAGTCTCCGGCTGTTCAGCTTGCGTCCGAGTCCACTTTTTTTAAATCTTAGAGCATCTCCAACTCTTGCATTATTTTTTACACAAAATAATAATAATTTTTTTATATTTTTCTCTCTTCTATATTATATTATTTTCTTTTATTCAAATTTATTTTTGTTTTATAAAATAAATTCTTTCTTTTTTCTTTTTTACATATTCATCCCATATAATTCATATTCATTTTTTATATAACCATTTAATATAAAATTATTTTATACCATAAAGTTTTTAAATAAATATAAATTGTAAGCAAATATTATAGATTATACATATTGATAGATAATTCAAATAAATATGAAATCATTGATAAGATATAATTAAATAAATATTATATTATGGTAAATTTTGTTTAATTTTTATATAAATACTCAACTTTCAGGATTAATATATTGCTCCCATAAATGCACTATTAATGCATTAGAAAGTGTAAAATGAGCATCTTTTGTACTTAATTGTTTTTGTTGTCGTTCTATCAACATATTATATTTTAAATTTGCACTTTTTATTTAGTTTATGATTATATATTTTTATGCAATTAAAACTTATAATAAAATTAACTTACAATTTTATATAAAAATAATATATACGAAAATTAATTTATAAAAATTATAGACCAAAATTAAAATATAGAATTAATATTATAAAGATAATACATAAAAAGTATAAGTAATTACAAAATTTATAACATATTAAATTAAAAATGTTATAAAATAAAAGATAATAATAAAATATTGATAAACAATAATGTTGATGTATAATGTTACTAAAATGATATAAGAAATGATATTGGATTGAAGTACCAAAATACATCTTACATTAAAATAGTGTTTGGCATAAAAAATGATGTTTCGTTGAAGATAGTCTTAATATGGATAAAATCGGCTAATGAGATGATACAGATGTTCATCGTTGAAAAAGAGCTCAGATCACTACCTAAGGCCCTTATACACTCAGAAATCTGGGAAGTAGAGTTAGAGAGAAACTAAGATGTTCTCCCGTGATTTAAATCTTTGAAAGTAGTAAAAATTAAATAATTGAAGAGGGAAACAAGAGCATTGTGCTGGATGAGAGCAATATCAAGATTTTGGGTACCGTAAACGCATAAGAGTGGGGGAGGTTAAAGGGGTTATCCACAGAATAAGCAGGGGTAGAGCAATCGGTCTAGACGAGATCTCTGTAGAATTTTAAAAGAGCAAGGATAAGGCAAGCTTGGAATGGATCTCTAGGCTATTTAACATTATTATTAGGATGAAGAAGATGCCTGAAAAATGGAGGTGGAGTATGTTCGTTTAGTTGTACAAGAACAAGGAAAATATCCAAAACTACAATAATTATAGGGGTATCAAATTTGCCGAGCGATACAATGAAAGTTTGGGGGAGGGTGATAGAAGTGAGGATAAGGTGGAACATACCTATTTCCAAAAACCAGTTTGGTTTCATGCTGGGACAGTCAGCTACTAAAGCCATTGACTTTGTGAAGAGATTAGTGGAGCAGAATAGGGCGATGAAGAAGGACTTGCATGTGATATTTATTGACCTAGAGAAAACTTATTACAAAGTCCCGAGAGAGGTTCTAGAGATATTTATTCGAGTGATCCAGGATAAAATATGATGGAGCTAACACACGGTAAGGACAACAAGAGTTGACTCTGAATACTTTCCGATTGAGATGGTTCCATTTTTGTTTTCGTTGGCAATGAACATATTGACGTGATACATTCAAGTGGAGGTGTCTTGGTGCATGTTATTTGCAGATGACATAATTCTGATTGATTAGCCGTACGGTGGTGTTAACGAGAGGCTGGAGGTCTGGAGACATACCCTTGAGTCTAAAAGTTTCAAGTTGAGTACGACCAAGGCAAAATACTTGGAGTGCAAGTTCATCGGTGTTCCCTAGGAAGTAGACTAGGATTTGAGGCTTGGAGACGCAAGTCATTCCCAAGAGAGAAAGTTTTTTAAGTACCTTGAGTCTGTGATTTTGTATGATGGGAGATTGATGAGGAGATCACATATCGTATTAAAGCTGGGTGGCGAAGTAGAGACTCACTTTCGTTGTCTTGTTTGATAAGAATGTGCCATTAAGACTTAAAGGTAAGTTCTACAAGATAGTGGTTAGACCGACTATGTTGTATCGGACATAGTGCTAGCTAGTTAAGAAATAACCATGTATCACAGATGAAACTAGCAGAAATGAGGATGTTGAGATGGATGTGTCGGCACTCAAGGATGGATAAAATTAGGAATGAAGTTATTCGGGACAAGGTGGGTATGACTCCTGTGGAGGAAAAGATGCGAGAGGCGAGACTGAGATGGTTCAGGCATGTTAAGAGGAGAAGTACAGATGCGCTGGTCAAGATGTGTGAGACGTTAGCCTTGGAGGGTAAGAGGAAGGGTAGATGTAGACCAAAGAAGTCTTGCGGAGAGGTAATCAGGCGGGACATGGCGTAGCTTAAGCTAATCGCGGACATGACCCTTTATAGGAGGGTGTGGAGGTCAAGAACTAGAGTAGAAGGTTAGTAAGTAGTTGAGCATTTCCCTTTGTTTTCCTTAGTTCAATAGTATTAGTGTTAGTATGGTATCCCTTTTAACCTTAGTTTGCTATTTCCATATATCTTGTACTGTTATTATTGACCATCAGTATCCCCTTAGTTTGCTATCACTATTATCTTGCATTGCTATTACTTGCTATCAGTACTTTTTTTATCTTTTCCTTTACTATCTCGAACTTAGTTTTCTAAGTATTATGTATTGCTATTATTTGCTATCGGTACTACTTTCATTTTTTTTTAATCGAAGGTCTTCCAGAAATAATTTCTTTGTCCTCATATATTCTATCGTTCCTAGATTCCACTTATGGGATATTGGTTGGTGGTTGTTGTTGTTATAAAAATTATATACACGTCCCATTGAGTCCCACACAACCAAGAACTCTTCCAACAGTTCTACATGTAATGCTTAGGCCAGGATAGCTATCAGTTAGTATTCTGTATAATTACTCTACTGTTATCTCTATCTCAATCTCTATCCAAGATGTCAATGTATAATATACGCGGTTGTGTGCACAAGATTGTCAAGGAAATAATATACCTCAGTGAGGCCCTTCGTTTAAACTTTTCTGTGTATCTTTGCGTTCCAATAATAGTAATAGAGTTCAAGCATCTTAATACATTACAAAGCAGAAGATGTCATGTAAATTGAAATGAATTGAGTGGAGTAGTTATCCAAGCGTGTTGTAGCATTTGGAGAAAGTTTTGGTTTAAGATGGATGAAATAAGACTAAGAGTTCGTTTGGATTGGTATATTTTAAGCGATTATTAACTCAAAAAAGCATACTAAGTTAGGAATTCTAACTTTTGGCTTGTTTTTGTCATTTTATCTTAAAAACAAATGCTTAAAAACACTTTGAACTCTATCCAAACACGACAAAATGCTTAAAAGTTATTTTAGCTTAAAAACACTTAAAATAAGTCAATCCAAACAGGCCCTAGACCGCAAAAGTTGATCTTCACTAATCTTGATGTAAAATTATATGCCAGCTTCATCTGTGTTTGGGCAGGATCAAATTTTTATTTACAATTGTTTCCACTTAATTTAAGAACCTCTAAACATATGAGTACCATTGCTCTGAGTATTTTTCTTTTATCTTTATATATAGAATAATTTTGTCCTGCTCCAAATAAATTGCCTCAACTAATATGTTGACACTGTCATACAAGGGTAACTGTATTTATCTTTAGGGCAGTTGTGCACTATCAATTTGACTATTCATTTAATGTATAAAGAATTTGGCAGTTCCAACACTCTGAGGACAGCAGCAGCATTATAGATGGATTTTTCAAGTCAAATCACTAACTCCGGTCTATTTTAAATGTTATTTAAGGTTTTCACATACCATTAAAAAAAATAATTCTATAACGCTGGTTCTAAGGTTTATTTAACTGAACTACTCTTTAAATTTCCTCAAATTTTCCTTTATTTCTATTCTTACTGTTCAAATCATTTATTGGAGTATTGATAGATATGAAAACAATAATTGCTGTGGTTTTCTAAAACAACACTTATTTTAGACCAAATTTAAGCTAAAACAATATTTAAGATAGACGGAAGTACTATTACTTATATAGATATCAAGACTTCCACTGTTTCTTTGTGATCATTAATGATGAGTTCTATTCAATCATACACGGTATAATTGACTAAACAATTGGTATTCCTATTTCTTTAGCCTCTATATTCCTCTAGCTTGGAAAGAGGAGCTCTTTCCTGATACCAAGATGATTTTTTGTTTGATTATATGATATTCGGAATGTATTGACCTAGTTAATTTGAATTAATATCGTGGACAACTTGTTAACTAAGGGAAGCACTCTCTCAAAGATTTTTCCATTCTAGAACCCAAATTCGAAATCTTTGCACGCACCTCTTGTGGTGATACCATGATGGTTTTATACTTGTCCATAATGGAGTCGATATATAACTGGCCCTCTATAATGATCAGTCAGTCGTTTTGAGAGTATTAGTCTCCATATCTTATTTATTGCTTTCTCTGTACTGTGTTATGCTTATGTAATTTGTTAGGAGAATTTATTTTTTGTTTTGGAGTAAAATTGAGACACTTAGTTCTTAAAATGAAAGCTTAAGTTCTAGGAATTTCACATTAGTTGGAATTGTATGAAGACGGCTCCAGAATAGAGTTTCATCAGTTCTGTTAGTTCCGCTGGATATTTTTGTACTTAAGAGAGCATCAAGATTGTGATTTGGAGGTCCGTAGCTGCATTAGGCTTGAAATGGTTAAAGTTAAATTTTTGGGAAGTTTGACCGGGAGTGGAGTTTTTTATATCGAGGTCTGATTCTAATTCCAAATGTTAAAGTTGTTGGAAACACGTTCTGAAAGCATTATACTAAAACGTGTGTTCATATGTGTAGGTTTTGATGAATGACAAACAAGCGCAAATTGACATATGACGAAGTTCAAGCACAAGTGCACAATTGATATATAACAAGATTCAAGCACAAGACCAAGTTTTATAGTTTTACATGGGTCGTTCTTAACTGTGATCTTGATCCGACAACTTGACTCATGACATGGCTTCTCTCGTAAAATTATTTTTACAAAATCATGCATATTTAATTTAATGCTAAATGATTTTAAATCATGCATATTTACTTTAGTCAAAATGATTTTTAAACATGCCTCTAAAATCTGGACTAAGATAATCGATTATGTACTTATGATAATCGATTATGTTAAGCCAAGACTGCATGACAATCGATTGTGAACTAATGACAATCGATTGTGTTAAGGCAGTGAGCATCAGGTTTTTCAAACCTGCATGACAATCGATTGTGAACCTTATGACAATCGATTGTGATGAGGCAGTGTCCATCAAAGTTTTTCAACGCTCAAAATAATCGATTGTGAAGTTAATGACAATCGATTGTGAAGAGACAGTGTCCATCAGATTTTTCAAAGTCACAAAATAATTGATTGTCATATGACAATCGATTGCGTTGAGACAGTGTCTTCCAGACTTTTTCAAAGTTATTAAATAATCGATTGTGAGTATATAACAATCGATTGTCACGAGGCAGTGTCTAAATTGATTTTTCAAGACTGATATATAATCGATTGTTAACTTAGTATAATCGATTGTATAACTAACCGTTGCCAAAATATTTTCAAATACCGTCAGGTAATCGATTGTTGATTTTGTACAATCAATTGTTGAAATTAAAATCTGGAAAAGATTTTTTGAACGTTGCTGAATAATCGATTGTTGATTTTGTACAATCGATTGTTGAAATTAAAATCTGAAAAGGATTTTTTGAACGTTGCTGAATAATCGATTATTGATTTTGTATAATCGATTATTTTTCGTAAAATCTGGAAATGATTTTTTGAACGTTGCCAATAATCGATTGTTAATCTTAGATAATCGATTGTGAGCGTAAAATCTGGGATTGATTTTTGGAAGGATTGGCAAACAATCGATTGTGGCTTCTTGGCAATCGATTGTCACAGAGTAAAACCAGCAGTTCTTAATTGGCAATTAGGCAACGGTAATGCCAAGTTTTTCAACTATAAATACAGCTTAAATTCAGTCTTTTGAGTATACAATAACACACAACAACTGATCATTCAATTGCTAAAGCTTGCATACTCTATTGCTTATTATTTTATATTCATTACATAAGTTTTTGAGAGCCAAAATATTGTTCAAAGTTGATGTGATCTTGAGCGTATTCTTTTACTCATCTCTACTCATTAAGGAGTGTCTTGTTTGAGTGCTTAGTGTATTGTACACTTGAAGAGAATTGTTATTCTCTTGTTGTAAGAAGGAACTTGTGTTTCCTTGGTTGAACTCTTGGAGTGTTGTATCTCCGAGCAAAGGTAGTTGAGGCTTGTGTCCTCAAGTTGTGAAGGAACTTGTGTTTCCTTGGTTGAAGTCTGGAGTGTTGTATCTCCGAGCAAAGGTGTTGAGGCTTGTGTCCTCAAGTTGTAAAGGTTTGTTAAGCATCCGGAAGCTTGACAAGTTAGTGGAAATCTCGAGAGAGTCTCTCGGGGACTGGACTAGCCACGGGTTGTGGTGAACCAGAATACTTCGGTGTGTTCTTTCTTATTTATCGCACTTATTTATTTCCTGCAAATTTAATTTTTATTATAACGCTATTCACCCCCCTCTAGCGTTAAGCGTATTATCTAACAATTGGTATCAGAGCCCAACTCTCTGAAGACTTAACAGTTTGAGAGAAACTTCCATGGCTTCTACTCGTGACTCTTTTGCAGGAATAGAGGAAGGACAGTGCTCCACCCGACCACCACTATTCAATGGTACAAACTATACGTACTTGAAGGAGAGGATGAAAATCTTCGTTCAAGCAAACAATTTTCATCTTTGGAAGGTGATAACAAAGGGAAATCAAATTCCAACCACAAAGGTTGAAAACGAATGGGTTCCCAAGTCCGAAGAAGAATATGACGCGGATGATGTCAGAAAGGTGCAAAATAATGCTAAAGCAATTAATTTATTATATTGTGCTGTAAATGCTGACGATTACAGGAAAATATCGTGTTGCACAACGGCGAAGGAAATGTGGGACAAGCTGGAAATTACGTACGAAGGTACGGACCAGGTAAGGGAAGCCAAAATTGATTTCCTAACCCATGCTTATGAATTATTTCACATGAAGGAAGGTGAAAAGGTAGATGAAATGTTTGAACGATTTTCAATAATCGTAAATGACCTACATGCTCTCAAGAAGACTTTCACGGAAAGGGAACTTGTCCGAAAAATCCTTAGAAGTCTCACTCCGGCATGGCGATCAAAGGCCGACGCGATTCAAGAGTCCATTAGCGTCTCAAATGTTACCATCGACGCATTAAGAGGTAATCTTAAGACTTATGAATCTACTATACTTAACCCTCTTGTTGATGATCAAAGGAGGCAAAGAATCGCTCTAAAGGCAAGCACAAGCCAATCGCAAGCTGATGAGGACGGAGACAACGAGTTTGGACTCGTTATCAAAAGATTTCAAAAGTTCATGCGAAAAGAGTATGAACGAAAGGGCAAAAAGCAAGGAGAACAAATAAAGTGCTATGAATGCGGAGAAACCGGGCACATCAAATCAAATTGCCCAAACATCAAAAAGGAAAAGAAACCTTTCAAAAAGCAACGTGCATATATATCTTGGGGAGGAGACTCCGGAGATGAGTCAAGCGAAGGAGAAGAAGAGGAAAGCGCAAAACTTTGTCTTATGGCACAAGAAGACAAGCAAGATGAGGTATGTCAAATCTCTTCTAAAAATTTCTTTTCCCTTGAAGAAATGCAAAATGCTTTTGATGAGTTATATAGTGAATTTATTAAAGCTTCAAAAACTGTTAAATGCATAAAGGAAAATGCTTCTTCAAAAGAAAAAGATTTTCAAAAACAACTCTCATTGAAAGAAAAGGATTTGGAAAAACTGGTTTTAGAAAATGAGAAGTTGAAAGAGGAAAACAAGTTTTTCGGAAAAAGAAGCGCCGACAAGCCCGAAAGCTCTATTAGAAATTTTACTTCTTGGATGCATCTCAAAAATGAAGTAGAAAGGCTTAAGGGCACCTTAGATAAGTTTAATTCTTCTCACAAAAATTTGAATGAGGTCCTTGTTAGTTTGAAGTCAACCAAGCATGGCATAGGTTTTAAGAATGAGCCTCAAGAAAAGGTTGAAGCCAAACCCCAACCACCTAAGGCTCAACCTAGGATTAATAAAACAAATGCTCATCCTAGAAATAACAACCCTAGAACCAATATGCATGCTAGACCAAAGGTTGAACACTTTAGAAGACCTAGAAATGACTTACCACCTAGAAATAACTACTCTAGAAATGATGCATATTCTAGGCCACACACTAGAAGGAAGTTTGAACCTTTTAGAACACCTAGAAATGGCCCTCAACCTAGAAACAATTATTCTAGAAATGCTGCTCATAATACTAGGAATGACTTTCATGAAATGCGCAATAGCCATAGTGTCGAAAATAGAGTGAACAATTTTCGTCCGTCTAATTACTATGAACCTAGAAGGATGCATAATCCCAACGTGACTTGTAATTATTGTAGACGAATTGGTCATATTGCTCCTGCATGTTTTACACGACATAGACATATCACTCAATCACATCATTATGAAATGCCTAACCCTCAAGGACCCAAAATGGCATGGGTACCTAAAACGCATTAATTTGTTTTGTAGGTGTGTTTGAAGGGATCAAGTGCACTATGGTACCTTGATAGTGGATGCTCCAAGCACATGACGGGAGACGAATCCAAATTCCTTCAACTAGAACACAAAGAAGGAGGAAGTGTTATCTTTGGTGACAACAATAAAGGAAAGATTATCGGCATCGGATCGGTCGGTAAGGATGAAAATTCTTCTATTAAGCATATATTACTTGTTAAAGGTTTAAAGCATAATTTCTTGAGCATAAGTCAATTATGTGACAAGGGAAATCTTGCCTTATTTGATTCGGATGAATGCTTAGTATTTAGACGTAGTGATTTCAAAATTATCCTTCGTGGTTTTAGAGTGGATAATATTTATATGGTTGATCTTGCTAATTCCTCACCTGAATATGTGGATTGCCTTATGAGCAAAGAGGATGATACTTGGCTATGGCATCGTAGAGTAGCACATATAAACATGCATCTTTTGAACAAATTGATTTCACAAAACTTAGTTATTGGTCTTCCCAATTTGAGATTTGAAAACGACTCTATTTGTGATTCTTGTCAAAAAGGGAAGCAAACAAAAGCATCTTTCAAATCGAAAAATATTGTTTCAACTACTAGACCATTGCAATTGCTTCACATGGATTTATTTGGACCATCTCGCATTGAAAGTCTAGGAAGAAATCGTTATGCTTTTGTGATTGTTGATGATTATTTTAGATTCACTTGGACTTTATTTCTTGCCCATAAAAGTGATGCTTTTCAGAATTTTAAATATTTCCTTAAACGTGTTCAAAACGAAAAGGAAACAACCGTCACTTCAATTAGAAGTGATCATGGGGGAGAGTTTGATCACAATCTCTTTGCGGACTTTTGTGACGAACTCGGTATCGAGCATACCTTTTCCGCTCCACGAACACCACAACAAAATGGGGTGGTGGAAAGGAAAAATAGGTGTCTCGAAGAGATGGCTAGAACCATGCTCGAAGAGGCTAAGATTCCCAAACATTTTTGGGCGGATGCCGTGAGTACCGCATGCTACATCTTAAATAGAGTAGTTATAAGGCCAATACTCATGAAGACCCCTTATGAACTCTACAAGGGAAGGAAACCAAATATCTACCATCTTAGAGTATTCGGTTGTAAAGTTTTTATTCATAACAATGGAAAAGATCAATTGGGAAAATTTGATGCAAAGTCCGATGAGAGAATTTTCATTGTTTATTCTTCACGTAGCAAAGCATATAGGGTTTTTAATAAAAGAACCAAAACTGTGGAGGAATCCCCTCATGTTGTATTTTCCGAAAATAATGCTCGCTTGGCGAGAAAGGATTCCGGTTTTGATCTTGCAGGTATCTTAGATAGTTTGAAAGACAAAATACAAGAGGAAACGCCTAAGGAAAATCAAGACGAATTTTTGAAACAACCAACGGAGGAAGCGCCACAATTGGAGAAAGAACCGAAAATGCCTAACGAATGGAGGACAACCAAAGATCACCCTCTCGAACAGGTAATTGGCGACGTCGGAGAAAAGGTAAGTACCCGAAACTCCCTTAAGAACACCTTAGGACATACTGCTTTTGTGTCTCAAATTGAACCAACAACCATCTCCGAAGCAATTGGGGATGCATTTTGGACCTTGGCAATGCAAGAGGAGCTTAACCAATTCAAACGGAATGACGTTTGGGATTTGGTGCCAAGACCCGAAAATCATACCATAATTGGTACGAAATGGGTTTTTCGAAACAAACTAGATGAAAATGGTGTAATCACTAGAAACAAAGCTAGGCTCATAGCAAAAGGCTATAACCAAGAAGAGGGTATTGACTATGAAGAAACATATGCTCCCGTAGCTAGATTAGAAGCTATTCGTCTATTGCTCGCATTTGCCTCTTCTATGAATTTCAATTTATATCAAATGGATGTGAAAAGTGCTTTTCTAAATGGTGTTATTCAAGAAGAAGTTTATGTTGAACAACCCCCCGGTTTTGAAGATTTTAAATCTCCCGATCATGTTTTCAAACTCAAAAAGGCTCTTTATGGTTTAAAACAAGCTCCCCGAGCTTGGTATGAAAGATTGAGTAAATTTCTATTGGAAAATGATTTCATTAGAGGGAAAGTTGACACCACTCTTTTTGTTAAGCATAAAAACAATGATATTTTATTAGTTCAAATCTATGTGGATGATATCATATTTGGTGCTACTAACAATGTCTTATGAAAGGAATTTTCCGATTTAATGACAAGCAAATTTGAGATGTCTATGATGGGTGAGTTAACATTCTTTTTGGGATTACAAGTAAAGCAAATGAAAGAAGGTACGTTCATTTGCCAAGCCAAATATTGCAAAGAATTGCTGAAACGATTTGAAATGAACAATGCAAAAGCAATGGCGACTCCCATGAGCATATCCGATCATCTAGACAAAGATGAGAAAGGTAAGGAAGTCGATACTAAGAAGTATCAAGGTATGATTGGCTCTCTTCTTTATCTTACTGCTAGTCGTCTGGACATCATGTTTAGCGTGTGCTTATGCGCCCGTTATCAATCGTGTCCGAAGGAGTCTCACCTTACTGCGGTAAAATGGATTTTGAAGTACCTTGTTGGTACTACAAATGTGGGTCTATGGTACCCCAAAGGCTCTTCATGCCAACTCGTTGGCTACTCCGACTCCAATTTTGCTGGATGCAAATTGGACCGCAAGAGCACTAGTGGCACTTGTCACTTGCTCGGTAGCTCTCTCGTTTCTTGGTTTAGCAAGAAACAAGTAAGTGTTGGTTTGTCCACAACCGAGGCTGAATATGTAGCCGCGGGGAGTTGTTGCACTCAAATCCTTTGGATGAAACAACAACTTTTGGACTATGGCCTAAGTCTTGATCATATCCCTCTTAGATGTGATAATACTAGTGCCATATGCTTGATGAAGAACCCCGTTCTTCATTCGCGAACAAAACACATTGAAATTAGACATCATTTTATAAGAGATCACGTTCTCAAGGGCGATGTCAAAATCGAATTTGTTGAAACCAAAGATCAATTGGCCGACATCTTTACAAAGCCCTTAGAGAAAGAGTCCTTCTTCCGAATTCGGAGTGAACTCGGGATTCTTGACTCCACGTTGATCTAAGTCATGCATTGCAAATTTTTATATACATAATTTCTAACTTGAGCGTTGGAGACGTCTAACGAATTTTTGCAGGTATCGCCCTAAAGGTAGGGGGAATTATAAAGCATGGCGCGCAACAATCGAGTCTTCTTCAGAAAAATCGGTTTCTGTCGTCTAATAATCGATTATCTCGTATCAATAATCGATTGTACTGCTATTATTTGAGTTATTGTACTTTCTTTAAGAAATCAAGCTTTATTTTCAATAAATAAACAAGTTTTTTAATCCTTGCCATCTTATCACATTTTTTTTGCTAATGGCAAAAGGGGGAAGATAACGGGTATGCACTCTCAATACTTATCGGCATAAATTGAGGGGGAATTCATATATTGAGGGGGAACAAATTGCATATCCATATACTTGTTGCATACCTTTACTTGGCTTGAATCATCATTATGAATTGTTTAATTTGCATATCCCGCTTAAAGTTTGCCATTATCAAAAAGGGGGAAATTGTTGGAAACACGTTCTCAAAGCATTATTCTAAAACGTGTGTTCATATGTGTAGGTTTTGATGAATGACAAACAAGCGCAAATTGACATATGACGAAGTTCAAGCACAAGTTCACAATTGATATATAACGAGATTCAAGCACAAGACCAAGTTTTATAGTTTTACATGAGTCGTTCTTAACTGTGATCTTGATCCGACAACTTGACTCATGACATGGCTTCTCTCGTAAAATTATTTTTACAAAATCATGCATATTTAATTTAATGCTAAATGATTTTAAATCATGCATATTTACTTTAGTCAAAATGATTTTTAAACATGCCTCTAAAATCTGGACTAAGATAATCGATTATGTACTTATGATAATCGATTATGTTAAGCAAAGACTGCATGACAATCGATTGTGAACTAATGACAATCGATTGTGTTAAGGCAGTGAGCATCAGGTTTTTCAAACCTGCATGACAATCGATTGTGAACCTTATGACAATCGATTGTGATGAGGCAGTGTCTATCAAAGTTTTTCAATGCTCAAAATAATCGATTGTGAAGTTAATGACAATCGATTGTGAAGAGACAGTGTCCATCAGATTTTTCAAAGTCACAAAATAATCGATTGTGAACTTATGACAATCGATTGCGTTGAGACAGTGTCTTCCAGACTTTTTCAAAGTTATTAAATAATCGATTGTGAGTATATAACAATCGATTGTCACGAGGCAATGTCTAAATTGATTTTTCAAGACTGATATATAATCGATTGTTAACTTAGTATAATCGATTGTATAACTAACCGTTGCCAAAATATTTTCAAATACCGTCAGGTAATCGATTGTTGATTTTGTACAATCGATTGTTGAAATTAAAATCTGGAAAAGATTTTTTGAACGTTGCTGAATAATCGATTGTTGATTTTGTACAATCGATTGTTGAAATTAAAATCTGAAAAGGATTTTTTGAACGTTGCTGCATAATCGATTATTGATTTTGTATAATCGATTGTTTTTCGTAAAATCTAGAAATGATTTTTTGAACGTTGCCAATAATCGATTGTTGATCTTAGATAATCGATTGTGAAGCGTAAAATCTGGGATTGATTTTTGGAATGATTGGCAAACAATCGATTGTGGCTTCTTGACAATCGATTGTCACAGAGTAAAATCAGCAGTTCTTAATTGGCAATTAGGCAACGGTAATGCCAAGTTTTTCAACTATAAATACAGCTTAAATTCAGTCTTTTGAGTATACAATAACACACAACAACTGATCATTCAATTGCTATTGCTTCCATACTCTATTGCTTATTATTTTATATTCATTACATAAGTTTTTGAGAGCCAAAATATTGTTCAAAGTTGTTGTGATCTTGAGCGTATTCTTTTACTCATCTCTACTCATTAAGGAGTGTCTTGTTTGAGTGCTTAGTGTATTGTACACTTGAAGAGAATTGTTATTCTCTTGTTGTAAGAAGGAACTTGTGTTTCCTTGATTGAAGTCTTGGAGTGTTGTATCTCCGAGCAAAGGTAGTTGAGGCTTGTGTCCTTAAGTTGTGAAGGAACTTGTGTTTCCTTGGTTGAAGTCTTGGAGTGTTGTATCTCCGAGCAAAGGTGTTGAGGCTTGTGTCCTCAAGTTGTAAAGGTTTGTTAAGCACCCGGAAGCTTGACAAGTTAGTGGAAATCTCGAGAGAGTCTCTCGGGGACTGGACTAGCCACGGGTTGTGGTGAACCAGAATACTTCAGTGTGTTCTTTCTTATTTATCGCACTTATTTATTTCCTGCAAATTTTAAATTCCGCTAGTTTACGCTAATTTTTATTATAACGCTATTCACCCCCCTCTAGCGTTAAGCGTATTATCTAACAAAAGTAGGTTAGTAATATTAAATATGACTTGTGCGTAAAATTTGGGGGTCAATCAGACGTAATTTGATATGTTTCGGCATCGGTTGTAGAAGTTTGAAGTTTCAAACATTAAGCTTGAATTGATGTGCGGTTCATATTTTTAGCATTATTTGATATGATTTGAAGGCTCGACTAAGTTCATATGATGTTTTAGGACTTTTTGGTATGTTTGGTTGAGGTCCGGGGGCCTTGGTAGATTCCAAATGATTAACGGACTAGAATTGGATTTGTTGGAATTGCAGAAATCACTGATGTTCTTTTGTTTGTTTCCTTCATCGCGTTTGCAAGAGAGGTCTCAAATTCGTGTAAGGTATCTGGGTGGCCAATAGAGTTTTGTCCTTCGGGTTCATGATGTAGGTCCAGTTAGGGCTACGCGTTCGTGATAGGGACCTCGTGTTCGCGTAGAGAAGCTGGTCTGTTGGTCATTAGGCATTTAGTGTATGGAAACACGTAGGTATGCACGCGTTTGAGAAGGGTAAAATGAAGGAACTTCCACGTTCGTGAGTGGGCCCTCGCATTCGCGAAGAGGTTTTTAGACTGAAGCAATTTTTATGCTTCGCGAACGCGAGGAGGTTTCCGCGTTCAAAAAGAAGGGAATGCCTGCGTAGCAGATTAAATTTCAAAATTGAGGGTTTTATCTAATTTTTGTTTTGGGACATGTAGAGCTCAGATTGAAGCGAGAATTCAAGAGTTTTTGAAAACAATTGGGTAATTCTTAACTCATTTTTGGATATATTCCACTAATCTATCTTTAAATTCATCATGTAATTATGGTTTTGGGTTGAAAAATTTGGGAAAGAAGTGAAATTCAACCAAATTTTGGGATTTTGATTGAGAGTTTTATATCAGATTTGAGTAGTTTTGGTGTGGATTGGCTCGTGGTTGAATGAGTATTCACATTTTATGACTTTTACCTGATTTCGAAACGTGGGCCCGACCGGCTTGTTAGGGGAAATTTCTAATTTCCCGTTAAAGTCTTGATTTCATTAATTAGATTTGTTTCTTATAGTTATATTTATGGTATGTAATTGCTTTTGGCTAGATTTGGGATATTCGGAGTTGGAAAGTTATGGAAAGGGCATTCTTATTGACGGACAAAGCTTGGCTTGAGGTAAGTGGCTTGCCTAACCTTGTGTGGGGAAAATACCCTTAGGATTTGGTACTGTTGTGAAACCTTTATGATATATGAGTGCAGTGTACGTGAGGTGACGAGTGCGTACACAGGATAATTATTGTAAAATCTAGTTTTATATTCTAACCTGTTATACCTTAAATGAGTTATCCCAACATGCGTAGTTATACTGTTTATCTTAATATCACATGTCTACGTGTTTTAAATATTTATTTACAATCTGTGCAACATGCTTAGTTGATTTTCCTTCTTTTCCCTTGACTTGTTTTTAGTGTTAAGCTGTACGATTTTTTGCTGTTAATTGTTGTTGCCATTGATATTGCACTGTGTGTTTACTTTTGCGACTACGAGACGGTACCTGGGGAGATACCAAAACATATTTATTTTTGGGACTACGAGGAGGTACCTTGGAAGATCCCCGTTGCATATTTACTTTTGGGACTATGAGGCGGTATTTTAGGAGATCCCCCATTGCATATTTACTTTTGGGACTATGAAGCGGTACCTTGGGAGATCCCCCTCTCATATTTACTTTTGGGATTACGAGATAGTATCTTGGGAGTGTCCCTGTCGTTTACCTTGTGTGTTGTATTGTTACTTTCTTCAAAATTGACCAGGCAGGCCTGGAGATGACTTTTTGAAAAAAGTATAAAGATTATAGCTTTATCTAATGTAATTGTTTTCCCTTGCATTATTTGATGATATTAAGTTAATTTTTGGTTAGATTTGAGCGTGTGGAGGCGAATTTTAGGGAAAAGTTATTTTCGAAGGTTAAGTTTGCCTAGTTGAGGTAATTGGACTGCCTAACTTTGGTGGGGGAACTTCCCTTAGGATTTGGGATTGATTTTGTTATTTGTGTTATGTGAAAGCCGTATACACAAAATTATGAGTGGTTGCATGAGTTATATATGGTATTTTATCGATTTAGGCTATTTAGACTCTTTTCATGCTTTTAATTTAATTGTCATATCATATTTTTAATTCTCACTATTAATCTACTCTTACATGTGTTAGTCCATCCTCACATGTTTTATTTGACTTTGTTAGCACTTGTTCTACCTCTTCCTTGTTATTTTGCTCTTATATGCTTAGTTTGAAGTTATTTGCCTTCCTTGTTATCTTGTTAAATCTTTAAATTGTTGAAATACTTATAATTGAAGTTGTTGTTTCATGAAATATCTTCTTGCTGAGTTATTGATGTTGAAGTTGTGAAATTCATTATCACATTGTGGCAAAGTTGTCAATTATTGAGATATCTTACTTGTTGAGCAATTTACGTTCATTGTTGTTGTTGATATCAAGTATTCGACTTACGACATTGACTACAATTGGCCTTCCCGGGATGATATAGAATAGTGATATCGTAGTTTTAAGAAACTTTAACTATCTTCGTTGCCGCAAATTAAGATCTTTCTATTTGAAAATATGATGTAGGCTCTGGTGGTTGGTATAGACCTCACATGGAACACCGTACAGCTAGTGCCTCCAAATCTTCAAGGCATGAACAATAGCCACCAATTCCGGACCTAAGGAAGCTCTAAATCTCAGTAACTGAAGATGGTCTGGGCCAACTCTGAACTACTTTAATCTTTTCCGGATCAACCTTGATCCCCTCACTCGATACCACTTGACCAAAAAATGCCACTTAATCAAGCCAAAATTCACACTTTGAGAATTTTGCGTACAATTTCTTCTTGCTCAAGGCTTGGAGCACTATCCTCAAATGCTGCTCATGATCTTTCCGACTATAGGAGTACACCAAGGTGGCATCAATAAACACAATACGAATGAGTCAATATATGGATGGAACACACTTTTTATCAGACGCATAAACGTTGTTGGGGCATTGGTAACTCTGAAGGAAATTGCAAGGAACTCATAGTAAACATACCAACTCCTAAAATCAGTCTTCAAGATATCAAGATACTGAATCTTTAGTTGATAATACCCTCAAATCTATCTTTAAGAACACCTTGGTACTCTGAAATTGGTCAAATAAGTCATAAATGTGTGGCAATGGGTACCTATTCTTCACTGTAACCTTGTTCAGTTGCTGGTAAAAATACACATGTGCATAAAATCATCCTTCTTCTTCACAAACAAAAATGGAGCACCCTAAGGCAACACACAAGGCCTAATAAAACCCTTATCAAGCAACTCTTGAAACTTCTCCTTGAAATCTGTGGGGTCCAAACGATATAGTGGAATGGAATGAGTTGAGTGCCCGAAAAAAGTTAATACCACAATCGATATCTCTTTCGGGGGCATGCCCGAAGATCTACTAGAAATACATCTAGGATGTTTCTTACCACCGAAACTGACTCAACGGTAGGAGTATCAGCACTAGTATCTCTCACGAAGTCTAGATAGGTGTCACACCCTATCTCAACCATCTGTTGAGCCTAAGACAACCATGCTGGGAACATAATCCAATGTACCCCTCCACTCTAACCATGGCAAACCTAGCATAGCCAATGCACAGTCTTGGCGTGACAATCCAAAATAGCATGATAGGGAAACAACCAGTCCATGCCCAAGATAACATCAAAGTCTACCATAATGAGAAACATTACATCAACTCTAGTCTAAAAACCACTAATAATAACAAAACATCATTGATATACACAGTTTGCAACAATAGAATATCCTATATATGTGGACACATAAATAGGAGATATTAAAGAATCACGAGATATATCCAAATACAGAGCAAAGTAAGATGACACGTGAATAAGTGGATCACGGATCAAATAAAAATGATGCATCTCTGTGACAAACCAGAATCATACCTATAATGACTGCATCTGATGCGACTACCTCCGTCATGCCCAAAAATCATAGAATCCAGCCTGGCCTCCCCCTCTAAGGTGACATCTACCTGCCTATCCCACACCCCTAGTTGGCTATTCAAATGGAGCGACAACCATGTCCAGTGAAATATGTGGACCAAGTAAAATCTGTGAAGCCTAAGTAGTATGTGGAGGTGCACCCCTCCTGAATATGGGTTCGTCCCTCACCATGTGATGGATACTACCACACAAAAAGCAATATCGCAGTGGGAAACTTTCCCTGGCATGGTCATTTAGATTGGCTGCGGAAGGCGCCCCATGCAGCAGGTACACTAGAAAGGGGCTAAGAAAAGTGGGCAACATGGGACCTCGAAATAGCCGGAGCAATAATAGAAGTTGGAAATACTGAATGAAATGGACGTCTTACATATCCTTTACCATGAAATTCTATAGATGCAGAGTTGCCACCACTAAATTCTCCAGTACCTCGACGCCTTTTGGCCTCTCTACCCTCTTTCCCACAGCCCTGCGTACCCGTCAACCTCCATGCAATCTCTACCACCTGCTAATATTGGGTATCTATCTCCAACTCTCAAGCCATGATAAGTCTATTAGCATAGATGAGCCTCTCGATGAATCAGAGGACTCACTCCTTCACTATAGAAACCATGGTAGGTTCATGCCTGGACAACTCAGTGAATCCGATGGCATACTTAAACATTGTCAGAGTACCCTAGTGCAATTGCTGAAACTCCACGCGCCATGCATATTGAAGGGTATGGGAACTTACTCTCTCAAGAATATCTCTTAAAACTAAGTACATGTAAGTGAAGCTGCATCGGCTATGCTACAATCATTATATGCCCGCCACCACTGATATGCTACTCCTAACAGCTGGAATTTAGTAAAAGCAACTTTTCTCATCTCCATAACACCCATGGTGCAGAGAATCCACTTCTCTAGAACAACATGTGAATCCTCTTGAGCTAGGCCATAGTAAGTAGGATGATGATACTTCTCGAACCTCTTAAGTCTATACTACTCCTCCTCAGATTCCACTGCCCTCACCTCTGGCCGAATCGGAAAAACAGGCTGCACTGGCATAATTTCTAGGGCATGATCGACATGGATCCGCTGCTCTAGAGTATGGGCCACGAGATTCTTAGCTCCTCGCCTAGTTTGAGATGTGGTTGCTACAAGCGGAATCAATCTCTCTTGAGCTAGAGTACTGAACATGCTCAAGAACTGTGCGAGGGTCCCTTGAAGTGTAGGGATAGCAACAGGCACCTCAGGTGCCTGCCCCCCAACTAGAGCTACTGGTGGTTCCGCTATCGCAGTTCAGGTAGGTGCTCTACCTACACCACGTGCCCATCCTTGGTCTCTGCCTCGGTCCTGACCTCTCGCAACTCTAGCACAGTGTTTGGGTAACTGATCATCGGATCTAGCAGTATGTGTCCTCACCATCTGTGAGAGAATAGAAAGACAAAGATTCAGGTTTCAAACACAACAAATTCGTATGATAAGGAATCAAAGAAGTAGAGATTTCCTAATAGTTCTGTAGCCTATCAAAGATAAGTATAGATGTCTTTATACTGATCCACAAGGCTCTACCAAACATGCGTATGACTCATAACAACTATGAATCTGGAGCTCTGATACCAACTTTCTACGATCCCAATTTCTCACATTTGGAAGTTATGATGGCACCTAGTCTATATGACTACGTAAGGCTAATATTTAACAATAACTTAACAGAGATAATTAACAGAAATACTAAATCAAGACTTCTAAACTCATATAAACTTCCAAAATAGGATCTGAACAAAACTCTTTCCAAAACAAATGGAATTGAGTCATAAGATTTACAGCAGAATCAAAAGATAATGGATGGTGACTCCGAGGACTATGGACGCCGAGCAAGTATACCTTGAAGTCTCCAAGAACTGTCTACAATCAATCATTACTGTCCAGCACATGCAACGTACATGACTCTACATAAAAAGATATGCAGAAGATAGTATGAGTACACCACATCAGTACCAATTATGTATCAAGCCTAACCTCGGTAGAGTAGTGATAAGGCTAGGTCAACACAACTACTAGGACATAACAAACAGAACGAAAATATAATAATGAGAAGTAACGGAAAGCGGAGAAATGAATGATAATAAATAGATTAATAACGTAGACTAATGACTGAATTGTAATCCTAGATATTACAAGAAGGAAGAAAATAAAGATAACATCAATAGTCAAATATGGACAACAACTAATAAGACAAAGAGGGATAAAAGCAACAAGAACTATTCCACCAATAACACTTTTCAACATGAGCTATATAACGCTAATCACAACCGAGGTCTGCCTCATATACAACAAAAATCACAGTCAAGGTACCTCCTCTTATTCACATTTCTCAATTTCTATCACAATATTTTCTTATACCGTTGCATGAGCCTTACATTTGTATGTTTTTGAAAATATTTTCCCGAAATAGCTACAGGTTTTTTAGCCCACCTTTTGACACCGTGATGTTCAGGCCTTGGCTAATTAGTTTTAGATTGGACATTTTAGAGACCAGCCAGGTTAATACTTACGTGGATCATGGCGTAAGATGATCTATGGAGACGGTTCAGCATGGCAATGTCAAGGAGGTTTCTATCGGAGAAGATGGTGTGTTGTGGATGCATGTCCAATTATATGTGCCTATAGTAGATGGGTTGTGCGAGATGATCCTTGAGGAGGTGCACAGTCACTGCACTTTATTCATGCCATAAAGATATATCAGGATTTAAGACATTTCTCTTTGTGGAGGAGAATGAACAAGAATATAGTGAAGTATGTGGCTCGGTACCTAAATAATCAGTAAGTAAAGTATGAGCATCAGAGGTTGGGCGATTTTCTTCAGACACTTGGGATTCACAAGTCGAAGTGGGAGCATGTTACCATAGACATAATATGGGTAATTGTAGATAGGTTGGCCAAGTTGTCTAATTTTATTTCGATGGTGACTGCCTATTTTTCAGAGCAACCGGCTCAGATTTATATTTGCGATATTGCTTTAATTCATGGTGTGGTGGTATCCATTATCTCTGATCTAGGTACGGAGTTCACATCGCGTATCTGGATATATATGCAACGTGAGATAGGCACACAAACTGAGTTGAGTATAACACTTTACCTCTAGACAGATAGACAGTCTTAGCACACCATTTAGCTGTTAGAGGATATGCTTTGTACCTGCTTTATAGATTATGAGGGTTCTTGGGATCACCACTTGCAAGGTTTTCCTACAACAACAATTACCAATTAATTATTTAGATGGCTCCTTATGAGGCCTTATATGGGAGACGGTGTCATTCCCCAGTTTCTTGGTTTAAGTTGGGAGAAGCTAGGTTGGTTTCCCCAGATTTGGTTCAAGATGCCTTGGAGAAAGTCAAGTTGATTCAGGATCATTTCGTACATCCTAGTCAAGACAAAAAGTGTACACTGATCAGAGGTTTCGTGATGTAGTATTTTAGGTTGGAGAGCGAGTTTTGCTTCGGGTTTCACCCATATAGGGTGTGATAAGGTTTGTGAAAAAGTCAAGTTGAGCCCTAGGTATATCGGTCGTTTTAAGATCCTTGAGAGAGTTGGTGAGGTGGCCTACAAGCTTGCATTGTCATCTAGCTTATTTGCAGTTCATCTAGTATTCCATGTTTTTATGCTATAAAAGTATTATGGTTATCCGACTCATGTTTAGACTTTAACACATGTTTGGAAGTTGAGATCAATGAACATATCTTCGATGAAGGTTCAATGGAGGGGTCACCTAGTCAAAGAAGCAACCTGGGAGACCGAGCACAACATGCAGAGTCGTTATCCTTATCTATTCATCACTTCAGGTATGTCCTAATGCACGTTCGAAGGCGAACATTTGTTTTAATAGGGGGAGAAAATAACGACCCGATTAGTCATCTTGTGTAATTGCATCATGTTTCTCCTTTTAATGCTTCACACATGTGTGTTTATGATTTTATGACTTATGGTGTTGATCAGTTTTGTTCCGGGAAGATTGCATGCCAAATTTGACCCTTTGATTCTTGGCTTAGAAGCCTAAGTTGTTTAGGTTTACCAATGGTTGACTTTTGTGCAAACGACCCCGAAATAATATTTTAATGCCTCTGATAGCTTCGTATCGTGATTTGGACTAAGGAGTATACACGCAATCAGACTCAAGAGTATGTAGGTTTGATTTGTGTTGTATTGCTGAAAATTGACAATTTGATATTTAAAGGTTTGACCGTAGGATGACTTTTAGAAGCCCCTTATGCTATTTAGAACTTATATGCAAAATTTGGTATCATTTGGAGCTGAATTGATAGGATTCAAAAGCTTAGTTTCGATTGTAGTAGTAGTTCTTGAACTTTACTTTAAAATTCATATGTTTGTGTATTCGATTCGTAGTTCGACATAGGTGATTTCCATTCACAAACATTGGGTAAGTGATTCTAATCAATTTCTAAGTATATTTCGTGATTATATCTTATACTTCACATCAAATTTATGTGAATCAAAATGGAAACTGAAATTTTTTTTTCAAGTTTTTGAAAAATTAGAAATTGAGTTTGAGATTCGAGTTGGACTAAGATTTTGAAACTAATCACATAAATTGATTTGTAGGATTTTGGGTAGTTGGAATCTACCCTTAGATCGGATAGGCGCGGGGTTGACTTTTTTTGACTTTTTACAAAAAGTGTAAATACCATAACTTTATGTATTATAATTGTTTTCCCTAATATTGTTTGATGATATTAAGCTAATTTGTATTAGATCTGAGCCGTATGGAGGCGAATTTTAAGGGAAAAGCTATTTGTGAGGGTTGAGTTATCGAGTTGAGGTAAGTATCTTGCCTAACTTTGCGTGGGGGAACTACCCCTTAGAATTTGGGATTGAGTGTATTATATGCATTATGTAAAAGCCGTGTATGCAAGGTGACTAGTGGGCAAATGGGTTATATGTGGTATTTGAACGGTATGGGTTATTTAGACTCTTTCCATGCCTTTAATTGAATTGTCATATCATGTTTTTAATTCTCATTATTAATCTACTCTTACATGTGTTAGTCCATCCCCACATGCCTTATTTGACTTTGTTAACACTTGTTCTACCTCTTGCTTGTTATCTTGCTCTTATATGTCTAGTCGAAGTTATTTTCCTTCCTTATTGCCTCGTCACATCTTAAAATTGTTAAAATACTTGTTTCTTGAAATATTTTTTTGTTGAGTTATTGGTGTTGAAGTTGTGAAAGTCATTATCACATTATGGCAAAATTGTTAATTATTGAGATATTTTCCTTGTTGAGCAATTTACATTCATTGTTATTGTTGATATTCTAGTACGCATTATGGTTCAACCATGAGCTATTATTGTGAAAACATCGATATTATTACTTTTTGGAATTCTATGGTATATGGACACTTGTGGTGGGAGTTGCTATTATGTTATAATATTGATGTACATGCTACGGTATAAGGATATGAGTTAATGTGCATATGGAAGCATAAAGTTGGATTTATGTGCATGTTGCTAATAAGGGAATCATTTGAAGCCACAAGGAGTCATAAGGTGGGTTAAAAATCATGTAGCTATTTTGGGAAAAATATTTTCAAAACTATCTAAATGTATGGCTCTAGCGGCGGTATAAGAAAATATTTTAATTAAAAAATATATAAATACGAGGTTGTTCCTTAGCTATGATTCTTGTTGTGTCATCTCATGTTGAAAAGAGTTATTGGTGGAATAGTTCTTGTTGCTTTTATCCCTCCCGGTCTTATCCATTTCTGTTCGTATTTGACTATTGTGATTCTCTTTATTTGCTTCCTTCTTGTTATCTCTATGCTTACAATTCTGTCATTAATGTACGTTATTAACCTGTTTTATTATAATTTATTTCTCTGTTTTCTGTTGCTTCTCATTATTATAATTTTGTTGTATTTATTATGTCCTAGTATGCGTCTTGACCTAGCCTCGTCACTACTCTACCGAGGTAAGATTTGATGCTTTGCAGGTACCATTACAGTGTACTCATACGACGCCTTTGCACATCTTTTGTGCAGATCCAAGTATATTTTCCCATGCAGATCCAGGTGAAGTTGGAATGATCAGCACTCGGGAACGGGACCGGATACGTCTGAATTTGCACACAGGGTGCAGGGAGTAAATTGAGTACTCCAACTCATTGAGCAACAAGTGCAAATAATGTCTGAAAGCAAGAAAACACGAAATGCACAAAGCATTCTACAATGAAGCAGTAAAACCCTTTAAAATAGTAAACTAGTGAAAAGATAAGTAAAATCCTTTTTCAACAAGTAAGAAGGTAATTGACAGGTAAATAAGGAAAACTAAACATGTAGAAGTTCGCCCCTCAGGCACAGTATCAACAAATCTGCCCCTCGCGCAACATCTCAGAACAATACCAGCCCTCAATATTACATTAAAATGGGTACCCGCGCTCACTGGGGGTGCGCAGAATTCTGGAGCGTCCCCTTACAGTACAAGTGCAATATCAAGCCACCTCGTGGCATCATAACTAGGCTCTCGGTCTCATATCAATCAAGCCACCTCATAACGTACATATCTAAGGCCCTCGACCTCAAATCAATATCAATGTTTCCTCACGACATAACTCTCGGCCTTACTCAGTCAAAAATCCTCACAAGCCACTCGTGCAATAGTAAAATAGTGTTTCTCAGCCCAAACATAATTTAAAATATCATAAGTACTAAAAAATGAGTAAAAATGAATGAGTATGAAAACATTAGAAAATAACATAACTAAGTTCAAGTATAAAATCAAAACAGTGAGAAAATATTAATAAAAATCCTCGAAGGGTTCAAATAGTTGGCACGAAACCCAAATATGACATTCAGCCCAAATAACGATGTTAGGAAATAGATTTCAGTCAATTATGCGGTAGAATCATCAATAGGGATGGACCAAGTCACAATCCCCAATAGTGCACGACCCCACTCTCGTCATCAAGTGTGTGCCTTACCTCAATATAGCAATACGATGTGCAATTCGGTGTTTCAAACCCTCAGAATATCATTTACAATCATTATTCACCTTGAACCGGTCAAATCTCCAGCTCGTGATGACTTTTCCCCTCGAATCGGCCTCCACTCATGTCGAAGCTATCAAAAATCAAAACGAGGTGTTAAAGAAGGCTAAGGGAACCAAGACCAAGCGAAAACATTCAATAAATAACACAAATCCCAAAATTATAAAAACCCAACCTCTGGGCCCACATCTCAGAATTTAATAAATTTTACACCAATAAATTGCTTATCTCCCCACGAGTTCATACACATCAAAAGTTCAAAACTCCGATCTGAAATGGCCCTTCAAATCCTCAAGAAAATATCTCCAATACTAAGTCCTAATTTCCCTAGTTTTCACCATTAATTTCCATAATTTCTAGCTCTAATCCATGGAATAATAGCATAGGAACGAGTGCTAGGTCAAAATTCCTTACCTCGATGAAATTCCGTTGAAATTTCTCTTTCAAATCATCCAAAAAGCTCCAAAGTCGAGATAAAAATGGTGAAATAGCTCAAAATTCACGAAGGCCACAATTTATACTTTCTTCCATGGCATTTTTTTCATCTGTTGTCTTTTAACAACTTCTGTGGTGCGTCATTTGTGGTCATTCATCCGCTTCTGCTGAAATCACTTACCCAGCCAAAAACTTTCATTTGCGATCACATCCCTGCATCTTCGCCATCGTATATATGGCCACCGTAATCGCTTGTGTGGTCGTTGCTCATCCGGCCTCTTTTCGCTTCTGCAACCAAATCCTCCGCTTATGCGGCACCGCACATGCGGTCCCTAATCCGTATGTGCGGAAATATCAGAAGCAGTAAATCAGCAGCTGCAACAAAATCCAAACTTCTTCGTCAACCATCTGAAATCACCCTGAGGCCCATAGGACCTCAACCAAAAGCACTAACATATCCTAATACCATAGTCAAACTTGTTCCAATCTTCAAAACAACTCAAACAACATCGAATCATTCAAAACACGTCCAATTCAAGCCAAACTTTCTAAAATCTTTCGAACTCAGCTTTTGATCAAAAACTCAATCAAACCACATCCAAGTAACCTAAACTTTTGCACACACATCTTACATAACATAACGAAGCTATTGCAACTCTCGTAATTCCATTTCAACCCCTAAATCAAAATATCACCCACCAACCAGGAATCACCAAAATATAAATTTCACCAATTCAAGCCTAAATCTACTCCAAACCTCCAAAACCCTTTTCGATCACACTCCTAAGTCCGAAATCACCTCCCGGGGCTATCTAAACCATCAGAACTCACATCCGAGCCATCTAACATATAAGTCAATATCCGATTGGCTTTTTCAACCTAAACTCACTCCAAAGAGACTAAGTATCTCAAATACTAGCAAAATTATTCTGAATTCGTTCCGAATAATTTGACACCACATAACACGGATAAACAAAGCATAAAGAAGCATAAATGGAGAAAACGGAGCAGTAACTCATAAGACTACTGGGCGAGTCGTTACAATATCTATTGCTTATATTTGTTAAGTTATTATTAAATATTAGGCTTACCTAGTTTTAGAGACTAGGTGCCATCACGACACCCTAATGTGAGAAATTAGGATCCTGACGGGTGATTAGTAAGGTGTGGGAGCCGATTAATGGACTTGGAAGTAAGGTAAGTCTCTTGACAAATCTTGTATGAGAAAATTATCTCGTAAGTATTTTAACTATTGTATGCTATGTATGTATGAGTGACGAAAGTCCATGAGCTATATTTATTTTTATGTCCGAGATTTAGACCTATGCCATGTCTTGGCTGTACTATTTAAAACAAACGAGTGTGATTGATTACTTGAATTTGTAACAATGATTGAGACTAGAATTTATGTATTGACCGAGCCTCATTACTTTGGAATATTGTGGGAATTTGATGATCGGTAACAACTATGTTTTTCAGCTATATTCCTATCCCCGTGTTGTGTTTATATGATCGGTAGTCTTGTGTCTTCTTGACTCACATATATCTTCACGGGTGGAAAAGTTTCTCTAGTCCTATGGAATCGGGTTGTTCACCTCGGCAGTGTTGTTAAATATTCTTATGGAATTAGGTTATTTTCCACAACAATATGGTGAAATATTATTATGGGATCAGGCTATTCAACTCAGAAGTATTGTGAACTACCATTATGGGATCAGGTCGTTCGCTTAGGCGGTATTGTATAATGCTATCCTTATGGGATCGGGCCGTTCGCATTTGCAGACTCGTCCAAAATACTTTATAGGGAATCCGAATATATATGATTTTACCTTACTTGGGATTTGAATTTGTATTTGACATTGGTTGATCTTATTCCTTCGAGGCAGTTTATGGAATATAATTAATTTGTAATCATTCTTACTTGAGAATTATATTATTTATATCTATCTGTCTCACTGCTACTTGTTGTATTTCATACCAGCCTCATTTATGTGTATTGTTATTGGACCATTAATAAATGTCGATATAGACCCTGCATCACTACTTTATCGATATTTATTAGTGGCCCTTTTGTTGCTAACACCAAAATTTGTGCAGCAATCGAGATACTTAGCCCATGTGAAGAATCTAATATCAAACTATAGCCCATAGGATAAAACCAAAGATAAAAGCAAATTGGTACACCTTTTTTGTCTTTCCTTGATAGTTTTTCTTTCTAATGCCTCTCCTTTTATCTTTTCCACGTCTTTACACTCCACTTTTTACACTTTCTATGCATTTCACATTTTTCAAATCTTTTTAGCCAAACCCATAAGTAGCCCCTTTAAATTGGCCCCATTTTTCATTTTGGCACCTCAACCGATCCTTTTCCATTTTGATTTTCCAACACATTATCTCATGCGTAATTTAAACACAAAATAGTTACTTGTGCTTATAACTCAGGTGTATGTTCATAACTGCTACCAACGTGTAAAGCTAAAGAATTATTTATTGCCACTTGAATTTGTTATCCACGTAATTCCCTCCAAGTAAATATGAACCCGCACCCACGTTCGATAAAAAACCCCACCCAATTTCAGTAAACTAAACATTCACTTTTTATCTAATTCTCAAAATAAATAAATCTTCTCTCACCCTGTTAACGAAAATCCCAATCCCTAGGAAATGAAACCATGCTGTTTGAAGGCTGGATAATCAAAATATCTTTCGAAATATCATCTGTATTTTATTGCGTTTAGTTTTAGTTTAGATCGATTCTTATAGTAGAGTTTCATTGCTTGCTTTACATATCACGTTCATGCTTTAAAATCCAAAATGTCGATTACCTATTTTGATATTTTTTTGTAGTTTATTTTGGGTTTTGCTGTTACAATGATGTCTTGAAATTTTTAGATGGAAACGTAGGATTTTCATTTACTTATTTCGAATCTTCTAACTTGAGTATTTCTTTTTGGTTTTCCCTTTTCATTGTAGGGTAAGATTGACGACTTGTCAGAATATATTCTTTTTAGTTTTCACCACGGTAGAGTTTTTATCAAAGCTCTTGTCGCCAAATGCATTGGTGAAAGTGAGGTGAAATAGTTTCCTATAGATAAGGACTAATTATCCTTGTTTAAGTTTGAGTATTATACGAGAAGTATGTGGTATGTTTCTATTATGGATTTTATGTATTTAACTCTAGGTCAGAAAAGTTCGTACTAATTAAAAATAATAAACAATAGTATAATATATGTTGTCTTATTAGACTTATTTGTTTATCATGTTACTGAGGACCTCATGTGGAGGTGGTCCCAACTGCTCTTATCTGGGGTCACAAATAATTGAAAATGAGTCTAGGGAAACTTAGATGATGATTTCGCTGATATAAATGTAGAACACTATGTTGAATATTCTATGGAGCTGTAGTAAATACAACTATGGAAAATACTCAAGCTGAAAATGGTGAGACTGATTTAGATGTTGCTGGTGAAAATACATATGTGAATTTATTATATTTGTTCTCTAGTAACACTAATTTAGATGATATATCTGAGGAAGATGATAGTGAGTTTGATGAGGAGTTTATAGCAATTGGGGAAATAATAAGAAGGAAGATCTTGGAGAAAGAAAAGGTGAAAGAAAATCTAAAGAAGAAACTTACTCCAATTGAGGAGATTGAGTTAGGGGAAACTGGAGCAGACATAGGTTTTGATGATATTCAAAGGCTAAGTAAGAGAGACAAGTATGCTAGAAAATTAGGAAGGGGGGGGGGGGGGGGAGGGAGGAGGATTACGATGATACTAGTGATATAGGAAGTGATGATAGTCAAGATGAGCTAGACGTGCTAGTTGAAGCTAGTGTTGACTTACCAATTAGAAGGAGTAGTAAGAAGCTCAGGTTTGGCCCAGCCTGTTGGTTGGCTATTTTTGAACTTGGTACGATCTTTGAAGGAGTTGTTGAATTTAGGAAAGTTATTCAATCTTATATTGTTGAACACAAAGTGCAACTCAAACGTAACCCTAATGAGAAACATAGAGTTAGAGCTAAGTGCAAAAGTAAGGGTTTGTGCAAATGGGAGCTATATGCAAGCACGGATAGAAATTCAAGGGATTTTATCGTGAAAAGTATCATCCATGGCATAAGTGTACCACAAAAAATAAAAATAAGTTGTGCACTTCTAAGTGATTGCTCTTAAATTTAAGGATAGAATAGTTCTACAGCCAAACATTAAATTGTGGAAGCTTCAGAAATGGGTTAGGAAGAAGTTGGGGTTGTATTGGGAGGACAATGACATACAGTGCTAAGTCTATTCCATGTAGGAGTTCATGGGGGACTGAAAGCTAGAATTTTCCAAGTTAGCTAACTATGCTGACACAACTAAGAGGACAAATCTAGGGAGTTCTTGCTGGATTAAAACTGATAGTGACACTACACCAGGGACGCATTTATTTGTCTACTTTTATGTATGTTTTGATAAGTGGATGGTTAAAAGGGTACATAGAGATTACTGATTTTGATAGATGCTTCTTGAAGGGGTTATGTAAAGGTAAATTGTTGGTAGTTATTGGAAAAAATGGGAATAATCAAATGTCTGCAATAGCATGAGTAGTTGTGGACCAAGAGATAAAATATTATTGGATTTGATTCATAGAATATCTGGAAATTTTGGAGCTAGGAGATGGTACAAATTTAACAGTAATGTCAGATAGCCAAAAGGTACATTCTATTTTATTACTTTATTTGTTCGTATTAATTATGTTAACTTATTTTGTATTTATATAAGATACTGTCACAATATCTTGTATTTTTGTTGCAGCGATTAATCCCAGCAATTGAGGATTGTCTGCCCATGGCAGAGCACACAATGTGTGCTAGGCATATATGTTTCAACTAGGCTAAAAATGTAAAGGTGAAGAAAGAAAGATGCAATTCTGGAGATGATCCAAGTCATCATTTGTTATGCAGTTTAAAGATAGGCTTGCAAGGCTGTCAATGCTAGGAGAAACATGAGGATATGCTAGATTACAATAAAGAGGACTAGGTAAGGACTTATTTTAGTGATGTGTTTAAGTGTGGCGTTTTTGAAAATAATGTGTGAAATATTTAATTCCTAGATAGTAGGACCTAGGCATAAGTCATCATATCTATGTTAGAGGAAATAAGGTGCAATATCATGACTAGCATGGCACAGTCAGAATATGGAGCAAAATATTTTAGAGGAGAAGGATTCGAATTGAATAAGTTGTCAATGAAATAGCTTAGAAAATCATGGCAAAGACTTGAACTTCTACCTCTCAAAGTTAAATCAGCATGATGAGATTTGCTGAAACATGGATAACAGGTATATCCCCAATAGTAAGAATGACATCAAAAGAAAATAAAGAGGCCTCTAGGAGGTGTAAATTTCTTTGGAATAGGGATGATGGATTTGAGATTAGTGTTGGTGATATTAGGCATGTTGTTTATCTAAGATGGAAGACTTGCACTTGTAGAACCTGAACGTTAAGAGGAATTCCTTGTGCTGATATTGTCTATGCATTATACCACATAGAACAAAATCAAGATGAGTTGGTTAAACATTGGTACATGAAGGCCACCTTCATGAAAGACTACTAGTACTTTATACAATTTATGCCCAATATGAAAATGCAGCTAGAATAAGAAAATCCTTCAATTGAGCCACCCGAACCAAAACCAATGTCAGGGAGACCTAAAATATGCAGGAGAAGAGGAAAGGATGAGCCAAAAAAATTAGCAAGTTATCAAAGAAAGGAGTGAAGATTACTTGCTCAAAATGTCACTGGTTGGGTCATAACAATTTTTCTTACAAATCTGGGGTAAGACCAATTTACTTTGAGTCCTTTTTAGCATTCTCTAACGCACAATAACTATCATATATTATTTTAGCCTATAATGAGAGATACAACTCAAACAAATAATCTAACTCAAAGAAGTCAGCAAACTCAAATGAGTCAGCCAACTACTGTTGCAACAATCATGCCTAGCATTCCATCTTCAATTTGTGAAGACACATCTGATGTAAGAAGTGGTTAGAGTCAGTCTATATCAAGAGGAAAAGACAGAGAGCAAAGCCAGGAGGGGGATATTATAGATCTGCTGCCGATGCTATTGGATGAAGGGATACTAGCAATGTAAGCTCAAACATACAACACGCACATGAAACTCAATAGGCAACAGGGTATAAAATGTCTAGACAGTCAGGTTTTGGCATTTATCAAGACACAAGACAAGAGGGCTTGCTCTGATGGTAAGCAACCCCCACTTCCAACCGAGAGGTTGTGAGTTCGAGTCTCCCCAAGAGCAAGGTGGGAAGTTCTTGGAGGGAAGGATGCCGGGGGTCTATTTGGAAACAACCACTCTACCCAAGGGTAGGGTAAAGGTCTGCGTACAAACTACCCTCCCCAGACCTCACTAAATGGGATTATACTGGGTTGTTGTTGTTGTTGTAATGACTGGAAGAAGTATATTGAATGTAAGCTGGTTCTATACTTCTATTTCCTTCTTTTATATATCAATTGCTAATTTTACTATTATGCAGCCTGGTGCACCTTCTGAAAGAGTGATAGTACGTGGTACATTTGTTGATGCATTTTAGCTCATTTGTAAAAGTTCAGCCGTTAATTTTCAACAATGAATTTCAGTGTTGTTAAATTAGTTGTTAGCTTTTGTGTTCAAATTCTGCTAAGTGAAGACTTGTTGAGATTGACATAGCTTTTGGTTGTTAGTTTTGGAAGTTGCTATTGTTATTCTGCAAAATGGTCAAACTATTGATAATAGCTAAACATAGGCCAGCAAGTAGATTTGTTCTTGCAATTCTGTTGTGCTTAAACAACTTTTCTAAATGTGCCGAGTGCTGAAACATTTCTCTACTTGTCATTCCCGTGACAATTCCTTCAAAATTATTCTAAGACATTTCCACCAAATAACAGGTGATAATTAACATTTCAAGGGATAAATGGATAGTGTCGCGAAATTTTATTAAAGTTTAACAAGCTTAATTAAGACTGCCATCTTCAACAATACACAAAAAACTTAACTAAGACTGACATCTTCAACAATATTACTTCACTTCTACCATAATTAGTAGATATACAAAGGACGACATAAAAAGTTTCATGATGAAGAATAACAAGCAAAATTTAAAGCTACACAAAATCAACCGAAAAACTAATATTAAGACAGCTATCTTCAACAAAATGAAGGAAAAATCAAACAATTCCATACGATGAATACAGCTACAAACACAAAATTCCACTTCTTCCGTACCCGAATCAATTTTGTTTCATTTTCTTTGACCTTTTCCGGTAAACCATTTATGGTCCCCTTAGCTTGCTCGAAAAAGTCTTCATCATACCATCAAAAATACTAGCAAGCACCTCGATCCTTCAAAGCAAGATAAAATCAATTTTTTTAACAAACTGAAACCAATAATTTTAAAAATAAATGCAAATAGATGGCTGATCACGCCCAACTATGCTTTATAAAAAGGACACGCGGATGTTGCAAATATAATCTGAGTATTTAGCCCAGAGTCAAACCTACAAGGAATTAACCTATCAATTACTTCTGTTGAATTTACTAAATTCTACGGAATCAACTTCTCAAATGTTGTCAATAACACTTGATGGTATTTCTACTAACTATGAATGACAATAAATAAATAACATAAAACTAACTACGATTAAAGTATAAACAATTAAGAGAAGGTTCTAAGATTATAATTTTTCCTATTGATGAAATCCTTTCCGGTTATGATTCATATAGATTCACCAAATCATCTATATCAATCATGAGCATTATTCTTACCGTGAATCTCTCCCGAGTAATTATAATAATTTACTAGACGTACTCTCCCGAGATACGCTAGCTGGCATTGTTTATTACAGCTCACTTAATATTGCACCTGTTAATACATAATTTTTCCTCGTATATTTTTATATGCAAATACTTTCAAAATAATATATATACACGCACACACACACACACATACACACACACACGCATACATATATAAGCATGTCCAGGATTTTATTTATTTTTTTAATTTTTCAAAAATATTGTAAATCGATTCTCTGCCCTATTTAAGCAATACAAAAGCCAGTAATTGTTCTTCAAATTATCATTTTGGTAATTAATCTATTTTATTCTTATATCTATTCCAATATATAGATGAGATAATTGTTACACATTTTTATAAATCGATTTGATATTTTTCAGCTAAATTTACACTAAATTGCAATTCTAGTCTATTTTAAGATTTAAATAGCATTTATAATGATAAAATTTATTCCAGCATTTTTAATTTAATGATTATATATTATTAATTAACTTAGTTCCTTCAAATTATTTAAAACCCATTTTACTATTTTTATAAATTTAAAATGAAAAAGTGGCCATTTAGCTGATAGTCTTATTTGCGTTTCAATTACAGCCACAATAAACCACCCCATTAACCCAATTTCGGACCTCAAACAAACCAGCCCTATTCCAATTTAACCCAGCCTTTAATCCATTTAAAACTACCCGACCCAGACCCCTTTTTATCCTGGCCGTTGTTCTTTGTAACCAACGACCCTTATCCGCCATTGCCTTTTTTAATCCTAAAGACTACCCTAATCCCCTATTTTCCCTCCAGAGATGTCACCTTGAAACCCCTTCGTCTCTCAACCTCTCTCGAAGGTTCTCAAAATCCTAATCGTCTCCTATCGCCTTCAACCTTACGACCCACCGGAAACCATGGATCCTCCGGCCATGGTAACCTTATACTCACCCCTCGTTACTATTGTGTTCTCAATATTTGAAGAATTGAGACCATACCTTGAAGGTCTTCATCCAAACCTGTGCCAGCTCGAGTTTTCATGGCCATCGTCGGCCTTGCTCCGGCGTATCCTGGTCCTATGAGCCTATCTCTAACCTTTCCGACAAAGATCGGACCATTTCAAATCCTTTCTCATTCTAGGGTTGTTCTAAAACCCTAAATATTTGAGATTTTCTCCAATTTTTCGTTAATCTATTATATATTTGTGCTCTACTTGAGCTTTTGAACGATTTCCTCAACTTCTCTTTCAAAAATTAGTTTCAAAACAACTTTTTCTGATTTAGGGTTTCCTGAAAATTTTCAAATGTTTCTCTTACTTTTCTTTCCCTTTTTCTTTTGTGTATTTGTCTCCACTATTTTCTTGTGTTTTTTCCTTTTATCACGCATGTTCTTCTACTTTGTTTTTATGTTTTTCCTTTTATCACACATGTTCTTCTACTGTATTTTCTATATTCCGCTTTTTCTTCTACTGCATTTCTATGCTATGTTTTCACATGATTTCCCACTATGTTTTGCTATTTGCATTCTACTGTGACTTGATATGCTTCACCTACTGTATCTTCTACCACGTTCTTAAGGGTTTACTGTTTCACTTCTACTGTACATTGTTTTAAGAGACGTTTAAGCCTGTTTTTCTCTACTGTTTCTTCTACTCTCATTGTGTTTCGAATGAGTTTCTTCACTCTGTTTGCTTTGAAATTTCAAATATATTTGCTTGCTTTCTCATGAGTTTCTGAAATAAATCTCTGAGCCTGTTTGACTACCTATTTCCTCTTCTCTGTACTTGACTCGAGGTGAAACCCCTTGAATTTGGGGGTTCGGCCGAGGTTTGATCAAGTGATTGAACTAGGGTTTCTGTTTGAGAACCCTTGACTATTTCTGAGCCTATGAACTAAGTTTGAACTTCTTTACTTGCATGTAATTATGAACATTTTTTTTAATTTCTTCTACGCTAGACTCTTCTATTGATTGGCATGCTAGTTCTTCGTGTTTAACCATGTTTGTATGCTTTTATATGTGTGATGAATATTTTTCCAAAAAGGTTTTTCAACTTTTTATTGATTCAGAATCCTTTTTTTAGATCAGATTGATTGATACTGATTTTCCTTAAGTTAAAATCTTTACAATCTTTCCGACTTGGTTCATCCATACAAAATCTTTAGTTTTTGATTTTCTAGCTGTTAGTTATCTCATTTCCTTAAATTGTGCAACCGTGTACTGGCAAGACCTTGTCCTTAAATAAATCTCTATGTATTTACCCCTTTGTGCTGCTTTGAAAAGGTGTTTGATTAATCTCTTTCCTTAATTATTTTTACCCGTTTGAAATCAAAATCCCTTAATTAAAGAGAAACCTTATGTAATTGATTTTCAAACTATTTTCTTACCTATTTCTACTTGCTTTCTACAACATAAATACATGATATTCTTTTACACAACACACGATCTACATACGTTACACACTTCAGGTACTTATAATCTCATAGTTCTCTTTTGAAATTATAGCATTCTGACTACTTGTTTGCACTTTGGATTTACAAAACTGCTGCTTTCTTTTGCTTGTTTCCTTGAGACTGGTATGTTCTAGTTTTGGTTTAAGCATCATCCCAATGTGTTTACTCATAGCTTTTACATCCATGTCTATTTACTGTTTATATGGAGTTTTAGCATGTTAATTTCCTTTCATCTGTTTCTACTGTGAATCCCTGCACACATGTTTCTCCTATGTGCCTTGAGTTGTAGTTCAGAACATGGCAATATTCCAGTTATTTTTCATGTTTGGACTTGATCCCTTAAGGGATCTTATCTTCTGAAAATAATGTGTTCTAACAGGCTGGTGGGGTGTGCCAGCATTTTCTATTGCTGGATATGACCATTAGCCTGTCTTTGCTACTTCCCTTTTCCCATTTTCAAAATTCCTTCAATGCACTCACACTCATTCCTAGCTTCTATGTTCTTCCCCCTCCTGTGAGCTATGCCTTGGGTCCTTGAGTTCCCTCTTAACTTGGATATTTGAGGGATGGCCCTTCCACACTGCATTATGTCTCAATCCTACAATGTATTTGGGTGTGAGCACTGCCCTGAGTCCATTTGAGGCTCTTAGGGGACTCTGACACACCCCAAATGAGAAAGGCTTTGGATCTTGATCTTTGGAGTTGGTTTACTTCATGCTTCAGGAAGGAAACCTGAATCAGGCTCTCCTTGGTTGTAATTTTATTTGTTTCTGATGGAGTTTCCTTATTTTATTTTAGGACTATTATAAACTTCAGGGCGGGTAATAGCATGCAATAAATAAAATGAGACCATTCCGCATTTAATACCTTAACGGGGTAGGAAAAGATAGATATGGATATGATGAGCACGCGATAACACCACGTGTATAACTGGTTACTGGGTGTTGTTTGGGGTGATCCATATTATTTATAAACCAAGGACCCTCATCCCCTTTACTTGTTTATTTTATTCAGAATTTGAAACTTTTTTTTCTCAAATTTCAGCTCTTTAACTTCCTTTAACTTCAATTACTTGCAACAATTATGTGAACCCCCCCATATGTGTAACTCTTACTTGTCTACTTGTTGTTTGCACTTAAAGTCACAATTATTGTATGGCAGGGAAACACACTAGTGGATCTCGAGTGATGTCTAATACCTTCCACTCGGGATAATTTCGAGCCCTTACCCAATCTCTTGTTTTATAAATCAAAGTTCTTCTTACTGTCCTAATGCACTTAATCATTAGGTGGCGACTCTTCAATTCAAACCCAATTCCCAAAAGGGAACAAGTTGTCCTTCCAAATATCATCAACCCGATTTCGCGAGAAAAAGGGGGCATCGAAATCATGGCGACTCTGCTGGGGATATTTGTTAGGCTTTTACCATTTCATGTTATTTGTGATGTTATGCTTCTTTGTATGTCTTTTTAATGCCTTTAAGTATTTATTTCCCTCTTCTACTTTGAAATTAACTTGGCTCTTTGTCTCTTTCCTTTATTTATCTAAATATATTCTTTTATCTCTTTCCTTTAATACTGTTGTAGATTCTGAGAAACTGTTGTAATTATTACTTTATGAACGTGCAAATACGTGACAACTTGTTTGGTTATTGTAACTGCATATTCAACATTGTACTCCAATCGGGCAAAAGAAATACCATAGCAATGCTTATAATGAGTGGTTGTGCCCTTCCGATATTATCATCCCCTAAATCCGGCAAAGGAATATTTGCGATAAAACCAGTCGATCAACGGTGTAGTCGATGGTTCTGTATCTTTCCCTCTTGAGTTGTCTGCTCAAAGGTACCAGTGTAATACCCCATAGAAACCCTACTCTGCTTAATTGGGCATGCATCACTGATGGTGATAGCCCTTACAGGTGCCAAGCTCAGCACATGTGGCACTGCAAATCATCATGGGAAGGGACACTATTGAGCCAGATAGGTACCATGATAGTTATACTTTATACTATCCTAGCTAGACAGAAGACAACCATTATTGGGTCAACTGAGGTTTGCCCGAGGTCACAGGATCATCGATTACAATGCTAAAGCACAGGTCAAGTACAACCAATTGCGCAAAAGAATTCGGGAATGTGAAAGTGGGCACCGTAAAATTTAAGAAGCCAACCAAAAGGTGATTGAAGAACTGAAAGACATGGCTGTCAACGCCAAAAAATGACTCGGGTACTCAGAGCGAGGTTTAGTAGAGCTGGAAAGGAAATTCGTTAGAAGGGTCAAGGACTACCAGAATGCTGAGGGAAACGAAAATGGGCACCTAGCCAGAGCCTACTTGCTGCTAGGACTTCGCGAGCTGGTACACCTATTCGATGGAGCCAAAAATGTCGAGCCTTGGGAAGGTCCTTCTAGGACCAAATAGATAGGAATTTACATTTTCATTTATGAATATAATAAGGAAAATGGCCATTAGTGGCATTTTATTCCCTTTATTTAGTGTCGTTTTGGGGTTTGTCTTATTTTCTATCAACAAAATGAGGCATTTAGCATTATAAGTTCTCCAAATCAATTTGTTGCTAGGCCTACCTTGGGCACTGCGAGGCTCCCAAATTAGGACACCATTTACATTCCTACACTATGTGTTTAAATATTGCAACATCTTCTCTTATAATACACACTAACTTGTTACCTTTTTGTTTCTACTTTTTGTTTTATTCCCCTCCCCAAAGGTTAGTTCGCACCCACTCCTCCTCCTAGTCCTATCAGAAACAGGAACAATGGAAAGTTGGAAGATTTGAGAACGGAAAGCTCAGTTGAACAGGTAGAGGTCACTCATGTTTCAAAAGAAAGCACGTCCCAAATCAAACAAAAGTTGTCGAGATTTCAGGAAGAAATGGATCAAGTCCGAAATTTGGCAAGTCCGTCATTTTCCCTCGCCACTCCAGAGGTTACTTTCCCAACAACTCATAATCTTGTACCTCAACAAAACGTCCCAAAGCAACAAAACCATCACACTCCTCATTATTACTACAATACTTGCCACACTCCCAACAATACTCTACTACTCATCCCGAAACCTTTGAACTCCACAAATGACCTTGACCATACCCAACACAACACCCCCATATATGTGGAGACTATGTTGCACTCCACCCAGCCCATCTCAAGCACAGCCGAGTCCAATGATAAGGAGTCGCTCATCAGATATTTGGCCAAAGAGCTTAAAACGTTGACCACCAAAATTCAAGGCGTTGAAGGAAGTAAGGTAATTGAGGGGCTAAACTATGAAATCTATGAAAATAGCCCGATGTCGAATTGCCTGAGAAATAAAAACCTCCCAAGTTCAAAATGTTGATTGTACAGGAGATCCCAGGGTTCACTTGAGCACATACGGTGAGAAGCTAGTCGGAGTAGGAAGAGACGAGAAGATCCGCTTGAATCTTTTCATGAGGATCCTGAAAGGAGATGCTATATCTTTGTACATTATCCAAGACCCAAAGAAGTGGGTAAACTGGGTATGTGTGGCCTCCGACTTGATGGATAGATTCAGGTTCAACAAGCAAAATGCATCGGATGTGTTTTACATTCAGAATTTAAAGAAGAAACTCACCCAAACATTCCACGAGTATACCACTCATTGGAGATCAGAGGCTGCTAAGGTCCGACCTACATTAGAGGAATAACAAATGAATGAGTTTTTTGTCCGAGCTCAGGATCCGCAATACTATGAAACACTGATGCTGATCGACAATCATAAATCTTCTGACATCATCAAGATAAGAGAAAGGATCAACGAAAGTATCAGGAGTGGTATGGTTACAAACTTTAAAGCCTTGCAAGCTACCAATAAGGCTCTACAGTCTGGTGGTGCGTCCAAGAAAAGAGACGTAGGCACCATACTGGTTGCACAGAGAACCAAATCACCTTTCAAATACCAAACTTATCCAATGCCTCCACTTACATATCAACCAACTTAAAATTACCAAGCACTTTCACCTTCCTACAAAACTCCACCGCCTACTTATCAGTCACCTCTACCTCCTACATACCAACCTGCTTCACCTAGATATTCCCAACCCGCACATGCCTACCAAGGTTACAACACTCAACAATCCAACTATCAATCACCTCCCCTCGCTAAAATTTTCCTACACCCCGATCATATTTCGACTCAAGACCTCCCAAATAATACATTGCCACTACTGAACCAATTGACCAGCTGTATGAAAGGCTCAAGTTTGCTGGTTATGTCTCCCATATCCTTACTATAACCCCTGAAAACCCTTCCCAATGGGTCAACCCAAATAAAACTTGTGCATACAATTCTAGCATGAAAAGGGCATACTATTGATGAATATCGCTCCCTGAAAGATAAGATCTCGGCTTTGATTGATAACAAGACCATCGTGGCAAAGGAGCCTGCTCCGAATGTCCGCAATAACCCTCTACCAAAACATAAGGGCAAAAGTGTTCACATGATCGAGATAAAGGATGACTGGGACCCCAAAGGAGCAATCAGTCTAATCACAGAAGGCGACGATCCAAAGAAGCTAGTAGTCACCCTCAATCCGATTGTGGTCCAGATTCAGCCTTCTGGAGATGACGAGGTGAACATGTCCATACCAATTGAGTTTGAAACATCAACCTCTACGAAGGCGCCAACACCATTTGAGGTCGAGTTTAGGTCCCCAAAAACACCTGTACCATTTGAAGTTGCTATATTACCTCCCAATGCAAGATGCCCGTTCCGGTAGCAATGACAGCCGTAACAACATTCCACACAAAATCCATACCATGGGACTACATAACCGCATCAAGAAGGAAAGGGAAAGCCAAGTTCGGGGAAGCAGTTACAGCATATGGTATGACAAGAACCGGTAGGGTTTATACCCCAGAATACTTGGCTGAGTTGAGTAAGCACACCACTAATCGACAAGCCATTACTAAAACTAGACCCGATGATCTCTAGAGAAAGATACAAGCGAAGGAATACTCGGTCATTGATCAGCTGAATAAAACACCGATGCGGATTTCTATCCTTGCTTTGCTACAGAGTTCTGATGCAAACAAGAATGCCTTGTTATGAGTGTTGAATGAGGCATATGCACCAAACAACATCACCGATGGAGAGATGGCTAACATGGTAAGTCAGGTGTTGGAGAGTCACAAGATCAATTTTCACGAAGATGAGCTGCAACCGGAGGGATTGAGTCTTGACAAGGTGTTGCACATCACCGTGCAGTATGAAGATTATTTTATCACCAGGATCCTGGTCGATAGGGGGTCCAGTCTCAACATTTTTCCGTTGGTAACACTCAACACATTGGGAAAAGGGCTACATGAAATCAAGGATGGGGCCATCAATGTTAAAACTTTTGATGGGATGAACCTGGCAAGGGACTTGGCAAGAATCTCTAAGGAATCTCTAAGCCCATCAAGCTCAAGAAACACGGCACCACCTTCGGATTGCGGTATGAGTACACTTGGGAGGAATTCAACCACGGGTCGCCACCATGGCACGGTACTTACTATCCATTAGAGCAGCCAATTCCCCGGTTGGAGCAAACCATCCAACTGGCCGAAGTTATCTACGGGTCAGAAGAAGAGAAAGCATTGGCAGCAATGAGAAATCTATTCCTAGAAGACGGTAACATGGATTGTTGTGTCATTTTCGAGGAGGAGGGAGAGTAAGTCCCTTCCATACAGGCTGTATGTCGAGGAGCATGCCTCAACAATTTGACACTCAAAACTACCAGATCCGGGCATGCCTAGGGGTAGCAAGGCTGAACAAGCACCATGCACTATTTTATTTTACTAGTTTACTTTCCTTTCGCATTTTATTTTTTCAAGAAAGAGCCCCAATACATTAATAGAATTTATGAAAGCATTTCAATTTTATTAAATCTTACTCTTATTATTTTGTCTCATTACTGTACTTATACAACATTACTATTACTTATCTTAATGAACCAACGATTATGAAATACAACGAGACGACGCAAAAAGCAAACATAGATTCTGAAGAAGATGATACACCAAAGGAATCATTAAAGAAGTTGAGAATTTTGAGAACAAACCTAAGTCCAACCTGGACGAGACTGAGATTGTTAACCTAGGAGATGCAGAAAACATCAAAGAAACACGAATCAGTATCCATATGTCACCATCAGAGAAAGAAGAGTACATAGAGTTTCTGAGAGAATATGAGGACATATTTTCATGGTCACACCACAACATGACTGGTATGAGTACATCTATTATGGCTCACAAACTTCCAACCGATCCAACTTGTCCACCAGTAAAACAGAAGCTCAGAAAGTTCAAGCCAGACATGAGTCTGAAAATCAAGGAAGAAGTCACTAAGCAGGTCAATGCTAAGGTTCTTAGGGTAGTAGAGTATCCAACATGGTTAGCCAACATTGTGCTAGTGCCATAGAAGGGCGGGAAGGTTAGAGTCTGTGTCGACTACCGGGATCTCAACCGGGTCAGTCTGAAAGAAGACTTCCCCTTACCGAACATACATATCCTTATTGACAATTGCGCCAAGCACGAGTTGTAATCATTCGTAGATTGTTTCGATGGGTATCATCAAATCTGGATAAATGAAGAAGATGCTGAGAAAATAGCTTTCGTTACGCCATAGGGCATGTACTGCTACAAGATGATGCCATTCAGGTTAAAGAATGCAAGGGCCACCTACATCAGGGCCATAAGCATCATTTTCCATGAAATGGTACATAAAGAGATCGAAGTGTATGTAGATGACATCATCATCAAGTCTAAGAAAGCTACTGAGCACATAGAAGATGTGAGGAAATTCTTCAATAGACTAAGAAGGTACAAATTGAAGCTGAGTCCTGCGAAATGTGCATTTGGGGTTCCTGCCGAGAAACTACTTGGGCTCATCGTAAGTCGTTGAGGGATAGAATTAGATCCATCAAATATCAAAGCTATTCAAGAATTGTCACAGCCAAAGAACAAGAAGGATGTAATGCGTTTCTGAGGGTGACTTAACTACATCGTCCGGTTCATAGCCCAATCTACGGTTATCTGTGAGCCGATCTTCAAAATGTTAAAGAAGAAGTGCCGCCGCCAAATGGACTGATGAATGCCAGAAAGCTTTAGATAAAATCAAGGAATACAGATCAACAACACCGGTCTTGGTTCCGCCTGAGCCAGGTAGACCATTACTACTCTAAATCGCATTGTTAGATGGTGCCTTCGGTTGCGTCCTAGGGCAACATGCTAAATCAGGGAAGAAGGATCAAGCCATTTATTATCTTATTAAGAAGTTCACCCCGCACGAAGCCCGGTATTCTCTGTTAAAATGCACATGTTGTGCTCTAACTTGGGTGGCCCAGAAGCTGAGGCACTACTTCCGTGCCTATACTACATATTTCATATCCAGGATGGATCCTTTGAAGTATATCTTTCAGAAGCCCATGGCCACTGGCAAGCTAGCTAAGTGGAAAATCCCTTTGATTGAATTCGACATTGTCTACGTGACTCAGAAAGCAATAAAGCGGCAGGCGCTAGCAGATCACCTAGCTGAAAACCCCGTAGACGAAGAATATGAACACCTAAAGACATATTTTCCTGACGAAGAGGTATCATTCATAGGAGAAGACATTGCAGAGTCCTATGATGGTTGGAGGATGTTTTTCGACGGAGCAGCAAATTTCAAAGGAGTTGGTATAGGAGCAGTCCTAGTATCAGAAACTAGCCAACATTACCTAGTGTTCGCCAAGCTCAGGTTCCCCTGTATTAACAATATAGCCGAGTACGAAGCCTGTATCTTAGGGCTCAAGATGGCCATTGATATGAACATCCAAGAGTTGCTAGTGGTTGAAGATTCACATTTGCTTGTACACCAGGTTGAGAAGAATGGGCAACCAAGAACTCTAAGATACTCCCATACATGCATCATGTACAGGAGTTGAGAAAGAGGTTCATAAAGACAGAATTTCAGCATGTTCCTAGAGTCCAGAATGAGTTTGCCGATGCATTGGCTACCCTATCGTCAATAATACAACATCCAGACACAAACTTCATTGAGCCTATTCCTGTGAAAATCCATAATCATCCAGCTTATTGTGCTCGTGTCGAAGAAGAAGCAGATGAAAAACCTTAGTTTCACGACATCAAGGAATATTTGGAAAAAGGAGAATATCCAGATCTTGCAAATACTACTTAGAAGCGCACATTTCAAAGATTGTCCAACAATTTCTTTCATAACAGAGGAATCATGTATAGAAGGACTCTTGATTTGAGATTGCTAAGGTGTGTCGACGTAAAGGAAGCATCCAAACTACTAGAAGATATCCATGTTGGGACCTACAGTCCATATATGAACGGCTTTGTCTTAGCCAAGGAAATACTCTAGGCAGGTTATTTTTGGATGACTATGGAGACGGATTGCATCCAGTGCGTCTGAAAGTGCCACCTCTGTCAAGATACATGCCGACATGATAAAGGGGCTTCCCAATGAGGTTAATGCAACAAGCTCGCCATGGCCGTTCACCCCATAGGGAATGTATGCTATCAGACCAATCGAACCTGCCATCAAACGGGCACCGGTTTATCCTAGTAGCAATTTATTATTTCACCAAATGGGTTGAAGCAGCATCCTATAGAGCAGTGACTAAGAAAGTCGTGGAAGACTTCATATGTGACCGTATCGTTTGTCGATTTGGGATTCAGAATCAATCACTACTAACAATGGCTCCAACCTCAATAGTGACTTGATGAAAGCTATGTGTGAAACCTTCAAGATCTCCACAGCTTACAGGCCCCAAATGAATAGATATGTAGAAACTGCCGGTAAGAATATCAAGAAGATACTAATGAAGATAATAGAAAATCATAAGAAGTGCCATGATGATGTAATTTGAACTACGTCTTACCTGATTCCCATTTAAGAGGGGATACGTAGGCAACCTTATTGGTTCGATCACAATTCAATAAAATTTTCATTTCCCCCGCAATCGGAAACTGGGACAGAATTTTGAGGAGGACCCTCAAATTTCGAAGTAACTTCAGTCGATCATTGCAAGCAGCAGTCAGAAGCAGCAACCTAATAAACTAGGCTAGAATTTTGAGAAAGACCCTCAAAATTCCAAAGCAAGAGAAGTTCCAATGTCCAGAACCACTTCACAGTCATTGGTTCATCTAAGCACTATTTCTTAAATATATACATATGTCATATTTTTAACAAACTCATGTATATTTATTATCAAAATCGCTCAGGGACACAAGATAACCTTTCCCCTTTACAAAAATCACGACTTTTCTTTGGATACATGCACCGAAGTCACAAAATCATATATTATATGCTCATACTATTCAGGAATACAATCGGCAGAACCTAAACCTATTCACATTTGGCATCCGCGTACAATATCCCAGTATTCGCAATCTCATAATTAGCTACCAGCTATTAGCTAAGAATTTTTATTGTTGTACGTCTTTCATCTTCTGCATAAGGCTACCATTCTACATTCCGAGGTTAAGCTCTATCTCCATCTGCATTTCTTGCATTGCACAAGGCTACCCTTCTGCCTTTCGAGGCTACGATCTACCTCCACCTGCATTTTCTGTATTATATAAGGCTACCATTCTGCCTTCCGAGGTTAAGCTGTACCTCCATCTACATTTTTTGCATTGCATAAGGCTACCAATCTTCCTTCCGAGGTTAAGCTCTACCTCCATCTACATTTCCTGTATTGCATAAGGCTGCCATTCCGCCTTTCGAGGTAAAGCTCTACCTCCATCTGCATTTTCTGCATTACATAAGGGTACCATTCTGCCTTTCGAGCCTAAGCCATGTCTCTACCTGTATGGCTGAAATATCGCCACTTTATTTTGCACTTGCATTGGCCGAAAGATTTCCACCTCATTTGCTTTCTGCATGGCTGAAATACCGCCACTTTATTTTGCACTTGCATCAGCTGAAAGATCGCCACCTCATTTACTTTTTGAATTGGCTGAAATATCACTGTCTCACTACATGGGTGAAATATCACTACCTTTATTTACTTCTTGCATCAGCTGAAAGATCACCGCTTTATTTAAATCATGCATCGCCTGAAAAATCGCCATTTTACTTACATTTTGCATAGCTGAAATATCACCACTTTATTTGCACTCTCATGGGTTGAAAGATCGCCACCTATCGCATTGCATGGCTGAAATATCACCAAACTGTCCAAGGGCGTCATTGTTCGGAGGCACCTACTTCATAGCCCGAGAATACCATGCCATGGCCTAAAGACCCCCTTTATCTTTTGCATATCATTATTCAAGGGAATCATCGCTCGGAGGCATCATTCTAATAGTTCGAGAGCATCATTCCATATCCTGCGAATCCTTTATTATATGCTTCATGGCCCAGGACATCATGGTCTAAAGACGTCATCCTAACCACCCAAAGACAACATTCATGGTCCAAAGGGAACTTGCATCATGTTTAATTTTATGCACAATATAAGCACGTATTGCTTATCTGTAGGTAAACCAGTCAGCAATGGCCATCTCAACAAGAAAGATCTCGCTCCGTTTCTCGCAGCTCTATTAGACTCCAACCATCCGCCCCAACCGAAACGTTACGTCCGTTCTTGGAAAACCTCCACCAGCATACTCCGCCGATGGATCCTGAACTACATATGGCTTGATTCTTGTAAGACCAGGAATATGTAGGTAGCTCAGGAACCAGAGCACGATCAATCTCTTCAAACCACTTCACTCGGTCAAAATTGGCCATCATGTCTTTACCCGACAACTCCTTCATCATTTCCAGGTAAAGAGAGGTAGTTGCTTATATATATATATAAATCATGTCCACGTATTTTATTAATTTCTAATTTTTCAAAAAGATTTTAAATCGATTTATTGTCCTATTTTAGCAATACAAAAGCCAATAAGTGTTATTCAAATTATCATTTTGGTGATTAGTCTATTTTGTTCTTATATTTATACCAACATATAGCTAATATAATTATTAAACATTTTTATTAATCGTTTTGGTATTTTTAGGCTAACTTTACACTAAATTGAAATTCTCGCCTATATTAAGACTTAAACAGCATTAATAATTATAAAATTTATTTGAGTATTTTCAATTTAATGATTATATATTATTAATTAATTTAGTGTCATCAATTTTTTTCAAAACCATTTTACTATTTTTATAAATTTAAAATAGAAAAAGTGGCTATTAACTGATAGCCTTATTTGCATTTCAATTATAGCAACAATCGACCACCCCAATAACCGAATTTCAGAGCTCAAACGAACCAGCCTAATTCCAATTTAACCCAGCCCTTAACTCGTTTAATATTACCCGACCTGGACCCCTTTTTATCCTGGGCGTTGATCTCTGAGATCAAAGACCTTTATCCTCCCTTGCCTTTTTTAATCCAAAAGGCTGCCCTAATCCCCTTATTTCCCTCTAGAGATGTCACTTTGAAACCCCTTCATCTCTCAAATTCTCTCGAAGGTTCTTGAAACCCTAGTCGTCTCCTATCATCTTAAACCTTAAGACCCAGCGAAAACCATGGCTCCTCTGGCTATCGTAACCTTATACTCACCCCTCATTACTCATGTGTGCTCGATATTTAAAGAATCAAGGCCAGACCTCGAAAGGCCTTCATCCAGACCTGTGCGAGCTTGAGTTTTCACGACCAACGCTGGCCTTGCTCCGGCGTATCCTGGTCCTATGAGCCTATCTCTGACCTTTCCGAACAAGATCAGAACTTTTCAATGCCTTTCTCATTCTAGGGCTCTTCTAAAACCCAAACTATTCGAGGTGTTCTCCGATTTTCCCTAAATGTGTTATATGTTTGTGCTCTACTTGTGTTTTTGAATGATTTCCTCAACTTTCTTTCAAAAATTACTTTCAAAACTACTTTTTTTATTTAAGGTTTCCTGAAAATGTTCAAATGTTTCTCTGACTTTTATTTCCCTTTTCTTTTGTGTATTTGTCTCCACTGTGTTCTTGTGTTTTTTCCTTTTATCACGCATGTTCTTCTACTGTGTTTTTATGTTTTTCCTTTTATCACACATGTTCTTCTACTGTATTTTCTATATTCCGCTTTTTCTTCTACTGCATTTCTATGCTATGTTTTCACATGATTTCCCACTATGTTTTGCTATTTGCCTTCCACTGTGACTTGATATGCTTCACCTACTGTATCTTTCTACCACGTTCTTAAGGGTTTACTGTTTCACTTCTACTGTACATTGTTTTAAGATATGTTTAAGCCATTTTTTCTCTACTGTTTCTTCTACTCTCATTGTGTTTTGAATTATTTTCTTCACTTTGTTTGCTTTGAATTTTCAACTATATTTGCTTGCTTTCTCATGCGTTTTTGAAAGAAATCTCTGAGCCTGTTTGACTATCTATTTCCCCATCTCTGTACTTGGCTCAAGGTTAAACCCCTAGAATTTGGGGGTTCTACCAAGGTTTGATCATGTGATTGAACTAGGGTTTCTTTTTGAGAACACTTGACTCTTTCTGAGTCTATGAACTAAGTTTGAACTTCTTTGCTTATATATAATTTTGAACTTTTTTCTTAATTCCTTCTACGCTAGTCTCTTCTATTGATTGGCATGCTAGTTATATGTGTGATGAATATTTCTCCAAAAAGGATTTGAAACTTTTGATTGATTCAGAATCTTTTCCATCTTTCTGACTTGGTTCATTCATAAAAAATCTTCAATTTTTGATTTACTATCTATTAATTATCTAATTTCCTTAAATTGTGCAACCATGTACTTTCAAGACCTTGTCCTCAAATAAAACTCTATGTATTGACCTCTCTTGTACTGCTGTGATAAGGTGTTTGGTTTATCAGGATAAATTATCAGACGCACTCTCCCCAGATATGCTAGCTGGCATTGTTTAGTACAACTCACTTTAGATTGGACTCAAGGCTTCGTTATCCCTAATCTCGACTTTAAACCCGCAGTTATTGATCCCTCATATACTTTGGGAGCGGTGTGGTTCAACAATTACCTAAATATGCACTTTCTCCTTAGTTATACACACTAAAATAGGCACATCTAATTGAGGATCTTGTCAATTAACTACAATAAACACGTAGTTGAACAAATAGAGTTTAAACTGGTAAACTATATTAACCTCACAAGAATTTTATCCTTCAATAGGTTCCATCAAAACCCTAGACTAAGGATTAAGCTACTCATGATAAAACAAGATTTAAATACTAAATTATTCATAATGGGTAATTGCATGAAATAAAGAGATAGAAAAAACTCAATGTTTGGTTGATCTTCTCACACTTGTTCTCCTCCAAAGTAGTCTAAAAACAAGCTCGGAAAACAATCTTGGGCGAGTTTCCATAGCTTATAAGGGTTTGGAAATTTCTCTCAAATTTACACTTTGGTCCTCATTGTTCTGACGCGTGAACACTACACCGCGGTCGCGGCAGGACCGCGACTCGACTGCGGTGGGAGCTGACCATTATGCCTTGAGTTTTAATCCGCCGCAGTTGCACCGCGGTTCTACCGTGGTTACGGTGGAATTTTCCCTGGCTATTTTCTACTTCTTTGTGCTTAGGTACTTCTCGAGTGATCATTTTCTTCACATTATTGCTTCCAAAACACTTCATGGTACTTCCTCACTTAGAATATTCCCTGCAAAACAAAAGAACACTATTTAGAGCATTTTGTTGGTAATTTACCTATAAAATAAAAATAAAGTATGGTAAAATTAAGGTGTAACCATCATCTATATAGCCTAATATCAACGGGCGACTTACATTCGCACCCATAAAAGTGCCGCCCTAGATTTTCTAGGGGACTATGAGATTCTCCGTTTCGCATTAAAACCCTAACAATAGATATCTAATTCCTTTTGAGTACTTTCTGCTCTTTCCAACATGGCTACAATAGCTATGGAATTCAAGCTCAAATCAGGGTAGAAGAAGAAGTAACTACCAAAGATAGTATAACCAGATTCACTTTTCTATTAATTTTAACATCTAATAATGGAGAAAAGGTAGGAAGGAATCGGGTATAAATGTGACTCCAATGGTAATATTTAATAGCCTTAAAAGGGGAGTAAATTTATCGCCTCACACGCGATCTGAGTGACTAATCTCACTCAATGAGACTGGTCAGTATTTTGTGTTAAAATAGCACACGAGATAAGGAGTTAGAGTGTCAAAATAGAAAAGGTTTGAGTTAAGGTGCCAAAATAAAAGGCAGAGACCAACTTAAAGTGGTTGCTTATGGGTTTGGCCATTTTTTATGGTAATATTACTTTTCTCTCTTACTTATAATATATCTCTTACCTTTTCCTAATATAGCACGTGGTTTTACACAGCTGCTTGTCTAGACCTAGATAGCATTTATCCATCACCACTTCTCATTTAATCATTTTTCCTCTTTTTTGATGGCTATAGTTGTCCATTTAGATGTTTTTATTTCATCTCTCCTCTTTCTGTATGAGTATTTTTTGAAAATTATGTTCTAGTGCCAAGAAAAAATCATCAAATTTGTATTATTAAATAATCTGTATGTATTAAATAAATTTTTTTGGTTACTACTACTACTACTAATATCACCATCATTACTACTACTATCATTACTACTATTGATACTGCTACCACTATTACTACTATCACTATTACTAGTACGACTACCACTACTACTACTACCATAACGACTACGACTACCACTAAGACTATTACTATCGCTACCACTGCTATTACCACTACCACTATCACTATTGCAATTACCGCTACCACTACTATCACTGTCGTTACTACCATTACCACCACCACACTACCACTGCCATCATTACTACCACTACCACTATCACTGCTATACCACTACCACTATCACTACTGCTACTGTTACTGCTACCGCTACTACTGGTATTGTAGCTACTACTACTGTTGCTGCTAATACTACTACTACCATTGTTGTTGTTGTTGCTACTCCTACTGCTGTTACTACTGCTACTAGTGTTGCTGCTACTACTGTTGCTGCTAATACTACTACTACCATTGTTGTTGTTGTTGCTACTCCTACTGATGTTACTACTGCTACTAGTGTTGCTGCTACTACTGTTGCTGCTGCTACTCATGCTGCTACTGCTCCTGTTGCTATTGTTACTACTACTGCTACTGCTACTACTATTGTTGTTGCTACTGCTGTTACTGCTACTACTGCTACATATTACTACTACTGCTACTGCTACTGCTACTGTCGCTGTTACATCTGCTACTGTTGTTGCTGCTTCTGCTGCTGCTGCTATTGCTACTGCTACTGCCATTGTTTCTACTACTGCTACTACAGCTACTATTTGCTACTACTGCTACTATTGCTACGACTACGACTACCACTACTACTACTACCACTACGACTACCACGATCACTACTACTACCACTATCACTACTACTACCACTATCGCATTACCACTATCACTATTATCATATCACTACCACCATTACCACTACCACTAGTATCACTATCACTACCATCACTACCACCACTACCACTGCCACTATCACTATCACTATCACTATCACTACTACTATTACTACTGCTACTGCTACGGCTATTGCCATTGTTACTGCTACTACTACTACTACTGTTTTTGCTGCTGCTACTACTACTAGAACTGCTGTTGTTGTTGCTGCTACTACTCATGTTGCTGCTACTGCTACTCATGTTGCTACTGCTAGTGCTGCTACTGCTGTTGCTGCTACTGCTACTGCTATTGTTACTACTACAGCTGCTGCTATTGCTCATGATACTACTGCTACTACTGCTACTGTTGCTACAACTACTGCTACTACTACTGTTGCTGCTTTTGCAGCTGCCTGTTGTTGTTATTGCTGCTGCTGCTGTACTACTACTACTACTACTACTACTACTACTACTGTTGCTGCTTTTGCAGCTGCCTGTTATTGTTATTGCTGCTGCTGTTGTACTACTACTATTACTACTGCTGCTGCAGCAGTACTGCTATATTTACATACATATTTATGCAATGCATAAAAAATACATTTATACATATATATATATATATATATATATATATATATATATATATATATATATATATATATATATATATATATATATTATAGTTTTGTATAAAAGTCATATATATAATGTTATGCAAGGTATACAAGTTATATATAAAGTGTATCCTTAGTATATGTTAGAGTTTATCTCGAATGTGTTTGTGTATCCAAAATATTGAGTGTATCCCGATAATGTGTGTGTATATATATATGGCTTCTTCTTTTCCCATTTCTTCTTCTTTTTTATGGCTTGTGCTTGTGCATTTTTTCCCCTATTTTTTATGTATATTTTTCAATAAATTTTTCAAAATGAGTTTATATCAAATAAATAATATTCAAACCCAAGTGTTTTGATTTTGTAGGAATTTTTATTTTCTTTCAGCTTTAAATCATTGATGATATTTGTGGTTCCCAACCTTTGGTGAATCTGGGAAGTTTAAATTCTTTGAGATTCTCATGTAGTTGTTCGCTGGGAAGAACATAATTGGTGAGTGTTTTTTTTTTCTTTTTTTTACAAGGTGTTAGGCATGGCCTGCTGGGTTTCTGTTTGAAACGCTAGGTTTTATGATTTTAGTTGGAAGTCGTTATAATTGGTGTTGGGCTATAATATGTATGGTGTAATTTTATAGTTACTGACTATTATAAGTTTTCAGATAATTTCTCTATTTTATGGACATGTGAATTCATAGTCTCCTTATTAAACTAGCTATTTCAAAGTATATATTATTGAAACTTAGTCTGATATTATCTATTGACATTCATACTTCATTTGAATGGTTCACTTGATTGAATAATAAATTATTTATCCAAATAAATAAATATAAATTTTTACTTAATACTTATTTTTCTTATTTTTTTAATGGGGTATTTGTGTAGTAGAAATCCTAAATTCACCTCAGAATATAAGTACAGGAAAAAGTGAACTTGGCGGATTGAATATGCGTCTATGCAACATGTTTTAATTAATGTTTCTTGTGCATTAACTGTATATTCACTATTTTGAGCTATAGTTGTATAATACCCATGGAATTACAAGTCATTTTTAATACTTGTATGTGTTTATTTATGAATAATAATTTAACTAGTTTTTATCTTGCACAAAATAATGTGCGTGTCTTGCTCGGATATATATGCTATGTCAATCACTAAAGAAAAATTATATAAAAGAAGATAGAGAAATTTTATAAAGCATTATCTTTTAGTAGTAATTAGTTATTTATAAATATTATTTATTGTGTTACAGATTATAGATATTATGGTTATAAGATGTATTGATGTATTTAAACTATTATATTCATAAATACAATAGTAAAATAGGCGTGAATCAGGAAAGTTCAGCTAGTCAGTTATTGTATTCGAGTGTATTCTTTTTACTCTATTCATGGAGTGAAACATGGATTATAGCTGGACAAAGTATTGTACTCGACTGTGACATGAAATAAGGGGGTTACACTATTTTTAAAACGGAAAGGGAATCAATTAGCATAATAGACTCCTAATATAACTTAACAAACTCAAGTATAACACACAAATTTTATATTTTCAGTAATAAAAAAGATTCTCAACCGAAAAATACCCCAAAAATATAGCAATCTTTGGAGAAATTATATAATACATTTGAATACATAAATTATATTAATTAAAAAACATATGAATACATTCATGTCATATAGCAATACAGTGCATACAATGAAATACATAGAATACAACGGGATAAATTAAAATACAATGAGGAAAAAAATATTGAATACAATGAAATACATGGAATACGGTGAGATACATTGAATTACAGTGAAAAAAAAGGTAGTAAATATAATGAGATACATAGAAAAACAACGAGATACACTGAAATGCCCTTAAAAAGGTAACTAATCCAAAAAAGAACGAATTGTTGCAAATAAAGCCGTCAAAATGGGCTTGGTTCGTAAAGTCAATCCACCCCAGCCCGATACTTAGATAGGGCTGGTTTATGATTTTCTTAGCCTATGTAAAAGTGAGGGGCCGGCCCAAGTCAGCCCTCTGGCCCTTCAGGCCTGGCTGATGTTGGGCCTAAGCGGCCCCGTGGCCCAAAAATTAATTAAATTCAAAATTAAATAATTAAAAAAGTAAAAAGTAAAAAATATTAACTATAATCTCCATTTTCCAACCTTAGATTGCTCATTTGTCCGTTATCAATTAGAATTTATATTTTTGATATGCATATAGTATGACAAGATTAGTTTTTCTTTTGCTTAATTAACAACGAACTAGGAAATTTTTAATTGACCAATAATATTTTTTTTCAAAAGAAAATATTACTTTAAGTAGTCAAAGATCAGTTTGGTTACTTTAATATATTACTAACTATTAAATTTCTCTTCAGTATAGAAAAATGCCAAGTTTTAATACCCCAAAGAAAATTGATAACACTAGCAAGTTTTATGAATTTTTTAAAATTTATGAACTATAATGGTGAAATTAACAAATAATGTTAAGTCTAAAGTATAAAACCTTAACATATAAACTTATCGAAGCAATTCGTGAACTTAAGGAAAGTAAAAGAAAAATAGTAAAACATATTCATCTAATACTAAAAAAGAAGAGCTATGAATATAGAGAATTTATATTTCAATTACGAGATTCCTTGTCAAATATCAAGATTCATGTACACTCTAAAAATTTGAAGAAATATTTTTTTCTAAAACACTTGAAGGGCAAGCCGGCCTTAACCTGCGGTCCTCTTAGAGTTGGGCTAGGCTGAAAATTTTAAGGGTCATTTATAGATGGAGGACCGGCTCGCCCTAACCCAAATTTAAAAGCCCACAAAACTTGAACTGGATTGGACTAGGCTAATCCGTTTTGACAGCTCTAATTGCAAACTAGAGTGAACGAAAAAGGAAACATTCCTTTGGATGCTAAGATGATGCTATATAGTACATTAGTATAATAATTATTTCTCAATGATTGGACCGTACAAAAATGATTAATATAGTTATAGTATTTGTATTTACAGTTATTTGACTATAAGATTTACAACTATGTTATATTTATTGTATCTTCCCTAATACTTCTTTATAGATAGTATTTTTCATGTATCTTTCCTTTTGTCGCTTAAGATATTTTCTATTATGATCAGAGTTCTGGTTATTGTTATCCTCTTGAAACAACATCAGGAGTTCTGCAATTTGTACTTTATTTATTGTTATGCAAAACAAAAAAGTATTGGGAATTATTTTTTGACAAATTTAAAAGAGCATTTTTCATTTTATGGAGGAGAAATTTAAATGTCAGAGATAACATATGCTTAAAAGAATATTAGCCTATAATGATTTATGCAGGCATGACATGTTGTTAAAACTTCTACCACCATACTTGTACAATGAATTGAAAGCGTCATTTGAAGAATCCATGTAATTTCTCAATAATATGATTAGCGCATTTGACTTCACAACTAATCTATCCACAAAAGGAAAATTATTTAAAGTTGATTCGTTATATGCATATACACATGTATATTGAGAATGACAATGAGCCTTTGTGCCTAAAGGCATTTGATCTCCTATTTAAATCTTGAGATGAAACTTACTATACATTCTCATTTATTTGATTATTTTTTCTATTATAGATCACTAGCAAAAAATAAGACGTAATGATTCTATTTTTAAAATAAGAATAGAAATCTTTAAAGATCTTCTAATTAAAAAAGAAATATGATAACTAATTAATTTAGAATTTTCATTATTTAGAACGATAAAAACTATATAAGATCGGAAATATATCAAATCACTTACCTCACCATAAAAAGATAGTGAAAGGGATAGAGGATAGAGGTATTTAGGAGGTGTGGAACTGGAAAATTAAAGCTCTCATCACTCATGCTCGTGAATTTAATGAAAACCTAGGCGATATGTCATGAACAAAAGATAAGGTGATCAGGTAATACATTATTTCAGGTAAAAGAGTTTGTTTAATTACTTACTAAGTTGAGGCGTCAAATAGACAAATCAGGCCATATTTGAGGGACTATCTAGATAAAAGAAAAGGTCACACTGATGTGATAGTGCTATTGATTACTACTTCATCCATTTCAATTTATATGTTCTTATTTTATTTTTAATCAGTGCAAAAAAAATTGCTCATTTTTTATATTTAGAACAATTTATTTTTATACAATGATTTATAGTCATACAAATTTTTTAAGCCCCATTTTACACCATAAGTTTATAAATCTTCTTTTTTTTTAATCTTTATGCCCAGTGTCGCGATCTGAAATTTTCATTATTGGGATCGTGATGGCGCCTAGCATTTCGATAGGCAAGCCAATGTTAGAATAATTTATCTATTTTTAACAGTTTGAGTTTAATACTGAGAAAGGAGCTGAAATAACTAAAATAGTCTAAAGTATAAATGTGGAAGCTAAAACTGCCAAGCATCTGCTACAAATCACTAAATTTAGTGTCGCAAGTGCACGAGCTACTAGAATAATACATACAAGAGTTTCAAAAAAGTATGGAGCGGTCAGAATGAAAATACACAATTAAATAAAAATAAAGAAGGGACTCTAGGAACTGTGGGTGCTGAGCAGTTGTTCATCAAATCACCGTTGAGCTAATCAATCCAAGCACGCGAATAGCCGCCATTGGGACCGACTCTGAAATCTGCACAAGAAGTATAAAGTGTAGTGTGAGTATAACTGATCCCATGTACTCTATAGATGCCGCACCTAACCTCGATAAAGTTGTGACGAGGCTAAGGTGTATCACTTACATTACTACACAGTATAAAATAAAGGCAGAAAAAGGAAATATGAAAGAAGATAAGAGAGTCAACTCAAAATAACAACTACAACCTCAAGTAAGAAACCCATGTCATTTAGAATTACTAATCCTTAGAGTTTCACATAACTATACCGAAAACCAACAGAGCTCGAGGAAATTGAATTACATAGGTTGTTGCGGGGCACAACCCGATCCCACCCAACAACATAGAATCCTTCCTTATTTCATCGTAATAATATCAACAATAAAAAATATAAATATTCTTGTGGCGCGCAATCCGATCCCACCATATCATAATTCACTCATATTTTACTATAACAATCCACCCTTGTCCCACCTGTTGTGGTGCACAACCCGATCCCACCTTACAACATGAATTCGCCCTTATTCAACCATACCAATTCACTCGTATTACACATGTTGCGGCATATAGCCCAATCCCACCATATCAGTACCAAATACTCAATGTGCATAGTTAAATCAATAGTTCAAACTACAAAAACCTTTATAAACAATAAATACCAAACTGAACTAAAAAAGAAACCTTGTACAATATAGGAATCTACACAAGTAATACTACAGTGCGAGATCAATCCAATAATTGACAATTAGAAGGTGCTAGAGTGAATTTAAGCAAATAGCAGGGAATCATGAAACTATGAAAAGAGCTAACATGTGATGATCCAAAAGGTCATCACTTGTTTAACCAAAATATATGCTTTCGAGGCCTTAAAAACCACATTTAGAGTTACCTCGATTTCCATGCGCAGTCCTGGTGCGTAGCCGCAAAGCTTAAATATGAAATTCTTTAAAAAAGGATAAAATTTTATTTTGGCCAACCTTTAGAATAAACGGACCCAGACCCGTGATTCGATAGTACTGAAGGGTCCTAGGAAATATGGGACTTGGGCTATGCTCGGAATCGAATGCAGAGGTCCGAAGCCCGAGAAATAAATTTTTTTGTAAAATTATTTTCTGAAAATGTTTAAGAAAATTTAAAATAAAAGCATATTAGAAAGCGATGGTATCATGCCCATATTTTGGTTTAGGCGCCCGGTACAGGTCTTATATATGGTTTAAGTCCTTCTTGTAAAATTTGGTTTAAAACGAACGTCGTTTGACGTGATTCGTACTTGAATTGCTACATTTGATACTTGAAGAAATTTGAGAAAAATTCTTGATTGTGAGGTTTGATTCATTGTTTTTGAAGTTAGTTTGGCGATTTGATCCCACGGATAAGTTCGTATGATATTGATGAGTTAGTACGTGTGTTTGGTTAAGAGCCCCGAGGCCTAGGGTGTGTTTCAGATGTGATTCGGAAAGTTTTAGACTTGAGTAAAAGTTACAGACTTTGCTGTTCAATCCACAGGGAATTTGTTCTTTGCGTGGTCCCACTCGCGAACGCGTAATGCAAAAATCCCAAGTTCCTTCTTTTCTTCTTCGTAAATGCGAAGCCTGGGATGTGAACGCGAAGCTAAGGGGGGAGTACCCTTCGTGAACGCGTAAGGCAATGGGCCTAGGGAGGGATTTGTCATTTTATTCTACGCGAACGCGGCCACTGGCCCGCGAACGCAAGGACTCGAGGTGTTAACGCTTCGCTAACGCGAGCCCAGTGTCGCAAATGCGAAGGTCTTCAGACCTGACTCATCGCGAACGTGCTGAGCCTATCGTGAATGCGAAAAGTGTTTTCACCCAATGACTTTAAAAGACCCAAAAAAGAACACTTACGAGATTTTATGAAAATTTCACAAACTCTTTCTTTTCCAAAGTTCTAAGAGGACTTTTGAAGCATTCTTTCACCACAATCACTCGAGGTAAGTAATATTTAACTATTTTGCTTCTATTTTCATCAACATCTATTAGATTTCTAGGCCTAAAACATGTGATTAAGGATAAAAATTAGGGATTTGCGTAGAATTAGGACTTTTTGATTATTCTTGATCTGGACCTCGTCTTGGGTCGAATTTGAAAAAAAATTATATATTCGGGCTTTCGGGTAAATGTGTGATTTGATTTTGGTCTAAAACTTGTGTTTTGACCAAGCGGGCCCGGGGTCGATATTTAGGTTTTTGGGAAGAATGTTTGGGAAGCTATGATTAGGCATGGGGTTTGACTTGTTTAGCATTTATTGATGTTATGAAGCCATTTATGTATAAATACAGTTGATTTGGAGCCAAATTTGAGATGAGAAGTGGTAATTAAGGATTGAGTTGGCCGTGAAAGTTTGAGGTAAGTGTCCGGTCTAACCTTAGCATGAGGGATTAGGAGTTGAGTCATATTTTCTACTTGATTCTTGTTGAGTATGATGTACATGCATGGTGATGCGTATCTATACGTTGGTGTTGAGCATGACCGTGAGTCTTAAATTGAACGTTGATACGTTCTTAAATGACACTTCGGATGCTTTAATTAATGATCTTCTATATTTAGCAAAGAATTATTTTATCCTCGTAGATTTTATTTATGATTGAGTGTGATCATTAATTGAGCTCAGTAGAAGCTGAGTTAGGATTGGTTATAGGTGATTCTCCATTGCCGGGATGACTATTTCAATATTGTTGTTCCCTTGCCGGGAAGTTATTATATTGATTTTGTTCCCTTGCTAGGATATATTGAAAATTTTGTGATGACTTTAAATAGGAGCGGGTGGTATGCCAACCACAAGATATGATGAAATGTATGCTGGTGGTATGCCTACCACAAATATGATGAAATGGGAGTGGATGGTACGCCTTCCAAAAGGTTGATGACATAGGAGCAGATGGTACACCTACCACGAGAATTTATGAAATTGGAGCGGGTGGTATGCGTACCACAAGATATAAGAAAATAGGAGCGGGTGGTACACCTACCACAAGATATGAGAAATGAGATCGGGTTGCACGCCGGCAACAAGATGGAAACTGAAAGTGAAAGTTGCTTTTATTTTTCTTTATCTTTGTTAGAAGTTATATTGTTAGTTTCCTTATTATTCCTTGTTATTTTGTTTTGCTTTATCTGCTACCCCAAATCATATTCCCCTTCCCCCAGCTTTAATCGCATATTACATGTTTACGTTTCCGCCATATACGATATAACTGCGCAGGTTTATCTGGCGTTTGGTCCTAGCCTCGTCACCACCTCGCCGGAGTTAGGCCAGTCACTTACCAGCACATGGGGTCGGTTTTGCTGATACTAAACTATATATTGTATTTCGGGAGCTATCCTTCAGTCCACTGAGACTCTGAGGTAGCCTGCTGGCATCTGCAGGTCCAGCGTCTCTTCTATCAATTTTCATGTTCTATTTTCATTTGTACTCGAGATAGACTATGTTCTTTACTTTCAAACACATATTTGTAGTAATCTTAGATAGTCCGTAAATATTTTTGTTTTTGATATTTTTGTTCCGGGTAAAGACATGTATTGGATTCTTGATATTTCTGTTTTATATTTATTTAAGACTTCCGCTAAATTTTGTTTTTCGCTATAATTTAAATGCTTATTCATTGCTATTTAATTGGTTAAACATTTATTAAAAAGAACGAGTTAATAGTTTCAAAAATTCATGGCTTTCCTAGCTTCCACGAGTAGGTACCATTACGACTCCCAAGGATGGGAATCCCGGATCGTGACAAGTTGGTATCAGAGCTCTACATTCCATAGGTCTCACAACTCACAGACAAGCTTTGTAGAGTCTGATGGATCGGTACGGAGACGTCTGTATTTATCCCCCAGAGGCAACAAAGTTAGTAAAACTTCACGTTTGTTCTTTCCTGTTGTGCGGTTTGGTTTCTCAATGCTAATTGAAATTTTACTTTGTTCTATCGCAGATGGCGATAACATACGCTTCCTTATCTACCGATCAGTAGTCCGAGCCCCTAGCAGCTCCCACGAGGGGCAGGGGGTAAGGCTGGGGCCGTGCTAGAGGCTGAGGTAAGGGCAGAGCTCAGCCCAGGGTAGCAACACCCTTAGCAGAGGCTCAGGTTGATTTTGACGACAAGGTTCCAACCCCAGCAGTTCCAATGGGCCCAGCTCAGGTTCTAGAGGGGTTTATTGCTACCCTAGTTCTTCAGGATTCTCTAGTCCAATTAGTGGGCCTCGTGGAGAGTGTTACCCAAGCAGGTTTGCTTCCTATACCACTAGCCACTTCTCAGGCTAGAGGAGGGGCTCAGACTCCTACTACTCGCACTCTGGAGCAGGTAGCTCTCTCGATTCAGACTCCAGCGATTCATCCACTTGGAGCACTTCAGTTGAGTGAAATGGCTCTGACCGTCGATGGAGCAGCAATATCTGTTGATGCTTTGTGGAGGTTGGATAATTTCACCAAACTCTTCACTACTACTTTCGGCTGTGCTTCTTTTGAGAATGTCTAGAATTTCCTATATATCTTCTACGATGTTCTCAGGAAGATGGGCATTGTTGAGACCAATGAGGCCGATTTTGCTACATTCCGTTTGTCTGGATCCTCCAATACTTGGTGGAGGGACTATTGCTTAGCTAGGTAAGCCGGATCACCATCTTTGACTTGGGAGCAGGTTACAGTGTTATTTCTGGAGAAGTGTCTCCATATGACTCAAAGAGAGGGCTATCAGAGGCAGTTTGAGCACCTCCAATAGGATTCTATGACGGTCCCCTAGTATGAGACCGGGTTCATCTACTTAGCTCGCCATGCTCTTGTCATACTTCCTATCTCGAGAGAGAGGGTGAGGAGGTTTATTAATGTTCTTATTCAGTCGATTCGTCTTTCGATGGCCAAGGAGGCCGAGAGTGAGATCACTTTTCAGGAGGCGGTCAATGTGGCCCAGCAGAGTTGAGATGGTTCTTTCACAGAGAGGTGGTCATGGGTCAGATAAGAGGCCCCATCATTCACGAAGATTCAGTGGTACCTAGTCTAGAGGTTGAGATTCATATAGTAGAGGCTATTGTCCTAGGCCCTTTTAGTAAGCTCTTCAAGTTTCTCACGGTGCTTTAGGTAGCTGTGGTCCTTAACTACAGTATCTCGATCAGCAGTCCTTCAGTGCACCACCACTTCAGAGTTTCCAGGGTCGTCAGCCGAGAGCCTATTTTACTTGTGGAGACAGGAGGCACATTGATAGGTTTTTCCCTAGAGCATCGAGTAGCTCATAGCATCAGAGTTCCCATGCTATAGTTCATGCACCAGGTGTTCCACAGACCGCCCAGCCAGCTAGAAGTAGGGGTAGAGGTGCTAGAGGTTGAGGTAGAGGATTAGAGGTGGAGCTCAAGCTACTAAAGGTGAAGGCCAGCCAATTGCAGGCTGTCCCAGAGATGTAGCCCAGGGTGGTGGGGCCTAGCCCCAATGTTATGCTCGTGCACCCAGGCCCGAGGCTAAGGCTTTAGATGCGGGTGATCACATGTATTGTTCTGGTTTGTGATAGAGGTACTTTAGTGTTATTTGATCCAGGGTCTACATACTCATATGTGTCATCTTATTTTGCCCCGTATCTAGTCATGCCTAGTGATTCATTGAGTGTTCTTATTTATATGTCTACACTGGTGGGTGATTCTATTATGGTAGATCGAGTCTATCGTTCTTGTGTAGTTGTGATTAAGAGTCTGGAGACTCATGTGGATTTGTTGCTTTTGGACATAGTCGATTTCAATGTTATATTAGGGATGGACTGGTTATCGCCTTAACATGTTATCTTTGATTGTCATGCCAAGAATGTGACCTTAGTCTTACTGGGTATGCCTCGTTTAGAGTGGAGAGTGACTCCTTGTCATTCAACCTGTAGTGTTATCTTATATATGGAGGCTCAGCATATGGTCGAGAAGGGGTGTTTGGCCTATTTGGCTTATGTTCGTGATTCCAGTTCTGAGGTTCCCTCTATTGATTTTATGCCCATTGTTCGTGAGTTTCCAGAGGTATTTCCTTCAGACTTGCCGAGGATGCCACCCGACAAGGATATTGACTTCAGCATTGATTTGGCTCCGGGCTCCCAGCCTATTTATATCTAGCCGTATCGCATGGCCCCACTAGAGTTGAAAGAGTTGAAGGAGCAGTTGCCCGACTTTCTTGAGAAGGTCTTCATTAGACCCAGCGTTTCATCCTAGGGTGCGGCAGTGTTGCTTGTTAAGAAAAAAGATGGTTCGATGAGAATGTGCATTTATTACTGGTAGTTGAACAGGGTTACAATCAAGAATAAGCATCTACTGCCGATGATTGATGATTTGTTCGATTAGATTCAGGGTGCCAAGGTATTTTCAAAGATTGACTTGAAATCTGGCTACCATCAGTTGAGGATTAGGGCATCCGATGTCCCTAAGATAGCATTCCGCACTCAGTATGGGCATTATGATTTCTTTGTTATGTCATTCGGGTTGACAAATTCCCCAGCAGCTTTTATGGATTTGATGAATTGAGTGTTCAGGCCTTATTTGGACCCGTTTGTGTTGATGATATTTTGATATATTCCCGTAGCCGGGAGGAGCATGAGCAGCATCTCAGGGTGGTTCTTCAGACTTTGAAAGATAGTCAGTTATATGCTAAATTTTCGAAGTGTGAGTTCTGGTTATGCTCAGTTGCATTCCTGGGTCATGTTGTATCAGCAAAGGGTATTCAAGTTGATCCAAACAAGATTGAGGCAATCAAGAACTGGCTTAGACCAGCATTAGCCACACAGATTAAGAGTTTCTTGGGATTGGCAGGCTACTACCATCCGTTCATGGAGGGGTTCCCATCTATTGCAGCCCCGATAACCAATTTGACCTAGAAGGGTGCCCAGTTCAGATGGTCAGACGAGTGTGAGGCGAGCTTTTAGAAGCTCAAGTCAGCTTTGACTATGGCACCAGTGTTGGTTTTTCCCACAAGTTCAATGCCTTACACAGTTTATTATAATGCTTCTCGTATTGGGATTCATGTAGCATTGATGCAGGATGGCAAGGTAAGTACATATGCTTCGAGGTAGTTGAAGATTCATGAGAAAACCTACCCGGTTCATGACTTAGAGTTGGTAGCCATTGTTTACGCATTGAAGATTTGGAGGCATTATCTGTATGGCATGGCATGTGAGGTGTTCACTGATCACAAGAGTCTTCAGTATTTGTTCAAGCAAAAGGAGTTGAATTTGAGGTAGAGGAGGTGGTTAGAGTTGTTCAAGGATTATGATAGCACTATCTTATATCACCCGGGAAAGGCCAATGTGGTGGCCGATACTTTGAGCAGAAAGTCAGCCAGTATGGGCAGTCTTGCTTACATTCCGATCAGTGAGAGGGTGATTGCTTTTGATGTTCAGGCTTTGGCCAATCGGTTTGTGAGGTTGGATATTTCTAAGCCTAGTCGAGCATTAGCTTGCACGACCACTCGATCTTTATTATCGGAGTGTATCCATGATCGACAGTTTGATGATCCCACTTTGTGTGTCCTTAGAGACATGGTGCAGCGTGGAGCCAAGAAGGTTACTTTAGATGATGATGGAGTTTTGAGATTGCATGGGAGAGTTTGTGTGCCTAATGTAGATGGGCTAAGAGTTGATTTTAGAGGAGGCACATAGTTCCCGATACTCTATTCAGTCGGGCGCCATGAAGATGTATCACGATTTGCGGCAATATTAATGGTGGCGCAGAATGAAGAAGGATAGTGTTGCATATGTGGCTCAGTGTTTGAATTTTCAGCAAGTTAAGTATGAGCATCAGAGGCCTGGTGGTTTATTTGAGAGGATTGAGCTTCCTAAGTGGAAGTTGGAGCGGATCACTATGGACTTTGTTACTGGACTCCCGCAGACTTGGAAGAAGTTCGACGCAGTTTGGTTCATTGTTGATAGGCTGACCAAGTCAGCGCATTACATTCCTGTAGCAGTCTCCTATTCATTCGAGAGGTTAGCTGAGATCAATATTCTAGAGATTGTTTGCCTTCATGGTGTGCCCATATCTATCATTTCGGAATGGGGTAAGAATTTTACCTCGCGCTTCTGGAGAGCAGTTCAACGAGAGTTGGGTACACGGGTTGAGTTGAGCACAACATTTCATCCCCGGAAGAACGGTCAGTTCTAGCAGACTATTCATATATTGGAGGATATCCTCTGAGCTTGTGTGATTGACTTTAGAGGTTCGTGGGATCAGTTTTTTCCTTTAGAATAATTAGCGTACAACAACAACTACCAGTCGAGTATCTAGATGGCTCCTTATGAGGCTTTATATGGTAGGCGGTGTCGATCTCCGGTCGGATGGTTTGAGCTAGGAGAGGCTCGATTGTTGGGTATAGATCTGGTTCAAGATCCCTTGGACGAGGTCAGAATCATTCAGGATAGGCTTCGTACAGCTTATTCCCGACAATAGAGTTATACAGACCGCAAGGTTCAAGATATGGCTTTATGGTTTTTGAGCGGGTATTGCTTCGAGTGTCGCCTATGAAGGGCGTAATGAGATTTGCGAAGAAGGGCAAGCTTAACCCTAGGTTCATTGGTCTGTTTGAGATTCTTGATTGAGGGGGAAATGTGGCTTATAGACTTGTGCTGCCGCCGAGCTTAATATCCGTGTATCCTGTGTTTCATGTGTCCATGCTTCAAAAGTATCACGACGATCCATCCCACGTGTTTGATTTCAGCACTGTCTAGTTTCACAAGTACTTGCCTTATGAGGAGGAGCATGTGGCTATTATAGACCGGTAGGTTCATCAGTTGAGGTCGAAGAGTTTCCTTTCTGTTCATGTTCAATGGAGAGGTCAGCCTATTGAGGCATTAACCTGGGAAGCTGAGTCCGATATGCGGAGCCGTTACCCTCATCTTTTCCCCGACTCAGGTACTTCCTTCTTCTGTCTGTTAGAGGATGAACAATTGTTTTAGAGGTGGAAAATGTGACGACCCAAAAGAGCATCACTTATTTTAATCAAATTCAATGCTTCTAAGGCATTAAAACCCTCACTTAGAGTTTCATTGATTTGCGTGCTCAGACGGGGCGCATAGGCGGAAAGCTTTAATATGAAATTCTGTGAAAAATACGACTTCGGTCAACCTTTTTGGTAAATGGACCCGGACTCGTAATTCAACGGTCCCGGAGGTTCCGTAGGAAAATATGGGACTTGGGCGTATGCTTGGAATCAAATTCCGAGGTCCCAAACCCGAGAAATGAATTTTTTCGTAAAATTGTTTTCTCAAAATGTTTAAGAAAATTTGAAATAAAATACGATTAGAAAGCGATGGTATCGTGCCCGTATTTTTGTTCATCGCCCGGTACAGGTCTTATATATGGTTTAAGTCCTTTTTATAAAATTCGGTTAAAAATGGACGTCGTTTGACGTGATTCAGACTTGAATTGCTAAATTTGATACTTGAAAACATTTGAGAAAAATTCTTGATTTTAAGGTTTAATTCATTGTTTTTGAGGTATTTTGGCAATTTGACCATACGGATAAGTTCATATGATATTATTGAGTTAGTGTTGTGTTTTTTGCTTAGGAGCCCCGAGGGCTCGGGCGTGTTTCAGATGTGAGTTAGGAAGTTTTGGACTTGAGTAAAAGTTGCAGATTTTGATATTCAATGCACAGGGAATTTGTTCTGCGCGTTCACATGGTCCTATTGTGAATGCTTAAGGCAAAATTCCCAAGTTCCATCTTTTCTTCTTCGCGAACGCGAAGCGCGGGGGGGGGGGGGGGGGGGGGATCCTTCACGAACGCATCTATGATCTTGCGAACACGTAAGGCAATGGTCCTGGAGAGGGATTTCTCATTTTATTCAACGCGAATGCGTCCACTGGCTTGCGAACACGAGGGCTCGAGGTGTTAAAGCTTCGCGAAGCGAGCTTAGTGTCGCAAACGTGAAGGTCTTCATACTTGACTCATCGCGAACGCGATGAGCCTTTTGCGAACGCGAAGAGTATTTTCGCCTAATTATTTTAAAAGATCCAAAATAGATTTTATGAAAATTTCACAAACTCTTTCTTCTCCAAAGTTCTTAGGCAATTTTTGAAGCATTCTTTCACCACAATATCTTGGGTTTAGTAATCTTTAACTAGTTTTCTTCTATTTTAATCAACGTTTATTAGATTTCTAGGCCTAAAACATGTGATTAAGGGTAGAAATTAGGGGTCTGGGTAGAATTAGGGATTTTTTATTATTCTTGATTTAGAACTTGTTTTGGGGTCGAATTGTTTTAAAAAAATTATATATTCGGGCTCGTGGGTGAATGAGTGATTTGATTTTGGTCCGAACCTCATGTTTTGACCAAGCAGGACCGGGGTCTTTTGGGTTATTGGGAAGAATGTTTGGGAAGTTATGATTAGGCATGGGATCCGACTTGTTTATCATTTATTGATATTATGAAGTCATTTATGTATAGATACAATCGATTTGGAGCCAAATTCGAGATGAAAAGCGGTAATTGAGGATTGAGTTGGCCGTGGAAGTTTAAGGTAAGTGTCGGGTCTAACCTTAGCTTAAGGAATTAGGAGTTGAGTCATATTTGCTACTTGATTCTTGTTGCGTACAACGTATAAATATAGTGACGAGTATCTATATGTTCGTGTCGAGCATGACCGTGAGTCTTAAATCTAAAGTTGATGCATTCTTAAATGACACTTCGGATGCTTTAACTAATGATTTTCTATACTGAGCAAAGAACTATTTTATCCTCGTAGATCTTATTTATGATGTATTGTCATTAATTGAGCTGAATAGAAGCTGAGTTTGGATTGGTTATAGCTCATTCTCCCTTGTCGAGATGACTATTTCAATATTGTTGTTCTCTTGCCGGGAAGTTCTTATATTGCTTTTTTTCCCTTGCCGGGATTTCTTGAAAATTTTGTGCTGACTTGACCATGAAAATTTATGACATGGGTGCAAGTGGTACGCTTACTACAAGATATAATAAAATAGGAGCGGGTGGTACGCCTACCACAAGATATGAGAAATGGGATCGAGTTGCACGCCTGCCACAAAATGGAAACTGAAAATGAAAGTTGCCTGTATTTTTCTTTATCCGTGTTAGAAGTTATATTGTTAGCTTCCTTGTTATTCCTTTTTATTTTTTTGTTTTATCTGCTATCCCGAAACATGTTCCCCTTCCCTAGCTTTAATTGCTTATTACCTGTTTACCTTTCCTCCATATATTATATAACTGCACAGATTTATCTGGAGTCTGGTCTTAGCCTCGTCACTACCTCCACGGGGTTAGACCAGGTACTTGCCAGCACATGGGATTGGTTGTCTTGTCACTATACTCTGCATTGTGTACAGATTTCGATGTAGCATTTGATCATCAGCAGTAGATCGGGACCCATCCTTCAGCCCACCGAGACTCCTAGGTAGCCATGCTGACGTCCGCAGGATCGACGTCTCTTCTATCGGTTTTCATGTTCTGTTGCTATTTGTACTCGAGACAGATTATGTTCTTTTCTTTCAAACACTTATTTGCAGTAATCCTAGATTGTCCGTGAATGTTGTGACACCAGGTTCCGGGTAGAGAAATGTATTGGATTCTAGATATTTTTGTTTCATATTTATTTAAGACTTCTACTAAATTTTATTTTTCGATGTCTTATTCTTTGCTAATTTAATTGGTTAAACATGTATTAAAAAGAATGAGTTAATGGTTTCAAAAATTCGTGGCTTGCCTAGTTTCCACGAGTAGGCGCCATCACGACTCCGAGGATGAGAATCCTGGGTCTTGACATAAAATCATTAATAGTTTAGGTAGGGAAATAAATAATTCAGAAAAAATAGAAAATTAGGAAAAACAGATAATTCGGCAGTGTATAAGCACTCGTCACCTTGCATATATTCCGCTCACATGAGAATCACATTACACATAGTCTGAGCATTTCTAGTTCCCTCAAATCAAGGTTAGACAGAACACTTACCTTACGTCATAGTCAATTCAAAGCTCTACCGGGTCTTTCGCCTAGAATTTGCCTCCAAATCACTCGTATCTATCCACAATTGACTTATTAATATCAATTATTGATAAAGGAATCAATTACAATGCATAAAATATAGAATTTCCAAACTTTCCCTCAAATAGTCAAAATCGACCCCAGTCCTGCTTAGTCAAACCCTGAGGTTTTGACAAAAATCCATTTACCTATTCATCTCGAGCCTGGTTATGTAATTTGTTTAGAAATTCAAACTAAATTTGAGGTCTAAATTCTAATTTTACAAATATCCCTAATTCTACCCAACCCCAAATTTTCACCATGAAAATCCTAGATTTTAGGTTGAAAACCTATGAAATTTAATGGGTAATTGAAAGAAAGTAGGTTAGTCACTAACAAATAAATTGGGGAAGAAAAAATCTTGGAAAATTGCCCATAAGGATTCTAGTCTTGAATTTTTGAAAGAATGAGAAAATCCAGTAATGGTTCTATTTTTTAATCACTAGGCATCAGATATTTATCGCGTTCGCGTAAATCCTGACTCGTTTGTGAAGAGAAACGCCTAAGTGGTTTACGCGATCGTAAGAGGTTACATATGTTTACAAGGGTTTTACCCTCCTAACCTCCACGTTCACGAGACAAGTCCTGCGTTCGTGTAGTGTAACCTCACGTTCCAAGCCTAGCTAACACTACGCGTTCGCGTGTGACAGGTCGCGTTCGTGGAGAGCAAACCCCCAAAGCTCCGTGTTTGCAACCATAGTCTCATATTCGCATAGTATAAAATACACTCCTATCTTAAATCCCCTTCGCGATCCCAAGCACAATGTACTAGATGACAGCTGAAGCACAAAACACTAGTTTTTCCAAGTCTAAAACCACCCATAGCCTATTTGAAATTCACTCGAGCCCTCAAGGCTCCAAACTAATCATGCACACAAGTCCAACATTTTCATACGAACTCGCTCACACGATCAAAATATTTAAATAATCCCTAAAACTACGAATTAGACCCCAAACCAAAGGAAATTTTCAAGAAAGCGTTAAAACTTCTATTTTACAACCGAATGTCTAAATCATGTCAAACCAACTCTATTTCTCACCAAATTTCACCGACAAGTCATAAATATAATAATAAACCTATAACGAGCTCCGCAACCAAAATATGGACCTAGTATCAACAAGAACAAATATCAGTCAATTCTTAAAAATCATTGAACTTTCAATTTTCAATAAAAATTTAATAACTCGAGCTAGAGACCTCCGAATTTGATTTCGGACATACGCCCAGGTCCATATTTCGATACGGACCCGTCGAAATCATCAAACACGGATCCGAATCTGTTTGCCCAAAATATTGACAAAAGTCAACTCAAGTGAATTTTTAAGGCCAAATTCTTATTTTTATAATTTTTTAACATAAAATCTTTCCAGAAAAACACCTGGATGGCGCATGCAAATCGAGGAAGGCTAAAAATAAGGTATTTAAGGCTTCAAAATACAGAATTAGGTTGTAAAACATAATATGACCAATCGGGTCATCACATTCTGAAAAGTACCTGGGCTGGTGAAAAGGTGTGGATATCTACTCCGCATGTCCGACTCGGACTCCCAAGTAGCTGCCTCGATGGGCTGACCTCTCCACTGCACTCGAACTAAAGGATAACTCTTAGACCTTAACTGACGAACCTATCAGTCTAGAATAGCCATCGACTCCTCCTGATAAGTCAAATCCTTGTCCAATCAGACATAGGTGAAATCTAACACGTGGGACAGATCACTATGTTACTTTCGGAGCATGGACACATGGAAGACCGGATGAACTGCTGACAAACTAGGTGGCAATTCGAGCTTGTAAACCACCTCACTCATTCTCTGAATAATTTCAAAAGGTATTATGTACCTAGGGCTCAACTTGCCCTTCTTTCCAAACCTCATTACTCCTTTCATGGGTAATACCCGGAGCAACACTTTCTCTTTTAATGCAATATCACAAATCTACGGTAGGCATAACTCTTCTACCTATACTGAGTTGTCCGAACGCATACTTTAGTTATAATTTTTGAAAATCACAATTATGCCACACGAACGTATATATACATATCACGATAAACTAATTTAAAGCACGCCTAAAGAACTTTAACGGTATTCGTTATTCTTTCTAAGTTTTGAGCTTATTGAGAGGCCATAGTTATGAAAACTATAATTATTTTAATATTTATCTGTGGCCACCCTTGGTTTTTCATATTCATTTAACTTTAACTCACTTAAGTTTGATGGCACAAATTATCTCGCTAGAACTCTTTTCTGTTCTGATTACTTAACCTACATTCACTACACGAGATATTCAAAGGAACACCACATGATAAAGAACAAAATTAAAATAACAGACGAACAATACTAAATTATCTAAAACAAAGCAAATAAGCAGTAAAACAAAACAAGCAAGCAAGGAATTTCAGGATTCAACATGGAAAATGTATCAAAGCACTGAAGCAGTAGAGAAGGGTTAGAGTAAACCTCAAGAAGTTTTCAAATGTCAAAATATTCCAGCAACTACAACATATGGAATTATGCAGCTAACAACGATCGAATTCGGAAAAATCAACAGACTGCACCACGAACCGTACCTCGGATTCCCAAATAGACAACTAAGCAAAGCGTTTTGGGCGTTATTGCAATAGATTTCAGTTGCGATTCGCGAGATGTTTTGGACAGGACTTTAGCTGCATTTTAGAGCTGATTCGGCTTGATTTTTGTGTCAGTTCAGGGCTATCTTGGAGCTGAGTTTTGAACTGGTTTTGCAACTGATTTTCGTTGGATAAACGAGCTATTTTTGAGCTCGTTTTTGAACTATTTCTGGAGGAGATTTCGAGCTGGAGTTTGCAGGTTTTAGATCTGGTTTTGCTGGTAGTTTGGGTGATGTTTTGGGTCAGTTTGGAGCTAGATTTTTGGGGGGTTTTAGGGCTGATTTGGTTGTATTTTAATGCTGGTTTTTGGACAGTTTTTAGATCGTTTTTGGAGCTATTATGAGGTCATTTTTAGGGTGGATTCGAGCTCATTTTTTGTGCAAAATATGGGTACGTTGGGCCTGCTTTCAGTTGAGTTTAAATGGAAAGAATGGGGCTGGTGTTTTGCTTGGTTGAAGGAGAACGAGCAGCTGGTTTTAATCTAGGAAATGGTGATGTTTAAACCTGTCTAACGGGCCTGGTAAGATCGGTTCCGGACCGGCCCGGACCGGTGTAAACCAGGACCGGACCGGCCCGAATACCAAGGGGCCGGGTGGGCTGGGTTCGTGGGGGGAGGGGTTTGGTTCGTTTGTTTTTTTTAATGTGTAACCGGACCGGACCGGCCCAGTCCGAATGAACAGTGGCCTGTACCGGTTAAATCAGCCCGGTACCAACGGAAATTTTTTATTTTTTTTAATTTTTGACTTCGTGGGGCCCATAAGACCGTTGGCACGGTCACAAATGCTTCAGATCCGTTGGCCAACGGATTTCTTTTCAAAATTGGCCATTTTTTGTTTCTTTTCTTGTATTTATTAATTTACAATATTAACCCTTCTTAAAATCCATTAATACCCTCCCCCTCTTCTTCATTTCTTCACTCAAAATTCTTATATCAATCTCAATTCTCAAATTCTTAATTTCTCTCTTCCCTTCAATTTGCAAGATTTCATATTCTAATTTAATAATTTTTATTTGACTCTCTTTTCTTGAGTTTAATTTACCGAAAAATTATCATTTGAAAATTGAAATTCGAAGTTTGAAGTTCAAAGTTAATATACTTGCTTGATGTTTGTTTTTGGTAACACCGGAATTGCGTAATCAAGTGCTCAATTTATTGTCGAATTAGGTGCACTCCCTCCAACCTTTCTCTTATTTAATATTTTAATTGCATATTTAATTTTAGCTTATACTTTAATTCTTACAATATGTTTCGTGCTGCTAAAAGAGCGTGTAGAAAAGTTACTGGTAGTGGTGGAAATAAAAAAAGAGGTAGTCCTGTAGCTTCCAGTAGTAATAGTAATGACCCAATAACACATGTTTCTGAAACATCGCGTAATGATAATGTAGAGATAGATTATAAACAATTACAAGAAGATTTTGGAATAAAAGATAATGAAATTGGAATAGAAGATGAGATACCACCTATACCTACTAGTGGAAATGTTGGTAGTGTTGGAGTTTGAGTTGCTAGTGCTACAAGGGGTAGACCACCAGTGGCTCCGACTTCTAATCGTAAAAGAAGAAGTGCAGTATGGAAATTTTTTGAAATAATAGAAGGTACTAATAGAGTTAAGTGCAAACTTTGTAACGAAACTTTTAAACATTTGACGGGAGGAAATTTAGGGGGTACTGGGACACTTAGTAGACATATGAGATCTGACCATTCCATAGAATGGGGCAATAATGGGGATGGAAGTCAAACAACTATTAACCCTACTACTGGAGGTATAGTAAAATGTGATAAAATGAGGGATCGTGAGGAATTAGCAAAAATGATTGCTTTGGGTTATCTACCTTTTTCTTTTGCTTCTTCATCGTATCTTATTATGTATATTCAAAGGATTTACAATCCTTTATTTAAAGGTATCCCTAGAAGTACTTGTAGAGCAGATATCTTTAGACTTAATGGACAATATAAAAAATACATACATTATTTGTTTAGCCACGTTCCTTCTAGAGTATGTTTAACTTCTGATATTAGCCATGCTATTAATGGAAATGATTATTTGAAAAGCAATTAGATAGATGATAATACTTGTATGCAAAAACATATTATCGCTTTTAAATATGATGAAGATCGGAGTCATACTGCTACGTTTATAAGTAGTACTATTGTTGAAGTTGTTGAATTTTATAATCTAAAACAAAAAGTTTTGTGTATGTCTTTTGTTAATGCTTCAAACAATAATGCCACAATTTCAATTTAAAAATTGCATTTGCAACCACCTCTTGATGGTATTTTTCATGTTAGGTGTGCATGTCATGTTTATAATTTAATTGTTAAAAGTGGCCTTGATTTATTTTCAGCCGATATTACTCATGTTAGGAGAGCAGTTGGTGTTATTCATGGAAATAATAGACAATCTAGAATAAAAGAATTTAAGACTAAGTGTATCCAGTATAACCTTAAACCTAGATTCATGCCAGAAGAAATTGTTACTAGATGGAATTATACATATATATTTTTAAAATGTCGCCACAAATATAGATTTCCAATAATTCAAGTTGCTAATGCACATTGTACTGATCCTAGGCGTATGTTAAAGTGATACATTGGAGGTCATTAATGATGTCGTTAAAGTTTTACATAAATTTTATAGTGCTACTGTTGTGTTTTCTGGCGCATATTACCCCGTTGTTACTATGGCTTTAGTACATATAGCTGAAATTTTCCACTATCTGAATTTAAGAATAAAGAAAAATATAAGGATGTTGTTGAAAAAATACAAGCAAAATTCAAAAAATATTTCTTTCCAATTCCTCTGATTTAATTAATTGGTGCAGTTATAAATCCTTCTATTAAAATGTCTGATTGTCACCAAGTATATGGAGATTGGAGAAACTGAAACCCCAAATTTTTATGTTTCTATGAACAAGCTAAATGAATATTTACAATAACTATATAATTATTATGCAAATGAATGTGATAATGCTGCTCGTGCTTCTGGCAATGTTAATCTCGCTATGCAACGTAGCAGTTCTGCTACTGTGGATGATGAAGAATGCCTTGATAGTTTTAATATTTTTTCTATATTTTCTAATACTCAAACCAGTAGCAGGAATATTGATGAACTTCAATTCTAGATGCAGAAGCAAAAGGAGCTTTGCACAAAGAAATTTTCACCGTTGGGATGGTCGCATGAAAATGAAAAGCAATTTCCTGTTCTTTTTGCTATGGCTCGGGACGTGCTAAATGTGCCAATTTCTACTGTTGCATCGGATAGTGCATTTAGCCAAGCAAGACAACAACTTGGAGACACCAGCCACTCATTGTGAAGCAATGCTTTGGAAGTTTAGTATGTTTCAGAGATTGGATTAGATCGGAACGAAGAAATCAAGGAAAGGAAGATGTCGATAGCCCAGAAGACGAGGAACTTGGAGATATATTAACACATGGAAACCCATACGAATTTAACTCTCCAGAAGAAGGCCAATCGGTTCATATTAATTATGATGAACTTGCTAGGGCAATGCAAAACATTTGAAATTACTACTTTACTAGTTTACTTGTTAGAAAAAATATAAACATTTCATTTTCTACTTTTTCAATTTGAAATTTAGAAATAAAGTAGAACTTGCAATAAGTGCAATTTTTCCCATCTTACTTGTATTCATTCAATTATTACAAAGTATTAATATAACTTAATAGTTATACTATACATAATTCCAAAAAAAAGTAAAAATATACTAAACCCGGCCCGGCCCAGCCCCCTCAACTCGTAACCCTTATGGTTCAATTTTTACCCGAACTAGCCCAGCCCGTTACGAACCCGTTACTGTGCAACCCAGCCCAGCCCGGCCAGGAACCCGTACTGGTAAAAAAAATTTTGACCCGCCCGGACCGGCCCACTCGTTAAATAGGTTTAGTGATGTTTCATGGCTATTTTGTTGGAGATTTGCAGTGCTTTTAATGGGGTTTTTTAGAGGAGGAAGATGAGTGAGGTATAGCCTCTTCTTCTTTCTCGTTTGTTTCCTTCCAGCTCTTTCTTCTCCTTTTACTTTTCTAATCTTCATCCCCTCTTTCACACCCCTTTTTTCTGTTTTTCTAAAAAGATCCCCATTTTCCTCATTTTCTTCCCCTCTTTCCTCCTCCCTTTTTGACGATTGTTATTTTCCATTTTTTTTCAAAAGCAAATCCCCCATTTTCTGTGTTGTTGTTCTCCTCCCTTTTTTGAATTGTTGTTGTGATTATTTAGTAAAATAGAGCGGAAGTGTGAGCTGTTAAAGAGGAAGAGTGGGAGTGCGAGTTGTTCGAGAATAATTTTATTGGTGGTAAGGTATGTGTTAAATGACATGAGGGAGTTTGGAAAAAATTCAAGCATGAAAAAAATTAGGTGCTCACACTTTTCATCCTTGGAGCTCCATCATCTCCAACGGTAACCTGCTTAGCACTGGCATACGCAAGATTTTTCATAAATGGTTTCAGGATGTGAAGAAATGAACAAATAAATAACTTATTGTAATTGTAAGTGGTGTCATTTTTTATATTTATCCCTAATATTTTAATTTTTCTTATACATAACTAATAAAAATTTCGACGAAGTGGTGTCCGGTAACACTGCATAGTACAGTTATATACGCCCCTGCTGCTTGGCATCACTGTGCCGCACTGTGTCCCTAAAAACAAGCAAATGAAGGTCATAATACTGCCACTCCCTGATACACTCAAACAAGGAAGACCAAGCGGCTGCATAAGCTAGAACACGATCAGGCTCAGAAACATCCAACCTCACAAAGTGATTGGCCAAGGCTTCAACATCTAATGCTAGCGGTCTCTTTCCAACTGGATTGTTTGCTAGGCTGCCCATACTTACTGAATTATGACTCAAGACACCAGCCGCCACATTAGTCTTCCCGAGATGATACAAGATGGTGATATCATAGTCTTTCAATAGCTCAATCCACCTTCTCTGTCTCAAATTGTGCTTCTTTTGTTTGAACAAATTCTACAAACTCAGATGATCAGTGAATACCTCACATGACATACCGTAAAGATAGTGCCTCCATATCTTCATGGCTTGAAAAATGGCTGCAAACTCTAAGTCAGGAACATGGTAATTCTTCTCTTGAACCATCCGCTGTCATGACGCATACACAATCACCTTGCCATCCTACATCAATACCACACCAACTCTAATACGAGATGCATCACAATATATCATATAAGATATTGTACCTATGGCCAACACTAATACTGGCGTCGTAGTCAAAGCAGCCTTGAGCTTCTGAAAGCTCACCTTAAACTCGTATGACAATCTAAACGGTGAACCCTTCTAGGTCGACCTGGTCAACGGAGCTGCTATAGATGAAAACCCCTTCATAAATCAACGGTAATATCCTACCAAACCTAAGAAACTCCGAATCTCCATAGCTTATGTATGTCTATGCCACTTCTGAACTGCCTCAATCTTTCTAGGATTCATCTTAATGCTCTCTGCTGATACAACGTGCCCCAAGAAAGTGACTGAGCTCAATATAAACTCATATTTTGAAAACTTAGCATACGACTGGCTGTCTCACAACCTGAAGTAGGATCCGAAGATGTTGTTGTCACACCCTTTTTTTTCCTTTTTTTGACGGGGAAGTCTGAATTTTGACATTCATGGGAAAAATAACTCGTTTCCTTTTGGAAATTGGGTATTTGATAAGTCGCCACTTAACACATTATAGTGCGTTAGGTCACCTAGAGCGATTAACTCTTAGACTAATTTGCATTACAAGATATTAAGGGTAATAACTCAAAATAACCTTGAAGGGAAGGTGTTAGGAACCCCTCTTAGTCCACAATGGTTGGTCCTGACCGAACTTATACTTATATGAATTAGTCCTTTTAACAAATAAATAGTTGTAACAAGTACTTGCAAGTATAGGCATGTTTTGACATTCTAAATATATGTATGATTCATGTAATGGAACAAGAGAGAAATTTGAATAACTTGTACATGTGTAAAGAAAAAGTAAGCTCATTTAAATAACAAGAGTTAGGAAAGTCCTAAGTTGGTTAGCCTACAGGATCATACCCATACAATACCCGATGTCACTCCTCGATGAGGAGCTACACATGACATTAGTGCATAGTCATCATATCCTTACTACCCAATTCCCTCACCTTGGTTATAGCCTAAAGCGTTGCACTTGAAAGATATCCTATGCGTGCACTACCTGTCCCCTCCTTGTGGACCTGGAGATATTTAGGACCTCTCGTTTTAGGTAGTTCAAGATCATCCTAAGGTATTTAAAGGAGAAAAGTCTAGTCGTCAATCAAAAACAATTAGGACTGCACTTAAAGGAGGAACAATTAAAGGCTTACATTTTACCTCCACAAGCAGAACAAATAGGTGCACGTCTCAAACAACTGTTTCAGGTATTTAAGAGAAAAAACCTTAGAAAATGATATCTAGGTGAGCAGAGAGTATACAGTATTGAATTAGGACCAAAGTGTCAAAGACTTATTAAGCCTACCTACTGGTTTTAGACTTGTTGAGTGTGAGCAGTCTCAAAAACAAAGTGTAGAGTCAGAGTTTTAGTGGCCCTACAGGTTTCCCTAGGCATATAATAGTGATGTACTATGAGCATGATATCTATATTTATTAGGAATGTAGTAAAATAGTAAAACAATTTTAAATGGCAATTTGGATCCTATAGGCATGATTTCTAACAATGTTACTTAAGGCAGCATTGGAGACTTGTTAAAGAAACGGACATAGTAGTTAACTAAACCAATTCAGAATATATAAACTTTAATTAATTGACTTTTCTAACTGAACTATAGAATATGTCTTATAGACATGATTTCTAATTAAGAAAGGTAAAAAAAACAACATTCATTTATCCAAAGTGAATCCCCTATAGGCATGATATTTATTGAGCTGATTTTAACCCTATTGGCAGGATCTCTGTTATTAAAGCTAGTTTAGATCCTATAGGCATGGTTCCTAACTGTGTGGAAGTAAAGCAAACAAAAAAACACATTTGAATCAACATGGACCCTATAAGCATGGTATCTACCCAATTTTACCCACAATATATAACTACCCTCCCCTTTTCACTAATCACCCCACCATTTGTTTACAAAACTATTATTACAGACCAATGAATTGGATAAAAAAAATATATAAATAAAATAATAATTAATCTATAAGGAGCCTGAAGTAGGCCCAAATGACTTCCAAGCCTCCAGTAGTCTCAAATGTCAAAGTTCATAGCCAATTCCATGTCTAGGTGCATCAGAGTTCCCTAAGGACCTCAAGGATCCTTGGCAGTGCTCACACCTAGACCTTTCTTAAATAATAAGTGATTTAGGTGCAGTGTAGAAAGGCCAACCTTGACGTGCCAGAGTTCAGAGGATCTCAAGGCAGTACACATATCAGAGGGGCAGGACCTAATATTCTAAGAGTATGTGGAAGTGCATAGTAGTTTGAAAGAGTTTAATAAAAAGGTTTTAGGACTGAAAAGAACTTATGAAAACCATTAGTGATAAAACAGTTTGAGGAAAGGTGTAAGGAAATATTGTTTCTATCAGAACACAAGACAGAGAACAAAAAAACTTTACGAAGTAACTTTGGTAAGAAGCATTTACACAAGGGTAGACGGATTGGGAACATATAAAGTACACCTTAAGGGACACACAGACAACGTAATGCATAGAGTTTTAAGGGGGTTCTATAGAACTAGTATGCAGAAAGCAAGTCATGCAGCAAAGAATCACAACAGAAACATGTTGAAGACCTTCTAGGGAGAGTAATTAACTTAGCAGGAGTGAGGCAGAACATGCAAAGACTTAGATGCTATACAAGTATTAACACTGAAGGAATACCAATTATATAGAAACAGAGTTTAGGAAAAACAGTATTCAGTCCAAACATGCTTAAGTTACATATCTAAACATGTTAAACAAGAAACAGGTAAGTAAAGTGGAAACATACTAATCACAGGTTTGAATTGGGAGTATTAGACAGGCTCAGGTAAATAGTAAACAAAAACATGAATAGACTTAGGCCATCTTAACTAACGCAGCAAGTAAACACATATATATTTAATTTTTAAAAATTAATCAGAAGAATACCTAGATAAAGATTGAAAAAAAAAACACAAGATGTGAGAAAGGTAGTGTGCAACTTCCAGCCTTGGCTTGCAACCTACTAAAATGACAAAGATAACAAGTAGCAAAAAGAGCACAAAGAGAACTTTTTAGAGAGTAAAAAGTTGTAGTTTTTGAACTGTTGTTCCGCCCCTTAAAAGTGAGAATAGGAGGGAGTTTATATAGTAATCAAAATATAAACAAAATAAGGTAAGAGATGAATTAAGTAGCAATTAGGGAAATTTATGGAATCAATCACATGTAAAATCACTAATCTTTCCCCTTAAACAAGGGATAATCAATTAACAGTAAGAGCATGATAAATATTTAAAGAAAGGAATCACGTATAGTTTGGGTATAGAGTTGGTAATTAGGAGTAAATGAACAGAAGTTTCAATTAAGGAAACAATAAAAAAAGGCAAGGGGAAACTAATTAAGAGAAGTTTAATCAAACTGAATAGAGGGGTAAGAATCAAGAGTTTTGTTAAGGAAAATAGTTCAAATCAAATCAGGAAATAAGAACTACAGAATAGTCAAGGATTCAATCTAAAAGAAAATCATGTAAAGAGTCAGCAAGTTTTGCAGACAAAATAGGGCAAGAAATAAATATTCAGGATTCAATACATAACTTTAAGGAAACGAATTGGTAAATCAAGAAAATGACACTAATTTAAGGAGAAAGATATAGGCCTTAACATGAATAGTCAGAAGGAAAACAAACATATAGAATCAGTAAAAAAGTTGAATTAAAAAACTCAGAAGAGGCACGTTAGGATAAAGATCATAAGACATTCAAATAGCTAAAGAGAAATCACAAGAACCAAGGCGAGAACACAGTCAATACATGAGTACTCATAAACAAAACAAAGAATGTCAAAAATTAGAGCTTTTAGTATAAACGAGTGAAATTGTAGCAAACTTATGAAATCAGTCAAAACACATAAGAAGCAGAAGATCAACCCAAAATGACATCACTAGGAACTCATAATGCTCGTACCGAGTTTGAAAAGGTGTTTTAGGGATATTCGATGCCCTAATCCTCAACTGATGGTAGCCAAACCTCAAATCTATCTTTAAAAACACCTTGGCACCCTGAAGATAATCAAATAAATCATCAATCACCGATAATGGATACTTGTTCTTGATTGTGGCTATGTTCAACTTCTGATATTTTATGCATATCCTCATCGATCCATCCTTCTTATTCTTCAAAAACGAAATAGTTGAACCCTAAGGCGAGACACTAGGTCTACTAAAGCCCTTATCAAGCAAGTATCGCAATTGCTCCTTCAATTCTTTCAACTCTAGCAAGACCATGTGGTATGGTAGAATAGAAATGGGATGAGTTCCCGGATTTTGCAATCAATACAAAAGTTATCTCCATCGGTTGGCATCTTCGGCAAATATGCAGGAAACACCTCTAGAAACTTACAAACAACAAGTACTAAATCCATGGAAGGAACCTCCACAACAGAATCACAGATATATGATAAATAAGCTAGACACCCCTTCTCGACCATATGTTGACCTTCACATAAGAGATAACCCTTCTAGTAGAATGGCCAGTAGTCCCTCTCCACTCTAATCGAGGTAGCCCCAACAAGGCAAAAGTCACTATCGTGTGCGTGACAATCCAATATAACATGACATGGTGACAACCAATCCATACGCAAAATAACATCAAAATCAACCATATTGAGAAGCAGAAGATCTACGCTAGCCTCAAGACCCCTAATGATAACCACAAACGAATGACGTACACGATCTACAACAATAGAATCTCCTATATATGTGTACACATACACTGGAGCACTCAACGAATCACGAGGCACAACCTGATATGAAGTAAAATAGGATGACACATAGGAATAAGTAGAGCCCGGATCATATAGAATTGAAGCATCTATATGGCAAACTAAAATAGTACATGTGACAAAAATATCAAATGACTCAGCCTTAGACCTAGCTTGGAAAGCATAACATCGGGGCTGGGGCCCATCTCTCAGAGCTACATCCCTAGGACGACCTCCACCTCTAATGACCTGACCCTCACCTCTAGAGGCCTGACCTCTACCTCTAGCTGCCTAAACCATACCTCTAGCTGGCTGAGTAGGCGATGGTGCAACAGGTGCCGTGATCATGGCACGGGAACTCTATTGTGGCATGTCGCCCAATAATCTCGGACATGTCCTCCCGATATGCCCCAAAACACTACACTCAAAACATACATCCTGGTGCTATGGCTGCTGAAATTGATACTGGCCTGAATGGTCTGGATGATCACGATAGTAACTTTGACTAGGAGGTACACTGATAGGAGCTGGCGATGCACTGTATGTTGGATGCCTTAAATCGCCAGAAGAGCTGATTGAGAATGTATGGGAGGATGGCCCCTACCAAAAGTACCCCTGCCTCCAAATGAGGCACAACTAAAACCACTAGAATGACGAGGCCTCTTATTAGACCCCTTCCCTCGTCCATGTGAAAGGAAATCCTCTATTCTCCTGGCGATATTAGTAGTTGTCTAAAAAGAAACCTTACTCCCGGTCTCCTTGGCCATCTGCAACTTGATAGGATGAGTGATTTCCTTAATAAACCTCCTTGCCTACTCTCTCTCGGTAGGAAGTAGAAGAAAAGCATGATGGGCTAGATCTATTAATCCGGTCTCGTACTGGGTAACTTACGTGCAACCCTGCTGGAGGCGCTCGAACTACCTACAATCTCTCTCTGTATGATAGGAAGGAACTTCTCAATAAATAGCTAAGAAAAGTGGTCCCAACCCAAGTAAGAGCAAGAGATCCAGTTGGTTTGTTATATACATAATCCTTCCACCATCTCTTGGTGGAACCTTTCATGTAAAGCACAACAAAATCAACCTCTTCGATCTCAACTATATCCATGTTCTGCAGCACCTGATGGCAAGGGTCAAGATAATCCTATGGGTCCTTAGAAGATGGTCCACTGAAGTGATCTGGAAAGAGCTTGGTAAACTTGTCCAATCTCAATAGCTCTCAGAAGACATGCCATGACCATCACTGGCCTGTGCCGCTGCAGCTGGCGAACTACCCCAACTTGCGAGGCTGCTAGAGTCTAATACTATGGAGCTATCTACTCTAGAGTGTGAGTAGCGGGAGTCTGTTCTCCTCCCTCAGCCTGAGAGATAGTTCGTGCCACAGGAAATGTACCGACCTGGGCCACACTCTCTACAAGGCCCACCAAACGGGCCAAAGCATTCTAAAGCACTAGGGTGGAGATGAACCCCTCCGGGACCTGAGCTGGTCCGACAGACACCGTCTGGGCTGGAACCTCCTCATCAAACTTCAGCTGAGGATCCACCACTGGTGTTGCTACTCGAGCTCTGCCTCTACCTCGGCCTCTGGCATGAACTATTTGTCGACCTCTGCCCCTTGTAGAAGTTGTTGCTAGGGGCTTTGACTGCTGTACAGCTGAAGATGTGGTGCATGTTCTCGCCATCTGTGAGAGAACAAAAATAGAAGGGTTCAATCAGCAATGATAGAATAAAATCGCACGACAGAGAAGAACATAATTGAAATTTTTCCTAACTCCATATCCTCTGGAAGATAAGAACATACGTCTCTGTACTGATCCACCAGACTTTACTAAGTTTGCTCGTGACTCATGAGACCTATATAACCTAGTACTTTGATACCAACTTGTCACGACCTGAAAATCCCACATTCGAGATTGTGATAGCTCCTAACATTTAACTTGCTAGTCAAGCCAGAATTAGAATAATTTATTAGTTTTTAACAATTTGAGTTTAATACTGAGAAAGAGCTGAAATAACTGAAATAATCTAAAGTATGAATACTCAGGTTAAAACTGCCAAATATCTGCTATAAATTCCTAAATCCAGTGTCACAAATGTACGAGCTACTAGAATATTACATACACGGGTCTGAAATAAGTATAGAGTTGTCTGAATGAAAATATACAACTAAATGAAAACAGAAAATGGGACTCAAAGAGTTGGGGGCGCAAAGAAGTTGTACCTCAAGCCCCCATTGAGATAATCAAAGTAAGAACGCTAATGGCCGCCGCTGGGATCGACTCAGGAAGTGCAGAGTGTAGCATAAGTACAATTGACACCATATACTTTGAAAGTGCTGAGCTTAACCTCGACGAAGTAGTGACAATGCTACGGTGGGTCTCTTGCACTACAATATGTACACATTATATAATAAAGGTGGAAAAAGGAAATACGGAACAAGATAAGACATTCAACCAAAAATAACATCTACAACCTCAAGGAATAAACCGGTGTCTTTCAGAATTACCAATCCTTAGAGTTTAACATAACTACCGAAAACCAACACAAATAAAGGAAATAGAAACACATAGGTTGTAGCGCGCAACACGATCCCACCGGAAAACACAAAATCCTCCCTTATTTCACCGTAATAACATCGAATAAAATAAATAATACATAGATAAGTTGCAGCACGCAACCCGATCTCACCATATAACGATATTAGTATTATAATTCAACTTTATTACCATCCCTTTTTCACATGTTGCGGCGTGTAACTTGATCATACCGTACAGTACGAGTTCACCCTTATTCCACTATATCTACCAACCCTTATTACACCCGTTGTGACGTGCAGCCCGATCCTACCATATCCGTACCAAATACTCAATGTCAACAGTCAAATCAATATTTCAAACCACAAAAACCTTAACGATCAATAAATACCAAACTGAACTAAAGAAAAAACCTTGCATAGCATAAGAATCTACACATGTAGTAGTATACAGCGAGGCCAATCCAGTAATTGACAATTAATTAGAAGGTGCAAGTAAGTCAATTTAAGCAACTGGCATGGAATCATGAAACTATGAAAAGAGCTAACATCATTAACATGAGAAGATATTGATTAACATGTAGTAGTTAAGCATGGATAGCAATTAGAGCATATAACAATTAAGGCAAGGAATGAAATAATTAAGAAAAAGCGGAAAATCAGGAAAAACAGATAATTGGGAAACGTATAAGTACTCGACACCTCGCGTATATGCCGCTCGTAAGAATCACCTAGCACATAGTTCGAGGGTTGTTAGTTCCCTTAATCAAGGTTAGATACAATACTTACCTCACTCCATAATCAATTCAAAGATTACCGGGGCCTTTCCTATAGATCCTCCTCAAAACCACTCATATCTAGCCACAATTGACTCAATAATATCAATTATTGCTAAAAGAATCAATTACAATACATAAATTTAGAATTTAAATACTATCCCCCAAAAAGTCAAAAATAAATTCAGCCCTACTTGGTCAAAACCTGAGGTTCGTACCAAAATCTATTTACCATTTACCCCCGATCCCGAGTATATAATTTGTTTTGAAATCCAACCTCAATTTGAAGTCTAAATCCTAATTTTACAGAAATCCCTAATCCCAAAACCTCCAATTTCCACCATGAAAATCCTAATTTTAGGTTGAAAACCTATAAAATGTAATGGGTAATTGAATGAAAGTAGGTTAGAATCACTTACCAACAAATTGGGGAAGAAAAACTTTTGGAAAAATTGCCTCTAGGGATTTTTTGTTTTGAAATTTTGCAAGAATGACAAAATCCCATAAAGGATCTATTTTTTAATCACTGTGCGTTGGGTATTTATCGTGTTCGCATGGCTTATACGATTGCGAGGGATTACACGCATTTGCGAAGATTTATCCATCCTAACTTCCGTATTCGCGAGACAAGACGTGTGTTAGCGTAGTATAATCTCAAGTCCCCGGCCCAGTCTAACTAACGCTACACGTTCGCATGTGATAGGTTGCGTTCATATAGAGCAAACCCCCCGATGCTCCCTTTCGCATGTGATAGTCCCGCGTTCGCATAGTATAAGATCCTTCCCCAGCCTAGATCCCTTTCGCGATCACGAAGCACAATGTACCAGATGATAGCTGAAGAACAAAAAACCCAAATTTCTCCAAGTCTATAACCACACGTAGCCTATCTGAAATTCAGCTAAGCCCTCGGGGCTCCAAACCATTTATGCACACAAGTCCAAAAATCTCATACGAACTCGCTTGCACGATCAAAATACCAAAATAATGACTAGAACTATGAATTGAACACCAAACCAGAGGAAATTTTCAAGAAAGCTTCAAAACTTCTATTTTCACAACCAAACATCTGAATCACGTTAAACCAATTCTCATCAAATTTCATAGACAAGTCATAAATATAATAATGGACCTGTACCGGGCTCCGAAACCAAAATAGAGACCATGTATTAACAAGAACAAACATCAGTCAATTCGTATAAATCATTAAACTTTCAATTTTGAACAAAAATTAATAACTCGAGCTAGGGACCTCCGAATTCGATTCCAGACATACACCCAGGTCTCATATTTCGATATATACCCACCGGGAGCGTCCAAATACAAATTTAGGTTCGCTTTCCCAAAATATTGATCGAAGTCAACTCAAATGAATTGATAAGACAAAATTCTTATTTTTATCAGTTTTTAACATAAAAGCTTTCTGAAAAAAAATACTCGGACTACGTACTCAAATTAGGGAAGGCTAAAAGGAGGTATTTAAAGTTTCAAAACACAAAATTAGGTTCTAAAATATATCACAAGCAATCAAATAGATTTACCTAAATTGAAACATAGAAAGTACTTATTTACATAAAATACTTTTACGTCCAAAAGCGTCGAAAGAATTAGGATGACAAAGATGTCATCGAGTGTACTACAATTCCACTTTCTACGTCTTATTTTACTGATATAGTTTGCTTGATACAAAATTCAAGAAATAGTAATTCTTTTTAATTTGTGGCCTAGAATTTAAAAAAACTTAATTTTAATAAAAAAAAGATACTAGTACTATTTGTTAGACAAACTAAGAAAATCACATAAATTAACTAATGGAGTATTATGTAGATAGTTTTGGGAGAATTAATTTTCTCGTATTGCTCATAAAAGTATATATAGAGTACAGGGGTATCAAATCCTACCAACTATAGGACTGTACAATAATGAAGGAAATCAAATCCTACCAACTATAGGACTGTACAATAATGAGAGAATATTCTACCAATAATAAAAAGATACACACAATTATATTCTAATACGCCCCCTCAAGATGGAGGGCCGGAGGACACACCAATCTTGGACATCAGCAGAAGAAGCCGAGGACGAGATAAGTGCTTTGTGAGAGCATCAGCAAGCTGATCAGCAGAGAATACGTGAGCAACACGAAGAGACCCATTCTGAACCAATTGATGAACAAAATGATAATCAATGGAGATGTGTTTCATGCGCGAATGAAACACAGGGTTAGCACAGAGGTAAGTGGCGCCAATGTTGTCGCTGTAAATGACAGGAGCAGCCGGAAGAGGGACATGAAGCTCGCGCAGTAGGGAATGAAGCCAACGAACTTCGGCGGCAGCAGAAGCAATGGCACGATATTCAGCCTCAGTAGAATGCCGTGCAACGGAACGCTGCTTTTTGGAGCTCCAGGAAATAGGATTAGGCTCCAGAAAGACAACATAGGCACCAGTTGAAGACCGGTCATCAACCCCAATCAGCATCAGAGAAACAATGCAGAGGTGTAGCAGATGAAGGACCAGACTCCGAAGTCAAGCGTCCCATTCAGATACGGGAAGAGGCGCTTAACCGCACCCCAATGAGTGACAGTAGGAGCATGCATGAACTGTGAGAGTTTATTCACAGCAAAGGAAATATCACAACGAGTAAAAGAGAGATATTGGAGGCCCCCAAGGGCCTGTCGATAGGCGGATGCATCGGCAGGAGCCGAGCCGTTGGCCAGATTACAGCATATTATGACGAGTCAAAAGATCAACAACATACTTACGCTGAGAAAGAAAACACCCCTTGGAGCTGCGCAGAACCTCAACACCAAGAAAGTAGCTTAATCACCCATGTCTTTAAGAGAAAATTTAGTCCCAAGAGAGTCAATCACACGGTTTAAGAAGGCAGAGTCATTACCAGTAAATATGAGATCATCAACATATACCAAAAAATAGGCTGTAATACCAGAATGCTGAAAGACGAAGAGCGAAGTGTCAGAGGTAGTGTTGACGAAACGCATGGCCGAAAGGCATTGGCGGAGCTCACTGTACCATGCCCGGGGTGCCTGTTTGAGACCATAAATAGCTTTCTGAAACTTAAAGACATAAGATGGATAGGCTTTGTCAACAAAACCCGGTGGTTGTGCCATATAGACTACCTCTGTAAGCCTCCCGTGAAGAAAGGCATTGTTCACATCCATTTGACGAAGTGGATAGCCCTTGAATACAACTAAACTGAGAACCAAACGCACAGTTTTCGGCTTAATAACCGGACTAAAAGTCTCCTGGAAGTCGACACCTGGTCGCTGATGAAAGCCTTTCGCAGCAAGTCGAGCTTTGAACTTATCCATAGTACCGTTAGGCTTTCGTTTGATACGATAAACCCACTTACAGCCCACAACATTCTCTGAAGAATCAGGTGGAACAAGATCCCAGGTGCCATTCCGTAGCAGAGCATCAAACTCCAATGACATAGCAGCGCGCCAGCGCTCATTGGACATAGCACTAGACAAAGTCTGAGGTTCAGTAACAGCTGGAGAGGTGATAGCGGACATACCAAACTTCTTGTTAGGCGTAAAGATGTTATTTTTGCTGCGAGTTTACATATGATGACCACCCTGAGAGGGTGTAGGTGGCGGCATAATGGGTGTAGCGGCGGCAGGGGCCACTGGCGGTGTCGGAAGGGGCGCTGCTGGCTCGGGCGGTGGCGCCGGAAGTGCGTCCGGTGAAGGATCGCTAGTGGGAGCAACGACAGGTACTGGTGGCGGCAGGGGAAGGACTTCTAGGGAGACCGGACTGGGTACAGGAGGAGACGCGAAGTTAGACAATTTGGAGAACGGGAAGACATCTTCATGGAAGGTGACATGACGCGAGACGAAGATTTTAGACGTTGAGGGATCAAAGCAAAGATAGGCGCTTTGAGTAGTAGAGTAGCTGAAGAGGACACATGCACGAGATCTGGGTTCCATTTTGTGTGAGGTGTAGGGCCTAAGCCAAGGGAAGCATTGACAGCCGAAGACACGTAGTTTGGCAAGGTTGGGGCGCTTATGAAAGAAAGACTCAAAGGAGGAGAGAATCGAGAGATTTATCTTGGGAAGACGATTAATGAGATAGACTGATGTAGCAAAGGCATAGGGCTAGTAAATGAGAGGTACATAGGCATGATGAAGGAGAGTGAGAAAAGTATCGACAATATGACAGTGACGGCGTTCAGCATAGCCATTGTGCTGAGGTGTATAAGGAGGTGAAGTGAGATGTGAGATACCATTGTAGGCAAGAAAAGAGCGTAATGCGAGGAATTCACCCCCATTGTTAGTATACAGAGTAATGATTTTAGCAGAGAAATATTTTTCGGCAATGGATTTAAAGATGGGGAAGGTTTGTAAGACATCATATTTACGGTGTAAAGGAAAAACCAAACATACTTAGAAAAATGATAAACAAAGATGACATAATATTTAAATCCTTCATTAGAAATAATTGGAGAGGTCCATACATCGGAGAAAATAAGCTCCAGCGGAGCAGTAGAAGATAAACTTGACTCAGAAAAAGGTAACTTATGACACTTATGAAGTTTGCAAGAGACACAAGCAAGATCAGACACATTACTGGACTCTATACTGCTAGAAGACACTAAATGACGCAGGATTTTAGCTGACGGGTGACCAAACCGAGAATGCCACAATGACGCAGAGAGCTTTTGAGTCGTGAGGGCGGACGGGGGACTGGAAGCCGCCGGCCAGTAGTAGGTGTTGCCCCTAACCGCGAACAAGTGTTGCCCACGTGCGACGATCCTTCACCTTAAAATCAGTATCAGAAATAACAACATTAACATTATTGTGACGACATAATTGGGCAACAGAGATCAAATTTTTACGCATATGTGGAACACAGAGAGCCTCAGGTAATAAAAGAGAGGAATAACTGTTAAGTTGTCCAGTATGTGTAATTGTCAAACCTTCACTGTTACCAATAACCACATTGCCGAAACCAGTATAAGGACTGTGAAGAGACATGTTGGCAAGATCAGAAGTTATGTGATAGGAGGCACTAGAGTCCAGGATCCAATCGGATGTAGAGGGAATCGTCGGAGAGTGATGGGCTTTGTGAGCGGTCGGATAAGGCGGCGAAGCATATGCTGGCCGCATATGTGGTCCACCGTAAGGGGGCTGATTGGCACCGGAGATGGGATAGGACGGACAGCGGCGCGCAGAGTGGCCAAATTCACTGCAGAGCTGGCACTTCCCATTGTACCCACGAGATTGGCCATTGCTGGAGTAACCACCGCGACCGGAGACTGAACCGCGGCTGCTACGGCCGCGCCCGCGGCTACCGAAGTGGTTACGGCCTAACTGCTGTCCGGCGACGAAGGCAGCCGACGGAGCCAAATCAGATGCGGCGGAGGTGGCCGGCACATGAGCACTAATCTGAGCCTCCATGCTTAACAACTTGTCATGTAATTCAGCAAAAGAGATGGGAGATTCACGGGCTTGGATGGCATGAGAGAATTCCATTATACGGATAATCAAGACCATTTAGAACCTTAATGACAAGATCCTCAGAATCAACAGTAACATCCAGGAGATAATTCATCCACAATCACGCGAATACCGTGCATAAAATCAGTAACAGATTTAGAACCTTTTACTGGATTATGGAGCTGCTGTTTGAGAGCCATGATACGACCGCGAAAAGCAGTGTCGTGTGTGTGCGCGAGGATGTCCCAGGCCTCTTTAGAGGTTTCCGCAACGGCAATAAAAGAGATGATCGTCGGTGTGATCGACGAGATGATGGCACTGAGAATAAGATTGTCCTGGCGAATCCAGTAGGGATATGCTGGATTGGGGGAAGTCACTTCCTTGTCGACGATAGTGGCTGGTAGGCACGACTTAGATCCGTCCAAGAAGCCGAGGAGTTCGTAACCCGTAAGAAGGGTTCAAAATTAGAATTTCCACGCCAGGTAATTAGTGAAATCCAATTTGAGTGGGATCTGAGCCGATGCATTGATGGCAATCGGCTGGAGAAGCTCGTTTGACGTCGTAGCGGCCATGAAGCGCGACATTAAGGAGAGGAGGCGCTGATCGATGTCGAGAGAGAGAGGGCTGCTTAGTGCAGCGTTGGCGGCGGCGATGGGCTGCCGATAAGAGCAGCGGCTGCGGCTGCGCGGGTAGGGTAGTTTTAGGGTTTCTTTGGCGATAAGCCACTGGCGTATGATACCATGTAGATAGTTTTGGGAGAATTAATTTTCTCGTATTGCTCACAAAAGTATATATAGAGTACAGGGGCATCAAATCCTACCAACTATAGGACTGTACAATAATGAAGGATCAAATCCTACCAACTATAGGACTGTACAATAATGAGAGAGTATTCTACCAATAATAAAAAGATACACACAATTATATTCTAATATATTAGACCTAATTATCCTTCCTATATTCTCATGTAGTATAATTCCAGCGGTTTGTTATAAGCTAGCGTTTGGCCATAAATTTATAAATTTATTTTGAAAACTTTTATATGGGTAAAGTTTGGTTTGAAGATAAAAAATGTTTGGACATACATTTTCAAAACATATTTTTCAAATTTGAGATTCGAGATTTGAGATTTGCCAAATATAAACAAAATCTATGGCTAAATATGTATTTGCCAAATAAAACTCAAATTAATTTTGATAAAATTTATGATCAAATATATATTTGCTAAATAAAACTTAAATTTATTTTGACAAAATCTATGACCGAACGGTCCTATGAAATTGAGACATGTAGTCCAGAGCGTTCGTTTGGTGCAAATCACAGAGTTAATCTTATTAGTCTAAAATATCAACCTAAAAGCATTATTACAAAGAAAGCATGAAAACCATTATTTAATATCATAAAAATATGCCTGTGTAGTTAATCGTTAATTTAGAACTATATTTTACAATTATCCTAATTTTTAATTGAAAAATATCACTAATATGACTTTTAAAATTATAAGCACTTTGATTTAACCACATCTTTTATTAATTTATCTTTAGTATTTTTATAATTTCCAAATACCTTTTCGTAAACAAAATCCCTAACAACTCTCCTTTCAATTTCTGTAATTTGTTCTGCATGTGAAAATTAATACCTTTAAATTTATATTTTTTAGATATTTTATATTAAACAGACCAAATGCTTATTATTTATTCAACTTTTATTCAAATGTATAACTATTGATAAGATCAATTTCAAGTTTCAACATCTAAAATTAATTGTCAGTACCTGAGCTTATTACGGTTCTTTTAATAAGATTATAAATATAATGATTAAAGCCTATTGATCAAAACTCAAGGGATAGATTTTGAAATAATGGTTAATTAACTTCCCACTTTGATGAAAAATAAAAAATAAAAGGGCCTTTACAGACCGATCGTTTCTCTAAGTGGAAATTCACGTTATTCAATCATAAACATAAAAGAGAAACAATGGAAGGACGAGACACAATTTTGTTGAAGTTTTGACAGATCAAGAAAGATCATGAATTCATGTATATCTTCTTTATGAATTATTTAAATATAAATATCTAGTGAAAGTCATATTATAATGCGTACTATCTTGAATGTTAATGCGATGTTTAGGGTTTGATAATTGATTATGATTCGAAGCATAGAACCACAAAATTCTTAAACCATAATGGCAAACGAACTCGAGTTTTACTCCAATTGTTAGTACAATATATCAAGCTGGGTTTTCATTTATTTCTTACAATGTATTAGTAAAATACTTGTATAAGACCAAATAATGGAAGAGAAAGTAATTTGTTTGCTACTGTGATGTCTAGCACTAATTTCAAGAATCCAGAAAACTGATTATCTTGTCACCTTCTGCCATTTTACATCTTAATTATACCTCCTCCAGATATGAAATCAAGAACAATTTGAGACTATACATGCCAAAAGTCCTCATCAAAATGACAAAAGTGTCATAGCAAAGCATATCTCAAGTTTACTTGTTCTATAAAAAAGTAGTGCGTAAACATATTCCTTAGAATCATACATGATCTACGATTTAGTGTCAATAGATTCAGAATGAGTATGATATGCGTGTGTATACATTTTTATAAAAAAATCTCATATATGTATAAATAATTCGAGCGTAAAGCAATAAATTTGATTGACCTCACACAAACCGCTCTAAAATCCCTTGCTACTTAAAACTTCAATTATCTATTAAGCAAAAGGAAAGGGGTTGGTGCAAAATTGGTGCTCTTGACAAATCTTCCTTTCATTCGAGGCCTCTTCTCAGCATTCAATTTCCTGACCTCGTACCTTATTTTTTTGGAGAACAACCTCGTCCGCCGCTTCTCCTTGTACCTTAATACTCTTGCTTCTCTTCCTTCATCTACTATTGCTACATGTCCTGCCATTGTTCCCATGTCTCCATATGGATGAATATTTCCACAATTTCCCTGCCAATTTAGGTCGATATATAAGCAAATTTGCTCATTCTGTGACCAAAGAAAATATAAGAGGAAAATGGGAACAGTCCTGCAAATTGGGAGGAAATTTCTTCATTTTGGGTAGAGGGTGGTCCGATGCACAGATCATCCCTTATTCACATGGAGTCTCGGGAAAGGCCACACTCCAAGGAGTGTGATGCAGACCGTCTATTACTTTATCGTTGCTTCAATGCTCCCCTTTAATTTTCTTCATTAGGTATAAAAATAATACTATCACAGTGCGACATACTAAATAACCAAGTCGTACTTCTTTTCACATGCATTAAAAAAGAAGAAATTATAAGTTATTATAATTGTTTGAAAATTATTTTAAGGTTTTAAGTTATCTAAACTGGTAATGTATATGATTTGTTGTAACATGTCATTAATCCTCCTTTACAGGTAATACACATTAAACCCTTTTTCAAAATATCAAGGAGCGGTGATAGAATTAGAATGTCTAGAATATTTCTGCTTCTAACTGCTCCTATAAGAATAAGTGTATAGAGATTAAACTCATGTTCATGTTTATGTCAATTTTAACAACTGCAACATAAATTAAAAATTGAGAGAATTAAAGAAGTATACCATGCATACAGGCCAGCAGTCATTGAAATCTACTTCAGGCCTCTCACCAGTTGTCCAAGGAGACCTTTGGTCAGCCCAGGCATTTAAAACACCTCCATAATCAAGATTTAGCAAAATCTTATTATTTTTTCTATCATCTTCTTCTAAGGTAATAACCGGTGAATCACAGTAGAATTTGAGATCAAACGTATCTGAATAATCAACTTGATTATAATTAGTACTATCCATGACAACTTCCACTTCTCCTTCATTAATTTCAACCTTAATTTTCTCATCAACCAAAGAACAATCCATTGAATCATCATGTTTCTCCAAAAACCGTAACCCTAATTCCATGCAATTAAATGACTCCTCATCATCAAGTCCTTTCCCCAATAAACTTTCAACATCTGCCGCAAATTCTGCTAGCTCCATTTCAGATGGAATATTAAGCCTCCCATGAAACCTATTCATATGATCATCACTAAAATCATTTTTCATTTGATCTTTAGAATATTCATCGGTTACAAAAGGGTCGATAGTAGGGACACGACAAAGAAGTTGCTCTTCGTTTTCCTCTTGTGAATTCTCATCACTGAATATCTCTGGGACGACGAGTTGAATAGGGTTTTTAACGTTTCTTGAATTCTTACCATTCCTTGGTGTTCGAGCTTTTCGAGTAAATCCACGGTGCCAAGATGGCACTGAGGATGAATTTTCCGAACAGGGAAATTCATCTGATGATTTAAGAGATGATGTTTTAAGACCAACCCTTTCGTGCCTACGAGCCAAAGGATTGGCTGAATGGACAGAAGAATCACAAGATTGACACAAGAAAGCATCGTCTGCTGCACAATACCAACGTGCCCTTTTCCTTATGCAACTGTCACAAGCTCTTGCCGTCTTTGCACCTACGACGTTCGCCATTTTTTTCTCCGAACTCATCATTGATAAATATATTTTTTCAGCATTCAGATTATATTCTTTTGAAATTTGGAGATATTTGAAAGAATAGGATCTGAATATTAGGTGGAAGATGAGAGTTAGTGAAATATGTCCAGTTTGGTCTCATGTATATAAGGGAATTGAAGAGAATTCAAGAAAGAGGCAGTGGAAAGTGCAATTATTTGAGGAAGTGTGGATACTAGTGACCCACGAAATGCACTTTTTAGTTTTTACAGTGCTTAAGTCACTTTATTTTTTTATTAATGCATTTGTTAGTGTGAAGAATTTTTGCATTGTCAATTTAACTAGTTACATCAAATTATTTCCCCTATTCAAGTGATCTACTAATAGTTTAAGAAAATCAATGACGGAGCTAGACTATAATTTAAAATGTAAACTTTGCATTTATTTTAAGAAATTCATTAAATATATATATATATATATATATATATATATATATATATATATATATATATATATATATATATATATATATATATATATATATATATATATATATATATATATATATATATATATATATATATATATATATATAATTAACTACGGACTATAATCCCAAATTTTAAAATTACTTCAATTAAATTCAATATTTTTAAAGTCATTTCACTACGGATTACAATCCTGAACCTTTAAGTTTCAAATCTTTGCATAATTTTACATTATCAATGTATGGAAATTACATCCTAAATTGTTTTTCTTTTCTCAAATTTTTGGACACACTATAAAGAGTTTTTGGAAGTTTTCCACAAGGATTGGCACTGCACTTTTGGGACCAGGCATAGTGGCCTTATCTATTTTTCAATTGGTTAGGTTTGAAAAGTTCATCTTAGTTTCTTGTTGCTAATTGGTTGCAACTCTTATCAAATGGATTTCAGATAGGACCCTTGACTACTGAGTATGATTATTAGTGTCCAGTTGATAGGATGTCCATAAAAGTGTCACTTTCTAAATTGAAGGAGACACTGTCTAAAAGTACAAAAATTCTTTGTTGCCGTCCCCTTCAACTACCTTTCACAATTCATTTAGTTTGATCTCAAAAAGGTAATAAAATATACTCCATACATGAATGACTTCCTCCGATGTGATTGAATCGACTATTCTTGCGAGTCTTAAAAATAAGGATAATTTATCTTAATTAGTTGAGATTACACACATATAAATGCACTCAAAGTATACATAACAATCTACCAATTAACACTTGATCAACCATAATACAAGCTAGTAGTACTCTTTCCGTTTCAATTTATATGAATATATTTGACTGGATAAGAAGTTTAAGAAAAAATGAAGAATTTTAAAATTTGGGGTCCTAAATTAGTCAAAAAGAGATCAGAGTATTTGTGTGGTAATAAACTCTTCTCATTAAGAATAGAATAGTAAGTTTTAGCTAAATTATTACAAAATTTAAAATGAAATCATTTTTTCTAAAACGGAACAAAAAAATAAGTTCAATTAAATTGAAATAAATGGAGTAATAATTAAGCTGGCTAGGCACTGTCTTCTGGTAAGATCAAAGCAGTGATAAATTGTCACACTGTCCTTGGGTATCATTAACATGGAACTATTTCAAGGAGTTTGCTTGGATAGATATTATCCGCTCGTACTTAATTAAAGATTTTGGATTCAAAGCGTTAAAATTTATAATGGAGAAACTTCTGCATGGAATGCATCTACTTTCCCCTTCAATAAGCCCTACACGCGGAGGTGGATGCACATTCAACTAAGTCGTATCATGCGACATCGTTTTACTGGAAATTTTATATAATATATATACACTAGCATATGCTCTAAGCCACTAAGCTAGAAAAGCTTGTTCCAGTTCTAAATAATTATTATTATGAGTAAATTTGCTATAAAATTTAAATGTTAAATAGTGATTTTCTTAAAGTATATATATATATATAGTCTCTCAGCACACACTTTGTGCATGTGTTCCGCCTCTATTAGAGTAATTTTTGTTTAAATCATAAAAATATTATATAAAAAATTATGTTTGTGCCATAGAATAAAAAAGTGAAAAACAAACTTTTAAGTACAAGAAAATAATTATATTGTCTTTGTTTAGCTTACCAGTAAAGGACGAAACTCTACCTTAAAAGTCATCAGCTATCTCAGTCAATATAGTCAATTTAAAGTTTGTTCAAATTTTATAATTTCTTTAATTCAATTTCACAAGTTATTATGCTCCCTTTCTAATTAGCATAAAATATAATCCTAGAAAATTTAAAAGTTCTTAAGTTTTTTTGGAAAGTTATTTATAATATATTTTTAAATATACAAACATCGTCAACCAACTAAGAAACGATGTCTAGGTGAGCAGAAAAAACATTTTGTTTATTTAATTTATAAAAAGAGATATTATAGTAATTGTCTCAAATATATAAGAAAAGTCATAATTCAACATTTACATTTTGATTAATCTATTTTTGATTAATCTATTTTAGATATTATCTTTGTTTAAAGGAATGTCTGCCATTATAATTGAATTACCTAGTATTGATGCATTTTAAACTTGTTAAGACTATTCTAATTAGTTAAAATATGGAATTCACATTAAAATGACAAATTTGAATTTATTATTTCAATCTATTCCAATAGATATTTATGTTTTAATTTTTCTGAATCTATAATCAATTCTTATTTAAACAAGGGTCCTTTTAAATTAAATCTGATTTTATCCAAAATCTGTATTTATTATTTATCTTTTCTACTCAATCAGTTCTCATTTAAATAGAGACCTTTTAAAACCTGGCTTTACCGAAAACTTATATTTTTTTTTTGGTAATTAAGGTTTTTCATTAATCACCAATGAAGTAACATTACAAAATCATAGTCTAGCTTCAACTCAGCTGACTATCTGTGAGATAACATATAAATTGTTTCTACTAACCTAACTAACTAACACTACTATATTCGAAGGTGTTGTAAGTGTTGTCTAATTCGTGGGGTACCTCTAACATTACAATTATACACTATCTCTCTCAAAATGGCTGTGTTACATCGAAATATCTTGTTGAAGACTCTTGAATTCCTTTCCAGCCAGATAGTATATGCAAACTCAGCGGTTACCATTTTGAAGATGGCTGCTCGACATGTTTGACCCTTGGCTTTGCTTACTAACCACTGCATTTTCTGGTTCCAATCATTGGTGGGAGGATAATTCTCCTGCAGCCAGTTCATTGTTCTTTCCCATAAGTCCACAGTGACAGGGCAGTACACTAGTAGATGGTCTCTTTTTTCTGGGTGATTTTGGCATAAGGTGCATTGTTGATCAATACTCATTCCTCAGCTGTGCAATCTGTCTTTTGTTGGGAGTCTGTCCTGTAAGAATAGCCATAGATTGAAAGTTGCTTTTGGCCTTGCATAGTTTTGTATGATTAAATTCTTCCATGGGACTCTCGGCAGATCTTGTATCTGTGACTGGTACAACTGTCTAGTTGAGCATCTCTGTTCCTTCCAGTGTTGGATCTTCTGTAGTATGTCTCTTGATTGGATGATCTTTCTAACCATCCAACTTGCCTGAGCAGGAATTGGAATGGATTCAATAGGTCTGTCTTTGATGTAGTACACAGTGATCCACCTAATCCACAGCTTATCCTTTTTATGAGCTAGATCCCAGCATGTCTTTACAATGGCAACTTTGTTCTAGAGCTTGAGATTAGTGAGATTCATCCCTCCAACTGATTTTGGGGTACACATTTTGTCCCAAGAGATATATTCTTTCTTAGTTACAGTGTTCATCCTAGACCAAATGAAACTCCTACAAATGCCTTCTATCATTTTCAGGACTTTAACAGGCAATATGAACAATTGTGCCCAGTAAGCTTGGACCCCAAAGATGATAGATTGAACCAGTTGGATTTTCCCAGAGTAAGACAGTGTTTTGGCAGTCCAAGAGGTGATCTTGGCAGTGATCCTATCCACTAGAGGTTGCCATTGGAGCAGTGTGATTTTCTTGGTGGACAGGGGGACTCCTAGATACTTGAATGGCAATTGACCTTGCTCATAGCCAAGGTGGTCGAGCATCTGTTTCTGTATATCCAGTGCTACCCCTCCAAAATAGACTGAGCTTTTATTCAGATTAGCCTGTAATCCAGAAGCTTCAGAGAACTGAGAGAAACATTTGGATAGGGCCATGACAGAATTAATGTTTCCTTTGTCAAACAGCAGCAAATCATCAGCAAAGCACATGTGTGTAATGCCTAGTTTTTTACATCTGGGGTAGAACTTGTATGCTGGATCATCTTTTAGTCAGTTACACGATCTGCTTAAGTACTCCATGACCAGAGAAAATAGGAAGGGGGAATGGGGTTCCCTTGCCTAAGCCCCCTAGCAGCAGCAAAGGGTTCAGTTGCCTCTCCATTGACTAGCACAGAGAAGCTCACTGTTGAGATACATTCCTTTATCCATTTGGTGAAGGTGCTGGGGAAGCCAATCTGTTCCATAACCTGCTGTAGGAATACCCATTCAACTGAGTCATAAGCTTTCTGGAGGTCAATTTTTATCATGCATCTGGGGGACGCATGTTGTCTAGTATAGCTTTTGACTAGTTCATGTGCCAGGATGATGTTGTCCTGGATCTTTCTGCCTGGGATGAAGCCTGCCTGAGCTTCACTGATAATACTTGCCATCACATTCTGCAACCTGTTACCCAGAATTTTTGAGATAATTTTGTAGAGGACAGAACAGCAAGCAATAGGTCTATACTCTTGGCTGTAGATGGTTTGGACAATTTAGGAATGAGGGTAATAGTTGCACAGTTTATAAGTTTGAACATTCCGGTTGAGGTGAAAAACTGCTTAATGGCAGTGGTGACCTGCCTACCAATGATGCCCTAGCTCTTTTTGAACTTATTATTATTTTGTTAGTTCAATTGTATTTATATTTTTATTTCACAAAACGTATTTATGAATGATTTTCTATCAATCATAATATTACATTTCTTTCCCCTTTTTTTTTCACGCTTACAATGGCAAGTGTTTTCCTTTACGGGAACATGAAATAAAAAAAAAAAAACAAAAAAGAGATAATCTCCAAAATAGATAAGGGAAAAAACTAAACCAAAAACTAATTTTTATAATAGTAATATATGGATGCTAAGCTAAGCCACCATATGCAAGGGAAAAAACGAATATCGTATGCTTCAGCGTATATTATTTTTTTAAATTTATTACGCATAAAAAATAGTGAATAATAAAATATAATACAAAACTATGACATGAAAAAGAAAATTATGCTCTTGCATTTGTTGCCAACTACAAACAACACCAAAATAATCCTATAAATTAATAAGATATAACATACTTCGAAGGTGAAACAAAAAATCCACGACAAGAAATAAAAAGAACAAAAGAAATAAGTTCATCTATACTTACCTGTGGAAGAAAAATATTTAGTGCATGTATTTCTAAAATAATGAAGCAACATTGCAGCTACTGATAGATTTGGAACTTCAATAATATGTAAGAATATTAAAGTATATGATAATTTATGTATTATTTTTATCGATATATTAGTATTATCAAAATAGTAAACAATTTTATTGATATTTTATGGAAATCTATCAAAAGAATGAGGAATGACAATTTGTTTCTTTAGCTTTGGAAAGTGGTGATTTGTTTCTGTATGCCTTTGTAAATGGAATGTCGTGACTATTAATGAACGGGTATGAAGCATTGTTGTGTGGCCTTTTTTTATAGCGTAAGTTTTTAATTTTTTTTAATATTTAGAAGGGTGTTTTAGTAATTTAACTTTTAGTTTTGGGCTTTCTACTTTTAATATTGTATAAATAAGTAGTAAAATATGACACCCTTGACATAGATTGTATCCTAATGTATTGGTTACGTAGTTTAGAGGTTCAAACCTCAACTAGCAAAAATATTTTGCAAAATATTGAGAGAACTTGTATGGTTAAAAATTTATAATTAGGTAGAATTGGACTCACGGCCTCTTTTAACTTATATATTCAACAAAATTAATGTGCAAAGCCATTTTTTGTCTAAAAATATAATAATTAAAGTTATTTATTCTCGTTCTACTATAAATTTTGATATCGCTTACAAAAATTGAGATACAAAATAGTTAAACAATCCAAACAAAGAAAAGAACGAGAAAAAAAGGATTGGAATCGGATGAGTATGACGTGGAAGCCTAATTCCCATATTGATAAATCTAACTACTTGTAGAAGAAAATCCTGTCACTGATATTTTGAGATTTGTTTCACTCGAGCATGTCAAGGAATATGGACTTGAAAATGACTCCTTTGTTTCTCTCGCCCTCTCTTTGTCATATGCACAACTCTTTCAATGCTTGTCTCAAGTTGCTTATCAAAGTAAGAAAACTTGAACAAATTTGGCAACCATTTCTATGATTAAACTCTATATGATTGATTAAATTTGACAAATTTTCTTGATTATAGATTTTCCCCATTGACAATTGCATAACATTGAAGGCTAAATTTGATGGGAAAATAAAACGTAGCTTCAAAAACTTATCCTTTTACGGGAACGGTGGTGTCAAATTCAACGTTTTTATGTGTGATGACCCAAAATATCATTTTAAGTAGGGGTGTTCATTGGGCGGATTGGGTGGCTTTTTACTCTAATAGTTTGGCTTAACGGTTATCGCCTTTTAAATGTATTCATCCGTTAGCCACCCGATAAGATATCGGGCGGATTGGTATCGGGTTAGCTCTTATCGGGCGGTTACTGGGCGATTTATCGGTTTAATACCTAAGGGCTCAAATGTATTCTGTCCGCACGCTGCATTCAATTTATAATGCAAGGCTGCAAGCTCTGTAGCTCACGCCTCACTGTCCAGTTTAGTACATCAGCAGACAGCAATTTAGTACCTCAGCAGACAAGTGCAAAACTTATACAAGAGAAGAGATAAAGTCTTGTACTCACTGTCCAGTTTAGTACATCAGCAGACAGGCACGCACCATCTAACAATTTTAATTTTACAAAACAGAGCATAATCTGAAATGAGCCTCTGCTAAAACTAAAACAGTCGTGTATTTTTCTGACTTTGCGGGCAAGAATTCTGGAGCTTAAGTAGTTCCTCAGCCAAAAATTGAATCTCTAAATGAGCCTCTGCTAAAACAAAAAACTTGCTTTTTCAACTGCTAGTAATTTCCTTTTCCTTCGATTTGCACATATCTTCTGCCGACTTCATAAACTTTTTAGTCAAGTCATCAATCTGAAAGAACACACACAAACCGAAGTAAAAGGGCATCAGTAAAGGTTCAGACAAACAGTTACAACTTACAACTTTTACAGAAGTTATAAGAAATATCAGAAACATGATCAACGCTCCTCAATACGACTATAGGTTCACAGATTTGAACGTGGAATTCCTAAGGTGCTCAACAGGATCACATTCATAAGGAGCTTCTTATAAGATTTAAAGAGATTTAAAGACGTGGTTTCAGTTCAGGTGGACAGTAAGGAAAGGACTGAGTACTATTTTAAAATAAAGGCATGTGATCATGAAACCAAAATAGGGAAAAAATATAACATCAACTATGTAGATACTTTAATGTTTTTACAAAGGCCAGTAAGCTGTACAAAGACAGCAATGCCATGAGAAGGTTGTGGGAATTGTATTCAGTTAGAATAGAACACAAACCATTAACATGTAAAGCACAGAAGTGAAGAGTTTCAGAAAAAGAATTGCTGATGAATAATCTTACCAAATATATTAACACTACATGTCAATTACGGAAGGGTCTTTCCCATTTCTAGCTAAATCTGAAAAAAATTAAAATAATAAGTCGTGCGATAAATAAAAGCATATCAACAACACTTATATTATAACAAATATAGTAAACAATATTATTACCTTGTTCAAGCTGCTCGATTTTATCAAGATCTTCCTCAATACTGATGGGTTGTTTTAATATTTCATTTCGAAGCCAATCTTGAAGACACACTAGAATTTGCACCAATTTAGGAGTTAATGAACCCCTAAATGGATCAAGAAGACGTCCTCCCGTACTAAACGCACATTCGGACCACACTTGAAACCGGAACAGCTAATACATCACGAGCCATCTCCGAAAGAGTAGGAAATCTAGCTGAGTTCAATTTCCACCAAAGAAGAACATCAAATTCTTTAGTGTCATCCTCGGTTTCTTCACCTAAATATTTATCTAACTCTGTTTTGGTATCAACACCCCCACTCCCACTTTTATGTTTTTTTATATCTTGCATGAGTGATTCTAAAAGTCCTATATTTTGGGTGCTTGCTTGACTGCCAGAAACCCCAGAAGCCGCTGGGTCCAATGAAGAACAATCTGAAGATAAAGTAAGCACAACACCTTTTGAGCTGGACTTTACATACTCACTGAATAATGAAGTCATGTACTTCGTCACTTCTGCTTGTATAGTTGCCCCCGGATCTACACCAAACATCTTTACAAGTGCAAGGCCAACTGATTCAATCTTGTAACGTGGATCCAAAATAGATGAGATAAAAATTATCTTATTCATTTTCCCTGGATCACCCCAATACTTATCAAACCTTTTTTTTCATATTTTTTGCCATTTCACTTAAAACTACATCTTCATTTGCTATCAATTGCTTCAAATAGACAGCAACTGCGCAAATTTCAAGCAAATGAATATTCGATGTAACACGTTCAATAGACAATGAATATTCTTTTAAACCATCCTGGACCACAAGATTCATGATGTGAGCCATACATCGCACGTGCAGGTGAGTAGCATTCATCAAATTAGTTCCCATTTTTGTTAATTGCTTAGACAATTCTTTTATTGTCACATCATTTGAGCTTGCATTATCAACTGTGACAGTGAAGATCTTATTTATCCCCCACTCACGTAAGCACCTACCAATACCGCTTGCCATATCTTCGCCATTATGACTAACAATAGGACAAAAATTGATTATTCTCTTACGCATATTCCATTCACTATCAATCCAATGGGCAGTGATACACATGTAATTGATTTTTTGTATAGAAGTTCAGGTATCAGTGGTAATACATACTCTTTGTTTTGTTTCTATAAAAACCCTCTTTAACTTTTGCTTTTCTTCATTAAAAAGATCAAAACAATCCGTAGTTATAGTACTACGGCAAGGGACCCGAAAATAAGGTTGCGCCACTTTCATAAAGTCTCTAAAACCTTCTTTCTCAACAAAGCTAAAAGGAAGCTCATCAACTATTACCATATGACATAATGCCTTCCTACATTCTTCTTGTTCAAATTTCCAAGTAACAACAGCTATGTCACCCTGACTACCCCCCGGGGCAGATTGAAAGACTAAAGTTGATTGTTTTTTATCAACAATATCAGGGCGCTTAGGACACTTAAGCATATGATAAAGAAGTGTCGACGTACCGTCTTTGGTCTTAAATACATACTCAGTAAAGCAATAGTCACATTTTGCTTTTGCATTCCCTTCAGAAGTAATAAATTCTGTAAAATGATCCCACACAACAGAACTTTTTCTTCTTTTTTTGGATATATTTGATTGAGCTTCACTTGTTGCATTTGAATTAGAAGCCCCACTTTCACCCATGATCACCTTATCACTTTGTATATTTTCAGCCATGTATGAATCACTGCAACAACAAAAGAAAAGGAATGCGAATAAAGACATTGGTTATTAAAGACAGGTGGAACACATAATAATATCCATAACCAATATGCAACCCTTAAGCCTTATCTGGTCAAGAACTCAAGTCAACTCCAAGGATATATAAACCAAGATTGTTAGACCTCATCTGGTCAAGAACTCAAGATATAAAGCCTTGAAAAGATATTGAACCAATTATACTTGAGCTCGCAGAAGCAATCAAATGAACAAATATAAAGAAAACAACTATGCATAACAAGAGCTAGAAAACAGTCAAACAATATCTTAACATTTTCCTTCAGCTGATTAAATATAAGGGATTAGATACGCTATGTAAAAGCTTGTATCTTATTGGAGACTATATTTTTCACTTGCCTAGGGATATCTCGGGTATTACTTTTAAGTTTCAGATTTGAGGAAAAAGGGAATTGCAATAAGTCTATGAATTTACTGTTCCTTTACTTGCACAGATAACTCATTTATGGCAAAAACTTATGCAAATAGCAGAAACCTAAACATCCTTATAGAAATTACGGACTAATGAAATACTATAGTATAAGCGTGATACCAATAACAAAAGAAAAGCTAATTCACTTGTTGCACGACATTGATATTATGTGGAACACGACCGATAAGAAGAGTACCTGGAGAAGTGGAGAGACGAGATGGCGAGAGGAGGAAGACCGACGACTGCTGGAAGTAGACGACGACGAGCGGAGACGGAACGGAAAGGATTGGTAGCTACTGGGTACTGGGCTACTGGCTGGCGGCTGCTGCTTTAAGGGTTAGGGTTTCAGACTTTCAGTTCTCTGTTCTCAGTCTCAACTTTCTGTCTTTCTCTAGAATGAGGAATAGGTAAGGTAATGAGGAATTAGAATATTAGATAATTAGTTTTGTGGTGGGGTGGACTGGAGACAGAGCACACAGCCACACACTACACTGGTCATTGTACAGCACATACGGGTGGGGGTATTCGTTTAATTATTTTTGTAATTTGGTTTTTAGTTTTTTATATATAATATATATAATTATATAAATAAAAATAAATTATATATATATATATATATATATATATATATATATATATATATTCTTAACGGGTTAACGGATTACCCGTTAAGAAAATTGAATAATCCGCCCCCAATCCGATAAGCCGTTAATAAAAAAATTTTAATTCGTTCCCCATCCGTTAAGCCGTTACCATTAAGCCATTAAGCTTCGGTTCGGTTCGGTTTTCGGTTTCGGATCGGTTTTGAATTTAAGTATAAAAATTCTACGCTTTTAAGCTTCAAACACCTTATTTTATTCCTCCTCAATTTGCATGCGCAGTCTGCACGTATTTTCGGAAAGCTTTTATGTTAAAAACAGAAACGGATAAAAATAAGAATCTTGCCTAAAAACTTCATTTGAATTGACTTCAAATAATTTTTTTGGTAAACATTATAGATTCGTATTTTGACGGTTCTGATGGGTTCATATCGCGATTTGGGACTTGAGCGTACGCCCAAAAATAAATTCGGAAGTTCCTAGCCCAAGATATCAGGCTTTGTCGAAATTTGAAAGTTAAAGGCTTAATGTATTTGAAATGTTTGACTCATAGTTGTCTTTTTGGATAACGCGTTCGTATTTTGGTTAAAGAATCCGGTATAGTTCCAACACCGTATTTATGAGTTGTATGTGAAACTTGGTGAGAAACGAAGTTTCTTTGACGTGATTCGAACGTCCGGTTATGAAAATAGAATTTTCAAAGCTTTCTTGAAAATTTCATTTGATTTGGTGGTAAATTCGTAGTTCTATGTATTATTTTGGCAATTTGATCTTGCGAGCAAGTTCGTATGTTATTTTTGGACTTGTGTACACTTTTGGTTTTAAGACTCAAGGACTCAGGTGAATTTCAGATAGGCCATAGAGTGAAAATTGGACTTAGAACTCAGTTGGTGTTCAAATTTTGTTGCGGGCCTCATATTTGCGAGGTCAATAATTGCATTTGCGACCATTGTTGGGTTTGCATTGATACACTCGTTGCATTTACGTAGAGTGACTGGGAAGCCAGAGTTCGCATTTGCAAAGTGGGTGCTAGGTAGGTAGTGATCGCAAATGCGACCATTGGGTCGCATTTGCGGATACATCAGAGTTTGAATCTGATGCATCAGAGTTCGCATAGGTGCGTAGGGCTTCGCATTTGCGATGATTCCTTTGCATTTGCAGGCTTCGCAAAGGGTTGCAAATGTGATCTGCAGCTGAACAAAATATGATTCAGATGGGATTTTTTATTCATCCTTCAAATTTAAAACTCAAGAACCCTAGAGGCGATTTTCGAAAAGAATTTTTCTTCCCCAAATAATTGATAAGTGATAGTTCTTTTCAATCATTCACTACTTTTACTAATATTTCAACCTAAAATCTAGAGTTTTCATAGTGAAAATTGGGGCCTTTTGGGTAGAAATTAGGGATTTTGTAGCTTGGGATGTAGACCTCAAATTGAGGTCGTATTCCAAAACAAATCACATAATTGGGCTCGAGGGTAAATGGCTAATCAAGTTTTGACCCGAATTTTGAGTTTGGACCAAGTAGCCCGAGTGTTGATTTTTGTTGATTTATTCAATAATGACCTAAATTGAATTCTTTACAATTGTGAGTAGTTTCTAAGGCTTAATTTGAATAGTTTGATTGATAAATTGCTAGATTCTACTGGTCCAGATACTTGTTTGAAAGGTAAAACAGTTGTGGAGCTTTGAGTTTGGTCTTTCGAACGAGGTAAGTGTCATGGTTTATCTTATCTTGAGAGATTAGGACTTATTTATCTATTTGCTACGTGTTTAGATGTTGGGTACAGGGTATAGGTGAGGTGATGAGTATCTATGCGTTGTTGTCGGGTCAAAGCATGCCGATGGGACTTTTTTCTTGTAATTATTGCTTCCTTTGATCACTTTAACCATGTTTAGATTAATATAATTAATTTGATCTCTTTTATTACATTTACGGATCTTTTGGTGATAATTGAGTATTAATTGAGTACATTTAAATTGCCCGTCTATTATCTACTTGCAGTTATTCTGTACATTAAATTGCACATTTTTTATTATGTAGGTGTCTTGTCATAGCCTCGGCACTACTTCGTCGAGGTTAGGCTCGACACTTACCAATATATGGGGTCAGTTGTACTGATATTATACACTGCACTTCTATGCAGATTTTGGTACTGCCCCGAGCTAACCGTGAGGTTAGCCGCTGGATTGATTGACCGGAGGCCCAAGATAGATCTGTTGGCATCCGCAGACCCTGGAGTCTCTCATTAGTCTTAGTGTTATTAATTTCTTTTCCTTCAAAACAGTGTATTTCCTTCCAGACTTTTTTTGTAATTAATCGTAGTAGCTCGTGAGTTGTGTCTACATATTCTAAATATTTCAAATATTTTGGGTTTATGTTAATTTTTCTTATTATTGAAATTGGTTAAGGTTGGTATTAAGAATCTTCTAACATGTGCTTGCCTAGCAAGTGAAATATTAGGCGCCATTATTCGATAATGAAAATTTCGGATCGTAACATTATATTGACAAAATAAAATCAGTTAAATAAATAATAATATGTTAGACTAGCAACTAATTTTTTTTTTTTTGGGCAAAGACCAAACCTGCTGAATTCTATGAATGTAAAGTTAAACGTAATTACTCTTAAGTGACACGATAACTAAAAAGAGAATTACGCCGATACTTGAGATTTCAAAGTGTTCTTCCATTTTCTAGTAAACACCTCCCCCTCCTAAATCCTGCTCCCGCGGTCCTGCTTCTACAGTCTAGAGGACCGAATATGCAGTTTTCACTTATGTCTTAAAATTTTGCATCTGCGATGTACAACCCATACTTGTGCCATTGCAGATGCGGTTCCTTAACTGCTTCTGCGGTTTCTACCTTCTTTGGCTCCTTCCGCTTCTCCGACTGATCATTCGCATCTGCGGGGGTCGCACCTGCAGCCTCCCAACCGCAAATGCAGTTATGACAACATTCCTCAAACTTCAGCTGTCATTTTAAAATTTCTATCATTCCGTCAATTATTCGAAATCATCCCCAGGTCCCCGGGACCTCAACCAAAAGCACAAACAAGTCATATATTAGCATCCAAATTTATTCAATTTTTAAAATACTTCAAACATCATGAAATTAATTAAAATACATCAAATTCAAGCTTAAGATTCTCAAAATCTTCGAAATTACATTTTTTTTCAAAAAATTTATCAAACCACATTCAAATGATTTGAAAATAAAGGGTTGGATCATTGGCCCAGTTGCCCATAATGGGAAGATCCCAGAAAAGAGTGTGCCTCCTAGGGAATGTGGTCCATCTTATAGTATGTGACACAGATTGATATATGTAGTGAAAAGGGATGGCTTAAGTTAGATAAATAAAAGTAGCTTTCAGAAAGATAAATGAACTAAACTGAATAATTATGTAGTAAAAAGGGATGGCTAAATTTAGATACTTAACTCATTTGTATTTAGGAATAAGATAAATAAAAGTAGCCTTCAGAAAGATAAATAATGCTAAATTAAATAATTGAACGAAAATAAGTTGCACGATGATTATTTTTGTTAAAATAAATAAGTTAATTACACCAACCATCACCCTAAAGAAATGGTTTTTAAATATTCTCTCCGATTTTATTCTGTTGCGAAAATAGGCTTTTTTTAATTTTGTATGTGCTACATTGTTCTTCTTCGCCAAGAACGCCATAATTCTTTAATTCTGGAAGCTTATAACTCTTGTTTTGGTATAAACTAAAACTTAATGATTTATTATTATTAAATTCATTTGAATGTTGATATTTTATTCTTAAGTTTTAGTTCAAATATTAATTTCATAATTTACTTTAAAAATCTCAAAACTCCATTATTGATCGAAGTGTTGAAGAAGATAAAAATAGGCCTTCTTGATTTGGTATTATTTGGCTAAATTGGTGATTGAGGATCGTTTGTGTTGATATTTGACGGCTTTATTTCAAATTTGACATTATTTCGAGTAGATTTAGTATGGTGTAATCGATATTAAAATTGCAAACTCGAAAACAATTTATTGAACAACATAAACATTATGTCAATGATCTGTGGCTATTATTCCATACATTTGTACATAATTTGCCTGGTATTTTTTATGACATTGTCGATCTCTCTAGGTAGTGGTCTAAGCCGCCATAGCCTTTCGGGACCCACCTCCACACAACCGGCCACAACAGTAGAATACTTCCTAATTAACACCAAGTACGGCAGCCAACAAGCCTCACACGCACCGTCACAATTCACTTGCAAAGCTTGATCAGGCTGAAGGAACTGATCACTACCAGCAATATGCCAATTCGACTATGGCTACCAATCCCCCTTCTTTAAATTTACCCTTGATTGCCATAGTAACAATAATAACTCCATTCAACACTTAACACACTCAGTCTGCACTCATCGCGAGTGACTTTGAACCATGAGACCATGTTGTCTCAAATCCCATGAACCATTTCATACCTCCCAATTGCTACACCACCAGAAAAAATAGCATAGAACGTTCTGGGCCCTTCTCATAAGCTTCTACAAAGCTTGATTCCTAACCGCACCTATAAGTTCGAAATCATTAGGCACCACACCTTACCTCTTGAATCCACTAGGACCTTTGCTGAGAGCTGCCTGCTCTGACTTGGCCAGAATATAATCAACTCCATGATTCTTCTACCACATTAATACTCTCCCGACGGAGCACCTGATAGAATCACTTCCCTTGAAACTCACATTTATTCAAGGCATAAATTCCTGAATCCTTCCCCAAGTCTGAACATGAGCCATAACACACCTTTAACAGTCTCTCTGCTCAAATTACCATTTATGCCATTTTACCGTAGCTGGGATATCCCTTCATTATGCTAATAACCAAAAACTTCACAAGTAGTTAACTATGAAATCCGATCATAGGATGTGGGACTCTCCCACTTAGCTCGAAGCCACTTCTACACAACTCTAGAATTTACCTGGATTCTTTATCTCTTATTGACAAAATCTTGTGCAATCAACTGCCAAAAATCCTTGGAATCTCTCTGTAAAACCCCCTTTTTATACTCTGAATCATCAACCACATTTGTACGACCGATCTATTTGTTGCATAACCAATAGAATTCCTCGCAGAAGCCTCGCCAACCACACGGCCGCTAACCTACTCACAGGGAATAATTCACCTGTGGAAGTCACTTCCCAACATCTTCCAACGTTGCTGCATAGGGTACAATCCACTACTACATCAAAAACCTATACTGAGTCCGAGCTCACCCTCTAGCTGCACAAGTCCATTCACCCATCGTGGATGTCAACAAAATGTGTGGCAACATCCTTCCAATTAAAATTTATGTTGTATCCTTCTTCATTTCAGGCAGCTCCTTCCCATTATGCCAAATCTTCTAGTGCGTAATGGCTCATGCTTCAAATTAACTCCGAAGGCTCCAATCACTAATTTCTGAAATTCTCAAATCATTCCAAACTCTCCGTAAGGTGCATAGTCATCCTACCACAATGCTCTTATGCAACTCCGCCACTCTCCCACTTTGCCGGAATTTATCCCTTTAACAAACTACTGACATTTGCTTCGTATACTAGGCCTTCTAGAAATTTTAGCCAATGCCTGATACCCCCCACATGTCCTTCCTCATCCTTTGCTGCTCAGTTGTTTCCTTAAATAAATCCATCTTTGTAGCACTTGAACCCATGAATCGCTACTAACTTTCAGCATTTCCGAAGATCATCTTTCTCTTGTCGTCAACATTAGGAACACCGATTCAATCCTGCACCACCGCATCCCGCGATATCTAACAGTCGCTTCTTCAATACTAACCTGCATTAACCTGCTCCAAAGGTGAATTTTAGAAGATCATAACACTGGCAAACTTAGTGCATGCAATTGAGGATGTCGATATTATATCGCAGATGAAAATTCCACCACACTCGAAAATACCAAGTCTTGTTACCCTATCAACCCCAATCTAAATATTTTTAGCCCAATTGCCTTTCCCCTACCGGGAATAACATACTGAATCTCTAGATCATGCACTGAGTAAACCTCCCTTTAAGTCATTCACTACCCCGACACGTGGTCTCTTGACCGATTCTGCAGTTCCACAGGTGCTGTTCAAGTACCACTTCTACGGTCCTCACCTGACTGCCCTTTTATGCTTCTACGTCTTCTCCACCACAGGTGTGGTGCTGTATCTGTGGCACAATGTCTGCATTTGCGGTCCCAGCTCTCCTCCGTTAATACCTGCATATGCGGCTCTTTTGGCCACTTCTACGGCTTCGCACCTGTGGCCTTATTCTCGCAGGTGCGATTATGACAGCAACAAGCAACTTTAGCCTTCCAAAATTCCATTTTTGAAACTTTAACCACCCGAAATCCACTCGAGGACCCTAAGACCCCAACTAATCATACCAACTAGTCCTAAAACACGCGAACATTCTCGAGGCCTCAAATGATATCAAACAACGCTAAAATCTTGAATCAACCTCCAATCCAAGCTTTATAAACTTTAGAACTTCAAACTTACACTCTCGATGTTTAAACCTATCAAATTACGTCCGATTGACCCCAAATTTTTCACATAAGTCATATTTGACATTACGGACCTACTCCAACTTCCGGAATCAAAATCCGCCTGCGATATCTAAAAGTCAACTTTCGGTCAAACTCTTCAAAAACCTTCAACTTCTATTTTTAGCCAAATGACTCCAAAATGACCCACGGGCCTTCAAATTCACTTCCAATCACACTCCCAACTCCAGAATCACCATACGGAACTACTGCCAAACTTAGAATCCCAAACAAATATCGATAACACTGAAATGCACTTCAAGCCAAACTTATAAAATTTCTTCCAAAATGCTAACTACAATAGGCGCCAAAATGCTCCCGGATCATCCAATACCCGATCCGGGAATACGCCAAGTCCGAAATTGTCATACGAACCTGCTGGAACCTTCAGATCCCGATTCTGAGGTCGTTTACTCAAAACTCCAATCCTAGTTAATTCTCCCAACTTTAAGCTTCCGAAATGAGAATTCTCTTTCCAAATCAATTTTGGACCTCCCGAAACTCAATTCCTGCCATGCGTACAAGTCATAATACTTGAAGTGAAACTTCTCATGGTCTCAAACTACTAAGCGGCGCGCTAGAACTCAAAACGACCGATCAAGTCGTTATATAAAGGATATCAATGATTAAGAACTACATGTTTGACCAAAGAAAATAAAGGTAAGAATTACCAATCTCCGTCAATGTGCAGCAAAATTCATAGATCCCTCGGTGTGTAATGAACCACCCTTTTGAGAGGCTCGGTCTGCCTTTGCTCGTTTACTCTTCTTCTTAAATTCAACAACATCCCATATTGCTTAAAACTTTATTCACACATCTTCTCTCGTCAAACTGTATTCATTTTTTTGCTTTTTTCTCGAAGACATCTTTTATTTCATTGTCATATCGTTGCTCCCACACACACTTAATCTGTAAAATAATTAAATAAAGTAGAGTAAAATTTGGTATTTGGTATATTATTTAAAAATAAGGTTTATACCTATCCTAAACTAACTCCACATTGTATCTCTGATATGATATAGAATGTCTTTACATTTACCCTAAGCATCATCGTAAAGTGGCTTGATAGACTGTGTAACCATATGTGCGGCACTAAATAAAGGGAAAAACATGCATTATATATAAAATATATATTCAACATAATAAAAATAAACATAAGGATTACTTACCCATCTTGAACATCTGGAATGATAATCAGCCTACTATATGCATCATATTATAGTCTCTTTATCACTTTGACCCCGAGAAGCTATTGATGTAGCACTACCAATGGAGGTGATGTTGGTGTGCGAGAGACTCCAGTATTTAACCTAGATACGCTAGATGTGCTTGATGCGGAGATGCAACTAGAGTTATGATAGGAAGTGTTGAGAAGCTACCTTGTTGACTAATATGAAAATCAGGAGAAGAATTTATATTTGGTGTGGGAATAAAATTAATTTTAGAGTCAGAGTTCGTTCCAACCGAAGAAACATAAATGTGGACATGGCCAGGTGGGGGCATAAAAAATGTAGGTGGCAACAAAGTTGACTGAGGAGAAAAAGTAGGAGGAGGCCCCATATGTGGAGGAGAGTGGCCTGCAGTTGGATATTTTAATTGAGTCCCCTTACCGTTACATTGTCGATGATCGCTCCCCTCCAGATGTCATCTACGTAATATAAGCATAGTAAAAAAAATATAAAGCAACGACTATGATTTCTACCATGGGAATTTCACCTGAAATGAATATCGAACCGAAATTTTGTAAGAAAACATGTGATTTATAGGAAGTAACAATTAGATGCGAATGTCGATAATGAAATCTCAAAATCTTTCAGAGAGCCCTTTAGATTTGATTATTATACATAATAGACAAAACTATTTTTTCACTTCAAAATGATTTTGAAGAATTCGAAGCATATGAAAATATCTTTGGTTTTCTATTTGGCACTAAAACCGAAGATCACTAGATGTTGGAATTTAAAAAAAAAATATTACCTTAATCTTGAATGTTCCTTAAAGCATAATAATCAATTCGATATTGATGGTTAAGATTTATTTTTTGAATTAAAATTATTAAGAAAAATAGTACAATTAAAAGATAACAGTTTAATTGATACACTTAATAAAATAAGAAATTTAATTTTTTTCAAATGCCTGAATTTCTTATGAAATAATATTTATAACTCATGTTACCGTTGCTTCAGCGGAAAGAAATATTCAAAATTAAAATTAATAAAAACTTAACTAAGAACAACAATGTTACAAAAAAATGTTAAATAGATTAGCTATATTATTTAGGAGTTATTGATTATAAAAAAACAGTATTATTAACTTTGTATCTAAAAAAAGTTAAAAGAAATAGACTTCAAAAAATAATTAAAAAGATTAAAAAGTTAAGTCTTCTTATAAAGTTTGGTTTTAGGTAACAAAATTTGTTGAGCCGCGCCCGACTAATTCGTAGCTAATCCATAGCAAAATAACACGTCACTAAATATGATTGTATAATAAATCGTTGTTAAGAAGGATTAGCAACATATCTTTTGTTGTTTAGCGATAATTTTAGTAATCCATTGCAAAATAGGATTCCCTAAGGTGCATTGAGAATTCAAAAAAATATATACATGCACGGTCAATTGATATTAGTAGTAGGTCATCTCCAAGGCTAGCATCATTTTTTGTGCCAAATTTCACACTAAAATAATGTAACATTAAATTTATTTCAACAATTACACTTTTTTTATATTAAATCTTCTCTATCTTCTATATTATATTATTATCTTTTATTTACTTTTTATTTTTTATTTCCTTCAAAGTCTTTTTTTCTTTTTTTCATATTCATTATATATAATTCACATTCACCACTTATACAATTATTTATTATAAAATTGTTTTAAAAGGATAAATTAAATAAAAGTAAAATTATTAATAAAAGTTAATTAAATAATATTATATCATGATCAAATTTAATGTAAGTTCCATATGAATACATAAATTTCAAATCTTCTCTATCTTCTATATTATATTATTATCTTTTATTTACTTTTTATTTTTTATTTCCTTCAAAGTCTTTTTTTCTTTTTTTCATATTCATTATATATAATTCACATTCACCACTTATACAATTATTTATTATAAAATTGTTTTAAAAGGATAAATTAAATAAAAGTAAAATTATTAATAAAAGTTAATTAAATAATATTATATCATGATCAAATTTAATGTAAATTCCATATGAATACATAAATTTCACCTCTATTCTCCCACTGGAATTCCAGATACTTGGAATATACAGCTCTTATTTCATAGTAATTCTTTTGAAGTGAGTAATTGATAGTTCCTAGTTTCAATTGAATAATACAACATTCAAATATATGCACAGTTTACCATTAGAAGATTGTCCATAATGGTTGATCAAGTGGTTAAATGTTCACTAGTAGGACCGTGTAGTGTCACAATTTAGAGTCCTAATAACCTCCTGGTCGCAGATCAATTTTTAGTACCTTTCTTATTACTATATTGTAAATTATGTTGGTAAAATATAATTTTGGAATACAAATTGTAGTATTCTCAATTAATTTAGGGAAAAAATACAATTCGAACCATAGTCTCATTATTCACAAAATACCTCGTCATTGTAAACTATGTAAAAAAATATAATTAAATTAAATTAAATGATCTATAAAACAAAACTAGAATTATGAATGAAAGCATTGATACCTGGCCCAACCCGTGACACAGGACCTATCCCCGTTAGGTTTGCATTACCATGTCTCCTAGTCCTCCAAATGTCCCTACATACAGACTTGTATAGTCCAGCCCTAGAACTGAATTTCTATATTTTTTGCCTGTGAGTATATTATATTTACAATTATTCTGTAGTAATAACTGTAAATTCTAAAAATATAATGTCTTAGTTAAGCATTTACATCCTTTAACTTTATTTTAAAAATCAGACTCCTCCTCTAACTCGAACAATAGATATTCTCCTCCTCTTATCTCAATTGAATTTTTATAATTCCTATTTTCCTAATTTTTTTAGGAAAATTTGCAACTTTACTCCCTAAAATATCCAAAAATTGTAACTTTGGTCCTTGTGATTTCTAGTTAAGCATATTTTAACATTTTAATTAAAAATATATGTGCAGTTTTTATCCTTTGGAGTGTGATCTTCACAATTTAAATAACTATTAAGTGTTTGACCATTTAATTATCGATGTGCAATTCTAAATCTGTTCTGATACTACATATTTGAAAGCAATATTGTTCTAAAAGTCCAAATGTCACATACTTCCTACATAAATGGACCAAAAACACATATTTTATTCAATTGAAATTACATATGCTTAGTTAAATATTAATCGAAATCAGCATTTACTGATAACTGAAGGATCAAAAGTGCAATTATCCCACTTGTTATATCTTCTCCTCATTAGTTATTCTTTTTCTGGGACCATTGGCTCTCTTTAAGTCTTATCCGCATACTAATTACTTGATGCTCATTAATCCACATGCTAAATTCATTTCCCCAAATCCTTTTCTTCCGAAAACTATAAAACTTAATGATGATTTTGGTAAGATTGAGACTCGTTTCAATTTAAAATAAGCATTAAACCACTTGAAAGGATCATATGCCATAAATTTGATGACTTCCAGCCGTACTTCTAAATGTTCAAACTAGCAAACTTTGAACAAGCCAATCATAGCCTCCATGGGAAGCTTCCTTATTCACACGTGCAGCCCACAATGGTTGAACAAGCCAACCATAGCCTCCATTGGAAGCTTCCTTATTCACACGGGAATTTCCACAAAAAACCCTCACCATTTTTGCTATAAATAGAGGTGCTTATCTTCATTATATTCATCACAAAAAATTAGAATGTTCATCACCAAGAAGAGTGAGAACAAGAGTGATCCTAGAGAGTGATCCTCGTTTGTGAGTTTTTGAGAGTTTTTTTTTAGTTTTATAAATACTCGTGTAATCTATTCTTGTGAGTAATAGAGGTTGTTTCTCTCTCAAATTTGTGTTTACCAACGCCCAATCGATCTACATACCCCCAACAAGTGGTATCAGAGCAAGGTTAGAGGCGTTGGTCGAGTTTTTTAGGTGACGGGCCAAATTTGGGTTTTTCGGAGCTTTGATCGAAATCCAATTCTGATGGCACCATTGGATTCGTCTCGTCGGACGGAGTCCAACGCACCAAACAGCGACCTAATCGGAGTTCAAACAAGCCCAGGAATCGCGGTCAAAGTTTGGTCAACTTTGCCGGAGGTTCGCCGGGAACTCGCCGGAGAAGACTACCGTCGCCGAAAATTTCGCCGGAGAAGACGACCGGTCAACTGTAGCGAACCAGTCAACTCTCTGAAATTACAAATTGGTCCCTCAACTTTTAAAAATTACAATTTTGCCCATAGTGGAAATTTAACCACGAAGTGTCAATTCCACTATTTTCAACCGTTCTGGACGCAACGGTGAACTCCGTGTTTAAAGATTCAACCCCGATCATGTTGAAAAATTATTTGTAAGATGATAATGTCCACAGAAGAGTCAACATCATCGTTCGGAGCTATGATTACGCTTACTGCCACAAATAACACGCTATGGAGACCTCGGATGGAAGATCTCCTAAGCTGTAAAGATTTGTTTGATCCCATAGAATTGATGGGTAAAAATCGTGATCCCGCCAAGGAGTTAGAGTGGAAGAAATCAAATCGAAAAACTATTGGTCAAATCCGTCAATGGATTGATCATAATGTATTCCACCATGTTGCACAAGAAACAGACGCATATACCCTCTGGAAGAAGTTGGAAGACATGTACCAGGCCAAGACCGCTCGGAATAACGCCCTATTGATGAGGCGCTTAGTCAAAAGAAAGCTAAAAAATGAAACTTCAGTTGCCGAGCATACCAGTGAGTTCCAAAACCCGGTCAACTAGTTGTCGTCTGTAGAAATGCCACTTAGCGATGAAGTTCAGGCGCTGTTACTACTCAGTTCTCTTCCCGATAGTTGGGAAACGCTGGTCGTATCACTCAGCAACTCAGCCCCTAATGGCAAACTTACCATGTCAATAGTCAAGGATGCCCTATTCAGTGAAGAGGCAAGGAGAAAGGAGTTGGGCACAGATCAGACCCTTGCCTTTGTCACAGAGAACCGGGGGAGGAAACAAAAGAGTAGCAAAAGCAAATGGAGAGGCAGAAGCAAGAACAGGGACAGGTCCACTGATGGTAGAAAACCAACATATAAGTGCCATCATTGTGGAATAGAGGGACATATAAAGAAGAACTGCTACAAATGGAAAGAGGAGCAAGGCCAGAGCAGTTCGCAGCCGAAGAACAAGGGTGGAGAAACGTTAGTTACTATCTCTGGTGATATAGCTTATTGTTCAACTCAAGATGAGACATGCATTCACGTCTCACGAGAAGACACGGAATGGGTGGTAGATACTGCAGCATCCTGCCATGTGACTCCATACAAGGAATACTTCACAACATACAAAGCCGGTGACTTTGGAGCTGTGAAAATGGAAAATTCCAGTTCCGCTGAGATTGTCGGAATTGGTGATGTTCAGATAAAGACAAGTTCCGGGAGCACAATCACTTTGAAGGATGTCCGCCATGTGCCAGATCTTCGGCTAAATCTATTGTCTGGAATAGCTCTTGACAAACAGGGCTATGATAGTCACTTCAGTAAAGGCACATGGAAGTTAACAAGAGGCGCTATGACAGTCGTCCGAGGACATATTTGTGGCACTCTATACAAGACTCATGTGAAGATATGCATAAACAGCCTCAACGACATCATCCTTCGTGCTTTTACTCTCAATAATATGGTATGACATCACCCTTCGTGCTTTTACTCTCAATGATATGGCACCGCATCCCCCTTCGTGCTTTATACTCTCCCTCACATGATAATGTATAAACAATGGAACATCATCACTCTTCTTGCTTTACTCTATTTCTTACCAGAATATACGTATTAATGACAAATAAGGCAGGAAGCACAAATAATATAATGAAGTGTGCTTAAACCGATATTCCAAACACATTCCAAATCACAACTTTCCAAGTCAATAATGGTCCAACAACCCTCAAGAACCGTATCCACGAATCTCATAAATGATCCACAACACAAGTATAGAACCTGGCATCTCAAGAAATTCGGTTATAGAAATGTAGTAATGATTTCACATAGAGATGGTCAAATTAGACACATCAATGTATTATTACAATTTCCATCAAGTTTGATCAAGTTATGAAAAATTAATTCTTGATATTATCATTTAATATTATGTCCTTAGTATCTATGAGTCAAACAAGGCATTCAGCAGAATGTCACAATTCTACAAACACAAATATAACATAATCTGCCGCTCGAGCATGATTAACCCTGGCACATACATATACGCTCGTCATCTCGTATATGTATCACCCCCGCAAGTAGCAAACAATAATAAATAAGAGGAAAATTTCCCTCATGAAAGCTAGTCAAAACGCCTACCTCGATTCACCTAACTTAAAACTCAACTTAATGTTTTTCTCCACAAATTCGCCTCCGCTTGACTCAGTATAGCTAATGACAACTTGAATAAACCACACGATACAAGAGAAAGTAGTTTCAATCGATAAAGCTATGATTTTTATTCAATTTCTAAAAAAATTAACAAAAGTAAAACCCTAGGCCCACCTGGTCAAAACTCGGGTCCAAAGGTAGGTCTTGACTACCCATAGCCCCACGAGTCCAAATATGTATTTTATTTTCAAATCTGAATCTTATTCGACTCCCAAATATCAAAAAAGAAAAAATTAGAACTTTGACCAAATCCCCTAATTTTTTCATAGCTTTCCCATGAATTTGATGTTAAATCTTGTATAAAATTATAAAATATAGTTAAAAATTGATTAAATATACTTACTCAATGATTTGGCGTGAAAATCCCCTATCAATATTTCCTTACCTCGAAGCTAGGGTTCAAAAATATAAAAAAATGAAGCAAAAACTCGAAATTCTCAACACTTAACATGCTGCAAATGTCGCATTTGCAAACAAAACTTTGCATTTCCTAATGAGCAGTATTTTCGCAATTGCAATAAATGGTTGGAAATTGCGGATGAACAATATTTTGCAATTGCTAAAAAAGTTATGTAATTGGAAATGAATAGTGTTGAACCAGAAACCAGCAAAACTCAAACTTCTCCGAAATGATCTGAAACCTCCCTGAAACTTATCTGGCACCTCCAAAACACAAACCATGTATGAATTTCAATCATAAAACATGCTATGGACCTTCTATTTCACTCAAAACACTAAAAAGAGATCTTCTTAACCTGATACTGACCATGATCAAACTTCCAAGTTTCTTAACTTTATAAGTCTCTCAGTCAATGATCCAAAATACATCCAAGCCCCTCATAACTCCAAACCAAGTGCACACTAGTATACAAATATCATAAAAACTAACTCGCATGATCAAATCGCCAAAATAATTCCTAGAACTACGAATTGGACACTAAATCAAATGAATTTTTTAAGAAAGCTTTGAAATCTCTATTTTTACCACCGGACGTCTGCATTGCGTCAAACTGACTCCGTTTCCCACAAAATTTTACAAATAAGTCAAAAATATTATATTGAACTTATGCCAGGATCCGAAATTAAAATACTGACCTGATATCAATAATTCCAAATATTCAATTAATTCTTAAAAACATTAGATATTTTAGACTTTTAATTTTTAATAAAAACTCATAACTCAAGCTAAGGACCTTGGAATTCGGTTTCGAGCATACACCCAGATCCTATTTTTCAATATGGACCCTGTGGGATCGCCAAAAATACGGGTCTGGGTCTATTTACTCAAAAAGTTGACTAAAATTAACTTTTTAGGAAAAAATTCTTGTTTTTATCAGTTTCTTTTTTTTTTTGCATGTAAGCCTCTCGAGTCAATACTCGGACTGCCCATACAAATAAATGAAGTCTAGAATGAGGCTCTAAAGGTTTTGAAATACATAGTTTAGCTCTAAATCATCGGACGAAGTACAGATACTCAGAACGACCAGTCAGATTGTTAAAAAAACTACAGATCCGCCCTTGCACTTCTCCTTCGCAGTATATCGCAAAAATAGCCTCTGTATCCAAGATGAACACATATTTATATGTTATAAGTATGGTTTAGGAAGAGGACAAACTAGTGGGTTAATTAACACCCTTTATGGATGGATACGACCCAATAATGTTTTCCAACATATCTCTCTGTCACTAGCCACTACTTACCAAGTAAATAGCCACTATTTTTTCAACAGAGGCTTCTTCGTTTTGATTATAGTGAACTTCTAAGTGATTGGGAAGTGATGAGCCTTAAAATTTTGTTGAAGATAAGGAATATCATAGCATGAGGATAATCAATTGACCACGTCCATCTCCACTGAATATAAAAAACAATTTCCATATCTATAGGAACCTTCTAATTCATTCAATTTCCAAATTAAAGCTACGAACAAGCAAAAATACACTCCTACTGTCTTTACACTCAATCTCCCAAGATTACTCACATAGGGGCTCGGGACTTCATGTACCTAGTGCATAAACTCACAAGTCTACCGCTATCTTTGGATAATGAAATGGTTCAAGCTGATGAATATAAAAAGAAAGAGCATATTACAGAAAGGATTGTGAGAAAACATGATAGACATGATAATGAGGATGATCAGTTATCTTCAATTGAAATAGATGAGAAATCATTGTTAATTTCTCTCATTAAGATCTAAGCCTGTTAAGACTTAGATCTTGTCAAAGAGTATTTCAATATTAGATTGTATGTTAGATTGTGTCTGATGGTATAATTAAAGATTGTGGGTAAAGGCCATGATCTTAGGGATACACTTTTGAATTATCTCTCTAGCTTTGTGCATATATTCTAGGTGTAATCTATCTTTTGAAGTAAGAAGTAAAATACACTTACATAGTCACATGGTATCATAGCCTCTACTTTTTTTGATTGCTTTTTCCAGCGTCCACTTCTTCGGCGGATTTTTTCGGCCATCTCTCACTTTCATTTCAGATACGCAAGGTTAAACCATACCGTTTATTGCGGTCTAACCTATCACATTATCTAAAATCTTCGACGAAGTTTTCAGCAAGATCGTATTACCATGTGACCCGACTCCATTAGTAGTCTCCTTTCCGGGCGAGAACTTATGATTTTGGTGAGAGGAAAAGAAAATTATTTGTTGAATCTGTATTTGGTGGGTCACTTGAAAGGGGATTTTTCGTTTGAAGCAGAAGAGTAAAACTTTGGTTTTGATAAGCTTCCTCCAAAGTAAATCTTTCTTTATTACAAGTCATATTTTATTACTTTATCTTCACATATTGAGGCCATTCTTACAAGTTTTCTTTTCCAATAGAGTCTTCTATTTTATTACAGAGCGCTCTTACTTTTGATCTATGTCCCACTTTGTACACTTGCCTTCTTGAAAATTAAATATCAAAATGACATATGAGTCCTCCACGGTAGAAGAAGTCAAACCATTTTTCTCTTTAATATTGAATCCTTCCACTATTACTACTATTAAATTATGAAGTAGTAATAATTACTCACCATGATCTTTTACTTTTGAGATGTGGTTCATGGACATGGATATGAAGATCACTTAGTCAAAAATGCTAGTGAAATGAATACTAGTGAAAAGACTAAGTGGACCCGAATCAATGAAAAATTATGTGATCTTTTATGGAACTCTTTGGATCCTTAATTACTCAAATTGTTTCAATATTGTAAGACTTTATATAAAGTTTGGGCCAAATCTAAAGCGTTGTATAAGGATGATATACAACGAATATACAACGCAGTTTCAGATTTAGTCCAACTTCAGTAGAATAACCAAGATATGACAAGTTATTTAGGACAAATAAATAGTTTGAAAGATCAATTTAACTCGCTCTTTCCACTTCTACATGTGACACCACCCAGGAGAAACAAAGAGTTAAGTTCTTTATGATTTTGGCACTAAAAGTACTTTGGTTTTATCTCAGTCATGTAAAGGATCAGATCTTCGCAAGCTCTGTAGTTCCTTCGTTAGTTGAGGTTTCAGCTCGGCTATTGCGCATTAGAATATAAATACTTGATACTAATAAAGTGAAGACATATGTATTAGCTATGCAAAATGAGAATCCACCGATAAAAAATGTCTATCAAAGAGGAAAAAGTAAAAGCAGTAGACCCTACTACAACTACTCTAACAAGCCAGGACATACTTGAGAAACTTGTTAGAAGCTATATAGTCGACCACCACGTACAAATAATTGTAGTACAACCCACACGGTTTAAAATGGTGGTGAAATAAATGATCAATATGCTGATTTTATCACTTTATCTGGGTGGATTGTAGTGATTACCTGTAGTATCAAGCGGCTAAACAACAATCACTCTTATTTGAAACCTTACAAACTAGTATTCTTTTGCTGTCTGGGTGGGTCTTTGTTGATACCCAATTTTTTCCGTCTATTTTTTATATTCAAAATACTTTCAAATACTATATATTGCATATATAAGTATGCCTAAGTATTTTAGTATTTTTTTAATTTTTAAAAGATTTTTTAAATCAATTTATTGTCCATTTTAGCAGTATAAAAACCAATAATTATTTCCAGAACTATCACCTTGGTGAATAACTTATTTTATTCTCATATTTATACCAAAATATAGCTAGATCAATTTTTATACATTTTTATAAATTTATTTGGTATTTTAAAAGTCAAATTGCATATAATTGTAATATTAGACTATTCTGAGAATTAATAATATTTTATAATTATGAAATTAGTTCTAATATTTTTAAATTAATATTTACATATTATTAACTGATCTAGCATGTTTAATTTGCTTTCAAAATCATGTTTACTAATTAAACATGCTAGCAATTAATTTGGCCTCATTTTGTTTCAATTACGGCCCTATTATATTTCGATTATAGCCACATTGACCCCTCCTCCCCCCCCAACTAACCCAATTTTGAATCCCAACCGGACCAGCCCAATCCCATACCCTCAACCCGTTTCAATTACCCGACCCAAGCCTTTTTGATCTGGACCGTTGATCTCTAAGATCAATGGTTCCTATCCACCTTTCCATAATTAAACCTAAATGACTACCCCAATTCCTTCATTCTCTTCCCTCAGCCTCCCCCAAACACTCTCCTCTCTCAAACACTCTCGAAGGTTATTGAAACCATAATCGCCTTCTACCATTTTCAACCGCAAACTCACCGAAATCCATGGCCTCTCAGGCCATGGATGGCCGATACCCATCTATATCTGCTCTTAAATGCTTGGTGTTAGAAGTTTTGAGGTCAGACCTCGATGGTGTCCATTTATATTTTCTTCGATTCAAGGTTCTAGGGCCTCTTCGGCTTTGTTGCTCTGGCGTATCCAAAGCATTTCGAGCCTCGCTTCGACTCATCTGACTTAGATCGGACTTTTTCAAGCCTTTCTCGCTTTAGATTTCCTTTGAAACCCTAGCTATCAGAGGTTTTTTCTGTTTGTTTTCTTAGATCGGTTCTATATTTGTGCTCTACTTGAGTTTTAAAACATTTTTCCCAATTTTTCTTTCAAAAATTAGTTCTATCCGACTTAGGGTTTCTGAAAAACTCAAATTATTTTCTCCAAGTGTTCTTTTCCTTTTTCTTTGTGTATATTCGTTACCCATGTGTTTCTATTGCTTTCTTATGTTTTGCTACTATATATGTTCTCTTGTGCCTTGCCTTTCTATTTTTGTTTCTACACCATGCTTACATGTTCGTCCTACGATAGTTTCCTATATGTCTTGTTGATATACTTTTCTGGTATTTTGTGTTCTCCTACTGTATGTATATCTTACTAAGTTCTTAAGTTCCTTGCTTGCCTTTTTACTGGACCTTGTTTGAGTTCTCTTTAAACATGTTTCGTCTACTATTTTCTTAAGTGTTATACTACCTCTTCTCTCTTCTGGACTTGTTTAAATCCCACTACTACTTTCTTTTTTTGTTTTCTTGAAACTGGTATGTTCTAGTTTAGTTTTTAGCATCATCCCGATGTGTTTGTTTTACAGCTTCCACGATCCTATCTACTTTGTTATATATGTTTAGTGTTAAATGTGTATGTTGTTCTCTTTGCACTTATTTCTGCTGTGAATCTTGTACCCCTATTCCCTTCTATGTGTTTGAGTTAAAGTTCAGAACATAGCAACATTCAAATTGTTGCTCAGGTCTGAGGACTTGATCCTTTAAGGGGGCCAAACTCCCAAACAATGTGGCTAACAGGCTAGTTGGGGTGTGCCAACACCTCCAACTGCTGGGTGTGACCGCCAGCATGTCTTGGCTTTCCCCGGAATCCCCTCTATTGCACCCACACTCTCTCCTAGTTTCTAAATTCTGTCCTCCCCCCCCCCCCCTCATATGAGTCTTGCTTTGGGACCTTGAGTTCTCTCTGAACTTGGACATTAGAGGGATGGCCCTAACACATTGCACCGTAATTCAATTTTGTAATGAATTTGGGTATAAGCACTGCCCGGAGTCCATGAAACTCTTGGGAACTCTGACTTCCAAAAATGAGAAAGGCTTTGAAAATTCGATATGTGGAGTTAGTTTACTTCATGCTTTAGACAAAAGACTTAATCAGGCTCTCCTTGGTTGGAAATTTTTAGTTTTATGATGTAATTTTACTTCTTTCTTATTCAACTCTGGGTTGTAATAATCTTGTAATAACTATTGGGATTTTTAGTGAAAATGGGGGGGGGGGGGGTACATCATGTATGAAAGGGGTAGATATCATGTTCATAGGAATTTAATATGTTTCAGCCATCATGTCTTGCTTTCAGTTCTGCATTTTTTATATAAAGATCATGTTTATAGGATACATATTTCATATAGAAACCATGTCCATAAGTTCTGTATTTTCATATAGAAACCATGCTTATAAGTTTTTGTACTTCTGTATTATCTAGAAAACATATTGACCGGTTTTGCACTTTATATAGAAATCCTGTTTATATGTTCTACATTCTCATGTAGAAACCATGTCTATAATTTTCTACACTTCTGCATTTATAAAACCATGTCTATAGCTTCTTGCATTACATATAAAAGCCACGTCTGTAGGTTTTCCATATTTCTGCATATCACATAGATAATATGTCTCAAAGACTTCCTGAATTCTACATATGCATCTATCACTAGGCAACCGTATTTATAGGTTTGAATAACAAACAACATTCTAAACACCATGCCTATAGGATTCCTGTACTTTTATTTCGACTGCAAATGTTTTAAATCATTTAGCACCTAGAAAGCATGCCTATATGAGCTATCAACTAAATCTAAATCTTCTATTTTCTCTAAATCTAAAATTAGCAAATGGCATTGCTTAATATCTACAGAGCTTATGCTTCTGTGTAAGCAACAAGTCTTCTTTTTATAAAATTAGTACGCTCATGCATTGTTAGATATCATTCCTATAGGTTTCGCCTAGGCAAGCCATATGGTGAATTAGTTAATGGAATCAAACTTTGTTAAAATTCCAAGCACCACATAGTTCTTATTTGGGTTTCTTATCTAAAATATGTAATAAATCAGTTTGCCTCCTGTTTCCTTTAAGTTTAATTAAGACCATAACTAGTATGTGTAAGGCATGCTGAACGATTTGTCTAAGTTGAGGAGCCTTGTTTGAGCCTTTAATTGTTATGTGTTTCGCCATACATGATTTACATGTTTTGATTGTCGTCTTATAATTTTATCCTTTTAAACCACGAAAGGCAAATCTCCCTTCCCTTTTGGACTAGTAGTCTCAAATGCCTCCGGGGCTGATAGGATTTGGGACGGGTAGTATATGCAATAGGAAAGCAAGCCCATTCCACGATTAATACCTTAACGGCTTGGGAAATAGTAGATATGATATGATGACCATGCGATAACACTACGTGTATAAATGGTTACCGGGTGTTGTGTGGGGTGATCCAAATTATTTATAAACCTAAGACCCTCTCCCCTTAATTGTTTATTTTCAAAATTTTAAAAACTGCTCAACTTTTAGCTTCTTTAACTTCTTTTACTTTAATTGATTGCAACAATCATGTGAAAACCCCTTCCCCTTACTTGTCTATTTTCAGAACTTAAAAACTACTTTCTTCCCATACTTCAGCTTCTTTAACTTCTTTGCTTGGAACCATTATGTAAAACTACCTGTATTTGTAATTCTTGCTTGTTTACTTGTCAGTTGCACTAAAAGTCACAATTATAGCATGGTCTGAAACCCCACTAGTGGATATCGAGAGGTGCCTAACACCTTCCCCTCGAGATAGTTTTATGCCCTTATCCATTCTCTGGTATTCTAAATCAAAATTCTTCTTAGTGTCCTAATGCACTTAATCATTAGGTGGCGACTCTTCAATTTAAACCGAATTCCCAAAAGGAAAAGAGTTGTCCGCCCAAATGTCATAAACCTGATTTTGCGAGAAAATGGGGTATCGACAGTGTGGCAACTATGTTAGGGATTTCTTTAAGGCTTTTACCATTTCACGCTATTTGTGACTTTATGATTCTTTATATATCTTTGTTTGTTTAAATACCTTTAAGTACTTTTCCTCTTCTACCTCGAAACGGATTTGGCTCTTTGTTTATTTTCCTTGTTTCTCTTAATGCTTTCCTTTATCTCTTTCCTTTAATACTCTTGTAAATTATGAGAAACTGTTGTAACTATTACTTTATGAGGTGCAAATACGTGACAACTTGTTAATTATTGTAACTGCATATTCAACATCATAAACCACTCGTGCCAAACAATATACCATAGCAACGCTTATAATGAGCGGTTGCGTCCTTCCAATATTATCACCCTAAATCCGCCAAAGAAATATTTGTGGTAAAACCAGTTGATCAACGGTGTAGTCGACGGTTCTGTGCCTTTCCCTCTTGAGTCGTCCGCTCAAGGGTACCAGTCTAATACCCCATAGACACCTTCCTTTGTTTAAAGGTGCATGAATCACTGTCAAACCTAGCCGAGCCAATTATGTTGTCCGCATAATGACTCTTTATGATAGCCTTGTCCAAGTCCAGTGGGTTTCCTTGAAACCCAAACAGACGTTACCACGTTTTGTACATTTATTTGGAGAACTAAATGCCTTTTATGCTAGTTGATATTAAAATAGTCGAGTATGGTGGGGGTAAGGACCTAATGTTTTGTCTTGTAGAAATATGAGGCACGAAGTCCCCAGGTTCGGCATGGTCACCAACATTCACACCAAATTGCTAAGCTGGTGGGAGGATCTTCATTCCAGTTATCAGGCTCTTGTCAATATACATATAGGGAATCTACCTTCTCTCCTAGAAATTCAACCTAACAACAAAATCATAGAAGCTGCAACTCATTTTGGATTGTGATAGGTCTGTGATCCGCTTTGGAGATATTGATATGACACCCACGCTTGAGGAAATAGGAGGACTGGATGGAATACCGTGGGAAACTTCGGGTTTGTTAATGCCGGAAACCCGCAAGGGTAGAGGTTTTCTCAAAATGATTTGTTTGAAGAAGAATCCATACTTGACATGTTTGAAGGAGTCATACATTCCCTTTGACTATTTGTACAAAAGGTACGGTCACAGTAAATTTTACCATACTTATCCTGATGAGTTCGCCCTTACATCATTGGGGAATATCCATTGAAGGGTCTTTGTCTTCATGTTTTGTTTCTTAGGGATGATAATGTTTCCAATGAAAAAAGCAAGAACCCACACCAGGCTAGCTATGGTCACCAAAACACTAATGGAAGGAATTGACCGAGAGCCATTCAGTCTCGTGCCAATGATCATTGCAGAAATATACCGGGAACTAGAAAGGTGTCAATAAGGAGCCAAACATTTCGAAGGTTGTAATGTGCTACTTCAACTATGGCTCACGGAACATCTCCAAAAGGGTTAGTACCGATAGGAAATCAATTGTAGGAATTGGGACGATCATATTACCTTTCATCAGCCGAAGCGAATGAATTACATTCCCAATATGTTCGCCCGACTGGAGAATTCTACAGAATGGGTCGAACTCTTTGATAATCTGATTGAGGATTGAGTGCAATGGATGTTCGAGTGGTTCCCTACTAAAGAATTCATTGTTCAATCTATAGATGCGCCATTTATGATACTGATCGGTTTGAGAGGGACCTACCCTTATGTCCCTCTCCGAGTTATGAGACAAGCTGGTAAGAAGTAGGTTATAGCAACGGTCGACAAGATGGGTCACTTCCGGGCTGACTTCCAGAATGATGATAGTCTGTACAGGTGCAAGGCTCAGCATATGTGGACTGCAAAGCTGTCTTTGGAAAGGAAACCATCGAACCAGATCACTACCATGTTGGATGTACCCCCACACTATTCAGGATGGATGGAGGAGAATCACAGCTGTTTAGGTTAACCTGGGTTTGTTCGAGGTCACAGAATCATCAATGACAAGGCTAAAGCACAAGTAAAGTACAACCAACTATGCAAGAGGATGCGGGAATGTGAAAGTGAGCACCATGAAATACAAGAATCCAATCAAAAGCCAATAGAAGGATACGGCTGTCAGCGCCAACAAATCACTGATCTGTTTAGAACGGGTATCATGGAACTGGAAAAGAAGTTTCTAAAGAGGGTCGAAGATTGCCGAATTCCTGAGGAAATGAAGGAGGACATCTAGCCAGAGCTTACCTACGGCTAGGACTGCGCGACCTAGGAGAGCTATTCCAGGGAGCTAACTCTGCCAAGTCTGGGGAAGGTCCATCTGGGACCAAATAGATAGGAGTTTGTCCTTTTGCTTCAAGAAATGTAATAACGCCGATGGCCACTACTGACATTTTACTTCTTATTATTTAGTGTCATTTTGTGATTCGTCTACCTTTTTATCAATAAAATGAGGCATTTAGCGTTTTAAGTTCTCCAAATTAACTTGTCGCTAGGCCTACCTCGGGCACAACGAGGTCCCCAACACTAGGACACGCTTTAAATTTCATGCAGTACATGTTTAAATATTGCAACATCTTTTCTTATAATCCTTACTGACTTATCACCTTTTGTTTTACTTTTTGTTTATTCCCTTCCTAAAAGGTTAGTTCGTGAACTCTGGCAATATCAGCATACTTTACAAGATCCAGGGGCCCTCCACCTACTCCTCCAAATGGAAGATTCAAACAAATCAACTGAACGGGTGAGGTCACTCGTGGTGCTATTGTCCCCAAAGAAAATGCCTCTCAGATAAAACAAAAACTACTAAAATTCCACGAAGAGCTTGATTGAGTTCGGAATTTGGCAACTCTGTCATTTTCCCTTACTACTCCAGAGGCTACCTTCCCAAATATTCAGAATCCCATACCTCCACAAAACATCCCAAAGCAACCCGCTCCTCACCACCACTGCAATTCTTGCCATACTCCCAATAACACTCCACTGCTCATCCCAGAACCATTGAACTCCATAAATGACCACTGCCACACCCAACACAATACCCTCCATCTACGTGGAAATCGTGCCACACTCCACCCACCCCATCTTAAGCACACCCGAGTCCAATGATAAGGACTTGCTCATCAGAAATCTGGTCGAAGAGCTTAAGAATTTGACCACCAGAATTCAAGGCATTGAATGAAGTAAGAGAATTTAGAGGTTAAACTATAAAGATCTATGCATGAGCCAGATGTCAAACTTCCCAAGGGGTAAAAACCTCTAAAGTTTGAAATGTTTGATGGTACAGGGGATCCCAGGGTTTGCTTGAGGAAATACTGCGACAAGCTGGTCGGAGTAGGAAAAGATGAGAAGATCCGCATGAAGATTTTCATGAGGAGCCTGGAAAGAGATGTTCTGTCCTGGTACATTAGCCAAGACCTAAAGAAGTGGTCGAACTGAGTAAGTATGGCATCCGACTTCATAGACAGATTTAGGTTCAATATGGAAAACGCATCGGATGTGTTTTACATTTAGAATTTAAAGAAAAACCCCATAGAAACATTCTGCTAGTATGCCACTCGTTAAAGATCAGAGACTGCTAAGGTCTGACCTGCATTAGGGGAGGAACTAATGAACAAGTTCTTCGTCCGGGCTCAGGATCCGCAATACTATGAAAGACTGATGTTGATCGAAAACCACAAATTCTCTAACATCATCAAGCTAGGTGAAAGTATTGAGGAAGGTATCAAGAGTCATATGGTTATGAACTTTGAAGCTTTGCAAGCCACCAACAAGGCTCTACAGTCTGGTGGTATATAAAAGAAAAGCGACGTAGGTGCCGTAATGGTTACACATAGAACCAAATCACTTGTCAAATACCAAACTTACCCAATACCTCCATTTACATATCATCCCACACCAAATTTCCAAACATTTGCACCTTCCTACCAAACCCCACCGCCTACCTATCAATTGCCTCCACCTCCTACATACCAGCCTACTTCACCTACATATTCCCATCCACCGCATGTGTACCAAGCCTACAACACTCAATAATCTCACTATCAATTACCTCCCCCTAGTCAAAACCTTCCTAGACCTAGACCAAATTTTGACCGCAGACCTCCCAAACAATATACCGCCATTGCTGAACCAATCAACCAACAGTATGAAAGACTCAAAGCTACTGGGTATGTCACCCCTATCCCTGTTATAACCCATGAAACCCTTCCCAGTGGGTCAACCCAAATAAAACATGTGTATACCATTCTAGAATGAAAGGTCACACCATTGATGAATGTCACTCCCTGAAGGATAAGATCCAGGATTTGATTGACAACAAGATCATCTGGCAAATGAGCCAGCCTCGAATGTCCGCAATAACCCTCTACCAGGCCGCAAGGGTGGAGGTGTTCATATAATTGAAATAGAGGATGATTGGGATCCGAAAGGATCAATCGGTTTGATCACAGAAGGCGATGATCTAGAGAAACCAACAGTCACTCTTAATCCAATTGTAGTCCAGATTTAGCCTTCTGAAGATGCCAAGGTGAAAATGTCCATACCACTTGCGTTTAAAACACCAGCCTCTACAAAGACGCTAACACTAATTGAGGTCGGGTTTGGGTCCCCAAAGGCACCTGTACCATTTGAAGTTGATGTATTACCTTCCAAGAAATAGTGCCTATTCTGATATCAATGACAGTTGCAACACCATTCCAAACAAAAGCCATACCATGGGACTACACAGTCGAGGCAAGAAGGAAAGGGAAAGCCAATTTGAGGGAAGCAGTTGCAACATAGGGTATGACAAGGACCGGCAGGGTTTACATTCCAGAACACTTGGCTGAGTCAAATAAGCAGACCTATGGTCGAAAAACCATCACTGAAACTGGGCCCGATGATCTCTAGAGAAAGAAACAAATGAATGAATACTCAGTCATTGATCAGCTGAACAAAACATCGGTGCAGATTTCTATCCTAGCTTTGCTACAGAGTTTTGATGCACACAAGAATGCCTTGATAAGAGTGTTGAGTGAGGCATGTGTACCAAGTAACATCACTGGAGGAGAAATGGCAACCATAGTATTGGAAAGCCAAAAAATCAATTTCCACGAAGATGAGCTGCCATCGAAGGGATTGAGTCACAACAAGGCATTGCACATCACTGTGCAGAGCGAAGATTATTTTATCACCCGGATCCTGGTCGATGGGGGGTCCAGTCTCAACATATGTCCACTGGTGACACTCAGGATATTGGGGAAAGGGTTGCCTGAAATAAAGGATGGGGCCATCAATGTTAAGGATTTCAACGGGTTTCAAAGATCTACTATTGGAGAAATTAGCTTGTGTTTGCAAATGGGGCCTACTTGGTTTGATATTGATTTTCAAGTGATAAACGTGCCAGCATCTTACCATTTATTGTTGGGACAACTATGGATTCATGTCGTCGGGGCCGTGGCATCCACACTACATCAGGCGGTGAAGTTTGTGTGGAATCACCAGGAGGTAATCATTCATGGCGATGGTTGCAATCCCATATATAGTCGCCAGACCATCCCAGCGATTGGAGGAAGAAGAAATATAGGCGAAGAAACTTACCACCATATCGAAAGAGTCAACACCATCGATAACGATCAGTGGTGGGATGACAAAATTGAAAGCATATTGAATTGGAGCAGGTATGAACCTGGAAAGGGAGTTTTCAAGAATCTCTATGAAATTTCTAATCCCATCAAGCTCAAGAAGCACGACACCACCTTTGGCTTGGGATATGAGTATACATGGAAAGAAATTAATGAATTCGCCACCTTGGCGTGGTCCTTACTATCCAACCGACCGAGGTCATTTATGGGTAAAAAAAAGAAGAAGCCCTAGCAGCAATGATTAATTTGTTCCTAGAAAATTATGATATGGACTGCTGTCAGCTAAGAATTTTTATCACTATTCGGCTTTTATCCCTTGAATAAGGCTACTATTCAACCTTCCGAGGTTAAGCTCTACCTCCATCTGCATTTCCTACATTGCATAAGGCTACTATTCTGCCTTCTGAGGTTAAGCTCTACCTCCATCTATATTCTTGCATTGCATAAGGCTACTATTCTGCCTTCCGAGACTAAGCTCTGTCTCCATATACATTTCTTGCATTGCATGAGGCTACTATTCTTCCTTTCGAGACTAATCTTTGTCTCTATCTGCATTTCCTGCATCGCATAAGGCTACTATTCTGATTCCGAGACTAAGCTCTGTCTCCATCTGCATTGGCTGAAAGATCATCATTTTACTTACATTTTTTAGTGTCTAAAATATCACCACGTCATTTAAATCCTGCATTGGCTGAAAGATCGTCTTTTTACTTATACTTTTGCATGGATAAACTATCGCCACTTTGTTTAAATCCTGTATCGGCTAAAAGACTGCCGTTTTACTTACATTTTTGCATGGCTAAAATATCTGCACTTATTTAAATCCTGCATTGGCTGAAATATCTTCTCCTTTATTTATACATTGCATCGGCTGAAATATCGCCGCTTTATTTACGCTCTCATGGGCTAAAGCCACCTTTTGCATTTCATGGGCTGAAAGATCGCCAAATATTCCAAGGGCGTCATTGTTCGGAGGCACCATCTTCATAGCCCGAGAACGCCATGTCATGGCTTGAAGACTCCTTTATCTCTTGCATATCATTATTCAAAGGCATCATCGCTCAGAGGCATCATTCTCATAGCGCGAGAGAATCATTTCATAGCTTGTGAATCCTTTATTATATGCTTCATGGCCCAGTACATCATAGTCTGAGGACAACATACTAACCGTCCAAAGACAACATTCATGGTCTGACGGGAAATTACATCACGTTTAATATATGCACAATATATGCGTATCTTTTTTATTTGCAGGTAAACCAGCAAGCAATGGCCATTGCGGCAGGAGAAATCCTACTCCGGTTCCCACTGCCCTACTAGACTCTTAACCGCCCATCCCAACCTAAATATCCCGTCCGTTATTGATAGATCTCATTCGGCATACTCTGCCAACAAATCCTGAACTACATATGGCTTTATTCCTATAAGACCAGGGATATGTAGGCAGCTCAGGAACCATAGCACGGTCAATTTCTTCAGACCATTCCGTTCGGTCAAAATTGGCCATCATATCTTTACCCGACAACTCTTCCATCCTTCCCGGGTAAAGAGGGAAGCTGTTGATATCCAATTTTTCCCCATCTATTTTTTATATGAAAAATACTTTCAAATACTATATATATGGATATATAAGTATGCCTAAGTATTTTAGTATTTTTTTCAACTTCAATTTATTGTCCATTTTAGCAGTATAAAAATAATTATTGTTTTCAAAATTATCATATTGGTGAATAACTAATTTTATTCTAATATTTATACAAAAATGTAGCTAGAGTAATTTTTATATGTTTTTACAAATTTATTTGGTATTTTAATAGTCAAATTGCATGTAATTGAAGTTTTAGCCTATTTTGAGAATTAATAACATTTTATAATTATGAAATTGGTTTCAATATTTTTAAATTAATATTTATATATTATTAACTTAACCAGTAAATTTAATTTGCTTTCAAAATCATATTTACTATTTTTATAAAATAAAAATTGGAAAACTGTCTATTTAAACTTTGGCCTCATTTCGTTTCAATTACAGCCCCATTACATTTTGATTATAGCCACATTAACCCCCCCCCCCCCCCCAACTGACCCAATTTTGAATCCCAAATGGACCACCCCAATCTTATACCCTCAACCCGTTTTAATTACCCAACCAAGCCCTTTTGATCTGCATTGTTGATCCTTGAGATCAACGGCTCTTATCCGCCTTTCCATAATTAAACCTAAATGAATACCCTAAGCCTCTCATTATCTTCTCTTAGCCACCCCCAAAAACTTTCCTCTCTCAAAGGTTCTTAAAACCCTAATCGCCTTCTATAATTTTCAACCGCAAACAAACCAAAATCCACGGACTCTTAGGCCATGCATGGCCTATACCCATCTATCTCTGCTCTTAAATTAATGGTGTTCGAAGTTTTGAGGTCAAACCTCGATGGTGTCCATTCAGATTTTCTCCGATTCAATGTTTCATGGCCTCTCTAGTTTTGTTCCGGCGTATCCGAAGCATTTCGAGTTTGGTTCAACTTATCCGACTTAGATCGGACCTTTTCCAAGCCTTTCTCGCTTTAGGATTTTTCTAAAACCCCAGCTATCAGAGGTTTTCTCTAGTTTTTTCTTAGATCAGTTATATATCTGTGCTCTACTTGAGTTTGAATTCGTTTTCCCTAATTTTTCTTTCAAAAATTACTTCTCTCCGACTTAGGATTTCTGAAAAACTCAAAATGTTTTCTCCGAATTTATTTTCCTTTTTCTTTGTGTATATTCGTCATGCATGTATTTCTATTGATTTCTTATGCTTCGCTACTATATATGTTCTTTTGTGCCTTGTCTTTCAATTTTTGTTTCAACACCATGCGTACATGTTCGTCCTACTGTATTTTCTTATATGTCTTGTTGATATACTTTTCTGAAATTTTGCGTCCTCCTACTGTATGTATCTCTTACTGAGTTCTTAAGTTCCTTGCTTGCCTTTTACTAGACCTTGTTTGAGTTCTCTTTAAACATGTTTCGTCTACTGTTTTCTTAAGTGTTATACTACCTCTTCTCTCTTCTGGACTTGTTTAAATCCCAGGTTTTCATAAATATGTTCGTCCTACCTCAACTCTGTTCCAAATTAGTTTCTTCACCTTTTTGTTTTAAACTTTCTATTGTATCTGTTTGTTTTCTCATAAGTCTGTGAAAGCGACCTCTGAGCCTGCTTCAATTATTTGTCTCCTCGTCTCTACATCTGATTCGAGTTGGAAACCTTAGAATCTAGGGGTTTTGACGAGTTTGATCTTGTGTTTGGACTAGGGTTCTAGTTTGGAACCCTCGATTCTTTTAGACTTATTCTGAGTCTATGAGCTATGTTGAACTTCTGTGTTTACAACTCGAAACTTTCTCTATGCTAGACTCTTCTACTGATTGGTATGACAGTTCTTCATGATTGAGAGGTTGTATGCTTTATATGTGTAACAAATTCTTTCTTTCGAAAAGGTTTTCCAACTTATGATTGATTCAGAATCTATTTCTTTAGGTTTAATTGATTGTTACTGATTTTTATTTAACTAAAACCCTTCTCCACCTTTTCTGACTGGATTCATCCATACCAAATTTAAACCTTGGGATTCACTGGATGTTCATTTATTTCCTTTCCTTATTTGCACAAACCGAGTGTTGCCAAGGCTTTTCCTTAAATATACCTCTATGTATTTTCCCTTCTTGTACTGCTTTGAAAAGATGTTTGATTGGTCTCTTTCTTAATTACCTTTGCCTGTTTGAAATCACAATCCCTTAATTAAAGGGAGACCTTGTAAAATTGATGTCAAAACTATTCTCCAACCTATTTCTGCTTGCTTTATACACTAAAAATACATGACCTTCTTTAACACATTATACATAGTTTATAGACCAACTTTCAACCACACACTATTCATTTAACCCCTTTACACTACTCAAGTGTCATAGTTCTCTGATCATAGTATTCTATCTATTTGTTTGCACTTTGGTTTAGCAAGACTACTGCTTTCTTCAATTATTTCCCTAAAACTAGTATGTTCTAGTTTAATTTTCAGCCTCATCCCGATGGGTTTATTTTACTGCTCCATGATCCTATCTACTTTGTTATATATGCTTAGTGTTAAATGTGTATGTTGTTCTCTTTAGACTTATTTATGTTGTGAATCGTTGTACCCCAATTCCTCTTTATGTGTTTGAGTTAAAGTTCATAACATAGCAACATCCAATTGTTGCTCAGCTCTGGACTTGATCCTTTAAGGGTCCTAGCTCCCAAATAAAGTGGCTAACAGGCTGGTTGGGGTGTGTCATCACCTCCAATTGCTGGGTATGACCACCATCTTGTCTTGGCAATCCCCAGAATCACCTCTATTTCTTTCACACTCTCTCCTAGCTTCTAAGTTCTACCCTTTCCCCCTCGTATGAGCATTGCTTTGGGACCTTGAGTTCCCTCTGAACTTGGACATTTGAGGGTTGGCCTTTCCACATTGAACTGTAATTCAATTCTGTAATGCATTTGGGTGTAAGCACTGCCCGGAGTCCGTGAGGCTCTTAGGAACTCTGGCATCCATAAATGAGAAAGGATTTGAAATTCAATCTGTGGAGCTGGTTTACTTCATGCTTTAGACAGAAGACTGAATCAGGCTCTCCTTGGTTGGAAACTTTAGTTTTCTGATGTAATTTTACTTCTTTTCTTATTCAATTCTAGCTTGTAATAATCTTATAATAACTATTGGTATTTTTAGTGAAAATGGTAGGTTAATCATGCATGAAAAGGGTAGATATCATGTTCGCAGGAATTTAATATGTTTCAGCCATCATGTCTTGCTTTCAGTTCTGCATTTTTTATATAAAGATCATGTTTATAGGTTACATATTTCATATATAAACCATGTCCATAAGTTCTGCATTTTCGTACAGAAACCATGCTTGTAAGTTTTTGCACTTCTGTATTATCTTGAAAACATGTTTATAGGTTCTGCACTTCATATAGAAATCCTATTTATATGTTCTACATTCTCATATAGAAACCATGTCTATAAGTTTCTACACTTCTGTATTTATAAAACCATGTCTATAGCTTCTTGCATTACATGTAGAAACCATGTCTGCAGGTTTTCCATATTTCGGCATACCACATAGATAACATGGCTATAGGACTTTCTGAATTCTGGATATGCATCTATCACTAGGAAAACGTATTTATAGGTTTGAATAACAAACAACATTCTAGACACCATGCCTATAGGATTCTTGTACTTTTATTTCGACTGCAAACGTTTTAAATCATTTAGCACCTAGAAAGCATGCCTAAAGGAGCTATCAACTAAATCTGAATTGTCTATTTTATCTAACTCTAAAATCAGTAAATAGCATTGCTTAATACCTACAGAGCTTATGCTTCTGTGTCTTCTTCTTTCAAAATTAGTACGCTCATGGATTATTAGATATCATGCCTATAGGTTTTGCCTAGGCAAGCCATAGGGTGAATTAGTTAATGGAATCAAATTTCGTTAAAATTCCAACCAGCAGGCAGGTCTGATTCGGGTTTCTTATCTAAAATATGTAATAAATCAGTTTGCCTCCTGTTTCCTTTATGTTTAATTAAGACCATAACTAGTATGTGTAAGGCATGCTGAACGATTTGTCTAATTAGAGGAGCCTTGTTTGAGCCTTTAATTGTTATGTGTTTCGCCATACATGCTCTACATGTTTTGATTGTCATCTTAGAATTTTATCCTTTTAAAACACGAAAGCCACATCTCCCTTCCCTTTAGGACTAGTAGTCCCAAATGCCTCCGGGGCTGATAGGATTTGGGACGGGTAGTAGCATGCAATAGGAAAACGAGACCATTCCGCGTTTAATATCTTAACTGGGTAGGAAAGGGTAGATATGGATATGATGACCGCGCCATAACACCACATGTATAAACGGCTACTGGGTGTTGTGTGGGGTGATCTACATTATTTATAAACCTAGGACCATCTTCCTCTTACTTGTTTATTTTAAAAATTTTAAAAACTGCTCAACTTTCAGCTTCTTTAACTTCTTTTACTTAATTGCTTGCAACAATTATGTGAAAACCCCTTACCTTTACTTGTTTATTTTCACAACTTCAAAACTACTTTCTTCCCAGACTTCAGCTTATTTAACTTCTTTGCTTGCAATGATTATGAGAAAACTACCCTGTATTTGTAATTCTTGCTTGTTTACTTGTCATTTGCACTTAATGTCACAATTATAGTATGATCGGGAACTACACTAGTGGATCTCGAGGGGTGCCTAACACCTTTCCCTCGAGATAATTTCAAGACCTTACATATTCTCTGGTTTTCTAAATCGAAATTCTTCTTAGTGTCCTAATGCACTTAATCGTTAGGTGGCGACTCTTCAATTCCAACCCAATTCCCAAAAGGAAAAGAATTGTCCATCCAAATTTCATAAACCCAATTTTGCGAGAAAAAAGGGGGCATCGATAGTCTTTACCCGATTGCTCATAGATACTGAACTCCGGTGCATCTGACCATATCTTTGGTAATCAGAATCTTTTCTCAAATCTTATTCTTTCTTCAACCCTCTTTGCGGGTACCCTTGCTAATAGCTCGCGAACTGCAGTAAAAGGAATAGGAGAAGTGTAACTTCTTCCCTCTGTCTCTTTAAACTCAATTTTATTTGCTCCAGAATGCTCATTCAATTTGATTTCCATTAGTAAATTACCCAAAAACCTTAATTGGTCTATCATTTTTTTTGCTAACTATGTTGTTGTGCAGGACTAGAAAACGGGGAAGATGATTGGAATAGGATATGAGTCGCAGGGACTATATCATATGTCCAACTCACAATCACCAATTGTTTCACTTCCTCTGCATCAGTTGATCTACTCTACATCTGTTTAGGCCACCCGAGTCTTGCAAAGCTTTAGAAATTAATTCCTAGTCTTTCGACATTGTCTTCTATTGATTATGATTTCGTCAGCTTAGCAAATACAGTCGCACCTCGTTTCCGAAAAGAGTTAATAATAGGGCTTCATCTATGTTTGACATTGTTCACTCAGATGTTTGGGCTCCTAGTCGTGTTGTATCAAGTTTAGGATTTCAATAGTTTGTTACCTTTGTTGATAAATTCTCCCGCTACACATGGTTATTATTAATGAAAAATCATTCTGAATTGTTTTCTATTTTCAAAATCTTTACACTAAGGTAAACAATCAATTTGGTATTTTAGTAAAGGTATTACGTATTGACAATGCAAAGGAGTATTTATCATCTCCCTTCACTAGTTTCATGTCATCTCAAGGAGTAATTCATCAGAATTCTTTTGCATATACTCCTCAACAAAATAGAGTTTCCGAACATAATATCGTCATCTCATTAAAATCGGTCGTACCTTACTTATACATCATCATGTTCCTCTTCATTTTTTGGGAGATGTTGTTCTCACTTCTTGCTATCTGATCAATAGGATGGCTTCTTATGTGTTTCAACATCAAAATCCTCACTCAATTCTCTTTCCAGGTCAAAATTTTTATCATTTTCCTTTGAAAGTGTTGGGATGTACTTGGGTTCTTCATGATCACAGTCCTAGAAACGGAAATATCAACCCAATGTCAATTAAGTGTGTCTTCTTGGATACTCTCATTACCAGAAACGTTATTAATGCTATTATCCAAAAGCACATAAATATTTGATCTTTGTGGATGTAACGTTCTTTGAGACATGTCCCTATTTTTTACTAAAGACTACAAGCAGAAATTTGACGCCTCAAATTTTTCCAGTGCCAATACTTCCTGTGCCATATGTTAGTCTTCCAGACAGACCTCAAGGATCTCCTCCTCCTCTCCAAGTATATTATAGACGTGCTCGTCCTCTTGCTAATGCTAATGATAGCACTACTCCTGATCTTGATATGTTGGTAGCTCCAATAACTTATCTCTAGGTCCTATGTCACCTGCTCCAATCATGCCTTCATCAAATGCAGTAACTCAACCAATTGTCATACACAAAGGTATATGCACTACTCAAAATCTAGTACAATTGAACTGCTTAAGTTGTCATCAATTATCCTAATGATATTATACCTTTGTATCTGCCTTATCTAATGTACCTATACAAAAGAGTTGGCAAAACATTGGAACATGCAAGGTTTTAAGGTTCTATAATATAAGAAATGACTGCCCTAGAGACCAATAACACTTGGGAAATAGTCTGATAACCTAAAGGAAAATCTACCATTGTATGTCGGTGGATCTATATAATAAGTTAGGTTTAGATGTAACAATTGATCGGCCAAAAACCAACCTTGTTGCTAAAGGATACACCCATATTTATGGTCTTGACTACGGTAACACATTCTCTCTAGTTGCCAAGATTGCATTTGTCTGACTACTTATATACATAGCAGCAATGCACTGTTGGCCGCTTCATCAACCAGATATTAAGAACTATTTCTTACATGGTGAGCTTGTTGAGGAACTTTATATAGAGCAACCCCCTGGGTTTGTTGCTCGGAGGGATTCAAACTTAGTATGTTGTCTGAAACATTCACTACATGGAACTAAGCAATCTCCGAGAGCATGGTATGCCAGATGTAGCTCTGTTGTCCAACAATTTGGGATGTCTTGAAGTAAAACATCTATTTAGTTACTTTCAAACCAAGGACTTGGGAGAAGTTAAGTATTTTTTAGGAATCAAGGGAACAAAATCCAAGACTGGTATTGCTATCTCGCAAAGAAAATATGCTTTGGACATACTTGAGAAAACATGCATGTTAAACTACAAACCTATTGATGCTCATATGGATCCAAATGCCATACTCGTCCCTGGACAGGGGGCCATTATAAGATACTAGTAAATATTGAAGACTGGTCGATAAACTGAATTATCTTACTATCACACAACCTGATATTTCATTTGCAGTAAGTTTGGTTAGTCAGTTTCTACAAGCACCATGTAAATATCATTGAGACAAATTATCTCACATTCTACGATACATCAAAAAAGCTCCAGGACGAGGACTAATATATGAAGACAAAGGTCATAGAAACATTGTTGGATATGCTGATGCAGATTGGGCAGGTTCTCCGCTAGATAGACGCTCTACTTCTGGGTACTATGTTATGATAAAACAAGATGTTGTTTCCAGATCTAGTGTAGAAGCAAAATATCGAGCTATGGCCCTTGCCACACGCGAGCTTATTTGGTTGAAACAACTTCTCCAAAAAGTTAAATTGTGTTGAGTTCAAACAAATGGAGCTTATATATGACAATCAGGATGCCTTTCATATTGATTCTAATTAGTTTTTTATGAAAGAACAAAACATATAGAGGCGGATTGTTATTTTATTTGGTAGAAGATCGAGTCCGGGTGCATTTTTAGTTGCTTCGTCGGTTCAAATGACCAATTGGTAGATGTTCTTACTAAGTCCCTTAGAGGGGCTCAGATTGAATACATTTCTAGCAAGCTTGGAGCATATGACATGTACGCTCCAGCTTTTGGGGGAGTTTTAAGACTTAGAGTTCGTCAAAGAGTATTTCAATAGTAGATTGTGTGTGATGATATTGTCAAAAATTGTGGATAAAAGTCATGGTCTTAAGGACACACTTTTGAATTATGTCTCTAGCTTTATGTATATATTCTAGGTGTAATCTATTTTTTGAGTAAGAAATGAAATAACCTTACATAATTCAAAACGTCAAATTTGACCAATTTATTTATTTAAACTTTAGCCACTAGCTAACTATTTTTCCTTAATTTTCCAATGTGCAACTCTTCCAACTTTTGACTTTTAAATTTTGCTAATGAGGTAAGCGTGGATAAAAAATTAAAGATCACATCACAAAGTATCATATTTCTGCAATTTTTTGCATTTTAATTCCCAGCCCAATTACCTTTGCAATACTAGCATAATAGACTAGTATAAATGGGTTTGGTCACAACATATTAAGAAGAATTTTCAGAAACCACTATAATTTAGTGGCTATTAACTTCCTATAGCTGCCATATACTTATTTACTTTCTTTAGCTAATATTCTGTTGCTACCAGATTGTATTTGCTGTATTCATGCTACTGTATTCTTGAATACAATCGCGAAATTCGCCTAATTGTAAGTAGGGAGTCCAGTTGTTTAATAATGGAAAGAGGATCAATTAGCGTGTCACTCATAATTTAACTCAATAAAATCAATTATACAGAATTCTGTTGCTACTGAATTGTATTCGAATATTCGCGTTACTATATTTATGAATACAGTAAGTAGGAAGTCCAGCTGTTTAATAACAGAAAGAGCATTAATTAGCATGTATCACTCCTAATTTAACTCAAAAAAATATATTCTACAAATTTTGTTGCTACTATGGTGTATTCCATGTATTTGTACAACTATATTTATAAATATAGTAAGGTAATCCGCCTAAAAACATGAATTACAGCTGTTTAATTTTGTACTTTATGCATTCTCGCAAATGTATTTATAAATATATTGAGGTAATATGTCTAAAACGGAAAGTGCATTATTGATTTGTATTTAAACTCACTATATTGAATTCAGTTGTAAAAAGCAACAAAAGTCAAGAAATATAGTGAAAATCATTTTATTCAATTCGAATGTATATACTATATTCAATTCATTGATATTTTTTTTTTTTTTAGCTTAACTGACTTTGTATTAATATCAAAAACAAATATACAATGTAGTACAATGGTAGTAGTATGGACTTCTACTACATATCTATACAGTATTGCCCCCTATCTCACTCTAATTTCTTCTATTCATTTACAATGATTGAGCAGACTAATCTAAGGGTAAGAATTGAGCAGCTGAAGCTCATTCTTCCACCTATTCCTATTTTTTGCATGAATTAAAACTGATAGCTCCTTGCAACAATGATCTTCATCAAATCTCTTGGCTTCAAATCTGATTGCATTTCGACTTCTCCATAGGATTGCAACTGTGGTCACAAATGCTGTGGCAGTAATGGCCTTTCGACAGTTTTTACTCTTGACTTGACTACATATCCATTTCAACTCATCTTCCCAGCATCTAATGGTCCTTATGTACCCCAGCCATTTTAGAATTCTACACCATATTCTGTTAGTATTAGCACATTCAAAGAATAGATGATTGAATTCTTCTTCAAAGAGTTGGCAAAATACACATGAGGTTGGAATGTGAATTCCCATATGTTGAAGCCTCTCTATTGTAGGTAGCCTTTGGTGAGCTGCTAACCAGATTGTAAACCTGTGTTTAGGAAGGGCAGAATGAACAAGCATAATATTCTTCCATGTTACCTTTGGGAGTTGAGGTAGTAATGCAGTATACATCTTCTGGATATGGAATTTCCCAACCAAGCACACATTCTGCATTCTGGCCAAGAGTCCTCCTTGCATTTGAGCATTCTCCATCACCATTGGTCGACAGTTAAGAATCTTTTTCACCACCCAAGAGGAGTTGGATGGAACAGTGACTAACTCCAAATTCCTATTCTTGATATAATAAGTATGTATCCATTTAACCCATAGGCAATCTTTTTTCCTTGCTAGATCCCAGAGTAACTTCACTATAGCAGCTTTATTCCAAATATCATTGATATTCATTATTCACTATTATACATTATATTCAATTTAGCGAATTCAGTTTGATTATATTCAAACAAAAATTAACAACAATAGTTATATTCAGCTATATTCAAAAAAATACAGACCTTCAGAATACATAAAATACAGGCAAAAAAAATAATATATTTATACAAAAATAAAATATATTTAAATGTGTCTGCACAAATAAGTTGTATGTGACTCAATAGCAAAGAAGAGAAGAAAGTTCATCGGAGATGGTATTTTCTGGCCAAGCAAAATACTTTATATATTATATTAAAACGAAAAATGGAGACCAACAAAAAGTGGCCCTTAAACTTCTCCAGTGACCCTGCTTCAGATTTTCAAAAGCTCATTTTGTTGCTACATATCTGTTCACTCTTCGCTTCAGGTCTATTCTATTCACTTCAGAAAATCCACCATCGCCACCAGAAATGGCTGTTACGATGGATATCTTGATGGAAAAGGGAGAGAGATTTGAGGAAGAAGAGAGAGGATTGAGAATCTTGCTAATAGAGAGAGAAGGAAGAAAGAGAGAGAAAGAGAGAGCATAACTGGCGTATTTCATGCCTCAACGTTGTTGTAAAAAATTGGATGATTATGGAGAATAGAAAATTTAGCTTGAGGCGTGTTAAAGACACCATCCTTAAGTATATTTCGCTCACACCGAAATGAATAATATTAGGCATAATCCCCTAGGATCAATAAGTTTTTCTTATATAACTAGGAGCAAAATAACAAAGATCAATCAGAAAAAACCCAGTACAAGAAAAAAGGAAAAAAGAATTTTAACTTTGTTCACCTTGCTACCATGAACACAATCAAACAGTTTTATATATAGTCCAAAGGAATTGGATATCTGATGTAGTAAAAGAAACGTTAAGATCCATTAAGGATCTATTGCCATCCAACGTTATCAACATTTAAAATCAAAGAAATATTATTATCAAACTTAATGATATGTTATCAATATAAACGTTAAAGAAACAGTCAAGCAAGATCAATCTTTGGTCAAATTCAAAATTACAAAAATATAATTGATTTTGATACTCATCAATGTTACTAAAATATTATATTCAAAGTTAATCTAATTTATAGGTATAGAGCTTAAAATATATTTAATTTATTGGTATAATAAAGATCCATAATACAAAAGAATGAACATATGCATCAATTTGAATAATTTTTTTGAGTTATTAAAAATTATTTTTCTAACATTTCCCCACATAACTCAAAAAGAATATTAAGTAATAAAATGAAATAAAAAGTTTAGCTAGGTTTTCTCAAATGAGCATAATGTATCGAAACTGGTGTATCTTGGACTATGAACCAGACATAGATAAAATAAGATTAATTTTATAGAACAATTGGTGAAGTTCAATACCTCTATGAACCAAGAATTCGTTTATAAGTTTAGTGTCTTGTCTATCACATTATACCCCCACACACTTTGTTGTTTATCGCGGTTTTGCGCTAATAGGTCATGCACGCGCTTGATTCTCTAGAAATTTCGCCATAAATTTTATAGGACCGGCCCCATTCCACACTCATATAGGTTCATCCATCAAGTGTATTCTGCAATGCAATACACCACATAAAAAATGCTATGGATTATTTAGATTACGAGTTCAATAAATCAACCTTACATTCCTTGCAGTCTTGCACCATGTATACACACACACCATAGGAAGAGACATAATTTGATAGTGCATATTTGATCAACTAATGACTTGTTATTACCTATATGAACCTACTTCATTATATCTCCAATCACATAAGTTGGGTTACCATCATTGCGAATACATCTCAAATAGGCAAAAGTCTCATTGCCTCGATGTTTCACTTATAAGTCAAAGGATCGGTCAAATCCTCTTTTGAATACAGATAATATGTATAAAATTCTCATCTCTAAGCAATTGCTATATCGCATTATGTCTCTAGAAAATGTATTTACTCTTTCTCGTTGAAGATTATTTTATTACAATGTCTATTGCGCCTTGACAATCACATTTCATTGACATAATTATTATCGATTTAACTTACCAAGAGGTTGCTTAATCAATCTTACTTCTAAGTAATTTTAATACCATAACACCCAACAAAAGGTGATCGCACAACAACTAGCTAGTTTTTTTCTCATCTGAATCAGAGATTCAATATCATCACTGTATCTTTCAAATACAGTGGACAATCCACATACAAAATACTAACTTGTAGTATTTCTCAAATAAAGTATAAAATCATCTCAAATGAAATAAAACTTGACTTCTGTACAAGTGCCAACATCTTTCAACTCATAAGAATTTAGTTTTCCTTTTGGTATCTTCCATACTATAATACCAAAGTAAAATTTTTTAAATATAAAAGAATTTTAACTTCCATAGAAATATCTCAAATCGGTAGAAAACGGGTCATAATATTAACAATATCTTCACCCAAATGACTAAGAGACCCGAAGGAACATAATTTTTTAAAGTAAAAAATAAAACATATTTTTATCTTTCAATACAATTTTTTTCACAAAAAATCTCAATTTTGTAAGGTTTATTATAACATTAATAAATAATTTTTATCACCTTTTTCTTTCTTAGGATCATGCTATATAACTCTGGAAATCACGATCATCCATATTTTTGAAATTTTTTAGATTAAGGTGTTAATCTTGTCATGACTCATAGAGAGTTCTACTTTATAAATAACAAGCTAATAATATAGCTTCACCCAATAATTAAGACAATGTAACTTATTAATTAATTTAAAAGTCGTATTCTTCCTTCCATCTGTACTATTAGATTCAAAAGAACTTAGCACATATGAACTTATACGACTTGGGTATAAAAAAACAGGTATATTTTTATTTTCAAATTCAAAACTCAAATTTTTTGGAATTGAAGAATCAGATTAAAACCATTATCTTAGAGCTTTCAAAAACAAGAATCAATCTAACAAAAAAAAAAAAAAATCATCACGGGCAAGAGCCTACTATCAAATTCACATAGTTTATGCTAGAAGCTGAACATATTGGTCCACGAAATAGGGTTATGTATGCTATTAGAAAGCATGAGAAAATATTTCTCAAAAACTTTTAACATAAAGTGAATTCTTAAACAAATATACTTTTGTTCCTTTCATTGAATTATATGACTACAAAAATCAAATTTACGTAGACTTAGGCACACTCAAATACAAGGAAAAACATACCTTAATTTTGTGATGCATTTTGTCTTTCATAATGTGAAAATGTACAAAATTAAAATAGCAACTTGTCAAGAGTGCATGCCAAAATAAAACCAGCAACAACAGCATACGATACCAATATAATAATAATATCTATCCACCTGTTATGTAATACTCTTGAGATTCCAGAATAGATGGAGAATACATAAGGTTCTTCCGCGTTAGCTCAAATTTTGTTAGAAACCATAAGAATTATATTCTCCATAAGAACAGTGTAAAAATATCCTTATGTTTGATGTAAAAAATTGGATGATTATGGATAATAAAAGGTTTAGTTTGAGGTATGTCAAGGACAATGTCCTTTAGGATATTCCGTACATACCGAAATGAATAAAATTAGGTATATCCCTCACGATTTAACAAACTCTTTTAGTATAACTAGGAGCAAAAACAATGAAGATTAATCAGAAGAAAATCCAACACAAGAAAAGGGAAGAAACGCTTTAACTTGATACACCTTACTGCCATAAATACAATCAGATAGTACAGGATTTGAGCATCTGATGTAGTGAAAGAAAAGTTAAAATCCATTAAGGATTCATTTCCAACCAACGTTATAAAAATTTAAAACCGAAGAAACATTATTATCAAAGTTAATGATATGTTATCAATATAGACGTTAAAGAAACAGTCATACACGATCAATCTTTGGTCAAATTCAAAACTACAAAAATATAACTGATTTTTATACTAATTCAATGTTAATAGAACATTATATTCAAAGTTATTTTAACTTTCAGTAATAGAGATTAAAATATATTTAATTAATTAGTATAATAAAGATTCATAATATAAAAGAATGAACATATACATCAATTTAAATATTTATTTTGAGTATTAAAAATTATTTTTCTAAAAAATGGTAGGGTATAAAATAAATACCTATTTTGCTATAAAATAAAAAAAATTGCTATAAGTAATAATATTTTGAAATTGTTTTGATTTATAATAAATAGAGTGTAATAATATGCTATAGGAGGTAAAATTTTCATAAAACATTTCCTGAAGTTGATTTGGCAGGTAAGACATCCCAAGAAAGTCTTCACTGAAAGTTTAAATCATTTCTCTAACCTTTGTTTTAGAAGCCAACTATACAAACTGAAGACGGGCTAGATGTAAAATGCAGGACTATTCCTATATAAAGCCCGTAAATGATTGTACTTGTAATCTTTGCATGTTTGCTTTTTTTACTAATATACTAGGCTTTGCTTATCCAAAATCTACGGAAATGAGAGTTTAATTGAGTAGCAGTATTTAACTTAAATTATTCCTTAAGGTAAAAACAAATTATGGAAAGCAGTGTGACGCTAAAATAGTATAATATTAATAATTTAAAAATTAAACCCATAAAATTTAATTTAAATTCTAAATATACCTCACAGTTCTCCCAATCACACTGACCCAAGCAGCCTACTCTCCAAATTTTAATCTATAAAAAATGCTCTCAATAAAAACACAAAAATGCCCATTGAAGTTATGGGGTTTTATACCCTTAAATCTCTTTTTCTGTTGAAATGTCTTCCCTCTTGGAACTGACTTGCTTCATGGAATTGAACTATCAAAATCAGATTGCGGCTTTGAATTGTGCGCACTTAACATGACTTTTACCCGCTTGGTTGGAAGTTGGAACAAGCTACATAACATATTTACTTTCTTCATTCGAAACAAAAAAATAAAATGATATGTTCGAATTATGGGAGTCAAACCTTTTAATTTTCCGTCTTAATATATATATATATATATATATATATATATATATATATATATTAATTCTTTTAAATGAAATTAATATAATTAGAAACTTTTATTTAAAGAACTACATGAAAATATTGTGATTAAGGAAAAAAAGGTTTAAGTCTTAATATACTAATAATGTCTTGTAAAGTAAATGAAATGAATAATATATATTAAACGACATGATCAACTTTAACTACTTTTAATGTTTTAGGCGCATCAATCTCCTCTCTTTCTTTTCTCTTTAAAATAAATTAGATGTTGTTGTATTTACTTTCTTTGCCTTTTTTTATTCCTAACGCCATTATTTCTCCATGTTTTGTAGAGGTGTTACTATTAAGTTATGCGGCGATTTGTTTTAGTTTCTAAGGAACAACAGTATATTTCTTAGTTACAAGGCGTGGGATTAAAAGCATTGCTGCCGCTCACCAATCACCAACATGCAAAAATAATAAGAATGAACATTGGGCCTAACTCAACCCCAAAAGCTAGTTTATAAGGTGAGGATTATCCAAGCCATATAAAGAGATCAAGGACCTCAAATCCCTCCGATGTGGGACAACTCAATACCCCCCCCCCCCCCCCTCACGCCCAGATCTCTGGAGCGTGGACAACATAAATAGGGGCCCAACATCGGTAATAATAATTGGGATGGGTCTGGCTCTGATACCATGATAAGAATGGACCTTGGGCCTAACTCAACCCCAAAAGCTAGCTTATGAGGTGAGGATTGTCCAAGCTATATAAGGAGGCCAAGAACCTCAAATCCCTCCGATGTGGGACAACTTATAAAAAAAATAATACCAATAGATGACACAAAAAAGAAATTGACCAGTTGAGTCGCAGCAATCACAAATTAAAAAACTGCATAACCAATAACCTTGGCTTTCTCAACTGAACTTGTAAATTTTCGTGATAAATTATTTCCACAACTATCCCCCTATGCCTATTGATTTTGACGCTCAATTTCTTAACAAACTTTCTCTAGAGTATGAAACAGATAATTACACAAATCACCCATACTTTATCCCCATTACCAAAATTGATAAAACAAGATTTAACCATCCTTGAAACCAAGCCCCTATTATTAAATTACTTGGCAAAAAAAATCCATACCATCTTCTAAAATATAAAATAGAACAACTTTAGAAACTAAATAATGTTATGAAATAATATAAAAGACAAGAACAATAACTCAAGAACAAGAGCAAATAGAGAGAAGAGTAGAGAGAGTTCTTCTTATTGATACTTAGAGAATGTTAGGAGTGATTTACAATGGTAGAGAGCACCTCTATTTATAGGGAGGAGGATGATTTATCTACCAAGAATAGAACACTAGAATCTCTCTAATTATAGACATTCACCTTAAATAGGAGATTTCATAACACTCCCCCTTGAATGTCTATTCAACAATGTGCCTCGTTAAAACCTTAAAACCAAAACCCAATGGGAAAAATTAAAGAAAGGAAACAGAGTACACATGTTTGAATATGCGCCTATTGGTTGCCTCGTTAAAAACCTTGCAAGGAAAACCCGGTGGGACAAAACCTTGTAAGGGAAAAAGAGTGCAACGCGCATTAACTCCCCCTAATGAGTACATCAATTTATATCCTTGAGCATTTGCATTCCAATCTTGTGCATCATCTTCAAAACGATCTTTGGTAGAGATTTGACAAATCAACCATATTGACTTGAATAAATATTCCGCACCTTGAAATCATCATTCTTGATAGATATGAACATCTTCATATAATGCCATGGAATAACTCTTCAATATCTCCATAGATGCATTCTCAATGCCATCATGCTTATAGTTATAGCAAGATACATATATACACAAATTGTACTAAGGATGTGGTACTTCAAGACCAAGAATTGCATATGCTTCAAGCAACTTAAATCTTTCAAGTTAAGTCATATAAGCCATATAATAGACTTTAGATGCATATCAAGTTTTCCATGTCATGCTAGACAAATAAGATATCGAAAACTGACTATACATACTTTTGACTTTATACTTTCAAGCATTTGAACTATAGGTTCAAAACTACATGTCTTTCATATGGAATCAATTCTTCTTGAATTGTATCTCTTCCATTTAGTTACTTTCTTTGGGTCAGCAAATGCGTATAGCATGCTTTGCAATATGTTGCAATTGAATTATCCCTTTTATGAACTTCAGGTTCATATCATGATATTCGGGGATATACATATACAAATGATAATTCATCCCATGTAACCTTTTCTCAAGTGTTTATCATGTCTCCCCCTCATGTTAGTAAAGCTAACTTGTTTTCTCAACTTTGGGAAATCATCTTTGTGCATTATCATGTCAATATACACGGCACATTAATAATAAGATGAAATTATTTGGTTCCTGACCTTGAACCACTTGTGAGGGGAGAATATAATATACTCTCGTATACAACGTATATCAAACTGATATATATAACTTTGTTCTCATAAGAAACAGTTTAGCTATTAAGTGGAAGCACTCAATAATTATCTTGCTAAACCAACTTTGATATAAACCAACTTATCAAGATGAACTATCTTGAGTAGAGAATCTGGAAATTATGCTCGAAGTTAGATTACTGAGCAATTTATCTCGCAAGCACCGGCCAGGCTGCGGGTTAATAACAATTGCGCATGTAACCATATCATAGATGCATCATATGTGGTATACATGGCAGGTGAATGGGCCCATATTCACCTTTGATATTTCCAGAATTTATGGGCTTCAACCCGAACTCTTTAGTTGGTCAGTTCATTAATGAGAACAAGTGATACAAGAGAATTCGTAAAGAACTTTCTAGTTCTTTGATATTCACCTGTGTGAATTTGCACATCATACTTAAAATGAGATGGCTAATACGAATGCTAACTGAACAAATTATCAATATTGGTAAACTTCAAATTTACACCATGACATGTGCACTTATCAATAAACTTCAGGTTTATTATGACATGGGTTTTTATACCAATAGATATCCACTTTATTGTGGCATTCTTTCGTTTGTGTAGTACAAACTGGAGAACAAAGCGGGTAGCTTTTCATATGCAAATTACCCCGCTACAAGTTGTAGTAATAGGAGATATCAAAGCCTTCCTTTATTTATAGTCTCAATATAATCAATCGCTTTCGCGTGTACTTTGGAAACTGAATAAGTTTCTTTGAGACTTACTACAGCACAATACTCAATTGTGTTTCTCCAACATAGTAATAATTGGCTCTTCTAGAGCTCTCAATTAATTTTGTACTACCACAGATTCATCAACATCCATGTGGTGAATATCTTTCTTAAAGAGAAAGTTATACCATTATGGTCATGTCAAACTTATATGCAAGATATGTTTCTTGCATTATCGTTGTCCTTTAATAGTCATATTTCCAAAATACTTTGGCGTACAATAGGTACGTGACCAACGATCATTCATGCCATATATCATCTCAAACCTCCTTCTAGGGGTGAGTGTGGTATCATCTCAAACCTCCTTCTAGAGGTGAGTGTGGTATATTTAATACAAATTTCATGTTCATATTCTTCCAATAATGAATATGTATTCGTGAATCAAATGTTGTCACATTCACTTCGAGGATATGTGATTTTGTTATCCTTTTCAAATCTATAAATGCGTCAGGCATTTGATTTGCTATTCTTTGCAAATGGATAATCTTTTGTGCCTCTTTCACAAATAGAGGTATGTGGATCAAGATGAGATAATGATGCATTTTTCCACAAAATTTCCCGTTTGGTTTCACCAACTTCTCCCCCTAATTTTGGGAAAAGTGTCTTATCAAATTGACAGTCTGCAAATCGTGCAGTGAACAAATCTCCTGTCAATGTTTCGAGGTAGCGAATAATGGAGGGCGATTCAACCTCAACATATATTCCTAACCTTCTTTGCAGACCCATTTTGGTGCGGGATGGCGGTGCTAAAGGCACATATACTGCGCATCCAAAAATTCTTAAATGGGATATATTGGGTCCATGACCCGAAACCAATTGCAACGGGGAATATTTGTGTCAATTCGTCAGTCAGAGACGAACTAGCATTGTTGTATGCAAAATGGCGTGACCCCAAACCGAAGTGGGCAGCCGACGAACTAGTATTGCTGCATGCAAAATGGCGTGAACCCAAACCAAAGTGGGCAGCCGACGAACTAGCATTGCTGCATGAAAAATGGCGTGAACCCAAACCGAAATAGGCAGCCTCGTTTTCATGAAGAATTCAAGATTATTCTCATCTATGTCTCAATATGATATCCATTTTGAATGATATCTTTAAAACTCAACAAGTTCTTCTTAGACTTGGAGGAGAATATTGCATTCTCTAAGATAAACGTCATGCCTTTGGGCAGAGTTACAAATGCTCTTCCGGAGCCTTCAATCAATTTACTTCCCATGGTTTGACATATAAAAGAAAATATACGAACATGAGAATAAACAACTTCAATTCGTTTGTGTCACATAATATTTTCAAAATCTGCTGCTAACAGTTGACTAACAAAATCAGATATGTTATCCATAATTGATTACTTTGCAGTTTGAAAATTTTCAGCGTTTTTCATAAGACAATCGATTATTAAACACACACAATCGATTGTTTGAACATAGACAATCGATTGTTAAACACACACAATCGATTGTTTGTTATTTTTGAAAAACTTCAGATCACACTGTTTAAGACAATCGATTGTAAGATATAGACAATCGATTGTTGGCTTATTTTGAAAAATTCCGGAGCACACTGTCTTAAGACAATCGATTGTTAACTATAGACAATCGATTGTGGATGATTTTTGAAAAATTCCAGATTACACTGTCTAACGACAATCGATTGTTAGACATAGACAATCGATTGTGGATGATTTTTGAAAAATTCCAGATTACACTATCTAATGACAATCGATTGTTTAAATATTGACAATCGATTGTTGACTGTTTTTGAAAAATTCCAGATCACACTGTTTTAAAGACAATCGATTGTTGATCATTGACAATCGATTGTTTGCAGTTTTTATGCGAAATATGAGATAACCGACTAGTTTTTCAGGTTAGTCGATTACCTCTACTGGAAAGTAAAAATATTATTGATATTTGAGCATATTGATACATTCTAAAGAACTAATACTAACATTATATCATGAACTAACTAATACGAGCTAATACTAATGGCTATTAGTTTATTCATTCACTAATACAAACAAGTAAAATAAAATCAAATAGCTCCATCTTCTTTCATCACGGATCCATCACCGATTAGGTGGTCTATCTTCCCCTCGGGTTGCTCAAAGAAGTCTGCCACATCCAAGTGGGTGATGTCAAAGTTATCGTCAGAGACAAAATTCGTTTCAGGGCGTTTACTCTTTCGAGATGTTTGATAAAGGTCAACCAAAAGTCATGGTATACGGCAAGCCTTTGACCAGTGCCCGTTTTCACCGCAACGATAATATATAGTTTATAAACTATTTGCTTTTAGGTTCTTATCGTATCGTGCTTGTGGCAGAGTGACCAACTTCAGGTTGTCATATCTCTTCTTTAAGCCATTCCACAAGATAGGTGGATCTTTGATGGTGAGATATTCAATCTTCAAACCTTCATCAAGGTGATGGCGCAAGAAAATCAAGGCCTTAGCATAGTTTCAAACCTTCATCAAGGTGATGGCGCAAGAAAATCAAGGCCTTAGCATAGTTTTGGGTGGATGCATTATTTCTGTCTTTAATGGCGTCTCCAAGACCCATAGCATCCAAAATGGATTTAAGTATCCAACACCCATATCATATAGTTCTTGCCCGAAATTTCAAGGGCAACGAACTTTCTTTTCATAATGTCAGACATAAAACAAATTTACATCAAGAGCGTGTTCATACTTACGGGCTCTATTACAATTATCACATTCACTTCAGGGAATGGATCATAATCATGTGCTTTACACAATCTCATGTCAAATATTACTTTCATAAAGTGAAAGATTATTTTGAGAATCCTTATTGTTCTCATTATCACAATAATGACGATTATAATTTCGTCTATTGCCATGTCCACATCCATTGATACCTTTACGGTAATAATTTTGTCTTCTTTCAGACTTATCAAATTCTGCTACCACATTCTCTAAAGGGAATGGAGCAAATTCAATTGGACGGAATTCTTTGCCACGTCCACATTCATTGATACCTTCATGGTAATATTTTAGTCTTCTTTCAGACTTATCATATACTGCTTCCACATTCTCTAAAGGGAATGGAGCAAATTCAATGGGACGGATTTTTAATTCTTTGCCCACAATCATACATGAATTTAATCGTGGCAGGGCATAGAGATTTAACCACTTCATGTGGTTATAATTTCTTACAAACTCCATTAGAGTTATAATCAAACTTTGTTTGTATATTAAATCAAATCGTAGAATTTCAAGAATTTGAAAGGGAAAAGTAAATTACTTACCTTTAAGGTATAACAATTATATTTTCAATGTTTTCTTCCTTTTCTCCACTGATGCAGACGACGGCGGCTCCGATGCGGAGAAATTGACGGCGGCTTAATATTCTTAAAGAGCTTCTTGAGACGGTACGTCTCGTGCTGATAACATGTTATGAAATAATATAAAAGACAAGAACAATAACTCAAGAACAAGAGCAAATAGAGAGAAGAGTAGAGAGAGTTCTTCTTATTGATACTTAGAGAATGTTAGGAGTGATTTACAATGGTAGAGAGCACCTCTATTTATAGGGAGGAGGATGATTTATCTACCAAGAATAGAACTCTAGAATCTCTCTAATTATAGACATTCACCTTAAATAGGAGATTTCATAACAAATAAATCACTTATTCTATTTGACTTAGGTTATGACTATTACTTATTGAAAATAGCAAAATCTGTTAATTACAACTAAATCCTTCACAACAAGCCATGGTTTATTGATCCCAATATCTTACAATTAGATGATGGGAACCTAAATTTAACCCGGTCACCACTATCCGATATATCACCTTTTCTACACTCCCCTCTCTAGAAGACCTTATGGAATCAATACTACCATCCATAACCTCCTAACACATACCTACATGCAACAACCCATTTTCAAAGCAATCTTTCTTCCTCCAGTAACCATAAAAGATACTGCCAACTCTCATCATGAAAACGTGAAGATTAAGCTGAAGAACATGGAGGATATAGTGAGAGAAATAAGAGAGAGAAAGGAAGTAATTAAGAGAAGCCTCCAGAAGATCGAAAAAATTTTATTAAGCAAATGAAATCCGTCCCTTTACAAAAGTATTTGCACCTACTATATACATCACTTTTACTCTTGGGTCGGGTCAGCCGGCCCAAGACTAAAATAAACTTGGGCTCAGATACACAATCCAACATCAATAATCATCACAGCGCATTACAATGTATGCCATGAACATACAGTAAATATACAATTAATATACAAGTCTATATCACTTATGCTTTGGCTTGGAAGCCATATAATCTCTCATCTCAACACCCCCCCTCAAATTGGAGGGGGAGACCACCTGCAACTTGAGCAACAAGGGATGAAGCACAGTGCCAGGCAAAGGCTTGGTCAGAAGGTCAGCTAGCTGACGAGTGGTAGGAACATGAAACAGTTGAATGAGGCCATTCTGGAGCTGATCGCGCACAAAGTGACAATCTACTTCAATGTGTTTAGTCCGTTCATGAAAAACAGGATTCTTAGCTATGTGAATAGCGGCATGGCTGTCACAATACACAGAAAAAGGAAGAGAAAAAGAAACCCCAAGATCTAGAAATAAACGAGACAGCCAAGACAATTCTGCAACAACCTTACTAAGGGCCCTGTATTCAGCTTCACCAGAAGATAAAGAAACCACTAGTTGCTTCTTAGACTTCCAACTAATTAGGCAACCACCCAGAACAATACCGAACCCAGTAACAGATCTCCTTATATCAGGGCATGCAGCCCAGTCACTATCAGAATAACCAACAACAGAGAAATCATTGTAGTTAGAACAAAAGAGACCCATAGAAGGGGTACCTTTAAGATATCTCAACACATGAAGGGCAGCGGTCATATGTGGTAGTCTGGGGCATTTCAGAAACTGACTCAGATGTTGCACAGCAAAACAGATGTCAGGCCTAGTGTGAGTCAGAAATAAGAGTTTACCAACAAGACTCCTATACTGATCAGGAGAAGGCAAAAGGCCACCAGAATCAGCATGTAATTTTGCATTAATGTCCAAAGGACAAACAACAGAAGAGACATTAACATAGTCAAACTGTTGCAGCAGGTCAGAAATATATTTATGCTGATTAAGGATCATCCCACCAGGAACAACTGACATCTCTATGCCTAAAAAATAATGTAAGGACCCTAGGTCCTTAATTTTGAACTGATCATCCAGAAACAGTTTCAGGGCACCAATTTCATCACAGTCATCCCCAGTAAGAATAATATCATCCACATAGACATCTACAATCACAAGGGACCCTGGTGTACCTTTGATGAATAGGGAATAATCATTCAAAGAATCTCTATAGGCTCTGGAATATAGGGCAGAAGACAATTTGGCATACCATTGTCTGGATGCCTGTCTGAGCCCATACAGTGATTTATTTAATTTGCAAACAAGGGGAGTAGAGGCAGAGGAGGCAGAAACAGAATCAAGAGCAGAAACTGTCAAACCTGGAGGGAGCTTCATATAAACCTCCTCATCCAAATCACCATGTAAGAAAGCATTATTAACATCTAGTTGAAAAAAATTCCAATGATTTTTCACAGCCACAACAATAAGATACTTAACAGTGCACATTTTTCCCACAGGAGAAAAAGTGCCAGTGAAGTCAATACCTTCAACTTGAGTATCTCCTCTAATAACAAGTCTAGCTTTATACCTTTCAACACAGCCATCAGCCTTGTATTTGATTTTATAAACTCATTTACAACCAATGGGTTTCTTACCGGGAGGAAGAAGAACAACATCCCAAGTATGGTTTGTGTCCAAAGCATCAAACTCCTTTCTCATGGCATCCTGCCATGCTGGAACAGATGCAGCTTGAGAGTAATATAGAGGTTCAAAGCCCAAAGAGGAGGAAGATGATCCAGAGAAGGCAGGAAGTTGACATACATAATCCTTAAGATAAGAGGGAGGATTATGCTGTTTTTGAGATTTTCTGGGAGAAAGAACAGAAGGGGAAGAGGCCAAAGCAGGAGGGGAGATATCAGGATTGAAAGAAGGAATTAAGGCAGATTCAGTAGAGTCTGGAACAGTATGATGAGGTACTTGAACAGATGTAGGAGGAAAAGGAGAGGAGATGGGAATGGGAGAATCTAGATCATCACAATGTTCTGCAGGTGGAACAAAAGGAAAGGATAAAGCAGAAGGATGAGCAGAAGAGGATGCATTTATAAAAGGAAAATAGGATTCATGGAATATAACATCCCTGAAAACCAAACATTTCTTGGAAGCAAGATCATACAATTTATAACCCTTCTTGGCAAAAGGATAACCCAGGAAAACACAAGAAATGGCTTTTGGACTTAACTTGTCCCTTTGAGGGATTGGGTCAGTAGCATAGGCACGGCACCCAAATGCTCTCAAATGAAAATAGGTTGGAGCCTTCCCATACAAAATTCCCACTCAACATTCGTTTAATCGTCTCCAAACAGTATCTCTCACCGATAACCATGAGACAAGCTTCAGCAAAAGCTTCGAACAGGATCGATAACACGCAACCGAGAAGGATCCGAAGATCATGTGGCTCTGATACCATGAAAACGTGAAGATTAAGCTGAAGAACATGGAGGATATAGTGAGTGAAATAAGAGAGAGAAAGGGAGTAGTTGAGAGAAGCCTCCAGAAGATCGAGAAAATTTTATCAAGCAAATGAAATCCGTCCCATTACAAAAATATCTGCACCTACTATATACATCACTTTTACTCTTGGGTCGGGTTAGCCGGCCCAAGACTAAAATAAACTTGGGCTCAGATACACAATCCAACATCAATAATCATCACAGCCCATTACAATGTATACCATGAACATACAGTAACTATACAATGAATATACAAGTCTATGTCACTTATGCTTTGGCTTGGAAGCCATATAATCTCTCATCTCAACACATCATACCCAAACCATCAACAAACATCATGAATCTATCCTACACTCTACTGAATCTACTCTACTCTTTCATATATCCCCCTACAAAACATCTCTGATGGCCAAGGTGAAGAACACACACACTCAATCACCACTACCACATGCCCCTTCCACGAATAGTTCTCAAATTCCCTCCATGTCACCTCCCATTTTAACTGGTGACTCTTCAAACTTACCCTTACACTTCAACACAATGATCATGATATCCCTAGGACCTCCATTGCCGGAATTTCAAACAATCACAAACCTACCAGTTACTTCAACAACTATGCCACTGAAACCACCGCCATTTGTACCAACAAAATTTAATCCCCTTCATAATACATTGATGTAACCTTCCTTCTCGAGCATTAATGCATCCCCTACAAATAATAACTTCATATTTCGCACCACAGTCTCAAAGGTAGATATCATAACAAGTAACTGTTGGAAGAGGATTGCTATTAATATTTGGAGGGAGTCTTTTAGGCTAAGGGAATTTTGGAAGAGTAGAAAGATTTTGGAGAAGAGAAACTTTTATTACTCAAACTTGTTTTTGATTTTTTTGGCTTAATACAAAATGAGCAATCCTACACCTATTTATACTTGGCCACTTCCTCAATCAATGGCCAAGATTTATCCAACACAACTTTAATCTAATGGCTACAAATCACCTTCTACACAATTCTACAAAAATATCCACTCTCTAGATCACTCCATACTTATCTATATTCAAAAGATATTTCTAGAGCACATTTCTAGAACATGGGCCAAATGGGCTCACATTCTAGAAAATAGGCTAATTGGGCTCTTTATTTTTCGTATTTTCTTAAGCCCAAATAATTATTACAAAATCAAGTTTATTTTAATTTTATTTTCAACACCCCCCCTTAAACTTGATTTGTCATTCCAAGAAAACTTCTTAACTTGATGAAGTCCTCTTGCTTGAGTGGCTTGGTGAAGATATCCGCAACTTGGTCTTTGGACTTCACGTACACTACTTGTACATCCTTTCTTGTGATGCACTCTCTTATGTAGTGATAGCGTGTGTCAATATGCTTGCTTCAATCATGGAACACCGAATTTTTCGCCAACGCCAACGTCGACTTATTATCCACGCAAATTGTAGTTGGATCTTCTTGTGGCCATCCGAGCTCCTTTAGCAAACTTCGCATCCAAATTGCATGAGATACACAGGAGGTAGCGGCAACGTACTCAGCTTCACATGTGGATAGAGTGACAATTGGTTGTTTCTTGGACATCCAAGTGAAGGCGGTGTCTCCCATGAAGAACACGAAGCCCGTGGTACTTTTTCTATCATAAATATCTCCGGCCCAATCGCTATCGCTATAACCAAAAAGCTTATAATCATTAGAAGTTGAATAGAACAAGCCAAAGTTGATTGTACCTTTTAGGTAGCGGAGAATTCTTCTTGCAGCCTTCAAGTGTGTAGTAGTTGGATTCTCCATGTAGCGACTTATGAGGCCGGTGGCGTAGAGAATATCTGGTCTCGTGCAAGTCAAATATCGTAAGCTCCCAACTAAGCTCTTGAACATCATCGTGTCCACTTTCTCAACTTCATCATGCTTCGACAACTTGATCCCGCACTCCACTGGTGTGTTGACTGGGTTGCAATCATCTATCTTGAACTTCTTTAGGATCTCCTTCGCATAGCCCTCCTGTGAGATGAAAATTCCATCCTCAAGTTGTTTGACTTCAATGCCAAGATAGTACGCCATAAGCCCAATGTCGGTCATCTCGAACTCTTTAGCCATCGCTTGCTTGAACTCATCGATCATCCTTTGGTTATTTCCTGCAAAGATTAAATCATCCACGTACAAGCAACGATCAAGATATCTCCATCTTTCATCTTGGCATAGAGCGCATGCTCATGTGGGCATTTGGCGAAGTCATTTTCAAGTACTTGTCGATCCTACTGTTCCACGCCCTTGGTGCTTGCTTTAGTCCATATAACGCCTTCTTCAATCTTAAGACTTAGTCTTCCTGCGTCTTCACCTCATAGCCCATAGGTTGTCGGATGTAAACTTCTTCCTCAAGGACTTTATTCAAGAACGCCGACTTTACATCCATTTGGTGTATCTTCCATTTATTTTGAGCTGCCAGAGAAATGATTAGTCTTACAGTTTCTAAACGGGCTACAGGGACAAATACCTCGTCATAGTCGATGCCGGCTCTTTGACTGTATCCTTTTGCAACAAGCCTCGCCTTGTATCTTTCGATTTCTCCCTTACAGTTTTTCTTTGCCTTGTACACCCACTTGACGTTGATCGCCTTTTTCCCTTTTGGAAGTGAAGTCAGATCCCAGGTGTCGTTCTTTTCGATGGACTGGATCTCCTCATCCATTGCATCTCGTCATTTCTTACTTTTTACGGCTTCTTCAAAGGTAACTAGTTCACAATCAGCAAATAGACAAAGAAGAGTTAGGTCCTCTAACCTTTCAGTGTCTTCATAAATGTCTTCCAAACTCCTTGCGCGTTCCTCGCTCCTTTCATTCAGAAACGATGGTGGCGAGTCTTCTTGAACTGCTGTTGGCGAGGTAGGTGGAGTAGATAGCTCTTGCTGGGCATCCTCTCTGTAGATCTTTGTTCTTCTTCTTCGGTTGGAATAATGGAATTAAAGTCCTCGTGAGAACCAAAATTCCATTCTCCTTCTTCATCAAACTCCACGTCCCGACTTATCGAAAGCTTGTTAGTATCTGGATTATATAATTTGTAGCCTTTGGAGTTGGAATCATACCCGATAAAAATGAACGCCTTAATTTTGTCGTCGAGCTTGCTCCGTGTCTCGTCAGGTACATGTGCGTATGCTTTGCTTCCAAAGACTCTTAGATGGGAGATTCCTGGCTTCCTTCCACTCCAAGCTTCTTGTGGTGTCTTTCCCCACACGCTCCTTGTTGGTGATCGGTTGAGTAGATAGACTGCACACGCTACTGCTTCGGCCCAGAATTCCTTTGGTAGCTTCTTGCTCTTTAGCATACTCCGCGCCATGTCTAGAATTGTCCGGTTCTTCCTTTCCTCCACTCCATTTTGTTGGGGGGACCTTGGTACCGTTAGTGGACGCCTTATTCCATGCTCGCAAAAATTCTGGAACTCTCTAGAAGTGAACTCGCCTCCACGATCGGATCTCATGGCCTTTATATGTAGTTCCACTTTCTTTCTCCACTGCCGCTTTGAATTTCTTGAATACTTCAAATGCCTCCGATTTTTGCTTCAAGAAATACACCCATGTCGTTCTAGAAAAATCATCAATAAATAGAAGGAAATAGTTGCTTTTACCGAGGGAGCTTGGCTTGATAGGACCACATATGTCGGTATGTATGAGCTCTAATGAATTTTGGGCTCTCGAGCTTGACTCCTTTGGAAAACTCTTCCGAAATTGTTTTCCGAGTAGGCATCCTTCGCACAATTGATCGGGGTGGCTAATGGATGGTAGTCCTCGCACCATGTCCTTTTTGGATAGTAGCTGCAAGCCTCCAAGCAACATCATTTTGAATGTTCAAAAAGAACATTCTATTTTTGGACATAGGCACCTTAGTGATTAAATTATTTTTATTATCTCTTATGGAAAGACTATGATCTTTCATGTGAATGTCATAGCCCTTCTCTAAGAGTTGCCCCAAACTCAATATATTATTTTTCATGTTGGGCACATAGTAGACATTTGAGATAAATTGGTGATTTCCATTATTCAAGCGGATTAGGATGTTACCTTTGTCTTTCACTGGTATTTTGGATTCATCACCAAAAGAAACATTACCACTCACCGATTCGTCGAGCTCCACGAACATGCTACTTTTTCCACATATATGGTTGCTCGCCCCGGTGTCAAGGTACCAAGTGTTGTCTTGTCTCCCTTCTTCTCCTTTGTATGCTAGAAGTAGGGTCAGGTCTTTTTGGCCCTTGTCCTCCACAAGGTTGGCGGTCTCTTCGACTTTGGTTTGAGACCCTCTACATTGTGAAGCATAGTGTCCATATTTTTGACAAGAATAACATTTGATTTGAGACTTATCGTACCTTGCACCTTGGTTGCCTCTCCCACGACTCGGGTATTCTCTTCTTTCTTCATTGTTGTTGAAACCTCCTCGTCCATGTCCATGGCCTCGACCTCGTCCACGACCACTACCTCTTTCATATTGACCTCGTCCATTTCCAATATTTTCTTCCTTATCTTTTATTTGCATCTTGAATAATTGCTCCACTATATCTTGTTTTTTCTTATGCTTTTCTTCATATGCTTGTAAGGATCCCATTAATTGATCAATTGACATCTCCTCCAAATTTTTAGTTTCTTCAATTATTATGACAATATGCTCGAATTTGGAAGTTAATGACCGGAGTATCTTCTCAATAATTCTAACATCTTCCAATTTTTCACCATTTCTTTTCATTTGATTTGAAACCACCAAAACTCTTGAAAAATAGTCGGAAATAGACTCCTCTTCTTTCATATGTAAAGACTCAAATTCTCCTCTTAACGTTTTGGAGACGTACCTTCTTTACTTGCTCGGCACCTTTGCAAGACGTTTGGAGTTTCTCCCACGCTTCCTTAGCAGTGGTTGCACTTGAGATCTTCTCGAACCCATCATCATCCAATGCTTGGTAGATGAGGTAGAGAGCTTTCTTGTCTCTCTTTCTTGAATCCTTCACACCATCCTTTTGAGTTTGGGATAATGTAGATTCATCTCGGAGCTCATTGTAGCCTTTCTCTACAATATCTCAAACATCATGTGCACCTAGGAGAGCCTTCATCTTGATACTCCAATTATCATAGTTGATCTTGTTGAGCATAGGAACTTGGAAGGATGCAACACCATTTGCCATGGTTTTAGAAATTTTTGGTTAGAATCTTGTGGCTCTGATACCACTTTGTTGGAAGAGGATTGCTATTAATATTTGGAGGGAGGCTTTTAGGCTAAAGGAATTTTGGAAGAGTAAAAAGATTTTGGAGAAGAGAAACTTTTATCTCAAACTTGTTTTTGATTTTTTTTGGCTTAATACAAAATGAGCAATCCTACACCTATTTATACTTGGCCACTTCCTCAATCAATGGCCAAGATTTATCCAACACAACTTTAATCTAATGGCTACAAATCACCTTCTACACAATTCTACAAAAATATCCACTCTCTAGATCACTCCATACTTATCTATATCATTCTACTATTCTAAAGATATTTGTAGAGTACATTTCTAGATCATGGGCCAAATGGGCTCACATTCTAGAAAATAGGCTAATTGGGTTCTTTATTTTTCATAATTTCTTAAGCCCAAATAATTATTACAAAATCAAATTTATTTTAATTTTATTTTCAACAGTAACAATGTATCCATTTCACCACCTACGTTATCGATGTCGTTCCCATAGGCAGCAACGACACTATCACCATCATCTGCACATAGCCCAGAATACCTCTCCACCTCCACTTCTTCTACCACAACTTAATCCATTACCAACACTACCAATGCATCAACCACCAAACACCTTTCAACCACCCTACAACTACCTACATGCCCAACTCCGACTCATTCCACCACCATACATAACCTTACCTCCACCACTGCCAGACATCCCCTTGATGTAGCAACAAGCAGTGATCCTAATGGACAACACAGGCACTTACTAACATCATTTATCAGGGAATTTACATGCCCATGCATCAGGAAGCTTCTATGCAAATACTGCATCTATAAGAGATTACCACTCTGGAGCTCCAAACACAACTCCTTGACATTCATCAATGGAATGCACATCTCTATCAACACTATCAGATTTGGCATACACCCCACCTCACATTTTCTTTCCATGGTTTGCGCATCACCAACAGTACGGGGAGGAAAATCTACCTTCATTACCTCAAACTTAGGAGCAGATAGAAGTGGCAGTGTATCCACCAACAAATATAGGCATGTACCCACCAACACCTCCAACATCATTGCCGATGGAGGACTATCTTCAACACCAACCAGCAGAAGAAGAGGCAGATGCTCCGGATACGTTTATGGAATTATTGATAATAAATGACTCTCTCACAATCTCGATGCCCAAAAATGTAGAAAGAAAATTCTTAATTTTCATTCCACCACACTTGGAGAAGACATCATTGAATGTCCGCCTCGACTCTTACTCCTTGGAGGACAAATATGTTTTCCTAATGTTCCAACTCTCAACAACACGATACTGGCACAAGCTCTTTACCAGCCTCCACACCTTCTCATACATCTGGATCTATCACTACTACAGAAGGGAACTCGTCACAACGATCATCTCATGAAGATTATGCTATGGAATTGTAGGGGAGCAAATGGACTAGAGTTTTATAGGAACCTCATATTCCTACTAAACTAGAACAATCCATATATTATGTGTCTCATATAGACAATAATGCAAGATCACTGTTGGAGAAGGAGAGTAATATTTAGAATGAGAAGAAAAGAGTTTAGGAAATGTAGAGAATTGGAATGGAGATAAAATTTTATATTGAGGAAGGCTTTTATTATTTTATTGAATTTCTTGATTACAAAATGAGTTACAACATCACATATTTATACTACTCCATGGAAGGATCTAGATACTTGAATGATTATACAGGTTTATAGAATTCTCTAGATTGATGCCTGTGAATTTTATTTGAGAAGTATCTAGTATCCTCCTAGAATTGTCTAGTTTAATACATTGATTTTTATGAAAGATTTTTTTAGCTAGTACAAGATGATTCTAGAACACCTCATGTTAATCAAGTTTAATCTTAACACCCCGCTTTAAACTTGATTTGTGTCTCTCTTGGTAATCTTCATCTGATTCCTGAATTGAACAAACTTGTCAATTGGGAGTGCCTTGGTGAAGATATCGGCAAGTTGATCATTCGTACTGATGAACTCCAGCTTGATCTTTTTGTCTTCCACCAATTCTCTGATGAAGTGATGTCGAATTTCTATGTGCTTTGTTCTTGCATGAAACACTGGATTCTTTGTCATAGCAATTGCTGACATATTATCACAGTAGAGTGTTGTTGGCAGAATTTGATCTTGCTGTAAGTCAAATAGGATCCTTTGCAGCCATATTGCTTCACATGTTGCGCTAGTAGTAGATATATACTCCGCTTCTGCAGATGATAGTGCCACTGTTTGTTGCTTTTTTGAAGACCAAGATATTATTTTTGATCCCAAAGTGAAGACATATCCTGAAGTACTCTACCGGTCATCAATACATCTGGCCCAATCACTATCTGTATAACCGACGAGTACATTATCTTTTTCAGCTGAATATTGGATGCCAAAATTTATTGTGCCCTTCAAATATCTGAGGATACGCGTTGCTGTGGTATAGTGTACTTTACTTGGATCATTCATAAATCTGGATACAACACTTACCGCATATAATATGTCGGGCCTTGTATTTGTGAGATAAATCAATGATCCAACCAAGCTTCTATAGATTGATGCGTCCACCTTATTGGAACCATCTTTTTTGGATAATTTCTCATTCAAGGCTGCTGGAGTAGCGATTGGCGCAATTTATTATGTGAAATTTCTTTAACAGATCATCACAATATTTTTCTTGGCTTATAAATATTTCTCCATTATTTTGTTTTACTTGGATGCCAAGAAAATATCTCATTAAGCCTAAATCTGTCATCTCAAAATCTTCCATCATTTCTCTTTTAAATTCTTCTATCATCTTCTTGTTGGTGCCACAATAAATTAAATCATCAACATAGAGACAGATTATGAGAAAATCCGTACCTTGTTTCTTGACATAGAGTGATGGTTCACTTGAACTTCTTTGAAATCCATGTTTGCGGAAGTGATGATCGATCTTGCTATTCCATGCTCGAGGAGCTTGTTTGAGTCCATATAATGCTTTCCGGAGTCTATACACCTTTTCTTCTTGCCCTTTGACGATGTAGCCTTGAGGTTGCTCCACATAAACTTCTTCTTCAAGTTCTCCATTTAAAAATGCTGACTTGACATCCAGCTGATATACCTTTAATTTGAGTTGAGCTGCAAGTGCTAACACCGTCCTGATGGTCTCCATTCGAGCAACAGGAGAAAACGTCTCATTGAAGTCAATGCCTGGTTGTTGTGAATATCCTTTTGCAACGAGACGAGCTTTTAGCTTCTGGATTGTTCCATCTTCATTGTATTTGGTCTTATAGACCCACTTGAGCCCGACTACCTCCTTGCCTTTTGGAAGATCCACTAACTTCCATGTGTGATTTTTTTCAATCATTGTTATCTCCTCGTCTATAGCCTTCTTCCATACTTCTTCTTTGATAGCTTCTTCAAATTTTACTGGTTCACAAGAAAAGAATGCAACATCACAAGTATCATAAATTTCTTGTAATGAACGAGTCTTACTTGGAGGTGAATCTGTATCAGTTGCTTCTTCAATTCTCGGGTTAGAAGGCTCTTGAGTGTTAGATGTTGATCCAATGTTTTCATCGGCAATGATATCTGGAGTGGTTTCTTGATCTTTTTCCCATTTTCATGAACCTGCTTCACTAAAGATAACATCTCTAGAAATCACAAACTTGTTAGTTGTAGGATTGAATAATCTATAAGCTTTGGATTCTTCACTGTAGCCAATAAAGATGAATTTTTCTCCTTTCTCATCAAATTTTTCTTTTCTGACTTGATCAGGAATGTGTGCATAAGCTATGCATCCAAATACCTTCAAGAAATCTACATTCGCTATCTTTTGGAACCATACCTCATAAGAAGTTTTATTTGGCACAGCTTTCGTGGGGGGCCTGTTCAAAATATAGACAGAGGTATAAACAGCTTCAGCCCAGAATTTGTTTGGAAGATGTTTACCTTTTAACATGCTCCGTGCCATCTCCACTATGGATCGATTTCTACGTTCTGCCACTCCATTATGTTGGGGAGTATATCTAACTGTATGCTCCTTTTTTATTCCTTGGGCCTTGCAAAATTCGTTAAACTCCTTGGATGTGAATTCTCCTCCACGATCCGTCCTCAAGATCTTCAACTTGTGACCACTTTGCTTCTCTACTGATGCTTTAAATTGTACAAACTTTGAGAAAACTTCTGATTTTTCTTTAAGAAAATATACCCACATCATTCGACTATAATCATCAACAAACAAGAGAAAATATCTTTTTCCTCCGAGAGAAGGTGTCTTAGTTGGGCCACATACATCGGCATGAACTAGTTCCAAAGGAACTCTAGCTCTCCATGAGGTTTTTGTGAAGGGTAGTCTATGCATTTTTCCAAAAATACAACCTTCACAAATTTTACTTTCCACATTTATGTGTGGGAGTCCAATTACCATATTTTTCTTTTTGAGTAATTTGAGACTTTTAAAATTTAGGTGGCGAAATCTCTTATGCCATAATTGAGAAATATCATTTTCCTCTGATTTTAATGCAAGATTCTCAATTGACATTTTCAGTGGAAAAACCTTGTTTGGAGTCATTTTAATTTTGGCCACAACTTGATTATTTTTTTCATCAATAATTGTACTTTCATTTCCCACAAAATTAACTCTATAGCCTTTTTGTAATAATTGTCCCATACTTAATAAATTTTGTGATAGGCCCGGTACATAAAGCACATCAGAAATAAATTTAGTCTTACCTCCCTTTACTTGAACTGCTATCACTCCCTTTCCTTCGACTTTGTGTGATTTTCCGTCTCCAAGCTTAACTAGAGAATTAACATCTTCATCCAATTTGACAAAGCTTTCTTTATTTCCTGTCATATGATTACTGCAACCACTATCCAAGTACCAAATATCCTTCACATTTAATTTAATAGAAAACATTATCTCCTTCAGTAAAATTAGCTTCGTCATTTTTATTGTACCAACAGTCCTTTTGGGAGTGATTAGCATTTTTGCATTTTAAACACTTAAATCTGCAACTCTGAGTATTATGATTAGACTTTCCACAAATTCTACACTGGGAGGAAGACGTAACTTTATTATTCTTCTCATACCTTCCACGAGGGCCTTGATTGTAATCTCCAAATTTTCTTTGCTTGAAATTTCTGCTCCCATAATTGCTCTTTTGTTGGAAATTTTTCCTTCCTTCTTTATCCGTCTCTCCTCCTCTTTTATTTGAAATTGACACTTTAGATTGAAAAGCTTGTTCCACCTCTTGAGTTGAAAACCTGCTCATTCGTAGCTCATGTGTCTCCAAAGAAGTCATTAGTTCTTGAAAATTTAATGTAGATAAATATTTAGATTCTTCGATAGCGGCAACAACATGATCCCATTTTGCGAGTAAACTCCTCAATATTTTTTCAACTATCTTCTTATCTTTAAGTTTATCCCCATAACTTCTAATTTGATTAACAATGATAGTAACTCTATTAAAGAATTCTTTCATGGTTTCATCATTTTTCATTGCTGAATTATCAAATTCTCTCCATAAAGATTGAAGTTTGATAGAGATTACCTTAGAGGAGCCTTGAAATTCCTTCTGTAGAATATTCCAAGCTTCTTTTGAATTGGTGGCAGCCATAATACGAGGAAAGATAGTTTTATTTACCCCTTGTTGAATGAAGAGTAGTGCCCTTGCATCCTTCTTCTTATTTTCTTTAAACTCCTTTTGCTTTGTCGCCGTCCATGATGCTAGTGTTTCCGAGTCCTCGGGTGCATCATAGCTTCTTCCTACAAGCTCCCAAAGGTCTTGAGAAATGAATAGAGTCTTCATTTGAAGGCTCCAATAATCATAGTTTTCTCCATCAAAAATTGGGACAAGATCTTGTGAATAGTTGAATAAAGATGATGAAGATGATTGTGTTGCCATGGTGGTTTGTAATGGAACACAAGGCTAAACCCGGGCTCTGATACCAAATTTGTTGGAGAAGGAGAGTAATATTTAGAATGAGAAGAAAAGAGTTTAGGAAATGTAGAGAATTGGAATGGAGATAAAACTTTATATTGAAGAAGGCTTTTGTTATTTTATTGATTTTCTTGATTACAAAATGAGTTACAACATCACATATTTATACTACTCCATGGAAGGATCTAGATACTTGAATGATTATACAAGTTTATAGAATTCTCTAGATTGATGCCTATGAATTTTATTTGAGAAGTATCTAGTATCCTCCTAGAATTGTCTAGTTTAATACATTAATTTTTATGAAAGATTTTTCTAGCTAGTACAAGATGATTCTAGAACACCTCATGTTAATCAAGTTTAATCTTAACAATCACACCTCACTACTTCAAGAATTTGACTTCTTTGATCTTATACAAGTAGCTGCACATGGACATTCTGGAGGGATAGTTCTCCTCTGGCTTGCACATGAGTTTACTATGGATCATGTAGCTGTTACAAGCCAAGAAATTCATGCTACTGTTCAGGTCAATCATTCTTCTCCCAAATGGTTTTTATTTGTTGCTTATGCTAGTAATCAATACCCTAATAGAAAAATTTTATGGCAAAATCTTCAAGAATTTAATAGATGTCATAATAATTCGGCTTGACTATTATGTGGGGTCTTTAATGAATTGTGTTCAGCATCTGATAAATTTGGCGTAACCTTATTAAACCAAATACGCCGGCTACTTTTAACAATTGTCTTGTCTCTATTAACATGCTAGATCTTGGTTTTACTGGGTCATGTTATACATGGACTAACAAACCTAAAATAAGAAAGTCTGCTCACATATATAATACACCACCTAACAGGCTCATAATGGAATGACTGGATAAATATTTTGCGAATGAACCTTGGCTAAAATTATGCGAAGATGCTATAGTTTTACACCTACCACGCACTCACTCAGACCATTGCCCACTAATTCTTAATTTACAAAAGCCATTCTCTAAGCCTGCTTCTAATTTTTAAGTTTGAAAAAATATGGCTGTCACCTTGATTTTAATCATATTGTCTCATCTCATTTGCACTCTAGCCATACAAAAAAAAAACAAATTTCACTACAATCTAAATAATCGACTAATAACATATTTAAATATCCTTCTACAACGATTATTAAAAATTAAAATCTAGGGTTCAATGGCTAAATGAAGAAGACACAAATATAAGATTTTTTTACCTTACAACTATTCATCGACGCAAATGCAACCATATACTTGGGCTTCTTGATAGGGTAGGTAATAGGACGTTTGATTCTAATATCAGTCACACCACAATTATCAACCACTTTCAACTTTTATGCACAATACATTTCACCTCTACTCCAAAATCATATACTAATCATTACTATAATGTCCTCTCCGATGATATTCATCAAAAGCTAACACAACCTCTAACCTCTAACAAAATTTATAAAGTAATCTATTTATTCCAACCTTTAAGGCATCAGGGCTAGATGTCCTACACCCTTTCTTCTTTCAAAAATTCTAGAAAGATACAAAAATAATTGTAATTGCTATTTGTACATCTGTTTTCTCTTCAGCTACCATCCCAGTTGAACTTAATACAACACTTCTCACATTGATTCCTAAGATTTAACATCCGAAAAACATTTCTCAATATCGTCCAATAGAACTTTGTAATGCAATTTATAAAACCATTACAAAGATAACTACTAATCGTATTAGACCATAGCTGTCAACAATTATTAGTCTCACACGGATAGTAGTTTTGTACCAGGGAGACATGCCATTGATAATGCTATCATAATCCAGAAAGCAATTCATTCTTTTAAAAGACAAAAAGGAAAAATTGGTAACATGTTACTAAAAATTGGCCATGAAAAATCTTTGATCATTTAGAATGGTCTTTTGTTCATTATTCACTATAACAATTAATCAAACTAATTATGGCGTATGTCTCAACCTCTACCATATCTATACTGGTCAATGAAAAACATATTCAATTCTTTCAACCTACAAGGGCTATTAGGCAGGGAGATCCTTTAGGCCCTTATCTTTTTATCATCTGCATGGAATTACTCTCCCCGCCTGATTGAGCATGTTATAGACCTATTACAATGAACGCCTGTTCAAATATCCCGTAAAGCAACAGCTCTTTCTTATTTACTTTTTGCAGATGATCTAGTCTTATTTATCAAAGCTACTTAGAAGAATGTACATACAATCAACAACATTTTCAACCAATTACATAGCCAATCATGATGACACATTAACTTCTCTAAATCGAAAGTTCTTTTCTCTAATAATATTCCTATTGACACTCAAAATAAAATTTCATCCCTCCTTAATATCACACACACAATTACTTTTGGAAGGTACCTGGGCATGTCTCTAACCAACAACACATCGTCTTTCAATGATTATCAATACCTAATCGATTAGTTAACTAAAAATTTGGCATGTTGGAAACAAAATTTCTTAACATTTGCTGGCAGAATGACACTCATCAATTCAGTATTAAATACTATTCCCATATATACCATGCAATCAATCTCCTCCCAAATAAGACACTAAAAAATACGGATCGTATTCAAAGAAAATTTCTCTGGTGCTCTTCTCCAGGTAAAGGAAAGCTCTATCTTATTCACTGGGACAAAATTACTACACCAAGTATTTATGAAGGCTTAGGAATTTAAAAACTCTATCCAAAAAGTATCTCTTTATTAATGGCCCTCCTTTGACGTTACTACAACAATACTAACACTCTTTGGACAACTACTCTCCATCTCAAATACCAATATTATATCCAACCACCTTATCCTCAAATCCATCACCCAAACGGGGACTAGGTTGGAATGTAGTTACTGGTAATCAACTCCAAATATGGTTTGACTATTGGCTACCTATGTACTAAACTATACGATATTTTATTTATGGTCCACTCAATCAAAATGAAGATAACCTACCACTAAACTCTTGTTAAAAATAACATGGCTCGTGAAACTTTCAACCACTTTCTTTTGACATACCAACTCCCTATTCTCACTCATCCATATGAGCCCTACATTAAGAGACACAGACCAATTCTTTTGGCTTCCCTCCTCTACACGAGCATTCTCTACTTCAACTACCTACACCTTACTAACATCTCCTCCGAATAAGGGACAACACCATTCTCCACCACTTAGATATGGAAGATACATTCAACCAACAGAATTAAATACTTTCTCTGGCTCATTCTACAAGCCAAACTACCAACCCTTTCATCTCTCTCTAATCGAATTCTTTCTAATGATCCTACATGTCTCTTATGCAGACAAGCACATGAAGATATTGCTCATATATTTTTCTATTGCACCACCTTCTTCAATATATGACATCATTTAAATGTCCCTCTTCCATCACACTTTACTCCAAATTAGTTCAAACAACATATGTCTTCCTACCACCTCGCCCACTTATATAATTCCATTACATATTCTAGTTCCAATAATAATATCTTCAATCACACACATGCAAAGGTTAAACTCCATAATATATATATAACCAGGCAGCCCAATTTTATTACCCAACTAACACATTTAGTCAACAACACACACTAACTATTATAATTCCAATCAAATGGCACCCCCACCCCCCAAATTCCTACAAGTTAAATATCGATGGAACCTTTGACAAGCATTCCACATGGGTGGAGCAGCTGGAGTTTTTCGTGATGCCTCTGGCACCTGGGTGTATGGTTTTACAAAACTATTGAGCCATATTGATATTCTACAAGCTGAACTGCTAGTCTTATATTATGAGAATTAGCAAATGCTCATAATTTTTGACCATTACAAGTGGAAATGGACTCTCAAGTACTACTAAACATCTTATCTATTGCTCCACTAAAACACTCACATATCATTTTTGTATGCAAGTTGATACTCCAGGATCTCCAGGTGACTAAGCTCCAACACACATTCAGTGAGGGTAATGTTGTGGCGGAAGAGAACCACGGATTTCAGACCTAATGATGTTATCCTTTTTGAAAATTCCCCTACTTTTGCTTTATCGCTATTAGCTTCTAATGTAACTAGAATTGTAACCTATCGTTCAGTTCGAACTTCTGTAACGTACTAGTTATGTTTTAATAAAAGGCATTCTTAGCACAAAAAAAAAAGAATCTATATATTTCCAACAAGTAAAGCTAGCTGCTATTCTTCTCTTGCACCCAATTCGTGTCTTTAAATTGTGATTATAGCAACTTTTACTTGTACGTACAGTTAGATATCTCTATAACAACACTTCACTATACAAATTAAGTTTCTTCGGAATCAAATATCATATTTTATCATAATATATCTCTATAATAATAATTTGCTATAATTCAAAAGTATTTGAAACAAAACGATATTACTATAGAAAAATTGGCCCGTACCATAATTTAGCGATCAATTGAGATCCCTAAAACATTAACTTATTTAAACGGTCTAAATTTTAATAGGTTAGGTAGGTGATAGTTTCGATCAAATTGCACAAATACTAATTGTTGGTTCAACATGAGATATGTTAATAGCCAAAATCAAGCCGTAAATGAGCTCTGTCAAGGGAATATAGAGAAAGAAAAACACAATTAGATAGTTGATTATAGGATTTTTATTTTTATTTAGAATACAACTCAATTGTATAGCAATTAATTTCTGAGTAAGTTAAACGGCTACGCATTCATTGATGTACTCTACAACTATTATACGAATTTGATCTAACATTAGTTAATTCGAAATAAAATCGTGAAAGAATTCTTAGAATCTAATCAATCAAATGGTAGGTATATATAATATAATCACCAGCTAAGCAAAAACCAAGATACAATCATTAAAAAAACCTTGTATCATAATTTATGCAGAAAATCAGATTAAAATACTTTTATTGAAACAATCACTCTCCATTGTCAACTTAAATAATGGAAAGTCATCTCGATCAAACATCATTTTTCATTTTATATAATCTTAAAAATAATTATGTAGAAAAGAAGGATATTCTTCAATTGTGTAATTGATATTTGATAATTATATTTACGGATTTACCCCCCTTCGTATTAAACGGTCAACGTCTATTCGTCAACGTTAACGGCGCCCTCCAGTTTCGTCACTGTTTGCACCGCCGTTTTCAAGTTCCTCATGTCACCAACCGTTAAAACTCCGGCAACTTCATCTCTAATGTAAACTTTCTCAACGCCACTGCCACTGATTCCCAACACCATTCCAGTACCCCACTCGGCACATATCGCCGGGGACTGACGCCTCATTCTCGTGTCGTAAGCCGCTAAAACGACGCCGTTTTTCTCATCTCTTACTTTTGACGACAAAACCATAAAATCGCTTATATTAACAGAGTCTTTATAGTCTAAACCTAACGTTAAAGTATCCCACAACTTTACGACACTTTTCCCGGCAGCAAATTCCGTTAAGGGAAACCGTTCGTAGCTGCACCGTTGCCATCTAAGTCTTAAATTACTTTTCTGCCCTTGCTCTTTGAAGTAGAAACTCGAACCTGCAACTGAAGAATCTTCATCAACTGGTGCTAACTCTTCATCCTCTGATGAAACCGATGAGCATTCATCGTCGTCATCATCATCGGAGGAGTCGAAGTCTTCGCTGAGATACTGTAGAAGAGGCTCAGCAGAAGGCTTTATTTTACGAACGTAAATGAATAAAAGCTTGCTTTTTCTTATTAAGCTGCTGAAAGAAGCAACAATGGCGAGAACTAGAGCACCCCATTTGCAGAAACTGTACACTTGGGGAACCTTTTCGATAGCCGAAAGAGAAAAGAACTGGGAAATTAAAGATGGGTTTCGTAGTAATTTTACATCAGATTCAAAATTGCTGATCATACTGATGGAGAAAGGTATAAAGAAACTGTATGATAAAATGCTTGAAAGAAAACTAGGATAGGAAAAGGGAGATTGATTATGCAGAAACTGTTTGATAAAATCCGTGACAGAAAACTAGTACAGAGAAAGGAAATTGGTTTGGCAAAGTGAAAGGGGTGGGCCATATATATAGTGGAGAATTGGACCCTGGTAGTAATTAGAAGAAATAAAATAGGATGTTCGGTTTTGTTAAAAATGACGTGGAGGATGATAATTGGATGAAGAACTGACATTTGGTGGGCCACGTGAGAAAGAGCATGAACTTTAGGAAGACAAAGGAAGATTGGGATTAAAGTTGAAAAGTAAGGGCATAATTGAAGAGATTCCAGGGTATAACGAGAGATCATAGAGTTAGGTCATTAGTGACTCAGCTGCTGAGGATAATGTCCATGTTTTTTTTTTAATTCAGCTGCTTATAAAGACTTGTTTCCTGGACATTTCACATTTGAATTTTCCTTGAGAAGGCTCAATCTCCAGCTTTTTGTGTCAACTCTGGAAATGTGACACTTAGCTTTTAAATAACTTACATGTTCAATAATTCTGCATATAATAGGCGTATATAAAAATTATTCACTTTTGGTATGACTCCATAAGCAAAGAAAAATTGAAATACTTTTAGGGTTCATTTGGTTTGAAGACTAATTATACATAAATTAATAATGGAGAGATTAATAATACATACATTATTTTTTACTGGGTGTTTGGTTCATTGCGCACTAAAATTGGGTACAAAATATCATCTACACTATTTGTCTTGTTCTTATCTAATAAATAATCAATTTACAATTATAACCTAGGATATTTGTCTTTGTACGCTTCTTGGAAAAAGACAAAAAGATAGTTTTGTTGTTGTTATGCTTTATCCATGTGTTGCATATACATGAATTAGTTATTTCATGTTGGTGGTGAAGATAAAATAATAGACCGATCAGCGTATAAGATAATACATGAATTAGTATCCTGCATTTAAAATCACATTCAAATAATGTATTAACTAAACATAAATTCCCAAATCATAATTAATTACGTTATACAGTATACCAAACGACCCCGCCTTATAGGAAAGGGATTCAGTTTAACCCGTTTTGTCGAAAATAATTGTTTATTTTTACTTGCTAATTTTATCAAAAAAATATAAAATGCATATATATAACAAAACGTGAACTCACTTGACACAAACGGAAGATGTAGAGCAGCTGTCGACCGGGTTCAAAATATAGGTAGGGACATAAGTTCTCGAACCTCTCTCAAAGCATCAAACTCAAATTATTTTTTATTTTGTCTTTGTTTTCCTACTTCTCTTTATGTTTTCTTTTCTTTACTTAAATCCAATACTGTAGGCGCATTAAAGTCAAAAGGCTCGTAGGGTTAGCCTAGTTAAGTAGAGATAGAGTTATCGGGCCAGATGAAATTTAAGTAGAATTTTGGAAGTGTGTGAGTAGAGTTGGCGTGGAGTGGTTGATTGGGCTGTTTAATATTACTTTCAGGATGAAGACGATACCGGATGAGTGGAGGTGGAGCATGGTGGTTCCGGTGTACAAGAACAAAGGTGATATCCAGAGTTGCAACAACTATAGGTGTATCAAGTTATTAAGTCATACCATGAAAGTTTGGGAGAGGGTAGTAAAAGTGAAGGTGAGGAAGACGATGACTATATCCGGCAACTAGTTCAGGTCCAAGTCGGTCGTTCGATTACTGAAGCAATCCACCTTATAAGGAGGTTGGTGGAGTAGTACAAGGATAGGAAGAATGATTTGCACATTGTGTTTATTAGCTTGGAGAAAGCATATGATGACAAGGTCCTTAGGGAGGTCTTTTGGAGACGTTTGAAGGCTAAAGGTATGTCGATTGCCTACATTAGGATGATTAAGGATATGTATGATGGAGCTATGACTCAGATTAAGACCGTCGGAGGAGACTCAGAGCGTTTCCTGGTTGTTATGGCGTTACACCAAGGATCTGCACTCTATCCGTTCTTATTTGCCGTGGTTATATATGGAAGCACTGACACGTCACATTGAAGGGGAGGTGCCATAGTGTATGTTATTTGCTGATGACATAGTTCTTATCGATGAGACGCGAAGTAGCATTAACAAGAGGTTAGAGGTCTGGAGACATGTCCTTGAGTCCAATGGTTTCTAGTTAATTAGGACTAAGACGGAATATCCGTGTGCAATTTCAACGCAGAACCGAAGAAGGGGACAGAAGTGACGCTTCAATCACAAGTCATCCCCAAGAAAGGGAGTTTTGAGTACCTTGAGTAAGTTACCCAGGGGGTGGAGAAATAGACGAGGATGTTACACGCCGCATTAGGGTGGGGTAGATGAAATGGTGATTAGCATTGGGAGTACCGTGTGGCAAAAAAGTGCCTCTATTACTCGAAGGAAAGTTTTGTAGAGCAGTGGTTAGACTGGCCATGTTGTATGGAGCAGAGCGTTGGCCAGTTAAGCACTTACATAGCCAGAAGATGTTAGTAGCAAAAATAAGGATGCTGAGTCGGATATACGGGCACAGCAGTTGGGATAAGATTAGGAATGAAGAAATTCAGGAGAAAGTGGGTATGGCCCCTATCGATGACAAGATATGGGAAGCGAAGGCTGAGATGGTTCGGGCACATAGGTAGGAAAAGCCCAGATGCTCCAGTAAGAAGGTGTAAGCAGTTGGTTTTGGCGGGTACGAGAAGAGATAGAGGATAAGAGTGTATTGTGGGCCGGGTCCAGCTCGGGACCGACCCGAGATTTTGGGCCAACGGGCCAAACAGGCAGACCTCAAACGGGCCAGTCTCAAATTGTGCAAAGGCCCATGATATATGCGGACACACCATGGAGGCGAACAATCTCTCGAATATAGATCTCAGCTAACCTCTCAGTAATATAGGAGACTGCCACAGGAACGAAATGCGTTGACTTGGTCAGCCTATCAATAATGACCTAAACTGCATCGAACTTCTTCTGAGTCAATGAAAGTCCAGTAACAAAGTCCATAGTGATCTGCTCCTACTTCCACTCAGAATGCTCAATCCTCTGAAATAAACTACCATGCCTATGATGCTCGTACTTAACTTGCTGACAATTAAAACAACGAGCCACATATTCTACGATATCCTTTTTCATTCAACGCCACCAATAATGTTGCCGCAAATTCTGATACATCTTTTCGGCACCCAAATGAATAGAGTACCGAGAACTATGGGCCTCCTCTAAAATCAACTCTCGAAGCCCATCCACATTGGGTACACAAACTCGCCCCTGCAATCTCAAGACTCCATCGGTGTCTAAAATAACCTATTTGGGACCTCCTCGCTGCACCGTGTCTCTAAGGACACACAAGTAGGGATCATCAAACTTTCGATCACGGATACGCTCCAATAATGAAGAGCGAGCGACCGTGCAAGCTAGTACCCGACTAGGCTCAAAAATATCCAGCCTCACAAATCGATTAGCCAAAGCCTGAAAATCCCAAGCAAGCGGGCTCTGACTGACCAGAATATAAGAAAGACTGCCCATACTGACTAACTTCCTACTAAGAGTATCAGCCACTACATTGGCCTTCCCCCGATGATATAGAATGGTGATGTCATAATCCTTCAACAACTCTAACCACCTTCTCTGCCTCAAACTCACCTCCTTTTGCTTGAACAAGTACTAAAGACTCTTGTGGTCATTATACACCTCACATGCCATGCCATATAGATAATGCCTCCAGATCTTCAATGCATGAGAAATGGCTGCTAACTCTAGATCATGAACTGGATAATTCTTCTTGTGAATCTTTAACTGCCTCAAAGCATAGACAATGACCTTGCCATCCTGTATCAACACTGCACCAAGCGCAATATAGGAAGTATCACAATAAATCGTATAAGGTCCTGAACCCGTGGGCAAAACCAACACCTGTGCCGTAGTTAGAGCTGTCTTGAGCTTCTGAAAGCTTGCCTTACACTTATCCAACCATCTCAATTGGGCACCCTTCCGGGTCAATCTGGTCATCGGGGTTGCAATAGAAGAAAACCCCTCCATGAACCGTCAATAGTAGCCTGCCGAGCCTAAGAAACTCCGAATCTTTATAGATGGTGATTGTCTAGGCCAGCTCTTCATTGCCTCAATATTCTTTAGGTACATTTGAACACCCTCTACTAATACAACATGACCTAGAAATGCAACTGAACTCAACCAGAATTCACACTTCGAGAACTTAGCATACAACTGATTGTCCCTCAAATTCTGAAGAACCACTCTAAGGTGTTGCTCGTGCTCCTCCTGGCTGTAGAATATATCAATATATCATCAATGAAAACTATCATGAATGTGTCCAAATAAGGCCTGAACACTCGGTTCATCAAGTCCACGAAAGCTGCTAGGGTATTTGTCAACCCGAATGACATAACCAAGAACTCATAATACCTGTACAGAGTGCGGAAAGCTGTCTTAGGGACATCGGATGCCCTAAACCTTATCTGATGATAGCCTGATCGCAAGTCAATCTTGGAAAATCCCTGGCACCATGAAGCTGATCGAACAAATCATCAATCATCAGCAGTGGATACTTATTCTTGAGCATTACCTTGTTCAATTGCCTGTAATCAATACACATTCTCATTGATCCATCCTTCTTCTTGACAAATAACATCGGCGCACCCCAAGGTGAGACACTGGGTCTAGTGAAACCCTTCTCAAGCAACTCTTGTAGCTGTTCCTTTAGCTCCTTCAACTTTGGCAGGGCCATATGATATGGCGGGATAGAAATGGGCTGAGTGCCCGGAACTAAGTCAATGCAGAAATCAATATCCCTGTCAGGTGGCATACCCGGCAGGTCTGAAGGAAAAACATCAGAAAACTCACAAACAACGGGCACAGAATCGATAGAGGGAACCTCAGCATTGGAATCCCGAAAATAAGCCAAATAAGAAAAACACCACTTCTCGACCATATGCTGAGCCTTCACATACAACATAACACTACAGGTAGAAGGACCTAGAGTTCCTCTCCACTCTAAACAAGGTATACCCGGTTAAGCTAAGGTCACAGTCTTGGCATGGCAGTCCAAGATAGCATGATAAGGTGATAATTAGTCAATCCCCAATATAATGTCAAAATCAACCATATCTAAAAACAACATATCTACACGAGTCTCAAGACCCCCAATCACCACAACACAAGAATGATGGACTCGATCGACCACAATGGAGTCACCTACTGGTGTAGACACATAAACAGGAATATCTAATGCATCACTAGGCATGATCAAGTACGGGGCAAAATAAGATGACACATACGAATACGTAGACCCCGAATTAAACAACACTGAAACATCTCTATCACATACCAGAACCATACATGTAATAACAATATCTAAAGCCTTTGCCTCGGGCCAGGCCTGAAGAGTATAACATCAGGGCTGGGCGCTACCACTCTGATCTACCTCTCTAGGACGGCCCGTTGCTGGATGGCCTCCAACTCTGGCGGTCTGAGCTCCACCTCTATGGCCTTTACCTCCACCTCTAGTACCTCTACCCCCACCTCTAGCTGGCTGGGCGACTTGTGGAACATCTGATGCCTGAATCATAGGGTGGGGACCCTGCTACTGTGACTGAGTACCCCTCAACCTCGGACAAGCCCTCCTGATATGACCATACTCACCATACTCATAACACCCACCTGAATGCTAAACTGAGGCTGACCCTGGCGGCTTGAATGAAAATCTCAGAAGTTTTGGAGTGGTGGTGCACTGATAGGAGCTGATGGTGCACTGAAGGACTGCTGGTCAAAATACTGCCCACGAATACCACGATCACCTGATGCACCATGGGAAACCTGGAGCACTGACTGGAAGGGCCTAAGGGGATGACCCCTATCATACGAATCTCTGCCTCCAGATGAGGTACCACTAAATCGGTCGGCCTGACTGACGGGGTCTCTTATTTGCCCTATGACCACCCCCCTGTTAGAATACCATCTCAATCCTCTGGGCCATGTTGGCCACCTCCTGAAAGGATATCTCGCTCCCAGCCTCTCTAGCCATCTGGAGATGAATAGGCTGAATAAGTCCATCAATAAACCGTCTCACTCTCTCCCTCTCAGTGGTGAGTATAACAATAGCATGGGTGGCCAACTCAATAAAGCTGGTCTCATACTGGGTGACTATCATAGATCCTTGATGGAGATGCTCGAACTACCTCTGTTAGGCCTCTCGCTGGGTAATAGGAAGATATTTCTCTAGAAATATACACGTGAACTGCTCCCAGGTCAAGGCTGTAGATCATGCAGGTCTAGCTAAATAACAATCCCTCCACCAAATCTTGGCAGATCCAGACAACCGGAATATAGCGAAATCAACCCCATTGGTCTCTACAATACCCATGTTCTGAAGAACCTCGTGGCAGCTATCCAAATAATCATGAGGATCCTCGGTAGATGTATCGCTGAATGTAGTAGTAAAGAGCTTGGTGAACCTATCCAACCTCTATAAAGCATCAATAGTCATAGCTTCCCCATCACCGACCTGAGCTACCATACCCGGCTGAGCTGTTCTAACTGGCTGAACTACTGAAGTCTGAATCTGGGAAGCTATCTGCTCCGGAGTACGAGTAGCAGTAGTCTAGGCACATCTTCCAGCCTGAGAGACGGCTGGTGCTACCGGAAGCAAACCTGCTCGGGTGACACTCTCCATAAGGCCCACCAATTGGACCAGAGCATCCTGAAGAACTGGGGTAGTAATAAACCCCTCTGGGACCTGAGCTGGTCCCATCGGAACTGCTGGGGCTGGAGCTGGAACCTCCTCGTCAAAGTCAACCAAAGGTTCCGCCACTAGTATTGTTGCTCAGGGCTAAGCTCCGCCCCTACCTCGGCCTCTAGCACGGCCTCGTCCTCTCCCTCTGCCCCTAGTAGGAGCTTCCTTGGCTCGGACTGCTGATCGAAAGACGAGGAAGCGCGTGTTCTCGCCATCTGTGATAGAACATTAGAATTTCAATTAGCACTGAGAAACCAATCCGCATAACAAGAAAGAATATATTTGAAATTTTACTAACTCTGTAGCCTCTGGGGGATAAATACAGACGTCTTTGTACCGATCCCTCAGACTCTACCAAGCTTGTCCGTGAGTTGCGAGACCCTATGCAACCTAGAGCTCTGATACCAGCTTGTCACAATCCGGATTCCCCACCCTCAAGAGTCGTGATGGAGCCTACCAATGGGAGCTAGGCAGCCCAAACGTCAATCTTTTTTCATTACAATATACTCCTTTTTAACAATTATCAGAAATAGCATGAAATAATGGAAATAAATAAACAAATAAGGAGAAGTCTTTAATTAGGGAAACTGGTTAAAATGTAGAAATCCAACATAATCCTCTACCCAGGACTAGTGTTACAATACTCATGAATTACTAAGAATACTAAATATAATCGTCTAAAAGAAAATGTAACTGTTGGTCTCGAATACGATAAGATAACAGACTAAAATAAAGGATTGAGAAGACGCCAGGCCTGCAGACACCTGCAGGGCTACCTCGGTGTCTTGCTGGACTGAAGACCGACTCCCGATATAATACTGCTACTCAAATGTTGCTCTGGCACCTGAATCTGTGCAAAAGATCACAAAATGTAGCATCAGCACAACCGACCACATGTGTTGGTAAGTGCCTAGTTTAACCCTAACGAAGTAGTGACGAGGCTAGACCGAACTACCATGTAAACCTGTGCAGTTACGTAATATATTGTAGAAAATAAACAAGTAATGAGTAGTTATAAGGGAGGGAGGTTCATGCTTCGGGGAAACAATATCAACCTAGCAGAAACCTAATAGATATATGAAAGAATAATAGATCATCTACAACAATTTAATAACACTACTGTTGCGGCGCGCAACCCGACCCCTTATCAATTAACTTTGTTGCATCGTGCAACCCGATCCACATACATATAGCTATTGAGGCGTGCAACCCGATCCAAATATGATATCTGTTGTGGCGTGCACACGATCCAATATAATATATGTTGCGGCGTGCAACCCCATCCAATATAATATATGTTACGACGTGCAACCCCATCCAATATACCATCTAAATATACAACTTACATTGATCATGACAACAGTCCCGGTTAGGGATTTACCATAATTTGTACTATGACGGCAAGAGAACTCAACAGTACAAGTATATACGTCCCGGAAAGGAAGAATATCAACAAAACGTCCTGGCAAGGGAATAAAATAGTAACTCTTTCTCTTTCCTTCATTTTCATCTCATGGTTCACATTATCACATGAGCCAATGCTCCAAGGATTTAATTATCTCATATACCTTCATAACTTGTATTTCAACTCGAGCCAATGCTCCTCAAAGTTTAAAGATCACAATTCCTTTCGCAATATAAAGACTCACGATCATGCTAGACGCTAATGTATAGATACTCGTCACCATGCCTATACATTGCACTCGATAATTAACAAGTAGCAAATAAGACTCAACACCTATTCCTTCAAGCAAAGGTTAGATTAAAAACTTATCTCAACACCTTGAATTCAACTCAAACCTCAATTATAGCTTTACCCCTTGGTTCCACTACCAATCCGCTCAAATCTAGTCATACGTAACTTAATCACATTAACAAATGCTAAATGGATCAACACCAATGCATGGAAATAAGTTATCACGACCCGTATTTTCCACCTTCGGGAGTCGTGATGGCGCTTACTAATGGGATTTGGGCAAGCCAAGTTCAATCACTTTTCCTCAACCATATAATCCTTTTTAATAATTATTGAAAATATGATTAATATAACTGATTTACCTAAACAACTAGAAGACTTAATATTAATTCAAACTGCATAACAACGCGGAAGTTCAACATAGTCTCTACCCAAAATCTGGTGTCACATAACTCAAGAACTAGTAAGATTTCTTAAATACAATGGTCTGAAAGAAAATGTAACTTTTTGTATCGAAATACATGAGATATAGACTAAAATAAAGATGAAGGAGACGCCCGGCCTACGGACGCCTGGAAGGCTACCTCGGTGTCTCAGTGGATTGATGGCTCGCTTCCAGGCTACTGCTGCTGCTCAAAAGCTGCTTCGGTATCTGCACATAAGTGCAGAGTGTAGCATCAGCACAACCAAACCCATGTGCTGGTAAGTGTCTGGCCTAACACCGGTGAAGTAGTGACAAGGCTAGGACCAGACTCCAGATAGACCTGTGCTATTACATAATATATTGCGAAAGAAACAGCAGGAAATAAACAAGTAAAACTGGTGAGGGGAAACATACTCCGGGGATAGAAACAATGAACAAAATTATTCAGAACTAACAAAGAAACCAACTATTAAGTTGCTAACACGAATCAGAATAGAAAAAAAAACTTTCACTTTAAATGCTCATCTCGTTGCAGGCGTGCAACCCGATCCCATTTCTCAATTTCTCATGGTAGGCGCCCCACCCACTCATATTTCAGCATAACTCGTGGTAGGCGTACCACCCACTCCCATTTCAATTAATATCTTGTGGTAGGCGTACCACCCAATCTCATTTCAATCAATATCTTGTGGTAGGTGTACCACATGATCCCATTCCAATCAATATCTTATGGTACGCGTACTACCCGATCCCATTTCGATCAATATCATGTAGTAGGCATACCACTTGATCCTATTTCATCAATATCCTTTGGTAGGCGTACCACCCGATCCCATCTCTTCCAACACAATACACAATATAATCCCGGCAAGGGAACAAGACAATCTAACAACTTCCCGGCAAGGAAAACAATAACAATAATTTCAACATCCCGGCAAGGGAGAGTCAGCTATAGCTAATCCTATTCGATTTCTACTCTACATAGTTAAAACCAATACCTAATATTAAGGATTATCAATCAAGGCTTTTTAGAGAATCAATTAAGAATACACAACTATCAACTTAAGACAGACGGTCATGCTCAGACACCAACATATGGATACCCGTCACCATGCCCATACGTCGTACGCAACACAAACAAGTAGAAAATATGACTCAACTCCTAATCCCTCAAGATAGGGTTAGACCGAACACTTACCCCCGATGCTTTGAACTCAACTCAAGCCTCAATTATAGCTATACCCCGTGATTCCACCTCCAATCCGCTCGAATCGGGTCACAAGTCACTTAATTACTTTAATAAACACTAAATGAATCAATTTGAATGCGCAAAAATGAAATTCTCAAAGTTTTATCCAAAAATTCCAAATTTGCCCCCAGTCCCAAGTGATCAAAACCTGAGGTTCGAACCAAAACCTGGTTACCCTTTCCCCCACACACTCAAATATATAATTTGTTTTGAAATCGAACCTCAAATTGAGGTCTAAATCCTCAAATTTTGAAAATACCTAGATTCTACCCAAAACACCCAATTTCTCCCGTGAAGATCATTGATTTGAAGTTGAAATCATGCTAAAAGATGTTAACAGTTGAAGGAAGCTAGTTAAAAATGACTTACAATTGATTTGGAGAAGAACAAATCCTTGAAAAACTGCTTAAGTGTGTTTAGGTTTTGAGATAATATGAAAAATGGGTTTAAAATCGTCTAAATATAAAACTTGCAGGTCTCTGATATGGGAATTGCAAACAGGGGTTTGCAATTGCAAACCAATCTCCGGTGGCTGGAGAATTGCGAACCCGGGAATTGCGAAAAAAGTTTGGGAAATTCGAACAAGCTTGGGAATTGCGAAAGAAGTTTGGGAATTGAGAATATGGGAATTGCAAAGAAAGTTTGGGAAATGCGAACAGACCTGGTACTTGCAAAAAATATTTGGGAAATGAAAACCTAGGAATTGCAAAGAAAGTCTGGGAAATGCGAACAATCCTGGTAATTGCGAAAAATGTTTGGAAAATGCGAAAATTGCAGGCCTCCAATTCCTTAAGTCCAAATTTCACCCCGCAGCCTATCCAAAACTCACCCGAGCCTCGGGGGCTCCTTACCAAATATAAACACAACCTCAAAATATCCTACGGACTTACACGTGCGATCAAATCGCCAAAATAACTTCATATATATTGAATTAACCCTCAAAACTCATGATTCCATCAAATTTTTCATAAAACATCAAACTTTCATTTTATGTCCGAAACACGTCAAACGATATCCGTTTTCAACCAAACTATACAGAAAGCTCATAAACAATATATAAGACTTGTACCGGGCACCGGAACCAAAATACATGCCCGATATCATAGTATTTTAATCAAATTTCATTTCTAATTCCCTTAACTATTTCCAGAAAATAATTCCACACAACTCGGTACTTCCGGAATATCTCCCTGGTCACTTTCATTTTACACTGTCCACTTAGCCACCCATTTTTCCCACTGCTTACCCACAACAGATCTCGGTGCTGCCCAGAGGTCTGGAATTTTTGTTTTCGCCGGAATTTTTCTGGCAACCCCTGCACCTTTCCTTTTTATTCTCTCCTCTGCTTTTGTGGGTGTGTTCTGTTTTCTTGGACAGGTGCCTATTTCACCGGCGAGGATCTCCGACAACTCTCGTTTAGACTCACGGCAGGACGCAATAGGGCTGCACATTCTGCTAAGCTTCAGGAAAACTTGGGCGCATCAAAGCACACTTTCAGGTTTTTCCACCGGGAGTTGGTACCTCCCGCTCACTTGTTTACTTTGTGCACCTTTTTACCTATTTTAGCTAGCATTTCGAGTGTGGTCTATTCTTTTGGTATCTAGTTTGCTTCATTTGCGTTTTTCACTATAGAGCGTGTGTGTGCCACTGTACCCCATTTCGGTTGGTGGGATAGTGGCCGCGGCGGGGGATGATAGCGTAAGGTCATATCCTTAGGGGGTGGGGGTGGTAGCGGGGGTAAGTAGGGGAGTAGGGGGTGGTCCTACGGTCAGGGCGGGAGGTCAGGGTGGGAAGAGGGCAGCGGACGCCCATAGATTAAGGATTGGGTCATGGAACATAGGCACTCTGACGGGTAAGTACATAGAGTTGGCGAAGGTTCTTCAGAAGAAGAGGGTTAACATAGCGTGCGTCCAGGAGACTAGGTGGAAAGGGACGAAGGCGTGGAATGTTGATAGGTTTAAGCTGTGGTATTCTGGGCTCGTGAGGGGTAAGAATGGAGTGGGCATCTTGGTTGATAGGGACCTAAGGGAGTCCGTGGTCGAGGTTAGACAAGTGCATGATAGGTTAATGTCTATTAAGCTGGTTATTAGGGGTGGCGTCCACAACGTCATCAGCGCTTACGCGCCGTAAGCAGGCTTAGACGAGGAGGCTAAAAGGCGCTTTTGGGAGGACTTGGATGATCTGGTGGGTAGTATCCCCAATCTGAGAAGTTAGTTATTGGAGGGGACTTTAATGGTCATATTGGGGCTGAGGCTGGTGGCTATGATGAGGTGCACGGTGGATTTGGCTTTGGGGCCAGGAACGGAGGAGGCACTTCGCTGCTTGATTTAGCCAGGGCTTCCGAGCTCCTGATTGCGAACTCGACATTCCGGAAGAGGGAGGAGCATTTGTTCACCTACAAGAGTTCGGCGGCGAGGACTCAGATTGATTACATCCTCATCAGAAGGAGCGATAGGGGTCAGTGCAAGGACTGCAAGGTTATTCCGGGAGAGTCTCTTTCAACTCTCCATAGACTACTAGTGATGGATGTCGATCTCTAGGTGAAGAAGAAGAGGAGGTGCGCCCGGGGTCAACCGCGGATTAGATGGGGAGCTTGTTTAAGGAGAAAGCACAGGAGTTGAAAAGGAGGTTAGTGGAGGGCGGAGCTTGGAGAAGTTATGGGGAAGCGGACGCTATGTGGACAGTGACGGCGAACTTGGTTAGGGGGGTAGCACGGGACGTGCTCGGGGTAGCTAAGGGATATTCAGGCAGACATCAGGGTGATTGGTGGTGGAACGAGGTAGTCAAAGGAAAAGTGGAGGTGAAGAAGGCGGCGTTCGCTAGGTTGGCAGGGAGCACAAGCGAGGAGGAGCGGAGAGCGAACAGGTTGATCTACAAGGAGGCGAGAAGAGAAGCTAAGATGGCAGTCACGGAAGCTAAAGACGCGGCATTCGGTCGCATGTATGAGGAACTAGGGGAGAGAGGTGGGGATAAGAAGTTATTCCTGTTGGCTAAAGCAAGGGAAAGGAAGGCACGTGATCTAGACCAAGTCAGGTGTATCAAGGACGAGGATGGTAGAGTTCTGATGGGGGAATTTCAAATCAAACAGAGGTGGCAGGCGTACTTTCGGGACCTTCTTAACGAGGAGGGGGAACGGTGCATAGAGCTAGGAGAGTTGGGGCATTCAGAGCAACGTAGAGACCTTGGGTACTACAGGCGCATTAGGGTGGAGGAGGTCTTAGGGGCGTTGCGTAGGATGAGTAGGGGTCGAGCGACCGGGCCTGACGAGATCCCGATGGAGTTCTGGAAGTGCATGGGTAAGTCTGGAGGGGAGTGGCTCTCTAGGCTGTTCAATGCGATCTTCAAGACCAAAAGGATGCTGGATGTGTGGAGGTGGAGTACAGTGGTGCCCTTGTACAAGAACAAAGGGGACATCCAGTGCTGCAACAACTATAGGGGTATCAAATTAATAAGCCACACGATGAAGGTATGGGAGAAGGTGATTGAGGCGCGGGTGAGGGAGGCGACAACTATATCTGGGAACCAGTTCGGTTTCATGCCGGGCCGCTCCACCACAGAGGCTATTCACCTAGTCAGGCGACTGGCGGAACAATTCAAGGATAAGAAGAAGGACCTTCACATGGTGCTTATCGACTTGGAGAAGGCGTATGACAAGGTCCCGAGGGAGGTGCTATGGAGGTGCTTGGAGGCGAAGAGTGTGCCGGAAGCCTATATCAGAGTAATCAAGGACATGTATAATGGAGCTAAGACTAGGGTTAGGACGGTGGGTGGCGAATCAGACCATTTTCCTGTGGTAATGGGGCTCCATCAAGGATCGGCGCTGAGCCCCCTGTTGTTTGCCTTAGTGATAGATGCTCTAACCCGACATATCCAAGGGGATGTGCCTTGGTGTATGCTTTTTGCTGATGATATAGTATTGATAGACGAGACGAGGGTCGGTGTTAGTGAAAGGTTAGAGGTGTGGAGACAGACCCTCGAGTCTAAAGGTTTCAAAATAAGCAGATCAAAGACAGAATACCTGGAGTGCAAGTTTGGCGACGAGCCGAGTGGGGTAGGCAGGGACGTGATGCTTGGTTCTCAGGCCATCGCCAAGAGGGATGGTGTCCGATATCTTGGGTTTGTGTTTCAGGGGGACGGAGAGATTGACGGGGACGTCACCCATCGAATAGGAGCGGGGTGGTCAAAGTGGAGGCTTGCTTCAGGGGTCCTGTGTGACAAGAAAATTCCACACAAACTCAAGAGGAAATTCTACAGAGACGTGGTTAGACCTGCGATGTTGTATGGGACGGAGTGCTGGCCCGTGAAGAACTCCCATGTTCAGAGAATGAAGGTTGCGGAGATGAGGATGCTTAGGTGGATGTGTGGGCACACCAGGCTAGATAAGATTAAGAATGAAGTTATTCGACAGAAGGTAGGGGTGGCCCCGGTGGATGAGAAGATGCGGGAAGCGAGGCTGAGGTGGTTCGGGCATGTACGGAGGAGGGGTCCCGATGCCCCGGTGAGGAGCTGCGAGCTGCTGGTGATTGTTGGCGGTCGGCGAGGACGAGGGAGGCCTAAGAAGCATTGGGGAGAGGTGATTAGGCAGGACATGACTAGAATGCAGGTTTCCGAGGACATGACCCTTGATAGGGGAGTCTGGAGGTCTAGAATCAGGGTTGTAGGCTAGGGGCTCATAGAGTTCTTCGTACGCCTCACCCGGGGTTGGGTGTGGGATAGCAGGGTCACCCATAGATGATTAGTGTTTTAGCTTATGTCCCCTTATGGTTGTTAGTATGGTAGTTACGGTTTGTTATTATTGCATGCGACTGTATTTATGTTTCTTATGTTTACATAATTATTTACGTTATTTCTGCGGGATTTACTAATGCTTTATTGTTTTGTTTTGTCTTGTTTTTGTTTCTAATTTTGTCTTTGTTTTTGTTTTTGTTTTTGTTTTAATGCAGCTTTTCATTCTATCCTATGCGCCGAGGGTCGAATGGAAACAGCCTCTCTACCCTTTCGGGTAGGGGTAAGGCTCGTCTACATTATACCCTCCCCAGACCCCACCTGGTGGGATATACTGGGTAGTAGTTGTTGTTGTTGTTGTAGTGTTGGCCTTCAAATTCAATCGTTTGGGACTTGAAAAAATAGCCATTTGGCTCCCAAACTTTGTTTTAACCCCAAACATTTTATAATTATTCTTTTTTCTAATTCTCAACTATAAATACCCCCTCATTCTTTTATTTTTACTCACAAATTCATCAATCTCTCTTAATCTCTCTCTAATTTTCTTCTATAATTGCTTACTTTATTATTGAAATTTGTAAAAAATTATAAAGTTGGTGAATTGAAGTATTCAAGTCTCAACGATATTCAACTTTCAAGAAGTTGTTCGTTAATTTGGTAGACACGTTCCAACTCTTAAGTTTATTATTATAATTTTATTTGTTTTAGCTTGTATAATTATAATTAATATGGTATTTTCTTTGAAAAAAATATTTCATGGTAAGGAAAAATCTAAAATTGGTGAATATAGTCGCCAAGATACTATTCTTCCCCCGGCTCCCCGACCCAAACCTGTTACCCGTCGTCCTCCACATGTTATTCTTGATATTAAAAACCCTTGTTTTTAATATTTCGATAGTCAATTTTGTAATGATGTTGCACCAGGTCAACAAATTAAATGAATAAGTTATGAATGCTCTTTATCCTAATGAAACTATCTTTGAAAATGATGATTTAGATAAAATGCAACCGGATTTAGATGATACACGTACTAGTCCTGTTAGTAACCCTACCGATGTCCCACCTGGCCCTCATGTAATAACCCCTACTTTTAATATACAACCTTCTAAACGGACCGAAATATCTCTTGTTTCGCACTTTTTTACTCAACAAAGAGAACAAAATAAGGGTAAGTGTAAACTTTGTGGGAATTTATTGGTTCGTAAATTTACTGGTCACCGTAGTGGTATAGGTAGTTTAACTAGACACATAAAGACACACCCTAGAAATAAAGCTAAATTTCTTCAAATGAAAGCTGCGCAAAAGGGGACAAATGTAGATACTACAGTTTACCCTTGTACTGATTCAAACGTAGTTCAACCGGGATTTAACACTATAACCGGTGACATTTTATATTACGATCCAAATAATAATCGTGAAGAATTGGCAAAAATGGTTACTGTATGTGCTTACCCTATAATGTTCTTTCTAACTCTCATTTTGTGCATTATGTTAGAAAAGTTTTTAATCAAGTTATAAAGGATGGCCTCGCGCAACTGTAAAGAGCGATATTTACAAATATAATTATGAATATGAACAATATTTGTGCTATCTATTTACTCATATGGATTGTCACATTACTATTACTACTGATATTGGTAGAAGTGGTAATGACTGTGATTATCTATTTGTTACAAGTCCTTGGATAGATGAAGAGTGGATAATACAAAAGTGCATTATTGCTTATAGAATAATTAATTCATTCCATACATGTAAGTTTATTGCTAATACAGTTGCAGATATTTGTAGATATTTTTGCATTAGAGATAAAATTATATCGGTTTTAATGGATAATGCTTCTAGTAACAATAACGCTATAGGCTTGCTCAGAACTACACTAAATCCTGCATTTAGTATATTTTTCATGTTAGATGTATTTGTCATATTTACCATTTAATCGTCGGTGCTGGTATGAAACTTTTAAATGTAGAAATTAAAAAGGTTAAAATGACTTATAATTGGTTTTTTTTATTCAAACCGTAGAAGTAGGCTTAGAGACTATTTTAAAGAATGTGATGAATTAGGCCTTAGAGAAAGAAAGGTTCCTAAACCTTATCTGACTAGATAGAATTACATGTATGAAAGTTTAGTTGAATATAGGAACCCAATAAGTGCACCGTATAATGCTCGTGTTGGTGGTGGTGATGATGATGAGCACCTTACAAATCAAGATTGGAGTAATGTTAAAATGCTTGTAGACTTTTTAGAACAATTTCATATTGCTACAAATGAATTATCTGACCAATATTATCCTACTATTTCTAACTGCTTAGTTTATATTGCAATACTTGTAGATTTATTTACAGCATTTTTAGAGGGTGAGATAATTTATCAAGAAGCTATTACTATATGAAAGCTAAGTTTAAAAAATATTTTTTCCCTATCCCCCCTATTTTTGGTGTTGCTGCAGTATTAAATCCTACAATAAAATTAGGAGGTACTCACTTTTTATATTCAAAAATTTATAATGCTTTATCACTTTCAGCTGAGGAATTTGCTACACTTGGAGATGCAAAAGGCTCAATTAAAGTAAATGCTCAAATATTTTATAATGCTTATCAACTTGATGTACATCATGCTAGACCAAATGTTCCAACTCCTACTTCGTCTAGTTCACAATTATCTAAAAGAACTGTGGACCTAAAAGTCCTTAGTTGTTGGACGGAGTCCAAGGGTTCTCAAGGTGGTAATTTTTGTGATATTTCATAACTAAATGAGCCTCAAGTTTATTTGTGACATGGCCTTGAAAAGGAGAATCCAAACGGCACTTTTGATCTTTTGGAATGGTGGAAGGACAAACAAACAATCCAGTTCTTTCAAGGATGGCTCGAGATATTTTAAGTATTCAAGCTTCAACAGTAATATCAGAGAGCGCTTTCAGTCAAACGAGACTTCAAATTGGTGATCATAGAGTGTCTATGAGGGAGATCTTGGAAAAATCGATGCTCTTCAGAGATTGGATCCATTAGGAAAGAAGAAATTTTGGACTTGCAGAATCACAACCGAAGATAGACGAAGCTTATGAAGAAACGCTAGCAGAACTTGCGCTAGATTCTACTTTGCCCGGAAGCGATGATGAACAAGCTTCTTTTCCACCACCACCAACAGAAATTCCTCCGAACCTTGAAGGATTTATGAGAGTTGTTAGAGATACTACATAGACTAATATGTAACTTGTATTTTGGCACATCTTCCTTAGTTTTTTTTCCTTTTAATGATGGTATTAGTACATTGTTGTGCTTATTCCATTGGGGAGATGAAGACTAAGAAAGATATTGTCATTCTTCGTTAATATCGTAATAATAAAAATTATAAGGCATTCCCTTGAATATTTCTTTGTAATTTATTTTGTGTTTAATTTTGATGTGTGTGTGTCTATATATATATATATATATATATATATATACACACACACACACACACACTCACACATCTATATATAAGGCACTATATATATCTCTAATACATATAAACTATATATATATATATATATATATATATATATATATATATATATATATATATATATATATATATATATATATATATATATATATATATATATATATATATATATATATATATATATATATATATATATATTACACTATATATAAGGCAATATATATAAGCTATATATTATATAAGTAATATAAAATTATATATACACACAATACACCCTTATATATACATACTTTACATACTATATATACTATATATATTTAAATAGCTATATATAAGCAATTTATATTAGTATATACATATATAGTTTACAAGAATTTGCCTTGGACAAAAAAAATTTAAAACCCGAAACGGAAAAAGCCCGTTAGGCCCGGCCAATTAAGCTCCGGACCATGTGGGCTTAGGACCACTATGGATCGGTTCCACCCATTGGGACCGTGAAGACTTGCACAGTTTTGCCCCAGACCACTAAAGACCGGACTTGCCAAAGCCCGGGACCATTTGGCCCGGCCCGTTTAGGCCCGGGCTCGGCCCAGAATACAGCCCTAGTATAGGGCGTCCGAATAAATATTGGGGAGAGGTGATCCGACAGAATATAGAGAGCCTTCAGATTTTCGAGGACATGGCCCTTGATAGGAAGGTATGCAGGTCGAGCATTAGGAATATAGATTATGAGGTAGTTGAGCATTATTCTGTGTACAAGTGTTAGGCTAGTCTGACAGAATTTTGTCGGTTAATGTTATGTTCACACTAATCTCTCTTTTCTAATTGTGTCGGGCCTTATCTACTAGTTGTTGTTTGTATTTTTCATCTATTATTTTGTTTCTTATGTTGTCATTATTTTTATTATTTTCTATTGATAATACCGATATATTGTCTGTTTTTCATCTCCATGAGCCAAATGTCTTCTAGAAACAGCTTCGCTATCCCCTCGGGTTCGAGGTAAAGATGCAAACATTCTACTCTCCCCAGACCCCATTTATGAGATTTCACTAAGTTATTATTACTATTATTGTTATTGTTGCTGCAACCGTTGCCACTTAAATCCAATAAAAGCTATTCTTGTTAACTCCATTTTACTTTTAAAAAAGTTAAATCCTTTTATAAAGTAAATTTTAGTTTTCTCTTTCATAATTTTTTATAAAACATGAGTGTGTTTATCAAAATTATTTGTAATGTTTTATTTTAATTTAGTTAAATTTATATTTAAATTGTTAATTTGTGTTATATTAATAATTTTAGCTTGTTGTACAATTCTTTTTCTTTCGATGTCTTGTTTGTAGCAACTTAGAAAGTCCCTTTCGAAGCTTTTATTTCCTTGCCCGTCTTAAAGTGGTAGTGCCCAACATTTTTCTCATTTATCTCTAACCACAAAATGACAAAAATATAGTAACTTCAATCGTCTAATGCTGTGGTTACATTTTTTTTTTTTTGGTTAAAATTGCAAAACTTGTTGAATTTATTTTCCCCAACTTTTTTTTTAATAAATAAATGAAATCATTTTAGGATACGCTATTAACAAAAAAGAGTTGTACGCAAATTCTATTTACCGATACACTTATACAATACTACCGTATGCTTATATAGTTGACTATCGTAAATTTTGATGAATTTACTTGTATAAAAGTTTGAATTCGCTACTAGACGTTGGTATTAAGGGCAGAGACGAAAAGTTTGGTTTTTACCGCTAGTGTATGACATATTATTATCAAAGGATAAAATTTTAAATAGAACCGTTTTTTTGGTAACTAAGAATTTTATTACCAAGTAGAATATTTATAACTCATCTAACTATTACAAAAATTATCTAACCTATCACTAACTGGACATGAAGACCCAGTAAAGTGATATTTAGCATTCACTTCTCCTAAAACTCCATCAACTTCTATTACTGTTCTATTCTAACTAATTTTTGGATAACAGTTCGAATATTTATCACCTTATCTAGGTAAGGAAATTTTGCTGCCCTTATGTGAAGTTCCTGGACAATAAGCTTGATTAAGGAAGTTACTGTCCTTCTCTTCTTTTGAAAAATCACGAAACTTTTCTCCTGCCAACAGTGGTACACTGTAGCTATTAATGTCATTCTGCAAATAGCTGCTCTTGTACTCTTGCTTTGTCATCTTTACCATCCGTATAATCTCATCCTGCCAGTTGTTGTGTAATCTTTGAATTCCTTACAATCTCACCAGACCATTCATATCTTTCCTGTAATCTCACACTTGAAAAATATATGCTGCATTGTCCCACTTTCATTATTACACAGAGGGCATATTTGATCCATATCTATCCCTCACCGTATCAGCCTGTCTTTCGTAGCTAGCCTCTGCTGTATCGCTAGTCTCAATATGAATATCCATTTTGGTTGTCCTTGGTTATTGCACACTTTTTTCCTACATGTTACTTTTGATATACACCTTGTAGTAATATGTAGATTCCCCTGATGGAGCACTTTTTTATTAGTTGGACATCATCTTCATTCATTCCAACCTTTGTAAAGTACTTCTTAGCCTGAAATATTTTCTGAATTGCCCAGAAGGCATTCGTTGGTTCTACACTCCACACTGCTTGGCTTTTGACATAATAAGTGTGTACCCAATGAACCCATAGCTTCTCCTTTCTAGTACATATATTCCATAGCAATTTGCAGATATCATTCCATAATGCCACATCTATGATGTTCAATCCCCCTGCAACCTTAGGTGAGAAAAGTCTTTCCCAAGCTATCAAGGCTTTCTTTGTTGGTTCAGTATCTCCTGTCCATAGAAACCTCCTACAAATGATCTCTATGAATTGGATAACCTTTTCAGCCAGTATAAACATCTGTGCCCAGAATGTTTATATGGCAAACAACACATTCTTTACTAGGACTGCTCTACCTTCATATGATAAGTACTTTGTTATCCAGTTATGAATTATGTGCAACATTTTCTCTATTAGTGGCTCACATTATATAACAGATAGTCTCTTAGTACTCAATGGGACCCCTAAAATATCTGAAAAGGCAGTTCTCCCTTTTTATAACCAAGAACCTCCAAATTTGTTGTTGAGTCAACTGATCCATCCCTCCAAAATAGATGCAACTCTTATTTGGATTAGCAACCAGTCCTGATGCTGCAGAGAATTTCTGAAAATATTGATGCAGTATCTGCACATATTGCATATCCCCTCTACAAAATAATAGTAGATCATCTGCAAAACCCAATTGCACTAGACTAAACCTGGAGCACCTGGGATGATATTGAAACTTCTTGTCTTCCTTCAGAGTCTTTAATAACATGCTAAGATATTCCATAGCCAAAAACAAATAAAAAGAGTGAGAGTGGATTACCCTGCCGAGTCCCTTTTTTCTCTCAAAAGGATCTTGTGGTCTGCCATTTATTAGAACTGAATAAGTCATTGTACTGATGCAAGCCATTATCCATCTCACAAAGAATTCTGGGAAATTTAGTAACCTTAATACTTGTCCTATGTATGTCCACTCTACAGAGTCATATGTTTTTTGCATATCAACCTTAAGCATATATCTAGGGGAAATACTCTTCCTTCCATAACCTTTCACTAGCTCACAACTCATCAAAATGTTATCTGTGATCAGCCTTCTAGGAACAAAGGCAACTTGACAATTATCCACCAGTCTATCCATTATTCCTTAAATTCTTATGGTTATCACTTTGGAGATGATCTTGTATAAAACCGTACAACATGAAATTGGTTTGAAGTCTCTTATGTTTGTTGGATTCTGAATTTTTGGGATCAGTGTGATTGTTGTGCAATTAATGACCTTACACATATCAGCATTCTCAAAGAATTCCTGAACTTCTGCAGTTATTTCCTCTCCCACAATATGCCATATCTTTTTAAAGAAGTATGAATTATATCCATCACATCCTGGGCCTTGTTGTCATCTATGCCCAGTAGAGCTTGCTTCACTTCTTCCTTGCTGGCTGGTCTGATTAACTGTAGTTGCTGACTCCTGTTCAGCACATTGCCATTCTTCATTATGTCGTACTTGATCATTGGTAGCTATGTAGCTGAACTACCAAGTAGTTCCCTATAAAATTTAGGATTTTTGCCTTCACCTCTTCAGGACTTTGCATTATATCCCCATTACTGTCAATTAGCCTACCAATATTATTCCTTGCTTGTCTATTTTTCATACAAGCATGGTAAAAAGTTGTATTAGAATTACCCAAATTAAGCCATTGTACTCTGGACTTCTATTTCATAATAATTTTCTCAACCGTTAGCTATTTCTCTAGCTCCAATTTAGTAGTTCTTTCCAATTCAATATGCATTCCTCCTTGATCAGGATATCTCATTTGGTTCTGTATACTTTCTAATCTTTCTCTAGCCCTAGCTTTGGCCTTTCTTTTCCCTTGTTCACTCGATCTAGTCGTCATAATCTTCTGGTTTAGTATTTGTGCTTTGGTAGCATTCTTCCTCGGTCGTTCTCTTCCTCCCATTTTCGTTGAAGGCGTAGGTTAGTCAGTCACCTAACGTGCGCCGAGAGAGAAAGCTAAATTTTAAATAGACCCATTAAAATAATCTATATTATATTAAAACCATGAAGATCTTTAGTGAAATGTCGTCGCCTTTTTATCATTCGTAAATATATAATGTGGTGGATAAAACTGTAATTATAGACACAAAATATATGAAAAAACAGAATTTCAGCAATTAATATCACATTAGGTTTTACTATTATATTTTATCAAAGGTCGGATTTTCATAATATTACTGTCATTTAGGTTTATGATTCTTCTACCAAAGTTGCTCAGCAAGTAATGTTAGTTAATATTGAGTATATATATTTTTTGGGTTATAATTGCCGTAGGATACAATTTAAAGCTGATTCTTCGTTTATCAACATTTTCACATCGAATCCAATAAGGAGAAGCAGTTAATGTCACAAGGTTTAATATTCTTCTATCATAATTGCCATAAGATACGAAGTGTTATAAATAGAATCATATTTAAGGTGAATGTCTATATTTAGAGAGATTCTAGGGTTTACTACTTGGTGGCTAAGTCACCACCTCCCTATAAATAAAGGGGTTTTCTCCCATTGTAAATCATCCCAAAGTATCAATAAGAATACTCCTCTCTCTACTTCTCTCTCTATTGTTCTTGTTCTTATATTATTTTATAACACGTTATCAGCACGAGTCTCTAACCAATTGAATTTTATATTCAGCAATTATCGCTCTCAGAATCTCGAGTTGCAATCACATTCACCCACTCTAATTCGTGTTCCGTCGTTTGGGTGAATTTCCAAGCAAAAGAGTGTAATAACGATTGCTATTGCTCCATATGAGAATTTCTATACGGAAAAATAGAAGAGATGGTATCATCATAAAGTAATGCAACAGGATGGAAATTCAAGAGGTATATTTGATATCACAACATTTATTGGTATACCTTAAAGGTAAGTAATTTACTTCTCCCTTTCAAATTCTTGAAATTCTACGATTTGATTTCATATACAAACGTAGACAACAAAGTTTGATTATAACTCTAATGGAGTTTGTAAGAAATTATAAACACGTGAAGTGGTAAAATTTCTATGTCTTGCCATGATTAAATTCATGTATGATTGTGGGCAAAGAATTGAAAATCCGTCCCATTGAATTTGCTTCATTCTCATTCCCTTTAGAGAATGTGATAGCAGTATGTGATAAGTCTGAAAGAAGACAAAATTATTACCGTGAAGGTATCAATGGATGTGGACGTGGCAATAGACGGAATTATAATCGTCATCATTGTGATAATGAGAATAATAAAGATTCTCAAAATAATCTTTCACTTTATGAAAGTAATATTTGACATGAGATTGTATATAGCACATACAGATGATAATGATCCATTCCCTGAAGTGAATGTGATAATTGTATTAAAGCCCGTAAGTATGGACACGCTCTTGATGTAATTTTGTTTTATGTCTGACATTATGAAAAGAAAGTTCGTTGCCCTTGAAATTTCGGGCAAGAACTATATGACATGGGTGTTGGATGCTGAAATCCATTTGGATGCAATGGGTCTTGGAGACGCCATTAAAGACAGAAATAATGCATCCACCCAAGACTATGCTAAGGCCTCGATTTTCTTGCGCCATCACCTTAATAAAGGTTTGAAACTGTGCTAAGGCCTTGATTTTCTTGCGCCATCACCTTAATGAAGGTTTGAAACTGTGCTAAGGCCTTGATTTTCTTGCGCCATCACCTTAATGAAGGTTTGAAACTATGCTAAGGCCTTGATTTTCTTGCGCCATCACCTTGATGAAGGTTTGAAAATTGAATATATCACAATCAAAGATCCACCTATCTTGTGGAATGGCTTAAAGGAGAGATATGACAACCTGAAGTTGGTCACTCTGCCACAAGCACGATGCGATGAGAATCCAAAAGCAAATAGTTCATAAACTATATATTATCGTTGCGGTGGAAAAGGGCACTAGGCGAAAATTTGCCGTGTACCAAGACATTTGGTTGAGCTTTATCAAGCATCTCTAAAAGAGTAAAGGCCCTGAAACCAATTTTGTCTTTGACGACAATTTTGACATCACCCACTTGGATGTGGCAGACTTCTTTGAGCACTCTGAGGGGAAAATAGACCACTTAATTGGTGATGGATCTGTGATGAAGGAAGATGGAATTGTTTGATTTTATTTTACTTATTTGTATTAGTTAGTGATTAAACTAATAGCCATTAGTATCAGCTCGCATTAGTTAGCTTATGATATAATGTTAGTATTAGTTCTTTAGAATATTTCAATATGCTTAAATTTCAAAGATATTTTTATTTTCCAGTAGAGTTAATCGACTAACCTAACAGTTAGTCAATTATCTAATATTTCGCATTAAAACTAGATTTTTCCGCAAGGCAAGATAGTCGACTATCTAAGTCGACTATCAACTTAGTTAGTCGACTAATTAATATTTCGCATTAAAACTGGACTTTTCCGCAAGGCAAGATAGTCGACTATCTAATTTAGATAGTCGACTAACCTAATGGCTGCTTCCCAAGATAGTCGACTATCAACTAAGTTAGTCGAATAACCTCAGCAGATTTTGAAAATATTGTTTAATTATGAAGCAACGAATTAAATTTTTTTATCCTCATGTTCGTATATCTCTTTTGATTAATTGATTCATGTACCACACATACGATATTCAAAGAGAAGAAATATTACTCTCATTTAAGTATGTGTAAGGCAGATCTTACTACAATTTCTGGTAGTAGTAAATTGATTAAAGGCTCCGGAAGAGCAACTATAACTCTGCCTAAAGGAACAACATTTTAGAGAATGCAATGTTCTCCTCCAAGTCTAAAAGGAACTTGTTGAGTTTTAAAGATATCATTCAAAATGGATATCATATTGAAACAATAGATGAGAATAATCTTGAATTCCTCATTTACTCATGAAAACGAGGCTGCCCACTTCGGTTTGGGGTCACGCCATTTTGCACGCAACAATGCTAGTTCGTCTCTGACTGACGAATTATCACAAATATTCCCCGTTGCAATGAGTTTTGGGTCATGAACCTAATATATCCCACTTAAGAATTTTTGGATGTGCAGTATATGTGCCTGTAGCATCGCCATATTGCACCAAAATGGGTCTGCAAAGAAGGTTAGGAATATATGTTGAGTTTAAATCGCCCGCCATTATTTGCTACCTCGAAACATTGACAGGGGATTTATTCACTGCACGATTTGCAGACTGTCAATTCGATGAGACACTTTTCCCAAAATTAGGGGGAGAAGTTGGTGAAACCAAACGGGAAATTTTATGGAAAAATGCATCATTATCTCATCTTGATCCACATACCTCTATTTGTGAAAAATAGGTGCAAAATATTATCCAATTTGCAAAGAATAGCAAATCGAATGCCAGACGCATTAACAGATTTGAAAAGGATAACAAAATCACATATCCCCGTAGTGAATGTGACAACATCTGATACATATTCATTATTGGAAGAATATGAACATGGAATTGGTATTGAATATACCACACTCACCCCTAGAAGGAGGTTTGAGATGATATATGAAAATAATGTCATTATTATGGCATGAATGATCGTTGGTCACGTACCTATTGTACGCCAAAATATTTTGGAAATATGACTATTAAAGGACAACGATAATGCAAGAAACATATCTTGCATATAATTTGACCATGACCATAATGGTATAACTTACTCTTTAAAAGAGATATTCACCACATGGATGTTGATGAATCTGTGGTAGTACAAAATTAATTGAGAGCTCTAGAGGAGCCAATTATTACTATGTTGGAGAAACGCAATTGATTACCAATAAGGTATTGTGTGGTAGTAAGTCTCAAAGAAACTTATTCAGTTTCCAAAGTATATGCGAAAGCGATTGATTATATTGAGACTATAAATAAAGGAAAGATTTGATATCTTCTATTACTACAACTTGTAGCGGGATAATTTGTATATGAAAAGCTACCCGCTTTATTCTCCAGTTTGTACTACACAAACAAAAGAATGCCACAATAAAGTGGATATTTATTGGTATAAAAACCCATACCATAATAAACTTGAAGTTTATTGATAATTGCACATGTCATGGTGTAAATTTGAAGTTTATCAATATTGATAATTTATTCAGTTGGCATTCGGGTTAGCCATATCATTTTAAGTATGATGTGCAGTAATAGAGAATTCACATGGGTAAATATTAAAGAACAAGAAAGTTCTTTACGAATTCTCTTGTATTACTTGTTCTCATTAATTAATTGACCAACTAAAGAGTTCGGGTTGAATCCCATAAATTCTGGAAATATCAAAGGTGAATATGGGCCCATTCACCTGCCATGTATACCACATATGATGCATCTATGATATGGTTACATGTGCGATTGTTATTAACCCGCAGCCTGGCCGGTGCTTGCGAGGTAAATTGCTCAGTAATATAACTTCGAGCATAATTTCCAGATTTTCTATTCAAGATAGTTCATCTTGATAAGTTGGTTTATATCATGGTTGGTTTAGCAAGATAATTATTGAGTGCCTCCACTTAATAACTAAACTGTTTCTTATGAGAACAAAGTTATATATATCAGTTTGATATACGTTGTATACGAGAGTATATTATATTCTCCCCCCACAAGTGGTTCAGGGTCAGGAACCAAATAATTTCATCTTATTATTATTGATGTGCGGTGTATATTTTCATTAACACCATAATGCACAAAGATGGACTCTCAAAGTTGAGGAAACAAGTTAGCTTTTCTAACATGAGGGGGAGACATGATAAACACTTGAGAAAAGGTTACATGGGATGAATTATCATTTGTATATATAGATCCTCGAACATCATAATATGAACCTGAAGTTCATAAAGGATAATTCAATTGCAACATATTGCAAAGCATGATATACGCATTTGCTGACCCAAAAAAAGTAACTATATTCTCACTGCAAATGCTCATATTAAGTCCCAGAAGGACAAAGTCTTTGATACGCTTAAAGCGTATAGACAAATCGGTTTCAAAATAACTTCTTAATAAAGAAGATGAGCAAATGATCAAAGTGATCATAATGGGGAGGCAAGTGATCTAGAAGATCACATGACATAACACTTCATAAAATCTCATGAGAGATTCAGGTACCTGAATATATGAGTAAAGAGATCTCCATGTTATGTCTTTATGAAAATTTACTGGAACCGATATAAAATGTTCGTCGACGACATCTATGATAGCGCTAAATATCGATGAGGATCTTATGTTTGTCGAATACAAACAAAAATATTGGCTAAATAGAAGAGATACAATTCAAGCAGAATTGATTCCATATGAAAGACATGTAGTTCAAATACTTGAAAGTATAAAGTCAATGATTGAAGTTGCTTGAAGCATATACAATTCTTGGTCCTGAAGTACCACATCCTAAGTGCAACTTGTGTACATATGTATCTTGCTATAACTATAAGCATGATGGCATCGAGAATACCTCTATGGAGATATTGAAGAGTCATTCCACGACATTATATGAAGATGTTCATATCTATCAAGAATGATAATTTCAAGGTGCGGAATATTTATTCAAATCAATATGGCTGATTTATTTATCAAATCACTACAAAAGATCGTTTTGAAGATGGTGCACAAGATTGGAATGCAAATGCTCAAGGATGTGAATAGATGCTCTTTTCAGGGGGAGTTAATGCGTGTTGCACTCTTTTTCCCTTACAAGGTTTTGTCCCAATGAGTTTTCCTTGCAAGGTTTTTAACGAGGCAACCAATAGGCGCATTTGTAAATATGTGTACTCTTTTTCCTTTTCTATAATTTTTTTCCCATTGGGTTTTATTTAGTTAAGGTTTTAACGAGGCACATTATTGAATAGACATTCAAGGGGGAGTGTTATAAATAGAATCATATTTAAGGTGAATGTCTATATTTAGAGAGATTCTAGGGTTTACTACTTGGTGGCTAAGTCACCACCTCCCTATAAATAAAGGGGTTTTCTCCCATTGTAAATCATCCCAAAGTATCAATAAGAATACTCCTCTCTCTAATTCTCTCTCTATTGTTTTTGTTCTTGTATTATTTTATAACACGAAGTCAATTTTTGGTGAAGAAATTAATGCCGGTTTAGGTTTAAATTTCTTTTAATAAATTTAGTCAATTTTATTTTCTAGAATTGTAAAATGAAAACTATTTAAAATAAGGAGGAACACTTCTATAAAACGAAGCCAACTCTTCATCTTTTTTGTCAATGTTTGAAAGGTAAATTTATTTGTGCTTGTCAGCTTTGATTTTTGACTACAATATTTCATATATAATTACCAGTTTAAAATTACTTATTTATAAATTTTGCGTAGCTTTTTGGATCATTGCATTTTATATCATGCAATGTCAAAATAGTAATTCTTTTTTGTGTATTATAAAATTTTTAGCTAGAGGTTACTACAGGAGTAGTCAAGTTCCTGTTTTTCCTTTAACCTGCTTTGTAAATTTATTCATTTGTTTCTAATACACTTTGAATCAAAATGAGCAGTGTACTTTTTATTCAGAAATGTATTTATGAGATTTTTAATTATAAAGATATTTTTTGTTATATATACACGTCAAATGTCAGTTTATTGTTCCAATTTTTTATGTTATAAGTTAGATGAACAGTTGATTGAGTCAGTCTAAGTTAGTAATTATAATAAAACTTGGATATAGCTATATTATTTAAGCTAAATTTTTGTATTAGAATAAAAATAATAAAATTTTAGTTAATTTTAATTTGACCTGAAAATAAAAAGTTATACAATTGAAATAAATAGTTAATATATCTAAAAAGTTATAAAAAATAAATAGTTTAAAATTAATTATTTTGGCCTTTTTGACATAGCATCTAAATTATAGTACTCTGAAAATATATATTGTTTTACAGATTTTACTTGAAGAAAATAAAATATATAGTTGAAATAAATAAATAATCATTGTATCAAAAGAAGAAATAAAAAGAGTATACTCTTTTTATAGTTGAAGAAATTGTACAAAAACGAAGAAATAAAAATACACAGTTGAAGAAATTATACACTCTTTTTATTTCTTCTTTTGATGCAATGAAAACTTATTTCAACTGTATATTTTTACTTAGGTAAAATCTATATATATATAAAATATATATATATATATATATATATATATATATATATATATATATATATATATATATATATATATATATATATATATATATATATATATATATTTATAGAGCACCGTAATTTAGAGCTATATAAAAAATTATAGCCAAAATAATTAATTTCAAACTATATATTTTTTTATAACTTTTAGATACCTTGACTACTTATTTCTATTTTATAAATCTTTATTTTGTAGGTCAAACTCAAAAAAAGATTAACTAAAACTTTATTATTTTTATCAAAATACAAAATTTTAGCCTAAATAATGTAGTTCTATCCAAGTTTTCTTCTAAACTTTATTCGGAAAAAATTATCTAAAGAAGTAACATACTTAGAAAGGTGACAATATATCTTATTTTTTAAAAAATTGCTAAAAATTTGCCACATATACAGAAAAAATTCCCGTAGTAGACGAGTGTACTCATACTCTTTATTATACTATTGTTCAAAGGAGTAATGACTTTTAAAAGATTAAACTAAAGAAAATAATTAAATTTATAAATAATTTAAGACCGTAACTAATAATCGATATGAAGTTTAAAGGATTTTAAGGCATTCTACCTTCTTACTTTTATATGTCTAATAATAAAGACTCTTAAGCAGAAAACTGTTAAAACTCCTATAAATATTTAAATTTCAGGAAAGACTACGACGACTTTTCTCAAGAAGGTACTGGGTATTGACTTATACAATCTGATTTAAAATCGCATAACACGACAAAATACAACATTCCATTAACAGTATAAATTTATCAATAAAAAACTTAATATTCACGTGCAGTCCTACTCATTAATGTCTAGTCAATTTTTGATTTATTTCACGTGTTACATGTTACTTTCTTTTTCACACATGGTTTAATATCCTTTCTACTTTCTCTTTTTTCTCCAAATGTTTTTCTCTGTTCAAAAAAGGGAAATTCTCTCTTGGCAAAGTGAATGCATAATTATATTATATTATTATTATATTAATTAATTTTATGGAGATTTTGAATATGCTTGGTCCCCTTTTAAAAATTATTATGTAGACTTTTTTTTTATAAAATTAATTTTCATTTTATCAATAGATCAGAATAATATAGATTTGTCCAGTAGCTGCTGATTAGCCACTTTTCCACTCAATCTAATATGATATCACTCCCCAATACTATAAATACATTCAATTTTAAGAACATATAAATTCTAGGGGTAGTGATCCAGTCTTCGCAAAATATTCTTCCAGTGTTTAAGAGATGTTCCATGTGTATGCACGTGAACTGCTATCTCTTTGCATGTATCATTTATAACTATGTTTCCGCCTTGGAACCTAATCTTGTTCCTTTCTCGCCAGAGACGGTATACTAACATTTCAAACACACTGGTGATTATTTTAGCATATATGTTTCTCCTTTTTGCAATGTTGCTTATTCATTCTACTTCACTGTTCCAATCACAAATGGTTATCTGGTATCCCAGCCATATGAGTAATCTATTCCATACCCCCGATGATGTCGGGCAAGTAAAAAATAGATGGTCAAAAGATTCATCTACCTTCTTGCAGAATACACATTGTTGCGGAATCTGTATCCCAAAATGCATTAGCCGCTCCACTGTTGCCAGTCTTCTACGCAAAGCTAGCCAGACGATGAACTTGAATCTTGGGTGTAGTTTTGGCTGTAGTACTATGCTTTTCCATTGTACTTTGGGGGTATGAGGGAGCTGGAGTCTGTAGAGTTTATTGATGTTGAATAGTTCTCCCCTCTGTAGCTGGATCAATCGACATTTCAGGTTCCCCTGTATACCCTATGTATTTGTTATCAGCGAGCTGGTCTCAAATATCTTCCTCACAGCCCAGGCAGTTGTTTTAGGAGTACGAACATCCTCTACAGCATTGTTCTTAATGTAGTATGTGTGCAGCCATTTGATCCATAGGCTGTCCTTTTTCATTGTTACTGCCCACAGATGCTTTGCTACAGTTGCCTTATTCCAGATTGATAAGTTCAAAACATTTAGGCGTATGGGAACATTGGGTCGCCTTGCCGTATACCTCTTTTTCCTTTAAACGGAATTGTCAATCCTCCATTGAGACTTAATGAATATGTGACAGAAGAGATGCATTCCATTATCCAGTTTGTAAATTTGTAGGGGAAACTCATATCCAGCATCAATCTCTCAATAAAACACCATTGCACTGTGTCATAAGCCTTCCTCAGGTCAACTTTTAATACACACCGAGGGGATACACCTTTCCTGTTGTACCCTTTAAATAATTCTTGTGTAAAGAGAATGTTGTCTGTTATGCTCCTGCCCTCAATAAAAGCTGATTGTGAATTACTAATCAAACCACCTATGACTGTTTTGATTCTTGCTGTGAGTACTTTGGTGATTATTTTATACAGTATTGTGCAACAAGCAATTGGTCTATAGTCTTTGACAGTAATAGGATTCTGTATTTTTGGAATCAATGATACTGCTGTGCTAATTACTCCTTTATGCATCTTTCCTGTTAGAAAAAATTGCTGCACTGCTCCATAGACTTTGTTTATTCCAAAAACAACACTTTTTCCTTTTTACTTTTTTCATTTTGATAACTTCATTAACTAAGAGATCCCTCTATATTAATACACTTTTTATTACATTTTTTTTCTCACTCTTCTATAACTACTTTTTTCTCTTCCATAAATAACACTTACCCAAATATAACAAAGATTCTGAAAGAAGAATACTTCAAAAATAATTCTCTCTACACAATGAGAATTTTAGTATTTATTTCTTTTTTGTGATTTAAACTTTTTCCTGTACAATTTTATTTTAATTAAAAATATACATTTAACATATTTCAAATATATTATATTGTGATAATTTACAATGTAAATATTTCATCAATATGTCACACACACACACACCTCACATATATAACTTATATATACTTCATACTACATTATTATATTGGTATTATCTAATATTTAAAATATTAATATGCCACTAATATATATATATATATATATATATATATATATATATATATATATATATATATATATATATATATATATATATATATATAAGAAACAATATGTCACATATACTATTTTATATACGGATAATTTGAACAAACATGCGTGTTATATTAGTGCAAAATATAAATGGGATATTTATAATATCTCTTTAAATATAAATAACTGTATAAATAATATATGCATATATACATAATTTTTCCTAAAAAGACACATGATTTATAATATACCATAAACATACATTATAATTTTTTTCACAAAATATATGTATTTTGTTCCATTGGAATATACAAATGTATAATTTTACTAGGATTAAGTCGAATAAAAAGGTTCCATGTGTAAAAAGAAAAAAAATTATTATGTAATAGATCGATGATATCTAATTGAATATAAAGACATATATAATTAACATATGCATATATATATATATATATATATATATATATATATATATATATATATATATATATATATATATATATATATATATATATATGAATTTTCCTAAAAAATATATGATTTATAATGTATATACACCACAAACATACATTATAAATTTTTTCGTAAATATATGTATTTTATTTATTAGAATATAAAGATATATAATTTGCTACATTATATATAAAAAAAGTCCATGTATGAAAAAGAAAAATCTATTATAAAATGAATTGGTTTCTAAAAAAATATAAAATATGGTATAGAATGGAGAGAAAAAATAGGGAAATATATTAAATACTAAAACTGTTTTTTTAATTGAATTACATATGCTATATATATAAATATTTTACTGCTATATTTGTTAATCATTAATTGATGCTAATTTGTTATATTGTATTTTTAATAATGTGTTATTAATGAAAGTAGCTCATTATTTCTTAATTTCTTTTATTGATGAGCTTCTGCATTACATGTTGACTGTGGGTTGTTAAGGATGAAGGTGATAAGGAATTTAATATCTTTTTTTTTCTTCTCTTTTGTTTGTCTTTTCACTTTTTTGATTTTTAACTAGTTTTAGGGTATGCGTATTGCGCGTGTATCCTATTTTAATAATTACAAGTTTTTTGAAAAGTTATAATGTGTTTGAGTTTATAAACTAATATTTTAAAAAATGATGATTTATCTTATTTAGATATATCAACAATTGTATTTAAAAAAATCAATTAAATAAATATTTTTTTGATACTGTGATGAAGTCATATCACTCCTTTGATGAACTCAATCGTTATAAAATAAGTGTTAAAAAACTTATTTAAATTATATATTGAGTCTCAATTTATATCAAGCTTAGTGACCTATGACATTTTTTTTTGTTGCGTCCTTTTAAATTATTGGAAGAAAATATAAAAAGGATATCTTACTTCAACTCTATTCACTTATATGTTCATTAAAATGTAAAATATCTTGAATCTAAAAAGGTTATTAGACGATGTCATCCCAAAAGTACAACATTATATTTCTTAATAATATAAGCTACTAAATGTTGCAAAAGGCGTTTTAATTTGTACAAACCCTATACAGGCATATATAACCAAATATAATAAAATTATAATAAAATTAAAATAAGACCAAATACCATAATGTAAAATAAGCCAGTGGAGTCTCGTCTTACATAAGAGTGGACAATAAAAGTATATTATATTCAGAAAAAATTATATAAAGAAGTAACATACTTGAAAAGGTAAAAATATATTTAATTTTTTAAAAAGAAAAATATCACATATACAAGAAAAATCCACGTGGCACACAAGTGCATCCACAATCTTTGTCACATCAATGTCCAGGGGTAATGGCTCACAAAATATCATATTCAGTGGGTTAATTAAGACTAAAAATAGTTTAAGACTGTAATTAAGAATCTGTATCAAATTTAGGGGGGGGGGGGGGGATTATACAACATATCTTCTGTATGTATCTCATATATAGTGTATTGTTCTTCCTCTCTGAAATTTCAATCAAGATGATACATACCAACAACTTTATGTAAGAAATAGTATTTATAACTTAAATACAATTTCATACAACAATTCATACATAAACTATTTTTCAACTTTCATATAACATTCAAATAAGAAAAATAACTACAACAGAATACAACTTAAATACTATTTACATACACTTATAATACAATTTTAAAATTTCGTAAGTATATTGTATGTTATGTCTTCCTCTTAAGCCAAAGTCAAGTCTAGTCTTCACCAAACACCCTCAAAATTGAGATATAAACTCCAAACAGTACTCCCAATTATTTGCAACAGCACTCAATCCAAACAGGTTATGATTTTTGAAAACCCAAATTCAAATTCAAAGCTTCAAAGCTTTTAATGACTGTCAGTGATGGAGAGTCAAACCCCTTCAAAATTTATTAATTAATAATTTTAATTTGAACACCAATTGTGCAACATGAATTGAAATTGCTAAGTTAAAACTCTATAGTACAACGATTGAAATCCAGTGATGAATTTCGTTAAAAATATATACAACATGAAAGAATAAATAGTAACATCACAGGAAGAAAGATTGGGAAAACAACTGAGAAATATATATATATATATATATATATATATATATATATATATATATATATATATATATATAGAGAGAGAGAGAGAGAGAGAGAGAGAGAGCGTATGAGAGAGAGAACATGGATACTCATTTAAAACTAATTTGTATATAATTGGTAAATTGTATATGGTCATGTAATTAAGTTAAAACTTAATTAGCGAGGGTAATAAAGTTTCATATGTAGTATAGGAAAATAAAAATCCTTATAAAGAATAATTCAAATCGAAGAAAGGAGGAAAGACATATATTTTGATAATTTGTCAATGGAAAGATATTAGAAAAAAGGAAAACATAGAGCTCTTTCCTTACATGCATGTGAAATTCCCAATTGTCATGACCCCGAGTTCTCACCCTTGGGAGTTGTGATGACGCTTACTCATGAAAGCTAGGCAAGCCATAAACCTTGGAAGTCATTACCCTTTTCATTTTAGTTCTTTTAAACCAATTGTATTAGCAATGAATAACCATTTGAAGAACAACGAAAATTAAAATTAGCGGAAGTATTAGATGAGTATAAAAGCAAACGTCTAGAAAGCCAATACAAGTCTCTACCCAGCACCTGGTGTCACAAAATACACGGACTACTAAGAGTGTTATATACAACCGTTTGAAAGAAATAAAACAATGTTTGTCTTGAATACATGAGATAACCTAATGCAATATAAGATAGAGGAGACGTCGGGCCTGTGGACGCCTGCAAGGCTACCTCGGAGTGTCGGTGGACTGAAGGCTAGCTCCCAAACTAATGCTGCTACCGAAATGCTGCTCCGGTATCTGCACATAGGTGCAAGGTATAGCATCAGTACAACTGACCCCGTATGCTGGTAAATGTCTAGTCTAACCCGGCGAGGTAATGACGAGGCTAGGACAAGACTCCAGATAAACCTGTGTAGTTATATAGTATATGACGAAAAAATAAATAGGTAATAAGTAATTAAAGCTGGGGAAGGGGAGCATGCTGTGGGGGTGGCAAATAAACAAAATATCAAAGAGCAATAAGGAAACTGTAATTTAACTTCTAGCACGAATAAAGAGAAATACACTTTAATTCTCAATCTTGTTACATGCGTGCAACCCGATCCTATATCTTATATCTTGTGGTAGGCGTACCACCGGCTCTCATTTCATCATATCTCGTGATAGGCTTACCACCCGACCCCATTTCATCATATCTCGTGGTAGGCGTACCACCTGCTCCCTTTATATTATATCTCGTGGTAGGCGTACCACCCGCTCCCATTTCATTATATCTCGTGGTAGGTGTACCATCCGATCCCATTTCACCATATCTCGTAGTAGGCGTACCACCCGTTCCCATTTCATCATCTTGTACCCCCTCCCATTTCATCATATCTCGTGGTAGATGTACCACACGCTCTCATTTCATGTTATCACATAATCACAAAAATTCTCGGCCAAGGAATAAAGCAATATAATAACTTTCCGGCAAGAGAAAAATATAGAAACAATCATCCCGGCAAGGGAGAATCAGCTATAACTAACCTTAACTCAGTTTGATGGATGAAGATGCTAAATCATAAATAGGATCTACAAGAATAAAAGAATCTTTGCTCGGTATGGTAGATCCTTAGTTAAGGCATATGTAATGTCATTTAAGAATACAACAACTTTCAATTTAAGACTCATGGTCATGCTTGACACCAATGTATAGATACTCGTCACCATGCCTATACGTCGTACTCAACAAGGAGCAAGTAGCAAATATGACTCAACTCCTAATCCCTCAAGCTAATGTAAGACCGAACACTTACCTCAATGGCTTCAACACCACTCAAGCCTCAATTATAGATTTACCCCTTAATTCCACTGTCAATTCGCTCGTATCTATCCATAAGTACTTGATTACATCAGTTAACGCTAAATGAACCAACCCCAATGCATGAAAATGAAGTTTTCAAAGTTTTACCCAAAACTCAAAAATCGCCCCCGGGCCTACGTGGTCAAAATTCGAGGTTCGAATCAAAAAGCACTTATACATTTCCATATGAACATAAATATGCAATTTGTTTTGAAATCAGACCTCAAATTGAGGTCCAAATCCCCATTTTTTTGAAAAACCTAAGTTCTACTCGAAACACCCAATCTTCCCATGAAAATATTTGCTTTTAAGTTGAAATCATGTTAGAAGATGTTAATGAATAAAAAAACTAGTTAAAAATAACTTATAATTTATTTGAAGAAGAAAGGTTGCTTGAAAAATCGCCTCATTATGTTTCTAGGGTTTTGAAAAATTTAAAATAATTGAAATCCTCGTCTATTTATACCTCTAGCAGACTCCCTGTGCGAACCGCACTAAATAGACCGTGGCCGCACAAGCTTACCTGATGACCTGTAGTTCAACACCCTGTGCAGACCACACAAAAGTGACTGTGGCCGCACAGCCTCCACTGGACCGCACAAAGGCGACCGCGGCCGCACTGGCCCCTCCGCGATCGCACGTGATTTCTCAGGGACCGCACAAGTTGGTTCAGAGGCCTGCAACTTCCTGAACCTGAAACATCTAATTTTAGGCCTAAGACATCCTGGAACCTACCTGAAACTCACCCGAGCCTTCGAAACTCCAACCCCAATATACACAGAACTTCAAAAACATTCTACAAACATATTCGTGTGATCAAATCACCAAAATAAGATCACGAACATCAAATTAAACCTCAAGATCACCGAAATTTCTCAAACTCCTTTAATCATCAATTTTCCCGATTAAGGTCTGGATCACATCAAATGACGTCCGATTTTAACCAAATTTCACAAGAATGACTCAAGTCATATATAAGGCATGTACGGGCACTAGAACCAAAATACGGGCTCGATACTATCGTTTTTTAATTAGTTTTCATTTCAAATTTCCTTAAACATTTTTTTGAAAATAATTTCAATAAAAATTCATTTCTCGGGCTTGGGACCTCAAAATTCGATTCCGGACATATGCCCAAGTCCCATATTTTCCTACGGATCCTCTGGGACCGTTAAATCACGGGTCTGGGTCCTTTTACAAAATATTGACCAAAGTCAAATTTATTCATTTTAATATCAAAATTTAACATTTTTCATAGAATTTATTATTTAAACTTTTTGGCTACGCGCCCGGACTGCGCACGCAAATCAAGATAACTCTAACTGAGGTTTTCAAGGCCTCAGAAGCACAAAATATAATTAAGAACAGGTGATGATCCTTTCGTTCATCACATCCTCCACCTCTAAAATAATCGTTAGTCATAGAACGGATAGAAGAAGGAAGTACCCGAGTCGGTTAAAAGATGAGGATACCGGCTCCGTATATTGGACTCGGACTCCCAGGTCGATGCCTCAGGAAGCACCTCTCCACCGAACACGAACAGAAGGGTAACTTTTGGATCTCAACTGGCGAACCTGCTAGTCAAGAATAGCTACCGGCTCGTCCTCATAAGACAAGTCCTTGTCCAACCAGACAGTGCTGAAATCTAACACGTGGGATGGATCGTCGTTATATTTTCGGAGCATGGACACATGAAACACTGGATGGACGACAAGCTCGGCGGCAATACAAGTCCATAAGCCACCTCTCCCACTCGATCAAGAATCTCAAATGGACTAATGAACCTAGGGCTAAGCTTTCCCTTCTTTCCAAATCTCATTATGCCCTTCATAGGCAACACTCGGAGCAACACCCGCTCACTAACTATAAAGCCACATCTCGAACCTTGCAATTTTCATAGCTCTTTTGCATGGACTGAGCTGTATGAAGCCTATCCTGAATGCTCCTAACCCTATCCAAGGCCTCCTTAACCAGATCCGTACCCAACAACCGATGCCGGCTCAAACCATCCAACCGGAGATCGACACCGCCTACCATATAAAGCCTCATAAGGAGCCATCTGGATGTTTGACTGGTAGCTGTTGTTGTACGCAAACTCTGCTAAAGGCAAAAACTGATCCTACGAACTTCCAAAGTCGATGACACAAGCTCGAAGCATATCCTTTAAAATTTGAATGGTCCACTCAGACTGACCGTCAGTCTGGGGATGAAATGTTGTGCTCAACTCAACCCGTGTGCCCAACTCTCGCTGAACCGCTCACCAGAAGCGCGAGGTAAACTGTGTACCCGGTTCGAAATGATAGATACGAGCACACCATAAAGGCGAACAATCTCCTGAATATAGATCTCACCTAACCTCTCAGATGAATAGGAGACTGCCACAGGAATGAAATGTGCTAGCTTGACCAGCCTATCAATAATGACCTAAACTGCGTCGAACTTCTTCCGAGTATGCGAGAGTCCAGTAAAGAAGTCCATAGTAAGCCGCTCCCACTTCCACTCGGGAAACTCAATTCTTTGGAAAAATCCACCAGGCCTCTGATGCTCATACTTAAACTGCTAACAGTTCAAACACTAAGCCATATATGCAACAATGTCCTTCTTCATCCTACGCCACCAATAATGCTGTCGTAGATCTTAATACATCTTCGTGGTGCCCGGATGAATAGAGTACCGGAAACTATGGGCCTCCTCTGAAATCAACTCTCGAAGCCCATCCACATTAGAGACATAAAATCGACCCTGCCATCTCAAAACTCCATCAGCATATAAGGTAACCTGCTTGGCACCTCCAGTTGCACCGTGTCTCTAAGGACATACAAATGGGCATCATCATACTGTCGATCATGGATACGCTCCAATAATGAAGAACGAGGAACCGTGCAAGCTAACACACGACTGGACTCAGAAACATCTAGTCTGACAAATCCATTGGGTAAAGTTTGAACATCCAAACTCACCGACCGGAATGTAAGCAAGACTACCCATACTAGCTGAATTCCTACTCAAGGCATCGACCACCATATTGGCCTTCCCCGGATGATACAAAATGGTGATATCACAATCCTTCAACAACTCCAACCACTTCCCCTACCTCAAATTTAACTTCTTTTGCTTGAGCAAGTACTGATGACTTTTATGATCCGTGAACACCTCACACGCCACGCCATATAGATAGAGCCTCCAAATCTTCAGTGCGTGAACGATGGCTGTCAACTCTAAATCATGAACCGGATAATTCTTCTCATGAATCTTTAACTACCGCGAAGCATAGACAATGACGTTGCTATCCTACATCAACACCACACCAAGCCCAATATGAAAGCATCACAATAAACTGTATACGACCCTAAACCTGTGGGAAAAATCAATACTGGTGCCGTAGTTAGAGCTGTCTTGAGCCTTTGAAAGCTTTCCTCGCACTCGTCCTACCATCTGAACTGGGAACATTTCTAGGTCAATGTGGTTATCGGGGTTGCGATGGATGAGAACCCCTCCACGAATCGACGATAGTAGCCTGCCAACCCCAATAAATTTCAAATTTCTATAGCTGATGCTGGTTTAGGCCAGCTCTTGACTACCTCAATCTATTTTCGGTCCACCTGAATACCCTCTGCAGATACAACATGACCCAGAAATGCAACTGAACTCAACTAGAACTGATACTTCAAAAATTTAGCATATTGCTGAATATCCCGCAAAGTCTGAAGAACCACCCTGAGATGCTGCTCGTGCTCCTCCCCGCTGTAAGAATGTATCAAAATATCATCAATAAATACAATCACGAACGAATCCAAATAAGTCTTGAACACTCGGTTTATCAAAGTCCATAAAAGTTGCTGGGACATTTGTCAACCCGATTGACATAACCAAGAACTCATAATGACCGTACCGAGTGCAAAATGTTGTCTTAGAGACATCGGATGTCCTGATCCTCAAGTGATGGTAGCCAGATCTCAAGTCAATCTTTGAAAATACCTTGGCACCCTGAAGCTGATCGAACAAATCATCAATCCTTGGCAGTGGATACTTATTTTTGATTGTTACCTTGTTCAGCTGCAGATAATCAATGTACTCTCATTGAACCATCCTTTTCTTAAGGAACAACACCGGTGCACCCCAAGGTGATACACTCGATCTAATGAAACCCTTCTCAAGCAAGTCTTAAAATTGTTCCTTTAATTCTTTCAACTCAGGCATGGCCATACGATATACCGGGATAGAAATGGGTTGAGTGCCCGGAGCCACATAAATGCAAAAGTTAATGTCCCTGTTGGGTGACATATCGGGCAGGTCTAAAGGAAAAACATTGTGGAACTCACGAACAACGGGCACAAAATCAATAGAAGGGACCTCAGCACTAGAATCACAAACATATGCCAAATAGGCCAAACACCCCTTCTCAATCATACGTCGAGCCTTATATAAGAGATAACGTTATGGGTAGAATGACCAGGAGTCCCTCTCCACTCTAAACGAGGCATACCCGGTAAATCTAAGGTCACAGTCTTGACATGACAGTCCAAGATAACGTGGTAAGGTGATAACCAGTCCATCCCCAATATGATATCGAAGACAACCCATGTCTAAAAGTGAAAAATCTACACGAGTCTCAAGACTCCCAATCACCACAATACAAGAACGATGGACTCGATCGACCATAATAGAATCATCCACCAGTGTAGACACATATACAGGAACACCCAATGTATCACTAGGCAAGACCAAGTACGGGGCAAAATAAGATAGACAGATACGAATATTTAGACCCCGAATCAAGCAACACTGAAGAACCTCAATCACAAACCAGAACTGTACCTGTAATATCTGCGTTGAAGCCTCAGCCAAGGGCCTGGCCTAAAGAGCATAACATTGTGGCTAGGCCCCACCACTCTGATTTGCCTCTCTATGATGGCATGCTGCTGGCTGGCTTCCATCTCTGGTGGCCTGGGATCCACCTTTAAGACCTCTACCTCCACCTCTAGCTGGCTGGGCGGGCTGCAAAACATCTGGTGCATGTACCATTGCACGAGAACCCTGGTGCAGAAAATTGCTCAAAGCTCGAGGGCAATACCTAGTAATGTGCCCCGTGTCACCATAAGTAAAACAAGACCAAGGTTGTCAGCCCAGGAAATCTAAAGCGGTGGTGCACTGATAGGTGTTGGTGGTGCACTGAAGGGCTTCTGATTGGGATAGTGCATATGAGAAACACGGCTACCTGAAGAACCGTGAGAAACCTGAAAAGCTAACTGAAAGGGCCTAGAAGAATGGCCTCTACCACGCGAATCTCTACCTCCATACGAGGTACCACTAAATATGCCTGAATGATGGGTCCTCTTGTCCGACTCATGACCACCTCCCTGTGACAGAACCATCTCAACTTTGTGGGCCACATTATTAGCCGCTTCCTGAATAGTGATCTCACTCCCGACCTCTCTAGCCATCTGGAGACAAATCGGCTGGATGAGTCCATCAATCAACAACCTTACTCTCTCCCTCTCAGTGGGAAGTCTAGCAAGAGCATGACATGCTAAGTCAATAAACCTGGTCTCATACTGGGTGATCGTCATGAAACCCTACTAGAGGCGCTCAAGCTGCCTCCGATAGGACTCTCTATGAGTCACGGGGAGAAACTTTTCCAGAAATAACACTGTAAAGTGCTCCCAAGTCAAAGATGGCAATCTGGCTAAGTCTAGCTAAGCAATAATCCCGCCACCAAGTCTTGGTGGATCCAGACAAGCAGAATGAAGCAAAATCAACCATATTGGTCTCAACAATGCCCATGTTCCTGAGAATCTCATGGAAGCTATATGGGAAATCCTGGGGATCCTCTGAAGAAGCACCACTGAAGGTAGTAATGAAGAGATTGGTGAACCTATCCAGCCTCCACAAAGCATCGGCAGGCATTGCCGCTCTATCGTCGGGCTGAGCCACTACACTCGGCTAAACCGCTCCAACTAGTTGAACCATTGGAGTCTGAATCTAGGGAGCTACCTGCTCCGGAGTGCGAGTAGCAGGAGTCTGAGTCCCTCCTCCAGCCTGAGAAGTAGCTGGTGCTACAGGAGGAAAACCTACTCGGGTGACACTCTCCTGAGGCCCACCAATCGGACCAGAGCATCCTGAAAAATTAGGGTAGCAATAAACCCATCTGGCACCTGAGCTGGCTCACCGGAATTGGTGGGGCCAGAACCATCTCCTAAAAATCAACCTGAGGCTCCGTCACTAGTGCTGCTGCTCGGGGCTGAGCTCTGCCCCTACCTCATCCTCTAGAATAGCCTTGGCCTCGCCCTCAACCCCTAGTGGAAGCTATTGCTGGGGGCTCGGGTTGCTGAGCGGTAGATGAGGAAGCATGTGTTCTCGCCATCTGCGAAAGAATAGAGTAGAAATCCAATTAGCATTGAGAAACATACCCACACGACAGAAAAGAACAGATGTGAAATTTTCTTAACTCTGTAGCCTCTAAGGATAAATACATATGTCTCCTTATCAATCCCTCAGACTCTATCAAGCTTGTCTATGAGTTGTGAGACCTATGCAACCTAGAGCTCTTATACCAACTTGTCACGATCCGGAGTTCTCACCCTCGGGAGTCGTAATAGCGCCTACTCGTGAAAGCTAGGCAAACCATAAACCTTGGAAGTCATTACCCCTTTTCATTTTAGTTCATTTTAAACCAATTATATTAGCAATGAATAAGCACTTGAAGAATAGCGAAAAATAAAATTAGCGGAAGTCTTAGATGAATATAAAAGCAAACGTCTAGAAAGCCAATATATGTCTCTACCCAAAACCTAGTGTCACAACATATACGGACTACTAAGAATGCTAAATACAACCATTTGAAAGAAATAAAACATTGTTTGTCTCGAATACATGAGATAACAGAATGAAACATAAGGTAGAAGAGACGCCAGGCCTACATACGCCTGCAAGACTATCTCGGAGTCTCGGTAGACTGAAGGCTAGCTCTCGAACTAATGTTGCTTCCCAAATGCTGCTCTGGTATCCGCACATAAGTGCAGAGTATAGCATCAGCGCAACCAACCTCATGTGCTGCTAAGTGTATGGCCTAACCCGGCGAGGTAGTGACGAGGCTAGGACCAGAGTCGAGATAAACTGTGGAGTTATATAGTATATGACAGAAAAGTAAACAGGTAATAAGAAATTAAAGCTAGGAAAGGGGAGCATGCTGTGAGGGTGGCAGATAAAGAGAATATTAAAAAGAAATAAGCAATTGTAATTTAACTTCTAGCAAGAATAAAGAGAAATAAAAATAACTTTCACTTTCAATTTCAATCTTGTTGCAGGCGTGCAACCCGATCCAATTTCATCATGTCTCGCGGTAGGCGTACCACCTGCTCCTATTTCATCATATCTCATGGTAGGCGTACCACCCGCTCCCATTTCATCATATCTCGTGGTAGGCGTACTACCTGATCCCATTCATCATATCTTGTGGTAGGCGTATCACCCGCTCCCATTTTATCATATCTCATAGGTGTACCACCTGCTCCCACTTCATGTTATCACATAATCACAAAAAATCCCAGCCAGGGAATAAAGCAATATAATAACTTCCCGATAAAGGAACAACAATATAGAAACAATTATCCCAGCAAGGAAGAATCAGCTATAACCAACCTTAACTCAGTTTGATTAATAAAAATGCTCAATCACAAATAGGATATACAAGAATAAATAAATCTTTGCTCAGTATAGATCATTAATTAAAGCATACGTAATATCATTTAAGAATACAACAACTTTTAATTTAAGACTCACGGTCATGCTTGACACCAACGTATAGATACTCATCACCATGCCTATACTTCGTATTGAACAAGGAGCAAGTAACAAATATGACTCAACTCCTAATCCCTCAAGCTAAGTTTAGAGCGAACACTTACCTCAATGCTTTCAACACTACTCAAGCCTCAATTATAGCGTTATCCCTTGATTACATTGCCAATTAGCTTGTATCTATCCGCAAATTAATTGATTACACAATAAACGCTAAATGAACCAATCCCAATGCATGAAAATGAGTTTTACAAAGTTTTACCTAAAAGTCAAAAATCGCCCCCGAACTCACGTGGTCAAAACCCGAGGTTCGAACCAAAATTCGATTATCCATTTCCCCATGAATTCAAATATGCAATTTGTTTTAAAATCGGACCTCAAATTGAGGTCCAAATCCCCAATTTTTTGAAAAGCCTAAGTCTACCCAAAACACCCAATTTCCTCTATGAAAAATCTTTGATTTTAAGTTGAGATCAAGTTAGAAGATGTTAATGATTAAAGAAAACTAGTTAAGAATAACTTACAATTAATTTGGAGAAGAAATGTTGCTTGAAAAATCGCCTTTTATGTTTTTAGGATTTTGAAAAATAAAAAATAACTCAAGTCCTCGTCTATTTATACCTTTGGCAAACTCCCTGTGCGGACCGCACTAAATGGACCATGGCCTCACAGGCTTACATGATGACCTGCAGTTCAACATCCTATACGGGCCGCACGAAAGCGACTACGGCCACACAACCTCTACCACAGAACGCACAAAGACGATTACGACCGCACAACCTCCACCACGGACCGCACAAAGGTGACTGCGGTCGCACGCGATTTCTCGCGAACCACACAAGTTGGTTCAGAGGCCTGCAACTTTCTGAACCTGCAACTTCTGATTTCTAAGCCTAAGGCATCCCGGAATCCACCCAAAACTCACCTGAGCCCTCGAAACTCCAATCCAAATATACGCACAACTTCAAAAAATATTGTACGAACATATTCGTTTGATCAAATCACCAAAATAAGATCACGAACATCGAACTAAACCTCAAGATCACTGAAATTTCTCAAAACTCCTTTAAACATCAATTTTCCCAATTAAGGTGCGGATCACGTCACACGACGTCTGTTTTTAACCAAATTTCACATGAATGACTCAAATCATATATAAAGGCTCGTATCGGGCACCGAAACCAAAATAAGAGCCCGATACTATCGCTTTCTAATCAGTTTTCATTTCAAATATCCTTAAACATTTTTCAGAAAACAATTTCACTCAAAAATTAGTTTCTCGGGCTTGGGACCTCGGAATTCGATTCCGGACATACGCCCAAGTCCCATATTTTTCTACGGAGACTCTGAGAATGTCGAATCACAGTCTGGGTCCGTTTACTCAAAATATTGACCAAAGTCAAATTTATTCATTTTAATATCAAAACTTAGTATTTTTCACAAAATTCATATTAAAAATTTTCTGCTACGCGCCCAGAAATCGAGACGACTTTAGATGAGATTTTCAAGGCCTCAAAAACATAAAATATAATTAAGAATGGGTGATGGCCCTTTGAATCGTCACACCAATTTTTTCCCCCTCTTCCCAAACATATGCACGTGCAAGGAAGAAACTCAATAAAGAAGGTATTACTAACTTATATTATATGCGGTGTTAAATTTCTTCACATATCAGAAAATTTTAATGAATTATAGTTGGTAACTTACTTTGTCTCTAAGTTAATCGTTTAATATTGCTGTAGAAAAGTTGCATTTCATGTAGAAATACAAAGACTCCTATACTCAAACAGAGAAAATATTTTGGAGAAAAGGGAGAAAGCAGAAGGAGATTGTATAAAAACAAAGGTAATCCCGTACACAAATCTATCACGTATTCATGCGTGACTCACGGAAGGGTCGCACCTTAATGAGCAGTGGCAGAGCCACATTCAACCAGGGTGTTAAATGACACCCCTTCGCAGTAAATTTACACTATATTGTTAGGTAAAATTTTTTATTTATGTACATTTCCCGTGATTCTACAGTGTATTTAATTTCTTAAATTTTGACATCCCTTAATAAGAATCCTAACTTTGCTGCTGCTAATAATTGTAATGTACGCAGCCCTACTATGACCCAAGTATTAATGGCTGATTCTACGCCTCAAAAACTTTTATATTACACGAAAATAATTTTACCCTTATTCCAAGCTCCCGGATTATATCATGTGTAAAAAGGGGAAGTAACATGTGAAAGACACTATAATTTGACTTCTGACATAAGTGACTAATGAGTATGACAACAACAACAACTACCCAGTATAGTCCCACAAAGTGGGGTCTATATTACTAGTATGTTATTTGTCTAGATTGTAATTTCGACAGAATACTTTATTTTGTTATGTTATGCGAGTTTTAGTATTGGGTTTCATAGTCAATAACCACTATTCCCTCCAAGTATATTGTCGCCCTTCTGGTATTTAAATATGTATGCGCGTTCCACAGATTTTAAGAGAAGTATTGATATATTTGTTCCGATTTAACTGTTCCAAATTTGATTTTAAAAGTCAAGTATCATATTCTTTGACTAACAAATTATTCTTAGCCTGTTTGTTTGTTCCTTCTCAACGCAAGCTCATACTATGTCCTTAATTGTTACTCCATCCGGTCCAAAAGTGATTTTTAAAATATTTTCACACAGGTTAAAAATTTACCTTTTAACATTAATTAGTAATAAAATTAACCATATTAACCTTTATTATCTCACATAAACAGTCCTAACACATATTCCAACACTATTTACTCTAAGGACAATATAGGAAAAAAATAATTAATTCATTCTTGAAATCTGAAAAAATCATTTATTTTGGACGACAAGAAAAATGCCAAAAAATCACTTATTTTGGACCGGAGGAAGTATTTTTTTTAGCTTTGACTTATTATGGGTCAATATGATCATCAAATCAAAATGGGAAACAGAAAATTAGAACAAAGGGAGTAAAAACAGGAATGTTACACCAGAATGCTGGTGATCTTGAGTAAACATTCCATCTTTATATTATACCAAAATATTGATGATTTGAGCACACAGTTCATCCTAAAGTAGTTTAATTCACAACTAAAAAATAATAATTGGTTGGTTGTCAGCATTACAAGAGTCCTCTACAGAAAATGAGAATTTCACATTAATTCCATCCGCTATGCCTTCTCTATGAATAGAAGGGAAAATGAATATATTTAATAGAAAATACTTAAGGCCAGTGTATAAATAAAGCAAATTTGCACCTTGAAAAATCTTTGAGCGAAAGAACTTCTCTGGACTTTGTAGATAAGCACATCATTTGGATGCCTCCTGGCGAAGGAACTGAACAAATTTTGATCTGAATTCTGCAGGAATCCGGACAGGACGGTAATTTTTATTAAGCCACACTGCTGTTCCTGTTGCCTCCAATATAGGCTGGGAAAATTAACAAGATACATTAAGAAATAAGAAGTGTACAATTGCTTTGCTATTTTGACCTTCAATTATTCATCAGTAGGTAGTTGTATGATAATAGAGCTAACTGACCTGTTGATCCGGAAGCTTGAAGATGAAGTGTTCGAAGAACAAACGAACAGCTGAAGAGTCGGATATTCTCACCTTCACGACAAATCTGTCTCCGCTCTGAACCAGCAATGAAACAAATGATAACAGACAGGATAACATAACACAAATTTTAAGCAGTTTAATTCACATTTGAAGTCAAACAGAGACTAAGCAGTTCTATTTTCCCAGTTGGAGTCACATTTGAAGTAGTACGGTAATATTCTTTATCTAAAGATTTATATTCAGTTTCAAACACTAACAAATACAGGAACCATTAACAGGACAACAAAAACAACATACCCAGTGTAATCAGGAGCTGGAGAAGGAGAAGGTAGTGTGTACACAAATCTTACATTACCTTTGTGGAGGCAGAGAAGCTGTTTCAATTAACAGGACAAAGTTCCTAATCATATAGCATGCCAGTCCATGACGAGGTAAATACTTAGATGCAGTACAACTATGTGCCTATCCAAATGTCAAAAGTACTCTGCTTCGGTTATATCTTCTTCCTCCCATTCTTCCGATAACTGGAGTACGAGTCAAAAACTTTTGAATTTGAAGAGGAGAATATCTTAGCAGGTCAAGGTAAGCAAGGGATGAATATATTGGCAATTCAAATAAATTACAGTAGCATCACCAAGTAAGCAGCTGCAAATGTTTGATGGTGTGCTTCAAACGAAATACTAGAGGCAGTTGTGGGCTGCAGAAGTCTTTTCAGCACACTCGTATTTTAACACAGCCCAGCGGTGCATTTAGATATATTGATAATCCAAGATCGCCCTGGCAAGCTTGAAGCCTAAGGCTCTTGGGAAATTAATGCAACATGACAAACTTAAAAGAAGTATTCAGATATTTGACCAATTTATGATGGTGAGGTTGGTACAGTGACAGTTCCTTAAGATAATGAATAATATTTTAGCAATAGATAGAGACGCAAATAGATCAGAAGTTCTCCTTCCGGCAACAAAAAAAGGTTTACGAAAAGAAGAAAAAAAAAGGCTCCTTCATCAACCACAGTTACCTCAATCAAACTTGTTATATGTTCAATTGTAACTGCTCCCATCCCTAAGTAAATGACTTAGTCTGAGTAGTATAGAACACAAGTGAAAATTATTTGAATAGATTGTTAACTTAGAGCCAGATGATAGTTATGTAAAACAATAGTTTAATGTAAAATTGTAGAATAATCAATTGAAAGCATGTCAAATAAAGATCAACAGAATCTAAAGTAATATTAGTTTATAATGGCTTCAGTTCAAGGTAAAGTAAAAGTTTTCTATCAAAGAGGAGTCGAGTAATTAGAGACAAACAAAGACATTGTCCCAAGGGATGAAGCCGGTATTACATTATAATCAGCTGCAAAAGCTTCATTTTAGCCGAAATCATCCATTTGACATTAACCTTACATAACTATGCTAATCAAACTTGTCACACTTGAATTTGAACCTTTCAAGCTTCCTTCATTTGCACATGTCTTCATAGTTCTACTTATCATATATATATATATATATATATATATATATATATATATATATATATATAAAGTGTTTATGCCTCAAAATTTAGATTTAGGGCATGCTACGCAAAGTCTAAAATTTCTGGGTGCAAATATTTTAGTTTTTAATGATGTGTAGATGAGGGTCATACCCTTAGAGGTGCTAGATACTTAAGTGACAGATCTGTTAGTGCTATTGCATCACCATTGCGTGCCACTGCATCAGCACTTACGCCAAGCCTTTCTAGAAGCTCATGCCGACCTGTTTCATTTATTGAAAATAAAGGAAAATTATTAAAAAGGAATGGTCATTGAGATGTCTTTGATACCCAGAATTATGTAATATCCGAGGTAGGATGGAAGGTCCATATACAGAATAACAAAAAATTTAAATGAGAAAGACTATTATTCCTAGAAAAAGGGAAAAATATATGGAGGAAAAGACTAATTTTGTAATTGATAATAACTGCTACTCCTTTTTCCTAGATCAGTTGTAATTAATGACTACTTTCCCTATTGTGGATGAGGAGTTGGAAAGAGTGACTAGTTATAAGAGTTGGGAGAGCTACAACAACTGTCAAATGAACCAGATTCTCTAAATGACCCAGCGTGACACAGGGAACTTCTCTGTAAAGTCCAGTTATGAGGTCCTAGCGGCTACAGGGACAGCACAATCCTTTCGGCCATGAGGGAAAGCAAGGAAAACCAATGACCAAGAAACTGTAGCATGGTTCAGCTGGATCTTGCACATGATGCAGTCCTAACTTAACACAAATTGAAGAATAGGGGAATGATGTTTCCTGGAAGACATTAACTCAGCAATAAGGAGGCAGAAGACGCAAATTATCTGCTTCTACACTGCTCAATGGTCTCACAGCTGTGGCACTCCTAAGCATCTTTAACATGCATTGGAGAATGCCAAGAATAGTGAAGAAGCTACTTTATTATAGGACAGCAAAAGAAGTGGCGACAGACAAGAATATGTGACATAGTACCAGATTGCATCTGGTAGGGGCTATGGATGCACAGGAATAGAGAGGTTTCCTGAGAAAATCAGAACTCACTTAAAAGCTTGAATTTGTATCTTTTCTCATTTTGTTTTGGTGTAGAAATGATGTAATAAAATGATAGAATTCCTCAGTTTTCTCGGTAGATAGTACTGAGGAAGCTGAGGGTTTGTACCTCACATTGTAGATATGCAGCACTAGCTTAGTGCAATGGTCTAAAATAGCTAGTCTAATGAAATACTTGAGAGGAACCATGAATTACAATATCGTATACAGTGGATTTCTTTCTACTTTAGAAGGGTAGAGTGATGCAAATTGGATCTCTGATTCAGATGAGACAAAATCCATTAGTGGTTATGTATTCACCCTTGATGGTAGAGCAATATCGTGGAAATCAGCTAAACGGACGATCATTGCTAGATAGACAATGGAATCAGAGTTTGTAGCTATGGAATTAGCTGGTTCAGAGGCTGAGCTAAGAAACATCTTAGCTAATATTCCTTTAATAAAGGACGTATTGCCTCCTGCGTCTATGCATTGTGATTGTCAAGCGGCGATAACTATTGTAAAGAATAAATATCATAATTGGAAAAATAAATACATGAAATTGAAACATGATGACATACAACAATTGTTCAAAGATGGAATAATTTCCATCAATTATGTGAAGTCAGAGATAAATTTGGCCGATCCTCTAACTAGGAAAATTAATTCTACAAACCTCACGGGAGATGGGGTTAAGGCCACTCATTAATATTTCAAATAATAACTAAAGTTACTTACTTCTAATTCTGACAAGAGGGGCTTGGTCTGATGGTAACCAAACCTCACTTACAACCGAGAGGTTGTGAGTTCGAGTCTCCCCAGGAGCAAATTCTGGGGATTTATGCCGGGGGTCTATTTAGAAACAGCCTCTCTACCCCAGGGTAGGGGTAAGGCTGCGTACACACTACCCTCCCCAGACACCACTGAGTGGTATTGTACTGGGTCGTACTTTTACTTTTTTTTACTTACTTCTAATTCTCAATTTGTAATATGTAATTGGTCCACTTGCCACTTATTTGATATACTATTTTATATATTATAATAAATTTTCTTCTACTAACTTAGTGTTTGACCCAATAGTTACAAATAAAATTAATTATCCAATCCCATAATTATTAAGTATATAAAAACATTTGGGTTGTTACATACAACAACAACAACCACCCAGTATAATCCCATCAGTGGGTCTGGAGAAGGTAGTGTGTACGAGGGGTAGAGAGGCAGTTTCCGATAGACCCTCATATCCCTCCCTTCAAGAACTCCCCACCTTGCTCTTGGGGCGACTCGAACTCAGAACCTCTTGTTTGAAAGTGCAGGGTGCTCACCACTAGCGCAACCCACTCTTGTCATGGGTTATTACGTACACTAGCCCCAATATTGGAATTTAACATAAGAAACTCTCTTCAGCAATTAGTTTAAATCAGTTTTCTTATGGAGCTAGTTTAAATCCTTTAAAGTGATGATTTTGACAAAGATAAAGAGTTACGATAAATCCTTAGAAGTAATGATCTTGACAAAATACTTTGATTAAAAAATTTGAATTTGCACTTCCCCTTTTCCCGCGTTATTTTTCCCACAGAAAAGGAAAGGGTTAGTGGAGCAAAGCAAAGAGTAACCAACAACAATGGAGGAACTAGCAACATGTGACATAAATTTATGGTAAAACCATAAAAATTTTATTGGTTAAGTGAGATTCTCAATCAGTAGAGACACAACACGCATAATAGTTCTTATTACATTGGAAAGACATGAATTTGTGATAAACCTTGGTTAAGCATCACAAGTAAAGATCCATGACAATTATGTCACAACATTTTGAACAGACATATCATTAGATTAATTAAACTGACCTCCTTTTGGAAATGAGATATAATTTACAACTGAGCAAAATTATGGCAAATAACAGTTGCGCCAATCAAGTGCTTAAATAGACAGTTTTTCTTAAGTTTACATGCAAAGTGCTTATAGGCTGTTATCCTTAAGTACAGTATGTGTAAAGCATAATATTCAAACAGTTATTAACCACAAAATTCCTTTCGATTTTGGGATTCAACAATATTTTTTACTAATAAGCGGAGCGAAGCAAATCATATTCATTATTCAAATTTTAGATAACATAATCTAAAGTTATTGAGAGAGAAAACAAATGCCATAATCAAGGCTAACAGATGAGCTAACTATACGGTCACAAAAAGTAACATATAACAGATATAAAAGATCCTTTTCCATAAATTTCAACTAATATCAGTTACCGATAGAGTTTTCTCCCCTGATCAGAATTTTCCTTTTTCATTAAAGAAAAAGCACAGGTATAATCTTTGTTTGATGAATGATAGCACGGGTTTAATATGCTCGGAGTAAATCACTTGAGTGCAGATTGAAACAGAAAACCTTACAATGTTGGCAATAGCTTGCATAAATAGCATTATTTACAACACCATACTGATCCAATTCATAGTCCCGGACTTTGAGTTCAATTTCATGGAACTCACTCATTCTGCAAAGCAAGAGCAAAATCTAAGCTTATATCAATGGGAAAAAAATTGACTATGTCAACGAGCAAACTGAAAACCTCAGTTCTGAAGCTACTGTAATTTACAAAACTAACATACCCTTGGCCACATTTGAGATCAAATGCACGAGCTTTAAAGCTCCTTAATTTACTGTCCGATGACTGTAAACGTTGAACCGGGAGTTTCCGGTGGGAGATGACCGGGAAAGTAGTCGCTGACTGATGATGATTCGGCCATGGTGGGTTCGCAATTGAGGTGTGTGTTGTCTGTACAACGCGCATCAAAGGGGAGACTAGGGTTTGCGACATTTTTCGTCGCAGAAACTCGGCGATAATTGCGATGATGGCGAAGAATTGCAGAGGTAGAAAAGAATAGACGGAGATTGGAAACTTTATTTTAGGTTGTTGGGCGTTAAGGTTTATGCAACGGCTAAAAGGACTTTTCCTGTCTCCCGCTGTTTAGAGCGCGTGTTAGGATCGTTACCTGGAGTGTAAAAACAAGTAGAGGTAAAAAATAAAATCATTTTTTTTGTAAGACTTCTTTTTCTTCTTCTGCGTTTGGTATGACATAAGCATTTAGCATCAAAAATATTTATGTTCTATTGAACATACTTCTTGGTTTGTGAATGAAAAATATTTTTCAAAAAAATATATATACTCCCTCCGGTTTATATTATTTAGCTGATTTGACTAGAAACGGAGTTTAAGAAAAAAGAATTTTTTTTCTAAAACTTGTGATCTTAAAAGTTTAAGGGATAAAAATTGTGTGAGACCATACTATATGTGTGACTAGAAAAGCTTCTCATCAAGGATAAAAATGATAAATGGAGAGTTTAAAGTTCAATTATTTCCAAATTTAAAAATGTATCATTTATGTTGGAACAGATTAAAAAGGAAAGTAGCTCATTTAATATGAAACGGATGAAGTATTAAATTAAATTAACTCCCTGCGTCTCAATTTATGTAGCTGTTTGTACAAAATTTAAGAAAAAATAAAAACTTTTAAAATTTGTGATCTTAAATAAATCAAAAGCGCCCCCAACTACAAATTTTCATTGAGGGTAAGAATTATAAATTTAAATTAAATTATTTTTAAATTTAAAAAAAAATTATTCTTTTTGAATGGAGAGAAAAGAAAATAGGTTCACCCGGAAAGAAATAATGTATCAAAACTTTTGAGTACTAAATGATCCTTGGCCAATGCTGAGCACAATATGAATAGCAGTAATACTTACTTTAATAGCTATGATATCACGAACACATCCATGATATAACTTGAAAACAATATATTATACAGACAAGAAATAATTTCAGAGTCTGTGATTTAAGCGTAGTGAACTCTGCTTCCTGCTTCAGATTACATCCATAAAAGTTAAAAAAATCAATTAAAGTCCTACAAAGGGTGCGCAAGGAGCGTAAAATAATCTTTAAACCAATCTTCTTATAGTCACCAATGTAATCTACAACTGCAAGAGCGTTCCTTTTACGAACACTGACTATGTAATCTCATTCTCGTAGATCAAACGAAATCTCGAGAGAGGGAAACAGGCTTGTGTTCTGCAACATAAATATGCTTCTGTTACCGATGGTGAAAATCTCAAAAATGATAAGCAACCCCCACTTCCAACCGAGAGCTTGTGAGTTCGAGTCTCCCCAAGAGAAAAGTGGGAAGTTCTAGGAGGGAAGAATGCCGGGGGTCTATTTGGAAACAGCCTCTCTACCTAAGGGTAGGGGTAAGGTCCGCGTACATACTACCCTTCCAGACCCCACTAAGTGGGATTATACTGGGTTGTTGTTGTTGTTGTTGGTGGTGGTATCAAATTTCACCATATTTCTGTCGTTATATAAGAGGTGTGTGAAACTCTAGTAGCATTATACTTAATTGTCATGACAAATCGTTCCAAATTTTTGTGCCTGATCAATACTGAATGAAATTTTCCAGAAGTGTTCAAACAAAGAGTACCAGCTAACACAAAATGTGCGGAAAAAAATTTGACCTGATATAAACTTAAATGAAAGAGAAGGGATATACCACGACTATGGAATCCCTCCAATATTATGAGTCGGGTAAATTTTCCACAAATTAAACCGGCACAACGGGTATAGAGTCCCACCACTCCTTTAATCTCCGATCTACTTTCTCATCTTGCATGTATTTCCCAATCCTTGATGTCGCCACAAAGAGGCACAATGTCAATGCCATAAGGATAAACTTGAAAGGAACCACCGCTAATATTACAGCCGCACCAACCATTGCCACCATTACCAAATCTGCATGCTGTAACCACCCATCTAAAATTAGTAAAGGATCTAGGTTATCTGTTATGACAAAGATTAGGAAAGAATTACAAAAGATGAGTCCATTAACATTTTCATTATATGTCGAGAACTTTCCTAAACGAATATCAGCTAGAACAGTTGGTACCTTTGGAGCCATTGAAACCAATATGGACCAGATTTTCAGTAGGATTATGTTCATGCTCTGAACCAAGTCATAGACATTTCTTAGTCCGTGTTGCGCTGACACTATACTTTCCATCGTCGTCTGATCAGATCCAGTATAGATATCTATTTTATTCGCCTTTTCTACTATCCTTCTTTGTCTTGCCCATAGCATTGTACCGACCGTCCCCAATAAGAGAGATGCTATTGCTTTGCCAACACACTCTCTATATTTGCAAACATCCGATCCATTAGTCTTCCAGATTTTTTCAGTCCAGTTTCTTCAACTAAGATAAATAATATAGCAGGAATTAAAATACTTACGTGTAAATAACTAGAAGCGCTGTCAGCATAGCAATGGAACTACATAATGGTCTTTCCCATGAAAATACCTCTTGAAGATAAGGAACTAACCTCCCAAACGGTTTGAGAAGACCCTAATTAGTAAGGATAAAAATAAAAATAAAAAAAAAAGACACCTCGTTAGGCTAGTTTGAAACAATGCATCAGCCTAGTGTAGATGCATATTCAGAAAATCTTCAATTAATATAAGGTGATACGAAGTTCTAACTATGGTTCTCAAGCTTCAGTACTGGTTATGAATACCCGTTTTTTCTCCTTTTTTGGCCTTTTCGGACTCTATAATTCTATAAGAGACATGATATGGATGCATTTTTCTTGAATCAACCAGCAGCGTACCATAAGAACCTGAACACTGTTCCCCATTCCTTCCCCTTTCAGCTCCTCAACAGTAGCTTTGGCCTTTTCAATTTCCCTTTGCTTCCTCTCTTGCTTGATCAATAGCACTCTCCAATGATGCGGCACTGTCATTTTGAACTGGGGGGCGGCTATTGTCGTCAATTTCTTTGGCTGCTTCACTCGGAACCATTAACAGGGATATTCAGGCTTCTCAAGATTGAGCTAGCACTACATGAGTGTCCCGTGTCAACTTTCTTCATACTCTCGGCAAGATCTTCAAGCACATAATCTCCCTTTGGCAACTCATCAAGTAAATCAAAGATCAAGAAATTCTTGGGAATTGGTGGCGAGATCCTAAGCATTTCTCTAGCTGCATGAAGTCTAATAATTCCTAGTATTGTCCTGGCATGAATCTCCTGTGACCCTGAAGGTGAATCAACCTTAAACTTCCGTAAAAACCGATGCAACAATATAATCTCCTTCATAAGAGCAAGCCAGTGGTCTCGCCTTGTTGAGCTTGTCATTTCGGGGAACTCCAGGACAACTGATTCTTCTCTAAATTTTGACAAACACAACACCGAAAGTAAATTCTCATACTGCTATTGACATCATTTTGCCATAAAAAACACGATCTTATAGAATACTGAGAAAAAACTTACAATTCAGAAGATTCATAAACTATGGCCTTGTCAAAGAGCGAAGCATCCCATGGACCTGTAGCAGCAGGTTTGATACTCTGCTCGAAGTCTTCGGAAAGACTAAGCTTAATAGCATCTTTATAAGAGATGACTCCATATTCCTCAAAGTAAAGGGCATAGTTTGTTATAGTCAGCCTACCTACAAATGATAGTACCTTAGGTTAAAATCCAAGATCTCATAACAATGTAAAACCAGAAGAAAGGCAAGAGTACCAGGCCAACTTGTCCCTTCAATGTGTCACACTATTCTTTGTGAACTTGCAGTTCCTTCCACGTGTAGTATAACCTCGTCATCTGCCATGTCCATACCGGTGTGAGTTGCTTGTTTTTGCAAATACTTTATGCACCTATTGCAAGTCCGCAGACACAAGAAATTACAACAAGAATGATGAGACCTAGAGTTAAGCTTGACTAAAAATGAGCGACAAGGAAACACTTTCAGAAACATGACATTATTCTGCTAGAAGAAATATTCTCCATTTTCGGGTTGCTTTTGTTATAAATTTGCATTTTAAGCAACAGCATCATCACACGACCTCCCCCCCCCCACCCCCATACACACACCCCCATAAATAAAAACTAAATTCTCTTGAAACTGACATAAATAACTCTTCTTGATCCTACTTCCTACCATGTAAGAACTTTTGGAGATTATCTTCTTCACTAGAAATGCCTTCATGACAGTAAAATTCTAAAGTACACTTCTTATCTCAAAATCCATCCTTGGATCCAGCGACATTGTACCTATTGCGTCCTTTTAATTTGTCATTGGTTGTGAGTCCATTTCGGAATGACAGCTTAATCAGAATAATCTACCAACTAATAGAGGGAGAGCAAGGATCTAGGACAATTACTTTATGATCTCCTTCAAGAATAAGTTATAAGCCGGAAAATGTAATCGATTTTCTGTAGGCGCTGTCAGTGTCTCGAACGTGAATCTTCCATTAACAACATCAGCTACTAAATGTACAATTGTCGACAGCCACAAGAAAGCATCCTCTCCAGTACTTGGTTTATGGCTAACCTGCGAACCTAATAACTTTCAGTTAGAATACTAAAATGCAGTGAAAGAAAACTAATAACGTCCAAGCTTCCATCTAAGTATGTTATCATCATAAGTTGAGTGGTACCATTGTACTATTATACACAAAAGCAACCAAAGAGAAATATGTAAAGCATCAATTACTTGTTCCAATTTTCTATTGTAACAAAGCACAGTTCTAGCTGAGATCCAGATTTCTTACAAGGAACGGCAAGATATCTGAGTAGAACAAAGGGATGTCATCTTGTTCCTGAGGCATCTCAGAGACCACTTTTTTGTCTTCTTTTTCTTTCGCCAACAACTGCTGTATTACTTAGAAAAGACATGTAAAAAAGGTGCAGATAATGTCAAGAAAATAAAGCATATGCAAACTTCTAACTAGAGTTCCAACTGTAACAATGAAAAAGCTTTTAACTAGCTTGATTTAATATTCTAGTTCATAATCAACAAAGCTTTTGATTGGTTGAAAGCATGGCAATCGTAACATTTGATGCTGAATAGCAATAGTAATGTTCCCGTAGGATGGACTTGAGATGCTTCCTTTTCAGACCAGTCCTGTCTGTCATAAAAAATTTGAAATTTACTCACTATTTTAAAAAATGGTGTGCAGTTGATGTTTTAGTTCACCTCGATTTTATCAAAAAGATTCATCACAATCCTAATCTACAGATAATCCAACCTGGAGGAATTATTGGATGCAAGCTTTTTAATTAAGACAACACAAAATGAAAACAAGAAGTTAGAACCATTTATTCATGTTCATTTTCAAATTCGACAAATAGTAGGACTTCCGCTATAGCTGACAAGGAATTATCAAAAGATAGAAAGCAAAAAGAACTCTCATTGATTCAAACTAACAAATGATGCGATTAAATTAGGGAGTATAGAACACACGAAGACTGTAAATAAGAGAAAGCTGATGGGTAAAAAAGCTAAGGACATTAACTCCATGTATCTCTTCTTCTGCTGAAGTAGGCATTTCCCATGCCAGCATCATATCAAAAGTGAAACGGATAAAAGAACCATCCTCGATCGTCTCTTCTAACTCAATACACATATTGGCGAGGGCCTTGGAACAGTAAAACTCCACTAACTTCCTCGAATATCCCTCCATTTCTGGCTCCCACCCAGCCTCAAAGTCATGTACTAGTTTATCCACAGAGGTGTCCAACTTCCTGTCAGGAAATATCTATTACCAATAACTTGCAGAATATGCATGCATGTGAAGTGAGTTTTCACAATTTTGTATGTAGCTGCCTAGGTTCAAATCAAAGTAGAGTTGAGTACATAACCAAAAGAATTTGGTGCGGCACACAATCAGGGCGGAGCTAGAAGCCCGACTACGGTTCCGGCTGCACCCAGTAGCTTTTGCTCAAACATTGTATTTGTATTAAAAATTATATTATATATATATAAATATTAAATTTAAAACCCAGTTCTTATTAGTTGAAGTCGTGGTCTTAAAATTCAGAACCCACAAAGAAAATCGTGGCTCCGTCTCTGGGAGCCGTGAAAGCCAAAAGTTAAGAAACAACAAGGACAACTCTCTTGCTTCAATCATAATCAAGCACCTGAATTGTATCAATCTAACCTTAACTATGGGTGTTCAGATTTTCCACAAGTAGACAATTGAGCTTAGCTTAGTCGTTCAATCTTAATACAAGTGAAACATCAAGGCCAGACAAAAATTACAAAGAAAAAGCAACCAAACAGGAGAACCTAAAAGGAAACAAACACAGTTTTAAACCAAGTTTAACAGAGGAAAAAAATCCCAAATATTCAGGGTCTGGCAGTTTTATAGATTGAAAAAGACGGCTAACAAGCAAAACAAGTGTTCATTTCTTTCAGCTGAACTTGTTGAATTTGCAAGAGGAAGGACATAACTAGCTAATTCTTCACAAAATTGAAGAAGAAATGAGTTGAGCTTGATATTTGGCAGTGCAATTCGCTCAATTGATGAATAGATTTTCATTTGTTTTCTTTCACACTATATTGGCAGTGAATAAGACTTGTGTAGCTCGAGATGGTTGTTAAACCTTGTCATCAATACACCGTTTCATAACTAAATTAGCTTATACTCTCAGCATAATTTTTAAGTTCTCTTGTCAAGCAATAGCAAATTAGACTTGCTTGCCACTTAATTTTTAAATAAGAGAAATATCAGGATTTGTTTATGACAAAAAACGGCAATTCTCTAAAAGCACTCGTAAAATTTTCACTCTATGAGTTAGAAGATAGCATACTATTTAGGACATTACATTTAATAAATCTAGAATTTCAGCATATCTACAAACTAACTTGCTGAATGACGCACCACCTAAAGTAAGGAAGACAATTGTATTTTTATTGCATTTCTCGATCAGGTGGAGGCTTAGATCAAAAAGAGCTCACAAATCTTCTAACTGATTTTCAGTCATGATAATCTACCATTTACTTCAAATTTTTATGGCTTCCGATAGCATATAAGTAAAACAAACTACTTTATTATTCCCCACAAACTTTTTTGGAATAGTATACTAAAGATGATAATTTTGGAATAAGATATGATATTACTTTTTTGTATTTGATTGAAAATTTTATTTCGGCATAAGTAATTTTGAACTAATTTATACTATAATTTTGGTACATATTATTTTTATATCATACAACAATTCAAAATTAGCTATTCCTAGATTAAAACAATCTAACAACAAAGATGCCATTTTTTAAACTTATTTTCCTAAAATCTTTTAAAAAGGTCAAGATTTGTTTTAATTAAATAACCACTTTAGTAATTTTTTTTTATCTCAACAACAATAACAACAACCACTTTGTGGAATTCCACAAGTGGAATCCAGGAGAATAATGTATGCAGACCTTATCCCTATCCTAGGGAGGTAGAGAGGTTATTTTCGAAAGGCCTTCAGCTCGAGAGAAGAATAGAAATAGATAAATATCAACAACAAGCTGGAAAATGAAACTAGCAATGTATGAACCGAAAAAGCGATGGAAGAAAGCAATAGCAATAGCCAAACAATAACAACGAATTTATTAGAAAACCAAAATGGAAGATAGTATTAAAAACCACCATACTAGCAAGCTAGCCCAACAAAAATCGAAATGGATCAGAAAAATACACTACGACCTATTACGCTTTCACCCTAATTTTTCATTTCCATAACTTCCTATCAAGGGTCATGTCCTCAGAAAACTGAAGTCGCGCCATAACCTGATCAGCTTTCCCAGTACTTCTTATGCCGCCAACTACCTCTTCTCCTGCATGCCAGCACCAACCATTCACAACTCCTCATTGGGGCATCTAAGTTTCTCTGTATCACATGCCTGAAGCATCTAAACCTCGATTCATGCATCTTATTCTCCATAGGGCCAATGCCTATCTTCTTCAAAATCTCTGCATTCCTAATCTTATCCAACCTAGTGTTTCTGCACATCCAGCATAACATTCTTATTTCTTGTACGTTCATTTTTTCGACATGAGAGTTTTTGAGTGGCCAGCATACTGTCCAATACGATATTGTCAGTCTAACCACCCTCTGACCTTTAAGTTTAGGTGACACATTCTTGTCACATAGGACATCAAATGCTAGCATCTATTTCATCCATCCCGCCCCTATGCGGTCTGTGACATCTTTGTCAATCTCTTCATTCCCTTGGATAACGAACCCAAGATACCTGAAACTTTCTCTTTTAGGGATGACTTGTGAATCAAGCATCACTTCTATATTTTCTCCCCTCGTGCCATCGTTGAACTTGCACTCTAAGTACTTTGTCGTGGTCATGTTCAACTTGAAACCTTTAGACTCCAAGGTCTGTCTCCAAACCTTCAATTTCTCACTGACACCGCCTCGTGTCTCATCCATCAGTATTATATCATCAGTAAATAACATACACTATGGAACTTCCCCTTGAATATATGACGTGTCCGTGTATTCATTACCAAAGCAAATAAGAACAGGTTAAGCGCATATCATTGATATAACCCCATCCAATTCGTAAAATATATATAATATATTATTGTTCATATTGATAAATTGTTAAAAAGATTATCTATATAGGATTATGCTATATAACTTAATTAAATATTGAGATCTCTTGCTTATCCAAATGATACTATTTGATTTCGGGTTGGCTATAGATCATTTAAGCGTTGTTTTTGCTAATATTTTGATGAGAAATGAGAATGGCCTGAATTATATCTTAGATCATAATTAGCAAGAATGTTGGAGGGTGGGGAGTGGAAAGAACTATGGTCTAGTCCTTTTCTGGATCCTCCCATAGTAGGAGATTAATTAGTGCAGTGGACCGTCCTTTATACTGATCATTTATGGCCATTATTACCCTACTTAAATTAAGTTAATTACAATGATGTTTCAAATACAAATTTTCTACAAGGGATGATTGGTGATAAAGAAGTTGGGATGGCAAGGAAAGGGATAAAGAGATTATGGAGTAGAGGGGCTTATTAGACGAATCGGGCAAATATTTATGTTTACCAGTTCGGCTTATCGATTTTGATTTTTAAATATAGTAATCCGCTATCAAACCAATAAAATATCGGACAAATTGGTAATCGAATAGCGTTTATCGGGCGATTTATAGGTTAAATCAAACAGAAAATATTAAAAAATAAATAGAGAACTAGAGATAAGAAAAAATTTAATCCAAGATTTATTTATATAATATTTCATCCGATCGATTTGATGTAATGCCAAATATAAAACACTTTTCAACTATTATGTTACTGTATGTTACTGATGACCATTGTAGAAGAAAATTTTAATGATCACACATGCTCCCTATAACGATCAACCAGTTATTTTGAGTATTTGCATTTCTATTCAGTGGTTTGAGATCGTGAGTAGCTTCATATGGTGTAGTATGACTTGCTTGTATAGTCGGCTTTATTTTTGAGTGATGTGGGATTGATTTGAAAAAATTATTTTCATTTTAGAATCTTTAAATTGAAAGAGAAGACCAAGTTTGACTTTTACGTATTTGATATCGGATCGGAGTTTTGATAGCTCAGATTTGAAGATGTATAAAGTTTGTAGGTTTGACCGGGAGTTGACTTCTAGGTTATTGGATTTAGATTGTTGTTCCAGAAGTTAGAATAGGTTCATTTTTTCATTTGAAATTTGTGTGCAAAGTTTGGTTCCATTCTGAGTTGATTTGGTAGGATTAGGGCGCGTTCGGAAAAGTTTAAAAGTTTTGAAAGTTAAGAGAATGATCTTGATCTTTGATTCTTAATTTGATGTTATTTGTGATGCTTTTAGATTTTGGATAATTTTGGATTTAGGTATATGGATTTGTTCGCATGATTGGAAGGGGTCTTGAGGGGTTCAGGTCAGTTTTGGGGTGGTTCCGGACCATTTTTAGCTACGGAGATGTTGCGATCGCAAAGAGTAAAATGCTATATTGAACATGTTATTCGCGTTCAATGAGGGAAGGCTCGTGTTCACAAAGAAGAAATTTCTAATGTCACTAAGCTGACTTCGGGAGCTTATATCTTGCAATCCGTAAGGAATTTTAAGGTGATTCGAAAATAACAGTTATAGCCCTTTGTGTCTAATCAAAAAGTTAAACTATTTATCATTTGGAATTTTGTACAAAAGAGTTATGACCGTTATACTACGGGCTATCTAGGAGGAGTTTAGAAAGGGTTAATGGAATTTGTCATCATGATCGCGAGGCTTCATGACCGCGATTGCGAAGGGTAAAGCTGTGTTGTTCATTTTTGGAATCGTGCTCTCAAGGTTGATGACCACGATCACGAAGAAGGATGATTGACACTGCATCAAAACATTTAATTTCGTATTTTGAGATATATTTTCTTTACTTTTTGAGTTATTAGAGTACAAGTAAGGTGATTTTGGAGGAAATAAACACTTAAGTCTTGAGTATAAGTAATTTTATCTTTATTTTGATTATATATTTTATCTTTACATGATTATATATTTTATCTTTGCGAAGGGTAAAGCTGTGTTGTTAATTTTTCGAATCGTGCTCTCAAGGTTTGTGACCACGATCACGAATAAGGATGATTGACACTGCATCAAAACATTTAATTTCAGTATTTTGAGATATATTTTCTTTACTTTTTGAGTTATTAGAGTACAAGTAAGGTGATTTTGGAGGAAATAAACACTTAACTCTTGAGTATAAGTAATTTTATCTTTGTTTTGATTATATATTTTATCTTTACATGGATTATTACACTTAAATTAAGGATTTAAAGAGAAGAAATGGGAATTTTTCTTTTACTGGAACTTAAGAGAAAGAATTTTGGGGTTTTGAACATGAAATTGAGGTCGGATTTGGATAAAATTATATGGTTATACTCGTATTCGAATGGGTTATTGGAATTTTAAGTTTTGTCAGGTTTTGAGGTGCGAGACCAGGTTGACTTTTTGGTTGACTTTGAGTATTTTATTATAGATTTGACTTTTATCATTTGAGTTTGTTTCATATTGTATTATTTGATAATTTGAGATGCTTTTGGCTAGTTTCGAGCTGTTCGGGGTCGATTTGTGCGGGATTGCATTTCTAAAGAATTATTTTAACTTTCTCGGTATGTATTTGGATTGTACGAGGTAAGTAATATATCTAAACTTAAATTTAAGGATAATTATCCTTAGGAACTATGTTACGTGAGATGAGTTAGGGTGACACACATGCTAGGTAAGAGGCGTGAGCACGTGCATTAAAGTATTCATGATCCAAGTTGACTTTAGACTATTGCCAGACTTCTTTTTCTATCATGCTTTTTTATGTTCATATTTTTCTCTCGTTTGATTATTTAGTTATGATTCAGGTTAGAAACCATGTTTAGACTATGTGTTAACTTAGTTGAGACATAATGGGCTATTCCGGTTGTTTTGAGTTATTTGCCTTAGCTATTATTTTATATCAGTCATGATTTCTCATTTACATATCATATCTCAGTCTATGTGTATACGTATTTAATTAATCATATGTTGTTGTTTTACATATGTGATACTGTTTGAGTTGAGTTCTATGAGGTTGTAAGCATGAGACTCGAGAGGTTGTTGACTGAAGTGGATCGCATGGTTGTGTTGTGAGTAATATTTTGATTGGGTTGCATGTCACAATAGGCCTTATTGGCTATTGATTGATATTTGGACTGGTTTGCATGTTGCAACAAGACATATCGGCTTTTTATTAGAGCTTAGGCAAGATCTTTCCATCCAAAGTATGACATATCAATAGTGAACGCATGCATAGTGATATATATACGTGCTTTGGTGAGGATCTTTTGAGCCAGGCACCCTTACAATGCTGAGTGATTGTATTTGTGATGAAGTGGGACATTTAAGCCAAGAAACTTAAGTGTGCTGAGGCCTGAGAGTGAGTGTACTTGATGATAGCACTGTGAAATTATTTACTTGATATGTAGGCGTATGGATGCATTTTCCTCATGCTAAACTGTAACGTGACATTTGATGACTTGACATGTATATTGATATGTATGCATATAGATATATTTCCTCATGTTAACTGGTAAACCAAAAGTCTTATTTGGTGTTGTGAATTGGAAAACACTATTCTTTTTTATAAGCTCATATTTAATTGATTTCAATGGTAAAATTTGTACTTTGACCGTTATACTTGAAAAACATGTCTACTTTCCCGTAGTTGTGAATGCGTTGAGTATAATACCTTTTAAGTTATTCACTTTTTCTGTTTTCATTATATTATTACGAGTTGTTACTGGCTATTGGCGTTAGACTCTAACATTCTTTCGAACTCGTCACTACTTTAAATCTGAAGTCAGGTTTGTTACTTATTGAGTGCATGGAGTCAGTTCTACTCATACTAAACTTCTGCACCTTGCACGCAGATTTTAGAGTTGATGTTTCTATGTATGGCGGGAGATGTACCTTCCTTTCGGATTTAGTTACCACTTGTCCTTGGTAGTGTTAGATTTAAATTATGTTTATGTACATTCCAAATAAATATTATATTTATTTTTAAAATATCTTTGTAAATCTAATTCTTAATGGCTCATGATTTGTACCAATCCATGAGTTAATACATAGAAATTCGATTATCTCAGTTATTGATTTTTATTGCTCTAATTTGAGTTTTGTTGACGGTTAATGATTTACCTAGTGGGTTGAGTTAGATGCTATGACAACTAAGTAGATTTTGGGTCATGACACTCCCACTTGGAAGTCTATCTGATTTCAACCTTGGTACAAAATTGTCACGATTCAAATCTCAATATAGGTCGTGATGGATCTCAATGTCGCTATTACGCAAACCAACGGCGAACCACCAGCTTAATTATTCATTTTATTATTTCAAAAATCATGAATCTTATTAGATATAGAGATCAATGCAACTAAAAAATTGTAGATATGCACAATTTAATTACAATATAAAGTAATAGTGTGTCAATGTAAAGTAAACCATAAATAAATTCTAGAATACCCCAAAGCCCAGTGCCACAAGTGCATGGGCATCTACTAGGAAGTACGATAATAATAATACAACATCAGTTTGGAATACAAGATAGAAAAAATGAAGTAAATAATTATGATGAAAACTATGTGTGCTGCGAATTATAACATGGAATGCAACTCACCATAAAGTCCCCTCAGCAGTGCACCTACGCGCCCAAATGACAACCAAATGAACCTGTCAAATCATGCACATTTAGTGCAAAAGTGTAGCATGAATATATAAATCAACGCATACCCAGTAAGTATCTAACCCAATATTGAAGAGGTAGTGACGAGGAGTTGAGATGACACATACTAGTAGTCCACTAAATCAAATATAACAATATAGATAAGTATGAAATACGGTAAGTAAACAATGACTACAAATACATGAAAATCATAGGTCTACAGCTGACAATCAACACAAAAGTTCTCAATTATCGGATACCTCTTCAAATAGAATACGCAATACTCAATATATACCAAACCAACGGTCACAAGTCAAGTCAAGAAACTCATGAATATGCAATATCCTTATCAAGTATTTCGTACGATTCTACCGAGGTGAGTGGCCCAATCCCATAAGAGATTTTCATAGAACTATCTAGGCAGACGACTCGATCCCATAAGAATATTTCGTAGAATTGTTGCTTGGCGAACGAGCCGATTTCATAAGAGTGTGGTACATAATTCTGCCGAGACGAGTGGCCCTATCCCATAAGAATATGATACGTGATACTATCGAGGAAAATGGTATGATACCATAAGAGTGTGTTAAAAATCATGCTAAGGCGAACGACCCAATATCATAAGAGTGTATTGTAATATCCTACCGAGGGGAATGACCCGATCCCATAAGAGTGTGAAGCTTTTAGGGGTCTATGAACCCACTCAAAAATATTGTATGAGTTATGGAATTCAAGAGAAACTTTCTGATGATTATGCACAATGCAAGAGAAATCCGAAATAAGTACACTTATTACGGGTAATCAAGTAGCTCAATATCTAAAATACCGAGTCCAGTCTCAGGTCATAATTCGAATTAAAGTAATTAAACAGACATGAATAACTCAATTTGTATAATTAAAGCATGCGTAAATCTAAGTATACGTAGATAAAATCAGGAATTCTTGCACACGTATTGTCACAATCCAAAATCTAACTAGTCATGATGGAACCTAACATAACCCGCTAGGTAAGACAATTAACACTATTCAATTTAATGGGATTTATTCAGAAAAGAAATGATAATACAACTGCTTTTATACAGGAATTTTCCAAGAACTGGTAAAAGAGTTATGCCGACCGCAAGGTTCGCGATTTGCCTTTCATGGTCGGTTAGCGGGTATTACTTCGAGTGTCGCCTATGAAGGGCGTGATGAGATTTAGGAAGAAAGGCAAGCTTAGCCCTAGGTTTATTGGTTCGTTTTAGATTCTTGATAGTGGGAGAGGTGGCTTAGAGACTCGTATTGCCGCCGAGCTTATTAATCGTGCATCCAGTGTTTCATGTGTCTATGCTTCGGAAGGCACGGCGATCCATACCACGTGTTAGATTTCAGCACTATCTAGTTGGACAAGGACTTGTCTTATGAGGAGGAGTTGGTGGCTATTCTAGGTCAGCAAGTTCGTCAGTTGAGTTCGAAGAGTTTTCCTTCTATTCGTGTTCAGTGGAGAGGTCGGCCTTCTGAGGCATCAACCTGGGAGTTAGAATCCGACATGAGGAGCCATTATCCCCATCTTTTCCCTGACTCAGGTACTACCTTCTTCTGTTAGTTCAAGGATGAACGGTTTTTTTCAAGATGGAGGATGTGATGACGCAAATGGTCATCACTTGCTTTTAAATTTAATTTTGTGTTTTTGAGGTCTTGAAAACCTAATATAGAGCCACTTCGATTTACGTGCACCGTTGGGGCGCAAAGCTGGAAAGCTTAAATTGAAAATTTGTGAAAAATGATAAAATTTGGCTATAAAATGAATTAATTTGACTTCGGTCAATATTTTGGGTAAACGTACCCGGACCCGTGATTTGATGGTCTTAGAGGGTTCGTAGAAAAATATGGGACTTGGACGTCTGCCCAGAATCGAAAAGGTCCCAAGCTTGAGAAATGAATTTTTAAAGAAAATTATTTTCTGAAATTGTTTAAGGTAATTTGAAATGAAATTTGATTAGAACATGATGGTATCGAGCCCCTATTTTAGTTCCGGTGCCCAGTACAGGTCTTATATATGATTTAAGACGATGCTGTAAAATTTGGTAAAAACGGATGTCATTTGACGTGATTCGGACCTAAATTTCAAAAGTTGATGTTTTATGAAGTTTGAGAAAATTCTTTGATTTTGAGGTTTAATTTGTTGTTATTGAGATTATTTTGGCGATCTGATCGCACGAATAAGTTCATATGATGTTATTTAGTTAGTACGTATATTTGGTTAGGAGTCTCGAGGGCTGGGGTGTGTTTCAGAAACTTTGGACTTAAGAAAAGTTGTAGAAAATAGTTGTTCTGGTGTACTGACATTTTTTCTTCGCGTTCGTGGGATGGCCCTCGCGAATGCGATGTGTAAATTATGCTGAAGGAATTTCCTTCTACGAGAACGCGTAGCTCAGGTCACGAAAGCGAGGCATTGGGGGAATATCCTTTCTCGAACGCAATCCTTGTCATGCAAACGCAACGGCTAATTGAGCCTTGGGCGGGGGTGGGGCATTTGTCTTACGAGAACACAACCCATCGGACGCGAACGCGAGGGCTCGAGGAGATTCTTCTCTGTGAATGCGAGCCCGTATACACGAACGTGAAGGTCTACATGCCTGACTCATCGTGAACGCGATGAGTCTTTAGCGTAGGCGAAGAACATTTTGCCGAGTTATTTTAAAGTCTCAAAAACAGGGCACTTACGGGATTTTCATAAAATTTCATTAACCTCTTCTTCTCCAAAGCTCTTAGGCGATACTTGAAGCATTTTCTCACTATAATCTCTTGGATAAGTAATTTTTAACTTGTTATCTTCTATTTTATCAACACCCACGATATTTCTAGGTCTAAAACATGAGATTAAGGGTAGAAAATTAGGGATTTGGGTAGAGTTAGGGATTTTTTGATTAATTGTGATTTAGACCTCGTTTTGGGATCGAATTCCAGAAATAATTATATATTTGGGCTCGTGGGTGAATGGAGGATCGGATTTTGGTTCAAACCTCGTGTTCTGACCAAGTGGGCCTAGGGTTGATTTTTGAATTTTTAGAAAGAATGATTAGAAAGCTATAATTAGGAATTTAAATTGAATTGTGTAGCGTTTATTGATGTTATAATGTCAATTGTGCGTAGATACGATTGTTTGGAGCCGAATTCGAAAGGAAAGGCGGTGTTTGAGGCTTGAGTTGGCCGTGGAAATTTGAGGTATGTGTCCGGCCTAACCTTAGCTTGAGGGATTAGGAGTTGTGTCATATTTGCTAATTGTTTCTTGTTGAGTATGACGTATAGGCATGGTGATAGGTATCTATACGTTGGTGTCAAGCATGACCATGAGTGTTAAATTGACAGATATTGTGTACTCAAATGTTACTACGAATGCTTTAATTGAGGATTCTCAATATTGAGCAAAGATTTAGTTTATTCTCGTTGATTTAATTGAGCTGAGTCGGAGCCAAGATAGGATTGGTTGTAGCCGATTCTCCCTTGTCGGGATGTTTGTTTTGATATTGTTGCTCCTTTGCAGGGAAGTTATTATATTTATTTTGTTTTCTTGCCTGGATTCCTTGTGATTTTGTGTTGACTTGTAAATAGGAGCGGGTGGTACACCTACCACAAGATTTAATGAAATGGGAGCGGGTGGTACGCCTACCACAAGATTTAATTAAATGGTAGCGGGTGGTACGCCTACCATAAGATTCAATGAAAAGGGAGCGGGTGGTACGCATACCACAAAATTAAATAAAAAGGGAGCGGGTGGTACGCCTACCACAAGATTTAATGAAATGGGAGTGGGTGGTACACATATTACGAGATTTAATAAAATGGGAGCAAGTGGTACACCTACCACAAGATTTAATTAAATGGAAGATATAATGAAATGGGATCGGGTTGCACGTCCGCAACGAGATATGAACCGAAAGTGAAATCTGCCTTTGTTTTTCTTTATTCTTGTTAGAAGTTGAATTTTGGTTTCCTTATAATTCTTTTGAGATTCTGTTTTATATATTATTCTGCAAAGCATGTTCCCCTTTCCCGTTTTAATTGTTGTTCCAGTTTGTTTTTCCGCTGTGCATATATATATATATATATATATATATATATATATATATATATATATATATATATATATATATATATATATATATATATATAAAACTTCACAAGTTTATTTAGAATGTGATCCTAGCCTTGTCACTACCTCACCGGGGTCAGACCAGGCACTTACTAGCACATGGGGTCGGTCGTGCTGATACTAAGGCAGCACTGGGACAACTACAGTAGCTTGGGAGCTAGCCTTTAGCCCACAAAGATCCCGAGGAGTTCTGCAGGCGTCCGCAAGCCCGGGGTCTCTTCTGGCTATTATTATGTTCTATTATCACTTGTATCCGAGACAGAATATGTTTGTTTCTTTTATACTCTTGTATGTAGTAATCATAGATAGTCCGTGAAAGTTGTGACATCGATTTCTAGATAGAGACATATGTTGGCTTTTCGTATCGATTTTGGTGATATATATATATATATATATATTATTTTCAAGTCTTCCGCTTAATTTCCATCTTCTGCTATTATATTAATTTGAATCACCTGTTTAAAAATGAAAAGGTTAAAGATTTCTAAATTTCGTGGCTTGCAAAGCTTCTATGAGTAGCGCCATCATGACTCCCGAGGGTAAAAAATCCGGATCGTGATATGCATTCTCATAGCTTCTATTCTGGATAGTTTATTTTGTAATTTCTGTATATAAAAGTTTCGATATGTTCGATATTCTTATTTAAAAAAGCGCCTTTTATTTTGTCCTAGACCTCGTGGAAGTGGGTTGTCAAATAGATATTTCATTACTATTAAACAAGCTTGTGTTATTATATATGTACGTTTATAGGTAAATGTTGTATTCTCTTCAGATTGTTAACATTCAATTATAGGGGAACGACATAATGCTAAGTGGGATGAATATGCGCATATTAAATTGATTGAATTGCGTGAGCAAGAAGTCAGAAATGGAAATAAGCCAAACACTTACATGTCTAAAGATGGATGGAAAAAATATAGTAAATAAGTTCAATAATAAGACAGGACTAGAGTATACTAGAAAAAAAAATTGAAAAATCATTTGGATCACTTGAAAGCAGAATGGACTCTTTTTAAGCAGTTGATGAGAGATGAGACGTGTTTAGGATGTGATCCCATAAAAAAAATAATTATTACAGACGATCATTGGTCGGAGCAAAAAACTAAGGTACATTCCTTTTCTACTAATTATTTCTTAACTCTATTAATTATTAGTTTTATTTTTTTTCTTAGAGTAATTTTAAATTCTTTTTTTTCAAGAAAATTCTAAATACAAAATATTTAGGAACAAAGACCTTTCGCTGATATGGTTTTATTACGATACTTTATTAACTGATATCATTGCCAGCGAAGAGAGAGCACGTGCATCAAATAAAGGACAAAAATCGAAAGTTGGGTTAGATCAAGATGATGATGGAACAAATGATGTTTATAATAACGACATAGAGCAATGGAATAATGAAAAAGGCAACGAAAGTCATGACATGCAGAGTATAGATTCAATTACGTTTCCTGAGCCATCGCTTAGAAAGCGAAAGTCAATAGATAGCAGCGGCAGTAGCAGTCAAGTGAAAAAATACAGGAAAAAACATAATTCATTATATACACTCCCTAGTTGAGTTCAAATCTAAAAAAACACATCTAAATCTTCAGAGCCCACCATTGAGAAGTGCATAGACATTTTAAAAAATATTCCTGGTATTTTTGGAGGGAGTGATGTTTTTAATTGTGTTGTGAACTTGTTGACACAGAAAGAGATGCGACATGTATTTTTTAAGTTGTCTACTAATGAAGCTAGGAAATCTTGGTTGGATTACAACCACCGACGATCCTTCATGCCGAAAAATCCATCTAACCCATTCTAAGAAGTTGTTGTTGATGCCTTACCCACATTACATTAGCATTAGACATTTTAGTTTTTCTTAATGTTTTTTTTCCTGTTTTAACATAATGGTGTTTTAATTATTTCTTGTTTAGAGATTGCATACTTTATTTTAGTAAAAACTATACTATCAACTTTGAAGTTAGCATTTATCATTTTTAATTCGTAACAATTTGCATATTTGTTTCATTTCAGTTTAATGAAATGTTAGAACAATGACTTGTTAAATGATGAAAATGAGGAAGAAGAAACTCAAGAAAATAAGGTACGTATGGCACTAATCGAATAACATGTAAGAGTATTTTGATATATTATGATAAATACTTTTGCAAGGTACATCTAAACGCACTGGAAATATATTTATCCAAGAGACATTACAAGGAAATGAGACTAGGTGTTATGAAAAGTTTAGATTGAGAATCTCCGTGTTTCTTGATTTAAGAAAAGATTTAACTGATAAATATGGTCTTAAACTCACACGTGGAATGTTTTTCTATGAGGAGTTAGGGATGTTCTTGATGATTTGTGCACATGGTGTCGGAAATCGATTGGTACAAGAGATTTTTCAATATTCAGGAGAAACAGTTCATAGGCATTTTCATAGTGTTCTAAAGGCCACTGGTAAGCTTGCAAGAGACATAATTCGACCACATCCAAGTTATAATGATGGTACAGGAGATCACACGTTATGTAATCAACGATATCTCCCTTTCTTTAAAGTAATTGGCATACTTAATAATTAGATTATTATATTTTTACATTTTAACTCAAAAATTATCTAGTATAAATTTATACTTAGTCTATTCGTGTATATATTTTTAGGATTGTATTGGAGCACTTGATGGCACACATGTGAAAGAAAGATTGCCTCAAGGTCAAGAGATACCATATATTGGGCGTAAAGATTATCCTACTCAAAATATTTTTGTTGTTGACGACTTTAATATGTGTTTTACATTTGCATGGGTTGGGTGGGAAGGAGCAGCTCATGATAACGATATATTTAGTGAGGCACTTCGTAGACCCGAATTGAATTTTTCACATTCTTCAGGGGATAAATATTATTTTGTTGATGCAGGATATTCACACATAAAAGGATATATGGCTCCATATAAAGGAGATAATGTGAGATACCACCATGCAGAATTTCGCCGAAGTGCAATACGACAACTGCGAGCACCAAATGGACATAAAGAAATGTTTAATTATTTGCATTCTTCTTGCAGAAATATCATAGAGCGAACATTTGGGGTATGGAAAGTAAGGTGATCTGTTTTGCGAGATATGACTTTTTATCATATTCACACTCAAAGAGATATTGTATTGGCTATAATGGTGATTCACAATTACATTAGAAAGAAATATAAGTTGGACAATGCATTCCAAGAAGTTGAGAATGAGAGATATGTGCCACGTGTTGATCCTGATGTTGGAAGATCCACAAGAGTCAATGTTACGAATGAAGAAAATATAAAAAATTAAAGAGATAATAATATTTGAATGACATTTCGTGATCTGATTGCTCAAGATATTTATGATAGTAGAATGTTTTAATCTTATTTATTACAAACAATATATATTAAGTGCTTGATTCTTCTCTACAAACTGTGTGCATTATTTAAGGTTTTCTTCTTAACTTTTGTTAATTATACTCCATCCTTTCTAATTTATGGCTGTATACTTATCATAACATAAATTATATTTATTAAAAATATATTATCTAATCATTTTTATAATTAAAATAACAAAATAAATAGGTAGAATTTATGTAGAATCTAAAATTTCGAAAAGAATAACGTTTTTAGTAGTGTAAACTGTTATAAGGCCATTTAGGTCCTTTTATCATAAAAGAGCTTATCAACGCTTTTAATCAATTAGTTTTAACACTTTTATTCAAACACGTAACTGTTTATTGGTTAAATCAACTTCAATACTTGAAAATATTTTTCAGCACCTAATACTTATCAGGTACTCTAAATTAGCTAAGTCACCAAAGCTCTTATTTGCTTCCTTGGTGGAGGTTTTAATCACACACACAAAAAAAAGAACAAATTGTTGTAACATATGTCTAAAATTTCACATTTAAGTAGGGGGCAAGGAAGAGCACGTAAGAATGCCGACCACTACATAAGCCTTATTGTCTCTATTTATTCTTTTCTTTTTTATGGTAAACATTTTTAACAGTTATATATCATTGCATAAATAATGCAAAGGTAATAATTTTTCCACTAACAATACAGAATGGAATCCATGAATTCACCATTTAACATAGAACAAATATGAAGTTGAAACGTATTAATTTATCAGCAGACATAATGAGTGTTTCCGCATTTTTTGGGAAAATACTTTAATAATATTTTTGGAGATAATGAATTCTTATTAAAGTTCTAGAGTATATTTCCTAAGATAATGGTAATATGAACCTTATTAACCATGATTAAATTAAGAGTGTTGGTTAGTTAAATAAATCTGGATCGTCAATATGTTATTTGGACAAGCATCACAAATCTAAAAAGATATTTGGAAAAATCGAGAGAATGAGAAATGAAGAGAGGTGAAATCCTTTTCAGTATATCCCATTTGCCTTGTTAATTAGCTCAATCTTCTTCTATATTTAATTAAACTAATCAAATATTTTTCATTAATTTTTTCTCTCACTTACTTCCGCCATGTTTCGATCTCATTGCCCCCACTGCAACCGTGTGAAGTGTCACCATAGTCTTCGACCCAAGTTTTTTTAAGGTCCATTACATTCTGACAAATAAGGTCTACCAAATAATTTTTTGTTTCTTAATGCTTTAGGTTTCTCAAGGGATTACAATTCCTTCAAACACTTGTGCTCAGTGTTCACCTCTCCTTTTCCTTTTCTTCTTTTTTTTTTGCTTTTGCATATCTTTTATTCTTTTTCTTTTTAATTTTTTTTTGTGATCCAAAATGAGATGGGGCTTACTGCATGATGTGAATCTCGTACCCAGCTAGAGTTTTGTTTAAGTAACTACAAAAGAATATGACATAATCAACAGTCATAATACTTCACTATTTGAAGCATTATTGAATGGAATTTTGCTAAATGAATCAATCAGTTAAGCTGTTACTTCCAATTATTTCATCTTTCACCCCAATCAAGAATGATTGAATTTTCTTGAATAACATCCCATAATTAGACAAAAGGGCCACTAGTTTTTTCTTTTTGTGGTTTTCCATTGTATATTCGATATTTATTTTTGGAACTGACTAGTCTAGTTTCGTGATGAAAAATTCTACTTTAGGATAAAGTGCTCCAAATTGAAACGAATGCACACCTATGATTCAAATCTAAAACTTCTAATTAAAGATAGAGGGGTACTTACTAATCCACCGTAACCTTTGATAGTTACCGAAATATGTTAATCTTCAAAAATATACGATGTGAATGACCTCTCACCCCTAGATATACATGATTAAGTTTGTTTTGGTTCATATGTATAACTTTCTTTCATTCTCATATTTCATGATTTCTGATGAGATCAGGACTTGTGATGGTGATGGGGTCTGACATTCCTCAATCTTGCTTTACACATAGTACTCAAGCCGTTGAAGGATCCTAGTCTTTGGACATTCATATACCCCAATTTTATTTGTAGAGTACACATTTTATTGACACTATTTATTGGTACGCTGTATTTAGCTAATACATCCTCCACTTTCAAATATTAGTCCTCCTGGCAATATGAATTTGTTTCAAAATATTAGATGCTTCAAAAAATCTGGAAGTATGTAGTTGGTTCATTAGAACTAGTACAAAGGAAACCGATAAATTGCACAAACTCATAATTCAAGTTAAATGGAGGAAAAAATTTGATTATGATTTGGTTTAATTTGATTTGGTATTGGAAAAAAATCCGGCCATAATTGGTTTGATTTTGTTTTGTTTTAACTAAAGAAAGTCAAATCGAAACCAAACTAACCCGACATTACATGTATAGGAATTTTAGATGTATTTAATATATAAATATACTTATTGTGATGTAATTTATAAATATTTCTTTAAAAATTTCATAATTTTATCTTTTAACGTATTATTTCAAGGTTGAACTTAGAACTTTTGAACGTTCCAATAAATTTTACAGCCATTAATATTGGTAAATTAATAATGGTAACAAAAACTCAAACCAAAATCAAATCAATACTAATGCTAACAAAAGACGTTAAATTCAATACTATGAACGGGAATGTATTGAATATCTATTTTTTACTTTGCAATAATTTAGATTAAAATGCATAATCTAGTTTTATTTTTCTTTGTCGTTTAGTTATGTAATTAACTCCCTTATTAGTCTACTTATTTTAATATGACCTTGTACTTTTAGATTATGTTTATTTTTATTAAGGCTTTTTAGTTAGCAATATTTATATTACATAATTTTATTATCTTTATTGTGAAATACTTTAGGATACTGGCATGACACATCTCATATGTTGTATTATTTTCTTGAAAAAATATTTTATGTAGTCTACCTTAATAGGATTAAAGAAATATTTTGAGCACAAGTTATATATTTTGTTCTTTCTATGAATATTTTAGCGGAAAAAGATCTGAAAAAACTCGAAAATTCTGAAAATTCCGAAAACCCGAGTAAAACGAGAAAATTCGAAATTGAAAACTCCGAGTTTTATTGGTCTGGTTTGATCATTAGATTTAATAATCCCGATACAATTAGTATAGTTTGATAACTGTAAAATCCGAATTAACCCGACCTATGTACACCCCTAATTGGAATCAGCTTTTTTCTAACTTTATCCTAACTGGTACCATTAGTGGAGTGTTGGAAAAAAAAGACGTTTAAAAAGAGATATATAATAGTTTAGACAAATATTCAAAGGCAAAAGTATATAGGAATTTTGACATAAATAGTCGGACAGATTCAATGTTTATTTTTTTAGTCGGTATATATAAATTATATACTAACTATAAACAATAAAAAGATATTATATATGAATTATAGATATATTATACATAAGGTAAAGTATACTCAAAGCCCAACCTTTAAATTTAACAGCGTAAATGGATTTTCTTCATAACACTACCAACTTTTTGGAATAATTACTTAGAATAGAGAAAGTAAACAAGAACAAAAGATTGTTGAAATACAAACAAAGGGTTTACCAGTAAGGAAGTTCAAAATACAATTAATTATCTGCTACTACATATTATTGGGATGGCGTCATTAATTTTGTTAGGCAGACTTAAAAGCATGATGATCATGTAGGTCAAAGAGGCCAAGATGTTTGAAACTGAGGAGGAAATCCTCCATACCCTTCACCAACAATCTTCCCCATTCCTTGAGCTGCATACCCCTTTGTTCCCTACGTACAAATTTCATAGCCATCAAATTGGTGGAAAATGTCAAAACATTCTAAAATCTTTAGTGTGTGTATTCTATAGTATATGCATTAGATAAAGCAGCTTAACGGCCGTTTGGCCATAAGATTTTTTTCGCTTTTTTTTCTAAGTTAGTATTTGGCCATAAATTTTTAAGTTTCATTTGAAGATGGGTATCAAAATTTTCACTTTAGATCGCTTATAAAAATTCAAAAAACCCCAAAATTATATTTATGTCCAAACACAACTTTAATTTTTAAATACTATTTTTACAAATTTACTTTTTTTGGAATTTTACAATTCTTATGTCCAAACGCCCACTAAATTTCAAGGTAATTCCAACCTCTTACAATTTTGTTTAACCTTCTAATATACAACAAATGAAAACTGTGTATACTTAGTGGTGGCAAATTGAATTTTAAAAAAGTTATTAATACATATTATCTCGTAAAAAATAGGTTGGACAATGAACATTTTAAAAATGAGTTCAATATGAATAATCCATATTATTTACAAGCGCAAATGAATAACCAATAGGTTTAACTTTTATATTTACAATAGGTTCCTCAAGTTTGGAAGACTATAAATTCTCCTAAAAACGATCATATTCAAAAAATTACGGATAATATGAATATTTATATTATCCATCGATTAATCCATTTTCTCTCTGTATTAAATATGGATTAAGTTAGATAATCTATCTGTTTTTGAATTACCCATCGACCTGCTCATATCAAACTCTTCCGTTTACCACCCAGATATGCTTACATATCAACTACTACTAAAGAGGCTATTTTACTTTTCTTGATAAACTTTTTCTCATTTAACGAGAGGGTGGGGGGGGGGGGGGGGGTGTTGCATTAATTTTGAGTAGTTCTACCTATTAAAAAGATCATCAGAAAAGCAAACAACCAATTATGATTTCATCCGAGAAGAACACTGAGGAGAAAGTACCTGCATTGAGTCCATATCATCCATCTCTGAGGAGTTGAAGTCATAAAACAAACTAGCTGCTGATAGTTTCATTGAAAGAAACTTAAAACAGAAAATTCAACAAAAAACAAAAGAATATTAGAGATAAGTTGGCCATTAACTATTATTCTAGACCTAGAATAGCAATATGTAATAAGATGATAGTAAGTCTGTTATCTTACATCAATTTGATTTTGCAATGAACGGACGTAGTTGATTATTACATCCAACATCACTGCCATTCCCATAGTCTGCAAGAAGGATTTTAATTTGATTATTTACTATTCTACTATACAAGAATGATGATTTAAGGAAACCATAATAATAATAAATAAATTTTCTGCAATAGAATTATATATATATTTGCAATAATTGATCAAGAAGGATTTTGATAGGTTTTAAATGCAATTAGAAAGTATATATATAAAGAATTACTAACCTTGTAACATCCAGGAACCAGTTCTTGTAAGCATCTAAGTTTTTCATTTATTTTCTCCCTCCGAAGCTAGGTCACAAACAAGAAATTAATCAAGATCATAATTTTACATGTCTTTTTATTACATAAAATTTTCTAGTGATAAATTTATGAAATATTTTAACACTGCATAATGAATATAAAGAAGACTTACTCTTTCTGCCAAACTATGGCTATCAGTAGCTTGGCCTCTCTTTGCTCTAACATGAACAACTTCTCTTGGCTTCTCAGCTGCTTCTTTCTGATTGTTCCTTTTCCTCTTTCTCACTTCACAACTCTATATATCACCAAGAAATATAAAACACAATTCTTAATTATAACAAACAAAGAATAAAAGAGAAGAAGAATTAACATGCCCACCCAACTATTCAAACTAAATATAACCAGCAAATGTGAAGTATATGTATAACTGTGTATAATCCATATATGCCGGTGAGAAAAGATGAAATAATAAATTCGGCCGGCTATCTGTGTAAAGGTCTAAAGAAAAGAAGCACATAAGTATATATATTGACCTTGGCAGTTCCAGACACTAGAGATGGAGAAGTTGGAATATTATTATTCAGTATGGACTCTGATTGATCAGGAATTGAATTCATATTGCTACTGCACCCATAACTACTTGGACCTCCCAAGGTAAAAAACTGGGCAGCAGCTGGATCATAAATATTCTGAGTAGAAATGGAATTTGAGATATTCATATCAGCATGAAAAGCCATGTTTGGGAGCTGGTGATGATTAGAAAAATCTTCACTTGATAAAGCCAAAAACCCATGTTGATTGATATTTGAGCTGAAATTCTCAGCTTCAAGGTTTATACTATTTAGGAGTTCCATATTATTTGAGTTCATAAAAGGGGAAGAAGAAGAAGAAGAATTCAAAGCCTGAAAACGAGAATGATCCCCCATGAAATTTGGTTGATCTTAATGTACTTTATGTGATAGGATAGGTAATGCAACAGAACAAATGTAAGGGTACTAGTTTCTGTGCAAGGTTTTAAATACTACTCCCCACCTCCATTTTACGTGGTGATATTTCATTGAACAGATAATGTTGAGTTTTCCCACGTCGGAGGAATTTGAGGTTCTTGGTTTCTTTATATGGCTTGGGCAATCCTCACCTCATAAGCTAGCTTTTGGGGTTGAATTAGGCCCAAGGTCCATGGTATTAGAGTCAGACCCATCCCAATTATTGTTACCGATGTTGGCCCCCATTTATGTTGTCCACGCTCCAGAGATCTGGGCGTGAGGGGGGGTGTTGAGTTGTCCCACATAGGAAGGATTTGAGGTCCTTGGTCTCCTTATATGGCTTGGGCAATCCTCACCTCATAAGCTAGCTTTTGGGGTTGAGTGAGGCCCAATGTCCATTCTTTTCACATAATTTAAGAAATGAATAAGGAAATATTTTAGTTTCTGCTGTAACACCCTTTTATTAGTTCTTTTCCTTTGTTAGAATAATATTATTAAATTTTTTACTTTACCTTTAATGTGATGATTTACAGCTATACGAATTTATATGATCTGTTAGTCCGCAAATTTCAAAAATCTTTCTTTTATTCTTATACGATGTATCTAATTAAATACTATCACATAAGTTGAGATTAACACATTTTTAATTATCAAATTGACCCTTAATTACTATCAACAATTAAATTAGAGGTGTTGAGGGTTCCACATGTTCTCCATATCCTCTCTTTTCCATAAAAAGGTGAACTTTTTTTTTATCGATTGATCCTACAGGCCATGTCATTTAGGATAAATGGAGGATAATCTGATTATAAATTTTAAAATATAAATTATATAACAATTGTTTTGGGAATTTGAGAAGAAAATGTGTTAATTAATAGGGAGATGAGGGAGTAAGATATAAGTAAATATTTATCCTGATATTTTGTTTACATCAAATTATATTAATTTAATTATGATGAAGTAATTTAATAAGGTAGGTAGGTATAATATCGAACACTAGAAAAAAAATTAGTATTCCTTCCGGTCCAAAATAAGTGATTTTTTGGATATTTTTATGCAAATTAAGAAATTTACCTTTTAGCATTAATTAGTAATAGATTAATCATATTAACTTTTACTATTTCACATAAATACTTTTAACATATATATATATATATATATATATATATATATATATATATATATTTTTAGCTCAAACTGTCCTTTGTATTATATAAGAAATATGTACAAGTATGCCTCTATAGTAGTAGTATGGACACTACTACTCATGACAATGTCAATCTAACTAATATCCACTTATGTCTAACATTCTATCAACTATTAAGAAACAAAACTAAGGATAACAATTGAGCAGTTTAAGCCCTTCTTGCCACCTTTTACATTTCCTACTCCTAGTATGAATCAATAAAGTCCTTGCAACATTGTTCCTCATCAAACCTTGCATCTTCAAATCTAAGTAAATTCCTATACCTCCAAATCAATGCAACAGTGGTGATAAATGCTGTTGCAGTAAGTGCCTTCAGCCAATTCTTACTCTTCACTTTGTTGCATATCCAGCTAAGTTCATCCTCCCAGCAGCTGATTCTTCTTACATGTCCCAGCCATGCACATATTCTACTCCATACTCCTCTTGTGATGTCACATTCAAAGTATAAGTGCTTGAACTCCTCATCTTTCAATTTACAGAAGGTGCATAAGGGAGGAATGTGATTACCAAAATGTTGCAGTCTCTCAATAGTAGGGAGCCTGTTATGGGCAGCCATCCATACAGTAAACCTATGCCTTGGGAGAGCATTTGAGCACAACATAATGTTCCTCCAAGAGACCTTAGGAAACACAGGCAGCAGAGAGATGTACATATTATGAATTTGATACCTTCCATTCCTGCATACACTCTGCAGTCTGTTGAACATGTTACCTTGTAACTGACTATTCTCCATCACCAGATCTTTGCAGCCAATAATCTTCTTTACCACCCAAGATGAGTTGGAAGGAATACTGACTGTTTGAATGCAATTACTCTTTATGTAGTAAGAGTGTACCCATCTTACCCATAAACAATCCTTTTTATTAGCCAAATCCCATAACAATTTTGTGACTGCTGCTTTGTTCCAGATATGTAGCTTCATAATGTTGAGTCCTCCAGCTGAAATAGGCTGACATATCCTATCCCAGGCAATAAGGGCCCTCTTGGATAAAGCCTTTCCTGACCAAAGAAATGATCTACAAGTTGCTTCTATTGTCTTCAGTACCTTCTTTGGGATGATGAATACCTGTGCCCAATATGTTTGCATTCCAAAAATCACAGCCTTGATGAGTTGAACTCTCCCTGCATAAGATAGAAACTTAGCTGACCAACATGTTACCCTTGCTGTGATCTTCTCAATAAGTGGCAGGTAATGTTGAATGGATAACTTCTTGGAATCAAGAGGAACACCAAGGTATCTGAAGGGAAGCTGTCCTTCAGTATACCCTAGAACATCAATGATCTCCTTCTTTGCATCCTGAGTAACTCCAGCAAGATATATAGCACTCTTGTTTATATTTGCTTGTAATCCAGAAGCAGCAGAAAAGATAAGAAAGGTGCTGTGTAATATCTGAATTGAGCCCAGATCAGCCCTACAAAACATAAGTAAATCATCTGCAAAACAGACATGGGATATATTGAGCTTTCTGCACCTAGGATGGAAATTAAAGTTTCCATTCTTATGCAGTTGTTGAAGAAGTCTGTTCAAATACTCCATAGCCAATACAAATAGATAAGGTGACATAGGATCTCCTTGCCTTATTCCTCTCTTAGCATTGAATGGTTTAGTAAGCCCACCATTCATTACAAGAGAGTAAGAAGCAGTTGAGACACAAGATATTATCCAATTTGTGAATTTTGCAGGAAATCCCAGAGAAATAAGAACTTGCTTAAGAAAACTCCATTCTATAGTATCATAAGCTTTCCTTAAATCCACTTTCAGGACACATCTAGGTGAAACTCCTTTCCTAGAATATCCTTTAAAGATCTCATGGCTGAGTAAGATATTATCCATAATACTCCTTCCTTCAATAAATGCAGACTGTGCTGGACCAATCAGATTACCAATTACTATCTTCATCCTCCTGGTAATCACCTTAGAGATGATTTTATATAATGTAGTACAGCATGCTATAGGCCTGTAATCCTTTACAGTGATAGGGGTTTTTATCTTTGGCAGAAGAGCAACTGCAGTGGTATTTATCATATGAGGCATTTGACAAGTATTAAAGAACTCTTTAGTTGCATAGTATATGTCCTGCTGAACTGTCTCCCAGCACTTTGTAAAGAATTCAATAGGAAAACCATCAACTCCAGGGGCCTTGTCTCTAGGCATATCATTTATAGCTTCACTTATCTCCTTCATGGTAACTGGCCTAATGAGCTCATTTTGTTGATCAGTGGAAAGACACTGGCCATTGCTCATTATATCAATGTCCACACAAGGAAGCTCAGTAGAAGTCTCCCCCATTAATGATTGAAACACTTTAATAAATTCCTGCTCAACAGCAACAGGATCAGTTAGCTTAATACCTGTGTCTGTATAGATGGATGATATTGTGCTTTGGCCTGTTCTGATTTTCCATTGTGCATGGAAGTATCTAGTATTTGCATCACCACATTCAACCCACACAGCCTTAGACTTCTGCCTCAGTACTTGCTTCTCTATATTGTTCCATTTGTCCAGTTCAATTAGTAAGCTCCTTTCCTCCTGTATCAGACTGAGAAAGGGAGGTCCTTTGCATTTGATGCTGTAGGATGTCTAGTCTCTCTCTTGTCTGGATGATTTGCTGCTTGTACTTGGCTAGATGAGTATTTAATGCCTGTAGTTCCTGCTTCACCTTCTTTAATTTCCTCCAAGCTTGTTGCATATAAGTACCTTGATATTCCTCCTTCCAGACTTGGTTCACAATGTTATGGAATTTTGGATGTTCCATAACATTGTTATATAGTCTGAATGGCTTGGGATGCAAAGGCTTGTAATCACCAAATTTCACTAAGATAGGAGAGTGATCAGATACCATCGGATTCATATAATCTGCCTCCAGATGCCCAAATTGTTGCAACCATTGATAGTTCCCTATTGCCCAGTCAATCTTGCTGTATACTCGAGAGTCAGCATCTTGTTTGTTAGTCCAAGTAAAATGCCATCCTGTTGCCTTAATGACAGTCAGTTGCAACTCAGTCAAAGTCTCTTTGAAATCCTTTACTTCAGCTTCAGTCACAGGGGAGCCAATCCTGTCATCAGAGTTTAGCACACAATTAAAATCTCCACTTATAAGCCAAGCATCTTGTGTAGGTATAGCTATTGCCTTTAAGTCACTCCAAAGCTGTGATCGAAGTGTTGCTCTGTTGTGTGCATATATGATAGTAAAATGACATCTAATTGCACTTCTTGAATCCTCCACCAAGCAATGTAGGTACTGATCAGATAGTGCACCTATCTGGATATGAATATGAGTCTTCCACAACAGCCAGATTCTCCCATTGGTTTCTCTTTAATAATTACACTTCCACTGCCATCCCTTAGCAATTTTCCCAAGTATAATCTTAGCCTTGTGTTCTTTAACTCTAGTTTCAAGTATACCTATTACATCTACTTTATTATCTACAAGGAATTGTTTCAATTCCTTTTGTTTAGGAGACTGATTAAGTCCCCTAATATTCCATGTTACCACAATCATGGATCCATATTAGGTATACTGTAAGAGGGACCAGGATCAAAACCCCTCTTAACTTGTTCATTCACAACTGATTTTCCCCTATTTGCTGCAGAACTCAACTGCTCATTTCTAGCAGTAACATTTGCTTCAGTAATGTTCACATTAACTTCAGAAATATGCACTTCAGCTGCTTGCTTCTCTTTCTCTTGTTGCTCAATTATACTTGCATCTTTTGCAGGAATATCCTAAATTTGCTGTACTACACTACCAGCATTTACCTCAGTAACAACATTTTTATTCACCTCTGTATCCTTTTCAACAGCCTTCTTAACAATCCATTCCTTTTTATTCTGTTTCCCCTGATATTTGTTCCTCCTGTTCTCTCCTTTCTCCTTTTTCTGTTCATCTGAATTATCATACCAACACTCAATTGTCTCATGCCCAAATTTCAAACAATGATTACAAAATGTTGGCTTCCAATCATACTCAACATTTTGAATTTTAGATCCATATGGAGTGTCAATCTCTATTTCATCTGGTAGCTCATAAGCAGCATTAACTTCAACAAGCACTCGAGCAAAGGAGATCTTATCATAGTGAGCAGTGAAACTATCTGTATATAGAGGCTTCCCAATAGCACTTACTAGTTTGCTCAACACCTCAGCAGACCAATATCCTACAGGTAGGCCAGGGAATCGAATCCAAATGGGAATAGTGCTAAGAACACTATTATGAAAACTGAAATCAATTTCCCAAGGTCGCACCACCATAGGTTTATTCCTGTATGTATATGGACCAGCCTGCATAACTGCATCCCTATCATCAGTACTAGCAAATCGAAAGATACAATATCCTTCAGCATGAATCAAAATTTGAGGCTTAGCAACAAAGTTCCATACATGCATTACAAAATTTTCCATGCTTTTTTCATTAGGCCTATCACCAATCACAAAGCCAATCAATGAATTTTGCCAATACTCCAATTGAGGCTTCAGATCTTCTTCACAGATGGTAACTATTTTCCTACCATCTCGCATAGTAGGAGGAACAAAGGATAATGATTTCCCCATATTCACATCGCGATTACCTCTAACAATCTCAGCAACTGTTGGTTTTGGCTTTGCATGTTCTTCAATAACTGCTACTGTTGGTTTTGGCTTTGCATGTTCTTCGATCGCTGCATCTGCTTTTGCATGTTCCTCTTGTGCCATTATCTCTGAGAATTGTAGTCGCCTTGCTGTATTATCAGTCACCATACCATCTCCTTTTACACTTGCAGCTGGTATTACATGCTCATTAGATTTTTGAGGAAGAAAATTCCCAAATGTGAGAGGTTCTAGAGTAGTAGTGATGCCATGTTCAGGTGTGACAAGTTTTGGAGGGTTGCTATTGACGGTCGGAGCATTATTACGCCGTTTCCTAGCCATTTCCGGCAGCAATTCCGGTTGCTAAAATGCGCCGGAAGGGGAAGGGAACTGTTTTATTGATGGTGCTAAAATGTGCCGAGAGAAATCCTTCCTCTTGTTTCTTTTTATTTTTTCTGTTTCTTTATTATTTCAATATTATTTACTACAAGAACAATATATGAAAAAAATAAATTCATTCGTGAAATTTTAAAAGAATCACTTATTTTGAATCACAAAAAAACGATAAAAAAAATTATTTATTTTAGATCGAATAAAGTATCACGGAGCGAAACATGAGGGGTTATCTCTATAAATGTATTATCATAATATTTGTTCTTGAAACTATGGCAAGCAATTTAATGTATTTTTCGATGATTGGAGGAAATGGACTTGATGTTTCGGGAAATATAAAAGGAGATTCGTGGATGTAATCTCTTGATGGGTCCACTTCCATTTGATATATCAAGTAAATGGGACCATTACTCACCTTTGATTGAGTATGATCCAAATTGAGAATATCATTGAAGTCTTTTAATGGCTTGGCATTAAGTTGTTGGAAATGACAAGACTGTACATTCCCATTGACCACTTTATTTAATCTGTCCACCTCGTACTACTTATTCCACATTGATAAAGATAACTATAATAATATCGTGCGTCATATTGAGGAAATGATAGTATTATAAAATTTATATGAATTCTAAAATTTATTATATATACGTATTTAGTAAATTATTGTTTCAAAATCACTAGGTTTTGTCGTAACTCTACTTTTCATGCATGCTAACGCTGCACCTTACTATTCATATTAGTTGATAAGAATTCGTTTTTCTTGACAGCACTTGAAGTCAAATTGGTTTTGGTTTTGATTAACAAACCTAGTTGGATGAAAACCAAAAAAGCTTGAGGGCCAATATTATAATCAAATTCTCGATTACTATTTATCACATAAATATGTCTATAACAATCTTAAATTATAGTTGTCTCATATAAGTACCTCTTCATCCAAAATTTATTATACCAATTTAATTACTATTTTTATCAGAATTCTCAATTTATATTTATCACAAAAACATATCTATAATAATTTTGTAAGTGGCAATTATTAAGCAAATATATCTTAATATGTAGCATATATTTTTTAAGATTAAAGGTACTAAAGTACGATACTGACAACTGACAAGTGTGATAGGAACTTCACTAAGTACTTGGTGACAATCATATACACATTCCTATCATCATACTCAAGATCCACTTGTTTTTATCTGTCATTTTCAAGTCCTAATTAAAGCTAGAATTTTCAAAAAAGTCATTCTTCTTTTGGCTACTTTATCAACGAATTTCCAGAAGTATAAAGGTTGCATGAAATTTACTGATGCAGAGAAAAAACGAAAAAGGAGGAGTAGACAATCAAGAGTTTCCGTTCTGGTCATTTTTTATACAATTGGAACTTGACTGAAATTGTACCACTTCATCTCCCAACCTATGATGATCCATACCTTTTCATAGGACCACAAAAGTCTTGGACATGAAAACGTGGTAAGGTTTATATCCCTTACACAGCAGTTTATAACGTTAGAACTACATCAAACTCATGTAATAAAGCTGGCTGAAACTAACATTTCTTTAAAACTGTAGTGCGCTAGTAAGTTAGCGTACATCTCGACGGTGGCGCGGAATCAGAAATTTTACAAAATGGTATTAAAATATAAAAAAGTAAACTTACGAAAAAATAAGGAAAATCAACATATAATACATATAAATAAAAATAAAAATTTGACATAGCTAAATAGTATAATTAGCCAACAAAAAGATATCAATCGACACCCCATGAAGTGGCTCTGCCACTAATCTCGATCATTTCATAAAATACCTACTACCTTCCACTAATAGAGATATCAAATAATAATGTTCACCAAAACTTTAAGTAGATGAGAAAGAAATCGCGGATATCATTTGTGTATACTGAACTTTGATCTCCAATTATCTTCACCAATTTCATTAACTGCTGTCAAAACAGTTTTTTCTTGTAATGTTGCATTTTCGTGTATTCAACTGTTTCCTATGACATAAGCTAGGGTGTTCATGGTTCCGTTTAGATCGGATTTTCTTTTTAAAAAAATCAAATTAAGTAAGTCGATTTTTTAAATATTAGAACCCAACCAAACCAATCAAGTCGGTTTTTCTCGATTTGGTTTATGTTGGTTTTCGATTTTTTGGGTTATTTATCTGTTTTTTCTTAAATATAAGACATACACTACCAAATACATATTCCGGTGATCATATTATTAATTTAACACTATCAAATCAATTGTCCTTTGAGAAATCTATTATTTACCAAAATATATTAATGATAATTGAATCAAATAGTGATGAATAATTTAAGGACTCAATTACAAATATGTTATTTTAACACGAAATGGATTCTTACACTAAACAAAAGAAAATTGCCAATCGAACTATATTAAAAGTGCAAACTATTAATATTTATCATAAATTTTTTTGTATATATATATATGTGTGTGTGTGTGTGTAATAATAAATTTGAGTAGCTACTTCTATAGTCAGTTTGGTTCGATTTTTTCCTGATTAAAATTAAAACCAAACCACATCAAAAAGTATCGGTTCTTTTTGGTCGATTTAATTTGATTTTCGGTTTGGTTCGAGTTTTCGAATTTTAATGAACACCCCTAATACAAGCTATGAAAAAAATTCTCTTAGCATCCATCACACTTATATTAGTAAGTAGTAATTTGTTTTCACTATATCCTCCTTTAAGTACTCCGGAGAGGCACATAAACCTTCACCAGTCTAATTAAGTAAAATTCTCAAAATTGATACCTTTAACATCGGCTATTAGACATCAATTTTTCAGTAAATGTAAAATGCTTTTAGCAACCTGATAAATTAGCGCAATGCATTAATTATTGATTGTTATAAGTAAAATTATATTTAAGGTGAATGTTTATATTTTAGAGAGATTTTACTTGGTTGTTAAGTTATTATTTTCCTATAAATAAAGGGGTCCAATTTCATTATAATTCATCTCAATGCAATGAGAATTCTCTCCCTCTTTCTTTACAATATTCTTCTTTTATTGTTTCATTACACGTTATCAGCACGCGACTCTACCGTCTCAAGAAGCTCATTGAGATGACCAAGCAAATATGGATATCTCAAAAGCAAACTTGGATCAAAGTTTAATTGTAAAAATATTTGTTTAATTGATTCATGTACGACACATACAATAATCAAAAAGAAGAAATATTTCTCTCATTTAAGTATGTGTAAGGTAGATGTTACGATAATTGGTAGTAGTAATCTAATTGAAGGCTCTGGAAGAGCTACTATAACTCTACCTAGGGGAATAATATTTATCATAGATAATGCAATATTCTCCTTCAAGTCCAAGAGGAAACTTGTTGAGTTTTAAAGATATCTGCCGAAATGGATATTATATTGAGACAATAGATGAGAATGATCTTGAATATCTCATCGTTGCCAAAAATATCTCTGCTCAAAAGAGGGTTATTGTAAAGTTCTCATCTTTATCTTGTGGCCTGTATTAGACAAGAATTAGTGCAATTGAGGCATATTCTACCATAAACCAAAAGGCTACTGATCCAATACTATTGTACTTTGGCACGATCGATTGGAATATCATGGATCAATTATGATGAGACGAATTATAGAGAACTCAAATGGACATCCATTAAAGAATTTGAAGATTCTTGTAAATAATATTTTTTTCTTGCACTTCTTATTATAAAGGCAAGTTAATTATTAGACCATCACCATAAAGATTAGGATTGAGTCTCCTATAGTTTGGAACACATACAAGGAAATATTTGTGGACCTATTGATCACCCACCTAGTGGATCGTTTAGATATTTTATGGTCTTAATAGATGCATCTTCCAGATGGTATCATATGTGCCTATTGTCATCTCGCAACCTGGCATTTATAAAATTAATAGCACAAATAATCTGATTACGGGCACAATTTTTTAATAATCCAATTAAGTCTATTAGACTCGATAATGCTGCTGAGATTTTATCCAGAGCATTTAATGATTATTGTTTATCAATTGGAATAAAAGTGAAACATCTTGTAGCTCATGTTCACAGTCGAAATTGCAGAATCTTTGATTAAACGTATGCAGTTGATAGCAAGACCGTTACTCATAAAAATAAGGTTACCTACTTTTGTTTGGGTCATGCCATTTTGTAGGCAGCAACACTAATTCGTATGATACCAATAAATTATCCTAAACATTCTACGTTGTAATTAGTTTTGGGTCATGAACCTAATATATCTCATTTAAGAATTTTTGGATGCGCATTATATGTGCTTGTAGAACCGTCATATCGCACCAAAATAAATCTTCAAAGAAGGTTAGGAATATATATTGGGTTTGAATTGCCTTCCATTATTCGCTACCTAGAAACATTAATGAGGGATTTGTTCATTGCTCGATTTGCAGATTGTCGATTCGCTAAGGCATTTTTTCCAAAAAATAGGGGAAAATTAGTGAAATCAACGAGAACTTTTGTAGAAAACCATCATTGTCTCATATTGATCCACATACCTCTAATTATATAAAAATATCTGCAAAAGTTTATCCATTTGCATAAAACAATAATTAAATGTCAGATGTATTTACGAATCTGAAAAGAATAACAAAATCACATATTCCTGCAGAAAATGAGTGTACACATGAGCCAATCTTAGCCCGGAGATGAAACGTTTAGAATTAGCTCGAGAATTGAGCGTAAATCAGATCATAATAAAAAATGATTCATAGCTCGTAGTTAACCAGATGCTGGGGACTTATGCAGCCAGGGAAACCAGAATGCAGCAATATTTAGAGAAGGTGCGAGAACTAATAAAAAAATTTCAAACCTGGAAATTTATGCATGAACCAAGAGATGAAAATCTTGAAGCAGGCGCATTAGCGAATCTTGCATCTGCAGCTGATGTGACAAGTGATGCAAATTCCTTGGTTATTCAACTATTTCATTCAACTATCGATCCTGATAAAAATTAGGTAAATTTTAATAATTTAACTTGGGATTGGAGAAACAAGATTGTTGCTTTTTTATAATATGGAACCATTCTTGATGACAAGAAAAGAGCTCATGCACTTCGGAAAAAGGCTGCTCCTTACTACCTATATCAAGGTAATTTGCATCGAAAAATGTTCGGTGGCCCCTTTGCTAGATGTCTCGGACCCTCTCAAACAGAATATGTAATGAGGGAAATACACGAGGGGCATTGTGGAAACCACGCCGGAGGAAGATCACTGGTAAGAACCTTGATTAGGGCAGGCTATTATTGGCCTAAAATGGAAGAAGAAGCAGGAAATTTCATGGTCAAATGTGATAAATGTCAGAAGTACGGGAACAATATGCATAGACCAGCGGAATTGCTACATCAGGTCATCACACCTTGGCTATTAATGAAGTGAGGGATGGATATTGTGGGTCCATTACCACAAGCAAAAGGGTAGGTAAAATTTCTACTAATACTTACTGGTTATTTCACTAAATGGGTAGAGGCAGGAGCCTTCAAACATGTACGAGAAAAGGAGGTCAGAAATTTCATCTGGCGCAATCTCATTTGTCGATTCGGACTACCCAAGGATATTGTATGTGACAATGGTCCTCAATCTATAGGGGAACAAATCACAAAAAATTATCAAAGTTGGCAGAATAAAAAGATTACGTCCACACCTTATCATCCAGTAGGTAATGGTCAAGTAGAGTCAACAAACAAGGTTATTATTAATAGCTTAAAGAAACGTTCAGAAAAGTCAAAAAGCAATCGGCCTGAAGTGTTGCCTGGTGTTTTATGGGCATATCACACAACAATAAAAACAAGTACAGGAGAAATACCTTTTTCATTGGTTTATGGTGCTGAGGCTTTAATTTCAGTTGAGATAGGGGAGCCAGGTACAAGGTTTACACACGCAACTGAAGAATCCAATAATAATAAATGCGTATGTGTCAATCATGACCATAGAAACTAACATTATACATATTTCAACAATAACGATAATAATATACGCAGTATATTTATTGTCGAGATATATATAAAATTTTAGCATTTATCTGAGCAGAGTATTTTCCGAAAATAATATCTCTACTTGCACCTAGTAGCATTAGAAGCAATTAGGACATATTAATGCCTCGTTGATTCCTTAATATTCTGAAACAATTTACAAGTTAATCAAAGAAATCAAAGCCAAGTGTGTGGATACAGAAAATACAGTACCATCTTCTTCTAATGGTAAGTTTTGATATTCATATTCAAAGCTACTTACGTACGCCCTTGTTTGGCTTCTATGGGAAAGGAGTTCCAAAAGCTAGGATGGGGTAAAGATTCATATCATTTATGAAGCAATCTTTACCCTAACGGACCTATCATTCTTCTGCCATCTCTACCATACTTTTCGTTTTCGGCTTCTTTTTTCTTTTGTAAAATTTATACTAACTTATTATGTTCGTCTTGATGGATTATAATAAGCAGCGGAAGCAATCCCAATATCAAAATCTCATGTAATCTAGACAATTAGCATAAATGAGATTTCACGGGTTACCTCTTGAAGCGTGAACATATCTCTTCTATCAAGTGAGCCTTCTGTTCCATAATTTCTCAATGGATTCTCCATCACCCGCACAATCGTGATCCTTGAACGTTCCACGGTCTTCGACTGTATTACCCATAATAACCAGAAATAGCAATTTCGTGTGGGTGAAATTTCTACGAAAACTTGGCTGAAATTTTCAGCCACCATCTTCTCCCTCTAGATGGAAAACCTTATATATTTATAACACAAGTTTTAAGGTTAAGACCCTTTTCCAAAACCTGTTGGGTTTTCTCTTCCACCAGAAAAAGAATTCCTTTATTTTCTATTATTTAGGCATAGTAGGGACCACAGAATTTAATTAACAAGGCTCCAATTATGGAATTAATTTCTAATTTTCGAAATTAATATCTATCATAATTAATTATGAATTATTCCACTAAAAATCAGCAATTGCACTCCTTATCCAATTTCGAAATTCATCCAATAAATCTTATTTAACTTCCCATGTTAAGACTCAGATACTAATCAAATTTAAATTAAGACGATTTAATTTATTGATTATTTCATTTAGACTTTCGCTTAACTTATTTCATGTGTCGGATAGAAAATTCACCGGCCGGGTTTACACATAAAAACTTATAAGCTTTCATAAAGGTGTATCATCAATATCTAAACTGAGACATGGATTCCATCAACTAACTATTACTTTGCCAATGTACATTATTATTATCCAATTTACCAGGCATATTGACCCACGAAAGAATCTCGCCTTTTAATAAATTAAAATGATAATAATATACACAACTAATAATAATTATATCAAGATTAAGAGTATAAGTACATTTAATGGCTAGAGAGTTAATTTTATTAAGTCAGTATAAAATATTTATTTCTACCTGGTCCGTTCAATACATATAAAATGTACTAGCACAAGAAGTTGGTATTAAAACTATTCCCATAATCAAGATAAATTATATTTAATCTTGTGTTACAATCATTTCTGGTGGTTTGTCCAATTCCATCATTAGATTGCGAACTCAAACTTTATACTTATAAGAACCGATAATTTAATCTTCCGTGTATAAGCTAAACTCTATACACTAAATCATCTACTATATATGCAAAAGACACAGACTAATATATGATCTATTTAAAACTTTATTAAAACTGAATAAACAGTTAATTTATAATAAATACCATATCTAATCCAAACTCATGGTTAATAGTATATATCCCAACAATCTCCCACTTAGACTTTTAACCATGATAATTATTAGAATATACTATATCCAAATGCATGGTTAATAGTATATGCCCCAACAATCTCCCACTTAGACTCATAACCATGCATGTACAACTTTCTGAGGCATTCTTTTGCATGACTATTAAAAGTCTTCACCAAATAAGGTTTTGTTAAAGAATCTTGCCAAGTTATATCTGATGCAATATTTGTCATGTAGTCCTTTATCGTAACTATCTAGTTTGGTATTAAACTCTTCAGGAATCCTGTTACCGAAACTATCCCATGAATGTACACTGAACTATGATTTTATTTAGATTTCTCCCACTACGACGAAGTAATACTAATATTACCTTCATTACCTCACGACATTGAAATATTAGTAACTTCTTGCTGTAGTGTTCAATGTTCAAACATCACTCCCACTCGATAAAGTCATATCATGTCAATTAACGTTCTCCCACTATTTAAATGTAATGGAACGTCAATTCTGACGTGTGGGTTTTGATGTTCTTGAACATCTAGTTATTTTTTTACCCATTTCCTGTAAAAATAGTTTACTTCTAGGAACATATTTTATTAAACAGTACTTACCTAGAAAAATGCAATTGTTTTAACAATTACCTTATTTTCTTTAGGACAATAAAATAAAGTTCCATTCGTTTTCTTGGATATTCAATAAACATGCACCTATTCATTCTTAGTTCCAACTTACATATCTGCTTTCCCTTTCAGCACATATGCGGGACAATCCTATATCTGAACATGCCATAGACCAAGCTTACATTCAGTCCACATTTCTATAGATGTCCCA